>OZ010675.1:42873776-44332526 GCA_963932185.1 Troglohyphantes excavatus
CTACGCCACGGAATTTTCAAAATCGCGCAAGTATACGTTTAAAGATACCATTATCTTGATTTGTAACATTTATATATCATATTTCGAAATCTTTTACATCATTCATATTATGCGATTGTACTTCAAATTAATTTAGCATTAACTGTTCAATTTATAATTTATTTTCCAATTATTATTGGAAAATTACTTCGAATTTCAGTAATCATTGATATTTGTAACTTTCGACTATTACTGCACTTCATAAAATGCGTAACGAGGGTACAGTTTAATTTAACCGTGAATAGATATATTTAAAAAAAAATTTAAACATTGATTTATTCATACACGGATGAGATGTTTTTGCTTTTCCCAAAATATCCATTTAAAAAGAATAGTAATAATAATTCGATAATGAGATCTTGTGATATTATTATGATTTTGGTTTAGAATTTTACAAACCCGAGTTGGAAAAATTTATGCCCAAAGAAAATTTATATTTTTAGCAAATGATAGGGAAGATTATAAATTGTCCAACTTGTAAGATTAAATTTATATCAGACCTCTGAACGGACACTGCATTGTAACATGCGTGCAATAAACCAATACTTTTGAGAACTGTTTAATATTACCTAATAATTTATAAAAAAGTTGAAAATGTGGATAAGCTGGAACTCAAAAAATGATATGAATTTTGTTATTCTTAATTTCCCGTTTGTCACTGGATTTTGAAAATGACCCATAAAGAAGCTGACAAATGTCTATAAGCTAGAACTGGGAATTTTTAGCACATTTGAGTTGGGAATTTCGATCGTTAAGTTTGATTTGGTTAAAAACGTCGCACTAGAGCTGCATATTGGGCTTTGCCGACGATTCGGGTTCGGGGCCCATCTCGAAGGAAAAACCCGGGAACAATGCTTCATATTTTTGAATAATGGTCAGATAACGAGAACAACACCTGAGCTGGGCATCCGGCGGCGTTAAGCCGGAAATTTTGAATCGTTAAGTTGATAAATTTCTTAATCGTTACCAAACAGATATTACAAGGAATCTCAAACTTTAAATTTGTTCTTTAAATTTATTTCATAATTAGGGAGTGATTTATTAATTTTAAAAATAGTTATTGTCAATTGTTAAATATAATTAATGACAATGATAACTTTTTATGTTGTTTATCTGCCAACGTATTCCTGTTTACTTGAACGAAAATTAATAATTTTTTAAGAAATAAAAGTGGTGATGGGTTGGGAGAGTTGATATTTGTGGGGTTAAGGATTCCCTCCTCTAGGTGAGGGGAGATAGATGCCAGATGCCTAAAGAAATTCGTTGCTCAGTCACTGAACTCCCATGAAATCTATACCTACGTGCCTGCACTATTATAAAGTTTCAAATGTAAGTATTTTTCTCAAGGTCCCAAAAGTCACAACACAAATGTAGAATTGTAAATGCTGCAGGAAGTTTCCTAGGGATTGAAAGGGTGAGGAGGGAAAATTTCCTCCATTTCTTTTTCAATACTGATACAAAAGGATACCTATCCCTTTGGACATCGGTCAATAAGTATGTTAATTAGATTCTTTGTAACAGTCAGTATCCTTCCAAAACAAATTGGGAAACAATCGGTAATGGGTTAATAATCGACCTGGGCGTCTCGCACTTATTTTAAGTTAGTATCCTTTCCTTCAAATAACTCAAAAAAGAGAGTAAATATATATATATGCAATATTTATTGTTTTGGTGGTCAACATTTTTAATTGTTATACCCCCCCCCCCGCTTGTTTGGTCTTGATCTTGCCCCCCCACTTTTACTACCCAATCGCCGCCACTGAATAACATCACATTAGAACTGTGCTATAGGCTGTTGGCAACGTTTGGATTCAACAAGACTGGTTGTTTAAATAATGTTGCACTAGAGCTGCACAATGGGCTAATGGCGATGGTTCGGATTCAACAATTATACAATTGAACAATAAAAAATACGAGAAAATCAAATGTCTTAAGCACACGTAAGTACTGTGCACTAATGTCAAAGACTCGTACCTCGATTTATATAACTGAGCTGTATTTTGTCACTGGCCTACAGCCTCTGACTACTGAGGATCAAATCTGTCACTAGACATTTATTACATAGTTTGGTATATACCAAACTATGTAATAAATGTCTAATTAAACTGAAAATGAGCTTTTTTCTTTGAGATAACATAAATCACCATATTAGTCTATAATGATGTAGATTGTTTTTCAAGTTTCTTAGTGTTATAAATTACTTAGATTGTAAGGAGTATTTTAAATGTATATTTTGACTTTGGTACAACTTCCTTTAATTTTCATATTAGATTAAAGAACAGTTGGGTGAGTACATGTTACCTGATACACATCCCCAGCACAAGAGGGTCGAAGCTGTGGTCCGGCGTATTGTACTTGCTAATACAAATATCAAAGAGATGAAGGACAAAAAATTTGGAGTTGCTGTCATTGACAATTCTATTGAAAATGCTTTTGTTTTACCTGTAAGTTGCTTGGGTGGTTATTAATCCATTTTTTATTTTGCCTTTATGACGTTTATGTGATTTTTGTAAAATATATTTCTGTTGCAAATGATCAACTTTTGTTAATAAGAAGCCAAATTCTGTTTAAAAATCTTATTTGTTACAAGTTGTGAAATATTTTAAACTAAATACAGTTACAAGTATTATTAATTTCTTTGTTACTACCTTTCTCGAAATAGTATTTCAAAATGAAATACAACATGCCAGTTTAAGATAAACTTATATATACATATTTTTAAAGATATCATAATTTATTTAAAGATTTTCTACTTGAATTTTTAGTGCAGAATATTTTTGTATATGTTATTGTGAGTCAAATAGACTAAATGTATGAACTTTAGATTACATTTAAAATAGCATACATACTCTGTTGGGGATTATAATTCCTGGCATTTTAGTTAATAAAAATATTAAAATTATATTAGTATCTATCTTAAAGACATTTGACATTAACAAGAGCTTTTTTTTTTAAAAAAAAGTCATAATTATTAGTTAGTGTAAGAATATCAAGTGTACGAATATGTGAAAAATAAGTTTAAGGTTATTATTAATTTAAAAAAAGCTGTTCATTTCGTCGACCGTATCCTAATTTTTTTTAACCTATACACTAGTTTGTATTATTTTCAAATTAATAATTTTAAAAGTTTTATTGTTAGTTTAACCAAGATTCATGTCCTAATACTTTTCCCAAGAAATAGCAATAATGTACGACTATGAAAACTTTACAATACTTAAGCTTATTTAAAAAAATATTTATAAAATTGTTCCATTTAAGATATTTTTTATGTAATACATATGCATTTCATTATTATATAGTAGTCTACATGCAAAACTACCTATGTAAAACTAATATTTTTGTACTTATAACTTTGTTATCATCATTAACTGACTTAAACTTTTATTATAAAATTGAAGTTGCACATCTTAGTTTACCATTAAAAACTAGAAAAGAAGTTACACATTTGAAAAACTGCTATATCCATGTTGGATGCGAATGCAAAATCTAATACTATATCTATGAACAAAAGATATCTGATATAGGTACTTCTTTTCAAAACCAGCCATTTTGCTACAAGTGTTTAATAAAAGTTGTATTCTTTTTATTTTATATAATTTGATTGGAAAAATATGGAAATGTATAATTTTGTTAACAAATATTTAGTGTTTTAATGGATAGTTTTTATAATATTTATGTATTTCGATTTATAATATATTTAGTAATTAATTTTTAATTTATAATTATTTTATAAAACTTTAAATAAAATTAGTTTTACTTTTTGTGATTATTTACATTGGGTCATCTAAACTTATTAGAACTTTTAGCATTTTAACCCGACA
Organism: Troglohyphantes excavatus; assembly: GCA_963932185.1. Classification (NCBI taxonomy): domain Eukaryota; kingdom Metazoa; phylum Arthropoda; class Arachnida; order Araneae; family Linyphiidae; genus Troglohyphantes; species Troglohyphantes excavatus. The sequence continues at coordinate 42,877,637 of OZ010675.1, forward strand.
AATAAAAAAAAGTAAAGTTGTTTTTACTGTGCAAGAGATTATATTATATTTTTCAAAGCCTTTTTAAGAATTTTTAAAACTATTAATTATATTTTATATAATTTTTAAATTATACTTCACTGCAATAGAATTTAAAAGTATTGTAACAATTCAATCTGTGGATCATGCATTTGATCAAACGCAATATTCCGATTTTCTTAGTTTTTGTTCATGAGAAAAGTGATGGCAAAGGCAAAAAAGGAGTTTGTAAACCCCATTCCTTCACTCAGTCTCAAAATCATTTACATAAAAATTATAATTTATTCAATAATTTGTAACCTCTTTTTAATTACCCCACAAATGTAAACGTGTATGTAGCTGATTTTGTATAGGAACTACCCATCTGTATTATTTAGTGTCAAACAGTTTAACTTTTGTTAATGTAATTTTAAATATGAGAAAATATGAAAAAAAAATTTACACACTTTCAATAATATTTTTAATTCATTCAATAAAATGTCCTAAGTAATAATATTTGATTTTTAAGTTATCAATACGATCTTTTATTCGATTCTCATCTCCCAGATAGGTTATGTGTTTGTCTTCACTGGTATGCTAAATCTTTGCAGCAATGATGATCAACTGGGTATTGTGTTATCACATGAAATCGCTCATTGTTTACAAAATCATGGGGTAGGTCTTATTAAAAATTATATTTAATGCACTATATTAAAAAGTTGATTTGTATTTTAGGTAATTGAATAGGTAAGTGGATGAAGGAGGTATATAAAATTAAAAAAAAATATTATTGTCATAGATGTAGGAGTGCTATGAGTTGTCCTATTTGTTTACACTAACAGCACCACTATAGAAGCGTTATTAATAGAGATACCAGTGTCATGAAGGAGGTGTGTGACCACAACGCAATACAAAATTAGAACTTAAAGGGGAAATAACTCAACACTTACTTTCTGTTATATACCTCCTCTATCCACCTATCCCCTCAATTCTTATTCAATGTTCATATAATGACATTTGACTGTAGCCTCATTAATTTCTTAATAAACTATTTGTTTAATATACTAAATATCATTATTAATAAGAATTTTGCAGCAATTGTATTGGTATAATTAAAAAAAAATAGTATTTAAATATTCCCTTTATTCACAACGTAGGAGCTCTACTAAGTATTTATGTGAGTGTGGTATGATAACAACACATATTATTTGACTTTAAATCATTTCCAAGCATTTGTCCTGATGCATTTTTAATTGTATTCTAAAGCTCTTGCCCACTTCTGGGCCATGTGACTAGTATTTTGGTTTCTTATGGTGCTAATTAATGGCTTTATGTTAGAATCCGATGCAAGTACTGCTATTGGGATTTCTATTTATAGTATTTAGCCCTTATTATGCATAAGTTGAAATGTTCTTTTTTTTTCTAGCAAAATTTTATTCCTTTGAATTTTTTTTATAAATAAAAATAAATAATGATGTATGATTTTATTGTGTACTGTCATCTTTTTATTTGCTTAAAGTAAATTTAAATAAAAATCCACAATATCAATTTAAAACCTTCCAGTGAATTAGTTTTTATTCTATATAAAACATTTCATTTCATGCAAATAAAATCTTGCTTTAAAAAGTTAACCATAGATAATTAACCGAAACCTCTTTATAATTTACATAATATGGTATCAACCAGTGACATTGTCATTAACCTAAGTCAATTTTATTCCTATTAACACAATTGATACAAGTAAAATATACGTAAGATTTTTTAATTATATTTTGGTTTGTAAATATATCAGAAATAGAAGGAATACAAAGAAGAAATGAAAAATTTACATTCTTTTAAAATTTTGAGTAATAAATATAATAAAACTTCGGTATAGACATTAATTTACTTATTATATTTATTAAATATATTTAAATTGTTCACTATTCAATTTTAGATAAATAATAATGTATATAATATTTATTTCAATAACTTTTGAAAATTTTTTAAGTGTATTATTTTTTTAACAATAGGCAGAAAATGTGAGCTTTACTCATCTTTTAGACCTGATTTCGATTGTAATAATAACTGCTATTTGGGCTGTTGTTCCTCTTGATAGTATATCTCTGTTGACTCATTGGATATTCCAGAAATCCATGAAGGTAAGTAAAAGTTTGAGATTTTCTCTTCTCTGGTTTGGGACAACCTTGGACTGGTGAAATGATGGATTTTAGTATTGGCCTTTGGCAACTTCTTACCAAAAATGAAAAAGCATCTTATATATCAATAACAGTGCCAAACGTAGTTAAATCATTTGTGTTTGTTTATTAAAGGTTATTTTACCATTCTTAAGAGTTTTGTTCTAGCATTTGACATGACTGTTTAATGTAGTTGTCTATGGATGTATATAATTCAACTGACTGTTGTGAAATGACAATGGAGAGTTTACTACATATAATTATACATTAATTTAATACTGTATTGAGAAATAATAAACATTTGTCAATTTTTAAGTCGGGAGCTCTTAAGAAAACTTTTATAATAATATTTTGTATGAGAGTCCAGTTGATTATATTGTGCAAATTGTTTTGGCACCATATCAGGTGTAATTTAAAAAAGAAAATTTGTTACTTTAAATATTCATGAACATAAAATCATGAATTATCCGGATTTGAATTTGTAACAACAGAGTTGTTCAGATCTCCTAATTTGTTTTGCTAATTTTGCCATGATTATTTTATCACTATTTTAAATTGCTTTTTTTAATTTCTAACCGTAAATATAGACACCTATCATTGAAGATGATGTATGGCCACTTTACTTTAATTTGGCCTTAAACTTTAAGAAATTCTTTACCATTTGATTATTGTGTACATATATCAGTTACTTTGATTTCTATTTAAGGTTAATTTGTAAAAATATTTATTATTTTTGCTGTTAGTTTTCCAACCTCAACCTTATATTATATTCTAAATTTTCTTTGAAATTTCTTGTGAAAATTTAAATGAAAATGTAGTTTATATATTAAAATGAATTTCAGTGACTTGATTCATTAGAGCTCAGGAACATGACATTTTGTCCATCTTTCTTAGCTTTTCAACTATTTTCTAAGTTAATAAAATATTCTTTTTCAAACAGAAATTACTTGCAGATAAATTTATTCCAAACATATTTTCAATAAATATTTTATATATATTTGATTTAATAATCCTTATGAGAAAGCCATGTCTTCTATATCTACTTGCTATCTGAAATTTGGATTATTGTATATTATGTTACATTATCGGTAGCTTTTCTTAAGTTAATCAGCTAAATATTTTAAATATCATTTGTTTTTTATTATATTCTGCATATAAAAGTTAACTTGGAGTATTTAAGTTTAAATTAAATGTATGTTTAAATATTTTTAGTTTACTTTTGGAGCACATAATTTGAAAATTTCAATTAAAAATGTATGTTTTGGTATGATTACAGCTTTTACTTGAACTTCCATACAATCGAAAGATTGAGACTGAAGCTGATAAAGTTGGATTGCAACTAGCAGCCAAAGTAAGTTAATTGCACTTAATACAAGTAAAATATTTGTGAATTATTCTTAAATAAAATGTTACATTTAATTTAGGTTAATAATTATTAGGTTTTCCTTGATTTATTTGTGTTTTTATCGTTCACTTTAAAAAAAAAAAAAAAAAAAAATTATGTTATACAAACATACTCCAAACTCTTCAGGATGTTAAAATAGTGATCTTTTTCTTCACTAATTGCATTGGTTTTTTAATTTTTGTTTTATTAATGTGTTTCCTGATTCTCTATTGCATTTTATTATGTTATAAAATTGAAAACTATTATTTTTTTCTCCGAAAATTTGTTGTTTTGCACAATAAGTTATGCCAGTTTACATTTTATTTTAGGCATGTTTTGATGTGCGAGAAAGCAGCGCATTTTGGAGCAAAATGGCCTTTTTGCAAAAGACTGTAGGATCTGGGCCCGAGATAGAATTTTTATCTACACATCCTAGTCATGAAAAACGCTCAGAATACCTTGACAGCCTTATTGATGAGGTAAAATTGTAAAACCACATAGAGCTCATTAAAATTATTAATGTATAATAAAACATATAAGAAACTATCGTGCATATAAGAATATTTTAATTTTCACCTATTACGAATACTTTAGAAATGTTAAGTTTTATAAGCAAAATCTATATAATAAATATTTTTTAAATATCACTTTAAATGATCTAGTTTGTGTTGAAATTGAAAGCATGTTCATGTGAGGAATATATAGCATTATCTTAATATGGAATAAATGCATGTTTTTTTTAGATATTTAATATTAGAAAATTGAATTTTTAAAATGAACAAATGCTTTTAATAATTTGATGTATGATAGGCAACATGTGTGGGGCTAATGAATATGTGATTTATTGAAGATTGCTTTTTTTTCTTGCGTTATCTGCTTCTAGAGAACATGTTTAATTACTATTATGCCTGTCGCGAATGCATAATTTGTGTTGTATCCATAAATTATTATTTTAACTGTCAATAAGTATTGCCTATAATTTTAAATTTATAATGCAATATATTTATAGTATTATTGTAACGTGGATACTTTGTTGTTATACAAAGCATGTATTACAACATTTCTTAATATACTTGTAAAATCAGGGAAATTTTTCTGACACCATCTTAGGAATCAGTGAACTTTTTTTTCCAGAATGTTGTTACCACCCTGTAGAAGTTATGTTTAGATTCTTATTTTTTTATTTAGCTTCCTGACATTTAAAAATATTTTGTTTAATTTAATTTTAAATTTCTTTTATTACAATCAAATGCATTTTCTATAAATTTAACCCACTAGCATTTGATTTTTGTGTGCTGTATTATTTTTAATAATTAATTGTAAAGAGATAGCTTGTGGATTGAACCTCAAATATTTAAATATATTATAAAATGGAAAAAATGCAAATTTTGTGAATTTAAAAATTGGATACATGCTAGGCAACCTGGAGATCCCTGGATGTGTTATCATGCCTATGAGTTTCAGGGAGTTATCATAAGACCTCAATGTTAGTTGATCATTCATTTTAGTTGAACATTTGTTTGATTACTAATGTGTACCAAATGTAATTTGTATTTGCTACTACTTTGTAATATGTCTTGTGATTTTTTTTCTAGGCAATTGTACTTAGAAAATTTTGTGGTTGCCCACAATTGAGTTACAGAGACCCGAGACATGACATTGAAGCAGTGAGTAAGGCGCTGGAAAGAACTAGAAGTAAATTTTTTGAGAAAAATACAAAGCCAGAAAATATTCTCAAACTGTGATAAGTCAGTTTTTTTATTTTATAATATTACTTATTGTTATATGGAAAAGGCAATTTGTCAATGTATATTGGAAGAATTGTGTTAATTTTTGTTAAAAATGTTTAGTGGAAATATGTACAAAACTATGTGAATTATAAGAAGTGAAATATTTTTCAAGACAAACTTGTTTACATTTGTTTATTCATAAAACGTTGAATAAAAATTTAATATAGAAAACACGACATTATTTTCATTATACAATAATCATGCATATACAATGCAGCATTAAGACACTAAGCGAAACTGTAGATGCTTCAGATTGTATATCTTGCACATAAAGTTATGCATCTCAATTTATATAAATTTTACACATTTTTAAGCTAAAATATTAGTTCCTACATATAAATCAATTTTATATTACATGCCTTAGTTTTTGATCGAATAAAAAATTTCATGACACACCGAAACAGAACATCAAATTTCTATATACAAAAACAGCTTGATAACATTTGCAATATAAATTTCAATAGCTTTTACTTTTCTATAAATTAGAATCTCTACCCTTTTCAATCCGCTACATATGTTTTTTCTCCCTTGACTACTGTAGCATATGGCGATTCTTCTTCATCTTCCTAGAAAGTCAATAACACATTTAGTTTTTAATTTTTGCAAAAAACAATGATTGCTTTATGTTTTGAAATTATAAAACAATTCTATGTTAACATGACATTTCATAATCAATTTCCAATTACAAAATTTTATGATACATAGTGCGAAAGTAGTTTTTCTTTACTCAGAAGAAATTAAATATAAATAAATATACATATATTAGTACATTTTAAATAGATTTAATTAAAAGTTTATAATAAAGTATCTTGCTGATTTAACTGTTAGATATTTTAAAGATAATTTCTTTCTACACAGTGTTTTATCTTAGATTTTAAATGACCATATTAAATGGTGCAAATTTGCAAAGTAATCATCTGAGAAAAAAAAATCTGTATTGTAAAATCTTCGTACATAATATAATATCACTGTTATTGAAGCCTAATTTTTAATAGTTTTAAGTATGTTTTGGTACAAAACCTTGATAATGTATTAAATGAAAAATACTGTGATACTAATCTCTGAGTTTTGAAACATTATCAATTAGTGTTTTTTTTTTAAGAGTTTAAAGTTAAACCTACAAATCTGGAATATTATTTTGTTCTGGAATACTAAGTAAAAATGTATTATTTTCATTCTTTGTATACTTTTATAATTTTCAAATAAGTTTTTTTTTAACTTTTATTCAATCAACAAACCTTACATATTGGTTATTAGGTAAAGGAGAGAACATAGAAATGTACAAATACTTTAAGGAAAAAAATTACAACAAAACACAAAAAGACAAAGTGAAGTTTGCATCATACGAACCTTTTCAAGACAAACCACAGAAAACACAAGACAGCACATTCACACATACTCGGGAATTTCTGCACTAGTTAGGTGCCCATTTTTCTTTGGTACCGAGAAGAAGAAGTCATCTGCGAACGGATCGTTCTTCTTCGCAAATATATTTTTCTCACTAGGCTTCTTCAGTTTGAACTCATTGTCAAGGCACAGGGACTGGGCACGCAGTCTGTGACCGTTAGTCAGTAGGACGTTTGCGATGGACTGCATATTCTCTCGACTAATAGCTTCATAGTCCGAGGAAGAATCGCTGGACAGGGAGTGAGAAGAAACCGTGCGTCCGCCATTCGGAGTCGAACCTCCTTTGTTCAGGGATGGGCGTGGCCTCGGCCGAGAGACGCCATTTTGAGTGTTGGAGTTAGCATTAAGGAAGCTGTTAAGGTTGTGTTTAGTGAGATTGTTTGGGGAAATGATGTGTCCGTTCTCTCCATTGGTGTAGTTTTGTTGTTTAACTCCAGTGGGGCTGTAGCCTTCTGAGTTGTTGTACAGCGGAATGTAGTAATCGGAGTTGTTAGGGGAGTCCGCGTTGTATGTCTGGGGGCTTTTCGAGTACGGGCTGCCTATGCTGTCGTTGGAGAAGGTTCTGTCTTTTACTATGTCTACGTGTTTGGATGGGATGGGAATGGGGGAGCTAGTGTTCTGTGTTAGATAGAACGGGGAGTTGCTTAAGTTTGCCATGTTGCAGTTCACCGTCAGCGGCTGCTGGGAGAGATTGGTGTTAGCGGGTGAAGAATTTGATCGCAACCTGTTCGAAAGGTTGGCACCGTTGTGGTTTTCGAAAGGGTTGTGCATGTTTTCGCTTTTCCCGTTTACTGAATAGGGTGGTTGTAATTTAGCGGGGTGGTTGTTAGGAGGGGTCGAATTCAACATGGGAGGGGTCATGGATTCGAAATCCACAGGGAAAGGAACAGAGGACGATAGGAGATTGATATCAAAGGCTTTGCTGGATTCCTTGCTCGGATCTACGAGATCATTTAGAACCTTTTTAGGGGGATTTTTAACATCCTGGAAGAACTCCGTCTTGTCTTTGTAAGGGCGATCTTTTCCGAGAGGATCTAAGTCTGCGAACAGCGATAAGTCTGGCGAGGCTGATTTGCTCAGTCGGGGTGGTTTTGGTGGTACACTTTTCCTCGCAATCTCCTCTTCGAGTTCCTTAACGTCTGACACGATGGCGTCCGTGTTTAGTTCTGGCGTTTCGAAAATGCTGGGTCCGCCGCCGATGGAGTTGAAGACAGCGTATCTGTCGTTGCTGTTCGATAAGTCATGGAATTGCACATTTTCGTTTCCAGTAGGTGGTGCTACCATAAATGGAGTTGGTATTGGCATAGGGAAGGAATCCTACATGAAAATTAAAAATAAAACTTAATAGCTGCAAATTATCAATAAAAGGATAAACTAACAATGGTTGTTAAACACATATGAAAATATCAAAATCTTATTTCAAAAGGAGTTTGGAGGAAAATAAATTCAAAGAGGTCTCTTTGTATAACTACAATTCTATTTTTAAAAAAAATAACTATCATACTACCAAAAGTTAAGAACATCAATGTTTTTGTCTATATTAGCGACGCAAGGTTATATTATTGTAGCTATTAACCTTTCCAGGGTCACATTGTACCTGGCAGGCTCAATGCAATAGCTTTGAATGATGAGCGACCCCAGCAGTATTAAATACGAGAATGCAAAGATCACTCTGTTTACATTTTATATATATGGTAGCTTCCCAATTTTAACCTGATCAGTTATTGGTGCATCTTTGTTGAATCTGTAACGAGATGAAAAATTCTTGGCGTCAACGGGAAATGTATTAGTAAAATAACTTACTTTCTAAGAACTAACGTAAAGGATATTATTGAATTACCGATTATTTGGTAACTGTGTTGAAGGAACAGTTTTGTACTAGTTATACTATTAGTTATATATCAAGAGTATTTTATTTTTTTAAATAAATTCTTAATGAGATACCACAAATGAAAGCCTAAACTAATGTGTGCAATGCCGAACTTGGAGGAAAGAAAGTGTGTTTTATTTCCACAGTGCATCTTTTTAATTAACTTAGTACGAAGAACGGGTATGTTTGCTAATTGTGAAATTAGATTAAATATATTTTGTTTCTAGTGGAATGTACTTATAGCAATTCAATTGCAATTTATTTTATCCCAACCTAAGGTTAAATTGCTGTTTTATTTATCATCATAAAAATGCGTTATAGTCTGGCTCTGATTAATGGGCGGTCGGGTTACGCCCCTTTAAGCTGGTTCCAACGAATCAGCAAACGAGTTCGGACGAATTGACCAATAGTCTTATCTAAAACACATAAACTATGTGATGTCAACACTCAACAGCAGCCATTTAGCTGAAGTCGACCTATAGTGTTGCTTTGAAATTAAACTCTTTAGAAAGTTCTTTTGTAAGGCACTCACCCTTTTCGGCCCTAAAACGAAAGAAGTGTCAAAAGGATCGTTTTCTGGCAGAGGAATTTCGGAATTAAATGCTGCGGCAGCTGCAATACTGGTGTCCATTTGATTTATGCCCTGAAATGAACAAAAAGTCAATGTAAGGATAAGGGAATAAATTTGCTACGAGATTTTGTAAACTGTAGATTACATAAGAAACAAAAGCCGTTTTAATCCTCTGATCACTTTAAAAAATTCAAAATAAAGTAGTGTTTAATATAGGTCGTAATAATCTATGTATCACCCAGTCAAAACTAAGATGTTCTGTCATAACTAAGATGTATTGTCACATACCTCCTGCAATTTGCTCATCTCCAAATCCAGAAGGTCGTCTACTGTCCTAACTGACTCTATCTTCTCCTCTGGCATTTCTACTGCTTGCAGTGGCTCCGTAAGTAGAACCTCCTTTTAAAAAAAAAAAAAAATGGAAAGTTAAAATAACTTTTCGTGGAGATTTTATGATAGTAAACTGTATGTTTCAACTTATCCAGTTACGAGTTATTTTATTTTAATAGTTGTAGTGAATAACAATTTAGACATTAGTTTAAAAATGTAATTGTATATTTAATTTTTACATATAATCTACGACACAATTACAAGAATTTGAAGAAATGTATTGTAATTGTTGTACATACCGTCGTATGCAAGACATGTACGGGTTCTACTTTTCGCATAACTTTTAAAGCCGGGGTTTAGGATCAAATCCTGGACAAGGTATGCATGTTTATTTGTATTGTTTCCTATTGGGAGCAACAGTGGCGCGCTGTGCATGCGCTTCTTTATAAGATGCTGCCACTTTCGGCAGCATCTTAAAAAAAAAAAAATTCAACAGTTCCAGTCCGACGCTCGTGAAGTGAGGTCGTGTTTTCAAGAGGCTCCTGTCCAGTTCCCGTGTTCGAGCTCCCGAGTGCCCCGCGCTCGGCCGTGTTCCCGCCGGCGATCCCGAGTTGGTTTATTGTATGACACTGGGTTGCAGCCTTTTTCAAGGCTAATCATTAGCGATCGGTGGTGCATTTAAACTAGCGAGAAGCAGAAGTTGCAGCGTGTAGCAGATCAAGGTGTAAGATCTAATTCTTTTTAACAAACGTAAGTCCGAGGTCTCCGATGGTAGCGTAACTCTACAGAGCGGTTCCCCGTTTCTTAGGTGAAACTACCATTAGCTGCCAATTCCCCGAAGGGTGGTTTGGTACGCTTTCTGTTTGCCCGGCAGTAGTATATTTTTCTATCTAGGCTTGGCTCTTGGTAAAAAGCCATGTCCTCTCCTCCTTCCACAACCACTTCGGATTCCTCTTTAAGGGTCCCTCAGGCTGAAGTGGTTGATTCCTTTTCAGTGGTAGGGAATGTTAGGTTAGGGAATGATAAGTTAGGCACCTCGGCTCCCGGTGGGAGTTCGATGAATTCTATTTCAGGCAAGAGTTTGATCTTTGGAGACGAATATAGCGATGTAAGTGCAGCGACTCCCGGTGGGAGCACGCAGGGTCTTTCAGGTGGCGAGAAGTCCCACGGCGGCCCAGACGGCCAAGTAAGTTTGGCGACTCCCAGTGGGAGCTCGCAGGGAAGGTTTCCAGACGACCCCACGGTAAAAATAAACGACGAACTATCGATAGTAAACCACATTCAGAAACTGCTGCAGAGGCATCATTATCTGATAGGTAAGCGAGAAAAAACAGCTGAGGAGAACAGGGAAATGAACGGGCTAGAAAAAGAAAGGATGGAGGCGTGCGCTAGGCTCGCCCACAGCACTTTCGAACCAGCTTTAAATCTAATGGAAAGCTCGATTGACAACATCCCAAATGTTGTTAACGCACAGATAGAGGGGGTAAAGGAGTTCATTACTCCCAAGAAGACTTTCAAACGGCCTCGGGATTGCGTTAGCCCCGAGCCTTTGGAGGTCACAAACAAATACGCCGCTTTAGAAACTGGCGAAGACACCACAACAAACACAACTATGGACACTAGTGACCCCACACCTTTCACAGCAGCCCCCAAGGACAACATTCACAAAATCCCCCCCATCGTAATCACCAATCCTAAAATTAATTGGAAGGAGTTAGCTAAAACCCTGAAAGTTGCTGGCTTAAGCAATTTCAGCGGTAAGGCTTCGGGCGAAACTTTAAACTTAAAGGTCTCGACTGCCATCGAGTATAGGATAGCTACGCATGTTCTGGACGAACAGAACATACCGTATCACACCTACAAGATGAAAGAAGATCGAACGCTAAAAGCGATACTGAGGAACGTCCCAGCGGACATTAGTACGGATAGCATTAAGGAAGAACTTATGGAACTGGGTTATGGCATAATAACCGTTTTCCAATTTTCTAAAACGAAGGACGGCTATAAGGTTCCCCTCCCTGTATTCTTCTTGGAACTCCACAACACTCAAAACAACAAACGAATTTACAACTTAGCTGAACTCATGAATTTAAAAGTTCATGTGGACACCTATAGAAAGTCTAAACAACCGACGCAGTGTCACCGATGTCAGCGTTTTGGCCACGCCCAGTCGGGCTGTAGGAACCCGGTACGTTGTGTGAAATGTGCGGGTTCCCATCTTACAGCTGAGTGTCACACCAAGGGTCGCATTGATTCGCCCAAATGCGCCCTTTGTGAAGGACCTCATACTGCAAATTTCCGTGGATGCCCTAAGTATCCCAAGAAACAAACTCAAAACGACGAATTCGTCGATCATAACATACACGAACAACACACCAGAGGCTCCGCCCACAATGATAGTCACACCCCCTCCGCAAACCCCGCCCCCTCACTCGTGAGGCCCGGGGTCAGCTATTCAAACGCTGTTGCACCAGAACCTACACCAATCTTCATTCAACCAGCGCCTTCAGCGCCCACTCAACAGACACAACAACAGCCAACACAGCAGCCCCAAGAAGAGGAAGAGAGCATTTTCGATTATATTAAACAATTTCAGAGTTTCATGAAATCGTTTAATCTAAAGGGTATCCTTACAATCTTAAAAAATACCGCAAATAAATTTAAATCGGCAAAGGGTATCATGGCCAAATTAGAAGTAGGGTTTAGCGCCTTCGAGGAGTTAGTCAGTATGTTAAATTATGAATAATAAATTACACCACAAGGGAACTCACACTTTTACACCCACATTTTACACGGAAGTAGGCTTTGCGAATTTAAACGGGCTTAGGAAACAGCTAGTGGAACTTAAAGATTTCATAATGGAAAAGAACTTAGATATAATGATGGTAAACGAGACACACCTTCGTCCTAGTGACAATGCGAAAATAGCAAACTATAAATTATTTAGGAAAGATAGGTTAATTAATAAAGGTGGAGGAGTGGCCATTTACATTAAAAGCAGCCTTAAATGCACAGAGTACATTCTCCCAACACTTAACACCATCGAGGCTTGTGCCGTAGTACTGGAAAACGAGAGCTTTGGAGAAATCCTCGTTATTTCGGTTTACAACCCACCTAACTCCATAATCGGAGCAGACGACTTGACAGCCCTATTAAACACTGGACTACCAACCATTCTAGCTGGCGACTTAAACGCCAAAAATACTATTTGGGGCTGTCGAGCTAACAACAGAAACGGCATCACACTTAGAAAATACATACTGGATCACGGCGTCTCTATCGCCGCCCCAGATGAACCCACACACTATCCAGGCACTCTCTCGCACAGACCAGACATATTAGATATAATGCTCCTAAAGGGCATACCATCAAACCCAACACTTAAAGTACACAGCTGCTTAAATTCAGATCACAACCCTGTCACATTCACTTTTTATGGCCTCACCCAACCACCGGAAGCAACCAAATTTACAACTAACTGGGAAAGATTCCACTCCATTTCGGATGTAAATCTAACAGTAAACCCAAATATGAGAACAATAAATCAAATTGATGAAGCAATTGTAAATTTAACAGCCAAATTAAAAAGGGATATAGATAGCTGCTCAAAACCCATTAAACTAGAAAAAACCCTAAAACTCCCCCATGAGATTAAAGACGAAATCAGGGAAAAGAATAGACTTAGGAAGGTTTACCAGCAATCTAGGCACCCCCAGGATAAACGTAAATGGAACGAGGCATGTAAGAAAGTAAGCTCCCTCACAAAAGAATACAAACAGACTCAATGGGAAAACACAGTCATGAGGCTCTCACTACAGAACAACACTGTTTGGAAAATGGCGAAAGCCCTAAAAACCAAACGCCAAAACATAGGCCCTCTTCAAGGACCGAACTCTATTGCTTACACCGAACACGACATGGCAGAGGTTCTTGCCTCCAGTCTACACAACCAATTTTCACCACATCTTTCACCAATCAACTTAGAACTTGTTGTTGACACAATCAATGAAGTAGACAACTACTTAGCAGAAGAGCCACACAACATCATACGTTACACCACTCCAGAGGAACTGACTGACATTATAACCAAGTTAAATCCTAAAAAAGCCTCTGGATACGATCTAATCTCAAACAAAGCACTTAAGAATATTGCCCATAAGGTAATAGTACACATCACCAACATCTTCAATGCATGCCTCAGGTTAAAATACTTCCCAAACCAATGGAAAAAAGCAATCGTAATACTCTTTAAAAAACCAGGAAAAAGCCCCCTCCAACCCAGTAATTACAGGCCTATCAGTCTTTTGCCCTGCTTGGCGAAAGTCTTTGAGAAGGTCTTAAACATTAGACTGCAAACTTTTTTGGAAACAAACAACGTAATTAATACTAATCAATACGGATTTAAAAAGGGACATTCAACTACGCATCAGGTTCATAGGATTGTGGAAAAAATAGGAGAAGCGTTTAACAATAAAGAAATGATAGGAGCCGTATTTTTAGACGTAGAAAAAGCATTCGATAGTTTATGGCACAAAGGGCTAATCAAAAAACTAATAAACCAAAACATCCCCAAGGAAATGATACACATGATAAACTCATTTATTTCAGAGAGATCTTTTCAGGTTAGAGTAAACAACACACTTTCAACACTCACCAACATTAAAGCAGGAGTACCACAAGGTAGCATACTTGGACCAGTCTTATTTAACTTGTACATAAACGATTTCCCTACATTCGATAACTGCATCACGGCCCAATTTGCCGATGATACAGCAATACTAGCTAAATCTAAGCACGGTGACATAGCCTTTGGGAAGCTACAAGCCGCTTTAATCACAGTAGAATCATGGTGCGAAGACTGGCGCATCAAAATTAATGCTCAAAAGAGTGTATCGGTACTCTTCCGCAAACACAACACACTAGTTGATTACAACACCGATCTTGAGATCTTTAATACAGAGATCAAGAGAGAACACCACACCAAATACTTAGGAGTACACCTAGACAGTAAACTTAGCTTTAAAGAACACATTAAACAAACACTCGCAAAAGCGACTGGTGCAAGTATAAGCTTAAATCCCCTCATTGGGAAGAACTCAAAAATGACACTTAGAAACAAAGTAATTCTTTACAAAACTATGATCAGACCAGTTCTGCTGTATGCCTGTCCGGCCTGGGCTGCAGTTCGAAGAACACACAGAAAGAAACTTCAAACATTTCAAAACAAAGCCCTTAGAAGGCTAACAGATGCACCAAGGTATGTCAGGAATAAAATCTTACACAGGGACCTTAAAATGGACACTATTGACACAGCAATACTGACTATCTCTCACAACTATAACATGGCAATCGCAAACTCAGAAATACAACACCTTAAAGAAATCACACAGTATGATCACGAGGTTAACCAAAAACATAAAAGACCAAGAACCATTCACCACGACCCCACCTGGTAGGCATTTCTAGACTTGCTTGTCACATTGACATGTCAAATTCCCGACAGCTGCTCTTTAGCTAGTAGCCAGGTTATGTTATTGTCATCAATGTTGTGTATTTTGCATCTTATAATAATAAAATATGTATCACAAATCACTTGTTGTCTCTACTTATTTCTAACACACACCATCTACTGATGTTATTTTTCAGGTTTTTCTAACGAACTCGCGTTTAGCCTTAGGGCCCCCAACCCCCAACAATTAATTAGTAACTTCTTAGTTAAATTTAAACCCCGCTAACGTTATTCTATTTACTAGAATTAATTCGATGAAGGTGTAAGGACCTCTGGTCGACACACCGTAAGGTTAATTCCGATTTCCGATTTCCGGCAGCATCTTATAAAGGAGCGAATCGTGCTAGTTTGGCATACGACTGAACGAGTGCCAACCCAAAAAATCGCAACTTTACCAGTGAGCTCTTTTACAGATTCAGTTTCACAATAGTTAGTAAAATTTTCATTCTGTATAAAATAGCTTATATATTTAATGCGGTTAGGTTAGAGATAAATACGAAACTTCGCTGCAGTATTCAACTCAACAAAACGAAATTTGACTTTTTATAGAATATGTAAAATAAAAATTTTGTGAATGATAATATGCAATTTGCTACAAGCATATAACGAGCAGCTTTCTTCAGATAGCTAATGTTAATGATTTAAATGTACTGAATTTTGTAAAAGTAATAATATAGTTCTTACAAAATAAATATTTTCTTCTTTGGACGTTAAGTCCTCAATTGGGTTACTGGCAGCTTTAAACATGTCTGCTTCTTTAGCCTATATGCAAAACATAAAAATCCATAATATAATACATAAAAATTTAATTAAAAGTAATCAGTTCTAACATAAGATTATATCTAAGTTACTTTTGATTTCTATTGAATTATTTACAAACCCCTGTACTAAATTAGGTTTGTGAAGTTGTTTTGATAGGGAAGGGACTAATAAACAATTATTTAGAATTTTGTATTAATAAATACAATTCTATAAGATTTTTAAGTCAAGCTATTTTAATAAAATGCTTCTATTATATTTTTTAAAACTTTTATTTAATTTATTTTTACGTACATTGGTGTCTTTATATTAATGTAAACATCCCTTTGTAAGAAGATAACAATACTAAGTTCTTTGTGGAGCCCCTGACAGGGAGCTATACTAGAAAATAAGATTCTGAATAGTGTAAAATCATTCACTCTAGTAATTGCCATTTTAAAAACTTGCTTTTATAACGATTTAATTATATAGTTTTATTGAATTAAATCAAGAAAACTTAATTATTGCAGCTATTCTAATGTAGGATCGGGTTTCTCTTTAAAGAAAATAATTTTTTGGGACAATATTAAAAATTAATAGTCACATTTATTAATGATAAATATAATTATCAATTATTATTTAAATACAATAATTGCATTTCCAGTAAAAAGATTTTGCATATTTGTGAATATTTTACACGATAGCTCTTAATAATTTAATAAAAAATTATCTAAAAAGATAAAAAACACTAATAATAATAAAATTTTCAATATTACAAATAAATTTTAAAATATGTTTACCTCTGTACTTTCAACTTTACTTTCACCATCCGTGGTTTCCTTAACTGTTTGTATTCCTTCTTGTTTATGATTTAGCACCGATTGAAATAAATCCCTTAGAGCCAGGACAACATGAAAAGCCTAAGGGAAAAAAAAGGGAGGAATCGGTATTTAATATATTTTTTTTGCATGTAAACTCCGATATAGTGGTGACATATCGCTTTTTTATATATAATTCAATCGTTTTATGGATATTTTGTATATAGCATTGCCTTATTGCACAAATGTGTTGAGGGCATTTTCGATTAATTTGATGTTAACAGTTCTTGTTAATCCTCGAAATGTAATCGATATAGCACCTATATATGGTGGGTTAAAAAAAGTTCTAATTGGCAGAAACCCTTCAAGGTTTTTTTTTACCAATTTGTTACAATAGCAGTAAATAACTGTAACTGTCTCGAAAAATTAGTAAATTGTTCCTTAAAACATCTGTGCACCAAGACATCGGTATATTAATATTAAAAATATATACAGACTGTCGAATTCTTTTATAAAAATTGCGAATTTTATATATTTCATTATATTGATGAACCGAACAATTTAATTTGGTGGCGGTTCAAGGAATTTTTGTGACAAGCGAAAATTATTTTGGTGCCCCAAACTGCACACTAGTTTTTTTTTTCTGAGTGATTCGACAAATTTTGTTCTATTTTGAATATTAGAAATTTCTAACTTTTTGCTAACTGAAACAATTATATTGGTTCCTTCACACTTATGTACCAAATTACAAAATTTCGGAGAAATCAATGATATATAATGTCAAAAATATATTTTTCAAGCAAAAATAGATTTCAAGCTATATATCCTTCTTAAAATAATATGAAAATATAGAAATATTGTAAAGTTGGGAACATCAATAAAATCAATTTTTTAATGTAATATTAAGTAAATTGATTAATCTCAATTTAATTAAAATAAAAAATGCAAAATGTAGATTGCAATTTTTTAAATCATCACTTACAAACAACAAATTTTTTCTTTTTCATGTAAATTTGGCACCTTTAGGAGCCGAAAGCGTACACAAGGGCCTGAAGCCGCCTCTGGTTTCATTATTTCTTGTTTTGTATGGTCAGGGTTGCTCAATATTAGAAAACGTTGATAACTAGAATTGCCAGCGAGAAGATTGAAATTTATTCAAAAAGTTATGAGCATGACAGGAAAAAATATTTAAAATGTTCTAGAAATATCAGAAAATCTGTTTTATAAATTTTAGTTTGAGATGTTTTTTCTGTAAAATTTCTCTCTTTGATATTCAATTATTTAATAAGTTAATTATTACAATCAGTTAACTTTAACATGTTTCCATATTAACGTGTAAAAATTATTAGCTATTTTCATATATAATTTTCAGGTTGAATTTCTTCAAAATCATCTACAATACATAGAAAAGTTGGAAAGTAATTTTCATTGGCAAACCCTTTATTTTGTAAAAAATACACATAAAACTTACGGGTTTTTCAGTTTTTATCGCAATAAACTGGTGAGGTTCACTGGTAGATCCAAACACATATCCAAATGCCCTCGCATCAGTTATGTCTTGGGATATAAAAGAAATTAGCGATACTGGATGGTGATGAATCACAGACTAAGGGAAAATATATAAATTATTATTAACTGTTCCTTAAAAATCAATAACATTTTATACATTATATGTAATTATACAATTTGAAAAAATAAACCAAAAAAATGAATTAAAGTTTGGGACATTAAAATGTATTATAACTAACTATTCTTACCCCAGATTTTTCATCTTTCACTTTGATTCCTTGCAAAGACACACAAATATTTATTTTTCTTTTGTGAGGACCTGTGTTTCTTACATTCAACTAAAAGTAACAATAAATAGGTTATAATATCATTTTTGAAAATATAGACATAAAGTAGAACTCTAATTATCCGGATTAATTGGGATCAGATCCCATCCGGATAATTGGAAATTCACAAAAAAACAAAAAACAAATTGTTTCTTAGTATAAAAAAACGAATTTTGCTTTAGTATGTAATTCAATTTAATGGCTATTAAAAACAATATCATTCACCGACCAGAAACTTTTAAAATGTGTATTCTGCTGATTCTTTTCCCCATAGCAATTTGGATCGGGATAACTTGCAAGTTCTACTGTACTTTTTTTCAGTATCTGCACTTGTGTAGCGATGCTTAAGTAATGAAATTAGTTTGGAACGTTAGTTTACTTTAAATCTATTGTGGATCAAGTGTCTTTATGTTGTGTGGAAAGTGCCGATCAAGTTCAGGTATTCTCGTTACCCGACCATGGTTCAAACTTACAAGACACTGTTCCCGGGTCTGTCCTTCTGGATAGATTCCAAGATGTCGCTAATATCCCATTGTGTTGCTAATGTGGTGTTAATATAGACAATCAACGATGAAATATTAGGATCGATTGAAATGTTGACTAGCTTTGAATCGGGTCTGTATAATTAACGTCTCACTAGGAATACATAATGGGCTATCGACGACAGTTCGAAGAAAAGACTCTTGGATATTACCTCATAATTTTGAACCACGGTAAGTACACTGTGAGGTGCATCATATAAAGATAATAAGTCTGACTTCGACGTTATAGTTGGAACAAAAAGTATTATACAATTCTTGCATTAAAATTAAAATAACATTTCAAATATACTTTACCTTTAGTCTTTGCATTGCTTCTTGGCACATTTTATCACCTCTGGCATCTGGTACAGATTCCAAGCCAATGAGCTTGGCTTTGAATATGACTCCATCGCCTTCGTATTTGGCTAGGCTGTTTTTTTCGGCCTTTTCTGTAACAAGATGACATTAAATTATTAGCATAACTATTTTATTTATAGACGGAGGAATTCTGCATTAGATTGGCATCAAGTAATCAGTTATATCCGTTATAGACTGAATTTCAAACAACTAGCTTGGTTATCCGTTCTTTTCAAAGTTCAAGAACTATGGATATCGAAACACTTTTTGTTTCTTGGCATAATTTGGAGGCGTACGGCGGGGAAATAACAGTACTACTTTTGTCTATTTATATACTGTTGATATACCCAATTTAGTTAGCTTTCATTGTAAATTCACTAATTGAAAAGATTTGACTTTAATTATCATATATAATATTTAACGTTTATTGTAATTTAAATAGTTTTTTATACCTAATAAGTAATTATTAATATGGTATTTAATTATTTTGTAAGCAATTATAACATTAATTTTATAAGTAATCAGTATGTATTTATATTGTAGTAATTTAATATTTTTTTAAAGTAGGATTCTTAAGCAACTTAAGCAGTGGTGGCGATTGTACGTCAAAAGTGAGGGAGGAAAGGCTCAATTTTTTTTACAATTATATTGAAAATTGTATAATTTTTTCAAAAAAAGTGGGGGGGGGGGGGGGGGGGGACTGCAGTAGCATAAAACAACAGACAATTGAAAATAGGGTGTTGTAGTGAAGAACAAACATTCAAAACGTATTGTCACATTCGGCTGATTCGTAGTAAAATGCAAATAACGTTTCCTAAATACATTGACTTGCGTGCGGATTCAAATTTTTGCAAGTTTATTTTCAATAGGACGAATAGAAGCGAGTTCAATGGGAAATTCGAATGCAAATGCAATGGTGTAAGAAATTCATTTTTCGGAGATTTTGGGCAAATAATTTTGTTTTGAATGTTTGCTCCTCAATTATACCTCTTCATATTTATTTTTATATGCTATATATATGACCCTCCCTACGTCACTGGATTAGGAACCTCACCTTTCTTGCTGGGTTTGGTCTTCTCCGTCTTCATCTTCCTGAAGGCGAATGACTTCCCTCCGTCTTTCGATTCTTTGAGTGGGCGGTCGCTGACGGTCTCGGTCTTGGCGGTGTTCAAGGCCTCCTCAGCGGCGTCCACCACGCTCTCCTTGTCCTGCATCTCGCTCTCTCTGCTGTCTTTCTTCTCTCCACGAAGAAGAAGGGGGTCGAGTAAATGGGGGGAAAAGATCAGCTGTAAGGACTTGCTCTACACCTGTTTCTGCAAAGAAATAGACAGGTAGAAGTTAGGAAAAATGCCTATGCTACTTATATCACAATCATCAAAAATAATTTTAAAAGAAGAAGAGTTTTATAATTGAAGACTTTAGTAACACAAGTACATGTGCCATACTTGTTTATACGACTCCGAGCAATTAAGGCAAGTGGAAACATTACAATGTGAAATCGTAAAACAAGTAAAGGAAGTGTAATTACGTACTTTTGGCACTGAAGTCTTCAATTGCTATCGATTATAAAGTTATAGTCATTTATCCCAATATTGAGATTCCACAATGTCGTTTGCGGTTGCCCAAAATTACACAATATATTTAAAGGGTCCATGCGGAAAACAAGGAAATCCCTCCGAAATTATTACATGTGCAGAAAAAGAAAATTTCATGTCTCAGTATTTTTTTATTTTTATTGATGGACTATTCGTTCTTGGTGTTGAGATATCGATTTTAATAAAAAATGTACCCTTGTTGTTTTTTGCATAGACTCTTCATTTGGTTCAACTACCTACAGTATTTGTGTGCCTTTTTATGTATTGCCTTTTAAATGGTGTAGGTAGCGATTTTACTACGAATTTGAAGATTCATATTGAAAAGTAGATTAGTATTACTAGCTAAAAGTAGATAGCATTACTAAAGGTATAGGTTATTTGAATACATTTGGAATTTTTTAAAGATATTTTATTGATTGCAAACATAAGAAAAATATGTTAGAAAAGAGTTTTTTCGCAATACAATTTTGAGCAATAATATAAAAATACAAATTATTTTTCAAATGTTCGTATTCAGACAAATCGCATGGGCGCTAGTGGTAACCAGTAAATATATTTTTTCTACTATTAATCGCATTGTTAGGATATTTTGTTTACATACAAAAGACACACAGGGTAATTTAAAAACACACACTTTTTTTTGTTTTTGTTTTGGGAGATCTCAAAACGTGTGTAGCAATACAAAAATCCCAACATCAAAAGTTTGGCCTGAAAACAAGGTTTTCAATTACTCTATTTACAAAGAGCCTCGAATGCTAAACAAGTCATGAAGGAAACAGTCTATTGTTTGAAAAAGCAAAGGCATGATATTAATGAAACCTTTTAAATTTAATTAGTAATTGAAAAGCGAATCGAAGAAAATGATCTGTACAAAGTGTGGATAACACAATTCGAATCAAAAAGAAATTAGAAAGGACTTTTTTTATTTGAAAGATTACAACTGCCCTTTTAACATTGGAATGTTTTGTCTATGTTCGTGTCTCGCTGTTTAATAGAAGACGCAGTCGGCGGGAATCAAAGAAGCGTCTTTTATTCTAACAAGAGCATCAGACATTAAACAACTACTGGAGACAGCAGTGTTTAGAATTTAACGAAAGGAATTTCATTAATCTTAAGTTATTTAGCTATGGTTGTTATAAAAACGATCTGCATGATTTAACGTGGGATATAGTGATCTCCAACGTCGGTATTTTGTCTCTAAGATCTCTCCTGTTCAAACGACAACACGGTTTAAAGAAAGTCTTCCACCTTGTCTTTTAAACACTCAGAAAACGAATGACAAGAAAATTAATCGTATTGGATTGGGTAACCAGAAGACAACCGTGCCCGCAACAAAATTCTCGAGTGCCGATCTAGGTGGCTATATTTTTGCAAGTATACTGTAAAATTATATTAATAAATCCTTTTCTCGCTTGTAAATGTGGGATGTGCCTCAGCTTTTCGGAACGGGGTTACAAGTGCACCTGCTACTCACAAAACGCAGAAGACAAAAAAGATTATCCTGGCAAATTAACGACTTGACTTTATAGAAACGTTTCAAAAAGCAGCGCTAAGGCAGTGTTTTTCAAATTTTTTTCTCTCTCATGTACCCTTTAATAAAACTTTTCATTTATGAGTACCCCTTTCTCTCATATACCTCTTCTCACCCAAACTTTTATGCAAAAAAAAAAAGTTTGTATCTATTAGGCAATAATTTTTCTTAGGTTAGCTGGCAAATCAATCAAACAACTCAAATTGTCGACTTATAAGCTTTTTTACTTATTAAATTTATTTATTTTATATTTTAGGTGTTTTCCGCCATTACTAATATTATTTTCGCGTACCCCCAACCGGACTGCCACGTACCTTCAGGGGTACGCGTACCACACGTTGAGAACCATTATTCTAAGGCCTCTTTTACACACTTCCGAGTTTTTAAATTTCAAACAGTTATTGCAATTGATTATGATGGTGAACACAACTAACCGCGAGCTGTGATCTTGAAACCGCGAAAGTCATGTAATGCTTCTCGATAGACAAATCGACTATGATGTAAACCTTCGACGCGTTTCTTTGCATAATTGCTTAGCTCTGAGAAGATGAATAATTTCACTGTACCTTAATGCCACTAATTTAGGGTCACATGGAGAATAAGAACACAATTGAAAATGCGTTTTTAAATTTTCTTTTCAATTTTGACAACCTTTAAACGAAAAGTTATTAACGATTTATCAAAACAAAACAAAAATATACATCCCTAATGTATCACGCCTTACCAATTGTTACTTTTTAATCGGATAGTTAAAACGCGTTTTAATTTAGATGCCGTATTCTCAAGTAATATATTTAATACTCCGAAACATATGTCCAGACAACTATTACTGGCTTTCAAAATGATGCCGCTGTCTTCGCCTGTGCTACAATAAGTTGTTATTAGGAGAGAAGCATAATAATTTATGACTTTTTAAGCCTGTTTTTAGCCTCCTCACCTGTCCCTTGGGGCAGTATTCGACATATTCTTCTCGCTTAAATGATACTGGGTTTAGGGATTGTGGTTGGTACAATTATAAGGGTGGGAAAAAAATGGAGCAGATGTTTTTGTTTCTTGAGGCATTCATGTGCATTTGAGAAATGAAAGTTCGTCTTGGGTTGCTGGCTTAGCTGTTATTTGAAGGGATCAGGATATTTTTGCTTGTTTTAGAAATAGTCACAGGAGAAATTTTATGAACGAAAAAGCTTCTGAACTATCTATATTTTTGCATAATGGCATAGTTATTTCCGAAAACATATCGTATCGTTGTTCACGGGATGTAACGACATCACTGCATTTCCCTGATTTTTTTTATGAAAGTCATTTGAACTTTTATTTTAGCGTATATCTAGTAGAAAGTAAAAATCCATATATTTCTGCTATATGGATAGAGCTACAAATACATGACCCTCGTCATATTATGCTATCAATTATGCTATTTCATCTTTTAAACGTCCTACATATACAAAATGACAAAGATAAATGTACTGCCAATATTTAATATTTAAATAACACACACAAAAAAAACTTACCACAACTGCATAACGTATCGTAAATGTAAATATAAACAGTGTTTTTTACTTGTGTTTTCTATAAGTCAGTCAAAGGGTTTGTGGCAATTGTTACAAACGAAACTGTTTTTCAACATAAGGGTAACATCAGAAGTGAATTTGCCAATATTTGTAGACAACAATAGATTTCCCAAGTTACCACCATTTTTTTTAAAATTTAAATCACGTTGCATTTCTATTTGTCGAATAGACTACTATTTAGTATATGATATCAAATCTTCCTTCAATAAGCAAATTATGACAGTATATTACCTTTCTCATTTCGCTTTAATGAGGGAAAAACTCGTTTGCTATTAAAAAAAAATAGAAAGCTGAACGATACATTTTGCAGAAAACAAAAAGAAATGTAGAAACAAACGTAGTCATTTGTATTTGTTGACAAGAAGCTTTGTCAAGTAGTTTTCCTTAATGCAAAATAAATCGCAGAAAGAAAACGAAAATGTGTTTCCAGATAATTTTTAGAGATGTGTCGACGATATTATTACGAGGACCTTGAAAATAGGGCGTTGCATAGGAGAGTATGAATATGCCATACCTCTGTGCAGCGTTTCTCGCGTAGAAGAGTTACTTTTTTCTTTGTTAGCAACCGACACAAAACCAGATTCCGCAGAGCAATGGAAGCGTGGAAAACACATCCACAAAAACAATAAAATAGCCCTCTTGTCTCTTTCTGATCGACTGTATTTAGACATAGAATGGGAATAAAATTTAAAAGGAACACGGAGAAAAAATAACAGATTTTGTTTTATTTTTCGTATTGAATCCTTTGAATGAAAATGTTTGAAAATTGTCAATCTTTGAGTGATTGCTGCTAAGTATTTGTTTATTTAATTGTGCATCCTGTTTTTCAATGGTTAGTTTAAAAAAAATAAACGATTGTTATTGATCACTAAAAAGTGTATTGCGTAACTTTTATACCTGTAATCATCATTAGATTTCAAAAGTTTGATGATTTAACGCTTGATGATTTGAAGATATGTGTCACAAAAATAAATTCGTACAGGATAAACAGATTAAAGTATTGATAACGTTAATACTTGTGTCTAATAAGTATAAAATATAGAGAAAATACACCTTTAAAATATAGCGAAGTAATATGCTTGCAAGTAAAGAAAATGTATGTTAATTTACTATTGAATACATCTACTATATTTGTTCTTCGTGTCTCTCTTCTAATCGTAATAAAAAATCCGAAAAAAAAATCGTATAGGCGTTGCACAAGAACCAATCTGTATAATTATGGCATACAAATGGTGCGTCTGTTAGTTTAAAGAAAATAGCTAATTTTCAATTGTTTGAATATTTTCATAATACATAACAAAAATATACAATTTTTATCTATACTAGCATGCGATAATAACCCCCCCCCCCCCCCCTCCCGCTTTAACGCTTCTGCTCAATGGCAGTATTATCAGCGGTTTTTTGATACCTCAAGATCCGTTGCGTATTTTAGCCGTAAAAGGGATCTTTACTACAAAAATAATATGTATGATATCTTAATGTTTACATGTGTGTGATTGATTCAATTTTAATTTAAAAACAACTTAACGTATTTGCATAAATTTTGCGCAATTAATTGAAAATTATTGCATGTACTTTTAGACTGGTTTCGATCAAGAGAAAATTGTTTTTGATGGTAAGTATAGAAAAATTACACAAGAGTCGTACCCAGTCCAATCGTGTGTATAATATTCTGATGACAATGTCTTCTAGAGGAGAGCTTCACAGAAAGTATTGTAAATTAATAATAAGGTACAATCTGGGTGCGGAATTTATTCCAAATAATAAAAGTTTACAATATACTGTTAGTATACGGTTAAAATAATTATTAGATTTACATATAAGCATTTTCAACTTATAAATTAATGATAGTTATATTTCAACACATCGTACAAAGTTTTTTAACCAACCTATAGGTTTGCAACCTTTTGTTTGTTCCTCAAGTTCATTCAGTTTTTCAACCTGACAAAATAGAATGTGGAAACTCGTTTTATCGTAACGCTTTTTCGAAGCAATTACTTAATCGTTCTCTCCCATCTCTGTCTAAACTGTGTTTCACATCCAGTGGTGTGTCACTGTCAAACAGAAAAATCTGCTGACATTTGCTTTCAGGAAACTCGTCTGAAAGTTTTTTTTCTTTTTTGTTTAAAAAATCCTTTGTCATTGAAATGCATTCAAGCAATTCATTTAGACACCTCATGTAAAGTTAAAGAGGTTGTTTCATTGCTATTGGAATGCAGAACATCCGTAAAGTATATTTTGTGTCCGCAGAGTTTAAGGATGTAAAAAAAAAAAATTAATGCCAGGACACCTGGTTTCGAGATAAAATTTTTGATTGATTAAGAAAAGCGTATGGTCGATTAGCCTCTGTCATTGGTGAATAACAAACCACGGGGTCACAATCAACCAATAACAAATGAGTATGACGTCGCTTGTATCTCATAATGTCGTCATGTGCAATCTCGACACCAAGTCGTGCATAGTCCATTAGCGTTCAGATACCAGCATCATATGATTTAGAAACTTAGCGATATTTAAAGTTAACCCTTTAAATGTATAGTAACTCGATAATTACATAAATGAACCTGAAGATTTTGTGCATTTTACCGATTATTATTTGAATTGTGTTCCTAAACAGCACAATGTGCATTTGAGGTTCCGGAACTACTTTCAATTCTTAACCCTTTGGAATCGAGTTGTAACGCTCAGTCACCAAAATAACGACCAGTTCCTTTGCTCCCTGTTCTGCAAATTGGACGAAAAATGCATGTTCTTGATCATAAAAAACGGTTTTATTCCCTTAGCTTGTTCTTTCACTAACTCCAGAATATATTATTGTTTTTGTCATTCAGAATCACCAAATATTTCGGGGGAAAAAACAAACACGGAAATAACAGTTTCGTAAAAAGAACGTAAATGGCGTTCTTCAAGGTTAATTGTATGAGTTGTGACTCTTAAGTAACACATTTAAATTTAAAATTAGTTCGACGAAAATTAATCCTGGAATTTTTACTATTTATTTCCTAATATTTTATACACCATAAAAGTTTTTTTTTTAATTCACAATCATGCACTTAAAGGTTGAATATGAAAAAATCGATTCTTGTCGTTTTTAATGATCAAAGTAATTTAACTAGCTCAAGATAAACTTAATTTGATACGAAACCGCGTGTACAAACATTAGGTATTATTTTTTAAAAATTAAATTTTCAATTTAAATCACTTAAGATGGAATCTCTTGAATTTATAAACTAAATAATAGTGTGATATATCAAGAATCAACCATTGTTAATCTAGTGAAACTGCTCACAAAACCAAGGAGAAATTAACAAGAAAGCTAATTTTCTCCATCTGCAATAACTAATATTGAGTCACATAAGCCCAAGTCCAGCTGTAATAAGTAGGACAATACTCAAGAACTGGTGTGCCAACATTCATTGATATAAGCATTTACACACAAGAACAGGAAGTTATTAACTTTGACATGGAATTTACTGTGTGTTCAGCTATTTTTTTTATTGTTAGTGTATTGAGACTGTTCTTTTTAATTAGTCTTGCTTTACTATTTCATTATGTAACACTAAATTTGCTAATATTAAAACTAAAAGTTTTCACAAGTTAAGTCCTTCAGTTGTCTCGGTTTATTCAGAATATGTAATTATAAGGACAATAGGCAATTATTTTCTATGTATTATTTTTCTCTAGTTAATTTCAAGAGGCATATAACTCATAAGACAAATTATATAATCTAATTTTTTACCCATTTTATGAACTTTTATAGTTTTAAAATAAAAGAGGATGTGGATTTAGAAAAAATATACTTTTTATTACAGCTGCAAAATGCATGCTTTGTATAAAAATCATTTTAAATAGATTTGAGATGTTATGAAGTCCCTTTGTCCATTTTGCTATATCTCCCATTACTTCTTAAAGACTGTTAAATTTGGCACACAATATTTGAGATGAAATGTCTTTGAAATAAGCTACATGAAATAGCTTGAATAAGCTTTGAAATAAGCTACCATATTACGTTTTTATTGTGATCTATTCCTACACAATAACGTCGTGACAAATAGCACGATTGACATAAATTTGGTCCCGTTTGATAGAAAATATCTGCCCGATGCTTGTAAAAACTCACGTACGGGCGGTGTATGGGTGTCCTCAGAATAAGATGTTACACCTTGCATATCATCCCACTGTTTGTGAGGTTTTGGGGAACGACCACTTTATATTTCTAATATCTGGTGAGTTTTCACGAAAAACCTTCCTGACCGTGCCATACCCGTTTGTGGTTTTTTTCCTACTTCTCGAAAATTAGATTTGTTGTGAATTACGATTTTCGCGAACATCATTTTTCAAATTTAACAAAACTTACTGTAGCCATTGTGTAACAAGGAATATACACAAATGTGATAAAACAATAAATAATGGTTACATTTAAGTATGGGATAACCTTAGAAGTTTTTTATTTTTAAAGTCGAAAGAAATCATCTACCCAAAGGTATCTACACAATTCGGATTCGCACTGTTAAAATTATAGGTTTTCAAAAATAAGTCAAATGTCTTAATTTCTTAGTACATTCGATGCTTATCATAGCTCCGAATACATAAGTTTCATTTTTGAAAAAGAGATGCACTCAAAAATGAGTAAAAATGAATAAAAAGAGCATTAGCTTGCCTACATAGGCTTCCTTCATAAATCACTTTCAATAAATATTAACAATTACAAACAAGACTTACCGGGAATCGAACCCATATCCTCAGGAACAGCAGTTCAGTGCATTATCCGTTGTACTACCAGATCGACATAAAGAAGTTATAAACAGAATAAACGTTAAAAGGTGTGCCAAAAGAATGGGAAATAAAATAATTGAGTTGTAATAACTCAGTTTCCATTTAAGCAATCGACATCAAGTAATATGGAAAACAAATCTTCTGAACAACTATTTGAAGTTTGTCAGGCTTTGTTAAGATGGCTTGAACAGAAGCTGATATTAGCAATATTAAATTACACTGCTCATTTTTGAGAAAGTAGGATTACTTTAATTTGAGTACGACATCGCTCATTTACGATGCAATTGCACTCAAAGAAAAACGAGTATGTTCAGGTACTCACTTTTAAGTACCTTTTTTTTTACAATGCGGATTGTTTGGAACAAAAGAAAACAGAACTTCAACCATCACAGACCAAAACGTTATCTACATTTTACAGAACAAGGTGACAAATAAAAAACAATGTCAAGCTAGCGACGGGCGTGTTCAACTGGGTCGAATCGAAAAGGGCGTATGTGCAAAGGAAAGGGCGACGAGTTCATATAGAAACGGATGCATCTTCTATGTAAATGTTGTTTAAAACTAATTTAGATAGAACACTGAAATCAGCGGAGCGTAGAGGATTCGACGAAAATGGAATGTTTGGAGGCACTTATATAATGATGCATCTTACAAAATCTCCCGTCATTAGTTGTAAGTACAATGAATTCCTAGAATACTAATACAAAGGAATTGGAGAAGAGATAGGAGATTTTAGAGGAACAAAACAAATTATGCATGTTGAATTTCATAATGATTATGGATTGCTGCTTGAATATTAATTACAATTATGTTTATCTTTAATTGTCTTTTAAGTTTACTTTTATTTACATTTTTTTGACGAATAAGATTGAAGTTTTTATTTTTTTCCCAAGATCCATAAAGCTAAATGACCCATTTTTGAAAACTGAAAATTTTGTGATAAATATTTATGTTTAATTCAAAACCGTTATTTAAAAACACTAATTCTTATTTTTTATTGACATATAAAAATGCTGTGTAAATCACTGATTTAAAATAACATAACTATAAGCACTACTTTTTGCCTAGTATTCGACAGGTTTTAATATACATAACAAGTATGCTATTTTTTACTTATCGTATTAGTATCTAGGTATAAAAAAAAGTTTTCAAGTATAACATGAGTTGTATCAAAATAAATATAACTCACGAAAAAGTAAGTAAAGTAAAAGCACTACTCATATTTAAAAAAAATACTATAATTTAAAATTGTTAGGATAATATATGTGTTGAAAATAATTTTATAGCATTCTATTAATAAAGGGATAAATAATCCGTTAAGAAACTCAATCTTCGATATATACTACACATTATTATTAATTTTACTATTTTTTTTGACACTTCAGATATTTGTTAAATCAGCATCAAATCAGGAGATATTACTCCTCTCTCTCTTAGGTCAAGTAAAATGTTAAAGATGTTTTCTTGTACGATACTTAATATATTTTCCTTATATCTCTTTTTTTTTAATACGAATATAGAAAACAAATTGGTACATTGCAGGAAAATTAAGCAGAGGTAAGTATATTATTGAAAAATTAGCCATTTTTGCGAATAAGATCAATGCAATCTATAAAACGAACATCTGGATATTCAAACCGAATTTCTCTTCATTATAGAATAAAAATTCACAATTATTATTTTACTTGTACTTGAATTGGATAATATAAAGAAAATAAAAATCTAAACTAAATTTGACCAATTAAAGGAAAGCGCGTGAGGGCCGAACCCTAACGCCCAGAGAAGGTTACGATGGTTCAAATATCAACATGTATGCTCACAAACAGAGGATTGCCAGATTCCTTTCCGTAGTCACCCTCCCAAAATTTTCATCGGAACTGGTGCACGTTAAATTTGTCGTGATCCAAACGTCCTCACACCTATATCAGATTGCTTGTGATGCCAGCTCAGGTGTTGTCCGTGTCACCTGACCATGGTTCAAAATTTACGAAGCAGTGATTTAGAGTCTTTTCTTTGGGATATATCCCGAACCGTCGCCAATTTCCCCTTTGTGTGGCTCTAGTGCGACGCTCAACCAACCGTCCAACATCCTATAAATATTCTTCACTTTCGAAAGTGTTATTTTCACTGCAATTGTTATTATTTACCTTTAAACGCGCGTCGTTTAGCGAGACTAACGATCATTTGCTTTAGAGATCGTCGCACTAACGACCGGTCAGCTAACACCATAACGATCAAATCCAATTCTGTTAGGTTCCACAGGTGTAAAAATAGCCCAAAATGAATTTTACACTCCGTCTGCGCGGCTAAAGCTATTATTTGTTCCCGCCGTTTGTTTTTCCCCTTTCCACAGTTCATGCACCATTTCCCATTGTAAAGATGTGCTCGCATCCATTGTTCTTGTGCCATCCCCCATACACAGCAGTCATGCGGTCAATGCCACCGAACGAAACGGTATAGGTCGAGCAGACAAAAAAAAAACATAAAAAACTATCCCAGAGTCTTCCGGTTCCAGCCTAAAAAAAGGCAAATTACGTAATTTTATGTGATTCTGGTGCCTTGTTCGATCCCGATGGATCTGCATCGGGACATTACCTTTGTTTCGACGCTGCATCCATCATTCGGGCTCCTAGTGCGCCAGGTGAAGTAAGTCACAAAACACAGTTCCAAGATAAGAGTGTTAAAATTTTTCAACTCGCCTTGGCTGTAATGTTAAACGGAATGACTTCCAACTCATTATTGGGATACCTATTGAACTAGAACCCTCACTACTAAGCCAAATGACAGACCCAGTTTCCTAGCAACGAATAGCGGTGGCAGTTAATTTCCGGATATTTGTGGAACCCCAGTTGCTCAGTTGGTAAGGCGTTCAGCTACTAATCAGAGGATTGGTGGTTCGAATCCGGGAAATGGACTTGACATAGAAAAGTAAAAAAAGTAGTGATCTTGCGATCGGAGGGTTGCCAGCTTCGCTACAAAAATACTAGAAAGTCGTCCAGAATATCCAACAAATTATACTGGCGTGTATACGGGACTGGTGCACGATCAATCTGATCGGGGTCCAAAGTCCCGACGTCTATTGAAGGCGTTGGGTGCCAGTTCAGGTGTTTCCTCGTCATCTGACCATGGTTCTAAAATAACGAGGTGCATGTATGTATGAATGTGAATGTATGTGTTCCCGGGTTTTTCCTTCGAGATTGACCCCGAACCGTCGCCAATAGCCCACTGTGCAGCTCTAGTGCGACGTTAATTAACAAAAAACAAAAAAAAAAACGGATATTTGTGACTCACACCACCAAGTCGCCCATTTGGCGACCAAGGAAGGTTTTCCGTGTTCCAGACGGACCATGGCCGAAAGTACTCGGAAATAGATGAGGAACAGAACAAAACGAGGTCGGGGTTGGAGAACCATTTGTTAAAGTTTGCTCGCGAGTGGGCATTGTCCCGATGAGAAGCACGGGTTGACAGTTTGACAGGATACGGATAATTGAAGTTCGGGAGGCCCTTATGGGGATGAAGTGGATGAGGTTCTCGTGGAAATCTTTTACGGATCGGAAGATTGAGGAGGATTGATTGTGGGTATTATATCATCATTGAGACGCTTGACGTTTAGACAATTCAATTATACAAAATCTATACAATTCCAAAATAAAATGAATATTTTTATATTAAAACTAATTAAACATTTTCAGCGTTAGGAATGAAATCTATAAAAAATAATTTGTTTCAATAGGAAAAATCAAAAAGCATGTAGGTAAATTACTAAAAATATTACTTTCTTCAGCAACAAATAAAAAGAATTCCACTTGTACCATTTATATAAATATAGTGTGTCAACAGTTAGGGGGTAGTCGTAGAGGGGGCCAGTCGTTAAAGTATAATAATATGGACCGATACGTTAGGTCCCAAAGATTTATTCCTCCTGAGCCGAGATAATGTGGTTACAGATTAAGGTTTACATTTTGAATGAGAGTGCGGGATCCCGTAGGGAGTTTTCATATTTAGAAACAGGGAATTTTAGGGATAGATTGAGTCAGGGAAATCAGCTAATTGCTCTATAATGGTTTGACCTAGGGATATTTTATGTGCAAGGACACAAATATAAACTAAATTACTCTTGTGTTAAAGTATGCGCGTAAGCGGTTGTGATTGTTAAATTAAGCTTGAAATTGAAGTCGCCAGCGAAATATTGATGAGAAGTCTATGGCATTCAAGAAAGAAACTTGAATCTGATAGGGAAGTTATGTGAGATATTAAAAAGAGTTTTTGATACATATGAGAAAACATTATTACCACGCAATTAAACTATAAGGATTAAAAGGAGTGATAGATCAAGAAAATTTTAAATATGGTAATTTGAGGAAAATATATTAGATATAGAAGTACTTTAGAAGAACTTTTTTGCGCACTAATATAAAAAAAACACCAATAATCTCATTAGAAAATATTTGTGAGGGGACAATGAAAAATTACACACCCCAGCTGTACTTTACAATCTTTGATTATGTTTAAGTCATCTTAACAAAGCGATCTGACAAACTTCAAATAGTTGTTCAGAAGATGGTTTTCTACATTATTTGATGTCGATTGTTTAAAGGGAAACTGAGTTCAGTTATCTTACTTCCCATTATTTTGGCACACCTTTTTAACATTTCTTCTGTTTATAACTTCTTCAAGTCGCCCTGGTAGTACAACGGATAAGGCTCTGGACTGCGGTGCCTGAAGAACCGGGTTCGATTTCTGGTAAGTCTGGGTTGTAATTGACGATATTTATTGAAAGGGATTTATGAAGGCAGCCTATGCAGCTAGAATCTGCTCTTTTTTTTAAATTCATTTTTACTCATTCTACTCGTTTTTGAGTTCATGTCTTTTTCAAAATTGAAACATGTATTCACAGCCATGATGAGCATCGAATGTACTCAAAAATGCGTACATTTAACTTATTTTTGAGTAGATGTTATTAACAGTGTAGCATCTCTAAACTAGGGGGCAGCGTCCTTTTCATACCGAACAGGGAAAACACAACGAAAAGTGAAAATACTTTCCTCTCTACCCATACTATTACCCATACCTCAGTTCTAAACAGGATCCATCCTATTGTGATTTCCATGCATTTCACTCCACGCATTAAGACGATAACAAAAAAAAAAACGAAATACCCCGATCTCTGGGACAATACACTTTTTCTTTTCCTTCTCTTCTCGTACGCACACCTTTGGCCGTACAACAATCGATTTCCGATTAAATATTCGTGGCGCGTGGCATGAGGGCTGCTGTTGCCCAAGTTCCATAATGGCCGAATTCAGTTCCTTATTGTCTCAGGAACTGCCAGCAATGAGATGTTTTGCATAAATGCGCGATGCAGGTAGGGAGTTGGGATGGCGCGAAAACAGGAAGACAATTCGAATAAGATGTTTGGAAACTGCTTGGTTTTTTGTGGAAACTCAGCTATTTGAACATGAGGTGAATGTTCCTTAAAAGCAGGGCCTATTTAAAACGAGCAGTATTTGCGTAATTAAGTAGTCGTAAATCAAAAATGGACAGTGGTGTGTTAAAAATGAGTAGTTGTGAACATTTAACAAAATAAATAAATATTTAATTTAAAATTGTGAAATGTATATTATATACATTTCACAACTTTTTTTTGTTCTAGGTAAGGTGTCAACTACAAAACCTCTTCTATAAGTTTTAATTGGGTAGTCGTACATTTTGCTTAGAATAAGGTCTTGCTTAAAAGGAATATATTACACGTAAGTTCAAAGATAGATAGTATTACAATAGAGGGAAAATGAGATAATGCGTTTCTAAATCCAGCCATGTATCTTAGAGGTGTTGAGATCTTGACTTTAACTAACATATAGTGGATCCGCATCGTTTTTTCCCTTGTGCACCCTCAAAGACTTATAAAGAGGCAACCCTTTTTTGAGAGTATTAAACTATTTAAAATCAACATCAAAGTTGCAACAATACAAAGATCTTGTATGAATTCGCAAAATATCTTCGGAAGTTATTTTATTTTTAATTATTTAACAAAAAAAAGTTGGAACGTTAAAATTTTCTTTCGAATACAAAATGAACCATAACAAGTCTTAAAATTTAAATCTTGCTACAATCTAAATATATAGAAAAACTGCTTGTTTTGTGGTAAAGGCAAATATGGCATTCAACATACATCAGGTAAATGTTCATCAACAGGTAACGTTTGAACATCAACTATCATTATCAAACTATCATGAAACGGCAAACTATTAAATTTAAGCTATTATTAAGAATAGCTATTATTAAACTTTCCTTAAACGGAAAAAGAGAAAGCATAATTAAAGGAAACAAATCGCAGATAACATAAATATGAACTCAAATTACACCAACTTCAAATTCAACTTTGTTTGAATTTCACAACACGCTCAATCACATGATCCAAGCATTTATTGCCAGCTTCACTTTATATTCGTCCTCATAGCTGCCAGGTATTAAACAAAGCGACTGACTATTTATAAACAAAAACTTCCGGGTAAACAAAAAACCCAAAAGCGCAACCATGGTGCTTTCAGGGCACCTGTTTAAAGATGCTGCCATAAAAGCAATCACGACAGGTGATGCAACAAGGTCGCAAATATCCTTCGAAGGTCGCCAAATCTAGCAATAAATTGATACAACACGCGAGAATAGCAAGGCGAAAAATCCCATATTATTGAAGTTGACGTCGGGATTTTGTGTATTTCAGGAAACGGGGGTATTTTAGGAAATTCAACGAACATATGACTGCTACGCACGACCTTAAATAACTTTGAACAGCATTTCCATTTCTACGATTTATAGAAAAGTTTTCCATTGAAAACTATTTTCGTACGCAAACGACTAACCTTATAGGTTGAATGTCACAGTTGCCTTTTCCACTGAACAAGCGACTCATTTTATATTTAGTTTATGGTTATTTGATAAGTTATTTTTGAATACACCCCTCAGTGAGTACTAGTGACGCTTTTGGTATTTCTCAATGGAAAACGTGGGTGCAAGAACAAGGCAGCTCCAGTTTTTGAAATTGCTCAGGAAGGACGAAGAATACTGAACGTTTCTTGCATCGTATAATACGTGAAAAGTATAAATCAGAAAAAAGTGGAGCTACCTTGTTCTTGCACCCACATTTTCAATTGTAGAATAAAGACGACGAATACCAGTCACGTCATTTTCTTGAAACTTATATGACGCCAGGATTGGTATCGGATTATTTATTATGCTTTATTACAAAATGTTTTCGCATGATCTTATAAATAATATTTATTTTAATTTTAAAAACGTCTTTTTATTGTTGCACATGCGGAGCAAAAACTTCATTACTACTAAATTACAAAAGTAAACTGATAGTTGAATCTCTGAAGCTCATACGAATACATTATTGTACCTAATAAAGATGAAAAAAAAATTCTGTTTAAAGATTGTTTGAGCCTTTTTTTAAAAGATATCGCTCATTTTCACCAATTCAGATCATTTCATGATTCAACGGTTTATTTTAATTTAAATAGAACATATTTGTAATAAATATCCATTGTTCTAAATCTATTAAAATTCTCATGAAATCTTAAGGTTAAATCGCATCCTTTTTCTAACGTTTCAAATCCTTTTTGTAACAAAAATAATTCCGTCTTTCAACCTTTGCGACCACTCTGCATTTTGGTTACAATATCATGGGTTTCAAGGCATAGAACTGAACAATTAGAGATACTTGTGGCTGGACGCGCAAACCATTACTTGTAGCTAATTATTCTCCCGCAGATTATAGTAATTATGCATGATTCATTCGATTATCATAGAGAGTACGATGTTTGAAATCACCGTAACAGGGAGAACCTCCAGTCAGATGATCCCAACGATGTTGCCTGCCTTGAGAATCCTCCCCGGTTTCAAGGTGGGCCCGAGGGCGGCTTCGTTTTTCAGCAACCACCATATTTACATGACTAATTACATCTCGGTCAGTTAAAAGCATTTGACGAATTAATGCTTCTGTCTTAGACAATAGGACAAAGAGGGGAAAAAAAGCCTAAATACACTTTTTACACGAATGCAACCACAAAATGTGGTTTGAAAACAGTTTTATACACAGGTACGAGCTAAATAAATATTTAAATCCAATGTAAGTGGATTAATTTTTTTTTATAGTATAATAAAAGATAATAGAATATGCATAGGTATTTTTAAGTAATATAATAAAATTAAAGTAACGATTGAAAACATTTTAAATAATTTATTTTTAAATTTTAAAATTAGAAATTCTCATGATTTTTTTATGGTGAAAAAAAGGAATAGAAATTATTTTTTAAATGTATGGTAAACAAAACCTATACTTTTATTTATGTTGATTGAACTAATACTAATGTAACTTTTTTTATTTCAAATTTATTTAGTCAAAACAGCTTACTTGTCCATTATATTGTAGTTTTGTCACTGTGAATATCTTGATTGCATGGGTCATACATTCATATAGTTACAGGTTTGAGCATTTATTTTAATCAGTAACTAAAATGTCTGATTGTAGTTATATATAAACTTAAACCAATTTACATTAAAAGTGTGTTTTTATTAAGTATACTGATAAAGGTATTTACTCGTTCTTCAACTAAAGATAAGTTCCTTAACATTTTATATTGGGAGTTAACTTTGCACAAATTAAAATAATAATATATTTTGAATGCGATAATCGAACTTTTTCAACAGCAAAAAACACATCACCCGCTTTCTTAGACCATGCAACAAAACAACGGGTTAGTAATTTTCAGCCGAGTCGTTCAAGTTTTACAACACTAAAGTGGAAAATTATGTGCTCGACAAACAACTTACTTTCTATCGGTTGTTTGTCTTTTTGAACCGAAAGCAATAGAAATTAAATAGTTATGTGATGTTGCACTCTATATACTTTTTATGATCACATTAAAAAGTGAAACTGTGTCTTTTTGCGGTTGGTAGAAAGCATGTTTCATAGAAGAGATTTAATAAAATTTTTATTGTAACTACAAGAATACTCGTGCTGAAGGTTGCAGGAGGATAACTCGCGGGACATACACTGGGAGACAATAGTAGTGTAGGAAAGTGTGTCATCTAAGCGCTAACTCATGCGGTTTAATTTTCTACGGAGATTAAAGTATGTTTGTTCTTATGAACACTGCCGCTCGTAAGAGTAGAAAGTGTCTTTGACCCACTTTTAAGGATTCAGGAAAAGAGAAAAACCCTGAAAAAATATCGAGAATAAAAAATGAGTTTCACGTTCAGACAATTACGTGAACATACAACATTGCGTTTTGCATGGATAGGTGGTATTTAGCATCCACAAAGATGCTTTGATTTGAGAATTTTGACGAGATATTATCAGTTTGAAAGTGCTTTTTAGGAACATGATACTTCGGATTGTCCGAAGTCATTGTTGTTCAGTTAGGTTAAACGAAAATAAGTTATATGCGGTATTTTTCCTTTTAAATATAAATCAAGGACCATTACGAGACACAGACATATCGAATAAAAAAAAGAATTGAAGTTAAACTATGACTGTATTATTGAGATAATCATACTCTAAAGCAACAATTTTTTTTAAATATCTACGGAAACACGCATATTAACATTTATGCGGATAACTTTTTTAAAGGCCGCAACCAAATCTCTACAATTCCTCATGGTGATAATCACTAATCAAGAGATACTGAAATTTATATCTTTTAAATTATTTCATTTAAGAAAAATTTAATTTTAAGATATAATGCGGCTTTATTTTAGTTAGTTTATTCTTAGTAAGAGATAAATTTTAAAGGAATTTTACTGAATTCACATATTTAAAAAAAAAAATACTATTTTATTATTTTCAATTCGTTTGATTTTAATTTACTTTGTAAGGGATAGCATAAAAAAATTCTGATCGCAAATATAAAAACTATCCTATGTAGCGGTCAAAATTGGTTCAAAACTTTTTCCTGAAATATCGTGATTTATCATTTATATGTAAATTTACTTATATTTTATTCGTTAACTGCGTATTTTACCGGAAATCCTACAAAAATAAATCTGAGCTTTCTACTGAAACCAAATGAGTGCAGTATCAAACATGCCGCTTGAACAATTTCATTCTTCTTTTATATGTCTTTTTAAAAAAAAACATATTGTTTCAAGTTCCGGTTTGCACAATAATTCTTAGAAAAAAAAAGGCAGTCTCTGAAACGATTTTCTACCTCTTCCATATGACCTGGGTTAGGTTCCTCGGAGCGATTCTCGTTTAACTGCCATTCGAAATTTTCTATATATAAAAAAAGTTGATTGTATTCTTTTTGATCTGCAATAAATCACGTTTCACGCGTGTCGGTGTCTTCAGGTATCGCTTTGTGTTTCTTCGTCCATTTAGTCTTCCGGAAATAAACAAACATATGAAGTTATAAAGTGCAACTTCACTATAAACATTCGATTAAACGCAGTCATGACTCTGAATCAGCTTCAGTTTCGGTAGGTATTTGGGGAAATTTGTGTGCTGTTGTTGAAAAAAAAAATCAATGGCTGTCTATTGGTGTTCGCGAAGAACCGTTTCGTTTATGGGACTGCAATCGAGAAAGTGGAATTGTTGTTATTTACAGCTCCAGGAAAATAAGAACAAGTAACGAACGTATTTGTTTGTGTTATTTCTTGGGATTGGTAGAGAAAAAAAAAATATTGAGAAAGTAAGTGTGGTGTTATTCCTAACCCATCTTTACACAATCCTGGAATTTCCCAAGAAAATGACAAGGAACTGGTTTTAAGTATTTTTTGTATTATCAGAATTTTTATCAAGTTAGAATTATTTTCTTAAAAGAGATTCATTGAGAAATGTTTTTTTAAATCTAGTTCAATGTCATCCAATTGTTTGAGTACTCCCAACTTCGAAACACGCAATGGGGGTGGAT
Source organism: Troglohyphantes excavatus (assembly GCA_963932185.1). Lineage (NCBI taxonomy): Eukaryota > Metazoa > Arthropoda > Arachnida > Araneae > Linyphiidae > Troglohyphantes > Troglohyphantes excavatus. The sequence continues at coordinate 42,917,327 of OZ010675.1, forward strand.
ATTCATGAGATTCAACTACTAGTAAAATAGCTTTAATGAAATAAACAAAATGATTGTTTAACGTAATATATTCTATTGTCGGTTTGGGTTACTTCAAATAATATTTTGTGCAGGTCGTACTTCTTTTTCAATAATTTTAATTGTCCTTAAAATTCTGAGTATAATTTTCCCTCTTATATCATAAAATATAATACATTAAATAAATATTTTATATAAGAATGGAAATGTAATTAAAACGTGATTAAAAAGTTCACGAAAACTCGAATTTTCCTTAAATTGTTAATTTACTTGTTATAATACCACATTTAGCCAGCCTTGGGGCTAAACTAGTCTATGTACGTTCATAGGAAATTCATAGAACATAGACCAGTTTAGCTCCAGGATTGGTTGCCTTGAGAGAAATATCCCCTCCCCCCATTTCTAACTTTAAGAACATATACTTTCCTAATCATCTTTTTTTCTACGGTTTTCTTCATGCAGAACTTTCTGTGTTTCTATTTAAGTTATTTATCCTTTTATTTTCTTAGAAACACTTTTCCTTATATGTGATGAAGTTTCCATTAAACTTTTAATATTTTTTTTTCTAATGTAACATTCTTTCAACGCCTATCTTTTCCCCTATAGCTTTTAAAGCGGTTTTCCTCATGCAGTCACTCAGATATACAAAGCAGACACAGAGTTTCTCAACTTAGAATAATTTCGAGATAATAAATAAAACACGTTTAGATAATACACAAACTAAAATAGAAATTAATCAATCTGGGCAATTTAATTAAAAAAAAAATTATTATTATGACGGGTTTTCCGATCGATAAAATATAGGTTAAACGCTTTGGCATGAGTGGAAGCATATTTTTAAAATGAGCTCATGATTACGTCGGGGAATACCAGGTAGAATACAACTTTGCAGAAACATATAGAAATGAAGATAATTTTTTCCCTTTTTATTCTCAATGTTTTTGCAACATTTCAAGGGAGATATCATCAACATATGCAACAGCGGACGTCACTTGGCAGACTTGCCATTTGAATAAAATACTTGCCAATTGGATAAAGTATTTGCCATTTGAAAAATATATGGAAATTGGTGAAAATAATTGTTGGTGAAATCCACATGTACGAATTCAACCCCCCTTTTCCTCGAAGACATCCCCCCCCCCTCCTCCCCCCACGCAATCAAACCAGTTGTAAAAGGAAACAAACGAGGCAGAGCCCACTCACCTTGATCTCTTTCGGATGCGAGGGATGGTTACAAAAGAAGCTCAAGATGATAAAGGATCGAACCGGCTTCATTTGGGTGTTGGACTCGAATTACTACATTAATCTACCTTTAACAACAGTAAGTCGTGACACGGTTTGCGGTGGGTTACGAAAAATTAAGTAAATCAGATATAAAAAAAAGAAGAAGAAATGCAAATAGTAAGACATTTTGAACGTCAAATTATGACAAAATGGGACAGGCAATAAAAACATAGTATCAATAAAAATTCGTTTGAGGATTGATAATATTCATAAATACAAAGCTTTGAATCGAGGAAGCAGTTCCATAAAATCCATAATTCATATACCATTCCTAACACTAACATAGGTCACCAAAACATTCATCAATAATATAGACAATGGAGCGAGGACTAAGCGTGGTCTACCACTTTACACCTTTTTGAGCGAAGGTAGAAAAAATAGTCCTTTTTTGAATAGGCTTCTGCAGATTTAAAACACATTTCTAGCTTTCAAAAATACATTAAATGTTCTAACATACTTACAAGAAAAATAAGACGAACATATTAATTAATTAATCAAATACTCAAGACCGACGAAACATGACTAACGGTGCAATAAGCCAAGGTAAAATGTTTTCTCAATCTCTCTTCCGAGTAGTATGCATTCGCGCGGCACGGTACGCTGTTGCTCACGGAAAGTTCCAATTGCAGCCCATGGCAACTTTTTGTCTGGGCGATAAACAAATTGTATCTTCTTTTAGAATATGGTAAACCTGCACCGCTTCGGCCGAAATTGGGCTATAGCCGTTGCTCAATGGGAGAGAATGGTGAATTTTCTTTATTTTGATAGAAACGCGTCTCCATTCCAGCGTTCATATTATTTTATATCAGCCCTTTCAATTGAAATATTTAATAATAATAAAAAATAGAAGTTATGTTGATTGCAATCTTGCTCAATAGATGCCGATATTGAAATACCAACATTCACCGCTAATAACATGACTTTTCTCTATCTGATCGACACCTACAAAATCGCCGATGCAATTGTTCTAAAAAGTGAGTCACTGCTTTGGGAACCTTTTCGCTAGATGAAAAAAAAAATGAACCGAACACGAACTATATTAGCAGAGGGTGGGGACGAACAGGTTAATGCTGTATCCGGGTGGCCGAACACATTACAAGCGGATGACCCATTTTCTCAGGATCCTTTTTTGAAACCGGTAACTCTCTCTCCTGGTGCTCTGTCGGCATGGCAACAGGACAGCATCGTTTGTTCTTAGAGCTTTCGCCGACAACTTTTAATATATAAAATTGGACTTATTTTTTTGTGTGGGAAATCACGATTTCAGAAACGGAATAAGGTCAGAAAAACGAGAAACGCGATGAGTTGACGTCGTTGGGAAAGGGGGAAGGCGGCTCTTTCTGCTTTGGTAACCTGGACATTTGCTTTCAATTTTACTGAAAAATGTAGCGGTGAATTTTCTTTATTTTGATAGAAACGCGTTTATGTGGACCGGTTCATGCCAGTCCGGTTACAAATAGCGACTTTTTTTTGTCTTTTCATATGTAGACAAAACAATTTTTCTATAAACTTTTCGAAATATTATAAAAACCTAAAAAACTTTTTTTATTGTGCAAAAGGCGATGTAAACCGTTATCTCGTTGCTTTAAAAAACAAATAATTCAAATATACGCATTTCGTTTAAATAGTTTTAAAACAAAATTTGATTTAAATTTCAGCAGTTTAGAAGCATATTTGTTATGCTATTAAGAATTTTGCACATATAAATGTTCACAAAATAATGAAAAATATTTTACTCTAAATTTCTCTAAATTTGTTCTATAATCTTGAAATTTTATGATTTTGGTGCATATAGAGTAGTATTAAAATATTAGAGGGGACCCCTAGAATGCTTTAACATCGGAAAGAAATTTACCAATATGGGCGTCCGATCGATGATAATTAATGTTTTTATCACTCACTTATTGGAACATTGAAAATGACGTAACTGCCATTTTGATTTACTAATGCGTATTTTGGTCTTTATTTGATCAAATGTAACATATCACCTTTATCGACTTTCAGTGCAAAGACGTGGGCGGGTGTGGCTGCCAAGTAGTATAAGTCACAACAATTCGAAAATGAACTAACACCATTTTCCATTACTAGGCAGCTAGATATATTAATTGGTTAAGCTGAGTTGGACATGTCTTGGGTATTAATAAAAAAATTGGTCAAGTGGTGTAGCTCCATATTTAATAGGTGGTTGCCTAATGTTGGGTTAAATATTATTTCAGTTAAATGTCATTACCCTGCAAAAAATTCAGTATAAAAACTTCATCAAATTTGTGAAATTGAATGTTTTTATAAAGGAATGTGAAACAAAAAAAAACTGATTTTTTTTTAAAGTTTTTAATTATTCTGCAAAAATATCTTTAAAAAAAATCTGCGTTTTCCCTTCAGTAATTCCAATTATTGTTAAGCCGCCCCCATACGTTAAGTGCGTTTGTTTATCTTACCCTGCATGGCACGGTCTAAGTCATCGATATTAGCTCTTGGGTCATAATGGCAATTGATTCGTTGTGTTTCTTCTAATGAGAAGTTGAGAGGGAAATGAGCTCGTTACTCTCAAGTGACACAAATGATATTCCGCACTGAATAAGGTGCTAATAAGTTCCGGTCCGATTAGAAGAGTGAAAGAATCGACCATGGAAATACAGGATAAATAATTCATGCATTGACAACGAGCTCGATCTAATAACAAAATGTCCAGTCCACGAGAACTAGAAATTAATTCAATGCAATACTCTTCAAAATAATTTAGAAAAGTTATAATTTCTTGACCAGAAAAACTGTTTGTGTTTGATAAAGGAATCATCAACTTGTATAGAGCCATAAAGATGCTTTAAAACTTCAATATTGTTTCATTCAAAGTCCTACACCAATTATCTCTGCCATACGTGGCTTCTAACCTATTTTTATTTGAGTTTTTTTAAATTTTAGATTATTTTATAAAAATATATGTTATTCAGTATGAATTAATTTTCGATACGCTCTCTGATTTATATCAAGTTGTACCAAAAGCATTTTAACATGTTCGCTGCCGGTCCCGCACAGGCGCGAGATACGTTCCTCAATATAACATGTAAAAGGCAATAGTCGACTTGTATCCTTTTAGACACCGGCACTGAACGTGTTAAATATCACTCAGTGACGATTCCCCACAATTGAGTATACGTCTGCATAAAATTTGCATAACCACCAATAAATTCGTATACCTACACAGTGAGGGTTGGCTATTCTATAGATATTTTTTCTTGAGTGGATTTTACAATAGTGATAAGTCATCTTGTCAAATGGGACATATTTTCTCAAAATCTAAAGTTATAAATTATTTTTCCAAAGATCTACTTTCGTAATTAAGTTTTAAGTTGAAAATAAAATAAAAACTACAACATTTTATAATTCAATATGTAGACACCAAAACTAAAGATGTCATTCATTAAAGAAAAATAATATATTTTAATAATTTCGAAGAAATTTTATTACGTTATTTAAAAAAGGACGGAAATTTCCCATTTTATAACTTTTTATAATATGCATAAGATAATTCGAAAATTCTATAATGAACCTTAAATAACTTCGAAATATTACGTAAGTTTAAAAAATTTCGAAATATTACGTAAGTTGGACTTCAATGCAATATGCCTCAAACACTTCCTGAATATGGTGTCAAAATGGAAAATTTAATGAAAACTGTACCAAACGAAAAAAAGCCAAACTGTTTCAAAAGTTCGCAAAAGGCTTCACTTGTTTTAACCTTCAAGAACATTCCAAAACACTAACTTCCGTTTCTCAGATAACCAGATCTCGAATTATTCAATTTGTTTCTCATGATAACCAAACAAGAATTTCTTCCTAACGTACGTATCCAAGCGATAATCCATTACTCCGTCTGCGATCCTATCAGCCGTTCTTCGAAGGCACTGCTGTTGAGATTCCATCAAGCATTTTCGTCGAAGGAACTGATGCAACGTCCAATAATTAAGAACCGACTCGGTCTGGTACGCAATACTGATATAAGAATATGCATCTGATGGGAGACCAAGCGTGGTACGGCTTATTAGAGGCTGTTCTACGTCGATGAGAAAAAGAAAATGGTTTAAAGAATCCAATCAAATAACAGGATGAGAAGCCGGATGACTGACTGAAAGTGTTGCATAACTTGTGGAAGAGGCAGTGGAAACGCAATAGGTTGTCGATTGTTTCTTCGAATTTCTTGGAAATACTCGATTTGGTAGCCAAGTTCTTTAATTTAATTTCTTCATTTTCCTTACGTTCATAACGCTGTAAAAATCTTATTATATTAACTTCCTAGGATCCCTGTGATTCATTGTTCATCTTTGAGAAGGCTGTAGTGTACATATTTATTTTCGGGGAAAATGGACAATTACAAAATGTTGTTGTCCATTAGAAGAATATAGAAGTTTTTAAACCATTGGGATCGTATTTCATTTTAATTAGATAGAAATACACAATCATCTCTTCCCGGACCTTCCGAATTATTGAGAAAAAAATTAACATTTGAAGGGGGAAATAGATCAAGGAGGAATGTAGCACTTTTATAAAAATTGAGTTATAGTCATGGATGATGTAGGTATGTGTTGGCCTTTCCTATAAATTTTTCAACCAATAAGATAGTATTACAATTAATTAGATGGAAATATACAATCATTTTTTCCGCACCTTCCTCAGCCGATGCTTAATAATATTAAATATTCAGTTACGATATGAAAATCTAAATTAAATATGGATGTTATGTAAGTTAAGGCTGAATTTTTTTTTTCAATTTCATAGTATGGAAAATGAGTTAATATGAATGAAATATTTTTATTATTAACTTTTCTTTACATTTATATGTAATATATTTTCCCTTAAATTAACATATTTTAATTGTCCTTAAATGTATCGCCCCTTATAATTAATTGCGTCATATCAATCTTTCCTCCCATCTAAATAACTCTTTTATCATCCCACATAATTTCTCTATTAGATTCATGTTTCTTTCTTTAATGCAATAGCGTTCCCATAAACTTTTAGCTGACGACTGCGATTCCCAGCTTCATTTATTCCTAACACATTCCCATGCGCACACTTTGGAAATAAGTTTCACACAAGAGCAATTAATTTTTGTTGTGTGTCCCTCCACATGAAAAATCCCTAGGTCCATACCATTATAGACCAATTAGATGATTCTCCCAGAATCAATCTATCCCTAATTTTCCTTGTCTTTAAATATGAAAACTCCCTAAGAGGAACACATTTTCCCTCATTCACAATGTAAACGAACATGTAACGTGTTGTGCTCAGGAGTGGAATAAATCTTTTTAACCTAGCTTATCGGCCCTTCTTATTATACTTTAACGACTGGCACTATCAAAAATCATAACTATAAATCATATATCAGTAGACCCTTCTGACAGAGATGAGATATCACGACATCACTATACGTTCCATGGAGGTAAGAATAAGAAAGGAGACGGCACCTGCTCGCGAAATTGAAGCTTTCACTGTAACCGCGCCGCCATCTTGCTTTGACCAGTATATTCCTCCTCCCTGTTACTGCTTGTTCGCTGCTATCGTAGTTTCATATGTGTGAGCAGAACGTCTGAATTATTTTCGTAGTGCTTATATGCATAAATATTCTGACAATTTTCTTTGTAGCAAATAAATTTGTTTTTATAATTTAGTTAAATGCATATAATGCAAAATATAAGTATTTTTATTAATGCACGTGTACGTAAGTCTGAAATAAAGGATTTTTCAAAATAAGTGTTTCAAATCATATCTCTCAAAAGAGAACTCTTTATCTTGTGTTTTCAATATATGTTCTTTATAGGAGATTGATAATTTAAAAAAATTGGAATGATGTAGTTTCGACACTGAAATTTAAACTTTAAGTAGATGTTTTAGCTCTTTTAAGAAGTTTACTAGAAGGTTTTTTTTTTCTCTCTGACATATTCAAACTTTTATGTCAAATTTAAGAATATTCTAGTCGCGTGTACCTTTTTAGAAAATAATTAAACTTTGTATTGATATAATTTAATCAGTAATTTGTAAAATTATTTCATTTACTGTAAAACATTCCAAAATATATTTGTTATTTATAATGATAAAAGAAAGTTTATGTATGTGGATCACACCACGCCAACTTTCCCTGCGTATAAAAGGCTAACATTTATATATAAATGCTATTCTTTTTGAAGACATGAGGTTCGGATTCGTAAAATTCCATTTAGTTTTTTTTTAATGATTTTAGCAATATTAGAAGTATTGCATACAGATACACCTTTAAAATATATTTCCAAGCTACTAAAACTTCTCTGCTGGCTTAATCGATAGATTGCTGGACTTTGGAACAGTTGGGAACGGGTTCGTGTCTCGGAAGGGTCTACACATTTTTTAAAAATGTATATATACCTTAACGAGGGGAGGGTGTTGAACAGATATTTAATTTTACTATATTTCTACTTCTGTGACCCGAAAACTAACAACAACAAAAAATATGTATTATGTAATTAATAAAAAAATTTCAAATTTGTAAAGAAAATCTACTTTTGGAGTTGAGTTATAGCAAAAAAAATCGGGTACATTTTTCTAATAAATTATTGTAAATATAAATATCAATACTTTCTGAAATATAAAATAGATTAGTGTATGCAACTTTTGAAACCAACAAAATTTCAATATTTGTATGGATATATAATAAAAAAAATATTAAAGTTTTTGAACTTATTTTTAGACAAACAAAAGTATACATTTAAAATTATATACATTAAAAATATTTATATAAGAATATTTTTACATATTCTTTTAGGTTCCATACGTTGCATACGCCATTTAATTTGTATTTCAAAAAGTATTGTTTTTATTCACAGTAGTTTATTTGAAAAATGTATCTATAATTTTTTTTATTTTAAATTGTAACAACTCCACTTCAAAGGTAGAGTTTTCTTTACAAATAAAAAAAGGTTAACAATTACATATACAATATTTTGTTATAAAAGTATTGTCATAGAAGTAGAAATATAGTAACATAAATATCTGTTCAACACCCCCCCCCCCCCTTTTTAACGGGTTTTCTTGTAATGAAGGACCAAAAACAGCTAGTTAGATCATATTTTGCTTGGTTAATAATATAATATTTTTATTTAAAAAAAATTACTTTCTATAGTTTTTTAAATATATTTTTCTTTTTTTTAATCAAATTTTAATTTTTCAATAAACTATGGACATAGAACAAAAACATTTCTTCATACATGAACAACCTAATTCATTACTTTAATGCTTAAAAATAATCCTAAATGTTTAATATTTAACTTTTTTTGTTATTAATTTTTATAACACGTTAACATTCTAAAAGGAAAAGTAGTATATTCCAATTTTGACTTTAGTATTTAAAAAAGGACAGTAAATATTTTCAGCTTATATTTACCTTGGCAAAATTACTTGCATAGTAAAAAAAATAATAATAATAAACTTTCAACGCGCTTTGACGTTTGACCGATATCGGGCGAAAAAGCACCGCTTAAGAAGGACCGTTTTGCTTTCCCCGGTCAAACCAACATGGCGGACACCCTTAAACTAGCTTCCCTGCCACACCTTACAGTTACTTCAATCGCCTCAATGGTGGGGGATAGGATATGCCTTCTCCTTTTATTCTTACCTCCATGATACGTTCCTTAAAAAGTCTCAATACGTTGAATCTCAATTATTTTATACCGAATAATTTCTTTAATTCGTTACACAACGAGATTGTCGTTATAGCCGTTCGTTAAATCGAGTCTTTTTAACTGGTAGACGAGGGTAAAAATATTTAGAAACGTTTACTAAACACTTCTACAGGATTTCCTTTGAAGTTTATGACACTTCTTATCAAGAGGAAAATTAATAATAAAAAAAAATATGCAATACCCGGACCTAAAACAATTAAATCCCTTCCTACACCGGAAAATCCGGGAAGATTTGATATCTCTCACTACAGGACCGCAGAGAAATTTCCTTCCTCGGACGAAGTCCGGTTAATTTATTCTATTCAAAACAAAGAATTGACGGAATCTTTTTTTTTCTATCGCCCAATTAAAAACGAGCCGATATGTAACAATCGGCAATCCTAAAATAGTCACGGGTCAGCCGCCAAACTCTCTTCTACAAGTTTTAGGCAAATAGCGAGAATGGCTAATTACTTCCCATGTTTACCGTGCTGTACTTCCTCGTCTTAGGAAAGGCTTATTCTAATCGCTTCGTCCTCAACCGCTCGCCTCATCAGATTTCCGCTACTTTTCTCTGCTGACGCGTTTTGTACAGGAAGTTTCCAGATTTGCAATGTCCAAGAATAGATAATCTAATACCCCCTTCATGGATGCTAAATACAAATGTATGATAATCATAGATGAATAGCACAAGTACAATTTCTCTTTGTCGCCATTTTTTTCTACCGATTTAATGATAGAACGTGTAGGCCAAAGTCTTTTTTGGCGCCAATTCAGAATTTTCTGGTAGTAGTACTGACCATCTTACCATACGAAACGAATAACCTCTTTACGATCTTTTAACCTTACCACGGACCCCTGGGGGTCTGTGGACCATCTTTTGGGAACAACTGATCTAGTACAATATTAAAGCTAAATGAGTACGAAGTGAATAACGTGTCAAAGAGTAGAGACTATATTTCCAATCGAACTTCAACTTTCATTTTAGATTGTCCAATTGAGGCAAAAACATTATGTTGATTTTCAGAATTTATTCAGGCATTTGCAAGTAAGTTTTATGTCATTATAGAAGACTGTACAACGTCATACATATTTTCGCTTAAATTCAGACTCAGCAAATCACGTGAAATGAGACGTTACCCTCACATTTCACTAAAATATTTCGGAATACTCGTCAAAAAGCATTTTCGTCACATGCAATAAAAATTAACTGACTGTGCAATTTTTAAATGCTTGTAATGATTTCACACGCCCGAAAATAGCAGACATAACCCATTACTTATCCTGAACATCCGTGATCATACGACACGCCGCAATGACGTTCAGGTTCATTGGGACTTCTTCGACAGGCTGCGAATGAGCATAAAAAATATCGCAATATTTCGCAACTTAGAACTTAAGGTAAATACTTTGTTTTGAACGGATGTGAGGATGATCGAAGAAATGTTACTTGGAATATAAAATGATGATACAAAAAACAAAAACAATAGGCGTATCAAATTTACAGAAACTTTATGCTGTTCGAGTAGCAATACCTATAATATAAAATATACAATTAAACGTACTAGTATACTAACATACAATCTAATATGTAAGTAATACCTACTATAATATACAATTTATATATTATATGGATAAAATAATAATAAAAGTTATGAGTGTATGCCTGACGTGTATACAAAACCAGTCACAGTTTCTAAGTTATTCGCCTGAAATGTTATATAATTAACTTACTTTACTGTATTAAACTTATATGCCGCCCGAACAGCAGTTTCAAGCGGCATGCAAATTTGCAATTTTATCAAGTGATGCAATTTTCTCAAGAGAAAAATTAATTACCATTATTTTTCTCAAGTTTAGTCATTTTTTTAAAGTTTAACTTTTGAAGTGAATGAAGCTTATTAAATACTACATATTTGTCTTATTAAATACGATGTCTTATTGAATACTATATGTCTTATTAAATATTATATGTCTTATTAAATATTACTTTTAGTCAATTTTTTTTTTATTTTTCCCCTTGAGTTATTTAATTTTAAATTTTTATATAAATTTTAATTTTATATGTGCTTGCATATGAAGTTTTAAACTGAAATGAAAACTGTACTTTTATCTTAAATAATTTGCATTGCAACAATTTATTCTCAATAAGAAATAACAAAACAATATAAATATCTACCACTACAAAGACTTCTAAAACCATTGAAACTGAGAATTCAGGTATCTATACGTTACTGGACACAGATAGTTTCAAACGTTACTATTACTTTTAAAATACGTCGGTGATCGAAATTTAGAATTAAAGTCAAGAAGAAGTTCAAGGTGGTGGTGACGCCATTTGCAAATAGTTCAGAGAGAAAACACTAAAAATCAATTCTATTCACGTACATCTGAGATTTTAAAATCTGGTCAAGGTATACATCCCACACATATTCACTTTGATATGAACAAAATTAATAAATTTAGAACACATTATTTTTCTTCTTTACAGTACATTATTTCTTTGGCTTGGTTAAAAAACACTCACTGTGTCACAAAAGGTTGTTTTGAGGTTGAGATATTAGGGGGTTAATTTTCAATTTAATATGTGTTTTTGTTTTTTAAAAATTGGGCTTATTTTACGTTAATAAACTAATAACAGAAAGTTGCGGAGACCGGTGGTGACAAATACCGTGAAATGTCCCTTTCGTTTTGCTATGCTTTAACTACTTTGTCTCTACTAAAACTAAGCAACTTGTTTAAAACATAAGCAAAGTACTACTAGTTGAGTAAAAATAACGTTTTTATATGCCAACACAGCTTAATGTGATACAGTCAGTCAATGACCATTGTCCAACATATAGTTAACTTCGCTATTTTCTACTTCCACTCTCCACGATTTCAAAATTCAACCTTTTCTTAAATTCAATTTCACGAAATTTATCAGCATTATTTTCGTTAAACATTTCGTGGGGGATTACTTACAAAGAGAACCAGAGCACCCAGCCAATTATTCAAAAAGAGGGTTACAGCAGATCATCTAGAAAAGTCCTTTTTGGACATTTCAAACGATACCGCTTGGGTAGATTTATAGTTATCCGTTCCTTGCCACCAGCTACCTGAATGCAAAATTCTTGGACAATTTTCACAACTACCAGATAATCCCAAATCCGCAACTCAAGTAAAAAAAATCCCTCAAATGACGGATTTGTGCGTGAAACCAATTACAAGTGGGGTTTCAACCAGCATTGCCCATAACGACGGGTCTGCCCTATTTATTTTAGAACAATCTTACAAACTTTGGCGGGATTTACATTCGAAATTCATTTTGGGTTCGCAATTACGCCGTCACAGAGCTCCTTTTTTTTATTATTATTTGGGTTGTCTCCAGTGCGAAATGCTTTCTCCTTTTGTTATCTTGCAATTGCATGGATATTGACGCCTTTGTTAGGATTCCGCATTGTGTTCGTTATATATAGCTACTCGCATGTTATCGACAGTAATTCACAAGAGCGATTGTTCTGGAGCCGTTGTGGTCGATGTTGTTAAAAATGGTTACACTTCAAACTTGAAGAAACGTTCCTGAAATATGCTGATTGAAACTTGCGCCAAAAATAACAAGATTTTAGAGCCAATCGTATATAAGTCCTTCAAGTTAGTACTTTTCTGAAAAAAAATTGGCTAAACAAGTTTTATTTTATATATACAAAATATTTAAATCTGAATGTATTTTAGGAAAAATTTAGTTAAAATTAAATGGCCGATATTTTTTATCTGTTGCACAAGACGCATATTAGAGGTTAAATTGTATTAAGAATGCATTCCATAGATTGAAGAACGGTTATTTCTAAAAAATGAAAGTTCCAATACAAAAGCTTGTTATTTTAAGTTGAATAAGTTTATTATATAAACACAAAAACGAATAATCAACAAAACGAATACACAAAAACGCAAAATACAAAAACGAATTAATCAAATTATTTGAAAATTAATAACTATTTAGAGTTTAAATATATCTATTTAATTAGATTTCAAAATTAAACAACTTAAAATAAATATAACAAAAATTATTGCTACTATGTTAAGTAAAAAGTACAATATAAATGCTGTTTATTTTACAAAATAAAAAAGTATGGAAATTTATTTTCAGAATTATTTTCTTAATGATATTCATATAAATTAGTATTGTTAGTAATTGCGATCTGTTTTTCGTAATCATTAGTGTAATGTAGTATTTTTTTTACTATGTTGTTCTATGTTATCCGTTTTGTGATTACTTACTAGCTTGAATTTTTACTATTAACATCATGCGAAACACAATACTACATTGTTTTTGAGAATAATTAAAATTTAATTTTTCAAAATGTTTACTTAATAAAAAGACATACATTTTACCCCATATTCTTTCTGTAATAGTTACGAGGAAAAATAAACAATTGCTTTTTTTAAGAAATAAATTTATTCATAAGCTAAACAATATGGTATTTAACAATTTCATTACCTGAAATCAATGTAATTAGTTCCAATAAATCTTTCTGGATTGTTACACAAAAGAAAAAATAATAAAAATTATTTAAAATTGATCGATTACTAACAGGAGATGTCGTAGGTGTGATAAAAAGCACTTGATAGATATTTGCTATCTCGATTGATTGTTCTCTATATTGATTTTTTTAAAAGTTAGAAATGAAAATGATTGAGTGATATTTGATATGTATCGGTTTTATACATGGGGGGATGAAGGGGGGTAGTATTACGGTTTGCGAAACTTTAACACCGGTACCGATAGCTTGATTGACACGAATTTGATATCATTCGATAGAAAAATTGACTCCAATGCATATAAAATCTTGAAATAAAGTAAAGCAAACGGAAAGGCATGTTTATCTTCCTTTTGTTGGCCATTTGTTCCAGGTGCTCGTTGTCGACCTATCCCTATTTCTATAGCCTGCCGAAATGAGGTTTCAAGTAAAACACTTCTGACCATACTCTGGCACAGCCATACCGTATTTTTTAAATGTTTCTAATTAAGGTCAAAAGGTACCACGATACTACTCCATCGATAAGGAAGATCCAAGCATGTAGACCAAAAACATTCACAATTAGTCATTATTTTTTATTTTTCAAAAAATAGTGCTTTGAATGGCAGCAGGCACTTGTTTTTTTATTTCACGGTTTAGTAAACATGTTCCCTAAATGTAAAGTTACTATCCAAAACCACAAAAAGACAGGTCTTCTGAGTCTTGCCGTTTACTTCTGCTGTGTCTCTGCTTGCTCTATTTGCTGAAAGCTGATTCATTGGGCAAGAGTAAGTAATTGGTTTGTTTTTCCGCTAGCCCTTAAGTACCGTTACTTGGAGAGTTGAATAAAAGAAATTTTTGACACAAGGAAATTGATAACTAGGAACGGTTGTCGTACGATAAAAAGACGTGTTCGGTTGAATATTTCTTTTTTCAAAGATAAAGTGATCAGGGAAAAGAAATTATGTTTTTTCTAACTGCTGGTCTATCTCCACGGATTAGACGATTTTCCTTATTTTGGGATTGAAAAAAAAAAAAGTTGATTGTTGTAAAAGAAAATGGTTTCTGATTAAGTACTTCTAAAAGAAAATCTCTATTTTGTCAATCTAAATATATTATAAATGTTTAATTTGAGTTTATAATGTAGGCATAAGAATTTTTAATTAAATTTTATAATACAATAGAGATTCTGAAGTGAAAAATATTACTACATATGTGTCCACACGTCCGTTAGTTATTTAATGTATTGTAATTAGAGTTTAAGTACAATTTAACCTCCATGAATTTAACCCTATAACGGAGCTGAAAGACTTAAGTTGTTCATAAAGTTTCAATTCTTAAATATATTCGATTTTGAAATATTTTTAAAATCTAAAGCATTGCAGCGATTCTTTGAAGCTATATCTATTAAAATAATAAAAATTAAATAAATATATATAACTAATATATATGTATTGCTATTTTGCAGAGAAAACTATTTTACAATTTTGCTCTATTTCTAATCGCTCAGAGGGTTGCTTTACAATTTCCCGGAGAAATTGATCGTTCTTAACTTTTTCCTATAAGAACATACACCCCCCCCCCTTTTTCCCTAAAAAATGTTGAAAATTTGAAGTAATTTATAACTTTTCAAAAAAATTCTTTAACATTTTATTGCTCTATAATCTTTCGAAATTATACACCATATTTTAACTTAATGCAAAAAAATTAAAATATAAAATATTTGGTTTTTCTCAATTATTTCCGAGAAAAAAAAAGCAGGCGACATTGGATTGCTAATAAGATTATTAGTCTAAAAAATTAAATTTATCATTTGTCTTGTAGAATTTTTTTCAAAAAATAATGCGACAACGAAATCTGAATATGGATAGATTTTACTAGATAAAAATGTATACATAAATGGCGGAAGAAGACATCGGCAGTTAAAACTTTCATTTCGCTTTTGGCGTGGAAAGGAAAATGAAAGTAAATTTGCTTAGGAAACGAATTAGAGGAAGATTACTGGGAAAGGCGTGTTCTAAATCCAACGAACCTCAAAATGATTTAATATGGGTTTCTTCTGAACACATCACCCGATATTAGAATTGCTGATGTTGAATTCTTTGAAACTGCAGAGGATCGTTCATCATACTTGACAACTTGTACAGCATTTTCCTATTACAGATACTTATTTGAAAGAATATCGTGTAAAAATAGAAAATTGACATCTATTAATTATTTTATTTAAAAAAAAAATAGTAAAGTCATGGAATTAATGTATTATTCGAAGTGCTTATAATATTAATAGGAAGAAAAAAAATTAAATGACTAGATTGCCTGACCAGAGTTTAATGTATAAACAAGTTTAAGAATTTAATTACAGTTCTTAAATACTTTTTAAAAAAATTCTGAGAAAAATCATACATCTACAACATTCAAAATCGAATACATTTTAAATTTAACACAAGGATGACTTTTTCTATACAAAAATTCAGTTATGGTGTTTGTATTCCAACAGATAGTAAGAAAATAGTGTATATGTATGTAAATAGCGTTCTTAAAAAAAATATATAATTAAAATTTAAATTATTAATAAAATGGAGATAAGTTCTATTTTTAGGAGTAATTTAAATGTCAATTATAAATTTATTATTATTATTATTCTAATGCAATAGTTTAAATAAAAGCCACATATTTCTAGTGAAACGTTATACACCCCATGACGGCCATGAACCCGATATCATGTTCAGAGATATCAATTTTTAAAGCAATGCACTCAAATTTTAAATTCATAAAATTGCTCCAATTTACAATAATTTTTTTTAATGTAAAGGTTTGAGGTACAACTTACAATCTAACTCTTTACAGTTAATTATATTTAAAAAATATATAAAAGTGTATGTACAATTAAAAAATAATTAACTCTCCAAGCAGTGAAAAAAACTTTGTAATTGTAAATACCCCTTGAGCGTCAGTGGATTAAATTAGCGTTCATATAGTGGTCGAAATTCAATTGTGGATAAACTTTAAAAAAATAAACCACATTAAAATTATTAATATAATAAATATCAGAACATTGCCTTTAAAATATGTTAAATATTTGGATCTTAAATTTCCAACTTAAAGAAAATATCAATAACAACAATTGTGATATATTTAAAAAAATAATGTCCCAGACAATTCATACAAAGAAAAAAATACATACATTAACAGATTTATAGTTACACAAAGTTAATCAAGCGACCCGGTCGGGCTTGCAAAAAAAGAAGAAATAACGCCAACTCGTCAAAGCAGTCAACAAGAAACGAACGCCCGACGGGACTAAGCTTATATATACGCTGCACAACTCCTAATGTTAAACCGCGTCCGTTAAACATATTCCAGAACCCGAACTACATTTCGTAAAAAAATAAAACCAGTATGGGTGGAACCGTATCGGTGCAACCTTTAATTTAATACAAGAATATTTTTTTTTAATTAATTTACGGAGGTATTTACGGAGGTACGGTATTTTAAAATTAACGGAGATACGGAGTTTTTTAATTTGCTCATTATATACTACAACAAACAATTCAATTGTAATTTAAAAAATCATATTCATATACTGATTTTATATTTTTCTTTTTAAAGTAAATCAATTGAAGAGAATTATACATTTTTTAATCGAATTATTTCGATAACATACCCAAATTCCATAGATTTCTGCTTTGATACAAATATTAAAATATCACAATGCAAAAGATAGACCCGCAAACTTTAAAAATAGAGTTCGAAACAATGATAAAAAGAATTGCCAACCTACCAATAAGAGGAAGATCTGAAATCCAACGAAACATTCGATTGTGGAATTCGTTTGCGTTGCCTTGTCATTCCCAGAATACTCGCAAATGCCAGAGAAAGGGGGGAAATTCCACGGTTGATACAAAAAAAGGTCCTTCCCGGCATGCGACTCTTCGTGGACAATAAATATATTTTGCCTGGTACCGACAGGACAAAAACCGACTAAAATATTCCAAGACACGCTATCCCAAGCGAACAATGGCTTCCCAGCGTCACGATGCCAAACGGCTCTTGACAAATTCAGTGTCTTTCTGCCGAAAAACATTGTTAATTATGATATTGGAGTGGATGATAGAGCTAGGGATATATGGGATTCGTAACGGGATGCTTGAAGGTTCCGTCAATGTCGGACTTGAATTCGCATTCTCAAGAGAATATTAAATGCGAAATTTTCATAAAATGCTTTTCAAAAACTTTTTATTGAAACTAAGATGACAGAATTCCAAGTGAAATCATGTAGAAAAATTTTATTGTTTAAAATGCAGTAAGCAGGTACAAGGATAAAAAATATATATAAAGATTCTTTTGTTTAGACGCGTATTGTTAAGTTTGTTCTTTATTAAAAAATATTAAATTTAGAAATATTTTTAAAACTTTCTAATCACTTTATATTCTAATAATGAATAACAACAACTTTTTTTTTAGATAATTTTGATTTTTATAAATTTAATGAATTTCTTTAATGTTATTTCGAGAAAAAATGTATTGAACATGCAATATTTTCGAATATGAAAAGCTCTGACATTGGTCAGAGAAGTTTTTCGTTTAATAGTTCCCACGGATATTCATGACCATATAAGGATGTGAAGGATGCTTGAAAAGACATTTCAGAAATTAAAAGTACATAATACGATGCACAGCTGAATATTATATTTGAAAATGTTAATTTATAAAAATTTTAGTGGAAAAGAGGAATGATTTGAAAATGGATCAGGAAGTAAACTCGAAAGAAACGTTAGTTAATTAAAGTTTAATGAAATAAAACTTAGAATAAAGAACTATAGGTGGGACTACATTACATCCATTAAGAATTAAGTTTGATATTTTATCATTTTTAGGTACAAGATGCAATTACCAATATATTATCTATTCGAAAATTTAAAAACTAAATATATTCCATTCTTTTATAATTATTTAAATTTGTGAGTTGCAATGTTATCGAAATGGTATATACTAAAAACTGGTAATTTATCTACTTCAACTTGATTGAATCAAAACAGACCCTGATGATAGACCCGGACCAAACAAAATATAAGAATCATTTTAAAATTGCACTAAATATTTGAAAAAAATGCAGATATTTTATTTAGGAGTAGGTGCATTACTCTTAATTATGCAGCTTTTTTAAGCATAAAATATTAGAAAATAAAAAAGAAATATACATAAAAATGTAAATTACTGTATTAGTGTGAAAACATTCTGGCTTATTTAAAACAAATAAATTAAAATAAATTTTAAAGCAGGAATACGTTTTTACAAAATATATCTTTTATTTTAAAATTTTACCTCTAAAAATTTAGATCATCAGCTTCCTTTCTGTTTAGATCTGCTTAATGTTAGTGTCTTCATTTCTCCAGAACTCGGAAGAAAATGTTTGCGATAAAAACACCCGACAAGATGACACATTTCAAATGATGTAAGTATTGTTTCAAAAGGATGACAATTTACTGTCGATTACTCAAATATCGATACATGCTGATTTTTGGTTGAGAAACTCAAAACCCTCCAAACAAGCTCATTTGAGAATAACTTGTTAGAAATGAAGCAATGTTCACTTAATTTCAAAATAGCTTCAGTAAACATCTCGTTTAAGCCGTTTTTCATGATGGATTGAATTTCGATTGCATTAAAAAACTGAATGCGACCTTTTCAAAAAGAAATCGTGATTGTTTAGTTGAACAATTCAATGTATAAATCAATGAAAAGTGAAAGGAAACAGGAAATTCTATTATTCCTATTTAGTATTTATAAATGTGAGCTGATTTATTAACCACTATATATATATATATATATATATATATATATATATATATATATATATATATATATATATATATATATATATAAATTGAATATATATTTTTAGTAAAGAGCTTCCGTGAGTGTCGTACTACATGGTAAATTACGACACATTTATCTGGTTTAGTAATTCTTTTATTAAAGTTAAGTTTATAAAATTTCGAAAAGAGTCCGATCCTTACAGCTAAAAGCAATGTTCGATACCTAACAGGATAAAAAAACATATAATGAAACCATTCATGGACATGCGTATATCATCATTCTACTTCTTTGGTTTCGTATAAGTGTCCACTAATCACTTCTAAATCATAAATTTAAATAATTTACTAAACAAACAATTTTCTATTGCTTATCTGTTGCTCAACAGTTCGTCTATGGATAAAATGGTCTATGGCAATTTTTCAGCCAAAACGTTTACATTTATTAGAATTGTCGCTTTTCTTGTTAGAATTAATAATTTTGAAATAAATGGTTTACATTCCCATTGTTCGGATCAGGTTTCAATTGAAGACGTGAGTGTAAGAACCAGACAGCTCCAGTTTTCAAAACATTTTAATACGGATCATAAACACTGTTTCTCGCACCGTATGAGACACCAGTGCAGATCCTTTTTTTATATATCTATAGCCATTACTTAGGGCTGCCTGGTTCTTGGATCAATCGATATAGGATTTTTTTTATTTATAGGAATATGTGAAAAAGTGTAAATTAGAAAAAAATGGAGCTGTCTGGTTTTTGCACCCACGTTTTCAATTCTATATATTATCTTCTTACGCAGGGGTACCTGGATATTCTACAACTTTTTGAATTTGACTATGGCAACCTTTTGTCTGGGCGATAAACAATTATGTTCTTTGAGAATATGGTAACCGTCCACGCATTGTCAAATTTTCGACTAGGTGATCCGCGGCCACCTTAAGGTTGGGAAGCAGTGTCTTAGAGGGTCAAAAGATATGCTAAGTTTCTTTATATAATTTGCAGCACACGTAAAATTGTTGACCAAAACTATTTCACCATTACAGCTTTTGCTAATAAAATCTTTAGAAACATACTCAATTGCGAAAATAATATAGAAAAACAATTTTTTCTTTAGATTTATTTTTTAGAAAAACATCACTGAACACTGTATTGAACACTGAATTAAATTAATAGATATAGAAGGAACGTCCATACCCAAGCCTTTAAATATATGTTTTTGTAGGAAGTTACTTTGTTCTTCGATGTCCACCCAAACATTGCACAGTTTAATACAGCGAACAAACATTAATAATTCGTTAAATAAAACCCTGTGCGTGCATTAAAATTATACATTTTTCGTTCTCTCATTTTTACTAGAGTACGAAATAACAATTTTGACGTGATTGCAAATTGTTCCATGCACGTTATATGCTTCATTCTTTCGAAAGGAGTTATAAGACAAAGAAGAACATTACAAAACGATCAAAAGGCAAAATAACACATGAAAATCAGATGTTTGTTATTGCTAAGACTTTGTCATTCTGTTCGATCGAACTGTTGAACAGATTAACCTTCTAAGCGGCGAGGAAAAATATCAAAATTATAAAATTGTTTTCAACTGCAAAATTGTTTGTTATTTATTTCCATTACATGTATTATATAATTTTTCTTTTACATTTAGATATTTTAGTAATATGAGTTTAAAATTTATATCCTTTTCAGGAAAAACAGGAAATCCATGGACGACTAGAGACGTCCAAACTGCTTAGAGCAATGGTTCCCAACCCGTGGTTCCTGGAGCTTTTGTCAAATCAAGACTTTTTTTTAAAGAATAGTAATAAGAATAGATTGATAATGTGTTTTTTAAAAAATAGATTGATAATGTTTTCTTTTTATACAAAAATAAATTAAATAGGAAATACAAACTTTTTGTAATAGAAATAGTTTGTGCTATTTTTACACCTACTGTAATGTGTTAATATATTATATGCATTAAAAGTGTTTTGAGGAAGAAAATGCAAGTGAAGAAATGTCTCTATGTTCCAATTGTCCAATGAATGTTCCAATTGTGTTTATGAATTTTTTTTTTTTGGTAAATAAGTGTATTAACCAAAAATATTGATGTTTTTGGTGAAAAATATGTACATAATCTAAAATATAATCCTTATATTATTTTAAATAAGATTAATACCCGAAATTTTACAAAAAATTACTCGAAATTTTTAAAAGTATTTAAAACCTGAATTGTATTTGGTACCTGAATTTAATTTACATTTGGTAATTGAATTTTTTCGTGGCAACTGAAAATGGTGGTCAACTAATGTTAGACTCCGTGGTCCACGCATTGTCAAATTTTCGACTAGGTAATCCGCGGCCACCTTACGGTTGGGAAGCACTGTCTTAGAGGGTCAAAAGATACACTAAGTTTCTTCATATATTTTTACTTTTCCTATATGTTAAATCGGGTTACAAAATATGACGATTTAAAACACACCGTGGTTAATATAACTAATTTAAATGGATGCAATGTCTACTTTTTAATGTATGTGCAATGTTCTACTTTCTAATTGCAAACTTAATGTTGTATGTAACAAAAAGTATTAATTCAAAATAAATTAGTTTTTATATTGGCGCACTTAATTGACGAATTTTTTCAAACTTGGCGTTTTTTACGCTCTTTAAAATTAATCCGATTTTTATTTAACTAGATTTAACAGAATGGAAATTTCAATAAAAACAAAGGCTAAAAAATATTTTTTTCGAATTTTTTTTTTTAGATAAAATAGGGTAAGTTGGTATTAAGCCCAGGGGGCTCTTAGTTTAGTTTAAATCCTCTGACGCTCATGGGCGTGATGTCAAGTCCAGTGATCCAGTTTTCAGCAATGCATTCAAATTTTTAAGTTCATAAAAATCTCCACTTTACAATATTTTTTAAATTTAAAGGATTTGTTTAAACCTTTAAATTATTTCTTCACAATAAATTATATTTATTAAAATAATATATTTAATAAATAACATAATATATATTTAATTAAAATAATATAAAAGTGCATGATCAAGAAAAAATATTTAAACTTCCAAGCAGTGAAAAGAACTTTAAAATTCCAAAAATCGTCTGGGCGTCATTGGGTATTAAATTACCAAAATCGTCAAATTTCTTTTAATTTTTGTACAAATACATAATTTGTTATCACCCCTGTATATACATTTTGACTGTAAAAGGAGGGGGGGGGGGGTATTCTACTCAACTTCTTCAATATACAAAATTTTATTTGAAATAATTTTTTAAGTAAATTCGAATCCCACATAAACGAAGTTTTTAGAACATATCAAAGTATAGCACAAAGCAAAAAACATTCGTAGGCAGTTTCGTATCCGATTCAACCTCGTTCGTGTCCCTTTTAATGGGACAGATCCGTCACGTAGATAAACACACTGCAGATAGTTTCCTGGTAGTCCATTGATAATTGTCCAATCATTAATGACACTCCCTTTCAATGATTCTTTTCGCCTCCAACACAAATTGTTTATTTAGACCACAGCACACATTAGACTCCACTCAGTTAGTGTAATTAATTGAATGTTTCTCGAGCCATTTCGTCGCCAAATAAACAATGCAAATTTAACACAGCACAATGACCATTGTTCGCAAACATAGTTTCACTTCACTTCGTTTCTTAATGCTATAAATGGCAAAGGATGGAAGAAGCATTCATAGATGTTCCAGCCACAATTTTTCCTCATTCAAAAACGGTTCGCACTTGTGCCTAAAAGCTTCGTTGTATTTACATAACATCCATTTTTCTTCAATGGCGTCCCTTTTTTTGCTGCGGTCTGCAGCTTGGTTTGAGAAAAGTCGTTTTTCATTTTTGTTTTCTTTCACTTAAAGAGCGTGTGCAGAGAAATGTAAAAGAAGCGCATGAACCACAAACTGCTATTAAGTTCTATTTTGAATCCGATTTCAGCATAAGCACTTATCGTGTAACAAACGTATCTTGGCTGCGATCTAAAAAATGTGCATGGTCAAAGGGAGAAAAGAAAGCGACTTTGGTTGTTGCATAGAACCTGCTGTGAAAGCTAACTGCAGTCACAAAAATACTTTAGTTAATAGCCACTTTTGAAAACAGATCCGAGATCTTTCACATCAAATATATTTTATTAAGTTTTTGATTTATTTGCATTGAAATTCGCGAATAAATTCAAGTGTACCTTCCATTAAATTTTGCGAATAAATTCGAGCAATTTAAATTAAATATTACTAATTTACAACTTAGCTGTTATGTATATAAAACCCGTTTATTGAAGAAAGTAAAAAGACTAAAAGTGATTAAATTTTATTTTTTAAATTAATAATTTAAAAAAAAAATAACATATTTTAAAAGTTAATTGTTTTCGAAAATCACTTTTACTTAAAATTTATAATTACGTTTTTTCTCATTAAAGTGCTATTTTTCATTAGTTTGAACAATTGATATCTTGTGAAATGAAATTTTCCGCGTTTTTTCAATAACTGTTTTGCAATACTGAGAGATAGAAATAAAGGAAGTTCTTGACTTACAGGTTCTTATCTAAATACAAAATAAAGAATAACTTAATCGAAATTTTTTTTTGAAAAGTTAAATCATTCGTTTCATATATTAAGTATGAATACATTTAAAATATGTTTCCTCATTATAGGTTACACTGGAAATCGTTCATTTAACTTTAACTGTTTTTAAATAATTTCACTTTAACTGGGGGAATTTTAATCGATTCTGCAGTGCTTCTTGTAGTTGAAATTGTAGATATTTACTAACAATTCAATTGATCACAATTTAACTATTAAATTCTCACAATTTAATTATTAAATTCTCACAATTTAACTATTAAATTCTTACAATTTAACTATTAAATTCTCACAATTTAACTATTAAATTCTACTTCATTTGTGTTTTTTTATTGTTACTTCCTTACTGGAATACGCAAATGCACAGTATTTTTATAGAAAAAACTAAGACGTTATTACGTAAAAAACTGAAAAGAACAAAACTTACAGAAAAAAAACGATTTTGTTTAATACATCAACAAAATAAACTACACAGAAGACATAAAACGAAAATCAATATCGTCGTAAATCAAAATGAATTGGGTTTTTATTGACAGTAAAACGACAAGTTAAACCTTTTCAAGTCTTTTTGTATAGGGTACTACCATAAAAAAAAGTATGAAAGAAAGAATGCAATAATTTTTTAAACACATTCAACATTCAATTACCTGTTTGTTTCAAATGCAAGCTCCGGTGATTTCCAATCATTTTTTGGCAATAAATAACTTTTTTTTATCGACATTGAGATTGGGATATAACACAATTCTCAATTAAAGAAAAGCCAAACAGCAGTAAATCTCAAAACGTTCCTTTTCATTGCTTTCAAGAAAAGAAAATCTCATTAAAAGCTATTCTTTGAAAACGAATAGAAAATAATAACTAACATCAAACGCAATTTTCAGATTGATTGGATTATTACTGGATTGATGAGTCAAATAATACACACTAACGAAAACATTTATTCAGTTAAGTTTTACAATAATCATTAAAAGTTTCGATGCATGTAACATAGGATGAAACGAATGCATTCGGAACAAAACAAAAGAGAATTTACTTTTAAAATAAAGATAATTTTCATATCTAATAGGTCATTATTTTTAAACTTACGAAATAGTAATAGAAACCTATTAACAAAGTAGACACGAGTCACATTATTATAAAAACGATTGCAGAATTTTGTCAAAGATATGTGTGAATGATTTGCAGATTTAAATTAAATGTTTAATTCGTGAAAATTAAAAAAAATATTCAAAAAAGCTTAATATTTTAAAAGCATTCTCCTGCTTTTAATTCGTACCTAAAGGAACCATATTTAATTTCATATTCAATTTTACATCCATATTCAATTCTAAGGTTTATAAAAGTTCGCAAACCTTTTAAAACTAAATATAAAACTATCTACACAAATATTACATTTTATGTGAAATCCTAAAATTAGTCAATGCATCCTAAATGAGACAGTTAACAAATTTATTCTAATAAAATTCACTATATATGAAATGTACTTAAACCTATAGTTCTTTATTCTAAATTTATTTTCCTTAGCCTTTAATTTACTGATGTTTCTTTCGACACTATTTATTGATCCATTCCTAATTAATTTCATTTTGTCAGATGAAGATCCTATTAAATTTTATTCTTAAGTGCCAATATTCAGCTGTGCATCGATCCCATAAAGATTTACATTCCATTTCTGTTCTGTCTTTTCTCTTTCATTGCTGTTAAGCACCAGTTTCACATTCTTATATGGTCATATACCCGTGGAAAACATTAAAACGAAACTTATCTGACCAATGGCAGAGCTCTTGAACAGTCCCTCAGAGGACGCTAGCACTCTAACTAGTAACCATGTTAATACACACGACTGCGTCCTCAGCAGGGGGGAGCACGACCCCCCACCCCCACAATCTGGAAACCCTGAAAGTTGGAGAATTTCAACTTATAAAAATCCCCGAGTAGGGAAAATTTATGCCGGAAGAAAATTAATATTATTACCAAATGAAAGCTAGCGAAGATTCGAAAGTGCCCAACTTGTAAGATTACATTTAAATTAGACCTCAGATCGGACACTGCTTTGGAATATGGGTGCAACAAATTAATGCTTATGCATGAACTGTTTAATATCCCATAATATATATATATATATATATATATATATATATATATATATATATATATATATATATATATATATATATATATATATATATATATATATATATATATATATATATATATATATATATATATATATATATATAAAAGATGAAAATTGTAGATAAGTTGGAACTGGGAATTTTTAGCACTGTTGAGTTAGGAATTTAGAAGAGTTGAGTTGAGAATTTCGAATCGTGAAGTTGGTACCTCCCCCCACCTCCAAAAAATTATGTGACGACACTGGTCTTCAGCTTTTTGACGATACCTCCAACATTTCTAATAGAATTAACAAATTTGAAAAATCTTAATATGGATTCTGAGCTTTATGATAGAAATCGAGGGCATAATTTATTCTTAAACCTTTTATATATTAAACAATCGTGACAAACCATTATCGTGACAGCGCGTTCAAGTCTAATAACTGCATATATAAAAACACTATGAAAACATGCATTTCCAAACTGCGATAGATGCTTCGTAACCCAAAAGAAAGTAAATGCTGCTTACTGTATCTATCATTAAAGCAAAGCTTTAAACTTATGTGATGATGGCAAACGTTTTCCAGACCGTATAAATCCTATAAAATCATTTGAGGAACATTTTAAGAAAAAAGTACGTAAAAAGTAACTGACAGCTGTACGTGAAACTGGAACAAATTGCTGTTAAATAACGCGTAGAGGAGTGTAGAATTGATTGTAAAATAAACCTTCTTTCACGGGAGCTAAATGGTTTTTAACATCTTCATCTCAACTCAAGTATGAAAATCAAGGAAAACCCTACAGGATGAGTGAGTGAGCTCTAGCAGAGAATTAACCAACCATGTAACTGTGGAATCAAAAAAAATTTCCGTTTATATTTAGGCTGTTATATAGCGAAAAGTTAGAAGAGGGAAAGAGAATGGAACGAAACACAATAAAACATGTTTTATTAAAAAAGTTTCTTTTATGGTTGTATCCGAATGAAAGTTTTATATATATATTTTGATATTCTGTAGATTAATGATTAGGAAATTCGTTAAAAAAATATATTGGCTAATGGTGTCGGTTTGGACAAAATGAGTCTGGAACACTCTTATAATTTTGAACCTCGGTCAGATGACGAAAACTCACAAAAGTGAAGTAGGCACTTCTTTTTCCAAAATTCCCCCGTGCGTTTACAAAATGCTTTAAATTTCAGCCAGTCATCTCGTATAGTTCCTAGAAGAAACATACCCAATATGTTTTTTTTTTTCAATTCTAACTATATAGTAGTTTAACAGGCTGGGTCTGTATTTAGAATACTTTTTGGGGAAATTATATGTTAGGGGCTTTATCCTTCACTTAACGTTAGACAATTTTTAATAACAAAATTTTTCTAACGTCGAAGTCAACATGAAGTCAATGCATAGGATTTTATGTTGCATTATTTAATAACAGTATACACCAGTGTGTACCTTTACCAAAATTGGAGAAAATAACATTTTATTAGCGTTATGAAATGGTGTCGCTCAACTTTACTCTTTGTATTATGACTCGAAGATATACCCAAAGGAATAAAGATCAGAAAATATCCCTTCTAAGAATCCTTGACATACTTTCACCTGCAAAAGGAGAAGTAAAAAAAAAAACTTTCGAAACACCACAATAAAAAAGTTGGCCAACGATCCTATCCAAAATGTGCTTTCTCATTCTACAAAACACTTGGAACAATAACCGCTGGAACACGGTTAAATGAACACGTTCAGGAGCCTTCGAAAGACCGCTGAAGCGCGACATTGAAAATCATATCTTTTTTTGTTTCTGGCCGGTCTTCGACAAAGGCACCGAATGTTCCAAGGTCATGGTGGCAGAGAAAGCAATGTCGATCTCTGACACCATTCCAGGAAAAGAATTAATCGAATTTGATTGATGGGCAATTCGGTTTCCAACAATTGTCGCACAATTTGGTGCAGATGATCCTGAATTCCCTCGGTTGTTGTTGTGTTGAATACAATAAGGTTATTTCGTAGAATGAAACAAAACATTTTATATGTATTAGAAATTCGTAAAACGGACGATCGTTACATAGAAGTCCGACTGGGTGTATGTATATCTTGCCTGGACTTTGTGCCCACCCTTATAAAAAATCATGGCGGCGCCCTTGATAATATGTTTGGTTTATACAAAAAATATGCTTTCGACTTTTGTGATAAAGTTTAGGATCTATATTATGAGTTTCATATTAACTTATTTTATTTGAAATGTCCAAAAGTCAAGAAGTCTAAAGTTGTTTGCTAGAGTGCTAGTGTCCTCCAAAGACTGTTTAAGAGTTCCGCCATTGGTCAGAGAAGTTTCGATTTAATGTTTCCCACGGATCTCATGACCATATAAGAAAATTAAAACTAGTGCTTGAATAGACATAACAGAAATGGAGGAGCACGACCTCCAATAATCTGGGAACCTTAAAAGTTTGGAATTTCGAGTTTTAAACTGATTTGGGAAAATTTATGCCTACATAAAATTAATATTATTAGCGAATGGAAGCGCGAGGGAAGATTATAAATTGCCCAACTTAGAAGATTAAACTTAAATTAGAACTCAGAACGGAATCTGCATTGGAACAAATGCAACTCTGCAATACTTTTAAGAGAACTGTTTAATATTACTTAATATAAAAACAAAAAGTTGAAAAATGTCAATAAGTTCGAACTGGACATTTTTAACTATGGAATTTCTGATAGTTCGGATTGGGAATTTCGGATCATTAAGTTGGGAAATTTCTTGTTACAACCCCCCCCCCCCCCCCCCTCCCTAAAAAAATTATGTCACGGCACTGCATATAATATGAACATATCTTTCCGAAGCAGTGCAGGTGTTAAACCAAGAGGTGGCAATTACTAAAACGGATAGCTCTCTCCAAGAGTAAAAACGATTCTCTACAGAGGTTAGAGGTCAGCGAAAACCACTAAAATATCGCCATGTGAGCCAGCTCATAAGCATAGTTCCAAAAACCGACCACCTGCCGCCGAAGTTCAAGGGCGTATTGTATTAAGAAAACACACCTTCCTCAGAATTACGAATGGTAATTTTTTTGAAGGGACTCACAATTTTCTTCTTCCCCGCCATGCAGCTCTCCATAGGGAACTCCATCAATATCGTGTGACCCATTACGTAAGGTGTGCGTACCTGGTAGTAAAATGAATTGAAATTCGACCCAGATGTCTTCTAATGACGTGTGCCGAGGCTAGCTGGGTCGAGCAAGTGGACAAGTAACAAAAGCGATGGGGGGGGGGAGAGAAAAGGTTCTAGAAGTTCTAGTGAGAAACCTTTTGGCTGCGTAGGTCTGATGTCGTGAATACCAGTTCAAAGCTCCTCAGGTGTTGCTTGCCTTGGATTTATTTCCGCCATTTTGTTGTTGTTGTTTATCTTTATTCACTCTCTTGTGCTGAATATTCAGAAGAGAGAAGGGGATGGGACCTGCATTAAAACGTCGACGCCATTTAAGGAGAGGCACCGTCCATGGCCGAACGCAAGTAAAAATAATCGATTTACTACGAATGTGATAAAAAAAAACTATGTAATTGACTTATGGAAATAATTTGATATACTAATCTTCAAAATTTATATTTATTCAAATAATACCTCCACTGACTGAGCAGGAATTACTGTAATAATCAATAAGTATTATATGTTTTCTGCATTCATATATTCTATATATTAATTTAAAATAGTGATTTTATTTTAATTGATTCAGTTTAGAGATCTTAATGTTCAATTTACCAATTCAGATGTGTTGATGTTTTGTTAATGCACAAGTAAAAGTTTTGGCAATTCAATTGAAAATTTCAAACCTTTTTTGTTAATGGGGCAGCATTTATATATTTATTATTTTCAGTTTCGACCACTACGACAATTTAAAAAAAAAAAAAGTTATATCAACATGAGTTAAAAATATTATGTATTTCACTTTAAAAGTGCCTTTAAAATACAAAATAAAGTTTCAAAAGTGATCGATACAATAATATTAATAAAAATGAATACCATTTTATGTTTGATGCAGAGAAAGCATATAATATTGGTGTTTGAATTCGAAACTACTTCAAAATAATCATATTTATAAGAAAAGCGAATATACTGTATTCTTCTCTTATATAAGAACGAAGCTGGTCCTTTCTTCTCTTATAGTTCTCATTATTTTAAAGCATTTAGTGTAGGACTTAAGGGTCAGAGTCCAAATTTTCCCTTCGGCATTTGACCCTATGAGTCGGAAAAAGGTTTTTATAAAGATACTTCTTTTAACCTTTTTATTTCCACCTTGCATAATCACGATAAAATTATACAATAAAACTTAATCACACCGAAATGAAGCCGGTTTCCATAACGATACAATGTTTTCTGACTGACGAAAGCTTGCCTAGACTAAACAACAATGGTTCCTTTTTCGCATGGAAAGATTGCATTATGCGATAGAAAGGCCAAAACTAAAGACTTGTTACACCTCTACTTAATGTCCTATTGTTTGGTGGGAGAGAACTCGTCCCAAATAACCTCACCTGGACAACTAAGATTGTGAAAAAAAGTGTTCTAATTAATTCCGCAAACAATGGAACTCCACACTCAAAAGTTGAATTAACATTAATACCAGTCCACATGGAATTCCATGATAGGTAACATGCCCAAAAATGAATTAAAATCCGAATTGCATAATAAATGAACGGCAAAAATCAATCTTAAGGCAATGCACCCGAGAATCGACAAGTGAAATGATATCAATATGTGACGTAATTTCGTTTCCAGATCGCTCGCTGTCTGCGCAAACTGACAACGCCCACAAAGCAAAGTTGACATACTAAAATGGTTTACGGGTTTTTCGTGAATGATATCTGGCTCCATCGTTTAATCTGTGCGCTGAAACGCCACTCGCTTTGAGAACAATAAGAAACATGATGTACCATGCAGATACCTTTGTTTTGTCAATCGATTTATGTGTTATCGATTACAGATTTTTTATCTGTACATAAAGAGGCAGCTCACAAATTAAGGGGAAGCAGTTTATGTTTCGTTTGGCAAATATAGAATGGAAATTGTTCTAAAATTATTTCAAATTACCAACAACTTTTTTTTTTACTTATGATACAAATAACTGGTAGTTTTCGATAAAGTTAAGGAAACATTTTATAAAGGAGAGTGGGTGGGGGGGGGGGGGGGGGATTTTAATATAGATGAATAATATATGAATTTAATTATTAAAAAATACTTTCAATTGAATGTCATTCTATCTTGATTTTGGATTCTAATAAATGTGTGAATTTCATAAACTAAAGATTATAACATAAACACGGTGTGCGGTCTATCCTACTGTCGGAATCAATGTGCTTGATTTTTTTTAAACGTTTAAAACATTACTAGTCTGTGGCATAGTCTTAACCTGAATGGCCGCGAGCTTCAGAATTATTTCCTTATTATATAATTGTTATAAGAAAAATGTTTCCTTGTTACTATAACATTATGTCAATTAAAAGCTATAAGTTTTTAAAGAAATTAAGTATAATTACGACTACTCTATGGTAATTTAGACAATGTAAAGTCAGTTTTAAAAGGATATTATTGAGAAATAATTGCTAAAAGAGTGTGTATTGTTTTATGAAATTGAGATAAAAGGAAAAGACATATCATTTTCAGTATTTAAAGCAGTGCAAAATAATAGTGTAAAACAATGCATTTATGTAAAAAGGATGTTTTGAACAAAAATTTTAATGCAGAAAAATATTGTTTTTACTGTAATTATTAAATGTGCAAATGGCTTGTACCCCTTCTTTTTTAGATCTATGTTTCGGTACTTCATTGCTACAAAATTACGGCTATAAAATTCTCTATAAAATTACGGCAAATCATTTCTGAATATAAAGAAATCGGAAAAAAAAAGTTGAAATAAAGTTTGGATCACGTTTTTCGAAAAATTGCCTAAAAGTTATAAAAAATGCAATAATAATAACAGATTTGTCAAAGTATAGGAAACTTTTATATAACGAAATAAAAGTTGGGTTCCTAATCCAGGACGCTCTAAGCCCGGGCCAAACGTTCCTAATAACAAAAACCAGGGCCTGTAAAAACACATACATTCATACACATAAAAATATGTGATAACTATAAAAGTACTTTATCATGGACTACCAAAGATTGGTACAATTAAACTTCGTGTCCACTGATTTAACTTATATCGCTTAATAATTTCGACATCTTATTTACGAAACAGTCTGCAATTCTGGTATAGTTTTCTCTGTACCATTCTCAATATGATGCTGTCTTCTGAAAATATCCACCACAAAAACAAAAAATGCACATTTTATTGTTTTGTTGAACTTGAAAGATCATGATTCGAAGTAATCTCCACAAAAGCAAACACTACATGATATCTAGCAGTTACAAATTATTTTTTTAAATCTGTTCAATATTTGAGTCTAAAAACGACATCAGCACATACATTTAAACACATAAAAAAATCATGTGTTATTTGTAAAAATACTTTACTTTAGAATAAGAATAACGAGTAAATTTCCATCTTTTGTCCATTTATTTACAAATATAAACTTTGGCGACCACCTTCAAACTGAAGACTCGGCAAATGTTGGTACTATCCATTACACTCTTAACTATTTCCCAATATTTCCTAAACTCCTTCACTTCTGCATAATTAGCAATATTCAGCGACAATTTGTTGAACTTATCAATTATAATATTATAAAAATAGGGTTTTCTATCTTACCGATTAAAATGTAATTAATTATAACCCATTCCATTTAAACGTATATCAAAAATAGTTTTTAGCATATCCTATGGAAAATCCTGTTCTTTTGCCAATACCTTCCCGTCTGTTAGAAATCCCCGTTGCATAAAAACAACCTTCTTTTTTTTTTTATTGCTTTGTTCAACTTGAAATCCTGATTTGAAACACAATCTCTTCAAAAGTCGAAAAATACACGATTCCTAATCCGATTAATACGGAATCCTTGTGGAAGCCGGAAGAGGCAATAGACAAGGGCTTCCCCTTCAGAAGTTGCAGTGGCGGATGAGTCGTCAGTTGTGTCCTGAAGACAGGCTTCTTCTCATGAGGCATGCTGGCCTCTCTATGGGTCTCTGGGTCACTCGGAAATAATAAAAAAAAACACTGCGTGTCATCCTTCTTTCTTTATAGCGTCATTATTATTATATATAGAGAGGCCGGTTTCGTTGGGTTGTTTCTTGTGTTCATTTTCTGTTGCGGGACGTTGGATAAGAAGTGATTGGTCAAGCGCGAAAACTATATTAAAATTTTTTTGAAGAGGTCGCAATTCTGCTCTGAATACAGTTTTCAGTCCAAATGTAGATTGCAATATATTTTTTTTGAAGAATTAAAATAGGATTAAGAAAATTCTTATAGTCTGTGAAATGTGAAATGAAGATTGCCAGAGACAGTAAAGAGCTGGTGTGCAAAATGCTTTCAATTAAATATGAAATTATAATAAAATTAGCTAATTAGTGTCTGTATATTTTGTTATAATAAGTTATTTGTACATTGATTTTATATTATATTATTTAAAGAAAAATCATTATAAAAATTAAACTTTATATTAATATATATTTTTTAAATAAAAAAATAAATCGAACTAAAATTTTTACTTTAATAAAAATAAAAATAATAACAAATATATATATATATATATTAATTTTGAAAAAAAATCGTCACTTTGTTCTCTTAAAAGACTTTCTTAGCTTTATAAAATTACAGTTAATTCTATATTAATCCAAAGTATTTAATTTTAAAGTATTAAAATTTAATCATTTCAACCTTATTTTTTCCTTTCATTTTATTATTTATTTTATTTAAAAATGTCAACCTTATTTATGTAATGTTTGCCAACCTATAGTCCTTTATTACAAATTTAATTCCCTTAAACTTTAAAGAATAAACCTTTCTTTTACTCTATTTCCTGATCCATTCTCCAATCACTTCTCTGCCTCTAAAATTTTTATAAATTCTCATTTTTTAAGTATAATATTTAACTGCACTTAGATCTCATGCAAATTTACATTCCATTTCTGTAAAATTCACATCCTTAAATGGTCTTTTCAAGCAAAACAGTGGCGCAGCATGGCCCAAACTGGCTCTTGTGCCACTAAATCTCAACTACCCAACCAATCAAAACAGTTTGACATATTTAAATGTTCATGATATAACTAGTAAACGAAACTTCTTTGACCAATGAGAAAAGTTCTTTTTTACAGTTTCTCCACAGAGAATTCAAGTGGAATAAAATAAAGGTTTTGTTCAGAGCGCTATTTTTTTCTTACAAATATTTTTACGACAGGATTTATTTATATATTTAACAAGTTCAAAAGTGCGTAACAAACCCATTGATCTTTATTATTTCAATTTGAAAGTTGTTGTGTAGTGAAATTTTAACTTATAAAAAAGTTTAAACAATACAGCCATATTTTTTTTAGTAAGCGTTTAGTTAAATTATCCTTAAATAACCATTTGTTGTGAGAATTATTCTCAATTGAGATGGAACATCAATATAGGTAAATAATAAAAACATAGATAATACCCTTACGATTCAGTAACTGAAAATAAACATTGATGTGAACTTGGATCCGATATTTATAACTTTCCCAAACCCTTGTTCCATTTTAAAAGCATAGAAAAACAGCCACGTTTTTTTAGTAATCGTTTACTAAGATGCACCTGGAAGTTACTTCTTTCATGTCTGTAATTGTAGTGAAACTTTGATATAGATACATGATAATCATAACTTAAACCGCACTCCCATTTTGTTTCCTGAACGAAATTGTTCTCAAACGTTGCACAGCTGGAGATAGGAATGAGACGATCTGCATGAAGACATTCTTAGATAGGATTGAACATCTGAATAAAGATCACGTAAAGAAAGGTTGAGTGGATATAAAGCAATTTAAGAATTTACATCAATAACAGTGAGCGCACGCTTCCACAAGGAAATAGTTTATGATTCAACTTTCTATAGACTTATTCACTGTTCAGGTATGTCAAACAGATAAAAAAAATTGCCATCTTTAAAATGTAGAACTAGTAAACATTCGTAAGCAGTTTTAAGCTTATAGAACATTTAGTTCCATCAACCCCAATCGGCAAATAATTCGCTAATTAAACCTCCAGTCAGTAAAAAATTACATGAAATTAATTTGTTCGATTTGTGCAATAGCTTTGAAACACCAAAGAGGAAAAATAATGCTATTGTTTAAACGTACCAGAGTATTTGATGCTAATTACACAAATAAGGATAAGTAAATGAAGTTACTTGTCAATTTACGTTCGAATCAGTTTAAAAAAAGTACTTTAGATTGAAATATTCATTCAAAACGAATATATCAGCACTGTAATTATAAAACTGTTCATACAGATTTTTGAATTACTGTTGCTGAACTTCAGTTCGATACAGTTCCGTAACTCTTCCAAAACAATGCTACGTTACTATAGTTACCGTAATGATAGAAAAGGATTATCATTGTTAAGTTATTGCTTTTGAAGTTACTGGGACAACCAAAGAGCATGGTATAATGAATTACTAATTATTAATAATTCTTAAGCATAACTAGAAATTTCCATTTAATACTTTAACATTTGTTAAAGATTTCGTAGCAACTTGTAATTCTAGTAGGAAATATTTTTACTACTTATTTTTGACTATTTTAAATTATTAAACCCCTTTTTAAAAATGTGTTCTTTTTCTTCAATGTTTGCTTGCCATTTCTGTTTTAATATATTTGGAATCTTAAAATAAAATTCATGTAAAATCAACAATATATTGTATTAAAATTAGATACGCGTAGTTTTAAAATTGGAGTTCGATTGCATTTTAATTTTTTATTTTCCAAATGATAAAAAACACATTAAAAAAAACTATGATAGTATTAAGTACGTAACGCTCCATTAGAAACCTTTTTGGTACCTATAACGTCTCAAGAGTTTTTACACAGAAATCAAACTTACCACTCCCATTAAAATCCCAAATTGAAGAGAAAAAGTTGCCCGATGTTTGGCAATCGGAACCGATTATTTGCTTATTGAGGTCATTTAGATTTCCTCAATGACACCCTACAAAAAACCCACAGCACTCGATGTCCATCCATCTCAACAACAACAGCAAAAAAAAAATGCTAGCAAAAAAGCTAATTTAACAGTTCAATACAACTGGGAAAGAACCAAAAGTCGTGCTTTACAATGAGTGCCTTCATTCAAATACAGTAGGTCGCAGTTGTACAATCATTAGTCTCGCCAGCGGAGATAAAAAGTGGGATATTCCTCCGGATTTCGCATTATATTGTTATACAACTGCGTGTCAAAAAAGGGGATTGAAAAAGGGGAACATGATTTTTGAGATGGGATTTGAATTGCTCAGCCGATTATATTGTTTTACGGGAATAATTTCGGGAGTGCGTGCGTGCAACGATTGGTTTTATAGCAGCGTAAGTCAAAGATGGGGCAGTCGTGAATATAATAACAATGATTGGCGTGGGCGTGTATGCACACTCATCTCGTTTCTGCAATAACTTGTTGGAACAACTTCGAAAGAGTGAAGACGTTATTCGACGGTTCTTCACAAAAAAATGGTGATCACGAAAAACTTTAGGAAATGAAGCCCATACTGAAAATGGGTATATAAAGAAATAAGTTCTTAGAATTGAATAAAATGTTACAATTTTAGCATTTTCTCTGATTTTAACGTAAGGTAGAGATCCCAAATATTACTCACTTAAGCCAATATTTCAATTTAGAAAACTACTCCCATGTTCCATTTGTCTAAAATTAATTATAATCTATTATCTAGCTTGTTATCCAAAAATAAACCGAATTTAAACTTTAACACAAAATTTTAACACACCCAAAAAACTGTATTTTTGCAACCTCGGCATTTCTCCTATTAAAAAAATATATAATACAGCCCACTAAAAGTTCCTAATATCGCCTATGTCTAAAATGGGTAGCCTAATACAGTCACTATTACTGCCTCGAATGATATAGAATTATTACTTGAACCTTTATTGATTAAAATAATGAAACATGTTTATTAATTCACCGTACACGAAAATCAGCAAAAATTTCCAGATAAAAGTAAAAACAACGCAGGTGCGTCTGGCTTCCAAAAACAACTACTGATGAGGAAAGCTTCATATTTCTGGTACCGGCCACCAGTCCTGACCAGCACTAATCAAGAAAAAAGCGTGACAAGCAATATTAGGAAACGTAAGTGGTATTTAGGCTCCAGTCATATCTAAATACTTATGTGTAGATATTATTAAAGACAGATATTCATTTTGCGGAATATATGGTAATCAACCAAATAAAAAAAGTTTACAATTAACCACCAACTTCTATTCGTTCATAGTTACTGACAATCAAAAATTGAGTTTCCTTGTGAAATACCGTGCCATACTAGATAGATACCTAATGGAATATATTTTATCTTTTTGTTGATTATAATAAGATAATCCTCTCATTTAAATATATTTATTTTAAAACAAAAAAACTTAACATCCTTGAGCAATTATTTTTCGCACTAAACGGTGAATGGTATAAGAAATTGCTGTTTAAGTGGGTTGCCATATTACCATATTACGGGTTGCCATATTGCCATATTACGGTAGATTTTGCGCGTATGCAATAGAGAATGCAAACTACGTACAGTAATTAACTCAATTTTAACTGGGACTACAGAACCCACTACATTTAGAAACAGTTCGAGAATACTCGTTTTTTTTTATTAAGTTTTTCAATAATTGACCCCAACAATATACATTGGAAAACGCCTTTATACAGTCCACCTACAACTGGCAATAGTAAGAGAATTTTTTTTTTATTTACGTTTATCATTAGTAGTTCAGAACAACATGCATTGAATAACGAATTTATACGGTAAGTACCATAGTACATTAAGAAGATGTGATAAAAATACTACTCAAAGAAAGCATTGTGGCCACAATAATAAAAAGATATAAGCATTCTTATAGAAAGAGAAAAAACTCATAATGTCCTGTTGTGTGGCAGAATTTACGATCCAACAGTAAGATATCAATGGACAGTTTTCGAAGCTCTGTTGATGATTGGGAGAAATAAAGTTTAATGAGCATCGAAATAGAACAATACACAAAGAAATCTGAACTGTAATGCTCTGACCGAAAGCATAGAAAATCATATTCTTAATAGTTTGCAATTTTCATGCAAATGATACGGATTATTGATAATATATATATATATATATAAAAAACACAATGATGCTGACACAAATCTTAAGGTATTTTAAGAAAAACTCATTAAGAGTAGTCAGCTAGCTATATAAATCAGCATTCATTGTAATGTATTTTAATATCTTTCTATATCACAAAAATAAATTAATCTGCAAACAATCATTAGTTTATACAATCATCGTATACTTATGTGGGGTTGCATATGAAGGGTTCGGAGGAAGAACGATGAATGTCCATTGGTGAGATTGTGTAGAAAAGGGAAATTAGTTTTATGTCTCGTGGGCATACCCAGAATTCTGATCCTTTACAACTTGGTACAATGAAACAACAGCCCTATTACTTCTATAAGGCGTTGAGCTCAATTTCAATAAAAAGCTGACACTTACATTTTCACATCTGGACTTCTCATATGCTAACAGAAACCACATACTAAGAAAACACAGAAAACCGCCATGTTTGCGAGATATGGTTCCCTAAAACAAATTTCTAACTGAATCAAAGTTGAATTTATTACGAGATTAACCAAACAGATTATGAAATCAAGATGCGTAAATTTAGAAAAACGGCAAGGAAGCACATTGTCAGTGAAACAATGCATGCAGATTACTTCAATATATTCCTAAGTAAACTGAACAGCATTTAATACACCATTTCAGCAGGCATATTAGCTACTTATAGATATCTTTCCTTTCCTTTTCCTGTTGCTTCTCCAATGATGCGTAGGTTATCCAATTACTTTTTGATGTTCTGTCGCATTCCTTTGCAGCAACCTCCGGATTGACGCTGCGAATGGGGAATTCAGATTTTTTTTATCTACAATGACGTCTTTTTGACAGCGATCAAAATAATATGCAAAAACAAACGGAAATTCCAGGCTCTATTCAAAATTAGCAAAGGGAAATTATAAAAACTTGGATACATCTATTGGTGAATCAAGAGGTTCCGTAATAGTTTATAGAGTTAAACATTTTAGATTTTTAACTGTATTGGTCAGTCGAGTAGTAAAATTTTAAAGATAAAAAAAATAAGAAATGTGTTTATATTTTATTTTATGAATGTTGATTATAAACCATCTTGTGTACAATTCGTTTACTATATCTTACTTCATAAAGTGGACTTTCAATTTTTGCGTTTTAAAAACTGATAATTTTGTGCTTAAATTTTCAATATAAACAAACGTGTTTGTGAGAAAATTCTTTTCAAAAGATGTTCGGCAAAATTGTATTATTGATCATTACAAGTTTTTAGTTCTGCAACAATAGTTAATAATCTAGTTCAAATAATTTGTAGGGTAAGTTGGGGTAGGCAAAGTGCCACTTTTTCATTTAAGAATATTTTTCACTTTCAAAGGGTTATTAATATGAAATTTTTTTTTGGTGTATTTGTGTATTTATACAATGGGCTTCTTGAAATCCTCTTTGAACATGTTTCATATTTTCTTTTTAATTTAAATTTCTAATATTTTTTTTTTTATATATATCTTTTTTCAAACACAGATGGGGTAAAAAGGGTAGCCAGTGAAAAATCATGGAATTCTTTTTAAAAAAAGCAAATTTTTTAGTAAAATTAGTAACTGGAATAAAATAGAATAAATAGCAGCCATCAAACTCAGTATATAAAAACTCAATAACAATCTTTCTAAAAATAAGTTAATCCGCCATTTAAAAAAATCTATTTTTTTAAATGGCGGATTAACTGGCATTTAAAAAAATCTATTTTTTTAAATTAATTTTTTATCTTTGAAATAAAACGTTTATTTTTATAATTTATGGTTAATTTTGATGCTGGAATAATTTTTGTATTTACGCTATTTTTAATTTTTTCCGCAAACGATTTTTTAATCTATTTAAAACTTTTGTTTCTGTGTTCTATCATAACCAGAAAATGGCGTTTTTTTTGTGATCGAATTCAGATTCTGCTGTTCGCAATTTAGTTTAGAAAACAGGTATGTAACTTAATTATATCAACATAAAACAGTGTCAAATATATTGTAGGTAATTCTTGTCCTTTATCATCTTCAAAATCATATTTATGTAGAATATTGCACTTTTTTTCGAATTTTGTAACCTTTAGCATTAATAATTCGATTATTTACTTTACCATACTTTACAAATCATTAAAAAAAGCTAAATAAAATAGTTTTTTTCTAATTTTTTCATTGGAATGTATTAAAATGTTCCTTTTAATGTACAGTATTCATAAATATTCGAGTTTTCTAGTATATAGAAGTTATCCCGCATCATACTATCGCAAGTTTTTTGTAAACTCAAACAAATCGATTTTTGAACTTGATTTAAATCACTCAGAAAATTAATTTTTTGCTGAAATGTACTCTATTGTTTTTTACAAAAAGAACGCGATATAAGCACAATTAAAACAATGTGTAATTTATATTCTAATATATTCATTTTACCCCATTACTCTCCCCCCCCCCCTCCCTCGCCTTTCATTCTACACTGCAACAACAAGTTGCAATGTAGAATTTATAAATATTACAAAGTAAATAAGATTTTGAAATTGCGTTAAATAAATCTTTACTGGTTCAGTATTTAAAATAATTTCTTACAATTAATTAGATAAAAAGAAATTTAATCTCAATGTTATTACCTTTAACAAAAATAGATATTATTACATTTATGATTTTTTTTTCAATTTAAAGTAAGTGTACTTGTTTAAATTGACATTCCGTACATTAAAAGAAATTCAACTATAATAAATATTTATAGCAAATTAATGACTGTACTAATATTAATCATAGATAACATTTAAATAAAATAGAACATCCTTGAAAGACACCTTTCCACTGATAGTTAGCTATCATTTTAGAAAGAAAACGATTACTTTTGTTAAAGTTTCTTTAATCTTTTTTGTTAATCCATAAAGTGACTCACTATACGTGTATGTCATTCAATGTGTAAACATATTCAATCTAAATAAATAATAGATCATTGCGTTTTTCAATTATTATTCCAGCTGATTTTCCTACATGACACAGCAAAAAACTCAAACATAGCTATTAACTTCGTATTTTTTTTTTTCTAATTATAATAATCGAATTATAAAATATGGATAATTTAAAAATCCGATTTTTAAATTACTCTTTTGAAAATCTTTAGTTGTTAATTTTAAATTATTCACCCTTTAAGTGACTTTCTTAAAATTAATACCTCTTCGATGGGAAAAAACATTTACAGTTTCGAGCCAATTTCACAGTATAAACAATATTTAAATTGCATTTGCACGTGACATCCAACATACAGATGTCACTGCATTTCACATGTGTGTTGTTAATCTTGAAAAAAATACTAATAAAGTTCTGTAGTTAAGGAAAAGTAGAACTAACATGTTTCTTCGAATATAAAATAAAAAACCCGTATGATTATGAAAAAAAAATTTTAATTGTAGTGTACGAACGTGTTTTTTTTAGAAAAGTTTATTGGAAAAGGAAAGTTGGATGAGACTGTGTCAGGCCAAATTATTGTTTATTATACTACAAAGCTGAAATTAGGATCAGTTTACAGAATAATTGCTTTAGCGTAAAATAACGGATGCCCTATTATTTTAGTCAAAATACACATAAATATAAGGGAGTTACTCGTTTTCCATAAAAAAAACCACTAAAATAATTATAAATAAATATAGAACAATTGACCAAACTTTTAAAATTTGAATTTATATTTGATAATTGAGCCCCAAAAAAATTATTTAAAAAAAGTAATAATCAAAAATTTAATTTTATTAAGCTAGACAGAGGAATAATATGCATAACTTCTATTATAATGCTATAAACATTGCCTATAACATATGACTTCTTTTCATACTTTAAAAATAATATAAAACTAAAATGAATAAAAGCCCAAAATATAAAAAACGAACAAAAGTATTTCCTTAAACCATATTCCTTCATTTAACATTTCCTTAAACATATCGCCATCATTTGACCTGCACAATTTAAAGAAAAACACTAATTCGAAAGTAACTTGCAATGTTTCTTATCACTTTCAATTACACCACACAAAACAATTATATTCACCACGCACAGTCAAGTTGGCGTAGGATAGATTGGCTTTCCTTGGCGCGTAACACAGTTCACTAGACTGCAGGTATGTTACACAACAGCAGTTGTTAATTATCTCATCCATACAAGGCGAGAGTGAATTCCTCAGACGAAGTGGGAAGGAAAATATTAATTGCCGACGTTCCCCGCCATAACAGATTTGACGCGAGAGCCACAGGTAAGAAGACTACTACAATCAGTGTGCACTTTCCCTTTCAAGCCGTCAATAAAACAAAAAATAATAATCGAAACGTTTATTTTGATCGCCAAAATCTTCCTCGGGACGTGATTATTTTGATGGGGGTTCCGCATAGTGGTTAAACTTAAGTACCTGTCGAAGGTATCCAAGGTCAAGCTGACCACGTCGGATCAATAAGAAAAAGCAATGATTGGCTGCAGGTGGGCTTACATCACAGAAGGCAAGACAGAGTAGCCAGAAACCACGTGGCCTTCCCCGGTTTTGTGTTGTGATTTTTTTTGTGTGGATCCCTGTGACCAGTTTTCGTGGGGGCTACGCGAGGTGAATGTCAATGAAGTTTCGAGCATGATGCAACGGTAAGCTGTGGGTAAATAGAACATATGACAGGTATCCTTGGGTATCAGGATCAGTGGTGGCACTAGGAATTGCCCGACGGGGGGGCTATACTTCCACGACAGGGGGGCTAATATCCCCGACGGAAAATGTGCATATAAGCGTATAAAATATTCATAAATAACGAAATAAATTTGTTGAGATAAATATTTGTTTGTTTAATAAACGTCGCACTAGAGCTGCACATAGAGATAAATATTTGAAACAAAAGGTTTATAATATTTATATATTAATTATTAAATAATTGTTGTGTTCTGAATATTCTGAGTTGCAATCATGGAGAAAAGATAAATACAAAAAAAACCTGTACAAATCGTACTCAAAATGTTTTCAAAACCTTTATAAATGTAACCATTTGAAGAGGTTGGGTTGTTCAAAGAAGGGACGGCGAGAAGGCAACAAATAAAATAAATAAAAAGTAAGTAATAGTGAAGGTAAAACGAAATGTGGTAAATCACTATATTATACAAGTAGCTTTTTAGCCCAGTAGAGATAGGATTTTGGCTTGCAAAAAATGGAGTAGTTTTGATTTTCGGATATGTTGTATGTATCGACCCCCTCATGAAAATTCCAAGTTTTCGACCTCCCACCCCTTGTGCGTTTTCCGCCATCTTGAAAAAACCGCTAAAAAAAGGCACTTTTTAAAAGTTTTTCCTCAATAACTCTCTTCCAGTACATTTTAGGTTAAAAGCCACAATTACAATTTTAAAGAGCATTAAATTTCCTACAAATGTCATGTATAACATATTGGAAAATTCTGAATATGTACTGAGATATAGCGCCGTAAAAATCTATAAAAATTTCAAAAAAATGAAAAAAGTCAAATATGTCGTTAGTTTTACTTGAATAACTTTTTTCTGTGCAGTTTAGCGTAAAATGCATAATAACCAATCTTGTAGAGGATTAAATTTACTACAAGATCCATACAAAATATTTGTAATTACTACGAACAGATGCCGAGGAATGTTGAAATAACAATTTTGGTGAAAGTTGGTTGTAAACTGCAAATATCACCCTTTGTTGAAATTAGTATTCCTGAAAGTAATATCTTTAATCTATTATGTATGTAATATATACATGTATTTCACGTATGTAGTACATGTACTTGCATGCAATACATGAGATTTATGTCAAATTTAGGAGAATACAAAAACTTTACAATGAAAAACAAAAAATTTTAAAGCATTTACAAATACCTATATTTAAACTTAATACAATTTGAAAATGCATCTTAACTTTTGTTTTAATGATATATACAAAATCTCAAATTAAAAATCCATTATAAAGTTTTGTTGTTTTAGCACAGGTGTGCTTGATGTATAAAGTTCATTACTTCAACCAATAGGCTTTAGATCGTCAAACTCGTATTCCATGTTCAATTCAACCTCT
Organism: Troglohyphantes excavatus; assembly: GCA_963932185.1. Classification (NCBI taxonomy): domain Eukaryota; kingdom Metazoa; phylum Arthropoda; class Arachnida; order Araneae; family Linyphiidae; genus Troglohyphantes; species Troglohyphantes excavatus. The sequence goes on from OZ010675.1 coordinate 42,961,616, forward strand.
GGTGCATTACTGCTGGACTGGAATCCACAATGAAAACATACTACGGAGCATAGAAGACCAGCTTTTTTTGCAGCTGCATTTGTTACCACAAGTCTTTTTGCATTGGCACGAAATCATGTTAAGCAATGCCTGTTGTGCTGGTTCTTTATTCATTGGGACTGGAGTTAGGCCACCAATATCCTTCTTCCAGCCCCATTTGAGAGCGTCTTTTTCATACCCCATCCAGGTTTGAACTTACAGATAAGTTCTACATGCATGATATTGAACTGCATCCTTAGTTGGATGTAGTCAAGCCAAATTGAATTTTGTGTTTATAACAGCTTTAGAAAAGCGAAGATACCGCAACTCATCTATAGAAGTGTTTAGGTCACCGCCAAAAAGGGCCACAAGGAAAGTTTCAGTGGCTTCTGTGATGTTTTCTTTTTCTGCAACTGGATCTTTGAAAATGGTAATACTTTCATTGTGGAATACATCACTTTCTAATGTGGTACAAAACTTCATTTTCCCCTGCCGAAATAGAGCGGAGATTGTATCGCAGCCACTTATCGCATGTAGAAAAATAATGTTTTCCACAATATTTTTATATATTTTGGAGTACAAGGCATCTGCCATGTTGCTCCTACCAGATTTGCAAAAGAACACATTGTCTGGTGCTAAACCCGTGACCAATACTAAAAGGTCAATGTATTCACCAATAACTACAACAGATTCATATACATCTGGGATCACAGAGGTGCTAGGAGTAACAGAAATTATCATTTCCATTGCATGAAATGTACCTTCTCCATTCAGAGTGTTAACGTTGAAGTCAGCTTTATCAAAAATGAATTGGCAGAATGCATTTTTCTTGAGGGTTGCGTCCGCATGAAGTACAGCAGATAGCTCAAATATAAAAACTTCATCATAACTGGAAGAAAATCCCAAGGATGATAATAAGATGAAGTGGTGATCCAAATTTCTTGTACAAATAAGTACCTACTCCAGAGAGAAGGGATGACTAAAATGACCATGATCTTACTGCGGCTATCACTGAATGTGACAATGTCACATTCAGTCCATCCAGCTGGCCTTTCTTGTCTTTCATAATCACACTTTCCATGAAATAAAGTAAAGACGGTAGTATCACAGACTTCACATCCTTAAGGAAGTCAACTGAAGGTGTATACACACTATTGTCATAAACGTGAAAACGAATGTCTTCTGCGATGATGACGTTAGCTGCAACCTGAAGGATACGAAAACGTTCTTCTTCCAAGTTTTTTTTCCTTTCGCCGTACCAGTTATCACTGAGAATTTTGTAACTAGTCTTTTTGAAACATATCACTGATGTATGGGGATGTGAGTCAGCAATCAATACATCATCTCCATATTGTTTCCGAAGCCTCGCTTTTATAATTCTCATATCTGGACGAAACTCTCCTTCAATCTGATTAACCAAGTCTTCAAATGAAAACTAGCACCAGTAGAATCGGGTAGAGTGAAAATGTGTCGAAGTATTTTATGCGCCCATTGGTTCCCACATGCATTGACAATACTCAAAATTGATTCTTTCATGGACAGTTTTCTCACACAAAAACACTTTATCACGTCTATCCAAAGTGTATTTTTTCTGCTTCTCCTCGAAATCCTTAGGTAATTCGTTTCCACAGAGGAAGCAGTGGTGTTTGAAAGTGAAAACACATTCATTCAACGATCTACGGAATGGTCCAGGCGCAGTCTGAGAAGCTGCCCTTCGGAGGTAAGCTGCAATCAGCTTGTCATTATTAGTTCTTTTGGCATGAAGTATGAACCCTGACTTCGTTCACATTATTCAGAAAAGCAGAATGAGTTGAAAGTTTACGCTTTACACTGGACTCACGTAATTCGCCTAGCTCTTTCACTACGAACGTTTCACCTTCACTCAAACTTTCAGCACAGATAAAGCACACAGTTCCATATAAACTCGACATTTTGAACAAAAGAGCACACACTACAGAACTTAAAAACAAAAAAAAACGAGCAAACACAACAGAACGAGAACCGAAACTCCTACAACTGGAAATATGCAAGAAAAGAAAGGGAAAGTACGTGCGACATTGTTATTGTTATTTCAACATTTCTCGGCATCTGTTCGTAGTAATTACAAATATTTTGTATGGATCTTGTAGTAAATTTAATCCTCTACAAGATTGGTTATTATGCAATTTACGCTAAACTGCACAGAAAAAAGTTATTCAAGTAAAACTAACGTCATATTTGACTTTTTTCATATTTTTGAAATTTTTATAGATTTTTACGGCCCTATATCTCAGTACATGTTCACAATTTTCCAATATGTTATACATAAAATTTGTAGGAAATTTAATGCTCTTTAAAATTGTAATTGTGACTTTTAACCTAAAATGTACTGGAAGAGATTTATTGAGGAAAAACTTTAAAAAGTGCCTTTTTTTAGCGGTTTTTTCAAGATGGCGGAAAACGCACAAGGGGTGGGAGGTCGAAAACTTGGATTTTTCACCAGGGGGTCGATACATACAACATACCCGAAAATCAAAACTACTCCATTTTTTGCAACCCAACCCCTTTTTTTGAGCTATCTCTACTGGGCTATTTGTAAAATCCTCATGCTTTTACGAAATTAATTTATTGTTTGTTGGTAGCAATGCAATGTAAAACGGTGCTATGTATTAACGCTTTTTCTGTCATCTAATTTAATGTGTGTGTTTTTAAATCTATAAACAGTGAGAACGCTTTTAAATACTTATAAAATGCTGTATCACTAGCAACTAAATTGAGACTATTTCTATGAAAGAATTTTTCTATTGAGAGCTATTTCCTATGAAATTCTTTTCAGAGAATAGAGCTGCAGCAGTAGTTATATGTATTGGTGAACTTCATTACGTAACAAGTCTGCAGTATTTTATTTTTATTTATATGCCTAATTTCTTATCAAACGAGATAAAAATTGTCATTTGCAACGGAGTTATAATGTCGGAATCTTGGATGTCGGAACTGGGTCGGAATGTCTGATACCTTATTTTATAGACGTTTAGCTAGTAGGATTAATTGACAATTTAATGGATTTACGATTGTCCATTTTTAATTTAGGACCGCCGTATTGAACCATGACTGCATCGTTAGAATATGACCTGATTTCTTCTGAATTGATTTTTTATATATAACAATATACGAATTTTTTTTTAATGATGAAAAAAGGTTTCCCGTAATTATATTTTATTTTTAAATTCCAAATAGTTTGAAATTGCACAAAATTTGGGGCAACAAAAATTTAAATAAGGATCATTTCTAAACCTAGCTCATACGACGAAACAATTTATTGGCTAAATAAATCTTCTATACTGAAATAGTAATGACAAAACTAGCTTGGTTCTTCGAAATACGGAAAACATAAAAATCAATAAACGGTTGGACTTTTTTTTGAGCGAAATAAATGTAATATTAAGTAGTCACAGGCACAAATAAAATTTTTATAAGACATTTTTTCACTTGAATTATTAAGACATCTCACCTTTCCGAATTAGTATCAAAGTTAAAATCTAAATGCAATGTTGATACTCTACAATTTTCCTCTTTAAAAAAACGTTTTGCCTTTCACCAACGACAAAATAGAACTGGACCATAATCTTACTTCTACAAGTAGGGCCGGACCGTCTTGATATCCTTTACGCACGACGCTCACTCTGGAGAGTCGAGACGGCCCTGTCGGTGACCATTCACTGCCCCATCTCTTTTTTTTAGGGGAGACCAACACCCCCGAAGGCTTTGTCCCCAGGACCAACCTACTCTTTGCCTAGACCGGCTTTGGATAGCTGGGAGATTACAGGGACAACACCACCGTAACTGACTTGACAACCTTGTTTACATTTGTAACGAACAGATTCAGCGGCGAATCGAATGGCGCTGGGTCTTCATCTGATGACTCATAGCTTTCTGATCGGCATCGTGCGCAGGCCTTGAGTCAGTTACGGTGGTGTTGACAGGGATCGTCACTCCCCAAGTACAAACAATCGGCCTTGCGGCAACGCGCGTTTGGCTACTGCCGCCTGAATAGGTCTTCGTTTGTGATTCCACGTCTGAGCTGTGGCTCTGCTGTTTGCTCAAAACAAAATGACTCGTGTCTCATACCCAGGGACTGATTTGGGGCCCCAGCGAATACTTGACAAAATTGTTATTATTATTAATGCAATTTTCAGCAATTTATCCAAAAAAGTGAGAATTAAGTCGTGTTTTAAATGAATAATAAACTGATTTTGCGATATTTTTAATTTTTCGAGAATATTTTTACGAGAGGGCCCTCTTCAGTGGTTTAGGGCCTATAGTACTGAACTTTCTAAATCATATCCTGCTCATACGCTCAAAATAAATGCAACAGAAGAAAAAAAAATATAGCATGTGAAATAAGCACTGTTAAGATTTATGTTGTGTCTTAAAAGAACGTTTTTAAAAAAAGAACTAATTTTTTACAATTTAACATGAAATCTTTTACTTTAAATTAAATTTTGAATCGTGTTCTTCAATTTTTGAAAGATCACAAAATAATTTCGTTAATGCACAGTTTCGACACACATGCTAACTTTATGAAGTTTTCCTTTTATAAAATAAATTCATTAATGATATAAATTGACAAATTCATTTTAACCACTTTACTTCCTAAAACTTTTAAATTATATTTTTCTGCATGTCCTTATTTTTTTCCCGGCTGATCTTGCAGGGACCCAAATGGCATTGTCTAATTGCGTATATTTACCGTTCTTTAAATCCGCCACTGAGTATTAGCAATAGTTTCATTGAAATTCTTATTGATGGCCGACTTAATAAAAGTTTTTAAAAATGCTTTCGCCGCGTGGAAACCGCGATTGTTTTTTGGCATAAAATCAATGATATGCGTGATGAAATATCGTGTGCATGATGATATGATGTTTTAATTATATGATCATATATTTCTTTAGTTTATGATTTGGAATAATATAGCATTTTTTAATGATGATATTTTGAAACATGGGTTTTAGTTTGAATTTTTGGGGTTGCTTTTTATTGTAAAATAAGTAGCAAATAATGTAATTGAAGTTATGATAACAATATATCTATAGTATACCTGTGTACGTGGAACCCTACTTGCCCTTATACATAACCTTGTATAAAAAGATATAAAATAATAAAATTACTGACAATTTTATCTAAAATAATAAATATTGGTTTATAGAATTTGGTTATATAGGATTTATTGTATTGTCGAGAATTTAGTTTGTTAGAATAGGTTGGTTGAATGAACATTGAACTAGAGCTGCACAGTGGGGGGTTTTTGGCGAAGGATCAGGGTTTATATGGAAGAAAAGACCCGTAAACACTATTTGATCGTATTTTTGAACCACGGTCAGATGACGAGATCAACTCATCCGGCGCAACCTACCTCAATAAGCGTCAAGACATTGGACCACAATCAGATTAACCCGGGTGCACCAGTCCCTTATACGCGAACGCGGTGGATATTTTTTGGTGTCGAAAGGAACGGATTTGACAACTCTCCGATTACTGAATCGCTACACACAAGCTAGAGATAAAAATTGTGCCTATCGAGTGCTTGTCCGAACTCCTAACCATTCGGCCACCACAGGCTGTCGGGATTTCGGTCTGTCGGAATTCGCTCTGTCGGGTTTATGGCCCAGATTCATTTCCTTAAAAAAGCAAATTCGACTCAACCTTTCATTAAAATTCGGTTTTAACAATTAAAATAACGCTTTCCCCCGACGAACTTCAGAATTTTGCCCGACGGGGGGGCTTTGCTTGCCCGACAGGGGGGCTACAGCCCCCCCCAGCCCCCCTAGTGGCGCCACCTCTGATCAGGATAAGCTTCTGTTACGCATATACGTTTTGTGTTGGCATATGCAGACTCGCAAAGTTGGCTCCGATATGGTTGGTTAGGGTAATTTCTTGTGTTATAAATATAAGAGGATTACTGCGAATGTACAGTAAAGCAAGAACAGCCTTGGATGTTAATATAATATGTTGTCTAAAAATAATATATATATTTTATGAATATATTTTCTAGTTTAATACAAAATACTAAAAACATACGAGGTATTTGGTTGAAATTTGTTTCTGAAAATATAAAATGATCTATGCTACAGAAGTGGTTCATTAAAATTAAATTTTAATATTAAAGCATTTAAAACTGATTTATTATTACGCAAAAATCAATTATTAGTATTTAATTAATATAGTTTAAATAACTATTTGTAATATTTTTCATAGTGGGATTCCTGTTTATTCTGCCTGACTTACTGAGATGGAGAAACGGTTTTTTTTTATAATCATAACAATTTTTAATTTTATCAATTTATTTAATGAAAAACGTGTCAGTTAAAGAATATAAGATAGTTTTATCGGACGCAATAATCATTTATTTGTAAAGAAAAAATGACACTTAATATTGGCCGTAAACGAACTATCTATTGGGAAACTATGAGAATCCAGTGTTTGTTCAATGGTTTATTGTAGTTAAAGGCCTCTACTTTCATTTTATTAAATTTTATAAAAGAAAGAAAGATGATAGTTCGTCAAACTAAATGCTATAAGATTAGAAAAATGGGTAAAAACACAATGAGAGGTGAAAATCGTTCGACTTAATTTTTCTCTTGAATCATTCAAGTATAATCAATAAACATACAAATAAAAACTTTTATGTACTACATGAAAAAAGTTATTCTAGTATCTTAATGATTTAGTAAACAAAAAATAAGTTAAGTTGTAATACCACATTCTCCGAATTGATAATGTTAGCAATAACACGTGGAAAAATCCGGTAAAACTGTAAAAATGAACTTTGGATAAAAACTATACGTTAAGTTTACTATATCATGAAAATGACAATAAACTCTTTATTATTCAATCAGCCTTGAACACAAAATAAAACCATTAAAATTATAACTAACTCTCTAGATGAGAATTGTGAAAATTCTAAAACTATCCAAAATGTAAATACACAAAACCGATAAGCTTTGTAAAGAAACCTACTTGCGGTTACAATTTCCTGATAGACGGCAGCGACATCGAGAGATCATTTCGATGATGCTTTGCCGAAACATATCATTGAAGGTAAAATCCATTCCAAATTATTTTGCTCTTTGATGTATATCTAGCTCCGGCTCATTACCTACAAAAATTGAACTCAAACATCGACAAAAATGTGGATATCCGTTACTTATATGATAGATGTGGATCTAACGCTCACCGTTAGTCTTAAACTAGACTATCGCAATAGCAGTTAGTTATTTTGACCTTCTAGTCTGATTGAGCTTGTGTAAAAGTATCTTGATGCTCGTTGTTTAACTCTTGCTGCGTCGCATGCAAGCACTGTTTGTTTTGTTTGGGAGCTAAGTCAAAAGAAATTGTACAATTTTCGCATTTGAAGCAGTTGTCACTGCTTATTCTTTTTAACAAGCTACTTATTTATAAAACGGTTTTCTATGAAAAATGTGTATTTTTTTTCTACTGTGAACAAAATACTGTAATTTAAATAGTCGATATTATTGCAGTGATGAGCGAAATATTCAACTTTTAGCTTACGTTAAGAATTGTTTAACACAACAACAAAAATCAAACTTTTAATCTAACAACCCCCAAGTTTTAAAATAAATAAATTAATGTATTTAATTTTAATTCAATATATATATTTTTTTATAAATTGAATGAAAAATTAGTCAATACATTCAATATACAAGACAAAAACTAAAGTGATTTTCTCTTACAATATATTTTTCGTTGATGCCAATTAATCTTCCAAAATGCATTAAAATGAATATGTTTATCTTTATTTTTATCTTTTATTTTTAGTCGACAAATATCTTCGGGTTTATTAAGTGATATTACAAATATAAAGAAGTTTGCTGAAACACGTGAAGTTTGTCAACATTAAAATCATTCATAAATAAGGACATTTAAAAATTAAGTAAACTTTTAATTAAAATAAAAAATAATTAAATACTCTTTTAAATCTTACATACTGACTTAAAGAAAGTTAAATATTAATATATTTCTGACCGAATTATATTACCCAATTCTTTTGTAAACGAATTCGTAAGGTTTGTTTATATGATTATATTTCAGAAATAGAGGTCGAGTACGGCCTTTAATATTCAGGCTTCGTTTACCTTTTGGCGCTGCGTGTGTCTTAAATATTAATGTAACCTTCTTCCAGAGAAAGTTCTATGAGATGAATAGGAATAAAAGTACTATTGTATAACGTATAAAATAACAAAGAAAACCTTTATGAAAAAGTGAAACGCTAGACGACATGATTTTGAAGATATACGATATAGTTCACTGCTTTAAAACAAGAATAAAAACTTAGATCATGCTAAAATTGGTATAAACATTCCACACAACGTCTTAGGATAAAGTTTCGTTTTTCAAAAAGATGTTAAAGAAGCTATTTATCTTGAAAAGTTTCTTTTAACAAAGATATATTGAATATCAAAGTTTTTAATTACTTCATGTTTTTAAACTTCATTATGGAGACAAATATACAATAGGTGAAATGCGTGTAAAAATATCGCTCAGTTCTACTGAGAATGGAAAGTTTTAAGGAATTAATTTAAAAAGGAATTTACATTAATAAGTTATTAATATGAAGGTGGAAAACTAATGCAATATTCAAAAAGCATTAAACAGGATTTTTTTTCAATAAAAAATAATTATAAATCACAGTGATTGACAAATTAAAGCAAACAAATGAAGTTATCTTCTGTGAATTTACATTTTAATACACTATAAACAAAAATTATTCTCATATATTTTTCATTTAATTTTCTGAATAACATAGTGTCTACTATAATCTAAACTAAAAAAAGTGGTTTCAATTATATATTATAAGAAATGTAATTGAACATTCAACTATTAATTGGTGTTTCAAATGCAGAGAAATTGACAAAAATATCTTATATTTATTATTCGTTTTTAGATGTGTCAGAATGACAAAAATCCGCTGAAACCTTTATCGGTCATGTGTAAAAATCGCTTTAAAAATATTTTGATTGTGACCTTGACGAGCTAAAATGTCGTCAATAAAACAATCAACCCAATTAGGTTTTTTTCTAGTGCGAACTTGCATCTATTCCCGCTGGAGTTTTTTATAAACTGCTCATTGAGTAGTCTATCAATAACAAAATTGACTATTCTTTGAGCAGTCGATTTTTTTAGGATCGGGCACATTGGGGGATGTTGCTCAATGGTACCACTCCGAGTAGTCATTTGGGGTTACTCAACCAAACAGTGAGTTTTGGCACCGGGTAATGGCACATTGCCTTTCAAAAACAGCTGGTACCCCCTTCGAGCTGTTGTATGGGGACATTCATCTCATCCGAGCAGTCGGTTGTGTCATCTCAAACCTATTTCGGACAATCGTTTTGTGAATATCGCATCATAATAATTTTTTTTCATTGGAATTCAATCAAAAGTAAACCCAAATAAAATTCTTCAAATATTTTTTTATTTTTAGAAGCATGTTTAAATTTTGCATAATATAATCTATAATTTCATTTATATACACGGTAAAATAGTGTATTTTACTTAATATTACCATCACTACAACTTACATTGCTGCCAGCTTTGGCATAATCTATTTGACTATAAATATATTGGCGAGGAAGAGTACATAACGTTTGGATGGAATTTTAGATTTTACATATCGATTTAGAAAAACAAAAAAAAGTTTGAAGCGATTTTTACATACTCTGGATAGAACTCTTGTAAGAAGTTCCCGCATTTGACCTCCATGCTTCCAAGTACAAAAATAAATCAAGAACACGACAATTTACGTTTAGATTCAGCAATATAAACTTCCATCTAAAAACAATTAGGTGTGTTTTATAGCTTTCTGTCACAAAAATAGTTGTCAAATTGAGAAATAATAATACAAATCAATAAAACCTGACATTTCAAATGTGTCTAGTAAGGTTAACATTACTCATGTTTAGATGGAACAGGAGAAATTTCAGACAGACCGCAAGATAATGTGGGTCATAGAATTATCGAGGCATTACTAATGTGATTTTAATGGGCCCTCAAGTTTAGACTTAAAGAAATAATAAAAGAAGTCCGTTTAGAGTATTTCGTAATATATAACAATACGGAGTTGACAATTCTAAAATTTATTTTAATAAAATACATGTTTATGTTCATATATCTTAATGCGTTCTTAAAGTTTACACTCATTCATATTATTTCTGTCATTTTTTATGTATCAAAATGTTTAGAGTTATATCAATATTAAAGCGACAGGTTTTTTCTTTGGCCTTGATGAATCTTCAAAAGCTGTTTGCATGATTGACGAAGTATATAAAATTTGACGATGTTTCCAAATAAATTCATTTTATACAATTACATATAAACAAATATAATTATTGCGAAAAATTGGAAAATAAGAGTTTTCCCGAAGTTGAAAATAATACCCTAAACGAAATGACTCCTTGATAAGACAGTAAATCAAGTTTTCCTATAACATTCACCAAATTCAATATAATTACTAGGTTCTGCGTCACGAAAACGATTATTCCTTATTTATCGCTTCTACTCGTCTCTTAGATCACGAAGTTCAAAACGAGAATGGATATTATATATTTTTTTTATTTCGGTATACCATATTGTGTCTATTTTAACTTATCGGTATCAAGATCAACAATAAAAGAATGCACGAACTACAAGCTATACGAGTATATAGGCTTTATGATCTATAGGCTGTACTGAACTTTTGGAAAATCTCTATTGTCAATTGTACTTGTGCATATTTATAACGTTTCCAATGTCTTTAATATATAATTGATTACCTGCCAGCAAACATGGATGAAATATTAAAGCAACCTTTGAAATTTATACTTTTTTTTTCTACATTGGTATTATGCTACTTAAACTACATCATTCAAACTTTGAAAGAATACTAGCTGAAAAATGGTTCTTATTATGGTAAGAGAGTATATTTTTAACCAATAAGGCTTATGATATACAAATACAACGAAAAAATACTGAATTAAAATACATAAAATTTAGACATCTGCAGGGAGATACATTTCTAACAAAGTCTATGTGCATAGCAAAACGAAAATAAATCCCGAAATGGAGTGTTGCCAAAGAACAAAATCATTTCAATAGGTTGGAGTTAACTATCGTGTGCCATCAAGCGAGACATATTGGAACGGCAAATGTCTCATTAACTAACGAATCAATATTGATAAAAGTATGAAAAGTTTTCAGGAAGTCATGTTTGACTGGAGATTTGGGTATGGAAATTAAATGCGAGTTAGAAAAAATTAAAATTTGTTAGGTTGTATAAACATGGAGGAATTTTTTTTTCATATTAAAAAAATTACTAGTCGTATTTTAAACAAAATAATTACTTCCGTTATTACATGCGTTGCTGTAAGATATTTAGAATATTTAGTTTAAAAGCTCTTAATAATGTGTCCTTATAATATAATGTAAAAGATGGTATCTTAGGAAAGGCTAATTTTTCCGTCCTTTGCCTCCCTCCTACCCCATCTTTAGCAAGACTAGATTTTCGTCATTTTTATAAAATCATTAAATGAATACATTAAACTACACACAAAAAACATTGTGAAGTAAGCTAACTATTCAGGTTACAAGATATCTATACTATTAAAATTACAGGGGGGTTGTGTTTATACGTGCTAATCTTATAAACTAATGATGATTTAATAAAGTAATAGTTTTTACTCAAAAAATATTTTAACGTCGATTTTATTATATCTAAATTAGAAGGTTAGTTATAACTATAAAAATGCTTTCTTTTGGTTCGTTTTTAATTGACTAAAACTAAAAACTCTTTGTTCGCGCCCATTTCAAAATCTGAAAAACCAATTCTAATGAAACTTGATAAACTTAAAAAAGTCAGAAAAAACTTTTCCCGTTTTATTTTGTATTGATACGTTAGAACAGTACTGAGTTACGAGACTATGGCTGTACAGCAATTTATTTTGTACAGTGGAATAATCGAAATATTTTTTTCAAGATTTTAGAACAATTTCGGAACTATCGCTAACATATTTGATTCTTTAAATGTCTATGAGAGTTTCTACTGATTCCGCTACTGATGAATATGTACGCGGAAAGATGTCTGATCAAACAATTCTTGAAAGTTACTTGAAAGAAAGATGGAAAGAGACGATTATTCTATTTACTCATTTATTTTTTGTCTGAAGTGGAAAACTTTCCGACTATTTTTCTTGGCTGATGTCCATTATAATCCCTGTTTCAACATCTTAAGAGTCATATCTCGCGCAGACTATAGCATCAACAAAATACTTATGTTTTGGTTGCCAATTTTTTAAAAACAACTTTAGGAGTTGACAGATTAAAGACAATCATCAAGGTGAAAATTCTATTTTGAAATTCAAGTTAGTCACTAACAAAATACGCAGACGAAAAGATTTGAACTTTGACAATCAAAAAAGAATTATGCTTTGTATTTGGTTATATAATAAAATCATTTTTAGTTAAATTAGTTATTTAAAGTCAATCAGTAAATGATAAAATATATATGAAAAAACAATGTAATAAATTAAATATCCGAGAAAAAAATTAAGTAAGTAAATTATAAAACTAAATATAAGAATTATTTATACTCTAGAATTATTTATATCATACTTTTTAATAAAAATATACGTGATAAATTTGGCATACTTACAATAAACTCGGTACAAAAAAATTAATTAAATATTTTTATTATCAAATTGACTGCCGACATGAGAATTTAACTTACACAATATTTTATTTTTTTTAAAGTTAACCAAAAATAACCTTAATATATTTTAAAATAATTTAAATTCATTAAGTGCGCTTGTAGAGTTAATTTTCACTTTAAAAGCATGTTTCCACTCCGTTTAAAGCACGAACGATTTCTCTTTTACTTCGTATCAATGTCACCAACGAAAATTATAAACGGTAACAATATTCGTCGTTAATAATTGGCACGCGTTTATATTAGGCAAAAATAAGTAACAATTACAAAATGAAGAATTAAAAACACACTTAAATGCGGATATTTCAATCTCAGCTTTTGATCGTAGTCAGGTTTAAATTTTGTGTATTTATTGGAATTTTCAATAAAACTTAGTAAAGTGTAGATTTTTTTTTAATCTAAATTTTAAAAAGAATAAAAAATAAATAACTTACTTCCTCCCGTTATCTTCCTTGCAAATATTTCAAACCAGGTAAATGAGAGAAGAGAACACCAAAAACAAATTCCAAGCGCAGGAGTAACACAAAAACCGACGATAAAAAGTTCTATCCTTCACGAGATAAACTGGAAAAGCGATCAGTTCGACGTCGCTCTGAAACAGACTGAAGAGATTGAAAATAAATATCTCCGAATTCAAACAGGCGCTCTCTCGACCAGCCAAGCAGTTGTCCAGATTTGGCGCGATGGCGCCCGGTATGGCATAATTTAAAACGATTCCAATGTTTATTTTTCTTGCATTTGAAATGGGTTGAATTTCATTGGTTTATCACCAGTCAAGTTGCAATGTTTAGTAAATTAAACTGATTATTGGGTTAAATATTTCTAATTATTGTGTCGTGTAATTAAATTTTTTGAATTTTCGAATTTTCCTAAGGTATATATTTAAATGAACTAGTTTTATATAAAAAAAAGAGTACATAGGGTTAACAATTTAAGTTCAAAACAATTTATAATAAACTATTTTTAATTAACCTTACAATTATCAAAAATTCGAATGTTTACATTTATACAATTTCTAAACAAAGTTCATTCAACAAAATGTGTTTCTTTAACACAGTTAATTTATATACAGAAGCCAAATTCTACCAAATTTATTATCGTTTAAAGACTATATATTTATCGTAGACTTTTTTTTTTATTTTGTTAGGTTTCAACATAAAAAAGTACATCTATACTTTTTTAGAAGGACCATACTTTGTTAGCCTTTCAAAAACATACGTAGTTAAAAAAAACTTTAAATTAAATTTCTTTTGATTGGAATTTGAAAATTCAAAGCTTCAACTCGATTTTAGTACTTATAAGCACACTTTTCTAACGTATTTTATTTTTCCACAAATGTATGCGCCATCATATAAGGCATTAATACTCACAATACGCAATTCATGCCTATGTGGGATATTTATAAAACAAAATACTACATGCAAACAAGCCCCAATACTTGTAAAACCATTTTTAAACTTTAAACGTACTGTTAGGTCCAGAATGTATCAGCAACTTGAGTATTTGGTAGGTTATTATAACTTTATCGTCTCTCTTCTTTAAAAATGTTGACCAGGATATATACACATAATTTAAAAATAAGTACCATTTTTTCCCCGGAGTCTTAAGTGTATGAGTAACTAGTATAACATGAGTATTATATAGGTTATTATAACTTTATCATATCTCCTTTCTTTAAAAATGATGTCCAGCATATATGAACATGTTTAATGTAATTTTAAAAAAGTACCATCTTTTTTCTTAGGGATCTTGCGAGTATGAAAACCACAAAAATTTATTATCGAAATATCTACCTCAAAATAATACTTTTTATAGTATATTTTAAAAAAGGAATATAAAAAAAACACTAAATATATACTAGATCACTGACTGAAATGACTAAACTGTACCATTTCTTATTTTTAAAGATTTACGTATGTTTGCTTATATCTTGAAAACTATTCAACCAATCACTTTATTTTCCGAATCAATTAAAAACTCACTTTAAAGGAATATTGTGTAAATTCATATTTAATATTTTTAGTTGTTGAAATTTTCTATAAAACTTTTTGTTTCTTAAAAGGTACGCTTTACTGAAAATGACCCATATGGCCTTTTGATTCGTAGTAAATTGATATACCTCGAGGTCAAAACAATCGCCATGGACATTTATACGGATCTGCTATTTGAAGGGACCACAACTAATGTTATTTATGTATGCCGATTTTAGTTGTTTTAGGTATTACACAAAATCGGTTTTAACGATTTTTTATGAAAAAAATTATTTTAGTAGTTCATATTATTTTAATAAGGGAAATAAGCGTATAAACAATCCAATTTTGCAAATATTAAAAAAACGAAAATTTTATGATCATCTGTTTTTCCGAATTCGTAGTACAATCACTTTCCCAATCCCCCTTCCGACCCCCTACCATTACGAAAAAATCATTTTCATGTCAATATTGAGGTAAATTGATGTAAAAGTTTCAGAGATACTAACCCGGAACATTTGAAAAAGAAGGTTGTGGAATGAAGAACAATTAAAACGCTTCTGGGTTCACTAGTTTTTGTCGAGGGTAATAGGAAATTGTACGACGTTGCATACCGCATTTTTTTTTTACTTGAAACATCCCCCGTTCCTGTTTGCCAAGCAGACAAGAGCAACATGATCTTTAGCGCAAAAACACGAGTAATCGCTATCGGAAGTAGACCGTGCAAAACCATTTGGGCATTGAAATATGCTGCAAACCGAATGAAAAAAAAATCTTATCCCATCATCAAATTCTCGTCAAAAATCATTATTCATCCTCAGTGCAAAGTTCTTGTGCAAAGGGAGTTTGATTAATTCAGGATGGAGATAGTCGCACGAAAATGAAGCTCATCTATGCGTAAATAAAGATTGGCATCGAGTTCCCTCGAAGAGAAGTATGCGGGATTTTGGGTGTTAGTTGCGGAAGTTCAGAGTGAGTCGATTTTTATTAAGGGGACACAGTACCGTAAAAATTATCAAAACATCGATTTTTTTTATTAGCTTAAATTACCTTTCCAATATTTCTAAACATGTACGAAAATTTTCAGTGTTTAATTTGAAATATTTAAGAAGTTATTTGCATTTATATTGGGTGACATCAGGCTAAATGTGCTTACAAAGCTGGAGGATTTTTTTTTTTTTTTTTTTTTTTTAACTTTTAAATGGGGAGTTCTTAAATGTACTTTCATGTAAATGAATAGAGAACTTCAAAATTAAACAGAAATAGCTTGTACTTATGGAGTTATATATATTTTAATGTTATATTGAAAAATGCATTGAAGTTTAAATTAAAAGACAGTTCTTCCCAAATTAAAAAAATTACCAAGTATAAAAGTATTTGTTAATAAATATACTTATATTGATGCAAAGTATGATATATTTTGATAACAGTATGATACATTTACCATAAATACCTTTATTTTACATTTGAAAACTTTAAATCACTTTTTCTCAGTGTTCATTTTTAACGCATTTTACTGCATATGAAATGCTAAGGCTTTTTTTGTAATAGAGATAGAGATTCAATTTTTTTAATGAATATTATCAGATATGTGTTCGACATAATTGGGTATGGAATAAGCCCTAGAACACATAGTTTTATTTTTAAAAATAATTCAAACAGAAAATTTTAGATTTTTCAGGTTTTTATGGCTTTTGAGAAGAAAAAAAATATATATAAAATCTAATTTTAGTACTATTTAATATTCAATACCCAGTTTTGTTTATTATATTTCAAGGAATACAAAAACAAAATTTAGTGATAAAAAATTAAAAACTAAAAAAATAGTAGGAAATTTAAAAAACAGCAAAAAATTTAAAAAAAATTTAATTTTGAATTTATTAAAAAACTTTTATGAAATTTTTTTAACAATTTTGTCATCAATTATATATTAAAGTATTTTGCATTCAAAAAATAAAAATAAATATTGAAAATAAAAAAAAAATGTGAAAGGGTACCGTGTCCCCTTAAAGATGAAATTTATGTGATGCGATTAAAAATTAATAAGAATATAGCTTTTGCACGAAAAATGAATTGCAGAAGCTATAATAATATAGCTTCTGCAATTCATTTTTCATCATAATGGCGTAATTGTAGGAAGATGGTCATTGTTTGGCTGTATAACATTTAGCTATATTGGTAACTATTTTTATCCATTAAGGATTTATCCATTAAGGATTTATCCATTAAGGATTTATCCATTAAGGATTTATCCATTAAGGATTTATCCATTAAGGATTTATCCATTAAGGATTTATTCATTATTTTATCAAATAAGGATTTATCCATTATTTTATCCATTAAGGGTTTATCCATTATTTTATCCATTAAGGATTTATCCATTAAAGATTTATCCATTATTTTATCCTAAGGATTTATCCATTAAGGATTTATCCATTAAAGATTTATCCATTATTTTATCCTAAGGATTTATCCATTAAGGATTTATCTATTATTTTATCCATTAAGGGTTTATGCATTATTTTATCCATAAAGGATATTTTAAACTAGTTGCTTAAATTTAGTACAGTAGAACTCCAATTATCCGGATTAATTTGGACCAGATCCCATCCGGATAACCGAATAATTAGATAATTCACGAAAAAAAGGATTTTCTTAATAAAAAAACTAATTTTTTTTAGTATGTAATGTAATTTTTATTGACTACTAAAAACTATATCATTCACCGATAAGAAACTTTTAAAATGGGAATTTTGCAGATTTCCTTTTATTTTCTCAAAGCGATCCGGATTCGGGTAATTGACGATCCGCTTAGTTTGATCTGGATAACTGGAGTTCGGATAATTGGAGTTCTACTGTAACAACAAACTAAGTAGCCAAACAATGACAATTACCACACAATTTGTGACCACTCCGTATATCAAATATAGTAAGTAAGGTAAGTATTGTTTTGGGATACACAGTTTTTTTATTTCGAATAATGACGTTTCTACACGCTTTGAAGTCCCCTGTGTTTAAATTGGTTGCATTCTAATCTGTACATTGGCAGAAAAATGGTCAATATCCTAAGTCAACGATTTATAGTAGTGCAGTTATGTTCATGAATCACTTGAAAATAATGAAAGTTATCAAAGAGAAAATTGCCCAAAGTCGTTTCAGTTTGATTACTATTAAGGTGGTCCGCGTTTTATCAAACTTTTAATTTGGTGGTCCGTAGCCATTTAAAGGTTTGTACCAATGATGTAAACAATGCTCTCAATAAATGTTCAAATTATGTATGCCAAATTTGATATACACTTAGTAGTTAGTATCTATGAAAAGCGACAGCAATGTTAGTTTAACAATAGAATTTTGGAAGAAGAAAAAGCTGTGAGTTGAGCCGTGAAAGTGAGCTGCAATTGATTGATTTACGTATTTTTTTTTTTAATTTAAAAAACTCACACTCCAATTATTTTGTTTAAAATTGCCATAGTAAACAGTTAGTGAGTGAACTTTTTCTGTTGTTGACTATTTTTAGAAATAGCACAACATTTACCATCCATACCACATTAAATAATTAAAAAAATTAAAATACCAAATTCGAGACAAATTGATCCAATTGTTTTAGAGAAAACCCCGCCCATATAAATGTGAAAAAAGTTGTTTGTTTAGGAACCGACAGCGGAATAAATCTTCTTAACCCTTTCAGCCCCAAGTTTTTAGTTGCAGAAAAAAAAATACTTTAAATTATATTTTCTAAGGCATATAAATATGACGCCTAATTTTTTCTTAGAATAGTTGGATCACTCATTTAGAAAATTAAAAGCGCCAATGGAGCGTCATAAAAGATCAAGGAAGCAATCTTAATAAAGCATCCCATTTCCCTTTCGAACAATCAGACTTAATTAAGGCAGTTCATACTACATTATGTGCATTATTAACAAAAAGAATATTCGAATATTGGAAAATTTTAACAAAAATCATAATAGCAAAATATAAAAAAAATACTTCCTTGCACAATTCTCTGTGTGACTAACCCTTGAATTTTTCACTATTTACAAATTAAGAAGCACTAACCTAAAAGCGCCCTGAACATCGAAGAAATAGTTTTGTCATAATTATGTATTAAAAAATCATCCCTCATTATATCTAATCCAAGAAATAATAATATTTTCAATCCATTGTTCTTTAAAGCGGTGGTTTTCAACCTTTTTTCTCTCACGTACCCCTTGATAAACTTTTTATATATAAGTACCCTCTTTTCTCATAAATACACTCTTTTCACCCATCCCACTACGCAAAAAAAATTGCTTTTGTTAGGCAGTAATGTTCTTAAATTAGTAATATTAGGTCAAATTGATCAAACGACTCAAATTGATGACATCTATTGGCTTTTATTTTTGCAAGCATATTCTAAAGAGGAATATATTAATAGCAGATGGCTTCAGCATTATGCAATGCTTTAATTTACTCTGTAACATTTGTAAATATAACGCAGCACACAGGAAACTCGAAATATTCTTCTATTCTTATTTTTACCCCAAGAAATTATTTTTAACAATAGGCGCGCGTGATAAAGATGATAATCCAAAATAACTACAGTCATAAATAAAAACGGTAATCCAATACCAATATGATCACCCCCAGCAAAAACAACATCCATAATAATATAAAATTATTGCATTATCGTGTCTATAGTTGGTTGTCATTATTTGCAAATCCTTTCAATAATACAATACTGCACAGAATAATATGAAAAATGCATGCATCCGGCATTTTACATTCTCTTTGGCACGCCAATGAATTATTTCTCGGAAAACTGACCTAATTATAACTTCTTTTTATAGACTTTGATTAAAAAACAGACGCCTCAAAATGTAATCACAATACTAGTAGTGAAGCCAGTTATACAAATATTATCAAATAATATTAAATTTAAAACTTATTTCCAAATTTAAATTGTTTTAATGGCAATAGCCTAATTGCGGCCCTAAGGGAGTCCGGTTACCATATTCTCAAAGAAGAACACAATTGTTCATCGACCAGACAAAAGGTTGCCATGGGCCGCAATTGGAACTTTCCGGTTTTAATTTTAGCGATGTCATTACTTTTAATTTATCATACAGTCCCTCAACGGACGCTATTTAGCGTAGCGCTCCCTGTAAAATGTTAAGAATAACAATTTTAGAAAACAACAAATTAGAAACATTGGTAGTAATACAATAGAAAGATTGATAATATGGGGAAGTTGGCTATACAATGACGTGGATACATATATATGTTACTCCCATTGATTAACATACATATTTTAACCTTTAGTAACATCCCAAAGATTTAAAGAGGAACAACTCTTATAATTGTTTATAATAATTATCTCCGAAAAACTTTTATTAGACACATATGTCAACATTTGTCGTTAAGTTTCACAAATTGGTGAGAATATAAGAAGGAGAAAAAAAAAGAAAACGATTTTAAAAGGTTCATTTGCCAAATTCAAGATTTTCATACTTTTTCTTTTTTACGGTAAACCCTATCAATATGCGACGGGGCACGGTTCCCCAACACTAAAAAAAAAACCACTACTTATATTTTTATTTAAATAATTTTGTAATGTGTTTAGATTTTTTCGAACAACTTTTATATTGTAATATTGATTATTTTTATTACATTGAAAACTATTGCATTGTACGGCGCTTTGTTGAGAAAACTATAGATACCACGTCATAAATTCTCAGTCTAGCCACCCCAAAAGTTAATGAATCATTTCATCAGACTTGAACGGCTTAAGAATTTTTAATTCACGAACAATATTCTCTGACTATTATTAGACACCTCTACCCGAATGAATTATTTGAAAGACTGTCTCCGTCATTTTTTTTTTGTTGCGAGCATTCATTACAATTAACTTCTATTGGCCATTTGCCCAGGATTACTTCACCTGATAATCACGTGAACAAGTTAACTTTTTTATGTTTAGTTTGCCTCATTATAACCAAGGTTAAAGATTGAATAGTGTTTCGCACTTTGATATTTACGCTTCACACAAGGTCTTTTAGTTTAACGTTGAATTCGATAATTGTCAATAAACAAAATTCGCATGCATTGGTAACTTGCTTTGTATGAAAATCACATTTTTCATCTTGAAAGGTATTTACTTTGACATTAATGATATTTGAAAGTATCATGTCTTTTTAATATTGAAATTCCATAAGATTTTTTTTAAACCAGCGGATGTAGCGGATGTAGGATAATATGAAAGGAAGTATCATAAACTTTTTTTTCCTAAAATACCAAAGTTTTGTAATAGAGAGTCAAGTGTAGAATATCGAGACATAAAACCCAGCCAAATTCTTTGTAAATCTATTTATTTATAAAATTAAAAAAAAAATTATAAATTTGTTTGAAATATGTAAATATCATCAATTTTTTTTTTCTCCTTTTTCTAAACATTTTGTCTTACAGTGCATACTTTTTAAGTCTTGGCTGTTTATGTAAACTATGGGCAGTCAATTTTATCAAAATGTATCTTTGTATATGAATAACTTTTTAATTATCAACATATATTTAGATTTTAGTTCATTGTCTTTAGTTATTTCCCAAATACATTCAGTAAAAATAAAATTTAATTACTTTCAGTAGAATACATTATAAAGTGTTTTATGTCAGATATTACTACATTTTGCAAAAAGTTTAATAAATTTTTTGGTTACATTGTTTTTGTAATAGTTTTGATGGTTTTATTTCAAAACGGTTTTAAAAATCATATAATCATTTGTCATTAAATAGCTAGCTTTAAAAAATATTCTCCTACTTATATGGATACCTTAATACTTTGCAGAAGGGGGTTCAACAATATATTTTTTTACTTGAAGGTCTTTACTAGAATCGTTACGCAACTGAATAGTACACACTCAAAAAAAATTGAATATTAATTTGGTAGTTTTTTTAAGAAAACTTACAAAAACAAAAGCGTCTGTTCCATGATACCTTTTCGTTTCAGACGCTAAAGAATTTTTTTTGCACAAATACTATCCGAAACATCTAACGAATACTCAGTAACATAAGTTTTTGTGTTAGTCACTAAATGTCATTTAAAAAACAACCGACTATCCACGGTTTTTTGTTCGCCATTTAACGCACGACCCAAATTCGAAGAACAAAGCAACATCCGCGACGATTTCTCATAACTTTCGTCGACCCACCACCACCGGTGCCTCAACGAGAAGTCCCACATTGGTTGTTGACATTTTCTCTGAAACAGCTGATGTGATTATTAGGTCCGTGTTGTGATTGCCGGCCGTGTCTCTTGGCGACGGGATGGAATTGTGGTAACCCTAATCCCGATTTCTGACCCACTTCGGTTCTCTGACGTCGTTGACCTGACGTGCCCTCTGGTGGTGGACGACGGTAATTCCTGGTTTGGGTTTCGATATTTCAGTTCCAACCAGGATTCGAGTTCAGACTGACAGTCTCCAGTAGTGGTGAAATGGGAGCAAGTCCCCTGTGGGACAGGTTTTCCCCTTTTTTACCTGCTTTTTCAATACACGGTATTATTCGCACCTCACGCGGCGATGACAGTTTCGCTTTCTGCGCCTTGAGACAAATTAACACTTGAAGACGGCTCTGTTTTCTTCGCTAGCCCTGGGGCAATACTAAAAGTATGCGAAAATAAATTTTAATTATAATTTTACTTTTGACAAGGGAAATGAATATTTATGCCCCTCTAAAGATAAAAAATCAAATTATTGAAAACCACAATTTCGAAAATTTCTCATCTTTATGTACGCTTTTGCCAGTGAAAGAACGATGGTGGTCCCCAGAAGGATTGTGCATTAGAGAAAAATGTTTCACATCGTTCTCTCTCTCAATCTGATCTTTGATTTACGGGCAGGAACGTAGGTAAGGGGGTGGTTCAGGTGTTTCAAACCCCTCCCATTGAAAATCAAAAATTAAAAATCGAATTACTGTAAAAATACTTTAAAAACTAGAAAAATGTTACTTTCTCGTAAAGTTGGTATTTTTCGGGGGTCCTGCCCCGGAAAATAGTTTTCAAAAAACATGTTTCGAGTCAATTTTTATCTCAAACTAAGCTTAACATGACATCATCGGTGTTCATTATCCAGCATTTGGATTTCGGCGATAAAGGGAAAAGATCGTCAAACGGGACCGTATACACAAGATACTCCAAAACAATATTCCAAACAATGATTCACAAAACTTAAATTTGTTCTCTAAATTTATTTCATAATTCGGGAGTGGTATTTACAATTTTAAAACTAGAGTTAATGATTGATATTGGTAACGATTCCATTAAAAATAAATTCTAACTGTTGCTGTTACGATCTTTATCTGCCAACGTATTCCTGTTTACTTAAAAAATATTAATAAGTTATTTTTAAAAAAAAACTGGGGGGATGGGTTTTTTTTTTAGGAGGGAGGGGGAGTTTGTTGATATTGGGGGAGGATTCCCCCCAGCTCTGGTTAAAGGGGGAATTAAGTTACCTAAATAAATCCGTTGTTCAGTCACTGAAGCCCTCCCATTAAAAATCTATACCTACGTGCCTGTTTACGGGTGTTCTTACCCTTCACAACTTAACTAGCAAATAGCAACAATGAAAGTATACAGCTCCGTAGTTAACATAAGGCGTTAAAATCTCGATTTCAACAAATAGTGGATTTTAATTATTTACTCCTGGACCCTTCATATCAGCTTTTTCAAGACTATGAAGATTTCAACGGAAGATTTAATAACGAATCTAGATATACCCGTTTCTCCGTATCTCCCCCATCCCTGCTGTTTAGGAAAAGATAGTCTCCCTCTCACACACTCATAAAAATAACTACAAGTTTCTGTTGCAATTACATTTTCTGAATTGCAAATAAATGTTCCTGGGTTTTTACCTCGTCCTTCCCAGTTGTTGTCGAAACTTTTAGAATCACCGCCCCTCCATTCTAGAACCGTATTTAGAGTCAGTGGTCCTCTAGGCTTATTAATCCCAATTAAAGGAGGGGGTATGAAATGCCTCCAGTAAAACAATGGTGAGGGTTGGAATTTTTTTTTAAAAATATATATTCCAAAACTGCAAATTAAATCATTTTTAATTGCACAAACGAAATTGGGATACACTGTTTTGTAAATTGTACTGTTTTGAAAATTTCCAATACTATATTACAAAATTTCAACTAATCTCAAGGTGCAATGGCATGCTGGAATCTATGAAAATAACAGCGAAATATTGCGCTCGTTTTTGTATTATCCATAAATGGCTCTAAGCAAAATAAAAATGTAAGGAAAATTAAAACAATCGATATATTAAGAAAAAGTCAAACAACGGCACATTATAATTATCACAAATTAAACATATTTTTTTTTAAAGATCATAAAAAAAGTATTAGGGTATATTTACATTGTACAAATCTGTTAAGAAAATAGAATTTTTCTCCCTCATAAAAAGATAGTAGTATACTATTTTCATTAGAATTTGGATTATCATCCTTATTTAATAATTTTTTACCGAAGTTGACTTATTTTTGTGTGTGTGGTGCGGGCCCCTAGGGGGGCCTATTTAGGGATAGGCCCCCAACCTGGCCTATCCCTAAATCCGGCCTTGATTCTATCGCATACATCGAATATGTTTACTACTTCCATGGGGCAGTTATGCATTAATGAGGATACAACATGTGCATAGGCGTAAACTTGTATTGGGCCCATGGGCCCGAGCCCCCCCAATATTTTGAAAACCCGGCTGAGCCCCCCCAATAATTTCGAAGTTCTTATTTACATTATGCAGAAAAAAAATTCCCTCTATTTTTATTTAAATTTTCTTTTTTATTTATTCAACATGTAAGGAACATTTAGCAACTATGGTAATCTCCATCAACTAAAGCATTTATTTGACAAAGACCTCTACCATCTCCCCCCCCCCCTTTTCCAGCTGTTGGGCAGTTGTTTTGGGGTGGCGTCTCGCCTCTTCTTCCCTTCTCCCCCTCCCCCCTAGTGTCCTTCCCCTACCCTGTCCGCTGGGGACCTATCGTAGGGCTTAGCCGAAAGGCATTCAGCAGAAAAATTTCCCACATATATACTTTTCAGAAAAGAGCAACAAAATACGCCGACTTTCAGGAACACACCTTTGTTCCATGAAATGTACATTGAGTGAGCGACAGTTCTTCACACAAACAAACGCATTCCCTGTCCACAGTTAATTTAACACCCGCTGCGATAACCAGAGCAAGGCGTGACTGGATTGTGTTGCAGGTGTGCAGACCTCGACCAAAGCCCTCCAGGTCTTGTCCTGAGGGTTCCCAACACTGAAGCAGTACTGGTTCCGACGAAACCCGAAGACTCGAGCCATCAACAAGTAAAGGAATGTAACAATCACAATAAGGCAGCATGTGTCCCCCCCCCCCCCCACCCCCCACCGCATTTGGGTTATAGGTTTTCGAGGATGATGGCAAAGTAATTCTATGAGCTGATAAGTTCTAGTTCTAGTCTAAAGTGCCCTTGCGCTTGTATAATTTTGTTAAGCGTATATATTTGAGAGGTGAAAAATGTATATGAGAAGAAAAGTTCACAACTTACGGGTTGAAAACAAACTTAAAGTAAGAATCTTTTCATTTATATTATAGTTTTTAATGCTAATAGTTGGTGGTAATTGAAGAAATTAACTTTTTCAAACTTTTATATATTGTAACATTGTTTAATCATATAGACTCCTATATGTTACTTGTTTTGTCCCAGGAAAAATCCTTTCTTCATTACGTCATTTTATATTTTAACTATAGAAATCTTTGTGGCATATAATAATGCGTGAAGAATATTTTTAAAAAAATGTCAAAAATGTTTTAAAAATAAAAACTATTTCTGTTTTGAAAGTATTGTATTATTTAACAGAAAATCAAATTATCGAAAGTTAATTAAACGAAGTATAAATTTTGTAAACAATTTTTAACATTAATTAAAGTACTTTAAATACATTTTGCATTCAATGATCTTGTAAACATTTAAAGTGATTGACAAAATCAAACCGCGGACCTTTTTGAAATGGCGCTCTCACTCTAGAAGAAATTCGAATAATATTTTTAGAGTTTTTTCGTGTGATACATTTAATTGGATAATTTGTTTTGTCTATATTTCGGTTAAAACTCGTTTTATAGCTGCAATGATGAAGGAAGGGAGAAAAAATTAACAGCTAGCAATTTGAAATGATTTTTGAGAATTCAATGCATTAAACGTACTATTTTGAAGAAACAAAGCTACTATTTAAAATTTATTTTAATTTATTTTTAAATTATTTGGTCAAACAAATGTTAAAATTAATGTGAATAATGTATGTTTTTGAATCAAAAACATATTTAAAACATTTATTTCGTAAAATTGTAAATCATAGATAAAGTTAACCAATCTTATAAAATCATTTATATGTGATAATTTTGAATGTAGGAAAATTTGGCAAATTTGGTGTGATATTGCAGAATGCGCATGTAGGGAAAGAGATTTTTGTCCTGCATGTATTTATGTTTAATTTCTAAGTTATGGTGTCCCTTGTTTCGATTATTTTATGTAGCAATTTTATCGCGCTTCTCAAAATTTGCGCCAAGGCCATGATTTTCTTCCTGTAACAATGGCGGTTTGTGGACTACAGCAAGTACAGACGGGTTGTACCTAAATTTTTAGTGTATTTTAAAACTCAGATATTTTCCTAATTTTCTTAAATGAAGATTAGAATTGAAAATGAAATTTCTGCGGTAAGTAAACAAAATCTCCGATGTTGCCGTAATCCACAATTCAGGAGGGGAAAAGCTCCATTCAATCGAAACTGCAGCCAAAAAGCGAAGTTCGAAATTGGCTGCATCGTTGCCATGGTAACCTTACGTAGTATGACTTCCCCTATTAGCTAAATTGAGGGTTGTGACGACACAAACACAGCCCAAAAGGATTTTCTCAACTCGGGCTGCACTTGGTATTCGATAAACTGATTGGCTCGTGCATGAATCTCGAGGATGGGTGGGAAAACCGAGAACCTCTCCAAACGGAAATAGTTTTCGTCATAAATTTATTGTGTGCTGTTGTTTTGTTATTTAAGTTAATATTAAAATTGACCGATTCGTATGTTTAAAAGAAAGGAGGATAGCTTTAATTTTCAAAAAATAAGTAAGTGTGTTCAATTTTTTTCGTATGTAATCATTTCGTAAAAATTTAAATGAAACTTTGATTTCAGTAGTAAATAATAAAGAATTTCCGTTCATGTATGGTTGTGGAAAATGGGGGGGGGGGGGGGGGTGGAGATTCACATGATTTCGGCTGCACTAACATTTTCGACCACGTAAGTATTGTCATACGCAGTAACATAAACAATTTTAAGCACACGCACGTATCGTGTGATAATGTCACATGCTCTTAACGTCGATTTATGGCACCGGGCAATTGTGATCTACGGATTTCGACTAAACAGGATAGCAGTTGGTACTCCGTTCGAGAAGTCAATTATGGTGCTTATAGGCAAACCTTGGAGCAGTCGATT
Organism: Troglohyphantes excavatus; assembly: GCA_963932185.1. Taxonomy (NCBI): domain Eukaryota; kingdom Metazoa; phylum Arthropoda; class Arachnida; order Araneae; family Linyphiidae; genus Troglohyphantes; species Troglohyphantes excavatus. The sequence continues at coordinate 42,988,837 of OZ010675.1, forward strand.
ATGACACCTCGCACTCAAATGCTTTGGTATGTAAAGAACAATATGTGTCAAACTACTGGTTCGCACACGCTAGAGTAATTAGTATAATTTCTTACTTAAGTTCAACTGTAGCTTAAATTATATTTTTTTGGGAAAGAACCTATAATACAACATAAATTCATGCAGGACAGAAAATCTCTTTTCCTACATGTGCGTTAGGCAATATATAGACAACCCCTCGCACCATCCGGGCAAATTTCCTCCTCCCGGTAATTTTGAAAGCTTTTGGGGTGCTTCCCAATATAAGTTTTTATTTAACACTTATTATTCAATATCAAAACATCATTATACGTTAAAAAGAAATTTACAAAACATTTTCTATTTTGTAAAGCTATCAATTAAAAAAAGGGAAAATTGTATTGCACTAGAAGGAAATTTTTTTAAGCTGATTGATATGGCATAGAATTTTATACATAGTTTTATAATGCAAGAGGTATTGAAAATAAATAACAAAACTATTTTCTTTCTTTTGCCTATGCACATTCTGAAAATATTTTTAGGCACCAGGAAATATTTTCAGCTACAGGCCTGCCTTGAGGTTAAACGATGTTGCGGCCCTTTTTGAACATTTTAAAACAATTTAGCACCCCCCAAAAATTGCGCAAATGCCTTTATTTGAAACTTATAATTTTGAGCCCCCCCAATAATTTTGATAACTTTACGCCTATGAACATGTCACAAGATATAATATTCCATTAATATTCTGAAGTAATTTTCCTAATATTCCTAAGTCCCAGAATAATTCTTACTAGAAAGGGATATAGTACAGCTGCCCCGGGTGCCGGCTTGTAAAAGGGACACTGAATGAGGTAGATTCGATGAAAAATTATGTATTAATAGAAAAGAAGTAACAAAGGGAGTTCTACAGTACCGGGATGGAATGAGTACTAGATTCGTCCCTAAACTCCTTGCCGGTCGCATACACGTAAAAAAAAATCTAAGTAATACAATTTGTTAGCAAACTAACACTGCTGTCTGATTTTTATTTAAATATTAATATTTGTAGTACTAATATTAATATACTAACACTAATATACTAACACTAGTACTAACATATTATAGTAGTATTAACATTTGCATTTATTTGAATTCGGTATTTCAGTAGATTTCGGTCGACACTTTTAACCGAATTTGTTATCATTATTTGAGTTTCAATGAATATAGCAATTAACAATATATATAAAAACAGCTTAGACTAATAAAAATTATAAAAGCTTATTAGATTTGTATCGTAATTTTACTGATATATCAATTCTTCTAAATGCAGTAATATCCCTGAAACGGATTTAACTTAAATTGGGTTTCTAAACAAAGATATATTTGTTATTGTCAAAGATGTTATAATTTTTTTTCTATTAATGCCTTTTTGTAAATCAACAATGAAAATCCGTATAGGTTTCTCAAACCATGATGTTTAGACTTTTAAGTGTGTTTACAATTTAACGAATGAGGTATTCTCGATAAGAAATAATCATATACAATGGTCGTGTGTTTAAGCAAACGTCTTCATGGTTGAAAAAAAAATGAGGTTTTGAAAAATATAGAATATGACAGTAATTCAAAAATGCAAATTGCCTTTTTTTACTAATTAATATCTTTACAACAAATAAAGAATATAAAAATGTAATAATGGCTGGTGCCTTTTTAAAGAACGATTTTTTCAAATTATGCCCTATTTAATATTATTGTATTTATTCGGATTGTTATTATTCTAAATATTTTATTTTTAATATGACGACACTTTTGAAAAAACATCGGTTCAATATGTATTTATATTCACTTTGAAGTACGTAATTTATAAAATATACTTTTGGAATGTTTTGAAATTTTGTTATCTGCATTTATACTTCTTACTTACAATCAAATATAATAATTATGCATAATACTCATTTAATGGATTCAGTTGTACGAAGTGGCGAAATAAATTAAATTAGAGATAACACGTAATATTTATTAAAATAATATATAAATATCCAAATTTCAAAGAAAACTAAACTCGAACGCACACACAATTTAATTTTAACAGTATGGAAATCAAAAATGTGAAACGCACACTGTACAAAAAGTGTTTCGAAATTAAAACATGGACCCAGAGAAGCTTAAGCAACCATATTGTAGTATCAAGAGTTCTTTAGTTAAAAACTGTATAATTTCAACAATTTTTATAGGATATATTGTGCATTTGATTTTTTTTATATAAAACACCACAAGAACAGTCACATGATATTATTGTTTAATATCCTTAACTTTAGATTTGGAAGAGAAAAAAAATCATGTGGAACCAACCCAATTTCATTTGTACACTTAAAAATTATTCAATTTGCGATTCTGGAATATGTATCTCGACCACCCTCCTGTAGTTGAGGGCCCGTAAAACATATTCAGCCTAGGGGCCCATTAACACTAAATCTGGCTCTGAGTTTGATCCAATTCGATGCAAACTTTTTTAAAGAAAACCGTGCTCAGTTGAAGTGGAAAGTATAGATTACTAAATAAAAAATTGAGTGAAATTCTTTCAGCCACGTAGGTCATTGTGTGACGTTACAGGAGTATTTTTTCATTCATGAAAGAAATCATGTAAACTACGCTTCGACCTTTTCGACGACAATCGCAAGAGTTTCCGCATGCGTCTCACAAAAACAGAAGATAACGGATACTACGGAAAATAAAATAACAGGACGTTTAATAACATTAAAAAAAATAAGGTGTAACGGTGCTCGCCCACTTTGCGAAATGGCGCGTCAAGTATTGCTCCGAACTCCATCGACGTAAATAAACAATGGCGTAAGCTGACCAGATGATAAGATAATTTTCTAGAATTTCTGTGTCCATTTTCCTACAAGGCCAGTTCCTAGCGTTGGGTAACATTGTAGCGACGTTGGACTCGAGCCCACTACCAATTATCTTCGATTTGGAATATCCTTGCGTTCGTTCTACCCACTTTTACAAAGTACCAGCAGTCTTTTCATGGGAATTCTATTCTTTGGATATTAACAAGAAAACACTGTTACAGTTTGAAACGTCTTAAGGACATTTATTTACCGACTTTACTGCCATGTAAGCGATAGAAATAATTATTTAAGCTAATTTTTTGTATTTTTGTTTGTGTTTTTTTTTTAAAAGGTTACAATGAGGAATACTGTGTTGTGTGAAGTTTATTAGAAAAAAGAGAATTTTTGAGTGTAATAGAATTTATTCAAACATCGTTTTAATTCGTTTGTGATTAAAAGTTTCACAAGTTACTACAGATAATTAAATTTTTCTAATAATAACAAATAAGTTAATGTTGTTCTGTTAGTCCCAGGCGTAAAAACAATAAACATACACACTATTGTTCACAACTAAATACTAATGCAAAATATGTCATCAATCTATAGAATAAATATTATCATTAGAGAACATTCACTTATTACGTCACGCTGCTTTTAATCTTTTTCTATACTCCCGCCCCCCTCCCTCCATGTCACATACTGCTACGTTAGTATCATCCCCAACACATGTCACGATGCATTTTTGCAATTAAAAATCAGTCATGAAAACTTCCATTCAGTGCATTTTACCAAACAGCCCCTTACAAAAATAGCGATTTTTATAAAAAGTGACTTATATCCAAGTTTATGAAAGAAATGTCGTCTTTTTTTTCTACAAAGTTATGTTATGTCACCCAAACACTTAGACCCCACCCCTCTCCCGTGTCACGTAATAAATGAAATGACAGTTCACTTTAATATAATTTATATAAAAATAATGCTAGTGATGACTCTACAGATGACGATGACGTTAAAACAAATTAAAATATATAAGAATAGTAATATATTAATTATTTTAATTATAACTATTAAGAGTTTTAAACTGTTATTCACGACAATTAATAATCACAGTAACAAACAACACTATTATTAATAATTAAAAATAATAACTATTATTATTATTTTCATTTTAAAATGGCTATTTATAGTTATTACAACTTTTATTATTACAATTTAATAATAACACTAATAAAAATGAAATTACTTTGTCATTTTTATTACTATTTATATTAATAAATAATTATAATAATTCTATAGTAATACTATCATTAATAATAAAAAATAATGATAGTATTATTATCATTATTTGTTATTATCATCGGCATTATTTTATAATAATATTTTTATCGTGTAAAAGATAATGGTAGTTTTATACTATAGATAACATATTGTTATTACTATCAATAATATATTATTCAAATAGTTTTGTGTGTTTAACTAGATTGTAAATTATTAATGATTTGTTTAGGTTACTTAATTGAATTAGCTTTCCGTCTCTGCATTCATTTAAAAAAAATTATTAAGGAATACTAAGAACAAATAAACTAGAATCAAAGAAACATTAAGAAAAATAAGTTTTAGTTATGTAATCGTATTGTTCGTTGAATTCCTTATAGAATATATTGTAGCAAAGTCATATACGGTGTTTTACGTTTTGTTCCGTATTATTATACCTTTTAGAAAATACTAACATTATACTTTTAGTATCGGAAATCGTAAGTATTTTTTTATAAATTTTCCTCTTTTTTATAACTTCCGACTATCTTTATTACGCCACCAAAACAATCAAACATTTTATTACAAGTTTTCCTTTTGAGTGCTAAATTAAATTCATAAACGTCACATTACAAGCTTAAATCGAATCTATAAGTCGCAGATAAAGATTGAGAAATAAGCATTTGTGATAAGGTAATAATAAATCAAAGGCAGTGATGCTTTAAGTAGACAATATAATTTACTTGTATTTTGCAAACTTACCGCCTGAGAGAGACTTTTTAAAAGAAAGATATTTTTATTTTCCATTATTAACCAACTTTCCTCGTTGTTTGAATAAAAATGACTTGCAATAGCTGCAATCTTGGGCAACATCAATGTTAAGGAGGTATAAAATTGATTTTCAGTTCATTCAAAAATACCGGTTTATATATTTCTAATCGAAGAATACACGGAATTTTCGATTATTGTTATTATTTTCAGATATTTTATAGTGTCACAATATATTTTTGTGAACAAATAGGAAGTAAGTTTCTCTTTAAATGTTGATTATATATTTTAATTATCAAGAAAATAGTTTAATTAGATTTTAAAGAAAATATGTAAAAAAGAAAATTTTTGATTTATGTTTTACTGCTCTAAGCTGTGAAATTGCTGATCATAATGAATAAAATGTGATTTAAGATAATTCAAGATTTACAATTGGAAGAATTAAAATAATTCCATGGTGAAACGCATCTATGAACTATTTCTATAATCAATATAAGCATTTTTTTTTTACAAAATAATTATCATAAACAAAAAAGAATTTGTTCGAAAAGATTAAGTATATTTTTGACGCTTTAAATAATTTTAACATTTATATTTGTAACAATTAATATCTGAACAAACAACGCACATTAATTCGCAAATAAAGAGGAAAACCAACTAACTATAATTCTGATATAATAATCTTTTTAAAAATAGGAAAACCTCCTCCCCCCAGATAATGTATTTTGAGATTATCCGGTTTAATAACACCGGATGAACAATTTTTCATTGTTGGACAATCTTTAATCCAAGAAAGCAAATATTTTGAAATCGGAGAAAGTGTTCGAAAAAAAAAGTACGGTTAATCGATATTTCCGGATATACAGCAGCCGGATAATCATTTTTTGCATTTTTTACCAAAGTAGATTTTTATTTGTTCAACAAAAAAAAAAGAATTTTCGAAATCGGACAATATTTTGTTTTCAAACGTTCCGGTTAATTGGGATTTCCGGATAGTTAAATACTGGATAACCAGATATAAAGGTGCCCAAGTGAGACATCCTCTACCAAAAAAAAAAATTAGAAATATCTGAATTAGAACAGAAATTTTCCGCGAACATACTTAAAAAAAAATACATAACAGTCGAATTGATAACCTCTCTCCTTTGGCGTGTTTTCTGAAATTGGTTGGCGCACTTTCAGTCGGTTAAAAAGCAAAAAAAATTTTCATCTAGTTAAGATACGGAGTTCCTTTTCGAAACTATAGTTGGTCCGTTTACCAATTTATGTGCGCACTTTGTTTGTTTGGATTTTGTTGTATAAAGTTATTTATAGTAAAACTGTATCACTTTTGTATGTTTACAACAATTATTTAAATAAAAAACAATTTTAAAAATTAGGTTTAATTTAAACTAGCTCTTTAACAAGACTTCTTTCAAGCTAGGATTATCATTTCCGTCTTATTAAGAAATATGAATTCAGGATGAAAACATTTAAATATTAATTTAATGAGGAGATGAATTTTCGTGACCGCCAAGCCGGGGATTACTTGCTCTCTGATTAGAGTGAAACGGTTTACAAAGATTAACATTTTGCGGAAGGATACTTTGGTTACGTTCTAATAAAATGAAAGGGGTGGAAGACAGTTCCATTTGAGAAGAGTTCCTGTGCGGGGAATTATATCTGTTACAACTCAGCTTATTCTAGTACATTCAAAAGTGTCCCAATCAATGAAGTTTAAACGAACCTAATCTTATTGGTTGAGGAAAATTACAAAATATGTATTTCCATGAACTGAAGAAAGTAGTCGAACAACACGAGTTTAATATCCTTCGCTTTTTCAAGGAATAAGATTAAGGATGTTGTGAACCACACAGTGAAAGGACAAGCCCATCACTGTGCATTTAAATGACGTCAACTGGCGTCACAAGAAACGCTGTCAGACTACAAACTTGATTTTAAGATACACTTTCCAGAGAAATTTGCGGTTTGGCGGTTAAAAATAAACGAAATGGTGAATAAATGAAGGGTTTGAAATTCAAAGCCATCGTGTTATTTCTATGTTCTCTTGACAAGACTATGAAAATTATTGATTTAGAAATGTGAAATAAATATAAATAAAACTAAACTATGACGTACTTGGAAATTTTAGGGGATACCTTTCTCGCTTATTTGTATTTAACAATTAGCAAGAATCAATGTTTTAAATAAAATGTTATATAAAATATTTTAAGTTTATATATTTTATTAAAAAGCAATAAAAGTATTATTTAATTTCCCCATAAAAATGTATATTAAAATTTATATGTTATGAAATTATATGTTGCAAGGTAAATCTATTTTATTATTTGTATTTATATATAAAGTTTTAATTAATAAAAAATAACATATCCATTCGAAAAATTATTTTTCAATTAAAAAAATTTTATTCAACAAATGTTTAAAAACATTTTATAACTCATCATAAACTGAAATTGAGTTTCTGTAAAACTAATATAGTAGTAATATTATTTTTTTAAACATTTATATTTATTTTAAATCCTTTTCCGTATTAAAATTTCCTTTTATTACAGAAAGTAATAAGCCAAACTATTGCATAAATCGTAAATGTAAAAATTTTAAATTCGAATAAAAATAATTTTATTAAAGTAATAATTATTATATCATAAATTAAACAACCAAAACTTTTCTTTAGGTTTTGTTAATTTTCAATTTTTAAGCAATTTTAATTTTTACGGGTGGGGAGGGGACGCAAAATTTAACTGTTTTAATTCATTATACAGTGTTTACTCTAGAAATAAAAAGGGGCAGGGCGCTGTTGGTAGTAAAAGAGCACCCCGTTTTTGAAAAGGCACTTCTTGTTTTTAAAAGGGCACTTTAAAAAAAAAAAAAGTTTGCTGTGGGCGTGGCCACCATTGACACATCGGACCCGTGACCAAATAAAAAAGTTCCGATTTGTTGGTTGACATTGCGCTAGAGCTGCATATTGGGCTACTGTTGACGGTTCGCGACCCATCTCAAATTTTACATTTAAAAATTAATGTTTTCCCTAAAAATCAAATCTGTAAATAGCCCTAATCAGACTGCTTACAAAACTGATGAAAAGGCTACTGAAATCCAAAATTTGGTAAAAAAAATGCATAATCTTACAAATACGCCCCAAACCATCTTGTCTTTAAAAAAAAACAGAAAAAAAAAATTAGCATTTCATATGTGGGCACATGCAACCAATAGGATTCGTAGAATTCCCCGTGCTCGAAATATCGGAATCATCGCGATTGCACAACACGCGAAGTTAAAAGGGAGTGTGTTTTTCTTCTGCCATAATTCACTTAATTCCAATTTACACAAAAAACAGTTTAATCAATGCCTTTTTTTAAAGACAGTTAGGGAAGCAAGGACGCTTGTGTTTGACTGAAAAGGGCAAGAGGGCGGAATTTTTTCAAAGGAGGGCGGCATTTTTGAAAAAGAGGCATGAGGGCGCTATCAAGATGAAAAAAGGACGGGCAGGGCGGATCGCCCTTCAAAAAACGCCTAGAGTGAACACTGCATTATAAAACTTGTATATTACTTATTTACACATTATCTTGTCATTACATCTTAGAGGATAATAAATAGAGATTGTGACTTTTGATTCAAAAAAATATTCAACTATTCTAAAACAATAATTAACAACAAAACATTTTTAGACAAATAATTTTAAACAATTACCTTAAATATAAAATTATTCCTTAATCTTAAAATTGCATCCAAGTTTATAATTTTCCACCTATTAAGAAAGTCTCATTGCTAAAATACGATGAGAAAAAAAGAACTCTCAGATAATTGACCCTTTGGCAATTATTTACTTTCCATATATAAATTAAATAATTGAATATGAAAACACAGAATTGCAATAGAGATTGAATTTATTGATGAATTTAAGAAAAAATTAAATTTATCAGAAATGTTGAAAAAATATCCATTATCACTATCAAATAAAATTATGAAGTTTGAAAGGAAAATAGAAAAGTATGAACTATTGATATTCCATATAAAGCGTTTATTAATATACAAATGCAACAGCAGGTCCTGATGTGAATAAAACTGTAGTACCAGAGTTGCACAAACCTTTCATTTTATCAAATCCATTCAAAGTATCGTTTTTTAATTGTTTTTCGCTTATGATGCCTCTGAGCACTTATATTTCAATTTTAATAAATTTACCTTTAGGTTATCGATTTTTTGACGTTATGACAATTGTATCATATTTAAATACACTTTAAATTTGCCCTAATATACTCAATTTTAATGGGGATATAAAAGTTTTAAAGTAAAAACCACATATGATTTAAAAAAAGACAGTAATTTGTAGGCGAAACATTATGTTTCTCTAGAAAGAGTCTACCTATTTTGTTTAATTGTTTCATTATTCGTCTATTATTTATTTAAAAAACGTTCCATGAGATTGATAGGAAAACGAAATACAATTGATTGAAATTTCTATACGGTTGTGAAAAAGAACAAAACTATTGAAATTATCGAAAATTATTGGAGAAATTTGAAAAATTACATCTTATTTTAAAAATATTAAAACATATGATTACTTACATCAATGAAGAAAATATGCAAGTGTTCACAGATAAATATACTTGAATGGAGGTGCAGTTGTTATAAATAATTTTGTCCGTTACTTGTATAAGCGAGATGAATTATCTCTTTCAGTTTCGAGGACAACATTGGAACTAAATGTTAGGTCAGTCTGTTCATCTTGATACGGCTTACGACGCACTGTCGTGAAAGATTTGAATATGATGATACACCCAATGATGCGGAGTGGATTATCAAATAAAAAAAATTATAAACATTGAAACTGGCGGGACGGTTATTTTTGGAAAATCCAAAACAATTCGAATGAAAGTTGACCTCTCTTTCCAAACCTTTGCACCGAAACATATTACAGCATCCGAACCACGTGATGGCCACAGCCGTATGTCGTAACCTGATAGATATTGCGTTTTCACAGCCATGGGATATACGTCAACGGATAATTGACATTGAACATTATGAGATGATTTTAACCTTTTCTAAATCAAATGTGTTGATAACTTGATATTTTAAACTTCCTGTGTAAATCCCGTAGGATTTAGAGGTTGTCGCGATCGCGTTGTAAAAATGGGATTTCCTTTTCGACATGCAATAATGTGCGTCAATATGTCGATGCTTGAAAGTGATGAGAACGAGTTTATTAGATGGTTAAATTAAATGATCCAGCATTTAGAATAGATGTGGGAATAAATGGTGACCGTGTGGATAGACATAACAAGTGGATTTACCAGATTTCAGAAGAGCCACCGAAACAGTTTTTGAACTTATTTCAATGGCAATATTTTTTTTTATTATAAAATGTAAAGCAATAAATATCAATATTAAAAAAGGATTGAGAGATTATTACCATGGCATAGTTTAAAAGAAGGGACTACAAATCTGATCTTTTTTTTTTTTAAAGAGAAAGGGTTAAGCAAAATTCCACCATGTTCTAAGGAACTCAGATTTGCTCTTTTGTTCATATCGGTGAAAAGCGACTTTTTGCAATAATAGATTGTGAATTTATGGTTTCTTTTTGTTAAAGTTTTAAAATGTCTAAACTGAATGAGTTTTAAAAAGTTTTACATTTAGTAGTTATTTACCCAGTTGATAAAAAATTTATTATTACCCAGTAAGCAATGAATTCCACTAAACAAAATATTTAGATACTTCAAATTTTAAAACCTTCATATTATTATTTACAGTAAGAAAAAAATATTTTTACGTGAAGAATCTTTAGAATAAGCTACATTGGGTATCAGGATGGAAACACTATGCTACACTTTCAGAGAGATTCATCTAGGTACTAATTCGGTGACAAATAGCACGATTGGCATGCATTTGGTTTTGTTCGATTGGAAATTAGGCGCCGATAGGTGTAAAATCTTTAAATAATGCAAAGCAATTACGAGTTGTGTATGGAAGCCCGCGGCATCAGACGAAAACTTATTTATCACCTTTCTGTAGGCGAAGTTTTTGTTGGCCACCAATTTCTATTTCTATAATTTTCTGAAATAAAGTTTCGCACCAAACCCTTCTGGCCGTGCTCTGAGACAGCCGTCCTTAGTTACGAATTAAAAAATTACTAATTAAAATCTCCAAAGACAAAACTAAATGCTCACCTCTGTGGCTTATAAAAGACATATAATCTAACAAAAAATTAAATTATTATATATTATTTCAGAATCCGAAGAAATTGCAATCCTTCAACTTCTTTACAGTCAATTTTCCCATTACGATGCATTCCACTTTAAAACTTATCAGAAATCGAAGTGAATGTCATAAGGAAATTATCAGATGGTGCTGAAATGTTATCATTATCCCCAGAGCATTTTAACTGCGTATCTTCCCGTTTTTTATCGTTCTACTTTAAAATTTTCAAAAAACTTGAATAGATAAACGTCATTGGTATGCCAATAAGTGCATAGACATAAAAATACAACATTTCCACAATTTCCTCGAACAAGAACCTAGAGCGACAAGGCCCTTAGGGCGAAGGAGATCCCTATATTCTCGTTTAAAAGGGGAAATGTAAATCATTTTAATCAGTAGCCTACATTTAATTTTTTTTTAGATTGATATCAGGAATCTAAATAGAGTGAAGAGGGGTAAGTGCCGCCACGGCTTGTTATTTTTTGAAAACATTTATATTCCTCTAAGAAACCCCTCTAAGGTATATTATCCATCCATATTTTTTTTATAGGTATTATTGGAATCTTCTCTTTTGATGTTCACCAAAAAGTTTTAAATTTCTATCTTGATAGCGTTTTTTTAAGTGCTTACATTTACCTAGAATATTAACAGTTTGTATTCTTATCAAGTTTAATGTGTGATTTTCAACCATTATATTAACCACCTTATTTTGGAATATTGAACTAATTTGCCGCTGGCAAATTATCTAAAGACCCTTGCCCTGTCATTTTTGCACGTCTGTGTGTGTGGTGGGGGGGGGGGGGGGGGGGGGCAAATGCAACAATGACTATAATAACATAGTTTAAACTTTTACTTGGCCTGAAAACGAAAGGATGTCATTCCTGTTGATGCTGATGATAATATTACAGTAATTCCTGAACCAGCAATTGGCAGGCTAGAAGATTTGACATTTCCAGTCGTTTTCTCCTTGTACAACCATCAATAAGTCCATCAACCATCAATAGTGTTTTTTAGCCAAGTTATAAGTTTGTTAAGTTTTGATTTAGAAGTGTGTTTCGTTAAATAGTCTAATAAAGGAGAAAAAAAAAAGTTTTTAATAAAAATTTTAAAATTTAAATTTCACGTAAAGTTTTAAGACCGCCAGTGTACAGAGTGTCTGTTTGTCTTATGGAAGGTCTGGAAAATAATGGAATTTCTCCGTGAGGTTCTAGAAGATTGCATTAATTGCTTTAGGAGAGGCAAAAACTTTTCTAGGACGTGCAATGCCCCTGGCCAGCTACAGGCCTGAAAACTGGGAAATAAAAAAAAATTGTCTCAAAAAACTAAATGAAAAAGTTGCCCCGGTTTTCCTCACGAAAAAGTTTGTATGTCCCAAACGATTTGAGATAAAAAATACAAAACAAAAACTGCAGAATCAATTCAATTCTAGGTATAAAATAATTATTATTTGTGTTCATATATGGGGGTTTGAGGGGCGTGCACTTGCCCTATTTTTCCTGGGCAAATGCAACCAGCGGACAATGAAATATAAAAAACTGTAAGAAAGCAATGGTAGATGATATAAAAAATCTAATTACAAGTTCTTATACCTAAATATCCCCAAATGGTGTGTGCTGAGTTTTTTTTTTATATTTCATATAGTTATTTTACAGTAATAGTTTGAAAAGAGGAAAAAAATTAACCCGGTTGCACTTACCCCACTCCATCCTAGTTCTAATCAGGTGGTAATATATATATTCTATATCGTTTTTTAAATGCATTATTTTATTTACATTAATTTATTATATTATTTTTATTTATATATTATAGGAGAGACCTACGTATCGAGGCACAGCCACATCACGGGATATTTGAATTTTAATAATAAAATATTTTATCAGGTAGTCAACTTCGGTTTTATGCTCCTGCATTTGCGTACAAAGTTTTGTGCCATTGGGATCAACAGAATTTTTTTTAAAAGAATGTTTATGTGTTTTTGAAAGTAAAAGTAGATTGAAGATAATTCACATTTATATATTTCATCTTGTTTTCTGGTCAATTTCGAATGTGATTTGTACACTTTACTCCTGTAATTTTAGTTTATTGAACTTGATTCAATAACTAAAAACTGTTGCAAAGTAAAGCTGAAGTCAAATTGCTGACCTTAAGTACCTAAGGATATATGCTCCAGGAACAAATTTGATGCTGAATAGAATATGACAAGTCACACATTTACTTAAAAGTTTTAGACAAATTAACTTACCTTTCCAGAAAATTGATGGAGGGGATACAATCTCTTGACTGCCAATTTCATTTTATCTGGCAATTACAGGTGTGTTTTTATGGTCATTTTTAACCCATTGACTGTGGTGGATAAACTTCGTTGAGAATTTCGGATATTAAGAACCTAATTGAGAATTCCGGATATTAAGAACTTAATTGAGAATTCCGGATACACCAATAAATTTTAAATATTCGTTTTAATTCTCATTTTAAATAATAATTCACATTTAATTATACACTATTCTCTGTATCAATCAATTAAATAAGCATATTGTATAAATATGTAGTTGTAGATATAGAAATAAAAAATTCTAATTTTTTTTCTAAATAATTCTTTTGTAATAACACAGCAAAGTAGTTAAATCTAAATAAAATTAAATTTTACATAAAACACTATTATTTTTATGTGTTTAAATGTTTGTTGTTAGCGCAGGGCCCTGTGGCACATTCGTAAGTGTGGCCCTGTTTACGAAGTATGTTCCTCTTATGCCAATGTTCAATTCAACGTTACATTTCATTTGATTTGAACTCATAAATTACATCAGGTATAGAACTCGATAATTTTATCTTCTGAATTCGCTGTAGAAATTCCATCAATAAGATTCTACACAAAATAAACATTAAGCTTCAAGAGCCAGAGGTGGCCCAGCTGAATAAAGGGCTCAGGTCATAATCGGTATGTTCCGAGTTCAAATATTGTCTTTAACATTGTATCGAGCTCATAATCGGAGTGGTGGCAGCTTCGAGGGCGCAAGTGTGGCCATGTTTATAATGTATGTTCCACTTATACCAATGTTCAATTTAACGTTATATTTTGTTTGAACCAATAAATTACATCAGATATAGAAGGATCTGATACTCGATAATTTTATCTTCTGAATTCGCTGTAGAAATTCCATCAATCAGATTCTACACAAAATAAACGTTAAGCTTCAAGAGCCAGAGGTGGCCCAACTCGATACAGTATTCAGCTCATAATCGGTATTTTACGAGTTCGAATATTGTCTTTGACTTTGTATCGAACTCATAATTAGAGAGTTGGCAGTTTCGATCCTGGTCAAAGTCCTCACGCCTATAAAAGGTGCAGGGGGTGTAGCTTAGGTCATGTTCCCATCTTACGGTTAAACAATTACAAGGCAGAGTTCCCGGGTCTTCCAGGATAGATCCCAAACTGTCACCAATATCTCATTGTGTAGCTCTCCTGCGACATTAATTCAACCAACAAATCAAGATTACAATTGTGAGTTTTGATGTAATATTTTGATATAGTTTTAAAATCTTAGCATGCCGAGATCATCATGCAGGATATTGCAAATTTCAAGAGTTAAAAGTGTTACAAGAAGCAACTATACAAACACATAAAACATGCTTTAAAATCATTTTATTCCTTTAAATCAGTAAGTGTTATGTCATACACTTATATAAAAAATATTTAATGTGTAATTTCCTGTGAACATTTATTACTGGAATTGTACAAAATCATTTGAGTTCATTGGGGTTTTAGAAGAAAAGCTGCTGTCAATGCTGGAATAGGGGAACCACTCGGAATACCGGGAAAGGGTCCAGATGATGGAGCAATATCCACATGGGAATACTTCAATGGCTTTTGTGAATTTATGTCATGCTGAAAAAAGAATATATTTTTTAGAAATTTTATTTAATTTCTCTTAAGCTACACCCTCATTTAAACAAAAAGCAACTACCATCAACAAGCCTTGAAAAGTTACTGTCAAAACTCACTGAGAATAATGTAGCAGATAATAAGTAAAACATTCTAAGTAATTTAGAAATAAATTTTTCTGGAACGTTTCTGATATAGCGAAACATGAATCAAACATAATTTGTTTGTGTCTAAACATGTCAATTTAAACAAAATCCTGACAAAATTATTATGTTCTATATTAGGAAAGATTTGGAAAATTTTTAGAGGGTAATACTATTTAAAATAAAAAGTTTTTTAAGGACCACTCTAGTAATTACAAAATATTTTTCAGATTTATCAAACACAGAACATATAAATTTTAACTACAAAGTAAATTCTTGAAAAAATAAAGGCCAGTTAAAATTAATACATGGGTCTTGAATGTGTAAAAGGTCATTTATATATATAACCTTAATATCAAGTTGGTTGATTGAATTAACGTCACACTAAGGTTACACAGTGGGCTATTGGATACGGTTCAGGGTCTATCTCGAAAGACCCTGGAACAATGCCTCACATTTTTTAACCGTAGTCAGATGACAACACTTAAGCTGGCACCTGACGCAACCTTAATAGGCGTCAGGACATTGGACCCTGATCAGATTTAACGTACACCAGTCCTGTATACATATTATAGTTTAGATGACTTAGTATTTCAGTAGTGGCTACCCTTCAATCACAAGTTCACTACATTTAATTTTTCCACTCAGTCGGGTTCGAACTCGCAATCCCTTGATTCCTAGCCGAACGCAAAATTACCGGACAAAAAGGGCCCTTTTAATATCAAGATATTCTATCCAAAACAAAAAAAATATTGCTCAATTTTTGTTTATTCAAAATTCTTATAAAAGTTTAAAAATATGATTTGACTAAGTTAAATTAATTGCAATATAAATGTAACACTTATTATTCTAATGCCCATTCTAAATGGAGATTATTAACATCAGCAGATGCCTCTGTGATTGCCAAATAAATTTGTGGTTTTTATTTACCAATCACAGAGGCATCTGTTCATGGTAATGTCTGTTAATAATGTCCATATAGAACGACCCTAAGAATGCAATAAAACAAAACAAAAAGCTGTATTCAAGTACAAATTGACAAGATATATAGTTTTGTGAAGTTATTTCAAAATAATGGACATACCGTATATACTCGCGTATAAGCCGATCCGCGTATAAGCCGACCCCCTAAGTTTAGGCCGATTTTTTGTCCAAAATCGGAAACTCGCGTATAAGCCGAGTTGTATTTTCGGACATTGAAAACTTCCGATTAAAATCGGCAAATCCTCGACAAAAGAGTGAAATTTTAATTAAAAAAATAAATATTTAAGCCTAGAAATTAAAAGTTTAAAAAAAGTGGCCGAAGAAACGGCCTTCCTCGAAGTTCGTGACGATTTATCGGGCTGAAAAGTATGTACCACTCGCGATGTTCTTGGTGTCTTTCAAACCTCCATCGGACTTCTTAAATTAAATCTCCCTTATTATCAAATAAAATATTTTAAACCACATTTCTAATCCTTAACATCGTTTTGTAAAGATTTAAAAACTTAGAAAACGTCAACTATTTTCTGTCAACATCGTTGACTACTGTCGCTATTAAATACGGATGAGCATTTTTTTATCCATCTCGGAAGGAAATACTACTATTTATGGATGAATATATACTTCTTATTAAAATATTTAGTTTTTAATTACGAGATAAATGACTTGAAAGTAGAATTTGAATTCGCCGATTAGCAACCCCGATTTTACCGCTTTAAAGCCAATTCCATCCAAAATACTAAGGAAACAACTATTAATATCTGTACACAATATTATCAAGGAATAAAATCTGCATTGGGGAAATAAATTTTGTTTAATTATTGCAATCGAGCAAGAAAGATATCGACTTTAAAGTGGTGTCATTCGCTACGCACGATGTCAACTTCTTAGTCTTCCATCCGAAATTCTATTAAAGTAGCGTTTACTAGCTTCATAAATTCTACAAACCAATTAAATATTTATCAAAATATATACTTTTTATTAAGTTAAACTGATTATTTATGTGAGTAGTTAAATTTTGCGTTACGATTACGCCGCGATGCGCAGAACAGTCTTCAGTCAGCACGTGACGCACATTCTCGATCTCGGAAATGTGTCGGCGCGTTTCGGAAGAATCCGCTAATTTCAACTTCTCTCCTTTTCCCATTTTAGGCAAATTATATTAGAAAGCCGACCCCCCTACTTTTTGATGAAAATTTTCACTTACATTTCTCGGCTAATACGCGAGTATATACGGTACATATTTAAATGATAAATTTTATACTTAAAAAAAGCGTTAAATAATACAGTGAAAAAGAATTTAAATTTATATATATATATAATTCTCACTGTATCAAAAACAGGATTCCCTCTTACTGCCAACAGTGCCCTGCCTCTTTTTATTTCTAGAGTGAACACCGTATGTATATATATATATATATATATATATATATATATATATATATAGTGTTCACTCTAGAAATAAAAAGGGGCAGGGCGCAGTTGGCAGTAAGAGGGAATCCAATTTTTGAAAGGCACTTCTTGTTTTTAAAAGGGCACTTCCAAAATTTGACATTTAAAAATTAATATTTACCGTAAATAACAAATCTGTAAGTAGCCCTAATTAGACCCCTTACAAAACTGATAAAAAGGCTATTTAAATCCAACATTTGGTAATAAAATGCCTAATCTTGCAACTTCGCACCAAACTATCTTCACTTAAAAAAAATTTAGCATTTCATATGCAGGCACAGGCAACCAATAACTAAAAATTACCACGGCATCATAGCGATTTCACAACGCTTTAAAAAGGAGTTTCTACTGTCATAATTCACTTAATTTCAATTTACACACAACATATTTTTAATCGATGCCTTTTTTAAAGACAGCAAGGGAAGCAAGTACTCTTGTGCTTGACTGAAAAGGTCAAGAGGGGCGGAATTTTTGTAAAAGGGGCACGAGGGCGCTATTGAGATGATAAAAGGGTGAGCAGGGCGGATCGCCCTTCAAAAAACGCCTATTGTGAACACTATATATATATATATATACACCAATTTTAAACAAATTATATCAAATTTACAGGAAAGGAAAACTTGGGCTGTTTATTTCATTTCATCCCAATACAAAAAATAATATACCACGAAAACACATTCGAGAATTCATACAGCATGCTACGAATTCCTGATTCGTAGCATGCTGGGCCTGAAACTGTATAAAGTCATGCTTTGTAAATAATTTATATTGATAAAAAGATTCTTACTTTATCAAGACCTGATGCCATGATCAAAAAGGCAGCAGGGGTTTGATGACCACGAGCAGTGCGGGAAGAAGGAGCATTGTTGCACTGCAGAAGGTCCTCATACTCCGATTTTCCCTTGTGGAAATCGTAGTCCTACACCGAAATTAATATATAGTTTTATTCATCTTAAAAGTCATTTTGTAGATGTTTAAAAAGTTATTTTACTGGTTTATTAAAAAGGCATCAAGGTTAACTATAGTCATGTTTTCTACATTTTGAAATATTTCATTAGATTTTTCATTCAAAAAAATCATATAATAAAAGCTAGAATTCTCAAATTAACTTAATTTATTGCAAGCATTTTAAAATAATTTACAATGAGCTCAAAAAACGAAACAATTCTAATTGAATTTTTGATTTTTAGGAAATATGGCCAAAAACTGCATTTTTAGAAAAATAAAAAGCACATTATTTAAAATATGTTTTTTATACACTTTAATTCAACTCCTACTGATGATGTCGTGTCATCAAATCTTGTAACAAAATTTTAAATCTTCTTCAAATGTCATATTGATTTAGCATACTTGCAAAATCTTGATGACAATAATTAGTCACATTAATTAATAATGAGTTTTATTTTTATAATAAAATAATTGGACTTTGACAAACTTTGAACCAGCACCATCAACAGTGTTCTGACCAAATGTGCTATGAAGATGCACAATATGTTATGAAGATGCACAATATGTTATGAAGATCCTTTGCTAGGAGCAAATTGTTTCCTAATGCAATTTTATATTCTTTAACTGAACCTACATAATGGTGGAAATCATGCACCAATGATATTGAGGCAGGAGTACTACATTTAAGTTTAACTTATTTTTCATTAACTATCAAATTTATTAAAAATCTCCATTAGTATTAAAAAGATATATGCTACCACTATCTTCTAAAAGACCAGCTAACATGTAAATCCACAGAAATAAAACTTTTTGCAAAAGTTTGTTTGTAAAAGAGTCCACAAATAGCTGAATAGTTTTAATCAATACTAAGTGCAATACTTGTTCAAATATAATATAGAATTAGGTGTATGGCACAGCGACAAAATTTTAAAGGTACATTGTCGGACTACAACCTCTGGCCTATTGCTCCGAAGTCCCATGAGCTTCCAACCAAACTACCTCGAATTCACACTCTAGCTATAACTTGGAAATATTTTCTTTATGCAATAATTATTTTAAATACAATTTTTAAACAAAGCCTTAATATTTGTGAGATAAAAGTATGATTTGTCACTGCTCTGGGAAAATCTTTCTTTTTAGAGCTCACTGGTTAAGATTCATCAAGCGTAAAAGGGATATACAATACAGAAAAATATATATGATATTAAATAATGGTTTAGTCTTTCTATTTACAAGCAAAAAACAATGGAGCTGAGCTGAAACTTCAAACATTGGTTGAGTTCTTAAAAAATAAATTTTTATATGTAATAATACAAATGTTAAACAAAATTTTTAAAAATCTATTCTCCCGCCATTACGCCCATCCTACTATTGTACACACTTTTGTTTTCAGAAAATGGAATAGAAATTTCCTGAATATAAGTTGCTTTACTTTATTTGTAAGTAATACAAAAAACTGTATTACCTCTCTACGAATGGTTGATATTTCCACATTATCACCAACCAATTCCCCAGCGTTTTGAAGTTGCTTTCCCACATCACCTGCATGAGCAGCTCCATTTTCCATGATAATCTAGAGACGAAAAAATAAAATATTTCAAACTATTTTGATGAGTGGCATGGCAATATTAAAATTTAATAACCCTTTTGGAGAAATATAAAAATACCCTTACGGAAAATTATATTTACTTACACTGTAACCATCGCCAACTGCTAAACAAGCATGCCCTGTTAATGTAGCAATGGTAAACATACAAGGATTTGGACTTCCATCTTGGATTACCTAAGGAAATTATATCTTTGAAATATATATTTTACATAAGCTCAATAAAATTAAATTTGTTATGTGTTTAATTTTATTTAATAAGGTTAAAAGAAGTATTTAATTTGTATATATAATTAAAACAGTTTTAATAATTTATCCTACTTTCTTATATTAATTTTTTAAAAAATATAAATTTCTGTTAAAGGAGTTTTATAAATGATTATATTGATAGAATTCAGTACTATAAATGGCGACTTCAGATGAATTTTTTTAGCAATCAAATGATATTCTCAATGTTTAACTGAATAAAAAAGCTTCATCTCTTTATGTGTCAGCTCGAAATATGGGAATTAATATCCAACAGTTATGTACAGACTCATTTCAACACATCCCTACTTCTATGAATTATAATATATTTTATTATTCATTCTCTAATTACTTTCTCAAAAAATATACATTGTATATTTTGCTATTTTAATATTTCACACAAATCAAAGATATATTTTTGAAATATATCGTAAGAAAATTAATAAGGAATCAATGTATAAAAAATATTTGTAGTATTAAATTGACACAATGTTTATATTTAGTTTTAGTATCTATTGCTCACTTTTGCATGGTACTTGTGTTGTTTTGCCAGTAATATTTGAGTACTGAAATTTTACTACAGAAAACCTCAAAATCCTTTAAGCTATTTGCTTTCTAAAAGGATACAAAAGCATGTTTACAAAAAAAAAGTAGAAGCAAAGATGATTATAAGGGAAAAAATTATAAATATAAAAACTAGTGGGGTACAAAAATGCTAAGATTTTTTTTATATGTAGCTTTGCTTATGGACTTTTAATACCTAAAGGGTTTTGTGAGATCAGAAATAAATATGAAATACATACCTTTTCCTTCATATGACAAAGAACGTCAGCCATTGCCATTCGTCCTTCAGCATCTGTGTTGCCAACTCTAACACGAACCCCAGCACGTGAAGTTATGAGCTCATCAGATACATAACACTCTAAATATAGAGGAAAAAAATGTGTTCACCGTACAAGGAAAAAAATTATTAATTTTAATTATAATTTTAAAATGCTTAGTATATATTAAAATTAGAGTAATTCAAATTTTAGTAGAAAATAGTTGCTATTATTTAAATGTATGATCAATATTATCAAAATTAGTGTTCACATAGTTTTCAAAAAGAGCACTTTCCTTACCCTTAACTGGATTTTTTTCAGGAGGGCCAGAATTTTCTCTTTTCTAAAAGCTTTTTTAAAGTTTGTATAATTTAGTGTTTTTTTAGAAATGTTTAAAATTTCACAAAAAATAAAATAATTTTTAAAAAAAACTGCACCATAAACACATTACTTAAAAAATCTCTAAGAGTAGTGTTTTTTTTCTCAAAAGAAAATTTTGAAATCCTTAAATTTTTCTAAAGTTCCTTGTTAAAAAGTTTTTACTATCTCAAATTTCATAAAGGGGGGAAAGAGAGATAAGTTTCAAATAAAAAAATATATTAGCAATAAAACAAATTAGAACCTTAATACCAACCAAACAAAAAGAAACAAGCTTCTTCCAAAAATCAATTTTTATAACTCCAAATGACAAGTCATAAACTTCAATATCGTAAATTAAATTATATTTTCGAAAAATTTAATGCAATTTTGTTATGTAGTGCAAATCAAATCATGATGAAATAAAAAGTGGTGAAGTATAAACATTTAATCATCAGATGCAAAAGGATTGAAAGTCTTTCAAAAGAGATCGCGTCTAGTGAAATTCTACAATTTTAAGGTTTTTATGTATGAAAAATTCTTAAAAGAGTGCCATCTGGAAGTTTCATTCGTCAGAGGCAAACGAAATTAAGAATAACCATCTTACATTTCGTGCGATTCCTACGAAAATCGCAAATATTCGGACAAAAGGGATAAAAAGTTCACTAATTTTCTGACGTGAAGAATGATTATAGGAATGGGCAATTTCAAAAAAGGGGAGGGAAAAATCCACAGGCATTGTGAGGGAGCGAAGAGCATCATAATTAGGGTTGTTCATCTTTTGACACGAGTCATTCACAATCCTTTCTTGGAAAATACCTTCCTTCAAAGTAAGCAATGTTTGGATTGATGCATTGTGAATTCCGGCTCAACTGCCGACCCATTTCAAATGTTAAGAAAAGTAATCATTTACACATGTACAAACAGTCTACAATTATCTTTAATGTCACCAACTGAATACCTATAGATCTCAGAAACGCCTCTTTTACTTTAACTACGGTGTTCAGCAAATGTCACGTGGGTTGAGGGTACGATTGGGATACCAAAGCAATCCTATAGACATACGTTTTTGCAGAAAAAAAAAAAATTACAGGGCGCAAAGAAGATATTGAAAAAAAGGCAGGGCTTTTACACTTCTAAAAAGGGCAGGGCGCATCGGCACTTACAAAAAAAAGGGCAGGGCGCATCGGCACTTACAAAAAAAGGGCAGGGCGCGACGCCCTTTGAAAAACGCATAACAGGAACACTAATCAAAATCGCATTTAGTTTTTTAAGGTTTTTATTTTAACTGAAAAAGTAACAAAGATTAAAAAGATATTCTTGCTCTTACACAAATAAAACCTGCAATAGCATATGATGTGATAGAAACTTTCCAAACAGAATATTGTGTTAAGAATAGGAAATACAATGTGCAAACATATGCATAATATATAAAATATGGACATATTGAAACGTGTTCAGATTTTATATATTATAATTACATCTCTCTGTGTTGAATTTTATATGGGATGTAATATTAAAGATTTTGTTGCTTAAAAAACCTATAAATAGTGAATTTAATTACATAAAAAATATGCCATTAAAACTATAATTAACAAAAAACATCTCAAAATTATTTATTACTTTCTTTCAAGATCCAGACTATAAAAAGAATAATTTTATTTTTGAATGCAGCTTGCCATTTCAATTGAGCAAGGTATTGCCTTATTGTCTCAGTAAATCATTCTTAAAAATATATATTCTTGGGTCCAATCAATAGTTCAATATGGCATAAATCACTTGCGGTGGTGACTACTTAAATAACATTCAACCGTTAATAAATACTCAAATCAGATTGTTTCGAATGTTAAATTGTGAATCAGAAAATTTAGGTAACTCAATTTTAACTATAAGAAAACTATACATATATAATGTACTTTTTTTATGTAATTAACAACAGAACAGTTTGCATTCATAGAAATGCGGTTACTAACAGTTTTAGAAATATACCTACTTATAACATGCCAAAACTCAAAGAAAATTTATGCAAAAGTTTTGCATATATAGCTCTTAAAATTTTTAATATGTTACTTGAACAAATAGTATAGAACAAATAGTATTAAATATTGATGAAGAAGCCCTATTAAAATTTTTAATTTAATTTTATAATGCAAAAACAATTTCTGGAAAATGTTGAATGTAATATTTCTTTGAACTTTGAAATAAATCTTCTGTTCAACTTCCTTATAACCTTGTATTTATTTTTATTTTGAGTATATCTGTTTTTATGATATGTATTTTATTGTATTATGTAGTTTTATTGCGTAACTGGATCAGCCTCCTTGACAGCATAGTGTCTAATAAATAATAATAATAAACAATATCTATAAACCACTGCTTATCACAAAAAAAAAGACTGGTGGGCAAAAAAAAGTTGTCTTTATTAGAACTCTTAAAATACACACTTAAAATATTTTTAATAGACTTACCTGATCCTACACTGTTTCTAACCATGGACATAGCACCCAGAACTTTTACTCCTCTTGGCTTTAATTCTCCCACTGTCTATAACATAGGGGGAAAATAATAATTTCTATAACCCTTTATAAATAAATAATATTTCAATGCTTTTTTAACGATGGAGGTATAAAACCTCATTTTTTTTAAATAGGGTGAATGTACCAGTTTCCGACCAATGCCGAACATAAAAATTCCTGTGACTACTGAACTCACATTAGACTGTAAAATGAAATTTACCTAAATTTTAAAAGCCAATGAGTAACATTAATTGAATGGACTTAAAAAACATAATGATATTCTCTTAGTTTTGAATATTTTCCCAATTGGTCAAAACTGGTAAATGATCTGTAGGTAATTGGTGCATTTACACTACATCAAGATAATAAAAATAGTATGCGGATCTCAGATTTTCTTAAATTGAAAGAATTATAAACTTTAAGGCCTTAAAACTTTATTTAAAATTAATAATGAAGCATTTTCTTGGTTTTTTTTTTTTTTTTACATATTTTTAGCAATATATTTGAATTATTCCTGTATATTAATGCATTTGAGTTAGAAGGTTAGCAAATGCCCTACAAAAAAAATTACAAACAAAAATAACGTACTTGCAGAAAACCAGCAACAGCTGCAGCCCCACACTTGTCCCTGTGCATTCCAGCCATCACACCACCAGCTTTAATGTCAGCCCCACCAGTGTCGTACGTCACACCCTATGACAGATAACAATTATACTTAATTTATTAACAAATGTATGCAGACCTAAAGAGTAACAAAATTAAAAACAAATATCCTTTTAAAAAAATAACTTAAAAATATTTTTTTAACATTAATTTAAAATGCATACTATATTCAATATCAATTTTGCTTTTCTTGGAAAATGTTTTTCTTTTCTATTTTTTTTTTAATTTAACGGGTTTCACACATACTATTTATGAACATTGTTGTTTGTATTATAAAAGTCGGTATTGAATGTTTATTTAAAGGCTGAATAAAGGAAATTTTGTCCCAAATGCCGAAACTTCATTTTAAAGAGAAAAAATTAAGAAATTCATAGAAAATGATAATTAAGTTAAGTTCTGAGTGCACTAGTAAGTTTATACAAATAACTGTCTAAAATATTCAAGATACATTTTTTATCACAAGTTAAACCCTATTCACATAATAAATTTACAATACCTTTCCAACAAGCACCAAAGTTTTCTCAATAGGACCTTCTGGCTCATAAGTGAGGAAGATTACTCTAGCACCATGTCTGTTAACACCTGCATAAAATAACAAAACTCCAGATTATACAGAGGTCTCTATAATATACAAAACCTGAAGAAGACAATAAAAACAACACACATAACGCATTTGTGTAGAACGACTACAAATATAGTTGCTCACTATGCCGAAAGTAGCTTGATACATAATTATTAAATATCAATATTTGAAGAATGTCCAGTTTATTCCCCCAAACTACCAAATTTCTGTTTGGAATTAATTTTAATTATTTAATCAAGATAATTACAATTTTCTCCTTATTTGTTAAAAATCTACTATATACATAGCTATAAGTGATTAAAATGCAACAAGTATATCTTCAATAGTGAGACTTGCTCCAAAGGGACCATTCATTTATTATGTCACACCGTTTTTAATCATTTCGTAAGCCCTTCCTTTCCTCCTTCCCATGTATAATTTTGCAGTTTAAAAAAAAGTTCTGCAGTTCTGTTCTCTGTAATTTACCAAACAATCCTATTAGAATTTTTTTGATTTCAGTAAAAAGTGACTTGTATCAAAGATTGTGAAAGAAAGTTTAGCATTTTTTCTACATAAAAATGTTTAGTAATTTTGCTATGTCACGCAACCACCAAAACCCCCTTCCCTACGTCATGCCACAATCAAGATAGAACCCCCCCCCCATTGGGTGCATAACGTAATAAATGAATGGCCCCAAAGGAGTAACTAATATTACAGAATAATAAAAAAAAATGACCTTTAGCAGCTCGATTGACAGCACCCAACAGTGGATACTCCTTTTCAATGTAGGATGTGTCTTCTACAACCTCAACTTGAATGGGAGTGTTGACAAATAATTCTTTTACGTAAGTAGCGACGTTAGGAGCTGCCATGCGTTCGGGGTCAGAACCTCCAATGTCTCGACACATTATCCTATTACAGCAAAATCTTAATTAAATTTATGCTACCAGAATAACAAGCCAAAAAGCATGCATAAATTAAATTATGCATTACAAATATATATTAATGCAGATTAAGGTGTATTAATATACACTAATATCAAAGTTATAGATAAAGGCTTTATTTAAATAAATAGCAGAATTTAAAAAAGTTTCACTGATTGGCTGGAGATGACAAGCAACCAAATGATTAAACATAAACCTCAGAGTCATGTTTTATTATACAGTTTTAAGTGTGCAGTTATTGTTAGACAATTTTAAAGAAATTGGCTGGAATTTTAATATTGTATCAAACACAAGTTCCGGTATAACATTAAAATATTGTAAAAATAAATGTATTAAAAAAATAGCACAAGTATTTCTTGGAATTTAAAGTCATTGTGATTATCATTAAGTTAATGTATAATAAATACACACATTTAAAAAATAATATTAGTTTACAAAGTAAGCATTTTTCAAGTTGTTTGACTACAGGCATGTAATAATATTGTTAAAAATCCATGATTCAAATGAAAAAATATGTAGCTTATAAAGATATCTTATAAAAAAAATCCAAATGTTATTTTGATTAAAAAAGATAATTTCACACCTTCCTAATTCGATTTCTGCCGATATAGGTGGATGCACAGCCCCAAGCGAAGTGTACCCAAGAATCTCAATCTTTTGCACTTTTTCAGGGACATCTTCACGAATTTCCAATGGCTTAAATATGAAAACACTAAATATTATATTAATAAACACTTATATTAAACTAATACATAAACTTGCTAAAAGTATGAGACTTAATTAATAAAATTAATAGAAGGCTTCAATTTACAATTTTTGTTTTCAAAAAAGCCATTTTAAAATGCATGTCAGCAGGCTGGCAATGGGTTCACCAGAAAGATACTTTATCCGGCAAAATATATAACTCATTTCTGGTTAATTACCTTTCATAATCAACTACATGAGAGTGATAAATAGAGATTGCAAAGCATATAATTATGTCTCTTTAATAGCTAATAAATTTTAATTTTATACTTTTTGTTACAAAACCTTTAAATTTAATACTATCTTCATGAACAACTATTAGTTTATGGTCCATTTTGAATTCACCTGTGAACTACCAGTGATACATGGAATACGAGCTGGAAACCGCTGGTTTAGGTTAAATGAGGATCTTATTTTTAAACAGGGAACGTTGTCTTGTCTGGGAATCAGTGGTCATACTGAATGGTGCTTGGCAACGAAATTCACATTTAAAATTTAGAAGTGAATCAATTGAATTTTGTCGCCAAGCATCTTACTGAAACCCAACCAGGGAAAGTTTCCTTTAAAATAAGCTCCTCAAATAGTTAAAATTATTTAAAAATAACATATATCAACCAATATAAAAAAACTAGAATTGAAAAAGTTTAATTTAAACATGTTAAGGTGTTATTTATTTAAAATACAACACACTGACAAAGCTTTTGTTAATGCATTTTATGTTTAGGTGTTGTGCTAATTGTGTAAATAACTGTAATTCAGGAATTTTGTTAAAAATCACAAACATTCCAATTATATATATAGATATTATGACAAAAAAAACATAGCAGTCTTTGCGAAAGAGTGTCACTAATTTATTATCTGTTACAGAAAAATAGAGTATCACTTTAGTATAAAGAAACTAGTAGGAATACAAATCAAATAAAACATTTCAGTGCAATTACTACAGTTGCCTTTCAAAGTAAGTAACACACAATGACTGCAATATCATTTCATGTATCCGATACATTTCCAAATAACTCAAATGGAATGCTAGTTTAATTGAATTGAACATCTTACCACATAAATAGCTTCTGCAGCCCCTAAAATAGCAGCCAAATCATAAAACTGGTACTTCTTAGATTCTGCAAAATTGGGATTATGGTAAAGAACAGCCAATATTGGACGTTTACCTCCAGCCTTCAGTAACCTAGAATATAATTTTAAATGGTATCAGAAAAATGGTTAAATACTTTATTAGTCCAGATAATATGTAAAATTGAAAGCATTTTGCATATTTTTAAAGTAACTGTATACATGGTTCATATGCATATTTCGAAAATAAAAATAAAGAGTTTCCAAGGTCTTTTTAAGGACCTTAAAACCAATTTATAAGGACCATATTTTTAAATGCAAACAACTTGAATACATTTGCAATGAAAAGTAAACTTTAAAGCCCCAAATAGTCTTGTTTGTAAAGTCTCTCTATTTTAAAAAAAAGTAAGCCCTAGGGGGAAAAAGTAAGTACTAGGGGGAATTTTCAGTTCTTTCAATGTTATTCAGATCGTATCTCAAAATTTAAAAGTCCTAAAATTACGAAATTAAGTGAATTTGTTAAGAAATGTTTGATAAATAAGAAGAATATATTTTTGTTTCAATACTGTTATTAGTTTATAAGTTATTTAATATTAAAGTCGTCGTTGATAAAATTTCGCTTACAACTAATTTTGTCCGTCGAGTTTCTGAAACACTATTAAGAGGAGAGATCCAATTTTTTTAGGGAGTGTAGAAATAGGTTTGAACTGGAAATCCAAGTAAGCATTTTTTTAAATTCAAATTAGTTTTGGATTTATAAATTTTTGAAACATTTAAACACGCTCCACTTTTTGAAGTTTTTTCACCCTCATTTTTGAAACGTGATTTCTAAATTGCCATAAGTCATTTAAAATTACATATTCTCTTATTCAAAAAAATATATTAATGTTCGTTAAAACTTCTTCTTTCTGATGTTATAAAGATTATATTTCTATCTTTACAATTAAATTAGATATGGTCAATTAAGATAGGTATAAAAAATAGCGAAGAAGGATAAAAATGTCGGATATTTCGAGAAAATTTTAATTTGCGACTTTTTGTCTCATTGTTCCGATTGCATCTCAAAAAGTAAATGTCCTAAAATTATGAAATTATGTCAGTTTATTAAGAAATGTTTGGGTAATAAGATGAATATTTTCTTTTTTCAATATGATCAGTATATTAGACGTTATTTTATGTTAAAGTCATGATATTAGAAAATTTTGAAAACAATTCATACATTTTTGGATACTTGTCTTCCAATTTTCAACAAAAAAATAAATAAAAAATTAGGGATATAGATTAAACTATTGGCTACAAATGATCCAGAGCATTTGTGAAATTTCGATTTAGTTTTGTAGTTATAAATTTTTAAATAATTCACGAAATGTCTGAAATAATCGTCAATTATACGGGTAAAATTTTAAGTGATAAATTAAAACTGCTCTAAATAGTTCAAAAGTATACTTTTTTCCCGTTAAAAAAATATAGTTATGTTCGTAAAATCTTTCTTTCTTGAATGGTATCAATACTGAAATTCTATCTTAAAAAATAAATTAGATGTAACTATTTATGTGAAGTACTATAAATATTATTAAAAGATACTCCGGAAGGAAATGCCAACATTGGCAAAATGCCAACGTGTATTTGGCTGCCAACGGCGAATTATTATTAGCGCCAATTCTCAATTATCTTACTTAATATAAATATAAGTTGGCGATTAAGCCTATTTATTCTTGGCGCGTTTATGCTGTTGTTTGTTTACACATGTTTCGCTTTTCAATGAGCACAATTGCGTTGAAGCAGTTCTACAGTTGAGTTTTTCCAGTTATGGGGGGGGGGGATTGGGGGAAGCATGCCCCCCCCCCTCTGTAAACTTGAAACCTTAAAAGTTGGGAATTTCGAGTTTTAAAAATCATTGAGTTGGGAAAATTTATGCCTCAGGCAAATTAATATTATTAGCAAAGGAAAGCGACGGACTACTAGAAATTGCCCAACTTTTATTAAGATGAAACTTAAATTAGACCTCGAAACGGACCACTGCATTGGAACATGCGTGCGACAAATCAATACTTTCGAAAGAACTGCTTAATATTACCTATAAAAAAGCTGAAAATGTCTTATAAGTTGGAACTGGGAATTTTTTTAGCACTGTTGTGGTGTGCAATTTCGAATAGGTAGGTGTGGTCTGGTTAAATAACGTCACACTAGAGCTGCACATTGAACTACTGGCGTTGGTTCGAGCAAAGCGCCCTTGATTTGTTATTGGTACGTATTTACTTACTACATCAAGGACGCTTTGGTTCGAGGCCTTTCTCAAAGAAAGACCCGGGAACGATGCCTCATATTGTTAACAGTGGTCAGATAACGAGGACAACACTTCAGCTGGTACCCGATGTCCTTAGGTTGGGAATTTTGAATCGTTCAAGTTCGGAATTTCGGATCGTTAAGTTGGGAAATTTCTTGTCTCAACATACTAAAAATAAATTTGTGTGACGGCACTGCCAGTAATAATTTATATAACTAAAAAAAGTATTGTTGTTAGGACACATTGTCATTGCCTACAGTGTATGAAGCCGGTATTGGTTTGCGAAGCAAACTAAAGAGGATTGCGTAGCAATCCTCCGGGGGTTGGTGGAGCGTTAGCGGAGCAGGGGGCGGAGCCCCCTAGTAAATTAAATAAAAGAAGAAAATAGGGGAAATCAGTAGAAAGCTGTCGGATGCAAAGAAGCAGTATACAAAGCTGTGTTTAAGTTACATTAAAATCAAACATTTTTAATAAAGGTTTAGTAAAATTATTTAAATGATAGTAGTTTTAAGAGCCTTCTGCAACTTGAAACTTTCCAAGAACCCTTTGGCAAAAAAAATAAGGAGTTCCAAGTATAAGGGCCTTATTAACTTATGAACATGAAAACAAAATCCCACAACTTATGAACATGAAAACAAAATCCCACAACTTATGAACATGAAAACGAAATCCCACAACTTATGAACAAGAAAACAAAAATAAGGAGTACACAAGGACTTCTAAAGACCATACGAACCACAATATAAATGTTAATAATTTTGTCACAAATTAATTAATTTGTAAGAATTACTTGTGATATCACAATTAAGTATTTTATGGAATGTATCCTTTTCTCTCCAAGATTTCTGATGAGTTCTTTCTATTAAAAAATCATTTGACTGAATCGATATATATATTTAGTAGCTAACCAATTCCTCCTTCTACCTAAACAAAAATCTTAACTTTTCTATTTGTTTCTTATTGTTGTTGTTTAGCCTGATTGTCTGTTAAATACAAGCTTAGTTAAACAAAATATTAGAATGAACCTTCATTGCAGTGATTTCGTTGCATTAAAATACCAATAAAAGTTTCAAAATATAAGTCTTCTTTGCTCCTCAAAAGATTCTACTAAAACCTCTATGCCTCATAGGGGACCTATGAATTTAGTTCATTTGATTAGGGGCATATTTGAATTAAAATATATTTTATAAAAATAAAAAGCAAAATAATCTTATTTCTATTACATTCAAAACCATTAAAACAAATTTATCTTTAATTTGCTATAAGTTAATTTACATTAAATACATTTGACTGCAAAATAAAAACTTGTATAAAACTTTATAATTATTTGTTTAACTAAACACAACAATTCAATTTTGTGCATTAAACAACTGTTCTTTCAAGTATAAATGAATAAAATGCTTTACAAATTTTAATGCAATAAAATAGTAAAAATCTTATGTACAACATCCCGCAAACTTTCTATTACTCACTATCAAAATTCACCTGACAGGAAGCTTTTAACTTCATTTTGATTGCAAAGCCACATTTATCAATTCTTAGAGGTAACATTTCAAAATGGTTTACAACTCCAATTTAAAATAAAATTATAGTGATATTAGCATAACACTTAATAGTTTTATAATCTGCGAGTCAACCCAGTTATTTTCAATATAGTTGTCAAGAAATAAGGCAGATAAATAATGTGTTAATTACCTCTTGATACCTTTAATAGCAGCATCAGTAAACCTTCTCACATCATCGTAATGTCGATCTAACGGTCCAGTAGGGCTAAACACCTGTACAATAATTAAAATTTTACTACATTTATTTTAAATTTCAAATAACTAAAAGAAAAGTGCAATTCGTTTTATCCATTCGGAAACTTTTCAAAATGAATAATATTTCATTTTTATTATGATCTAGAATCTGAAACTTAAAACAATAGGGGGGTGTGCAAGATAAATATAGTTATTACTTGGTTGACTTAATCAAGTTTAATGGACCCATATATATTTACATGTCATTAAAAGTTAACCAAGGTTGTTGTATATTTAGAAATTTGTTATTGCACAACAAGTTGTTCATTAGATACTTTTAAGACTAAGACTTGATCAGAGCACTAGTATCATATGAAGGGTATATGGGATAAAGGACAAAAGTGAGATTATCATACCATCTAGTACCATTCGAAGAAAATTATTCAACTGTCATTTCATTTGGCAATAAAGATGTTATGTCAAGTGTAAGTGGCGATAAAAGTTTTGATATGCTGAAGAAAAAAGGCCCATTTTCTGAAAGAATCCTTTTAGATTGATTACATTGTGCCTTTATCACATTACCCTTCATATGATTAATGCAATTTTGTCGAAAAAGAAAGAAATGACTTTTTACTACGTAATATTCTTGTAAAACTAACACACTGCAATACATATCTTATTATTAATGATGTATAAAATAGCAATACTATCTCAGTTAATGTAAAATAATTATAATTTGTTGGGGAACTGATGTAACTCTCAATTCTCTTTTTAGAGTATTGCCTATATACTCTCAAGCAATTTTTTAATTATGTGGGAGAAATCTTTTAGTTGTGTGAAAAAATATTACAGTATATTATTTATTACAGAATATCCAGCTTACACTGTTAATTTTTTTTAAATAAAGAGTCACTAACAAAAAAATATATATAATTCAGTAAAAAAAATTATCCCAAAAAAAGTTTATCGCAGTTATTTTAATGTTCTGATCAAAATTAAAGCTACATAGTAATATCAACCAACAATAAGATAAAAACTATTGTTGATTATCATTTTTATACAACAGGGATAATTTTATTAAATGGGAAGAAAAGCCTGATTTTAAACAAATTACCCTTTCTAGTAATTATTTTCTCAACAAATAATTTATATTTTAACCCAACAGATACTTTTGTGATTTGTTATTAAAGCACAGATTTGTAGAAAATAGCAAATAACAGGAGTTTTAAACTTATCTTCCATGGTCAAGAGGCATCGTCCATGATAATAGTAAAATCATATAAGACACCAAATAAAATATGAATAAGTCAAGTATGATTTTATATATATATGAAATGAACTACGGGGTGGTCATCCCATGAGGGTAGTTGCAGTCGTAATATTAAGTCATTGTCAGGTCGAGTAGTACATCACACAGAACAGTTTATTTACAGAGAGCTCAGAACACATCGTCACGGGACGAAAGACAAAATTGAAGTCATCTCGCATGGGGATGATTACATGACGTGAAGAGGGAAAAAGGGAATTATCATCATATCTGAACACAGTCGTTATTCGGGAAAGGTTATCCATTTAGGGAAAACAGGTGCAGTTGAACTTATAAAATCCCTGAGTGATGGGGAATTAGAAAATATGTGTGTGGGTAGAAAGCTCTTTGAAGAGTCAGCATAAATCATGAGAAGGGAGTGATTTGTTATGGAAAAAGGAGAGTTTTATGACCAAGAGGGAAAAGGTGCAAATTGCACTTAGGTATTTTAAGGGATAGATGTTAAGAATATTAAGAGGGGTTTGACAAAGGAGATTGGGCTTTAAAAGAGGAGTGGTTACAGGAATATTCTTTCATATATCATGCATTTCGTATAAACAGAAGTTTTTCCTGGGTCTGGTTGGTACTGAAAGTACTAATACTTTGAAACAGTCAGCCGGTTTGTATTACATCCTGACAGATACTTTTATTTCTCTGTTAAATAAAATATTTTCCATTATTGCAAAAAACAGAATTCCTTCATAAAAGTTGCATGTTAATTTTAACATTCAAAATACTTACTAATTTTCTTATAGATTCATACCCAGGAACAACTGGGCTTAGAAAGGATTCAACATCATTAAAAGCAGAATCATACTATAGAGAAAAGATAAAAATCAATTACAAACTGTTCACTAATCAATGCTAAATATGTTGTTAGGCTGTTTAGATTGATAAATAAATGTATAGGTATCTTACCTCCTTTTGATGCTTCACAGCATCTAAGAAGCCTTTTAAGAAGCTAGACTCTGGAAGGGCAATCTTGGAAACATTTGGGGAAACCAGAACGATTGAATCAAATTTATAATTTGAGTTATCAAGTGGTGAATCATATCGGATATTGACAGGATTTTGGGACCTGAAAATGTTTTAAATATGTATATTATTATTTTATATATCCGTTATTGCAAAAAATATTTTTTAATTTAGTTATTATTTACAATTCAAGTTTAATTAATATTATATCAGATTTCACTTTAGAAATGAAAATGGGCCTACTTTCCTACAGGTATAAGGATGCAAAAACTGCCAAAAAATATGAAAGAAAAAAGCTTAAAAAAAGCCCTTAAAACTTAAAAAATGAGCAGTAAATCTGAAAAGAAACATGCTTCTTGCATATAACAATGCAGAAAGTCCTGTTTTTGACTGCACAGATTTTGTTCTCAAACGAAGGAAAACTGTTTTCGTTACTGAAGCAAAAAGTATGATAACTGATATTTTCATAAAATGATCTTGTGAATTGTAATATTTTGAGGAGAGCAAGAAGGGTAGCGATTTGAGCATAAAAGGACAGTAGAAACAATTTTCAACGTAAAAGGGCAGGCATGACAGGCTGCCCTTAAAAAAAATAACTAAAGTGAACACTGTTGCATTAGAGTTCCTGTTATGAGTTTTTCAAAGTGCGTCGCGCCCTGCCCTTTTTTTTTTCGTAAGTGCCGATGTGCCCTGCCCTTTTTTGTAAGTGCCGATGTGCCCTGCCCTTTTCAGAAGTGAAAAATGTGCCCTGCCTTTTTTCCAGTACCTTTTTAGCGCCTTACAATTAAAAAAAATATTTTTCCGCAAAAATGTAGGTGTGTAGGATTAGCTTGGTATCTCAATCGTACCCTCAACCCACGTGATATTTGCTGAGTTTAGGACTTGTCATTTGGAGTTATAAAAATTGATTTTTGGAAGAAGCTTGTTTCTTTTTGTTTGGTTGGTATTAATGTTCTAATTTGTTTTACTGCTAATATATTTTGTTAATTTTTTTTTTTTATTTGAAACTTATTATCCCACCTTTATGAAATTTGAGATGGTAAAAACTTTTTAACAAGGAACTTTAGAAAAATTTGAGGATTTAAAAATTTTCTTTTTGGGAAAAAAAACACTACTATTAGAGATTTTTTATGTAATGAGTTTATGGTGCAATTTTTTTAATTTTATTTCTTGTGACATTTTAAACATTTCTAGAAAAACACTAAGTTATACAAACTTTAAAAAAGCTTTTGGAAAAGAGAAAATTCTGTCCCTAATGAAAAAAATCCAGTTAAATGTAAGGAAAGTGCCCTTTCAGTCAACAGAAAGTGCCCTTTTTGACAAATCCCCCCCTGCCCTTTTTTTAAAACTATGTGAACACTAGTTACATATATTTCAGCTAAAATTAAAGTACTCAGTTGCATCATAAATCTTTGGTTATTTTCGTAAATTGTTTTTGAATTAAGATAGTAATCCAATTTAATTAAAACTATAAGTAATTTTTTTATCTTCCAAAGTCATTATTAGTAGGGATGAACCGGATAGTTGTTTTGCCGGATACCGGATATCCGACGCATATTACAAACCGGATATTGGATATCCAAACTGGATTTCGCCGGATATCCGGCAGTTTTTTTTTTTTTAAATATATCTTCTCATACACACTAGAAAAAACGGAAATCGGTCAAAAATTACAAAATATTTTTTTATTCTATAATATTCCCCAATTCCTTACCTTTAAGGTGATACCAAGATTGAATAAACATTAATAAAAACTTTTTATTTACAAATGGTTATTCTAGGGTGCTGCTAGCAATGGGCGTATGTTTCGTACACTTTAAACTCAATTTCTGAATAATTGTATTTTTATCATATGCCCTTTCATTCCAAACATAAAAACTCAAGTTTGTTTAAACTTTTGAGAAATTTATTTTTAAATTCGACTTTATATTAGTTGCGAGATATTATGACCTCCACCATAACGATTCGTTAGAAAAAAATATTATAGAATTTTAAAATTAAAAATTTGAAAAAAAGTGGGTTTTTTAGGGACTTTTGAGGTAAAATATTACATAAAAAAAACTTTTAATGCTATAAACTTTTTAGAGGGTCATAACTTTAAGAAATATACTTCAAGTAATTCCAACAAAAATTATGCTTCTAAATGAATTACAACTTGCATAATCACGTTTAAAAAAACATGATAATTAGCAATTGACTTAATTCAGGTTTTTTTTATATTGCATCGCGAGTTTTAGTGTTTTTATGCATAAAAAACTACGAGTTTTAAATTTATAAAAAAATTTAAAGTGTGTAGGTACCTTAACAGTTCTTTAATAAACTATTCATATTTATACAGATTTTGAAACGGCCAGATGTGTAGTGTACAATACGTTTGAAAATGTAATTTTGCCAAATTGCTGATCTAAATTGCATTATACTTAAATGCTGAAACTAACTTTTAGACTGGGGAATAAAACAATTTCTAATATACAACGAACAGAGATGTAGCTATGCACTCTACACACCACCACTTATGTGAATTGTTCAAACTCGAAGATACTCCACTATAGTGGCGTGTTTCGAAAGTCTGCAGCATATCTTCCTTGCTATCTATTTTCTGTGCCTCACCGCATCCGAGTCTATAACGCACTCCTTACCCACCTGAATAGCCCGAGAAAAATTCAAGGGAGAATCTGCACGCTGTGAATACTTTAGTAGAATTTTCAGGAAAATACTTAAAAGCAAGAACAAAGATAATTGATCGCTACAAAAAAAAATCTTCGAAGTTTTATTCATCCGGATATCCGATTTACCAAGCCGGATATCCGGATGAATAAAACTTCGAAGATTTTTTTTTGTAGCGATCAATTATCTTTGTTCTTGCTTTAAGTATTTCGGCACTTTACTTCCGGATATCGGATATTTAAAAATCAGCCGGATAGTTACCGGATATCCGTTTCATCCCTAATTATTAGCATAACAAATAATGTATTTTAGTAGGATAAGCAAAAACAAACACAGTTTGGCTTTGGTACTAAAATTTTTTTCAAAAATACAGTGTAACTGTACCGAATTAATTTATTAAGTTTTTTTTTTAATATATATGCTCAAGATATAAAGAAAAGTGTAAATACGTCAGTTTTACTACAAACACTTCGGAGTTAATTCAATTCCATTCTAATTATAAGAGCTAAATTTTATTTGATCAACAAATTATATAAAATATTGTCATTAATGCAACTTTCATTTTGATCCATAAATAATAAGAGCTTTATTATCCACATAACAGTCAGCAGAAATACTTTTTCCAATAAAAGCTAAATGAAACCGGTCGTGCAAAGTAATAAAACCATGCTTTAAACTTAAACAAATAATTATTAAAAATAAGATTAAAATAAATTTACCAAAAAGTAAAAGGGGCCGTAACATTGGGTGCCATGGTCGTGAGATTCCTATCGAAACGCTTTATTCTGCAGCAGTAAGCTATTTTAGTCCGGAAGAAAACAGGAACAAGGAATCTTATCTTTATCATAAAATGATAAGGATAATAGTAGGCTAAAGTATCACAAGACTATGACTAAGTAGATATTCATATAATATTTTCACTGAAAATTTGTTTACCGGTTTACCCCACGCGGAGGGTTATCTAGTTTAGCCTTGCCAGAACGTGGAACGTTCAAGTGTCAATTTAGCAAACATTAAAAAATCGTATAAATCGCTAAAATGCGCATGCGTGGTTCTTACTTCAAGCAAATTCTTAGCGTTTATTGGTTAAAAGAGTCTTTTGATTTTCTCTCTATTGACGTTGGTAGGATGACCAATTTGTTATATGTACTCAGCTAAACTAATAAACACTGGAACAAGGACTCCTATTGGAGAAAAATGTACTTTAATGTGGTGCGCGGATCAATACTATTTTGAAGACTGTACAGCCATGGCCAACTAGTTGGCCATGGTACAGCATGTTACACGCCAGTCAGACTTATATCAAAAGTCATGCTGGCACGCCAGTGGCGTAGCCAGGATTGTCCGAATTGGGGGGGGGGGGGGGTTCATAAATTATATTTGGTCCGATCAAAACCAAATAATTTTTTTTATTAATAATTAATTTGAACAATTTTTAACTAATAATTTTAATTAATCATTTTATTTAAATTTAATTAATAGTTTAAATTAATCATTTTAATTAAATTTAATTAATAATTTGAATTAATTTTAATTAATAATTTGAATTAATTTTAATTAATAATTTGAATTAATTTTAATTAATAATTTAAATAAAATTTAATTAATAATTTGAATGAAATTTAATTAATAATTTGAATGAAATGTAATTAATTTGAATAAAGTTTAATTAATAATTTTGAATTAGCAATTTTAATTAATAATTTTGAATTAGCAATTTTAATTAATAATTTTGAATTAGTAATTTTAAATAATAATTGAATGAAATGTAATTAATTTGAATAAAGTTTAATTAATAATTTTGAATTAGCAATTTTAATTAATAATTTTGAATTAACAATTTTAATTAATAATTTTGAATTAGCAATTTTAATTAATAATTTTGAATTAGTAATTTTAAATAATCTTATTTTTAAGTAATAACTTTAAATTAGTAAATTTAATTTATGATATTTTTTAATTTAAGCAGTAGTTTTAAATAAACATTCTAATGAATAATTTTAATTTATTAAATATATATATATATATAAATAATAAATAAGATATAAATTAAAGGCTTAATTTTCGCAGGTTAATCTTCAGTCATTTCCTAATTTAAATTACTAACAAACCTGGCTGACATTTTACAGGTATTTAAGTCTGTATTGATGGTGGGTCCGGATTGAAAAAGTTTTAAATTAGTAATTTTAATTAATATAATAATTTTTAAGTAGTAATTTTAAATTTGTAAATAATTCTTTATTATATAATTAAAAATAACAGAATAATAATCATTTTCTGGTTAATTTTATCATGCATGACTGTGGCGTGACATGGGGGGAAGAGGTTTCATTGGTTGCGTGACGCAGCAAAACGGTGCATTGCGGCAAAATCGTAACGAAAAATGGCGTTGCTCTTAAAAAAATCAAATAACTGTATACAAAATATATTATTATAAAAAAAAACATTGATTTGTAGAATCTGTAAAGCGTGAAAAATTCTTGCCTAAACATCAGCACGAGATGCAGCGCGGCAGGAAAAAAATCCAGAAAAGGTTATGAACACAGATTTAAACGAGAATCTGTTGACCCCACCCTTCTTAAATAGAGCCAACTTTTCCATTATGTGCCCTTCGTATTTATAATAGTTGAATATAACTTTTTAATAATCCCCCCATAAAATTTTTCAAATGAATGTACATCAATCTTGGGAATGATCAAAACCCAAATTTAAAAAAAAGCGGAAAACTGCGTTTCCGTGTGAAAAGTAACACGTCCAAGTGACAGAAAATTAATTTGAAATGTAACTGAGTAAAAAATTAGTTAGTTTTGGGTATTTTCAACGATAATCTCAATAAACAAAAAATATTTGAATAAGAAAAGGAGTACATACTTTAAACATATCAGCTAATTTTTTTAACGATGCTCCTTCCTTTTGTCTTAAATCTTCCAATAGTTTATGTTTTGATGACAGCATACCGTGAAAATGGCAATTCATAAACTTAGCAAGCACGTGCAGTACTGGAGTGATTTTCAAATTCAAATGGCAAATGAGAGACATATTTATCCAACGCCAGATCCATATATACAGACATTTTTATCCAACGCCATATAATTATCTAAGAAAACTGATTTTTGAGAAGAGGAAAAATAAAAGAACCCATCGAAAGTTCTGGAAGTTTCTATTTGAAACTGGTAAAAACTAAAAAAAAAAAAAAATTATAAAAAAACACAAAGGAAACGCACAGCGTCAACATTACACAATTTTGTGATTGGTTAATCACAAAACGAAACAGAATAACAAAAAAAAATCCTAGACACGAGACGATAAATTTATATGGGACTGGCGCGCCAGTCCCATATATTCGAAGCGCCATGGCGATTCGAATATTAGCTGGAAGAAATTTTACATTGTGGAAGGCAAAACCAATAGGATTATATGAAACAAAAGTGATTTTCGAATAAAAAGGAGAGGATTTTGATTTAGACAATCACACCTAACACAATTAAAAGAGAAGTTATTTTAATAAAAAGAACACTGTGTGACGTTCGCATAAAGAGCAACGCCATATATTTTAAAATTCTTTAAATGATAATCTGAACGTTAAAACATATCATATAACTTTGACGATAAAGAACAGAATGACCAGATGCGAGCATTTTTTTAGGCGTCTGCTGAAAATCTGAAAACATTGCTCCTTATAATAAACAATTTATTATATATTTAAAATGTGGGATTCTTTTTTTTAAGGAAACCAAACACACGAATTTAAGTTTAATTTTACAAGTTAATTACAAGAAATATTGTCAAATAATATTAAATTTTAAACTTCTTTCCAAATGTAAATTGTTTTAATTTTAGCGATGGGATTACTTGTTAATTTATGATGCAGTCCCTCAATGGGCGCTATTTAGCGCTCCCTATTAAATTTTGAGAAAAACAACTTTACAAAACAAAAATTTAGAAACCTTGGTACATGACTAAAAAAACAGTCACCACTTATATTTTTATTTAAATAATTTTGTAATGTGTTTAGATTTTTTCGAACAACTTTTATATTGTAATATTGATTACTTTTATTACATTGAAAATTATTGCATTGTACGGCGCTTTGTCATTGTACGGCGCTTTGTTGAGAAAACTATAGATACCACGTCATAAATTCTCAGACTATCCACCCCAAAAGTTAATGAATCATTTCATCAGACTTGAACGGCTTAAGAATTTTTAATTCACGAACAATATTCTCTGACTATTATTAGACACCTCTACCCGAATGAATTATTTGAAAGACTGTCTCCGTCTATTTTTTTTTTTTTGTTACGAGCATTCATTACAATTAACTTCTATTGGTCATTTGCCCAGGATTACTTCACCTGAGAGTCACGTGAACAAGTTAACTTTTTTATGTTTAGTTTGCCTCATTATAACCAAGGTTAAAGATTGAATAGTGTTTCGCACTTTTATATTTACGCTTCACACAAGGTCTTTTAGTTTAACGTTGAGTTCGATAATTGTCAATAAACAAAATTCACATGCATTGGTAAGTTGCTTTGTTTTGAAAATCACATTTTTCATCTTGAAAGGTATTTATTTTGACATTAATGATATTTGAAAGTATCATGTCTTTTCAATATTGAAATTCCATAAGATTTTTTTAAAAAACCGGCGGATGTAGGATAATATAAAAGGGAGTATCATAAACATTTTTTTTCCTAAAATACCGAAGATTTGTTATAGAGAGTCAAGTAATTATATCGAGACATAAAACCCATCCAAATTCTTTGTAAAATTATTTATAAATATTAAAAAAAAATTAATTATAAACGTGTTTAGTAAGAAATATGTAAATATCGCAGCAATTTTTACCTTTTCCTAAAAATTTTGTTTTACACACTGCATACTTTTTAAGTTTTGGCTGTTTATGTAAACTATTGGCAGTCAATTTTATCAAAATTTTTCTTTGAATAACTTTTTAATTATTAATTTAGATTTAGTTCATTTAGATTTTAGTTCATTGTCTTCAGTTATGTCACAAATACATTCAATAAAAAGAAAATTTAATTACTTTCAGTAGAATAAATTATAGGGTTTAATGTCAGATATTACTACATTTTGCAAAAAGTTTACTAAATTTTTTGGTTACATAATTTGTGTAATAGTTTTGATGGTTTTATTTCACAAAAGTTTTAAAAATCATATTAAGCTGTCATTAAATAGTTAGTTTAAAAAAATATTCCCCTAACTTATTTGGATACATTAATACTTTGCAGAAGGGAGGTTCTACAATATTTTTTTTATGTGAAGGCCTTTACTAGAATCGTTACTCAACTGACTAGTACACACTAAAAAAAAAATTGTAAGACTAGTAATTTGGTAGTTTTTTTAAGAAAACTTACAAAAACAAAAGTGTATGTTTCATGATACCTTTTCATATCAGATGCTGAAGAAAAAATTTTTTGAACAGCTACTATCCGAAACATTTAACGAATACTCA
Source organism: Troglohyphantes excavatus (assembly GCA_963932185.1). Classification (NCBI taxonomy): domain Eukaryota; kingdom Metazoa; phylum Arthropoda; class Arachnida; order Araneae; family Linyphiidae; genus Troglohyphantes; species Troglohyphantes excavatus. The sequence goes on from OZ010675.1 coordinate 43,031,254, forward strand.
GTAACAAAAGTTTTTGTGTTAGTCGCTAAATGTCATTTTAAAAACAACCAACTAACCACGGTTTTTTGTTCGCCATTTAACGCACGACCCAAATTCGAAGAACAAAGCAACATCCACGACGATTTCTCATAACTTTCGACGACCCACCACCACCGGTGCCTCAACGAGAAGTCCCACATTGGTTGTTGACATTTTCTCTGAAACAGCTGATGTGATTATTAGGTCCGTGTTGTGATTGTCGGCCGTGTCTCTTGGCGACGGGATGGGATTGTGGTAACCCTAATCCCGATTTCTGACCCACTTCGGTTCTCTGACGTCGTTGACCTGACGTGCTCTCTGGTGGTGGACGACGGTAATTCCTGGTTTGGGTTTCGATATTTCAGTTCCAACCAGGATTCGAGTTCAGACTGACAGTCTCCAGTAGTGGTGAAATGGGAGCAAGTCCCCTGTGGGACAGGTTTTCCCCTTTTTTACATGTTTTTTCAATACGCAGTATTATTCGCACCTCACGCGGCGATGACAGTTTCGCTTTCTACGCCTTGAGACCAATTAACACTTCAAGACGGCTCTGTTTTCTTCGCTGGCCCTGCGGAAATACTAAAAGTATGCGTTTTTATGCGAAAATAAATTTTAATTATAATTTTACTTTTGACAAGGTAAATGAATATTTCCCTTATGCCCGTCTAAAGCTGAAAAATAAAACTATTGAAAACCACAATTTCGAAAATTTCTCATGTTCAGGTATGCTTTTGCTAGTGAAAAAACGATGGTGGTCCCCAGAAGGATTGTACATTAGAGAAAAATGTTTCACATCGTTCTCTCTCTCAATCTGATCTTTGATTTACGGGTGTTCTTACCCTTCACAACTTAACTAGCAAATAGCAACAATGAAAGTATAGAGCTCCGTAGTTAACATAAGGCGTTAAAATCTCGATTTCAACAAATAGTGGATTTTAATTATTTACTCCTGGACCCTTCATATCAGCTTTTTCAAGACTATGAAGATTTCAACGGAAGATTTAATAACGAATCTAGATATACCCGTTTCTCCGTATCTCCCCCATCCCTGCTGTTTAGGAAAAGATAGTCTCCCTCTCACACACTCATAAAAATAACTACAAGTTTCTGTTGCAATTACATTTTCTGAATTGCAAATAAATGTTCCTGGGTTTTTACCTCGTCCTTCCCAGTTGTTGTCGAAACTTTTAGAATCACCGCCCCTCCATTCTAGAACCGTATTTAGAGTCAGTGGGCCTCTAGGCTTATTAATCCCAATTAAAGGAGGGGGTATGAAATGCCTCCAGTAAAACAATGGTGAGGGTTGGAATTTTTTTTGAAAAATATATATTCCAAAACTGCAAATTAAATCATTTTTAATTGCACAAACGAAATTGGGATACACTGTTTTGTAAATTGTACTGTTTTGAAAATGTCCAATACTATATTACAAAATTTCAACTAATCTCAAGGTGCAATGGCATGCTGGAATCTATGAAAATAATAGCGAAATATTGCACTCGTCTTTGTATTATCCTTAAATGGCTCTAAGCAAAATATAAATGTAAGGAAAATTAAAACAATCGATATATTAAGAAAAAGTCAAACAACGGCATGATAATAATCACAAATTAAACATATTTTTTTTAAAGATCATAAAAGTATTAGGGTATATTTACATTGTACAAATCTGTTGAGAAAATAGAATTTTTCTCCCTCATAAAAAGATAGTAGTATACTATTTTCATTAGAATTTGGATTATCAACCTTATAATTTTTTACGGAAGTTGACTTGTTTTAGTTTGAGTGGTGCGGGCCCCTAGGCTGCAGCCTATGCCTTTATCCGGCCTTGATTCTATCGAATACATCGAATATGTTTACTACTTCCATGGGGCAGTTATGCATTAATGAGGATACAACATGTCACAAGATATAATATTCCATTAATATTCTGAAGTAATTTTCCTAATATTCCTAAGTCCCAGAATAATTCTTACTAGAAAGGAATATAGTACAGCTGCCCCGGGTGCAGGTTTGTAAAAGGGACACTGAATGAGGTAGATTCGATGAAAAATTATGTATTAATAGAAAAGAAGTAACAAAGGGAGTTCTACAGTACCGGGATGGAATGAGTAGTAGATTCGTCCCTAAACTCCTTGCCGGTCGCATACACGTAAAAAAAAATCTAAGTAATACAATTTGTTAGCAAACTAACACTGCTGTCTGATTTTTATTTAAATATTAATATTTGTAGTACTAATATTAATATACTAACACTAATATACTAACACTAGTACTAACATATTATAGTAGTATTAACATTTGCATTTATTTGAATTCGGTATTTCAGTAGATTTCGGTCGACACTTTTAACCGAATTTGTTATCATTATTTGAGTTTCAATGAATATAGCAATTAACAATATATATAAAAACAGCTTAGACTAATAAAAATGATAAAAGCTTATTAGATTTGTATCGTAATTTTACTGATATATCAATTCTTATAAATGCAGTAATATCCCTGAAACGGATTTAACTTAAATTGGGTTTCTAAACAAAGATATATTTGTTATTGTCAAAGATGTTATAATTTTTTTTCTATTAATGCCTTTTTGTAAATCAGCAATGAAAATCCGTATAGGTTTCTCAAACCATGATGTTTAGACTTTTAAGTGTGTTTACAATTTAACGAATGAGGTATTCTCGATAAGAAATAATCATATGCAATGGTCGTGTGTTTAAGCAAACGTCTTCATGGTTGAAAAAAAATGAGGTTTTGAAAAATATAGAATATGACAGTAATTCAAAAATGCAAATTGCCTTTTTTTACTAAATAATATCTTTACAACAAATAAAGAATATAAAAATGTAATAATGGCTGGTGCCTTTTTAAAGAACGATTTTTTCAAATTATGCCCTATTTAATATTATTGTATTTATTCGGATTGTTATTATTCTAAATATTTTATTTTTAATATGAAGACACTTTTGAAAAAACATCGGTTCAATATGTATTTATATTCACTTTGAAGTACGTAATTTATAAAATATACTTTTGGAATGTTTTGAAATTTTGCTATCTGCAATTTTTATCTGCATTTATACTTCTTACTTACAATCAAATATAATAATTATGTATAATACTCATTTAATGGATTCAGTTGTACGAAGTGGCGAAATAAATTAAATTAGAGATAACACGTAATATTTATTAAAATAATAAATAAATATCCAAATTTCAAAGAAAACTAAACTCGAACGCACACACAATTTAATTTTAACAGTATGGAAATCAAAAATGTGAAACGCGCACTGTACAAAAAGTGTTTCGAAATTAAAACATGGACCCAGAGAAGCTTAAGCAACCATATTGTAGTATCAAGAGTTCTTTAGTTAAAAACTGTATAATTTCAACAATTTTTATAGGATATATTGTTCATTTGATTTTTTTTATATAAAACACCACAAGAACAGTCACATGATATTATTGTTTAATATCCTTAACTTTAGATTTGGAAGAGAAAAAAAATCAAGTGGAACCAACCCAATTTCATTTGTACACTTAAAAATTATTCAATTTGCGATTCTGGAATATGTATCTCGACCACCCTCCTGTAGTTGAGGGCCCGCAAAACATATTCAGCCTAGGGGCCTATTAACTCTAAATCTGGCTCTGAGTTTGATCCAATTCGATGCAAACTTTTTTAAAGAAAACCGTGCTCAGTTGAAGTGGAAAGTATAGATTACTAAATAAAAAAATGAGTGAAATTCTTTCAGCCACGTAGGTCATTGTGTGACGTTACAGGAGTATTTTTTCATTCATGAAAGAAATCATGTAAACTACGCTTCGACCTTTTCGACGACAATCGCAAGAGTTTCCGCATGCGTCTCACAAAAACAGAAGATAACGGATACTACGGAAAATAAAATAACAGGACGTTTAATAACATTAAAAAAAATAAGGTGTAACGGTGCTCGCCCACTTTGCGAAATGGCGCGTCAAGTATTGCTCCGAACTCCATCGACGTAAATAAACAATGGCGTAAACTGACCAGATGATAAGATAATTTTCTAGAATTTCTGTGTCCATTTTCCTACAAGGCCAGTTCCTAGCGTTGGGTAACATTGTAGCGACGTTGGACTCGAGCCCACTACCAATTATCTTCGATTTGGAATATCCTTGCGTTCGTTCTACCCACTTTTTAAAGTACCAGCAGTCTTTTCATGGGAATTCTATTCTTTGGATATTAACAAGAAAACACTGTTACAGTTTGAAACGTCTTAGGGACATTTATTTACCGACTTTACTGCCGTAAGCGATAGAAATAATTATTTAAGATAATTTTGGGTATTTTTGTTTGTGTTTTTTTGAAAAGGTTCCAATGAGGAATACTGTGTTGTGTGAAGTTTATTAGAAAAAAGAGAATTTTTGAGTGTAATAGAATTTATTCAAACATCGTTTTAATTCGTTTGTGATTAAAAGTTTCACAAGTTACTACAGATAATTAAATTTTTCTAATAATAACAAATAAGTTAATGTTGTTCTGTTAGTCCCAGGCGTAAAAACAATAAACATACACACTATTGTTCACAACTAAATACTAATGCAAAATATGTCATCAATCTATAGAATAAATATTATCATTAGAGAACATTCACTTATTACGTCACGCTGCTTTTAATCTTTTTCTATACTCCCGCCCCCCTCCCTCCATGTCACATACTGCTACGTTAGTATCATCCCCAACACATGTCACGATGCATTTTTGCAATTAAAAATCAGTCATGAAAACTTCCATTCAGTGCATTTTACCAAACAGCCCCTTACAAAAATAGCGATTTTTATAAAAAGTGACTTATATCCAAGTTTATGAAAGAAATGTCGTCCTTTTTTTCTACAAAGTTATGTTATGTCACCCAAACACTTAGACCCCACCCCTCTCCCGTGTCACGTAATAAATGAAATGACAGTTCACTTTAATATAATTTATATAAAAATAATGCTAGTGATGACTCTACAGATGACGATGACGTTAAAACAAATTAAAATATATAAGAATAGTAATATATTAATTATTTTAATTATAACTATTAAGAGTTTTAAACTGTTATTCACGACAATTAATAATCACAGTAACAAACAACACTATTATTAATAATTAAAAATAATAACTATTATTATTATTTTCATTTTAAAATGGCTATTTATAGTTATTACAACTTTTATTATTACAATTTAATAATAACACTAATAAAAATGAAATTACTTTGTCATTTTTATTACTATTTATATTAATAAATAATTATAATAATTCTATAGTAATACTATCATTAATAATAAAAAATAATGATAGTATTATTATCATTATTTGTTATTATCATCGGCATTATTTTATAATAATATTTTTATCGTGTAAAAGATAATGGTAGTTTTATACTATAGATAACATATTGTTATTACTATCAATAATATATTATTCAAATAGTTTTGTGTGTTTAACTAGATTGTAAATTATTAATGATTTGTTTAGGTTACTTAATTGAATTAGCTTTCCGTCTCTGCATTCATTTAAAAAAAATTATTAAGGAATACTAAGAACAAATAAACTAGAATCAAAGAAACATTAAGAAAAATAAGTTTTAGTTATGTAATCGTATTGTTCGTTGAATTCCTTATAGAATATATTGTAGCAAAGTCATATACGGTGTTTTACGTTTTGTTCCGTATTATTATACCTTTTAGAAAATACTAACATTATACTTTTAGTATCGGAAATCGTAAGTATTTTTTTATAAATTTTCCTCTTTTTTATAACTTCCGACTATCTTTATTACGCCACCAAAACAATCAAACATTTTATTACAAGTTTTCCTTTTGAGTGCTAAATTAAATTCATAAACGTCACATTACAAGCTTAAATCGAATCTATAAGTCGCAGATAAAGATTGAGAAATAAGCATTTGTGATAAGGTAATAATAAATCAAAGGCAGTGATGCTTTAAGTAGACAATATAATTTACTTGTATTTTGCAAACTTACCGCCTGAGAGAGACTTTTTAAAAGAAAGATATTTTTATTTTCCATTATTAACCAACTTTCCTCGTTGTTTGAATAAAAATGACTTGCAATAGCTGCAATCTTGGGCAACATCAATGTTAAGGAGGTATAAAATTGATTTTCAGTTCATTCAAAAATACCGGTTTATATATTTCTAATCGAAGAATACACGGAATTTTCGATTATTGTTATTATTTTCAGATATTTTATAGTGTCACAATATATTTTTGTGAACAAATAGGAAGTAAGTTTCTCTTTAAATGTTGATTATATATTTTAATTATCAAGAAAATAGTTTAATTAGATTTTAAAGAAAATATGTAAAAAAGAAAATTTTTGATTTATGTTTTACTGCTCTAAGCTGTGAAATTGCTGATCATAATGAATAAAATGTGATTTAAGATAATTCAAGATTTACAATTGGAAGAATTAAAATAATTCCATGGTGAAACGCATCTATGAACTATTTCTATAATCAATATAAGCATTTTTTTTTTACAAAATAATTATCATAAACAAAAAAGAATTTGTTCGAAAAGATTAAGTATATTTTTGACGCTTTAAATAATTTTAACATTTATATTTGTAACAATTAATATCTGAACAAACAACGCACATTAATTCGCAAATAAAGAGGAAAACCAACTAACTATAATTCTGATATAATAATCTTTTTAAAAATAGGAAAACCTCCTCCCCCCAGATAATGTATTTTGAGATTATCCGGTTTAATAACACCGGATGAACAATTTTTCATTGTTGGACAATCTTTAATCCAAGAAAGCAAATATTTTGAAATCGGAGAAAGTGTTCGAAAAAAAAAGTACGGTTAATCGATATTTCCGGATATACAGCAGCCGGATAATCATTTTTTGCATTTTTTACCAAAGTAGATTTTTATTTGTTCAACAAAAAAAAAAGAATTTTCGAAATCGGACAATATTTTGTTTTCAAACGTTCCGGTTAATTGGGATTTCCGGATAGTTAAATACTGGATAACCAGATATAAAGGTGCCCAAGTGAGACATCCTCTACCAAAAAAAAAAATTAGAAATATCTGAATTAGAACAGAAATTTTCCGCGAACATACTTAAAAAAAAATACATAACAGTCGAATTGATAACCTCTCTCCTTTGGCGTGTTTTCTGAAATTGGTTGGCGCACTTTCAGTCGGTTAAAAAGCAAAAAAAATTTTCATCTAGTTAAGATACGGAGTTCCTTTTCGAAACTATAGTTGGTCCGTTTACCAATTTATGTGCGCACTTTGTTTGTTTGGATTTTGTTGTATAAAGTTATTTATAGTAAAACTGTATCACTTTTGTATGTTTACAACAATTATTTAAATAAAAAACAATTTTAAAAATTAGGTTTAATTTAAACTAGCTCTTTAACAAGACTTCTTTCAAGCTAGGATTATCATTTCCGTCTTATTAAGAAATATGAATTCAGGATGAAAACATTTAAATATTAATTTAATGAGGAGATGAATTTTCGTGACCGCCAAGCCGGGGATTACTTGCTCTCTGATTAGAGTGAAACGGTTTACAAAGATTAACATTTTGCGGAAGGATACTTTGGTTACGTTCTAATAAAATGAAAGGGGTGGAAGACAGTTCCATTTGAGAAGAGTTCCTGTGCGGGGAATTATATCTGTTACAACTCAGCTTATTCTAGTACATTCAAAAGTGTCCCAATCAATGAAGTTTAAACGAACCTAATCTTATTGGTTGAGGAAAATTACAAAATATGTATTTCCATGAACTGAAGAAAGTAGTCGAACAACACGAGTTTAATATCCTTCGCTTTTTCAAGGAATAAGATTAAGGATGTTGTGAACCACACAGTGAAAGGACAAGCCCATCACTGTGCATTTAAATGACGTCAACTGGCGTCACAAGAAACGCTGTCAGACTACAAACTTGATTTTAAGATACACTTTCCAGAGAAATTTGCGGTTTGGCGGTTAAAAATAAACGAAATGGTGAATAAATGAAGGGTTTGAAATTCAAAGCCATCGTGTTATTTCTATGTTCTCTTGACAAGACTATGAAAATTATTGATTTAGAAATGTGAAATAAATATAAATAAAACTAAACTATGACGTACTTGGAAATTTTAGGGGATACCTTTCTCGCTTATTTGTATTTAACAATTAGCAAGAATCAATGTTTTAAATAAAATGTTATATAAAATATTTTAAGTTTATATATTTTATTAAAAAGCAATAAAAGTATTATTTAATTTCCCCATAAAAATGTATATTAAAATTTATATGTTATGAAATTATATGTTGCAAGGTAAATCTATTTTATTATTTGTATTTATATATAAAGTTTTAATTAATAAAAAATAACATATCCATTCGAAAAATTATTTTTCAATTAAAAAAATTTTATTCAACAAATGTTTAAAAACATTTTATAACTCATCATAAACTGAAATTGAGTTTCTGTAAAACTAATATAGTAGTAATATTATTTTTTTAAACATTTATATTTATTTTAAATCCTTTTCCGTATTAAAATTTCCTTTTATTACAGAAAGTAATAAGCCAAACTATTGCATAAATCGTAAATGTAAAAATTTTAAATTCGAATAAAAATAATTTTATTAAAGTAATAATTATTATATCATAAATTAAACAACCAAAACTTTTCTTTAGGTTTTGTTAATTTTCAATTTTTAAGCAATTTTAATTTTTACGGGTGGGGAGGGGACGCAAAATTTAACTGTTTTAATTCATTATACAGTGTTTACTCTAGAAATAAAAAGGGGCAGGGCGCTGTTGGTAGTAAAAGAGCACCCCGTTTTTGAAAAGGCACTTCTTGTTTTTAAAAGGGCACTTTAAAAAAAAAAAAAGTTTGCTGTGGGCGTGGCCACCATTGACACATCGGACCCGTGACCAAATAAAAAAGTTCCGATTTGTTGGTTGACATTGCGCTAGAGCTGCATATTGGGCTACTGTTGACGGTTCGCGACCCATCTCAAATTTTACATTTAAAAATTAATGTTTTCCCTAAAAATCAAATCTGTAAATAGCCCTAATCAGACTGCTTACAAAACTGATGAAAAGGCTACTGAAATCCAAAATTTGGTAAAAAAAATGCATAATCTTACAAATACGCCCCAAACCATCTTGTCTTTAAAAAAAAACAGAAAAAAAAAATTAGCATTTCATATGTGGGCACATGCAACCAATAGGATTCGTAGAATTCCCCGTGCTCGAAATATCGGAATCATCGCGATTGCACAACACGCGAAGTTAAAAGGGAGTGTGTTTTTCTTCTGCCATAATTCACTTAATTCCAATTTACACAAAAAACAGTTTAATCAATGCCTTTTTTTAAAGACAGTTAGGGAAGCAAGGACGCTTGTGTTTGACTGAAAAGGGCAAGAGGGCGGAATTTTTTCAAAGGAGGGCGGCATTTTTGAAAAAGAGGCATGAGGGCGCTATCAAGATGAAAAAAGGACGGGCAGGGCGGATCGCCCTTCAAAAAACGCCTAGAGTGAACACTGCATTATAAAACTTGTATATTACTTATTTACACATTATCTTGTCATTACATCTTAGAGGATAATAAATAGAGATTGTGACTTTTGATTCAAAAAAATATTCAACTATTCTAAAACAATAATTAACAACAAAACATTTTTAGACAAATAATTTTAAACAATTACCTTAAATATAAAATTATTCCTTAATCTTAAAATTGCATCCAAGTTTATAATTTTCCACCTATTAAGAAAGTCTCATTGCTAAAATACGATGAGAAAAAAAGAACTCTCAGATAATTGACCCTTTGGCAATTATTTACTTTCCATATATAAATTAAATAATTGAATATGAAAACACAGAATTGCAATAGAGATTGAATTTATTGATGAATTTAAGAAAAAATTAAATTTATCAGAAATGTTGAAAAAATATCCATTATCACTATCAAATAAAATTATGAAGTTTGAAAGGAAAATAGAAAAGTATGAACTATTGATATTCCATATAAAGCGTTTATTAATATACAAATGCAACAGCAGGTCCTGATGTGAATAAAACTGTAGTACCAGAGTTGCACAAACCTTTCATTTTATCAAATCCATTCAAAGTATCGTTTTTTAATTGTTTTTCGCTTATGATGCCTCTGAGCACTTATATTTCAATTTTAATAAATTTACCTTTAGGTTATCGATTTTTTGACGTTATGACAATTGTATCATATTTAAATACACTTTAAATTTGCCCTAATATACTCAATTTTAATGGGGATATAAAAGTTTTAAAGTAAAAACCACATATGATTTAAAAAAAGACAGTAATTTGTAGGCGAAACATTATGTTTCTCTAGAAAGAGTCTACCTATTTTGTTTAATTGTTTCATTATTCGTCTATTATTTATTTAAAAAACGTTCCATGAGATTGATAGGAAAACGAAATACAATTGATTGAAATTTCTATACGGTTGTGAAAAAGAACAAAACTATTGAAATTATCGAAAATTATTGGAGAAATTTGAAAAATTACATCTTATTTTAAAAATATTAAAACATATGATTACTTACATCAATGAAGAAAATATGCAAGTGTTCACAGATAAATATACTTGAATGGAGGTGCAGTTGTTATAAATAATTTTGTCCGTTACTTGTATAAGCGAGATGAATTATCTCTTTCAGTTTCGAGGACAACATTGGAACTAAATGTTAGGTCAGTCTGTTCATCTTGATACGGCTTACGACGCACTGTCGTGAAAGATTTGAATATGATGATACACCCAATGATGCGGAGTGGATTATCAAATAAAAAAAATTATAAACATTGAAACTGGCGGGACGGTTATTTTTGGAAAATCCAAAACAATTCGAATGAAAGTTGACCTCTCTTTCCAAACCTTTGCACCGAAACATATTACAGCATCCGAACCACGTGATGGCCACAGCCGTATGTCGTAACCTGATAGATATTGCGTTTTCACAGCCATGGGATATACGTCAACGGATAATTGACATTGAACATTATGAGATGATTTTAACCTTTTCTAAATCAAATGTGTTGATAACTTGATATTTTAAACTTCCTGTGTAAATCCCGTAGGATTTAGAGGTTGTCGCGATCGCGTTGTAAAAATGGGATTTCCTTTTCGACATGCAATAATGTGCGTCAATATGTCGATGCTTGAAAGTGATGAGAACGAGTTTATTAGATGGTTAAATTAAATGATCCAGCATTTAGAATAGATGTGGGAATAAATGGTGACCGTGTGGATAGACATAACAAGTGGATTTACCAGATTTCAGAAGAGCCACCGAAACAGTTTTTGAACTTATTTCAATGGCAATATTTTTTTTTATTATAAAATGTAAAGCAATAAATATCAATATTAAAAAAGGATTGAGAGATTATTACCATGGCATAGTTTAAAAGAAGGGACTACAAATCTGATCTTTTTTTTTTTTAAAGAGAAAGGGTTAAGCAAAATTCCACCATGTTCTAAGGAACTCAGATTTGCTCTTTTGTTCATATCGGTGAAAAGCGACTTTTTGCAATAATAGATTGTGAATTTATGGTTTCTTTTTGTTAAAGTTTTAAAATGTCTAAACTGAATGAGTTTTAAAAAGTTTTACATTTAGTAGTTATTTACCCAGTTGATAAAAAATTTATTATTACCCAGTAAGCAATGAATTCCACTAAACAAAATATTTAGATACTTCAAATTTTAAAACCTTCATATTATTATTTACAGTAAGAAAAAAATATTTTTACGTGAAGAATCTTTAGAATAAGCTACATTGGGTATCAGGATGGAAACACTATGCTACACTTTCAGAGAGATTCATCTAGGTACTAATTCGGTGACAAATAGCACGATTGGCATGCATTTGGTTTTGTTCGATTGGAAATTAGGCGCCGATAGGTGTAAAATCTTTAAATAATGCAAAGCAATTACGAGTTGTGTATGGAAGCCCGCGGCATCAGACGAAAACTTATTTATCACCTTTCTGTAGGCGAAGTTTTTGTTGGCCACCAATTTCTATTTCTATAATTTTCTGAAATAAAGTTTCGCACCAAACCCTTCTGGCCGTGCTCTGAGACAGCCGTCCTTAGTTACGAATTAAAAAATTACTAATTAAAATCTCCAAAGACAAAACTAAATGCTCACCTCTGTGGCTTATAAAAGACATATAATCTAACAAAAAATTAAATTATTATATATTATTTCAGAATCCGAAGAAATTGCAATCCTTCAACTTCTTTACAGTCAATTTTCCCATTACGATGCATTCCACTTTAAAACTTATCAGAAATCGAAGTGAATGTCATAAGGAAATTATCAGATGGTGCTGAAATGTTATCATTATCCCCAGAGCATTTTAACTGCGTATCTTCCCGTTTTTTATCGTTCTACTTTAAAATTTTCAAAAAACTTGAATAGATAAACGTCATTGGTATGCCAATAAGTGCATAGACATAAAAATACAACATTTCCACAATTTCCTCGAACAAGAACCTAGAGCGACAAGGCCCTTAGGGCGAAGGAGATCCCTATATTCTCGTTTAAAAGGGGAAATGTAAATCATTTTAATCAGTAGCCTACATTTAATTTTTTTTTAGATTGATATCAGGAATCTAAATAGAGTGAAGAGGGGTAAGTGCCGCCACGGCTTGTTATTTTTTGAAAACATTTATATTCCTCTAAGAAACCCCTCTAAGGTATATTATCCATCCATATTTTTTTTATAGGTATTATTGGAATCTTCTCTTTTGATGTTCACCAAAAAGTTTTAAATTTCTATCTTGATAGCGTTTTTTTAAGTGCTTACATTTACCTAGAATATTAACAGTTTGTATTCTTATCAAGTTTAATGTGTGATTTTCAACCATTATATTAACCACCTTATTTTGGAATATTGAACTAATTTGCCGCTGGCAAATTATCTAAAGACCCTTGCCCTGTCATTTTTGCACGTCTGTGTGTGTGGTGGGGGGGGGGGGGGGGGGGGGCAAATGCAACAATGACTATAATAACATAGTTTAAACTTTTACTTGGCCTGAAAACGAAAGGATGTCATTCCTGTTGATGCTGATGATAATATTACAGTAATTCCTGAACCAGCAATTGGCAGGCTAGAAGATTTGACATTTCCAGTCGTTTTCTCCTTGTACAACCATCAATAAGTCCATCAACCATCAATAGTGTTTTTTAGCCAAGTTATAAGTTTGTTAAGTTTTGATTTAGAAGTGTGTTTCGTTAAATAGTCTAATAAAGGAGAAAAAAAAAAGTTTTTAATAAAAATTTTAAAATTTAAATTTCACGTAAAGTTTTAAGACCGCCAGTGTACAGAGTGTCTGTTTGTCTTATGGAAGGTCTGGAAAATAATGGAATTTCTCCGTGAGGTTCTAGAAGATTGCATTAATTGCTTTAGGAGAGGCAAAAACTTTTCTAGGACGTGCAATGCCCCTGGCCAGCTACAGGCCTGAAAACTGGGAAATAAAAAAAAATTGTCTCAAAAAACTAAATGAAAAAGTTGCCCCGGTTTTCCTCACGAAAAAGTTTGTATGTCCCAAACGATTTGAGATAAAAAATACAAAACAAAAACTGCAGAATCAATTCAATTCTAGGTATAAAATAATTATTATTTGTGTTCATATATGGGGGTTTGAGGGGCGTGCACTTGCCCTATTTTTCCTGGGCAAATGCAACCAGCGGACAATGAAATATAAAAAACTGTAAGAAAGCAATGGTAGATGATATAAAAAATCTAATTACAAGTTCTTATACCTAAATATCCCCAAATGGTGTGTGCTGAGTTTTTTTTTTATATTTCATATAGTTATTTTACAGTAATAGTTTGAAAAGAGGAAAAAAATTAACCCGGTTGCACTTACCCCACTCCATCCTAGTTCTAATCAGGTGGTAATATATATATTCTATATCGTTTTTTAAATGCATTATTTTATTTACATTAATTTATTATATTATTTTTATTTATATATTATAGGAGAGACCTACGTATCGAGGCACAGCCACATCACGGGATATTTGAATTTTAATAATAAAATATTTTATCAGGTAGTCAACTTCGGTTTTATGCTCCTGCATTTGCGTACAAAGTTTTGTGCCATTGGGATCAACAGAATTTTTTTTAAAAGAATGTTTATGTGTTTTTGAAAGTAAAAGTAGATTGAAGATAATTCACATTTATATATTTCATCTTGTTTTCTGGTCAATTTCGAATGTGATTTGTACACTTTACTCCTGTAATTTTAGTTTATTGAACTTGATTCAATAACTAAAAACTGTTGCAAAGTAAAGCTGAAGTCAAATTGCTGACCTTAAGTACCTAAGGATATATGCTCCAGGAACAAATTTGATGCTGAATAGAATATGACAAGTCACACATTTACTTAAAAGTTTTAGACAAATTAACTTACCTTTCCAGAAAATTGATGGAGGGGATACAATCTCTTGACTGCCAATTTCATTTTATCTGGCAATTACAGGTGTGTTTTTATGGTCATTTTTAACCCATTGACTGTGGTGGATAAACTTCGTTGAGAATTTCGGATATTAAGAACCTAATTGAGAATTCCGGATATTAAGAACTTAATTGAGAATTCCGGATACACCAATAAATTTTAAATATTCGTTTTAATTCTCATTTTAAATAATAATTCACATTTAATTATACACTATTCTCTGTATCAATCAATTAAATAAGCATATTGTATAAATATGTAGTTGTAGATATAGAAATAAAAAATTCTAATTTTTTTTCTAAATAATTCTTTTGTAATAACACAGCAAAGTAGTTAAATCTAAATAAAATTAAATTTTACATAAAACACTATTATTTTTATGTGTTTAAATGTTTGTTGTTAGCGCAGGGCCCTGTGGCACATTCGTAAGTGTGGCCCTGTTTACGAAGTATGTTCCTCTTATGCCAATGTTCAATTCAACGTTACATTTCATTTGATTTGAACTCATAAATTACATCAGGTATAGAACTCGATAATTTTATCTTCTGAATTCGCTGTAGAAATTCCATCAATAAGATTCTACACAAAATAAACATTAAGCTTCAAGAGCCAGAGGTGGCCCAGCTGAATAAAGGGCTCAGGTCATAATCGGTATGTTCCGAGTTCAAATATTGTCTTTAACATTGTATCGAGCTCATAATCGGAGTGGTGGCAGCTTCGAGGGCGCAAGTGTGGCCATGTTTATAATGTATGTTCCACTTATACCAATGTTCAATTTAACGTTATATTTTGTTTGAACCAATAAATTACATCAGATATAGAAGGATCTGATACTCGATAATTTTATCTTCTGAATTCGCTGTAGAAATTCCATCAATCAGATTCTACACAAAATAAACGTTAAGCTTCAAGAGCCAGAGGTGGCCCAACTCGATACAGTATTCAGCTCATAATCGGTATTTTACGAGTTCGAATATTGTCTTTGACTTTGTATCGAACTCATAATTAGAGAGTTGGCAGTTTCGATCCTGGTCAAAGTCCTCACGCCTATAAAAGGTGCAGGGGGTGTAGCTTAGGTCATGTTCCCATCTTACGGTTAAACAATTACAAGGCAGAGTTCCCGGGTCTTCCAGGATAGATCCCAAACTGTCACCAATATCTCATTGTGTAGCTCTCCTGCGACATTAATTCAACCAACAAATCAAGATTACAATTGTGAGTTTTGATGTAATATTTTGATATAGTTTTAAAATCTTAGCATGCCGAGATCATCATGCAGGATATTGCAAATTTCAAGAGTTAAAAGTGTTACAAGAAGCAACTATACAAACACATAAAACATGCTTTAAAATCATTTTATTCCTTTAAATCAGTAAGTGTTATGTCATACACTTATATAAAAAATATTTAATGTGTAATTTCCTGTGAACATTTATTACTGGAATTGTACAAAATCATTTGAGTTCATTGGGGTTTTAGAAGAAAAGCTGCTGTCAATGCTGGAATAGGGGAACCACTCGGAATACCGGGAAAGGGTCCAGATGATGGAGCAATATCCACATGGGAATACTTCAATGGCTTTTGTGAATTTATGTCATGCTGAAAAAAGAATATATTTTTTAGAAATTTTATTTAATTTCTCTTAAGCTACACCCTCATTTAAACAAAAAGCAACTACCATCAACAAGCCTTGAAAAGTTACTGTCAAAACTCACTGAGAATAATGTAGCAGATAATAAGTAAAACATTCTAAGTAATTTAGAAATAAATTTTTCTGGAACGTTTCTGATATAGCGAAACATGAATCAAACATAATTTGTTTGTGTCTAAACATGTCAATTTAAACAAAATCCTGACAAAATTATTATGTTCTATATTAGGAAAGATTTGGAAAATTTTTAGAGGGTAATACTATTTAAAATAAAAAGTTTTTTAAGGACCACTCTAGTAATTACAAAATATTTTTCAGATTTATCAAACACAGAACATATAAATTTTAACTACAAAGTAAATTCTTGAAAAAATAAAGGCCAGTTAAAATTAATACATGGGTCTTGAATGTGTAAAAGGTCATTTATATATATAACCTTAATATCAAGTTGGTTGATTGAATTAACGTCACACTAAGGTTACACAGTGGGCTATTGGATACGGTTCAGGGTCTATCTCGAAAGACCCTGGAACAATGCCTCACATTTTTTAACCGTAGTCAGATGACAACACTTAAGCTGGCACCTGACGCAACCTTAATAGGCGTCAGGACATTGGACCCTGATCAGATTTAACGTACACCAGTCCTGTATACATATTATAGTTTAGATGACTTAGTATTTCAGTAGTGGCTACCCTTCAATCACAAGTTCACTACATTTAATTTTTCCACTCAGTCGGGTTCGAACTCGCAATCCCTTGATTCCTAGCCGAACGCAAAATTACCGGACAAAAAGGGCCCTTTTAATATCAAGATATTCTATCCAAAACAAAAAAAATATTGCTCAATTTTTGTTTATTCAAAATTCTTATAAAAGTTTAAAAATATGATTTGACTAAGTTAAATTAATTGCAATATAAATGTAACACTTATTATTCTAATGCCCATTCTAAATGGAGATTATTAACATCAGCAGATGCCTCTGTGATTGCCAAATAAATTTGTGGTTTTTATTTACCAATCACAGAGGCATCTGTTCATGGTAATGTCTGTTAATAATGTCCATATAGAACGACCCTAAGAATGCAATAAAACAAAACAAAAAGCTGTATTCAAGTACAAATTGACAAGATATATAGTTTTGTGAAGTTATTTCAAAATAATGGACATACCGTATATACTCGCGTATAAGCCGATCCGCGTATAAGCCGACCCCCTAAGTTTAGGCCGATTTTTTGTCCAAAATCGGAAACTCGCGTATAAGCCGAGTTGTATTTTCGGACATTGAAAACTTCCGATTAAAATCGGCAAATCCTCGACAAAAGAGTGAAATTTTAATTAAAAAAATAAATATTTAAGCCTAGAAATTAAAAGTTTAAAAAAAGTGGCCGAAGAAACGGCCTTCCTCGAAGTTCGTGACGATTTATCGGGCTGAAAAGTATGTACCACTCGCGATGTTCTTGGTGTCTTTCAAACCTCCATCGGACTTCTTAAATTAAATCTCCCTTATTATCAAATAAAATATTTTAAACCACATTTCTAATCCTTAACATCGTTTTGTAAAGATTTAAAAACTTAGAAAACGTCAACTATTTTCTGTCAACATCGTTGACTACTGTCGCTATTAAATACGGATGAGCATTTTTTTATCCATCTCGGAAGGAAATACTACTATTTATGGATGAATATATACTTCTTATTAAAATATTTAGTTTTTAATTACGAGATAAATGACTTGAAAGTAGAATTTGAATTCGCCGATTAGCAACCCCGATTTTACCGCTTTAAAGCCAATTCCATCCAAAATACTAAGGAAACAACTATTAATATCTGTACACAATATTATCAAGGAATAAAATCTGCATTGGGGAAATAAATTTTGTTTAATTATTGCAATCGAGCAAGAAAGATATCGACTTTAAAGTGGTGTCATTCGCTACGCACGATGTCAACTTCTTAGTCTTCCATCCGAAATTCTATTAAAGTAGCGTTTACTAGCTTCATAAATTCTACAAACCAATTAAATATTTATCAAAATATATACTTTTTATTAAGTTAAACTGATTATTTATGTGAGTAGTTAAATTTTGCGTTACGATTACGCCGCGATGCGCAGAACAGTCTTCAGTCAGCACGTGACGCACATTCTCGATCTCGGAAATGTGTCGGCGCGTTTCGGAAGAATCCGCTAATTTCAACTTCTCTCCTTTTCCCATTTTAGGCAAATTATATTAGAAAGCCGACCCCCCTACTTTTTGATGAAAATTTTCACTTACATTTCTCGGCTAATACGCGAGTATATACGGTACATATTTAAATGATAAATTTTATACTTAAAAAAAGCGTTAAATAATACAGTGAAAAAGAATTTAAATTTATATATATATATAATTCTCACTGTATCAAAAACAGGATTCCCTCTTACTGCCAACAGTGCCCTGCCTCTTTTTATTTCTAGAGTGAACACCGTATGTATATATATATATATATATATATATATATATATATATATATAGTGTTCACTCTAGAAATAAAAAGGGGCAGGGCGCAGTTGGCAGTAAGAGGGAATCCAATTTTTGAAAGGCACTTCTTGTTTTTAAAAGGGCACTTCCAAAATTTGACATTTAAAAATTAATATTTACCGTAAATAACAAATCTGTAAGTAGCCCTAATTAGACCCCTTACAAAACTGATAAAAAGGCTATTTAAATCCAACATTTGGTAATAAAATGCCTAATCTTGCAACTTCGCACCAAACTATCTTCACTTAAAAAAAATTTAGCATTTCATATGCAGGCACAGGCAACCAATAACTAAAAATTACCACGGCATCATAGCGATTTCACAACGCTTTAAAAAGGAGTTTCTACTGTCATAATTCACTTAATTTCAATTTACACACAACATATTTTTAATCGATGCCTTTTTTAAAGACAGCAAGGGAAGCAAGTACTCTTGTGCTTGACTGAAAAGGTCAAGAGGGGCGGAATTTTTGTAAAAGGGGCACGAGGGCGCTATTGAGATGATAAAAGGGTGAGCAGGGCGGATCGCCCTTCAAAAAACGCCTATTGTGAACACTATATATATATATATATACACCAATTTTAAACAAATTATATCAAATTTACAGGAAAGGAAAACTTGGGCTGTTTATTTCATTTCATCCCAATACAAAAAATAATATACCACGAAAACACATTCGAGAATTCATACAGCATGCTACGAATTCCTGATTCGTAGCATGCTGGGCCTGAAACTGTATAAAGTCATGCTTTGTAAATAATTTATATTGATAAAAAGATTCTTACTTTATCAAGACCTGATGCCATGATCAAAAAGGCAGCAGGGGTTTGATGACCACGAGCAGTGCGGGAAGAAGGAGCATTGTTGCACTGCAGAAGGTCCTCATACTCCGATTTTCCCTTGTGGAAATCGTAGTCCTACACCGAAATTAATATATAGTTTTATTCATCTTAAAAGTCATTTTGTAGATGTTTAAAAAGTTATTTTACTGGTTTATTAAAAAGGCATCAAGGTTAACTATAGTCATGTTTTCTACATTTTGAAATATTTCATTAGATTTTTCATTCAAAAAAATCATATAATAAAAGCTAGAATTCTCAAATTAACTTAATTTATTGCAAGCATTTTAAAATAATTTACAATGAGCTCAAAAAACGAAACAATTCTAATTGAATTTTTGATTTTTAGGAAATATGGCCAAAAACTGCATTTTTAGAAAAATAAAAAGCACATTATTTAAAATATGTTTTTTATACACTTTAATTCAACTCCTACTGATGATGTCGTGTCATCAAATCTTGTAACAAAATTTTAAATCTTCTTCAAATGTCATATTGATTTAGCATACTTGCAAAATCTTGATGACAATAATTAGTCACATTAATTAATAATGAGTTTTATTTTTATAATAAAATAATTGGACTTTGACAAACTTTGAACCAGCACCATCAACAGTGTTCTGACCAAATGTGCTATGAAGATGCACAATATGTTATGAAGATGCACAATATGTTATGAAGATCCTTTGCTAGGAGCAAATTGTTTCCTAATGCAATTTTATATTCTTTAACTGAACCTACATAATGGTGGAAATCATGCACCAATGATATTGAGGCAGGAGTACTACATTTAAGTTTAACTTATTTTTCATTAACTATCAAATTTATTAAAAATCTCCATTAGTATTAAAAAGATATATGCTACCACTATCTTCTAAAAGACCAGCTAACATGTAAATCCACAGAAATAAAACTTTTTGCAAAAGTTTGTTTGTAAAAGAGTCCACAAATAGCTGAATAGTTTTAATCAATACTAAGTGCAATACTTGTTCAAATATAATATAGAATTAGGTGTATGGCACAGCGACAAAATTTTAAAGGTACATTGTCGGACTACAACCTCTGGCCTATTGCTCCGAAGTCCCATGAGCTTCCAACCAAACTACCTCGAATTCACACTCTAGCTATAACTTGGAAATATTTTCTTTATGCAATAATTATTTTAAATACAATTTTTAAACAAAGCCTTAATATTTGTGAGATAAAAGTATGATTTGTCACTGCTCTGGGAAAATCTTTCTTTTTAGAGCTCACTGGTTAAGATTCATCAAGCGTAAAAGGGATATACAATACAGAAAAATATATATGATATTAAATAATGGTTTAGTCTTTCTATTTACAAGCAAAAAACAATGGAGCTGAGCTGAAACTTCAAACATTGGTTGAGTTCTTAAAAAATAAATTTTTATATGTAATAATACAAATGTTAAACAAAATTTTTAAAAATCTATTCTCCCGCCATTACGCCCATCCTACTATTGTACACACTTTTGTTTTCAGAAAATGGAATAGAAATTTCCTGAATATAAGTTGCTTTACTTTATTTGTAAGTAATACAAAAAACTGTATTACCTCTCTACGAATGGTTGATATTTCCACATTATCACCAACCAATTCCCCAGCGTTTTGAAGTTGCTTTCCCACATCACCTGCATGAGCAGCTCCATTTTCCATGATAATCTAGAGACGAAAAAATAAAATATTTCAAACTATTTTGATGAGTGGCATGGCAATATTAAAATTTAATAACCCTTTTGGAGAAATATAAAAATACCCTTACGGAAAATTATATTTACTTACACTGTAACCATCGCCAACTGCTAAACAAGCATGCCCTGTTAATGTAGCAATGGTAAACATACAAGGATTTGGACTTCCATCTTGGATTACCTAAGGAAATTATATCTTTGAAATATATATTTTACATAAGCTCAATAAAATTAAATTTGTTATGTGTTTAATTTTATTTAATAAGGTTAAAAGAAGTATTTAATTTGTATATATAATTAAAACAGTTTTAATAATTTATCCTACTTTCTTATATTAATTTTTTAAAAAATATAAATTTCTGTTAAAGGAGTTTTATAAATGATTATATTGATAGAATTCAGTACTATAAATGGCGACTTCAGATGAATTTTTTTAGCAATCAAATGATATTCTCAATGTTTAACTGAATAAAAAAGCTTCATCTCTTTATGTGTCAGCTCGAAATATGGGAATTAATATCCAACAGTTATGTACAGACTCATTTCAACACATCCCTACTTCTATGAATTATAATATATTTTATTATTCATTCTCTAATTACTTTCTCAAAAAATATACATTGTATATTTTGCTATTTTAATATTTCACACAAATCAAAGATATATTTTTGAAATATATCGTAAGAAAATTAATAAGGAATCAATGTATAAAAAATATTTGTAGTATTAAATTGACACAATGTTTATATTTAGTTTTAGTATCTATTGCTCACTTTTGCATGGTACTTGTGTTGTTTTGCCAGTAATATTTGAGTACTGAAATTTTACTACAGAAAACCTCAAAATCCTTTAAGCTATTTGCTTTCTAAAAGGATACAAAAGCATGTTTACAAAAAAAAAGTAGAAGCAAAGATGATTATAAGGGAAAAAATTATAAATATAAAAACTAGTGGGGTACAAAAATGCTAAGATTTTTTTTATATGTAGCTTTGCTTATGGACTTTTAATACCTAAAGGGTTTTGTGAGATCAGAAATAAATATGAAATACATACCTTTTCCTTCATATGACAAAGAACGTCAGCCATTGCCATTCGTCCTTCAGCATCTGTGTTGCCAACTCTAACACGAACCCCAGCACGTGAAGTTATGAGCTCATCAGATACATAACACTCTAAATATAGAGGAAAAAAATGTGTTCACCGTACAAGGAAAAAAATTATTAATTTTAATTATAATTTTAAAATGCTTAGTATATATTAAAATTAGAGTAATTCAAATTTTAGTAGAAAATAGTTGCTATTATTTAAATGTATGATCAATATTATCAAAATTAGTGTTCACATAGTTTTCAAAAAGAGCACTTTCCTTACCCTTAACTGGATTTTTTTCAGGAGGGCCAGAATTTTCTCTTTTCTAAAAGCTTTTTTAAAGTTTGTATAATTTAGTGTTTTTTTAGAAATGTTTAAAATTTCACAAAAAATAAAATAATTTTTAAAAAAAACTGCACCATAAACACATTACTTAAAAAATCTCTAAGAGTAGTGTTTTTTTTCTCAAAAGAAAATTTTGAAATCCTTAAATTTTTCTAAAGTTCCTTGTTAAAAAGTTTTTACTATCTCAAATTTCATAAAGGGGGGAAAGAGAGATAAGTTTCAAATAAAAAAATATATTAGCAATAAAACAAATTAGAACCTTAATACCAACCAAACAAAAAGAAACAAGCTTCTTCCAAAAATCAATTTTTATAACTCCAAATGACAAGTCATAAACTTCAATATCGTAAATTAAATTATATTTTCGAAAAATTTAATGCAATTTTGTTATGTAGTGCAAATCAAATCATGATGAAATAAAAAGTGGTGAAGTATAAACATTTAATCATCAGATGCAAAAGGATTGAAAGTCTTTCAAAAGAGATCGCGTCTAGTGAAATTCTACAATTTTAAGGTTTTTATGTATGAAAAATTCTTAAAAGAGTGCCATCTGGAAGTTTCATTCGTCAGAGGCAAACGAAATTAAGAATAACCATCTTACATTTCGTGCGATTCCTACGAAAATCGCAAATATTCGGACAAAAGGGATAAAAAGTTCACTAATTTTCTGACGTGAAGAATGATTATAGGAATGGGCAATTTCAAAAAAGGGGAGGGAAAAATCCACAGGCATTGTGAGGGAGCGAAGAGCATCATAATTAGGGTTGTTCATCTTTTGACACGAGTCATTCACAATCCTTTCTTGGAAAATACCTTCCTTCAAAGTAAGCAATGTTTGGATTGATGCATTGTGAATTCCGGCTCAACTGCCGACCCATTTCAAATGTTAAGAAAAGTAATCATTTACACATGTACAAACAGTCTACAATTATCTTTAATGTCACCAACTGAATACCTATAGATCTCAGAAACGCCTCTTTTACTTTAACTACGGTGTTCAGCAAATGTCACGTGGGTTGAGGGTACGATTGGGATACCAAAGCAATCCTATAGACATACGTTTTTGCAGAAAAAAAAAAAATTACAGGGCGCAAAGAAGATATTGAAAAAAAGGCAGGGCTTTTACACTTCTAAAAAGGGCAGGGCGCATCGGCACTTACAAAAAAAAGGGCAGGGCGCATCGGCACTTACAAAAAAAGGGCAGGGCGCGACGCCCTTTGAAAAACGCATAACAGGAACACTAATCAAAATCGCATTTAGTTTTTTAAGGTTTTTATTTTAACTGAAAAAGTAACAAAGATTAAAAAGATATTCTTGCTCTTACACAAATAAAACCTGCAATAGCATATGATGTGATAGAAACTTTCCAAACAGAATATTGTGTTAAGAATAGGAAATACAATGTGCAAACATATGCATAATATATAAAATATGGACATATTGAAACGTGTTCAGATTTTATATATTATAATTACATCTCTCTGTGTTGAATTTTATATGGGATGTAATATTAAAGATTTTGTTGCTTAAAAAACCTATAAATAGTGAATTTAATTACATAAAAAATATGCCATTAAAACTATAATTAACAAAAAACATCTCAAAATTATTTATTACTTTCTTTCAAGATCCAGACTATAAAAAGAATAATTTTATTTTTGAATGCAGCTTGCCATTTCAATTGAGCAAGGTATTGCCTTATTGTCTCAGTAAATCATTCTTAAAAATATATATTCTTGGGTCCAATCAATAGTTCAATATGGCATAAATCACTTGCGGTGGTGACTACTTAAATAACATTCAACCGTTAATAAATACTCAAATCAGATTGTTTCGAATGTTAAATTGTGAATCAGAAAATTTAGGTAACTCAATTTTAACTATAAGAAAACTATACATATATAATGTACTTTTTTTATGTAATTAACAACAGAACAGTTTGCATTCATAGAAATGCGGTTACTAACAGTTTTAGAAATATACCTACTTATAACATGCCAAAACTCAAAGAAAATTTATGCAAAAGTTTTGCATATATAGCTCTTAAAATTTTTAATATGTTACTTGAACAAATAGTATAGAACAAATAGTATTAAATATTGATGAAGAAGCCCTATTAAAATTTTTAATTTAATTTTATAATGCAAAAACAATTTCTGGAAAATGTTGAATGTAATATTTCTTTGAACTTTGAAATAAATCTTCTGTTCAACTTCCTTATAACCTTGTATTTATTTTTATTTTGAGTATATCTGTTTTTATGATATGTATTTTATTGTATTATGTAGTTTTATTGCGTAACTGGATCAGCCTCCTTGACAGCATAGTGTCTAATAAATAATAATAATAAACAATATCTATAAACCACTGCTTATCACAAAAAAAAAGACTGGTGGGCAAAAAAAAGTTGTCTTTATTAGAACTCTTAAAATACACACTTAAAATATTTTTAATAGACTTACCTGATCCTACACTGTTTCTAACCATGGACATAGCACCCAGAACTTTTACTCCTCTTGGCTTTAATTCTCCCACTGTCTATAACATAGGGGGAAAATAATAATTTCTATAACCCTTTATAAATAAATAATATTTCAATGCTTTTTTAACGATGGAGGTATAAAACCTCATTTTTTTTAAATAGGGTGAATGTACCAGTTTCCGACCAATGCCGAACATAAAAATTCCTGTGACTACTGAACTCACATTAGACTGTAAAATGAAATTTACCTAAATTTTAAAAGCCAATGAGTAACATTAATTGAATGGACTTAAAAAACATAATGATATTCTCTTAGTTTTGAATATTTTCCCAATTGGTCAAAACTGGTAAATGATCTGTAGGTAATTGGTGCATTTACACTACATCAAGATAATAAAAATAGTATGCGGATCTCAGATTTTCTTAAATTGAAAGAATTATAAACTTTAAGGCCTTAAAACTTTATTTAAAATTAATAATGAAGCATTTTCTTGGTTTTTTTTTTTTTTTTACATATTTTTAGCAATATATTTGAATTATTCCTGTATATTAATGCATTTGAGTTAGAAGGTTAGCAAATGCCCTACAAAAAAAATTACAAACAAAAATAACGTACTTGCAGAAAACCAGCAACAGCTGCAGCCCCACACTTGTCCCTGTGCATTCCAGCCATCACACCACCAGCTTTAATGTCAGCCCCACCAGTGTCGTACGTCACACCCTATGACAGATAACAATTATACTTAATTTATTAACAAATGTATGCAGACCTAAAGAGTAACAAAATTAAAAACAAATATCCTTTTAAAAAAATAACTTAAAAATATTTTTTTAACATTAATTTAAAATGCATACTATATTCAATATCAATTTTGCTTTTCTTGGAAAATGTTTTTCTTTTCTATTTTTTTTTTAATTTAACGGGTTTCACACATACTATTTATGAACATTGTTGTTTGTATTATAAAAGTCGGTATTGAATGTTTATTTAAAGGCTGAATAAAGGAAATTTTGTCCCAAATGCCGAAACTTCATTTTAAAGAGAAAAAATTAAGAAATTCATAGAAAATGATAATTAAGTTAAGTTCTGAGTGCACTAGTAAGTTTATACAAATAACTGTCTAAAATATTCAAGATACATTTTTTATCACAAGTTAAACCCTATTCACATAATAAATTTACAATACCTTTCCAACAAGCACCAAAGTTTTCTCAATAGGACCTTCTGGCTCATAAGTGAGGAAGATTACTCTAGCACCATGTCTGTTAACACCTGCATAAAATAACAAAACTCCAGATTATACAGAGGTCTCTATAATATACAAAACCTGAAGAAGACAATAAAAACAACACACATAACGCATTTGTGTAGAACGACTACAAATATAGTTGCTCACTATGCCGAAAGTAGCTTGATACATAATTATTAAATATCAATATTTGAAGAATGTCCAGTTTATTCCCCCAAACTACCAAATTTCTGTTTGGAATTAATTTTAATTATTTAATCAAGATAATTACAATTTTCTCCTTATTTGTTAAAAATCTACTATATACATAGCTATAAGTGATTAAAATGCAACAAGTATATCTTCAATAGTGAGACTTGCTCCAAAGGGACCATTCATTTATTATGTCACACCGTTTTTAATCATTTCGTAAGCCCTTCCTTTCCTCCTTCCCATGTATAATTTTGCAGTTTAAAAAAAAGTTCTGCAGTTCTGTTCTCTGTAATTTACCAAACAATCCTATTAGAATTTTTTTGATTTCAGTAAAAAGTGACTTGTATCAAAGATTGTGAAAGAAAGTTTAGCATTTTTTCTACATAAAAATGTTTAGTAATTTTGCTATGTCACGCAACCACCAAAACCCCCTTCCCTACGTCATGCCACAATCAAGATAGAACCCCCCCCCCATTGGGTGCATAACGTAATAAATGAATGGCCCCAAAGGAGTAACTAATATTACAGAATAATAAAAAAAAATGACCTTTAGCAGCTCGATTGACAGCACCCAACAGTGGATACTCCTTTTCAATGTAGGATGTGTCTTCTACAACCTCAACTTGAATGGGAGTGTTGACAAATAATTCTTTTACGTAAGTAGCGACGTTAGGAGCTGCCATGCGTTCGGGGTCAGAACCTCCAATGTCTCGACACATTATCCTATTACAGCAAAATCTTAATTAAATTTATGCTACCAGAATAACAAGCCAAAAAGCATGCATAAATTAAATTATGCATTACAAATATATATTAATGCAGATTAAGGTGTATTAATATACACTAATATCAAAGTTATAGATAAAGGCTTTATTTAAATAAATAGCAGAATTTAAAAAAGTTTCACTGATTGGCTGGAGATGACAAGCAACCAAATGATTAAACATAAACCTCAGAGTCATGTTTTATTATACAGTTTTAAGTGTGCAGTTATTGTTAGACAATTTTAAAGAAATTGGCTGGAATTTTAATATTGTATCAAACACAAGTTCCGGTATAACATTAAAATATTGTAAAAATAAATGTATTAAAAAAATAGCACAAGTATTTCTTGGAATTTAAAGTCATTGTGATTATCATTAAGTTAATGTATAATAAATACACACATTTAAAAAATAATATTAGTTTACAAAGTAAGCATTTTTCAAGTTGTTTGACTACAGGCATGTAATAATATTGTTAAAAATCCATGATTCAAATGAAAAAATATGTAGCTTATAAAGATATCTTATAAAAAAAATCCAAATGTTATTTTGATTAAAAAAGATAATTTCACACCTTCCTAATTCGATTTCTGCCGATATAGGTGGATGCACAGCCCCAAGCGAAGTGTACCCAAGAATCTCAATCTTTTGCACTTTTTCAGGGACATCTTCACGAATTTCCAATGGCTTAAATATGAAAACACTAAATATTATATTAATAAACACTTATATTAAACTAATACATAAACTTGCTAAAAGTATGAGACTTAATTAATAAAATTAATAGAAGGCTTCAATTTACAATTTTTGTTTTCAAAAAAGCCATTTTAAAATGCATGTCAGCAGGCTGGCAATGGGTTCACCAGAAAGATACTTTATCCGGCAAAATATATAACTCATTTCTGGTTAATTACCTTTCATAATCAACTACATGAGAGTGATAAATAGAGATTGCAAAGCATATAATTATGTCTCTTTAATAGCTAATAAATTTTAATTTTATACTTTTTGTTACAAAACCTTTAAATTTAATACTATCTTCATGAACAACTATTAGTTTATGGTCCATTTTGAATTCACCTGTGAACTACCAGTGATACATGGAATACGAGCTGGAAACCGCTGGTTTAGGTTAAATGAGGATCTTATTTTTAAACAGGGAACGTTGTCTTGTCTGGGAATCAGTGGTCATACTGAATGGTGCTTGGCAACGAAATTCACATTTAAAATTTAGAAGTGAATCAATTGAATTTTGTCGCCAAGCATCTTACTGAAACCCAACCAGGGAAAGTTTCCTTTAAAATAAGCTCCTCAAATAGTTAAAATTATTTAAAAATAACATATATCAACCAATATAAAAAAACTAGAATTGAAAAAGTTTAATTTAAACATGTTAAGGTGTTATTTATTTAAAATACAACACACTGACAAAGCTTTTGTTAATGCATTTTATGTTTAGGTGTTGTGCTAATTGTGTAAATAACTGTAATTCAGGAATTTTGTTAAAAATCACAAACATTCCAATTATATATATAGATATTATGACAAAAAAAACATAGCAGTCTTTGCGAAAGAGTGTCACTAATTTATTATCTGTTACAGAAAAATAGAGTATCACTTTAGTATAAAGAAACTAGTAGGAATACAAATCAAATAAAACATTTCAGTGCAATTACTACAGTTGCCTTTCAAAGTAAGTAACACACAATGACTGCAATATCATTTCATGTATCCGATACATTTCCAAATAACTCAAATGGAATGCTAGTTTAATTGAATTGAACATCTTACCACATAAATAGCTTCTGCAGCCCCTAAAATAGCAGCCAAATCATAAAACTGGTACTTCTTAGATTCTGCAAAATTGGGATTATGGTAAAGAACAGCCAATATTGGACGTTTACCTCCAGCCTTCAGTAACCTAGAATATAATTTTAAATGGTATCAGAAAAATGGTTAAATACTTTATTAGTCCAGATAATATGTAAAATTGAAAGCATTTTGCATATTTTTAAAGTAACTGTATACATGGTTCATATGCATATTTCGAAAATAAAAATAAAGAGTTTCCAAGGTCTTTTTAAGGACCTTAAAACCAATTTATAAGGACCATATTTTTAAATGCAAACAACTTGAATACATTTGCAATGAAAAGTAAACTTTAAAGCCCCAAATAGTCTTGTTTGTAAAGTCTCTCTATTTTAAAAAAAAGTAAGCCCTAGGGGGAAAAAGTAAGTACTAGGGGGAATTTTCAGTTCTTTCAATGTTATTCAGATCGTATCTCAAAATTTAAAAGTCCTAAAATTACGAAATTAAGTGAATTTGTTAAGAAATGTTTGATAAATAAGAAGAATATATTTTTGTTTCAATACTGTTATTAGTTTATAAGTTATTTAATATTAAAGTCGTCGTTGATAAAATTTCGCTTACAACTAATTTTGTCCGTCGAGTTTCTGAAACACTATTAAGAGGAGAGATCCAATTTTTTTAGGGAGTGTAGAAATAGGTTTGAACTGGAAATCCAAGTAAGCATTTTTTTAAATTCAAATTAGTTTTGGATTTATAAATTTTTGAAACATTTAAACACGCTCCACTTTTTGAAGTTTTTTCACCCTCATTTTTGAAACGTGATTTCTAAATTGCCATAAGTCATTTAAAATTACATATTCTCTTATTCAAAAAAATATATTAATGTTCGTTAAAACTTCTTCTTTCTGATGTTATAAAGATTATATTTCTATCTTTACAATTAAATTAGATATGGTCAATTAAGATAGGTATAAAAAATAGCGAAGAAGGATAAAAATGTCGGATATTTCGAGAAAATTTTAATTTGCGACTTTTTGTCTCATTGTTCCGATTGCATCTCAAAAAGTAAATGTCCTAAAATTATGAAATTATGTCAGTTTATTAAGAAATGTTTGGGTAATAAGATGAATATTTTCTTTTTTCAATATGATCAGTATATTAGACGTTATTTTATGTTAAAGTCATGATATTAGAAAATTTTGAAAACAATTCATACATTTTTGGATACTTGTCTTCCAATTTTCAACAAAAAAATAAATAAAAAATTAGGGATATAGATTAAACTATTGGCTACAAATGATCCAGAGCATTTGTGAAATTTCGATTTAGTTTTGTAGTTATAAATTTTTAAATAATTCACGAAATGTCTGAAATAATCGTCAATTATACGGGTAAAATTTTAAGTGATAAATTAAAACTGCTCTAAATAGTTCAAAAGTATACTTTTTTCCCGTTAAAAAAATATAGTTATGTTCGTAAAATCTTTCTTTCTTGAATGGTATCAATACTGAAATTCTATCTTAAAAAATAAATTAGATGTAACTATTTATGTGAAGTACTATAAATATTATTAAAAGATACTCCGGAAGGAAATGCCAACATTGGCAAAATGCCAACGTGTATTTGGCTGCCAACGGCGAATTATTATTAGCGCCAATTCTCAATTATCTTACTTAATATAAATATAAGTTGGCGATTAAGCCTATTTATTCTTGGCGCGTTTATGCTGTTGTTTGTTTACACATGTTTCGCTTTTCAATGAGCACAATTGCGTTGAAGCAGTTCTACAGTTGAGTTTTTCCAGTTATGGGGGGGGGGGATTGGGGGAAGCATGCCCCCCCCCCTCTGTAAACTTGAAACCTTAAAAGTTGGGAATTTCGAGTTTTAAAAATCATTGAGTTGGGAAAATTTATGCCTCAGGCAAATTAATATTATTAGCAAAGGAAAGCGACGGACTACTAGAAATTGCCCAACTTTTATTAAGATGAAACTTAAATTAGACCTCGAAACGGACCACTGCATTGGAACATGCGTGCGACAAATCAATACTTTCGAAAGAACTGCTTAATATTACCTATAAAAAAGCTGAAAATGTCTTATAAGTTGGAACTGGGAATTTTTTTAGCACTGTTGTGGTGTGCAATTTCGAATAGGTAGGTGTGGTCTGGTTAAATAACGTCACACTAGAGCTGCACATTGAACTACTGGCGTTGGTTCGAGCAAAGCGCCCTTGATTTGTTATTGGTACGTATTTACTTACTACATCAAGGACGCTTTGGTTCGAGGCCTTTCTCAAAGAAAGACCCGGGAACGATGCCTCATATTGTTAACAGTGGTCAGATAACGAGGACAACACTTCAGCTGGTACCCGATGTCCTTAGGTTGGGAATTTTGAATCGTTCAAGTTCGGAATTTCGGATCGTTAAGTTGGGAAATTTCTTGTCTCAACATACTAAAAATAAATTTGTGTGACGGCACTGCCAGTAATAATTTATATAACTAAAAAAAGTATTGTTGTTAGGACACATTGTCATTGCCTACAGTGTATGAAGCCGGTATTGGTTTGCGAAGCAAACTAAAGAGGATTGCGTAGCAATCCTCCGGGGGTTGGTGGAGCGTTAGCGGAGCAGGGGGCGGAGCCCCCTAGTAAATTAAATAAAAGAAGAAAATAGGGGAAATCAGTAGAAAGCTGTCGGATGCAAAGAAGCAGTATACAAAGCTGTGTTTAAGTTACATTAAAATCAAACATTTTTAATAAAGGTTTAGTAAAATTATTTAAATGATAGTAGTTTTAAGAGCCTTCTGCAACTTGAAACTTTCCAAGAACCCTTTGGCAAAAAAAATAAGGAGTTCCAAGTATAAGGGCCTTATTAACTTATGAACATGAAAACAAAATCCCACAACTTATGAACATGAAAACAAAATCCCACAACTTATGAACATGAAAACGAAATCCCACAACTTATGAACAAGAAAACAAAAATAAGGAGTACACAAGGACTTCTAAAGACCATACGAACCACAATATAAATGTTAATAATTTTGTCACAAATTAATTAATTTGTAAGAATTACTTGTGATATCACAATTAAGTATTTTATGGAATGTATCCTTTTCTCTCCAAGATTTCTGATGAGTTCTTTCTATTAAAAAATCATTTGACTGAATCGATATATATATTTAGTAGCTAACCAATTCCTCCTTCTACCTAAACAAAAATCTTAACTTTTCTATTTGTTTCTTATTGTTGTTGTTTAGCCTGATTGTCTGTTAAATACAAGCTTAGTTAAACAAAATATTAGAATGAACCTTCATTGCAGTGATTTCGTTGCATTAAAATACCAATAAAAGTTTCAAAATATAAGTCTTCTTTGCTCCTCAAAAGATTCTACTAAAACCTCTATGCCTCATAGGGGACCTATGAATTTAGTTCATTTGATTAGGGGCATATTTGAATTAAAATATATTTTATAAAAATAAAAAGCAAAATAATCTTATTTCTATTACATTCAAAACCATTAAAACAAATTTATCTTTAATTTGCTATAAGTTAATTTACATTAAATACATTTGACTGCAAAATAAAAACTTGTATAAAACTTTATAATTATTTGTTTAACTAAACACAACAATTCAATTTTGTGCATTAAACAACTGTTCTTTCAAGTATAAATGAATAAAATGCTTTACAAATTTTAATGCAATAAAATAGTAAAAATCTTATGTACAACATCCCGCAAACTTTCTATTACTCACTATCAAAATTCACCTGACAGGAAGCTTTTAACTTCATTTTGATTGCAAAGCCACATTTATCAATTCTTAGAGGTAACATTTCAAAATGGTTTACAACTCCAATTTAAAATAAAATTATAGTGATATTAGCATAACACTTAATAGTTTTATAATCTGCGAGTCAACCCAGTTATTTTCAATATAGTTGTCAAGAAATAAGGCAGATAAATAATGTGTTAATTACCTCTTGATACCTTTAATAGCAGCATCAGTAAACCTTCTCACATCATCGTAATGTCGATCTAACGGTCCAGTAGGGCTAAACACCTGTACAATAATTAAAATTTTACTACATTTATTTTAAATTTCAAATAACTAAAAGAAAAGTGCAATTCGTTTTATCCATTCGGAAACTTTTCAAAATGAATAATATTTCATTTTTATTATGATCTAGAATCTGAAACTTAAAACAATAGGGGGGTGTGCAAGATAAATATAGTTATTACTTGGTTGACTTAATCAAGTTTAATGGACCCATATATATTTACATGTCATTAAAAGTTAACCAAGGTTGTTGTATATTTAGAAATTTGTTATTGCACAACAAGTTGTTCATTAGATACTTTTAAGACTAAGACTTGATCAGAGCACTAGTATCATATGAAGGGTATATGGGATAAAGGACAAAAGTGAGATTATCATACCATCTAGTACCATTCGAAGAAAATTATTCAACTGTCATTTCATTTGGCAATAAAGATGTTATGTCAAGTGTAAGTGGCGATAAAAGTTTTGATATGCTGAAGAAAAAAGGCCCATTTTCTGAAAGAATCCTTTTAGATTGATTACATTGTGCCTTTATCACATTACCCTTCATATGATTAATGCAATTTTGTCGAAAAAGAAAGAAATGACTTTTTACTACGTAATATTCTTGTAAAACTAACACACTGCAATACATATCTTATTATTAATGATGTATAAAATAGCAATACTATCTCAGTTAATGTAAAATAATTATAATTTGTTGGGGAACTGATGTAACTCTCAATTCTCTTTTTAGAGTATTGCCTATATACTCTCAAGCAATTTTTTAATTATGTGGGAGAAATCTTTTAGTTGTGTGAAAAAATATTACAGTATATTATTTATTACAGAATATCCAGCTTACACTGTTAATTTTTTTTAAATAAAGAGTCACTAACAAAAAAATATATATAATTCAGTAAAAAAAATTATCCCAAAAAAAGTTTATCGCAGTTATTTTAATGTTCTGATCAAAATTAAAGCTACATAGTAATATCAACCAACAATAAGATAAAAACTATTGTTGATTATCATTTTTATACAACAGGGATAATTTTATTAAATGGGAAGAAAAGCCTGATTTTAAACAAATTACCCTTTCTAGTAATTATTTTCTCAACAAATAATTTATATTTTAACCCAACAGATACTTTTGTGATTTGTTATTAAAGCACAGATTTGTAGAAAATAGCAAATAACAGGAGTTTTAAACTTATCTTCCATGGTCAAGAGGCATCGTCCATGATAATAGTAAAATCATATAAGACACCAAATAAAATATGAATAAGTCAAGTATGATTTTATATATATATGAAATGAACTACGGGGTGGTCATCCCATGAGGGTAGTTGCAGTCGTAATATTAAGTCATTGTCAGGTCGAGTAGTACATCACACAGAACAGTTTATTTACAGAGAGCTCAGAACACATCGTCACGGGACGAAAGACAAAATTGAAGTCATCTCGCATGGGGATGATTACATGACGTGAAGAGGGAAAAAGGGAATTATCATCATATCTGAACACAGTCGTTATTCGGGAAAGGTTATCCATTTAGGGAAAACAGGTGCAGTTGAACTTATAAAATCCCTGAGTGATGGGGAATTAGAAAATATGTGTGTGGGTAGAAAGCTCTTTGAAGAGTCAGCATAAATCATGAGAAGGGAGTGATTTGTTATGGAAAAAGGAGAGTTTTATGACCAAGAGGGAAAAGGTGCAAATTGCACTTAGGTATTTTAAGGGATAGATGTTAAGAATATTAAGAGGGGTTTGACAAAGGAGATTGGGCTTTAAAAGAGGAGTGGTTACAGGAATATTCTTTCATATATCATGCATTTCGTATAAACAGAAGTTTTTCCTGGGTCTGGTTGGTACTGAAAGTACTAATACTTTGAAACAGTCAGCCGGTTTGTATTACATCCTGACAGATACTTTTATTTCTCTGTTAAATAAAATATTTTCCATTATTGCAAAAAACAGAATTCCTTCATAAAAGTTGCATGTTAATTTTAACATTCAAAATACTTACTAATTTTCTTATAGATTCATACCCAGGAACAACTGGGCTTAGAAAGGATTCAACATCATTAAAAGCAGAATCATACTATAGAGAAAAGATAAAAATCAATTACAAACTGTTCACTAATCAATGCTAAATATGTTGTTAGGCTGTTTAGATTGATAAATAAATGTATAGGTATCTTACCTCCTTTTGATGCTTCACAGCATCTAAGAAGCCTTTTAAGAAGCTAGACTCTGGAAGGGCAATCTTGGAAACATTTGGGGAAACCAGAACGATTGAATCAAATTTATAATTTGAGTTATCAAGTGGTGAATCATATCGGATATTGACAGGATTTTGGGACCTGAAAATGTTTTAAATATGTATATTATTATTTTATATATCCGTTATTGCAAAAAATATTTTTTAATTTAGTTATTATTTACAATTCAAGTTTAATTAATATTATATCAGATTTCACTTTAGAAATGAAAATGGGCCTACTTTCCTACAGGTATAAGGATGCAAAAACTGCCAAAAAATATGAAAGAAAAAAGCTTAAAAAAAGCCCTTAAAACTTAAAAAATGAGCAGTAAATCTGAAAAGAAACATGCTTCTTGCATATAACAATGCAGAAAGTCCTGTTTTTGACTGCACAGATTTTGTTCTCAAACGAAGGAAAACTGTTTTCGTTACTGAAGCAAAAAGTATGATAACTGATATTTTCATAAAATGATCTTGTGAATTGTAATATTTTGAGGAGAGCAAGAAGGGTAGCGATTTGAGCATAAAAGGACAGTAGAAACAATTTTCAACGTAAAAGGGCAGGCATGACAGGCTGCCCTTAAAAAAAATAACTAAAGTGAACACTGTTGCATTAGAGTTCCTGTTATGAGTTTTTCAAAGTGCGTCGCGCCCTGCCCTTTTTTTTTTCGTAAGTGCCGATGTGCCCTGCCCTTTTTTGTAAGTGCCGATGTGCCCTGCCCTTTTCAGAAGTGAAAAATGTGCCCTGCCTTTTTTCCAGTACCTTTTTAGCGCCTTACAATTAAAAAAAATATTTTTCCGCAAAAATGTAGGTGTGTAGGATTAGCTTGGTATCTCAATCGTACCCTCAACCCACGTGATATTTGCTGAGTTTAGGACTTGTCATTTGGAGTTATAAAAATTGATTTTTGGAAGAAGCTTGTTTCTTTTTGTTTGGTTGGTATTAATGTTCTAATTTGTTTTACTGCTAATATATTTTGTTAATTTTTTTTTTTTATTTGAAACTTATTATCCCACCTTTATGAAATTTGAGATGGTAAAAACTTTTTAACAAGGAACTTTAGAAAAATTTGAGGATTTAAAAATTTTCTTTTTGGGAAAAAAAACACTACTATTAGAGATTTTTTATGTAATGAGTTTATGGTGCAATTTTTTTAATTTTATTTCTTGTGACATTTTAAACATTTCTAGAAAAACACTAAGTTATACAAACTTTAAAAAAGCTTTTGGAAAAGAGAAAATTCTGTCCCTAATGAAAAAAATCCAGTTAAATGTAAGGAAAGTGCCCTTTCAGTCAACAGAAAGTGCCCTTTTTGACAAATCCCCCCCTGCCCTTTTTTTAAAACTATGTGAACACTAGTTACATATATTTCAGCTAAAATTAAAGTACTCAGTTGCATCATAAATCTTTGGTTATTTTCGTAAATTGTTTTTGAATTAAGATAGTAATCCAATTTAATTAAAACTATAAGTAATTTTTTTATCTTCCAAAGTCATTATTAGTAGGGATGAACCGGATAGTTGTTTTGCCGGATACCGGATATCCGACGCATATTACAAACCGGATATTGGATATCCAAACTGGATTTCGCCGGATATCCGGCAGTTTTTTTTTTTTTAAATATATCTTCTCATACACACTAGAAAAAACGGAAATCGGTCAAAAATTACAAAATATTTTTTTATTCTATAATATTCCCCAATTCCTTACCTTTAAGGTGATACCAAGATTGAATAAACATTAATAAAAACTTTTTATTTACAAATGGTTATTCTAGGGTGCTGCTAGCAATGGGCGTATGTTTCGTACACTTTAAACTCAATTTCTGAATAATTGTATTTTTATCATATGCCCTTTCATTCCAAACATAAAAACTCAAGTTTGTTTAAACTTTTGAGAAATTTATTTTTAAATTCGACTTTATATTAGTTGCGAGATATTATGACCTCCACCATAACGATTCGTTAGAAAAAAATATTATAGAATTTTAAAATTAAAAATTTGAAAAAAAGTGGGTTTTTTAGGGACTTTTGAGGTAAAATATTACATAAAAAAAACTTTTAATGCTATAAACTTTTTAGAGGGTCATAACTTTAAGAAATATACTTCAAGTAATTCCAACAAAAATTATGCTTCTAAATGAATTACAACTTGCATAATCACGTTTAAAAAAACATGATAATTAGCAATTGACTTAATTCAGGTTTTTTTTATATTGCATCGCGAGTTTTAGTGTTTTTATGCATAAAAAACTACGAGTTTTAAATTTATAAAAAAATTTAAAGTGTGTAGGTACCTTAACAGTTCTTTAATAAACTATTCATATTTATACAGATTTTGAAACGGCCAGATGTGTAGTGTACAATACGTTTGAAAATGTAATTTTGCCAAATTGCTGATCTAAATTGCATTATACTTAAATGCTGAAACTAACTTTTAGACTGGGGAATAAAACAATTTCTAATATACAACGAACAGAGATGTAGCTATGCACTCTACACACCACCACTTATGTGAATTGTTCAAACTCGAAGATACTCCACTATAGTGGCGTGTTTCGAAAGTCTGCAGCATATCTTCCTTGCTATCTATTTTCTGTGCCTCACCGCATCCGAGTCTATAACGCACTCCTTACCCACCTGAATAGCCCGAGAAAAATTCAAGGGAGAATCTGCACGCTGTGAATACTTTAGTAGAATTTTCAGGAAAATACTTAAAAGCAAGAACAAAGATAATTGATCGCTACAAAAAAAAATCTTCGAAGTTTTATTCATCCGGATATCCGATTTACCAAGCCGGATATCCGGATGAATAAAACTTCGAAGATTTTTTTTTGTAGCGATCAATTATCTTTGTTCTTGCTTTAAGTATTTCGGCACTTTACTTCCGGATATCGGATATTTAAAAATCAGCCGGATAGTTACCGGATATCCGTTTCATCCCTAATTATTAGCATAACAAATAATGTATTTTAGTAGGATAAGCAAAAACAAACACAGTTTGGCTTTGGTACTAAAATTTTTTTCAAAAATACAGTGTAACTGTACCGAATTAATTTATTAAGTTTTTTTTTTAATATATATGCTCAAGATATAAAGAAAAGTGTAAATACGTCAGTTTTACTACAAACACTTCGGAGTTAATTCAATTCCATTCTAATTATAAGAGCTAAATTTTATTTGATCAACAAATTATATAAAATATTGTCATTAATGCAACTTTCATTTTGATCCATAAATAATAAGAGCTTTATTATCCACATAACAGTCAGCAGAAATACTTTTTCCAATAAAAGCTAAATGAAACCGGTCGTGCAAAGTAATAAAACCATGCTTTAAACTTAAACAAATAATTATTAAAAATAAGATTAAAATAAATTTACCAAAAAGTAAAAGGGGCCGTAACATTGGGTGCCATGGTCGTGAGATTCCTATCGAAACGCTTTATTCTGCAGCAGTAAGCTATTTTAGTCCGGAAGAAAACAGGAACAAGGAATCTTATCTTTATCATAAAATGATAAGGATAATAGTAGGCTAAAGTATCACAAGACTATGACTAAGTAGATATTCATATAATATTTTCACTGAAAATTTGTTTACCGGTTTACCCCACGCGGAGGGTTATCTAGTTTAGCCTTGCCAGAACGTGGAACGTTCAAGTGTCAATTTAGCAAACATTAAAAAATCGTATAAATCGCTAAAATGCGCATGCGTGGTTCTTACTTCAAGCAAATTCTTAGCGTTTATTGGTTAAAAGAGTCTTTTGATTTTCTCTCTATTGACGTTGGTAGGATGACCAATTTGTTATATGTACTCAGCTAAACTAATAAACACTGGAACAAGGACTCCTATTGGAGAAAAATGTACTTTAATGTGGTGCGCGGATCAATACTATTTTGAAGACTGTACAGCCATGGCCAACTAGTTGGCCATGGTACAGCATGTTACACGCCAGTCAGACTTATATCAAAAGTCATGCTGGCACGCCAGTGGCGTAGCCAGGATTGTCCGAATTGGGGGGGGGGGGGGGTTCATAAATTATATTTGGTCCGATCAAAACCAAATAATTTTTTTTATTAATAATTAATTTGAACAATTTTTAACTAATAATTTTAATTAATCATTTTATTTAAATTTAATTAATAGTTTAAATTAATCATTTTAATTAAATTTAATTAATAATTTGAATTAATTTTAATTAATAATTTGAATTAATTTTAATTAATAATTTGAATTAATTTTAATTAATAATTTAAATAAAATTTAATTAATAATTTGAATGAAATTTAATTAATAATTTGAATGAAATGTAATTAATTTGAATAAAGTTTAATTAATAATTTTGAATTAGCAATTTTAATTAATAATTTTGAATTAGCAATTTTAATTAATAATTTTGAATTAGTAATTTTAAATAATAATTGAATGAAATGTAATTAATTTGAATAAAGTTTAATTAATAATTTTGAATTAGCAATTTTAATTAATAATTTTGAATTAACAATTTTAATTAATAATTTTGAATTAGCAATTTTAATTAATAATTTTGAATTAGTAATTTTAAATAATCTTATTTTTAAGTAATAACTTTAAATTAGTAAATTTAATTTATGATATTTTTTAATTTAAGCAGTAGTTTTAAATAAACATTCTAATGAATAATTTTAATTTATTAAATATATATATATATATAAATAATAAATAAGATATAAATTAAAGGCTTAATTTTCGCAGGTTAATCTTCAGTCATTTCCTAATTTAAATTACTAACAAACCTGGCTGACATTTTACAGGTATTTAAGTCTGTATTGATGGTGGGTCCGGATTGAAAAAGTTTTAAATTAGTAATTTTAATTAATATAATAATTTTTAAGTAGTAATTTTAAATTTGTAAATAATTCTTTATTATATAATTAAAAATAACAGAATAATAATCATTTTCTGGTTAATTTTATCATGCATGACTGTGGCGTGACATGGGGGGAAGAGGTTTCATTGGTTGCGTGACGCAGCAAAACGGTGCATTGCGGCAAAATCGTAACGAAAAATGGCGTTGCTCTTAAAAAAATCAAATAACTGTATACAAAATATATTATTATAAAAAAAAACATTGATTTGTAGAATCTGTAAAGCGTGAAAAATTCTTGCCTAAACATCAGCACGAGATGCAGCGCGGCAGGAAAAAAATCCAGAAAAGGTTATGAACACAGATTTAAACGAGAATCTGTTGACCCCACCCTTCTTAAATAGAGCCAACTTTTCCATTATGTGCCCTTCGTATTTATAATAGTTGAATATAACTTTTTAATAATCCCCCCATAAAATTTTTCAAATGAATGTACATCAATCTTGGGAATGATCAAAACCCAAATTTAAAAAAAAGCGGAAAACTGCGTTTCCGTGTGAAAAGTAACACGTCCAAGTGACAGAAAATTAATTTGAAATGTAACTGAGTAAAAAATTAGTTAGTTTTGGGTATTTTCAACGATAATCTCAATAAACAAAAAATATTTGAATAAGAAAAGGAGTACATACTTTAAACATATCAGCTAATTTTTTTAACGATGCTCCTTCCTTTTGTCTTAAATCTTCCAATAGTTTATGTTTTGATGACAGCATACCGTGAAAATGGCAATTCATAAACTTAGCAAGCACGTGCAGTACTGGAGTGATTTTCAAATTCAAATGGCAAATGAGAGACATATTTATCCAACGCCAGATCCATATATACAGACATTTTTATCCAACGCCATATAATTATCTAAGAAAACTGATTTTTGAGAAGAGGAAAAATAAAAGAACCCATCGAAAGTTCTGGAAGTTTCTATTTGAAACTGGTAAAAACTAAAAAAAAAAAAAAATTATAAAAAAACACAAAGGAAACGCACAGCGTCAACATTACACAATTTTGTGATTGGTTAATCACAAAACGAAACAGAATAACAAAAAAAAATCCTAGACACGAGACGATAAATTTATATGGGACTGGCGCGCCAGTCCCATATATTCGAAGCGCCATGGCGATTCGAATATTAGCTGGAAGAAATTTTACATTGTGGAAGGCAAAACCAATAGGATTATATGAAACAAAAGTGATTTTCGAATAAAAAGGAGAGGATTTTGATTTAGACAATCACACCTAACACAATTAAAAGAGAAGTTATTTTAATAAAAAGAACACTGTGTGACGTTCGCATAAAGAGCAACGCCATATATTTTAAAATTCTTTAAATGATAATCTGAACGTTAAAACATATCATATAACTTTGACGATAAAGAACAGAATGACCAGATGCGAGCATTTTTTTAGGCGTCTGCTGAAAATCTGAAAACATTGCTCCTTATAATAAACAATTTATTATATATTTAAAATGTGGGATTCTTTTTTTTAAGGAAACCAAACACACGAATTTAAGTTTAATTTTACAAGTTAATTACAAGAAATATTGTCAAATAATATTAAATTTTAAACTTCTTTCCAAATGTAAATTGTTTTAATTTTAGCGATGGGATTACTTGTTAATTTATGATGCAGTCCCTCAATGGGCGCTATTTAGCGCTCCCTATTAAATTTTGAGAAAAACAACTTTACAAAACAAAAATTTAGAAACCTTGGTACATGACTAAAAAAACAGTCACCACTTATATTTTTATTTAAATAATTTTGTAATGTGTTTAGATTTTTTCGAACAACTTTTATATTGTAATATTGATTACTTTTATTACATTGAAAATTATTGCATTGTACGGCGCTTTGTCATTGTACGGCGCTTTGTTGAGAAAACTATAGATACCACGTCATAAATTCTCAGACTATCCACCCCAAAAGTTAATGAATCATTTCATCAGACTTGAACGGCTTAAGAATTTTTAATTCACGAACAATATTCTCTGACTATTATTAGACACCTCTACCCGAATGAATTATTTGAAAGACTGTCTCCGTCTATTTTTTTTTTTTTGTTACGAGCATTCATTACAATTAACTTCTATTGGTCATTTGCCCAGGATTACTTCACCTGAGAGTCACGTGAACAAGTTAACTTTTTTATGTTTAGTTTGCCTCATTATAACCAAGGTTAAAGATTGAATAGTGTTTCGCACTTTTATATTTACGCTTCACACAAGGTCTTTTAGTTTAACGTTGAGTTCGATAATTGTCAATAAACAAAATTCACATGCATTGGTAAGTTGCTTTGTTTTGAAAATCACATTTTTCATCTTGAAAGGTATTTATTTTGACATTAATGATATTTGAAAGTATCATGTCTTTTCAATATTGAAATTCCATAAGATTTTTTTAAAAAACCGGCGGATGTAGGATAATATAAAAGGGAGTATCATAAACATTTTTTTTCCTAAAATACCGAAGATTTGTTATAGAGAGTCAAGTAATTATATCGAGACATAAAACCCATCCAAATTCTTTGTAAAATTATTTATAAATATTAAAAAAAAATTAATTATAAACGTGTTTAGTAAGAAATATGTAAATATCGCAGCAATTTTTACCTTTTCCTAAAAATTTTGTTTTACACACTGCATACTTTTTAAGTTTTGGCTGTTTATGTAAACTATTGGCAGTCAATTTTATCAAAATTTTTCTTTGAATAACTTTTTAATTATTAATTTAGATTTAGTTCATTTAGATTTTAGTTCATTGTCTTCAGTTATGTCACAAATACATTCAATAAAAAGAAAATTTAATTACTTTCAGTAGAATAAATTATAGGGTTTAATGTCAGATATTACTACATTTTGCAAAAAGTTTACTAAATTTTTTGGTTACATAATTTGTGTAATAGTTTTGATGGTTTTATTTCACAAAAGTTTTAAAAATCATATTAAGCTGTCATTAAATAGTTAGTTTAAAAAAATATTCCCCTAACTTATTTGGATACATTAATACTTTGCAGAAGGGAGGTTCTACAATATTTTTTTTATGTGAAGGCCTTTACTAGAATCGTTACTCAACTGACTAGTACACACTAAAAAAAAAATTGTAAGACTAGTAATTTGGTAGTTTTTTTAAGAAAACTTACAAAAACAAAAGTGTATGTTTCATGATACCTTTTCATATCAGATGCTGAAGAAAAAATTTTTTGAACAGCTACTATCCGAAACATTTAACGAATACTCAGTAACAAAAGTTTTTGTGTTAGTCGCTAAATGTCATTTTAAAAACAACCAACTAACCACGGTTTTTTGTTCGCCATTTAACGCACGACCCAAATTCGAAGAACAAAGCAACATCCACGACGATTTCTCATAACTTTCGACGACCCACCACCACCGGTGCCTCAACGAGAAGTCCCACATTGGTTGTTGACATTTTCTCTGAAACAGCTGATGTGATTATTAGGTCCGTGTTGTGATTGTCGGCCGTGTCTCTTGGCGACGGGATGGGATTGTGGTAACCCTAATCCCGATTTCTGACCCACTTCGGTTCTCTGACGTCGTTGACCTGACGTGCTCTCTGGTGGTGGACGACGGTAATTCCTGGTTTGGGTTTCGATATTTCAGTTCCAACCAGGATTCGAGTTCAGACTGACAGTCTCCAGTAGTGGTGAAATGGGAGCAAGTCCCCTGTGGGACAGGTTTTCCCCTTTTTTACATGTTTTTTCAATACGCAGTATTATTCGCACCTCACGCGGCGATGACAGTTTCGCTTTCTACGCCTTGAGACCAATTAACACTTCAAGACGGCTCTGTTTTCTTCGCTGGCCCTG
Organism: Troglohyphantes excavatus; assembly: GCA_963932185.1. Lineage (NCBI taxonomy): Eukaryota > Metazoa > Arthropoda > Arachnida > Araneae > Linyphiidae > Troglohyphantes > Troglohyphantes excavatus. The sequence continues at coordinate 43,075,473 of OZ010675.1, forward strand.
CGGAAATACTAAAAGTATGCGTTTTTATGCGAAAATAAATTTTAATTATAATTTTACTTTTGACAAGGTAAATGAATATTTCCCTTATGCCCGTCTAAAGCTGAAAAATAAAACTATTGAAAACCACAATTTCGAAAATTTCTCATGTTCAGGTATGCTTTTGCTAGTGAAAAAACGATGGTGGTCCCCAGAAGGATTGTACATTAGAGAAAAATGTTTCACATCGTTCTCTCTCTCAATCTGATCTTTGATTTACGGGTGTTCTTACCCTTCACAACTTAACTAGCAAATAGCAACAATGAAAGTATAGAGCTCCGTAGTTAACATAAGGCGTTAAAATCTCGATTTCAACAAATAGTGGATTTTAATTATTTACTCCTGGACCCTTCATATCAGCTTTTTCAAGACTATGAAGATTTCAACGGAAGATTTAATAACGAATCTAGATATACCCGTTTCTCCGTATCTCCCCCATCCCTGCTGTTTAGGAAAAGATAGTCTCCCTCTCACACACTCATAAAAATAACTACAAGTTTCTGTTGCAATTACATTTTCTGAATTGCAAATAAATGTTCCTGGGTTTTTACCTCGTCCTTCCCAGTTGTTGTCGAAACTTTTAGAATCACCGCCCCTCCATTCTAGAACCGTATTTAGAGTCAGTGGGCCTCTAGGCTTATTAATCCCAATTAAAGGAGGGGGTATGAAATGCCTCCAGTAAAACAATGGTGAGGGTTGGAATTTTTTTTGAAAAATATATATTCCAAAACTGCAAATTAAATCATTTTTAATTGCACAAACGAAATTGGGATACACTGTTTTGTAAATTGTACTGTTTTGAAAATGTCCAATACTATATTACAAAATTTCAACTAATCTCAAGGTGCAATGGCATGCTGGAATCTATGAAAATAATAGCGAAATATTGCACTCGTCTTTGTATTATCCTTAAATGGCTCTAAGCAAAATATAAATGTAAGGAAAATTAAAACAATCGATATATTAAGAAAAAGTCAAACAACGGCATGATAATAATCACAAATTAAACATATTTTTTTTAAAGATCATAAAAGTATTAGGGTATATTTACATTGTACAAATCTGTTGAGAAAATAGAATTTTTCTCCCTCATAAAAAGATAGTAGTATACTATTTTCATTAGAATTTGGATTATCAACCTTATAATTTTTTACGGAAGTTGACTTGTTTTAGTTTGAGTGGTGCGGGCCCCTAGGCTGCAGCCTATGCCTTTATCCGGCCTTGATTCTATCGAATACATCGAATATGTTTACTACTTCCATGGGGCAGTTATGCATTAATGAGGATACAACATGTCACAAGATATAATATTCCATTAATATTCTGAAGTAATTTTCCTAATATTCCTAAGTCCCAGAATAATTCTTACTAGAAAGGAATATAGTACAGCTGCCCCGGGTGCAGGTTTGTAAAAGGGACACTGAATGAGGTAGATTCGATGAAAAATTATGTATTAATAGAAAAGAAGTAACAAAGGGAGTTCTACAGTACCGGGATGGAATGAGTAGTAGATTCGTCCCTAAACTCCTTGCCGGTCGCATACACGTAAAAAAAAATCTAAGTAATACAATTTGTTAGCAAACTAACACTGCTGTCTGATTTTTATTTAAATATTAATATTTGTAGTACTAATATTAATATACTAACACTAATATACTAACACTAGTACTAACATATTATAGTAGTATTAACATTTGCATTTATTTGAATTCGGTATTTCAGTAGATTTCGGTCGACACTTTTAACCGAATTTGTTATCATTATTTGAGTTTCAATGAATATAGCAATTAACAATATATATAAAAACAGCTTAGACTAATAAAAATGATAAAAGCTTATTAGATTTGTATCGTAATTTTACTGATATATCAATTCTTATAAATGCAGTAATATCCCTGAAACGGATTTAACTTAAATTGGGTTTCTAAACAAAGATATATTTGTTATTGTCAAAGATGTTATAATTTTTTTTCTATTAATGCCTTTTTGTAAATCAGCAATGAAAATCCGTATAGGTTTCTCAAACCATGATGTTTAGACTTTTAAGTGTGTTTACAATTTAACGAATGAGGTATTCTCGATAAGAAATAATCATATGCAATGGTCGTGTGTTTAAGCAAACGTCTTCATGGTTGAAAAAAAATGAGGTTTTGAAAAATATAGAATATGACAGTAATTCAAAAATGCAAATTGCCTTTTTTTACTAAATAATATCTTTACAACAAATAAAGAATATAAAAATGTAATAATGGCTGGTGCCTTTTTAAAGAACGATTTTTTCAAATTATGCCCTATTTAATATTATTGTATTTATTCGGATTGTTATTATTCTAAATATTTTATTTTTAATATGAAGACACTTTTGAAAAAACATCGGTTCAATATGTATTTATATTCACTTTGAAGTACGTAATTTATAAAATATACTTTTGGAATGTTTTGAAATTTTGCTATCTGCAATTTTTATCTGCATTTATACTTCTTACTTACAATCAAATATAATAATTATGTATAATACTCATTTAATGGATTCAGTTGTACGAAGTGGCGAAATAAATTAAATTAGAGATAACACGTAATATTTATTAAAATAATAAATAAATATCCAAATTTCAAAGAAAACTAAACTCGAACGCACACACAATTTAATTTTAACAGTATGGAAATCAAAAATGTGAAACGCGCACTGTACAAAAAGTGTTTCGAAATTAAAACATGGACCCAGAGAAGCTTAAGCAACCATATTGTAGTATCAAGAGTTCTTTAGTTAAAAACTGTATAATTTCAACAATTTTTATAGGATATATTGTTCATTTGATTTTTTTTATATAAAACACCACAAGAACAGTCACATGATATTATTGTTTAATATCCTTAACTTTAGATTTGGAAGAGAAAAAAAATCAAGTGGAACCAACCCAATTTCATTTGTACACTTAAAAATTATTCAATTTGCGATTCTGGAATATGTATCTCGACCACCCTCCTGTAGTTGAGGGCCCGCAAAACATATTCAGCCTAGGGGCCTATTAACTCTAAATCTGGCTCTGAGTTTGATCCAATTCGATGCAAACTTTTTTAAAGAAAACCGTGCTCAGTTGAAGTGGAAAGTATAGATTACTAAATAAAAAAATGAGTGAAATTCTTTCAGCCACGTAGGTCATTGTGTGACGTTACAGGAGTATTTTTTCATTCATGAAAGAAATCATGTAAACTACGCTTCGACCTTTTCGACGACAATCGCAAGAGTTTCCGCATGCGTCTCACAAAAACAGAAGATAACGGATACTACGGAAAATAAAATAACAGGACGTTTAATAACATTAAAAAAAATAAGGTGTAACGGTGCTCGCCCACTTTGCGAAATGGCGCGTCAAGTATTGCTCCGAACTCCATCGACGTAAATAAACAATGGCGTAAACTGACCAGATGATAAGATAATTTTCTAGAATTTCTGTGTCCATTTTCCTACAAGGCCAGTTCCTAGCGTTGGGTAACATTGTAGCGACGTTGGACTCGAGCCCACTACCAATTATCTTCGATTTGGAATATCCTTGCGTTCGTTCTACCCACTTTTTAAAGTACCAGCAGTCTTTTCATGGGAATTCTATTCTTTGGATATTAACAAGAAAACACTGTTACAGTTTGAAACGTCTTAGGGACATTTATTTACCGACTTTACTGCCGTAAGCGATAGAAATAATTATTTAAGATAATTTTGGGTATTTTTGTTTGTGTTTTTTTGAAAAGGTTCCAATGAGGAATACTGTGTTGTGTGAAGTTTATTAGAAAAAAGAGAATTTTTGAGTGTAATAGAATTTATTCAAACATCGTTTTAATTCGTTTGTGATTAAAAGTTTCACAAGTTACTACAGATAATTAAATTTTTCTAATAATAACAAATAAGTTAATGTTGTTCTGTTAGTCCCAGGCGTAAAAACAATAAACATACACACTATTGTTCACAACTAAATACTAATGCAAAATATGTCATCAATCTATAGAATAAATATTATCATTAGAGAACATTCACTTATTACGTCACGCTGCTTTTAATCTTTTTCTATACTCCCGCCCCCCTCCCTCCATGTCACATACTGCTACGTTAGTATCATCCCCAACACATGTCACGATGCATTTTTGCAATTAAAAATCAGTCATGAAAACTTCCATTCAGTGCATTTTACCAAACAGCCCCTTACAAAAATAGCGATTTTTATAAAAAGTGACTTATATCCAAGTTTATGAAAGAAATGTCGTCCTTTTTTTCTACAAAGTTATGTTATGTCACCCAAACACTTAGACCCCACCCCTCTCCCGTGTCACGTAATAAATGAAATGACAGTTCACTTTAATATAATTTATATAAAAATAATGCTAGTGATGACTCTACAGATGACGATGACGTTAAAACAAATTAAAATATATAAGAATAGTAATATATTAATTATTTTAATTATAACTATTAAGAGTTTTAAACTGTTATTCACGACAATTAATAATCACAGTAACAAACAACACTATTATTAATAATTAAAAATAATAACTATTATTATTATTTTCATTTTAAAATGGCTATTTATAGTTATTACAACTTTTATTATTACAATTTAATAATAACACTAATAAAAATGAAATTACTTTGTCATTTTTATTACTATTTATATTAATAAATAATTATAATAATTCTATAGTAATACTATCATTAATAATAAAAAATAATGATAGTATTATTATCATTATTTGTTATTATCATCGGCATTATTTTATAATAATATTTTTATCGTGTAAAAGATAATGGTAGTTTTATACTATAGATAACATATTGTTATTACTATCAATAATATATTATTCAAATAGTTTTGTGTGTTTAACTAGATTGTAAATTATTAATGATTTGTTTAGGTTACTTAATTGAATTAGCTTTCCGTCTCTGCATTCATTTAAAAAAAATTATTAAGGAATACTAAGAACAAATAAACTAGAATCAAAAAGAAACATTCAGAAAAATAAGTTTTAGTTATGTAATCGTATTGTTCGTTGAATTCCTTATAGAATATATTGTAGCAAAGTCATATACGGTGTTTTACGTTTTGTTCCGTATTATTATACCTTTTAGAAAATACTAACATTATACTTTTAGTATCGGAAATCGTAAGTATTTTTTTATAAATTTTCCTCTTTTTTATAACTTCCGACTATCTTTATTACGCCACCAAAAACAATCACATTTTTTTACAAGTTTTCCTTTTGAGTGCTAAATTAAATTCATAAACGCCACATTACAAGCTTAAATCGAATCTATAAGTCGCAGATAATGGATTGAGAAATAAGCATTTGTGTTAAAGGTAATAATAAATCAAAGGCAGTGATGCTTTAAGTAGACAATATAATTTACTTGTATTTTGCAAACTTACCGCCTGAGAGAGACTTTTTAAAAGAAAGATATTTTTATTTTCCATTATTAACCAACTTTCCTCGTTGTTTGAATAAAAATGACTTGCAATAGCTGCAATCTTGGGCAACATCAATGTTAAGGAGGTATAAAATTGATTTTCTGTTCATTCAAAAATACCGGTTTATATATTTCTAATCGAAGAATACACGGAATTTTCGATTATTGTTATTATTTTCAGATATTTTATAGTGTCACAATATATTTTTGTGAACAAATAGGAAGTAAGTTTCTCTTTAAATGTTGATTATATATTTTAATTATCGAGAAAATAGTTTAATTAGATTTTAAAGAAAATATGTAAAAAAGAAAATTTTTGATTTATGTTTTACTGCTCTAAGCTGTGAAATTGCTGATCATAATGAATAAAATGTGATTTAAAATAATTCAAGATTTACAATTGGAAGAATTAAAATAATTCCATGGTGAAACGCATCTATGAACTATTTCTATAATCAATATAAGCATTTTTTTTTTTACAAAATAATTATCATAAACAAAAAAGAATTTGTTCGAAAAGATTAAGTATATTTTTGACGCTTTAAATAATTTTTAACATTTATATTTGTAACAATTAATATCTGAACAAACAACGCACATTAATTCGCAAATAAAGAGGAAAACCAACTAACTATAATTCTGATATAATAATCTTTTTAAAAATAGGAAAACCTCCTCCCCCCAGATAATGTATTTTGAGATTATCCGGTTTAATAACACCGGATGAACAATTTTTCATTGTTGGACAATCTTTAATCCAAGAAAGCAAATATTTTGAAATCGGAGAAAGTGTTCGGAAAAAAAATTACGGTTAATCGATATTTCCGGATATACAGCAGCCGGATAATCATTTTTTGCATTTTTTACCAAAGTAGATTTTTATTTGTTCAACAAAAAAAAAGAATTTTCGAAATCGGACAATATTTTGTTTTTAAACGTTCCGGTTAATTGGGATTTCCGGATAGTTAAATACTGGATAACCAGATGTAAAGGTGCCCAAGTAAGACATCCTCTACTCCCCAAAAAATTAGAAATATCGAAATTAGAACAGAAATTTTCCGCAAACATACATAAAAAAATACATAACAGTCGAATTGATAACCTCTATCCTTTGGTGTGCTTTCTGAAATTGGTTGGCGCACTTTCAGTCGGTTAAAAAGCAGCAGCTTTTCTTCATCAAATTAAGAGACGGAGTTTCTTTTTGAAACTATAGTTGGTCGGTTTCCCAATTTATGTATGCACTTTGTTTGTTTGGATTTTGTTGTATAAAGTTATTTATAGTAAAACTGTATCACCCTTGTATGTTTACAACAATTATTTAAATAAAAAACAATTTTAAAAATTAGGCTTAATTTAATTATTAATTTAAAAATTAGGTTAAATTTAAACTAGCTCAGCTTATTCTAGTACATTCAAAAAAATCCCAATTAATGAAGTTTAAACGAACCTAATCTTATTGGTGGAGGTAAATTACAAAATATGTATTTCCATGAACTGAAGAAAGCAGTCGAACAACACGAGTTTAATATCCTTCGCTTTTTCAAGGAATAAGATTAAGGATGTTGTGAACCTCAGAGTGAAAGGACAAGCCCATCACTGTGCATTTAAATGACGTCAATTGGCGTCACAAGAAACGCTGTCAGACTACAAACTTGATTTTAAGATACACTTTCCAAAGAAATTTGCGGTTTGGCGGTTAAAAATAAACGAAATGGTGAATAAATGAAGGGTTTGAAATTCAAAGCCATCGTGTTATTTCTATGTTCTCTTGACAAGACTATGAAAATTATTGATTTAGAAATGTGAAATTAATATAAATAAAACTAATCTATGACGTACTTGGAAATTTTAGGGGATACCTTTCTTGCTTATTTGTATTTAACAATTAGCTAGAATCAATATGTTTTAAATAAAATGTTATATAAAATATTTTAAGTTTATATATTTAAAAACAATAAACGCATTATTTATTTTCCCCATAAAAATGTATATTGAAATTTATATGTAATGAAATTATATGTTGCAAGAATCTAAATCTATTTTATTATTTGTATGTCTCTATAAAATAACATATCCATTCGAAAAATTATTTTTCAATTAAAAAAAATCTTAATTTTATTAAACAAATGTTAAAAAACACTTTTGAGCTCATCATAAACTGAAATTGAGTTTCTGTAAAACTAATATAGTAGTAACATTATTTTTTTAAACATTTATATTTATTTTAAATCCTTTTCCGTATTAAAATTTCGTTTTATTACAGAGTAATAAGCCAAACTATTATATAAATCGTAAATGTAAAAAATTTAAATTCGAATAAAAATAACTTTATTAAAGAAATATTTATTATATCATAAATATTAAACAACTAAAACTTTTCTTTAGCTTTTGTTAATTTTCAATTTTTAAACAATCTTAATTTTTACAGGGGGGTGGGCAAAATTTAACCGTTTTAATGCATTTTAAAACTTGAATATTACTTATTTACACAGGCAGGCTATTTAGCTATTACTGCTAACCGACTTGTTGCAGTTAGTAGCAAATTAGAAACAGCTGAAAAGAAGATCTAGAGTGGTTTTTTAAATACAAATTCCCACCTTGTAAGGAAATCTCGCATCTAAAAGACGATTAACATAAAAACGAATTATCTGATAATTAAAACTCTTCTTCAAAGGCCATATAATTTATTCAACATTTTAGCACTATTTGCACTAAATACTGAATTTTATTAACGCAGTGTTAGAATACTTGTGTAGGTTGGACTCAAAATTCGCAATCCTCAATAAAAATATCCAGGTTAAATTTTAAGAAATTAATATAGAAGGGGGGAGGAGGGTTTTGGATATGTTATAGGAATTAAGATTAAAAAGATTTCCTTATTCCAGTTATCATATTTAGAAATAAATTATATTGTCATTACATCTTAGAGGATAATAAATAGAGATGGTGATTTTTGATTCAAAAATACTCAACTATTCTAAGACTATAATTTAAGACAAAATTACCTAAAGTGTAAAATTATTAGTTAATCTTAAAATTGCAACCCAGTTTGTAATTTTCCACCTAGTAAGAAAGTCTCATTGCTAAAATACGATAAAGGAGAAAAAAGAACTCTCAGATAATTGATCTTTGGCAATTATTTACTTTCAATATATAAATTAAATAATTGAATATGAAAACACAGAATTGCAATAGAATTATTTAGGGAAATATTCAATTTATCAGAATTGTTTAAAAAACATCCATTATCACTATCAAATAAAATTATGAAGTTTGAAAGTAAAATATAAAAGTATGAACTATTGATATTCCATATAAAGCGTTTATTAATATATAAATGCACCAGCAGGTCCTGATGTGAATAAAACTGTAGTACTAGAGTTGCACAAACCTTTCATTTTATCAAATCCTTTCTATCTTTTTTTAATTGTTTTTCGCTTATGATGCCTCTGAACACTTATATTTCAATTTTAATAAATTTACCTTTAGGTTATCGAATTTTTGACGTTATGATAATTGAATCATATTTAAATTCACTTTAAAATTGACATAATATACTCATTTTTAATGGGGGCATAAAAGTTTTAAAAGTAAAAAGCACATATGATTTAAAAAAAACACTAATTTTTATGCGAAACATTTTGTTTCTCCAGAAAGAGTCTACCTATTTTGTTTAATTGTTTCATTATTCGTCTATTATTTATTTAAAAAACGTTCCATGAGATTGATAGAAAAACGAAATACAATTGATTGAAATTTCTATACGGTTTTGAAAAAGAACAAAACTATTGAAATTATCGAAAATTATTGGAAAAATTTGAAAAATTACATCTTATTTTAAAAATATTAAAACATGATTACTTACATCAATGAAGAAAATATACAAGTGTTCACAGATAAATATACTTGAATGGAGGTGCAGTTGATATAAATAATTTTGTCCGTTACTTGTATAAGCGAGGTGAATTATCTCTTTCAGTTACGAGGACAACATTGAAACTAAATGTTAGGTCAGTCTGTTCATCTTGATACGGCTTACGACGCAGTGTCGTGAAAGATTTGAATATGATGATACACCCAATGATGCGGAGTGGATTATCAAATAAAAAAAATTATAAACATTGAAACTGGCGGGACGGTTATTTTTGGAAAATCCAAAACAATTCGTATGAAAGTTGACCTGTCTTTCCAAACCTTTGCACCGAAACATATTACAGCATCAGAACCACGTGATGGCCGCAGCCGTATGTCGTAACCTGATAGATATTGCGTTTTCACAGCCAAGGGATATACGTCAACGGATAATTGACATTGAACATTATGAGATGATTTTAACCTTTTCTAAATCAAATGTGTTGATAACTTGATATTTTAAACTTCCTGCGTAAATCCCGTAGGATTTAAAGGTTGTCGCGATCGCGTTGTAAAAATGGGATTTCCTTTCCGACATGCAATAATGTGCGTCAATATGTCGATGCTTGAAAGTGATGAGAACGAGTTTATTAGATGGTTAAATTAAATGATCCAGCATTAAGCATAGATGTGGGAATAAATGGTGACCGTGTGGATAGACATAACAAGTGGATTTACCAGATTTCAGATGAGCCACCGAAACAGTTTTTGAACTAATTTCAACGTCAATTTTTTTTTATTATAAAATGTAAAACAATAAATATCAATATTAAAAAAGGATTAAGAGATTATTATCATGGTATAGTTTAAAAGAAGGGACTACAAATCCGATCTTTATTAAAAAAACTACAAACTTTATCTTTTTATCTTTAAGAAAAAGGGTTAATCAAAATTCCACCATGTTCTAAGGAACTCAGATTTCACGTGACACAAGCGGCCGATTGGAGTTCGGAATTTTCCCGAATTCATACACGCAATGCATAACTTTTTTTTTTCTTCCAAATTGCTCATTTGTTCATATCATCGGTGAAAAACGATTTTTGCTAAAATAGATTGTGAATATATGGTTTCGTGTTGTTAAGGTTTAAAATGTCTAAGGTAGAATGAGTTTTAAAAAGTTTTACATTTAGTAGTTATTTAATAACACCCAGTTAGCAATTAATTCCACAAAACTAAATATTTAGATACTTCAAATTTTAAAACTTTCATATTATTACTTACAGAAAGAAACAAAAATATTTTTACGTGAAGAATCTTTAGAATAAGCTGCATTGGGTTGTATCAGGATGGAAACACTATGCTACACTTTCAGAGAGATTCATCTAGATACTATAATTCGGTGACAAATAGCACGATTGGCATAAGTTTGATTTTGTTCAATTGGAAATTAGGCGCCGATAGGTGTAAAATCTTTAAATAAAGCAAAGCAATTACGAGTTGTGTATGGAAGCCCGCGGCATCAGACGAAAACTTATTTATCACCTTTCTGTAGGCGAAGTTTTTGTTGGCCACCAATTTCTATTTCTATAATTTGCTGTAATAAAGTTTCGCACCAAACCCTTCTGGCCGTGTTCTGAGACAGCCGTCCTTAGTTACGAATTAAAAATTTACTAATTAAAATCTCCAAAGACAAAAAAAAAATGCTCGCCTCTGCGGCTTATAAAACCATATAATCTAACAAAAAATTAAATTATTATATATTATTTCAGAATCCGAAGAAATTGCAATCCTTCAACTTCTTTACAGTCAATTTTCCCATTGCGACACATTCCACTTTAAAACTTATCAGAAATCGCACTGAATGTCATAAGGAAATTATCAGATGGTGCTGAAACGTTATCATTACCCCCCGAGCATTTTAACTGCGTATCTTCTCGTTTTCTATCGTTCTACTTTGATGAATTTAAAATTTTCAAAAAACTTGAATAGATAAACGTCATTGGTATGCCCATAAGTGCATAGACATAAAAATACAACATTTTCACAATTTCCTCGAACAAAAACCTAGAGCGACCCAAGGCCCTTAGGGCGAAGGAGATTCCTATATTCTCGTTCAAAAAGGGAAATGTAAAATATTTTAATGAGTAGCCTACATTTAAATTTTTTCTAAATTGATATGAGGGATCTAAATAGGGTGAAGTGGGATAAGTGCAGCCACGGCTTGTTATTTTTTGAAAACATTTATATTTCTCTAAGAAACCCACTAGGTACACATTATGGGAATCTTCTCTTTTGATGTTCAACAAAAAGTTTTTAAGTTCAATCTTGATAGTGTTTTTTTTTAAGTGCTTAACGTTTACCTAGAATATCAACAGTTTGTATTCTTATCAAGTTTAATGTGTGGTTTTCAACCATTATATTAACCACCTTATTTTGGAATGGAACTAATGGTTTAGCATTGGCAGGCGATGGCAAATTATCTAAAGACCCTTGCCCTGTCATTTTTGCACGTGTGGGGGGGGGGGGGGGGGATGCAACAATGACTATAACAACATAGCTTAAACTTTTACTTGGCCTGAAAATGAAAGCATGTCATTCCTGTTGATGCTGATAACCAGTGGCGGCGATTGGGTGGCAAAAGTGCGGGGGCAAGATAAAGAGGACCATTTAGAGGAACAAGAAGTGTGTGTGTGAGGGGTGGGGGCGAGAAAAATTTCGGTCATTGGCCGCCTGTATAAGTGAGGGTGTTAGAGTTATGTTTTATTTTTAAAAAGTGCAATATTAAAAAAATAAGGGGGCAACATCCAAAAAAAGTGCGGGGGCAACCCTTCGGGGGCAACCGTTCTTGCCCCAATTGATTCAATAACTAAAAACTGTTGCAAAGTAAAGCTGAAGTCAAATTGCTGATCTTAAGTACCTAAGGATATATGCTCCAGGAACAAATTTCATGGTGAATAGAATATGACAAGTCACACATTTACGTAAAAGTTTTAGACAAATTAACTTACCTTTCCAGAAAATTGATGGGGGGGGGGGGGGGATACAATCTCCTGACTGTCAATTTCATTTTATCTGGCAATTACAGGTGTTTTTTTAATCCATTGACTGTGGTGGATAACTTCGTTGAGAATTCCGGATATTAAGAACTTAATTAGGCATTCCGGATAATTGAAAGCCGGATATTTTTTTTTCTTCAAAAGATGTTCAAGAGAGACATCCCCTATCCAACCAGAAACAGGACAGCAAAATATAAGTTTAAATAAATATTAGTCTTTAATAAAATAATATACTTTTATTTCAGGTCAAAATAGAGAGCAAGGGAAGAAGTACAATTTCTCATTGTGATGAAGGGAAAAATGAGAAATTGCACTTCTTCATTACAAGAGGAACACAGGACATCAAATAGTAACTTATCAATGCAAAAAGTAAGTTTGGTTAAGAATTCTGTTTTAGTAAAATAATATACTTTTATTTGTTTGAGATAGAGACGATTGCGAGAGTAGAAATTCAATGTATCATTGTGATTTGGGGAAAATGAGAAATTGCACTACTTCATTACAATAAGACATACAGGACATCAAAAAGTCATCAATGTAAAATATTAAGTTCGAATAATAATTTGTTTTTAATAGAATTTTCTTTCCAATTTCAATATAAACTTTTATTTCATGTCAAGATGGGAGAAACAATTTCAAGAGAATTGCAATTTATCATTATCATGAAGGGAAAATGTGAAATCGTACTTATCTTCGCAATAGAAGACAGATCATCAAAGAGTAATTCACCAGCGTCAAAATTTAGTTTGAATGAGAAAAATTTTAATCAAACTATTTGTATTTCACATCAAAGATTTCAAGTTATATGTAGATTGTAGAATTATTTAATTTAACACCAATAAATTTTAAATATTCGTTTCTCATTTTAAATAATAATTCACATTTAATTATACACTATTCTCTGTATCAATCAGTTAAATAAGCATATTGTATAAATATGTAGCTGTAGATATAAAAAAATTAAAAAATTTCTTTCTATATTTTTTTTCTAAACAATTCTTTTGTAATTAAAATACAGCAAAGTAGTTAAATCTAAATAAAATTAAATTTTACATAAAACACTATTCTTTTTATTAAGTGTTTGTTGTCAGCGCAGGGCCCTGTGGCACATTCGTATGTGTGGCTCTGTTTACAAAGTATGTTCCTCTTATACCAATGTTCAATTCAACGTGACATTTCATTTGAACCCATTAATTACATCAGGAATAGAACTCGATAATTTTATCTTCTGAATTCGCTGTAAAAATTCCATCAATCAGATTCTACACAAAATAAACATTAAGCTTCAAGAGCCAGAGGTGGCCCATCTGGATAAAGCGCTCAGGTCATAATCGGTATGTTCCGAGTTCGAATATTGTCTTTAACATTGTATCGAGCTCATAATCGGAGGGTTGGCAGCTTCGAGGGTGCAAGTGTGGCCATGTTTACAATGTATGTTCCACTTACACCAATGTTCAATTTAACAATATATTTTCTTTGAACCCATTAATTACATCAGATATAGAACTCGATAATTTTATCTTCTGAATTCGCTGTAGAAATTCCATCAATCAGATTCTACACAAAATAAACCTCAAGCTTTAAGAGCCAAAGGTGGCCCAGCTCGATACAGTATTCACCTCATAATCAGTATGTTACGAGTTCGAATACTGTCTTTGACTTTGTATCAAACTCATGATTGGAGAGTTGGCAGTTTCGATCCTGGTCAAAGTCCTCACGCCTATAAAAGGTGCAGGGGGTGTAGCTTAGGTCATGTTCCCATCTTACGGTTAAACAATTACAAGGCAGAGTTCCCGGGTCTTCCAGGATAGATCCCAAACTGTCACCAATATCTCATTGTGTAGCTCTCCTGCGACATTAATTCAACCAACAAATCAAGATTACAATTGTGGGTTTTGATGTAATATTTTGATATAGTTTTAAAATCTTAGCATGCCGAGATCATCATGCAGGTTATTGCAAATTTCAAGAGTAAAAAGTGTAAAATATTTTTTTTATAAAAAAAAATTTCTTACAAGGAACAACTATACAAACACATAAAACATGCTTTAAAATAATTTTATTCCTTTAAATCAGTAAGTGTTATGTTATGTTATACACTTATATAAAATATTTAATGTATAATTTCCTGTGAACATTTATTACTGAAATTTTACAAAATCATTTGAGTTCATTGGGGTTTTAGAAGAAAAGCTGCTGTTAATGCTGGAATAGGGGAACCACTCGGAATACCGGGAAAAGGTCCAGATGATGGAGCAATATCCATATGGGAATACTTCAATGGCTTTTGTGAATTTATGTCATGCTAAAAAAAGAATATATTTTTTAGAAATTTTATTTAATTTCTCTTAAGCTACACCCTCATTTAAACAATAAGCAACTACCATCAACAAGCCTTGAAAAGTTACTGTCAAAACTCACTGAGAATAAGGTAGCACATAAGTAAAACATTATAAGTAATTTGGAAGTAAATTTTTCTGATATAGTGGAACATGAATCAAACATGATTTGTGTGTGTATATGATATGTCAATTTAAACAAAATGATTATGTTCTATATTAGGAAAGATAATTGGGGGAATTTTACTTAAATAGAGGGTAGAATTATCACAAAAATATACACAACTAGTAAAGGAATGAGAAATGTATAAAAGATGGTTCATTACCTATTCAATGAAACAAAGCATATTGAGACAACAGTAACGTGCTGTTCGGCTCAAAAAGTTTTCATTCATTGGTATTTTAAAATTATAACCTTATACACAAGCATAACAAATGAATGAATAATGTCGAAAGATTATTTATTAAATGAGTTACTTTATATTTAAATGTATACTTATAAACATGAATTTATATAATAAATATGGAATTAAACTATCAGAATTTATTGTAAAAAATGATAATACTTAGAGTTGACACTTAACACTAAACATGAATGTCAGGCAGATAAATTACACCTGAAAATTATTAAGTTTTTTTGTAAATTAATAATTAAATTCATAATTAATTAATGTTTGAAGTCATCTGCAAATATCAACCATCAAGAGTTAATTGAAATTTCTTTCAAGTTTATACTCTCATAAAGTGAATACCTGACAGTGCTAGACAAAATATTAAAAAAAAGCAAATTCAACTTTTCAAACATCTTAAAATCATATTAATTTCACATGCTTTTTTAGTGCAAATTCATTTCCAATGACTGATTTAATGTTTTCTGTTTTTCAGGTATGTGGCAACCTTTGTTATTTCATACGAATTAATAATATTGTTTTTAATTTACAATGTCATTATGAATCATTTTTAGTTTTCCAATGAATGCTAAATTTAATAGTAGAAAAAATTTCAATAACTTTTTTTAAACTTAAGATGTGCTTAAAGTTAAACTTTTTAATTAATTAAAGAAAAAATCTGTCTAGTGAATTTTAGTTATATTATTTTATTGAATGCTCATATGATAAATATTAGAATTTTTATGGAGGGTAATTTTGGAGAAACTAACCAGAATCTAATTATCTACTGCTATGGATAAACCTATACTTTTCAGTGTTCTGCTTTGGGCTTTCTGGATAAGCTTGTCTGTGCTTCTGAACAATTTGCATTAGGAACTGTAGCCGAGTTTCATCTTTAGTTAAATAATCCACCAAACTCTTGAATTAGAGCCATATGATGATATTCTACAGGATCATTTGTGACTGGCATAGCTTTCACAATTTTTAAAGCTTGGTGGAAATCATTGATTTTCGTATGCAATCGGGTCAACATGAAAACTATTTGAAATTTCCGTCTTTTTAGACAATATAATTGATCTTTTCATTACAAAATTCTCAACTTTGTCCTGAAATGATTTACGATCAACATTGATACGTTTTGAAGGATCCTTGTGTTTCTTCACTTTTTGCATATGTTGCAACTATAAGCCATGAAAACAGGTACATACTGTCTAAAATGCTAATCCTACAAGGTATTTTGATAAATACCAGATCTGCTTTATAAACTTCTCTGATGCAGCTTTGGAGTGACCAAATGTATAACTAAATAGTGTAAAAGGGTCTTGAGTATTTTGAAAATAATTTAAAGATGCACCAGATGCTACAGTAGCTGTTATCCAGGCATTAACACCAACTCAAACAACAAATGGTCAACAATATAAGTCAGGCCCTGTATTTTCTTTCACAGTGAGCTTGAATTGGGATTGCAATGTTTATACAACTTTGTAAAACTTTTTTAATTCAACTACTATGATGAATTATGCCCATGGTGCTAAAAATCTTATACCCTAAACAGACGTTTTTCCAAGAAAATAATAGCTAGTTCAAGAAATGCCTTGTAATAACTTCTTGACTGACTATTCTTTAGGCACTGATGGGAAAACTCTAATATAGTGTTCTTGACATGAATTTTCCTACTACGTTTTTTATACAAAATGAACAATTTTAGAGGTTATTATCATTAAAAAAAAAGTTTTTTGTATTTATTAGAGTGGCTCTTAAAAAAAAGTTTTTTAAGAATAAATACAAAACACTCTAATAAATACAAAATATTTTTCAGATTTATCAAACACAGTACATATAAATTTTAACTACTAAGTAGATTCTGGAAAAAATAAAGGCCAGTTAAAATTAATACATGGGTTTTGAATATGCGTAAAAGGTCATTTGTATATATAACCTTAATATCAAGTTGATTGATTGAATTAACGTCACACAAAGGCTGCACAGTGAGCTATTGGCGATGGTTCGGGGTCTATCTCGAAAGACCCCAAATGAGAATGCCTCGCATTTTTTAACCATGGTCAAAAGACAACCCTTGAGCTGGTAACCAACACAACCTTAACAGGCGTCAGGACATTGGACTCTGATCAGACTTAACGAACACCCGTCCTGTATACACGTCAGTATATATTATCAGATAGTTTAAATGACTTTTAGTAGTGGCTACCCTTCAATAACAAGTTCACTACATTTTAACTTATTATCAAGTCAACTCAGTTGGGTTCAAACTCGCAATCCCTTGATTCCTAACCGAAAGCAGATCTACTGGACTAACAGGGCCTTTTTAATATCAAGATATTCTGTCCAAAATAACAAAACAAAATATTGCACAATTTCTGTTTATTCAAAATTCTTATAGAAGTTTAATAAATATGATTTGACTAAGTCAAATTAATTGCAATAAAAAGTAACACTTATTATTCTAATGGCCATTCTAAATGGAGATTATTTGTAAGCAGATGCCTCTGTGATTGCCTAATAAATTTGTGGTTTTTATTCAACTATACCAGAGGCATCTGGTATAGTTAAATAAAAACTGGTATAGTTAAAAAAAAAATCTGCTAATGCTAATGTGCGTTAATAATGTCCGTATGGAACGGCCCTAAGAATGCAATAAAACAAAACAAAAAGATGTATTCAAGTACAAATTGACAATATATATAGTTTTGCGAAATTATTTCAAAATAGTGGACATATATATTTATATAATAAATTTTATACTTAAAAAAGTGCTAAATAATACAGTACGAATGAATTTAAATTTGTTGCAAATACCTTCGTTAGTCAACTTCATATATATATATATATATATATATATGTACACCAATTTTAAACAAATTATATTAAATTTATAGGAAAGGAAAACTTAGGCTGTTTATTTCATTTCGTCCAATACAAAAAATAATTACATTACAATAAACAACGAAAACACTAGGACACACTGTGCATGAGCTTCTCGGCGATTCGAGAATTCATACTACATGGTACAAATTCTCAAATCACAGAGAAGCTCATGTGAATTTTATTCATTCATGTAGAATGAGCCTGAAACTGTATAAAGTCATGCTTTGTAAATAATTTATATTGATAAAAATATTCTTACTTTATCAAGACCTGATGCCATGATCATAAAGGCAGCAGGGGCTTGATGACCACGAGCAATGCGGGAAGAAAGAGCATTGCCGCATTGCAGAAGGTCCTCATACTCCGATTTTCCCTTGTGGAAATCGTAGTCCTAAACCGAAATTAATATATAGTTTTATTCATCTTAAAAAAGTCATTTTGTAGATGTTTAGTTACTGGTTTATTAAAAAAGCATCAGTTAACTAGTCATGTTTTCTACATTTTAAAACATTTCATTAGAGATTTTTCATTTAAAAAATCAAATAATAAAAGTAAGCTAAAATTCCTCAGATTAACTTAATTTTTGCAAGTATTTTAAAATAATTTACTATGAACTCATGAAAACTAAACAATTCTAATTAAATTGTTGATTTTTAGGAAACATGGCCAAAATCTGCATTTTTAGAAAAATAAAAAGCACATCACTTAAAATATGTTTTTTATACACTTTAATTCAATTCCTACTGATGATATCGTGTCATCAAATCTTGTGACACAATTTAAAATCTTTTTCAAATGTCATATTGATTTGGCACACTTGCATAATCTTGATGACAATAATTAGTAATAGTAATTTATAATGAGTTCTAGTTTTATAATAAAATAATTGGACAGTGACACATTTTGAACCAGCACCATCAAGATCAACAGTGTTCTGACCAAATGTGCTCTGAAGATGCACAATATGCTATGAAGATCCGTTTCTTCGAGCTGTTTCTTAATGTCATTTCATATTACTTAACTGAACCTAAACAATGGTTGGAAATTATGCACCAATGATATTGAGGCAGGAGTACTATATTTAAGTTTAACTTATTTTTCCATTAACTATCAAATTTACTAAAAATCTCCATTAGTATTAAACATATATATGCTACCTCTACCTTCTAAAAGACCAGCTAACATGTAAATCCAAAGAAATAAAACTTTTTGCCAAGGTTTGTTTGTAAAAGAGTCCACAAATAGCTGAATATTTTTAATCAATACTAAGTACAATATTTGTTCAAATATATTATAGAATTAGGTGCATGACACAGCGAAAAAAATTTTAGGGTACATTGTCGGACTTCAACCTGTGGCCTATTGCTCCGAAGTTCCACGAGTTTCTAACCAATCTACCTTGAAGGCACACTCTAGCTATATCTTGGAAATATTTTCTTTATGCAATAATTCTTTTAAATACAATTTGTAAACAAAGCCTTAATATTTGTGAGATAAAAGTACGATTTGTCACTTCTCCGAGAAAATCTTTCTTTTTAGACGTCACTGGTTAAGATTTGTCGTGTGTAAAAGGGATATGTAATACAGAAATAATGTATATGATATTAAATAATGGTTTAGTCTTTCTATTTACAAACAAAAAACAATGGAGCTGAGTTGAAACCTCAAACATTGGTTTAGTTCTTAAAAAATACATTTTTATATGTAATAATACAAATGCTAAAAAAAAAATCTTCTCTCATCATTAAGCCCATCCTACTATTGTACACACTTTTGTTTTCAGAAAATGGAATAGAAACTTCCCGAGTATAAGTTGCTATACTTTATTTGTAAGTAATACAAAATACTATATTACCTCTCTACGAATGGTTGATATTTCCACATTATCACCAACCAATTCCCCAGCATTTTGAAGTTGCTTTCCCACATCACCTGCATGAGCAGCTCCATTTTCCATGATAATCTAGAGTCGGAAAAATAAAATATTTCAATCTATTTTGATGTGTGGCACAGCATTATTAAAATTTAATAACCCTTTTAAAGAAATATGAAAATAATCTTACTACGGAAAAATATATATACTTACAGTGTAACCATCGCCAACTGCTAAACAAGCATGTCCTGTTAATGTAGCAATGGTAAACATACAAGGATTTGGACTTCCATCTTGGATTACCTAAAGAAATTATCTCTTTGACATATATATTTTACATAAGCTCAATAAAATTAAATTGGTTATGTGTTTAATTTTACTAATAAGGATAAAACAAGTTTTTAATTTGTATATGTAACTCAAACAGTTTTAATAATTTATCCTACTTTCTTATATTAATTAAAAAAAAATTAGAAATTTTTGTCAAAGGATTTTTATAAATGATTATATTGATGGCATCCAGTATTATAAATGGTGACTTCAAATTAATTTTTTTAGCAATCAAATGCTAGCTCTCAATGTTTAACTGAATTAAAAAAATCTTAATCTCTTTACGTGTCAGCTTGAAATATGTGAATTAATACCTAACAATTATGTACAGACTCATTTCAGCACATCCCTACTTCTATGAATTATAATATATTTTATTATTCATTCTCTAATTACTTTCCAAGTAAATATAAGTGTATATTTTGCTATTTTAATATTTCAAACAAATCAAAATATATTTTTGAAAAATATCATAAGAAAATTAATAAGGAATCATTGTATAAAAATAAATATATCTGTAGTATTAAATTGACATAACGTTTATATTTAGTTTTAGTACCTATTGCTCACTTTTCCAATTACTTTCGCCAGGTAGTGTGTTGTTTTGCCAGTAATATTTGAGTACTGAAATTTTACTACAGGTAACCTCCAAATCCTTTAAGTTATTTGCTTTCCAAAATAATACAAAAACATGTCTCCAGAATGAAGTAGAAGCAAAGATGATTAAAAATGCAAAAATTAGCAATATAAAAAGTAGTGGGTTACAAAACTACTAAGAATTTTTTTACATGTAGCTTTGCAATGGACTTTTACCACCCAAGGGTTTTGTGCGATAAAAAAAAATATGAAATACCCACCTTCTCCTTCATATGACAAAGAACGTCAGCCATTGCCATTCGTCCTTCAGCATCTGTGTTGCCAACTCTAACACGAACCCCAGCACGTGAAGTTATTAGCTCATCAGATACATAGCACTCTAAATGCAGAAGAAAAAAAACAGTGTGAACACCATACAAGGAAAAAATTATTAATTTAAATTGTAATTTATTTTTAAATAATGCTTAGTATATATTAAAATTAAAATAATTCAAATTTTAGTACAAAATAGTTGCTATAATATAAAAGTATGATCAATATTATCGAAAATGCATCTATTTTTTTAAGGTTTTTATTTTAACTGAAAAAGTAACAAAGATTAAAAAGATATTCTTGCTCTTACACAAACAAAACTTGAAATAACATGTGCTGTGATAAAAACTCCCTAAACAGAACATTGTGTTAAAAATATGAAATACAATGTGCAAAAAAATATGCAATTATAATATATAAAATATGGACATATTGAAACATGTTCAGATTTTACATATTATAATTGCATCTCTTTGTGTTGTATTTTATATGGGATGTAATATTAAAGATTTTGTTGCTCAAAAAAAACTTCATGAGTGTGAGGACCATTGGGTAAAAATTAAACCTATAAATAGTTAATTTAATTACATAAAAAAATATGCCATTTTAACTATAATAAGCAAAAAACATCAAAAAATTATCTATTACTCTCTTTCAAGGTCCAGACTATAAAAAGAATATTTTTATTTTATAATCCACCTTGCCATTTCAATTGAGCAAGGTATTGCCTTATTGTCTCAGTAAATCATTCTTAAAAGTATATATTCTTGGGTCCAATCAATAGTTCAACATGGTATAATCACTTGGGGTGGTGACTACTTAAATAACATTCAACCGTTAATAAATACTCAAATCAGATTGTTTCAAATGTTAAATTGTGAATCAGAAAATTTAGGTATAACTCAATTTTAACTACAAGAAAACTATACATATATAATGTACTCCTTTTATGTATTTAACAACATAACAGTTTGCATTCACAGAGATGCGGTTACTAACAGTTTTAGAAATGTACCTACTTATAATGTACCAAAACTCAATCAAGAAAATGTCCGCAAAAATTTTGCATGTATAGCTCTCAAAATTTTTAATTTGTTACCCGAACAAATAGTATCTATAGGAAATAAAAATTAACTTAAAAGAGAGATCAAGAAATATATATTAAATATTGATGAAGAAGCCCTATTAAAATTTGTAATTTAATTTTATAATGCACAAACAATTTTTGGAAAATGTTGGATGTAATATTTTGCTGAATTTTGAAATGAACCTTCAGTTCAACTTCCTTATAACCTTGTATTTCTTTTTATTTTGTGTATATCTGTTTTTATTATATGTATTTTATTGTATATGTAGGTTTTAAAATGTATGTATTTTATTGTATTATGTAGTTTTATTACGTGACTGGATGAACCTTGGGGCTCCTTGACAGAATTGTGTCTAATAAATAAAAAATCCATAAACCGCTGCTTATCACAAAAAAAAAGACTGGTGGGAAAAAAAAGTTGTCTTTATTAAAACTCTTAAAATACACACTTAAAATATTTTTAATAGACTTACCTGATCCTACACTGTTTCTAACCATGGACATAGCACCCATAACTTTTACTCCTCTTGGCTTTAATTCTCCCACTGTCTATAACAAAGGGGGGAAATAATAATTACTACAACCCTTTTAAAAAACTAATAATATATTTCAATGCTTTTTTAACAATGGAGGTATAAAACCTCATTTTTTTTAAATAGGGTGAATGTACCAATTTCCGACCAATGCCAAACATAAAAATTCCTGTGACTACTGAACTCACATTAGACTGTAAAATTAAATTTACCTAAATTTTTAAAGCCGGTGAGTAACATTAACTTAAAAAACATAATGATATTCTCTTAGTTTCGAATATTTTCCCAATTGGTCAAAACTGTTACATGATCTGTATGTAATTGGTGCATTTGCACTACATCTAGATAATAAAAATAGTATGCGTATCTCAGATTTTCTTAAATTGAAAGAATTATAAACTTTAAGGCTCTTCGATACCGTCCATCTTGAATTTGACCTCTAATGTTAAGTCTATGGGGAAAATTTGGTTTCCGAGCACAGATAAGTAGAGTAGTTAATCGAATATTTTGATGCGTTTTTTTTTAATAGATAAAGCTTGGCTTAACCTTTGTCTCTATACTATCAGTTTTTTCAAAAATTGCGTTAAAAAAAATTTAATAGAAATTTTAACTTTAATGAAACATTTAAAAAGGATTAAAGAGGGATAATAAAAATCCGTCTGTATAGCGACAAAATTTGAACATTTCTCTATTCACATCATGTCTTGAAATTGAAATCGGAGTTTTGAAGCGTTGTATTTTAATGCTCGACAAAACTATGTATTTGAAAATACCCGATAATACACGCCCCTCGCTTGCTCCGCCTATTCGAAAGTCAGCAATGTGTCAAAGGTCACCACCACCATGCCCACAGTCATTACCTCAACAAAAGAGGACGAACTGGGGGGGGGGGGTTCTTTTCAGCCGTCTCCAGCTGTTATCGATGCCTCAGGAACTGGTCAGCAGAAACATAGCTTTCAAAAGCTGGTGTAACTACTTTTGGAGTGCACTTGAAGGATTTATCCTCGAGGAGTAGCAGTGTAGTTGAATACTGAAAACTATTCTCTCTGTTTGTGATTCTACGAAAGATACTTTTAAGGAAATGCTTATATTAATTTAAATTATATTTCTTTATCTATATTCTATTAAAATTACAAGGTGTCTGTATTTGATTGAAAAATATTTTCTCTGTGTTCATCCAATAGAAGTAAAAATAAAATTTTGTTTGGAAATTACAGCTTCTCTTTGACTGATCTTTATGAAACTCGACAAGCGCTTAGGAGTTCCGATGAATATTTTCTACTTTATTTTATGTCGATATGTTAAAAAAGAACTAAAATGTATTACCCCTTATCTTACTTCTAATATTTTTCATACTAATTTAATGGACGTAACAATTTACTGTGTACCAATTTTTGTAATTTTTTTTTTAAATGGTAGAGTGTGATCCTACGGTGGTCTCATTTCAAAATTTTCGTAAAAATGCAAGGATTTGCAAGAAATTCAAATTGGGGGGGGGGATGATATTTTGTTTTTCCTCGTTTAATTAGTTCCTACACTGTTTATTTCTGTTGTGCGTCGTGTATCAGTTACGAAAAAAAGGTATTTTTACTAGTTCGCTATAACCGATTGCAACTTATTTGAAAGCTTGTAATCATTGAAATAAACATTGAAAACCGGTTTTCATTACCGATTTTCACATTTGTTTAGGTCAGTGGTTCCCAACCTTTAGATAACTACGGACCACCAAATTAAAAATTAAATAAAGTACGGATCACCATTTTATAAAAGTACGAAATAAAATTCACGTATAAAATATTATTTAACATTAAATATGTTTAGTTTGTTGAATTAATGTCACACTAGAGCTGCACAGATGGCTATTGACGACGATTCGGGACTAAAAGGATCCTGAAATGTATTATTTGCTGTACACTTCAGCGTATGGAATGTAGGCGTGGTCATATTATTTTGGCCACTCAGTGTATAATATATAGTTAGGGGGCTAATATCCTCCACTTAAATTGTTAATATAAAATTATTTTATCGTTAAAAATCCTATGTGTCTATCAGAGCACGCCTAGAAGGATTATATTTAGAGAAATAAGAAATGATCGTCAACAGAAACCTCTCGCGCAAAAGAAAGACAAACTGTTCCGTCTGATGCAGCATGCCTCCGTATATGCTTTGCTGTTACCAAATTTTACACGCACATCAGCTCCTAATTTCTTATCAAACTAGAGCAAATTTATGTAAATAGTGATATTTGCGAAAACGATCTTCCTAAAAACGTAAAGTGGTGTTTTTGTCCTGATACTCCAAGTAACTGATTTTAAAGACGTTTCACGTCAAAAATCAAGTATTAATAATATATTTGACATTTTAGTAAAAAATGTTTGAGAATAAATGCATTAATTGTTTTGCATAAAAGGAAAAAAAAATCGCAATATTTTCATTGCAGCAAACAATATACAATTTATTATACTTTATTTTCGTTTATCTTCCATTTGAAATATTTAGATAAAGAAACCGAGATGACGAGGCGAGACTTGTAGTAAAAGGTGCAAGAAACCGCGATGTCTGAGACTACTCTTTTTTAGCTCGAAGCATTGTCAAAAGTCACTACAATGGCAGGGATCGCCCTTTTCTGAGGGCAAGAGGACGGCAATTCTCAGTGTGTCAGTGTCAAATGGGCATCTCTACTTCCTGTAATTCATTGACCATATAAAACAATATTGTTATTTTTAGTAAACTTGTACTTTACATATAAAGCAAAATAAAGCCAAAGGTATAAAGCTAGGGATTAAAATAGTTTAAAATTACAATTTCAAAAGGTAATTTTTATGATAATTTTTCAGAATTCGTCTTTATTATATAAATTGTATATTATAATTTTTTTTTTTAATTTGGGGAATTTTCAAGGCTTATATTTTTCAATATAATAAAATTAATTCACGCATAAATACAATAAATGAAGCCCATTGGTTAAATAAATTAGCCATAGATTTAATAATAATTGATCATCTAGTCATTAATTTGGCAATTTGTTGACTATTTGCTACAGCACTTATTATGCAACATGAAAAAAAATGAAATATTATTTTGATTCACTTGATTGATTGTTGATATAGAAATGAACATATACTTGATTTTTGCATATCTTTTTTACGCACTCTTCACATGAGAATCTGGTCATTGTCAAAATAATTTACCTAAACACTGTCACAAAGAATAGAAAATTTAAACTCATCGTGTATTTATTTGTATATACCAGGAATAATTGCTCTCAAAGCCAATAACCAAAGATCAGGATGGAAAATTCACAGGTGATATGTCAGAAAAATACCATAAATCTAACAATTCTGAAAAAGAAGTGAAGATGACATTTTTTCGGTAAAAATTATGTGACGCAAGACTAATTTTTTTTTTTTAATTTTTATGAAAATATATACTAACGAAAGGGAATTATAGTACTTGAGTAGTTATCAAAATGTAAACAATACGGCTACAGTGAGCAGTGACGTCACAACCAATAAGATCGCGTTCAAGGATCGCATGACTTTGTTTCGTAAAAATTTAATTTTTAAATACTTAAAAGTAAATTATGATATTTTAAACGGCATATTCGAAAATTTTAGACCTGTAAATACCTGAAATGTATAAATTTATGAATATTACCCCACACATGCAAACACCTCATTATATAACTTGAAAAAAATAATGCATTGTCTTCTAATAAAGTATATCAGTCTCAAATTTTATAAAACGTGCATTTTTTTAAAATCACTTTAATTTGATAAAGCTAATTTCAATTCTTGTAAACTACAATATCGTTATCTTTAGTAAAATTGTACTTTACATATAAAGCAAAATAAAGCCAAAGTTTACAATTTGTGATTAAAATAGTTTCAAATTAAAATTTAAAAATGTAATTTATTGTGCTTATTTTTTAAAATTCGCATTTTAAATTATAATATAAACCTTATATTATCATTTTTTTAAATTTGGGGGGTTTTCTAGTCTTATATTGTTTCCAAAGTAATAAAATTAATGTGCGTATAAATATAAAATAAATACATAAATAAAGCACATTAGATAAAAAAAAATTATCGCAAATTTAACAATTAAAGAGATATAAATTATGAGTGTTTTTATAATTCAAATATTTATTGAAGAGAAATATAAAAAATAAATAGAAAACTGAGTGTTGAACTATTGGAAAAAATAAGTTTAACAAATTATTTTAGGTTGAACAAAGATCGCTATTTTATTTATTGTTAGGTATACCAATTGGGCATCCATTTCAAGCAGAACTAATATTTTTATATTGAATTGTTCTTTTACTTTTTATAGGTAACCATAGATAGAATATCGATTTGTCCTCACTTAAAATAGCATGTAATCTAATTTTCTTTTAGTTCAACAATCGTTAAATTTTCAATGTTTTATTTTATTTGTTTGTAAATTATTTCATACTTTTGATTCACATTCATAGTTCAACAAAAAACTAGTATTCTCAAAATTTAGTTTAAAAATATACTTAAATGCATCTTATGGCTATTTAAATTATCGATGGTAGTTCGAATCTTATAAATAATAACCTAATTTATCGTATTAATATTTAACAGGTTTCAGTTTATTTTAATTGATTCTATTAACTTTTACAAAAAAAATCAAATTGAAAATTTAATATTTTAAGCAAAGCAATTTCTCCGATTGATTCGGATTTTTTTTTCTTCAAAATTAGGAATCTTCTATTACAACACTAAACAAAGAATGTTCAATGGTAATTTAAAAAAGTTTAATAAGCACTATTTAGGATTTGTCAGTATTTTTTACGGAAAGATCAACAAATATGAATTTGTTATTCCAACATTATAGATTTGAAATGCTAACATTATAGATTTGAAATATAGAACTTGTTTATTATATGAAAAGTTGTAATATTTCAAAATACTACGTCATATCAAATTTCATCCAAAATTATCATGAAAAGTCATGTTTTATGTGTATATAGGAGATGCAGTAAAAATTATGAATGAAGCCTGAATGCGATCTACGTCTTTAATTGAAAAAAAAAATCCCATTCTATTCAAAATGTAAAATTCCTACTGAACTGCTCGTTTTGCTACGTATTTCTACAGCAAACCAGTTCGTGAGAGGCACTGCTGCCCCTTTTCGGACCCCCTTCTCCTTGTACCCATTGTCAATTCTTATTGTCCAAAACAAGTGCACCAGCATCTGTAAAGAAAGCGGGATAATACACATGGGTGACTGATAGTGGAGGCAGTATTCCTAAGGGCAGTACCGATGCCCTCGAGGTTGCTTCAGATTCCAAAGAACCGCCAAGGGTTATTCCCCCCCCCTTCCCCTCTCCGGGTCTGTGAAATTGACACTGTCAATCACAGCACCGGACGAATCACAACCTGTGAGGGTTTTCTGTGAACATGCCCTCCGTGATGCCACCGAAATGGGGTTTTTACAACAACAAAAAATAGAAGAGCCTTAAGGCCTTAAAACTTTATTTAAAATTAATAATGAATGCATTTTCTTGTTTTGTTTTTTTTACATATTTTTAGCAATATATTTGAATTATTCTGGTATATTAATGCATTTGCGTTAGAAGGTTAGTAAATGCCCTACAAAAAAAATTACAAACAAAAATAACGTACTTGCAGAAAACCAGCAACAGCTGCAGCCCCACACTTGTCCCTATGCATTCCAGCCATTATACCACCAGCTTTAATGTCAGCCCCACCAGTGTCATATGTCACACCCTATGAAAGATAACAATTATACTTAATTTATTAACAAACGTATGCAGACCTAAAAATTGTAACAAAATTAAAAATAAATACCCTTTAAAAAAACTAACTTAAAAATATTTTTTATACATTAATTTAAAATGCATACTATATTCAATATCAATTTTGCTTTTCTTGAAAAACTTAATTTTCTATTTTTTTTTAATTTAACGGGTTTTACAACTACTATTTATGAAAAGGTATTTCTTGTTTGTCAAAAGTCTGTATTTATTGTTTATTTAAAGGCTGAATAAAGGAAATTTTGTCCCAAATGCCAAAACTTCATTTTAAAGAGAAAAAAATTAAGAAATTCATAGAAAAGGATAACCAAGTCAAGTTAAAATAGATTCCCAATCGATCAAATACTATTTAATAAAATTTTTATTCTAAATAATGACATTTTCTTCACAGAAAATATTATGTTTATTGATAAAAATAGCAATTATTATCTAAAATTAGTAGCTCTTCCACTAGTAAGTTTATACAAATAACTGTCTAAAATACTTAATATACTTTTTTTTATCACAAGTTAAATCCTATTAATATAAATTTACAATACCTTTCCAACAAGCACCAAAGTTTTCTCAATAGGACCTTCTGGCTCATAAGTGAGGAAGATTACTCTAGCACCATGTCTGTTAACACCTGCATAAAATAACAAAACTCCAGATTATAAAGAGGCCACTCTATTATACAAAACCTTAAGACAATAAAAACAACACACATAACACATTTGTGGAGAGCGACTACAAATACAGTTGTTCACTATGGTGAAAGTAGCTTGATACATAATTATTAAATATCAATATTTGTAGAATGTGCAGTTTATTCCTCCAAACTGCCAAATTTCTGCCTAGAATTAATTTTAATTATTTAATCAAGATAACCACAATTTCCTTCTTATTTGTTAAAAATCTACTATATACATAGCTATAAGTGATTAAAATGCAACAAGTATATCTTCAATAGTGATACTTGCCCCAAAGGGACTATTATGTCACACTATTTTAATCCTTTTGTAATCCCCTCCCTTATGTCACACACTGTTATCTTTGTTTTACCTCCTCGTGTAAATTTCTGCAGTTAAAAAAAAAGTATGTTCTGTGTATTTTACCAAACAATCCTATTAGAAAAATTGGGATTTCAATAAAAAGTGACATATATCAAAGATTGTGAAAGAATTTTAGCATTGTTTCTGCATAATAATGTTTAGTAATTTTGCTATGTCACGCAACTACCGAGACCCCTTCTCTATATTACGCCACAGTCATGCATGATAGATCCCTCTCCCAAGGGTGTACGACGTAATAAATGAATGGCCCCAAAGGAGTAACTAATATTACAGAATAATAAAAAAAAATGACCTTTAGCAGCTCGATTGACAGCACCTAACAGTGGATACTCCTTTTCAATATAGGATATGTCTTCTATAACTTCAACTTGAATGGGAGTGTTGACAAATAATTCTTTTACGTAAGTAGCGACGTTAGGAGCTGCCATGCGTTCGGGGTCAGAACCTCCAATATCTCGACACATTATTCTATTACAGCAAAATCTTAATTAAATTTATGCTACCAGAATAACAAGCCAAAAAGCATGCATAAATTAAATTATGCATTACAAATATATATTAATGTGTATTAATACACTAATATCAAAGTTACAGATAAAGGCTTTATTTAAATAAATAGCAGAATTTAAAAAAGTTTCACTGATTGGCTGGAGATGACAAGCAACCATACGATTAAACATAAACCTCGGAGTCGTGTTTTATTATACAGTTTTAAGTGTGCAGTTATTGTTAGACAATTTTAAAGAAATTGGCTGGAATTTTAATATTGTATCAAACACAAGTTCCGGTATAACATTAAAATATTGAAAAAATAAATGTATTAAAAATATAGCACAAGTATTTCTTGGAATTTAAAGTCATTATGATTATCATTAATGTATAATAAATACACATTTAAAAAATAATATTAGTTTACAAAGTAAGCACTTTTCAAGTTGTTTGACTACAGGCATGTAATAATATTGTTAAAAATCCATGATTCAAATGAAAAAATATGTAGCTTATTAAGATATCTTATAAAAAAAAAAAAAAATGTTATTTTGATTAAAAAAGATAATTTCACACCTTCCTAATTCGATTTCTGCCGATATAGGTGGATGCACAGACCCAAGCGAAGTGTACCCAAGAATCTCAATCTTTTGCACTTTTTCAGGGACATCTTCACGAATTTCCAATGGCTTAAATATGAAAACACTAAATATTATATTAATAAACACTTATATTAAACTAATACATAAACTTGCTAAAAGTATGAGACTTAATTAATAAAATTAATAGAAGGCTTCAATTTACAATTTTTGTTTTCAAAAAAGCCATTTTAAAATGCATGTCAGCAGGCTGGCAATGGGTTCACCAGAAAGATACTTTATCCGGCAAAATATATAACTCATTTCTGGTTAATTACCTTTCATAATCAACTACATGAGAGTGATAAATAGAGATTGCAAAGCATATAATTATGTCTCTTTAATAGCTAATAAATTTTAATTTTATACTTTTTGTTACAAAACCTTTAAATTTAATACTATCTTCATGAACAACTATTAGTTTATGGTCCATTTTGAATTCACCTGTGAACCACCAGTGATACATGGAATACGAGCTGGAAACCGCTGGTTTAGATTAAATGGGGATCTTATTTTTAAACAGGGAACGTTGTCTTGTCTGGGAATCAGTGGTCATACTGAATGGTGCTTGGCAACGAAATTCACATTTAAAATTTAGAAATGAATCAATTGAATTTTGTCGCCAAGCATCGTACTGAAACCCAACCAGGGAAAGTTTCCTTTAAAATAAGCTCCTCAAATAGTTAAAATTATTTAAAAATAACATATATCAACCAATATAAAAAAACTAGAATTGAAAAAGTTTAATTTAAACATGTTAAGGTGTTATTTATTTAAAATACAACACACTGACAAAGCTTTTGTCAATGCATTTTATGTTTAGGTGTTGTGCTAATTGTGTAAATAACTATAATTCAGGAATTTTGTTCAAAATCACAAAACATTCCAATTATACATATATAGATATTATGACAAAAAAAACGTAGCAGTCTTTGCAAAAGAGTGTCACTAATTTCTTATCTGTTACAGAAAAATAGAGTATCACTTTAGTATAAAGAAACTAGTAGGAATACAAATCAAATAAAACATTTCAGTGCAATTACTACAGTTGCCTTTCAAAGTAAGTAACACACAATGACTGCAATATCATTTCATGTATCCGATACATTTCCAAATAACTCAAATGGAATGCTAGTTTAATTGAATTGAACATCTTACCACATAAATAGCTTCTGCAGCCCCTAAAATAGCAGCCAAATCATAAAACTGGTACTTCTTAGATTCTGCAAAATTGGGATTATGGTAAAGAACAGCCAATATTGGACGTTTACCTCCAGCCTTCAGTAACCTAGAATATAATTTTAAATGGTATCAGAAAAATGGTTAAATACTTTATTAGTCCAGATAATATGTAAAATTGAAAGCATTTTGCATATTTTTAAAGTAACTGTATACATGGTTCATATGCATATTTCGAAAATAAAAATAAAGAGTTTCCAAGGTCTTTTTAAGGACCTTAAAACCAATTTATAAGGACCATATTTTTAAATGCAAACAACTTGAATACATTTGCAATGAAAAGTAAGCTTTAAAGCCCCAAATAGGCTTGTTTGTAAAATAAATTAAATGTAAATAAAAGAAGAAAATAGGGGAAATCAGTAGAAAGCTGTCAGATGCGAAGAAGCTGTCGGTATACAAAGCTGTGTTTAAGTCATATTAAAATCAAACATTTTTAATAAAGGTTTAGTAAAATTATTTAAGGACTTTTTAAGAGCCTTCTGCAACTTGAAACTTTCCAAGAACCTTTTGGCAAAAAAATAAGGAGTTCCAAGTATAAGGGCCCTTATTAATTTATGAACATGAAAACAAAATCTCACAACTTATGAACATGAAAACAAAAATAAGGAGTACACAAGGACTTCCAAGGACCTTACGAATCACAATATAAATGTTAATAATTTTGTCACAAATTAATTAATTTGTAAGAATTACTTGTGATATCACAATTAAGTATTTTAAGGAATGTATCCTTTTCTCTCCAAGATTTCTGATGAGTTCTTTCTATTAAAAAATCATTTGAATGAATCGATATATATATTTAGTAGATAACCAATTCCTCCTTCTACCTAAACAAAAATCTTAACTTTTCTATTTGTTTCTTATTGTTGTTGTTTAGCCTGATTGTCTGTTAAATACAAGCTTAGTTAAACAAAATATTAGAATGAACCTTCATTGGTTATTCCGTTGCATTAAAATACCAATAAAAATTTCAAAATATAAGTCTTCCCTTGCTCCTCAAAAGATTCTACTAAAACCTCTACTCCTCATAGGGGACATATGAATTTAGTTCATTTGATTAGGGGCATATTTGAATTAAAACACATTTTATAAAAATAAAAAGCAAAATAATCTTATTTCTGTTACATTCAAAACCATTAAAACCAATTTATCTTTAACTTTCTATAAGTTAATTTACATTAAATACATTTGACCGCAAAAAAAAAACTTGTATAAAACTTTATAATTATTTGTTTAACTAAACACAATTATTCAATTTTGTGCATTAAACAACTGTTCTTTCAAGTATAAATGAATAAAATGCTTTACAAATTTTAATGCAATAAAATAGTAAAAATTTTATGTACAACATCCCGCAAACTTTCCATTACTAACTATCAAAATTCACCTGACAGGAAGCTTTTAACTTCATTTTGATTGCAAAGCCACATTTATCAATTCTTAGAGGTAACATTTCAAAATGGTTTACAACTCCAATTTAAAATAAAATTATACTGATATTAGCATAACAATTAATAGTTTTATAATCTGCGAGTCAACCCAGTTATTTTCAATATAGTTGTCAAGAAATAAGGCAGATAAATAATGTGGTTAATTACCTCTTGATACCTTTAATAGCAGCATCAGTAAACCTCCTTACATCATCGTAATGTCGATCTAACGGTCCAGTAGGGCTAAACACCTGTACAATAATTAAAATGTTACCATTTTTATTTTAAATTTCAAATAACTAAAAAAAATGTGCAATTCGTTTTATCCATTCGGAAACTTTTCAAAATGAGTACCATTTCATTTTTATTATGATCTAGAATCTGCAACTTAAAACAATAGGGGGCATGCAAGATAAAATTAGTTATTACTTTGATGACTTTAATCAACTTCAATGGACCCATATATATTTACATGTTATTAAAAGTTAACCAAGGTTGTTCTATATTTATAAATTTTTTATTGCACAACAAGTTGTTCATTAGATACTTTTAAGACTTTATCTGTGCACTAGTATCATATGAAGGGTATAGGGGATAAAGGACAAAAGTGTGATTCTCATACCGTCTAGTAGCATCCGAAGAAAATTATTCAACTGTAATTATATTTTGGCAATAAAGATGTTATGTCAAGTGTAAATGACGATAAAAGTTTTGATATGCTGAAGAAAAAAAGGCCCATTTTCAGAATGATATGCTGAAGAAAAAAAGGCCCATTTTCAGAAAGAATCGTTTTAGGTGACATTGTGCCTTTATCACCTTACCCTTCATATGATTAATGCAGTGTTCACTCTAGCCGTTTTTTGAAGGGCGGTCCGCCCTGCCCGCCTTTTTTTCATCTCAATAGCGTCCTCATGCCCCTTTTTTCAAAAA
Source organism: Troglohyphantes excavatus (assembly GCA_963932185.1). NCBI lineage: Eukaryota > Metazoa > Arthropoda > Arachnida > Araneae > Linyphiidae > Troglohyphantes > Troglohyphantes excavatus. Next base: position 43,109,799 of record OZ010675.1, read on the forward strand.
TGCCGCCCTCTTTTTTAAAAATTCCGCCCTTCTTGTCCTTTTCAGTCACGCACAAGAGTCCTTGCTTCCCTAGTTGTCTGTAAAAAAGGCATCGATTTAAAAAAAAAAAAATTGTGTAAATTGCAATTAAGTGAATTATGACAGTAGAAAAACAAACTCCTTTTTAACTACGCATGTTATGCAATCGCGATGATTCCATAGTCATTTCGAGCACGGGACATTCCACGAATCCTATTGGTTTCATATGTGCCCGCATATGAAATGAATTTTGATTTAAGTAACCTTTTTATTAGTTTTGTATAGGAGTCTGATTAGGGTTACTTAAATTTTTGGTTTTTATGGAAAACTTTCAGTTTAAAATGTCAAATATTAGATTTTAAGGTAATATCTTCATAGAGAGACATCAATTTTGTACGGATCTTTCCTTCGAGATAGGCCCCGAAACATCAACAATAGCCCAATATGCAGCTCTAGCGCAATGTCAACCAACAAATCGAAACTTTTTTTGTTTGGTCAAGGGTCCGATGTGTGAATGTGTGGCCACACCCACCCCATAATTTTTTTTAATGTGCTCTTTTAAAAACAAGAAGTGCCTTTCTTAAAAACGGGGTGCCCTTTTATTGCCAACAGCGCCCTGCCCCTTTTTATTTCTAGAGTAAACACTGATTAATGCAATTTTGTCGAAAAAAAAATAAATGACTTTTTACTATGTAATATTCTTGTAAAACTAACACACTGTAATACATATCTTATTATTAAAGATGTATAAAATAGCTCAGTTAATGTAAAATAATTATAATTTGTTGGGGAACTGATGTAACTCTCAATTCTCTTTTTAGAGCATTGCCTATATATACTCTCAAGCAATTTTTTAATTGTGTGGGACACATCTTTTAGTTGTGTGAAAAATAATGAAAAATATTACAGAATATTAAAAAATATCCAGCTTACAATGTAATTTTTTTTTTAAATAAAGAGTCACTAACAACAAAAATAATATAATTCAGTAACAAAAATTATCCTTAAAAAAGTGTCTCCCAGTTATTTTGTTAAATGTTCTGATCAAAAATAAAGCTACATCAACCACAGCTCAATGATAAGATAATAACTATTGTTGGTTATCATTTTTATACAACAGGGATAATTTTATTAAATGGGAAGAAAAGTCTGATTTTAAACGAATTACCCTATCCAGTAATTATTTTCTCAACAAATAATTTATATTTTAATCACAACAGATGCTTTTAAGATTTGTTATTAAAGCACAGATTTGTAGAAAATAGCAAATAACAGGAGTCTTAAACTTATCTTCCATGGTCAAGAGACATCAATGATAATAGTAAAATCATATAAGAAGACACCAAATAAAATATGAATAAGTCAAGTATGATTTTATATATATATATTTCAGTGTTCACTCTAGCCGTTTTTTGAAGGGTGGTCCGCCCTGCCCGCCTTTTTTTCATATCGATAGCGCCCTCATGCCCCTTTTACAAAAAGGCCACCCTCTTTTTAAACTATTCCGCCCTTCTTGCCCTTTTCAGTCACACGCAAGCGTCATTGCTTCCCTAGCTGTCTTTTAAAAAAAACATAGATTAAAAAAAAATTGTAAATTGCAGTTAGTGAATTATGACAGTAGAAAAACAAACTCCTTTTTAACTACGTGTTATGAAATCGCAATGATTCCGCAGTAATTTAAAGCATGGGGCATTTCACGAATCCTATTGGTTGCCTGTGCCCGCATATGAAATGCAAATTTTTGTTTCTGTGTTTTATTTAAAAAGAAGATGGTTTGGGGCGAAGTTGCAAGACTATGTATTTTATTACCAAATTTTGGATTCAAGTCGCTTTTTTATCAGTTTTGTAAGGGGTCTAGTTAGGGCTACTTACAGATTTGGTTTTTAGGGAAAACATTCAGTTTAAAATGTCAAATTTTAAAATAATATCTTCATAAAGTGACATCAATTTTGATGGGTCTTTCCTTAGAGGTATGCCCCGAACCATCGACAATAGCCCAATATGCAGCTCTAGCACAATCTCAACCAGTAAATCTGAACTTTTTTTGTTTGGTCACGGGTCCGATGTGTGAATGTGTGGCCACGCCCATCCCATAATTTTTTTTTTTAAACAAGAAGTGCCTTTTCAAAAATGGGGTGCCCTTTTACTACCAACAGCGCCCTGACCCTTTTTATTTCTAGAGTGAACACTGTATATATATATATGCATTTCATATAAACAGAAGTTTTTCCTGGGTCTGGTTGGTATTGAAATTACTAATACTTTGAAACAGTCAGCTGGTTTGTATTACATCCCGACAGATACTTTTATTTCTCTGTTAAATAAAATATTTTCCATTATTGCAAAAAACAGAATTCCTTTATAAAAGTTGCATGTTAATTTTAACATTCAAAATACTTACTAATTTTCTTATAGATTCATACCCAGGAACAACTGGGCTTAGAAAGGATTCAACATCATTAAAAGCAGAATCATACTATAGAAAAAAGATAAAAATCAATTACAAACTGTTCACTGATCAATGCTACATATGTTGTAAGGCTGTTTAGATTGATAAATAAATGTATAGGTATCTTACCTCTTTTTGATGCTTCACAGCATCCAAGAAGCCTTTTAAGAAGCTAGACTCTGGAAGGGCTATCTTGGAAACATTTGGGGAAACCAGAACGATCGAATCAAATTTATAATTTGAGTTATCAAGTAGTGAATCATATTGGATATTAACAGGATTTTGGGACCTGAAAATGTTTTAAATATGTACATTATTATTTTATATATCCGTTATTGCAAAAAATATTTTTTAATTTAGTTATTATTTACAATTCAAGTTTGGTTAATATTATATCAGATTTCACTTTAGAAATGAAAATGGGCCTACTTTCCTAGAGGCATAAGGATGCAAAAACAGCCAAAAAATATGAATGAAAAAAGCTTAAAAAAAGCCCTGAAAGCTTAAAAAATGAGCAGTAAATCTGAAAAGAAACATGCTTCTTGCATATAACAATGCAGAAACTCCTGTTTTTAACTAGCGCAGATTCTGTTCTCAAACGAAGGAAAACTGTTTTTGCTACTGAAGCAAAAAGTATGAGAACTGATATTTTCATAAAATGATCTTGTGAATTGTAGTATTTTGAGGAGAGCAAGAAGGGTAGCAATTTGAGCATAAAAGGACAGTAGAAACAATTTTCAAGGTAAAAGGGCAGGCATGTCAGGCTGCCCTTAAAAAAAATACCTAAAGTGAACATTGTTACATTATATTTCAGCTAAAACTAAAAGTACTCAGTTGCATCATAAATCTTTAGTGATTTTCGTAAATTGTTTTTGAATTAAGATAGTAATCCAATTTAATGAAAACTATAAGTAATTTTTTTATCTTCCAAAGTCATTATAAGCATAACAAATAATGTATTTTAGTAGGATAAGCAAAAACAAACACAGTTTGGCTTTGGCACTAACAAATGTTTTAAAAATACAGTGTAACTGTACCAAATTAATTTATTAAGTTTTTTTTTAATATGCTCAAGAAATAAAGAAAAGTGTAAATACGTAGATTACAAACACTTCAAGTTAACTCAATTCCATTCTAATTATAAGAGCTAAATTTTATTTGAACAACTTATATAAAATATTGTCATTAATGCAACTTTCATTTTGATCCATAAATAATGAGAGCTTTATCATCCACATAACGGTCAGCAGTAATACTTTTTAGATTTTTCCAATAAACGCTAAATGAAACCGATCATGCAAAGTAATCAATAAGTCTCTATAAATCATGCTTTAAACTTAAACAAGTAATTATTAAAAAAAAAGATTCAAATAAATTTACCAAAAAGTAAAAGGGGCCGTAACATTGGGTGCCATGGTCGTGAGATTCCTATCGAAACGCTTTATTCTGCAACAGTAAGCTATTTCAAGGCTAAACTAGATAACCCTCCACGCGGAGGGTTATCTAGTTTAGCCTTGGCTATAGGTGATGGGCACTGCAACGTCACAGGCTGCCGCGCAGAGCAACGAGGAAAATCTAAAGGCAAAACAAACAGAATTCCGTTGCCTTTCGCTATGCTTGCGTCGCGTTAAAAGGCGGTATTTTGTTTTAAACTCAAAATAAAAGCACACGATTAGGCACAAATACAAGTCCAATTATAGTTTTAGTAACATAAGGATTATAAAAACAAAAATTTCCAATAATTTTATTTTTTATATTCGAACAAAAAAAATACTGAAAATAGACGATAATGAAACGTAAACTAATGATCATTAATTGTGCACTATTATTTTATATTTGTAGCAATAACTTATAAGTTTTTGTGTCAAGTTTTGTTTATGAGATGCCATCATAGGTTCGTTAAACACAAATAATTGAACCTAACAATAATGTTGTTACAACTATATTTAAACATTTTTTGAAATCCATCGGCGACTTTGTTGGATTTCTGAAGTTGTAAATCATTATTTAATAGTATAAATATATAAATCGTATTACTTATATTGAATTGCTTGTATACTAATCCAATAAATATATGCATAAAAACTTTAAGCACAAAAAATATTACACATAAATGTATTAAAAAATGACTTCGATTCTGCAAATATGTTTTCTTGTAAAAGTAGGCCCAAATGACACAATAAGTTGTCTCATGGAGTGATGGACTAAGGAGGGTGCAAAATTTCGGTGGAAAAAGAAAAATTTAGAAGATTTATTCGAAAAATTTTAGTCTACTAGGATGTTTTTAGATTGATATTTTTTATTTTAATTGTACATTACATTTGAGTAAATTGATAATATTGAGGTTCGTTACATTATCCGTGTATTATTTTAAGACGGCTATATATTGCTTGGATTTTGTTTTGAAAAATGCATGTTTGACACTTTATAATATAGTAATTTCTCCCAAATTTTTTGAAATTTGGCGTCTTCATGAAACTAATAAAAAAAATGACATGCAAAGTTAGAAAATTCTTGTATTTAAAATAAAATACAGCAAAAACAAAAATTAGCATAAAAATTCATCGAAGTTGTGAAATTAAAGGTTTTAAACAGGCTAATCTTTAAAAAATGTAGCTTTGAAGATTTTTGTTCCAAATTCCTTTATAAAACCTACAAAAAACCTTCAATTTTCCAACTTTGATGAAGGCTTTATGCTGATTTTCTTAAACAAATTTGTCAAATCATCTATAAAAGAACTATATATATTTATGTTGTTACCCGGAAAATAAAACTAGCATAAAACATAATTAATTTGTGAAATTGAAGGTTTTATAAAGGAATTTGAAAAAACTGCACTTGTTTTTATAGTTTTTAATTTTTTCATGAATTAAATCTTTAAAAATTCTGCATTTCCCTTTAATAATTTCAATACTTTATAATAAAAGGTGTTTTAAAGGCTTTATTTCATGTTGTATAAGGAATTTTTAACAAAAATCTTCATTAAATGCAGTTATTTTTAGATTTTAATAGCACTTAAAACTGGAGTTTTGCTGCATAAAACCTTCAAGTTCGCGCCTTGAAATTTGTATGGTGATTGTTTTTGCTTCACCTTCAATTATGAAGCAAAATAATTTTCGTTTGTGCACAAACATCCCTTGAACCGCTGTAATACAATTCCCATGACGATCTTTTATAATATATATGCATTTAATAATTTGATGTTTTTAAAAGAAATTATTAATTACAATTATCTGCCTGATATTTTAATATAAATACTAATTATGGTAATGTTTTAATCATTCTTAGAGAAAACAAAACAATGAAAAATATTTGTTAATTTATATTTAAATATGTGGATATTATTAACATATAAGTATTTTTTTAATTTGAATTTTACGCCGAATAAAACAGATATTTATTTTTTAATTGTATAAACACTTTAATTGTATAAATATACAATTAAAACTAAGTAATTTTGATTTAAAAAAATTTCGTTGAACTTGTATACACATTTTTCTTAACATTTAAAATAAGCAGAAAACCCCAAGAAATAACTAAAATGTCCTTAAAATAAACAAAAACAGTAATAAATATATAACTTAATTTTTAAGTTATAATTTTAATCAGTATAATTAGTTTCAGGTAATCCTTAAATGAAGTATTAACGAATAACGCATTGGTCGATCGCGAACAAACATGCTAAACCCATGTTAAACGCTGACCCGCGAACGACGTTTCTGCCTTCAGCTTTTCCGAGAAGCCGGTTTGTTTACAAATACGCCCATCCCCTATTTTAGGAACGCGTTACACGGGATGCGTTGTGTTGTAGGAGTTCCTGGCTAAGAAAATTAAATATATACTATAGGTGATGGGCACTGCAACGTCACAGGCTGCCGCGTAGAGCAACGAGGAAAATCTAAAGGCAACAACGTTGCCTTTCGCTATGTTTGCATCACTTGTCAAAGGCGGGATTTCGTTTAAAACTCAAAATAAAAGCACACGATTAAACACAAATACAAGTATTATTATAATTTAAGTTATATTTCAATTATTAAAACATAGGTTTCCAAATAATTTAAGTTTTTCGTATTCAAATAAAAAAAATCAGACATTTAATGTCTGATAACTTTTTATGCCAAGTTTTGTTTATGAGTCTTATAGTGTTCCCGAAACACGAATAATCGAACCTAACCATAATATACAACTAATTAATCTTTAAACGATTTTTCGAAATCCACCGGGAACTTTGTTTTACTAAAAGTGCATTGCTTGTTTACTAATCCAAGAAATATGCATAAAAACTTTAAGCATAAACAATATTATACAGGGCTTTTCTGCTTCTAACAGGTCATTATGGATATAATTTTAATTATGATTAATAATAAAAAGAAAGTAAAGTATGTTTTGGAGATATATAGTCTTTTCAGATGAATAAACAAGAAAAAGAAAATGTATTAAAAATCAACTGCACTTGAATCTGCACTGTTAAAATATTTTTTGTTGTAATAGTTGTTCATATTTACATAACATGACCGATCTTTTAGTTATGCGTGCATTTAATATTACGATATTTTAATCATTATTACAGAAAATAAAACAATAAAAAAGATTTTTGTTGATTTATATTTAAATGTGTTCATATTTCTTACACAGCCCGTGAAGCACCAGCTTATACATTACATTCTATTAGGGGCTTACACACGCCTTCAAATCACTTAAACAGGAAAATACTTTATATTCCTAACTAGTAATTTTTTTACTACTAAATATTTTTGAAGAAAACCTTTCATAAACATAAATTAGTAAGAAAAAATATCATAAATATGTATGTGTTGTTTAATTTGTTCGTAAATGAAAGAGAAAATTAAATTTATACTAAAGATTAGTAGAAATACTCAACAGTTTTTAATTTGTTGTAATAAATTTTTAGTGCATACTAAATGTCGATTTAATTTTCTATGTTCTATTTGAAGGAGAGTAATATATAAAAAAAAAAAGCATCCGTTTGAAAGCGCCGGGCTTATTTCTTGCTTTGAAGTCTTATGGTTTGTTGAATGTTTTTGGAATTTAATTTGATGCTGAATAAAAAATATATATTTATATTTTTAGTTGTATAAATATAAAATTCAAAATAAGTAATTTTGCTTAATAAAAATCAAAACTATACGGCAACTGCGTATACGCACAGTTTTCGTAAGCTTAAAAAAATAACTAAAATTTCTTTAAAATAAATAAATATAACCTATAAATGGTAATAAACCACATAAAACTCTATTTATAAATTACATTGTTAGTCAGTATTAATTACAAGTAATCCTCAAATGGATTACTATTGCATTGATCGATCGCGAACATGCTAAACACTGACTGCGAACGCCGACATGTTGCCTTCAGATTTTTTTCGGGTAGCCAAGATTCCGGTTTGTTTACCAACATGCGCAAGGCCTATACAAGGGTTTTGCACAAAAGCGGAATGGGTAGACCTGGAATGTGTACAAATGTTCATCACCTCAGGCGATAGCGGCCGAGGGTTTTGGCGACTCATTTTATTTGGCGATGAATATTGCTGGCGAGGAAATATAACGCGGGTAAATCGCATTATTAAGACTAGCGTCTGCAGCGAGAAAATCTTACAAATCGCTTCGACTCCTACCGGAAAGCGCGCATGCGCATTACTGAGAATCTAGGACTTGGAAGTTTTGCCACTCGGAAGGCAGTATTCTGACAAAGGGGGCCAGTTACAAATCATCGAGTGTATTTAAATGACTAGTGAATGAATTTTTGTTGGTTTCATTATTTACTTACTTCTTTATTATGACTCTTCATTATTTATAAATGTTTTTATATAAATGTTTTGATATATTGCTAACAAACTGGGGGTAAAAAGTAAAATTTATTTCAAATTTGGTTAAGTTATTTAAATGAATTAATTTAGTTTAGAAATACATTTGGATTAATTTATAAATACTTCTTCATTAAATAATAAATTATATTAGATAACATTTATTATTAACTCTGTGACATTTTATCACTAATTAATGTTTATATCACTAATGGACTGTTAATGAAATAAGTTAAGTGTATTATTTTTTCGTAAATACTCCTCCCTCAAACTGAAAGATATGTACTCCATAATGGTTGTAACTTATCCTGATAAGTTATAAAATAATAACAAACAAATGACTAAGTTATTAAAAAAAATTGAATTTTATTATTTAATCTAAAATTTCTAAAGAAAAGCACAGTATATGTTGTATCATGTAACGATATAATGCAATTATTAAGAACCATAATACAAATTAACAAAATTCAGATAATGTTTTCATAATTTGTATGAATAAATTAATAATTATAAATTACTTCAGAAGTAATAACGATAAAAAAAATAATAATGGGTCAAAGGTTTATCACAACATATTAATTCACTAACATTTATACAACATTTCTTTGAAATATACGTATTAAAGTAGAATTAATTTATTTTAAAATATATTTTAGCATGATATTACAGATGGATCGAGAACAGATTATGAGAAGTCTAGTTGATATGAAGGACTTTAAGTTAAAATGATGAGTTATTAGAGAAAAATCGCACATAGTGTTCCTTTCTTTCGTAAATAACGTTAAAATTTTCCTGTTGCGAGAATTTTGATGGAGAGTAGTAGAAGATGTTGTAATGTTGCATTTAAGATTTTTTATACATGAAAAATATTAGACATAATAAACGGATCACTGTTATTATAAATAAATTAAAGATTTAACAAAAAATAATAAACATGAACACTTTCTGCAATATTATGTAGTTAAGACATCTAGGGACCGCAAACAGTACTTAAGCAAAACTCTTAGCAGTAGTTCTGGGAACAATAGACCTCGGAAACAAGAAATAAAAGAAAACATATGCAGCGATTTTAATGACTTCAAGTAACATTCAGACCAAATTTAAAGAATATCGAACAACGCGTTTGGTCGTAAATGCGTAACAAACAAATTTACAGACTAACAGACAAAGTGCTGAAAAACAGAGTAAAAACAGGGACCTGCCTCGCTAACGCTCAGTAAAATATATTCTTTGTTTCAAAATGTATGAAATAATTATATTTTTCACAACACAACAACCAGTTCTTTCTTTCTAAGTATCAATAACCAAGATCATTTCAATTATTTTTACACACTATTATTCTATGGAATGTATGTTAGTAGTTTTGGGAACGATAGACCTCGCGACCAAAAAGTAAATTAATAAAATAAAAAACATGCAAGTCGATTTTAACGACTTAAAGGAACATTCCTACCACATTTAAAGGAAATATAACAACGCGTTTGGTCGTGTCTGCGTATCAAACAATTTTACAAACAAATAGACTAAATGCCGATAGGTCGAGTTAAAACATTTCCTCGCTAACCCTCGTTCAAAAAATTAACACTCTTTATGTCTATTTAACCAATATCGATTTTTTTAAAAATCCAATTTCATTAATTTACAAATAAAGTATGAAGATATGTTAGGTACATGAAAAATATATAACGCAGCAATTAAAAAAGCTATATTTCATTAAAAAATCTGCACAAGATTTTTCTAACATTACTTTCTTTTAAGTGGTATACCGTTAAAAGGAAACTATTCACATTACTGAATTTAGCTGAAAATTAGCCATTTGTGTTGTTTCACAAATATAAAATTTTAAAAATATTCAGTTTTTTTTTCACATTTAAATTAAAAAATTTCACATAAAAAAAATTCAAATGTGAACAATATATTTTCGAAATTAAAAAAAAAAAAATGCAAAAAGAAGAAGTCTGCAAAGATTCTCATATATGAGTTTTGAAATATCAAACTAATTGGTTTTCAAATGATATAGTAATTAAAAGAATGATTTCATAAAAAATTGTAAATTAACGAAATTTACTCAAAGGTCGGTTCGAAAGTTTAATGTTAATCAAACAAAACATTTATCACTAAAATGTATAATGTGTGTACAGTTGAATGTTTCCTTCAAAATATAAGTTATTAAAACATTATTACTATATTTTAATAACTGTCATGCAGCGTCACGTAAATAATAATAATAATAAAAAATAAAGTTGTAAGAAAAATATAAGGAAACTTACATTTGATTACATAAAAGTAAAGGAAAATATGAACAATTAAAATTACTGTTTGATTGTTTGCATAAGTCATGATATCATAGATTGATTTTGTTCAATTATTGCTTCTTTGCCAAGCGAGGTGTCTGTTTTAACTCGACCGATCGGCATATGTTTGTTACGCAGTTACGACCACACGCGTTGATCGATTTTCTTTAAGTTGGGCATGACTATTCCTTGAAGTAATTAAAATCGACGTATATGTTTATTATTTTTTTTAGATTTTTTTTGGTCACGAGGTCTACTGTTCCCAGAATTACCAATTATGTATTTTAGTTTCAAAGCAAATAATCGAAATAACTTCATTACTTAATTTTCAGCATTTTGTCCAAAGAATAATTTCGATTTAATACTTTGGTTTAAAGATAAAAAAAACTTTATACTTCCTACTACGTTCAATTACATTTGAAACAAGGAAAGTGCTTCTGTTCGGAAGCAATCCCTCTTGTACATCAAATCGACGTTTTCATTGCATGAAAACATTTCACTAAAAAGAATTGCAGTTTTCAAAATATAACAACTATATTTAAATAACGAATATTAATAATTATCAGCATTAACTATGATTTTCTTTTTCATACTATTAAAATTAAAACAACGAATTACAAAAGTTCTATTAGTAACCCTACATCTTGCGTGTAATAATTTTTTAGTACAATTTTGTATTGTCGTTTTTTGAAGTGCTAATATAAAGGTAAGTTAAACAAAGAATTATGTAATGAAATTTTAATTATTTATGAATAATTTAATAATTTTTTTACTCTATACTTGTTCATAGATGTACATTTCTCTGTTTACAATTGCTCTACTAATTGTTTTTCACTGGGATAAATGGAAACAAAAAGAACTCATTCTTATCACTTCTTATTTACATAGAAAATCTTTCTTATATCTATTTTTAAAGACGGCAACTGTAGAAGTTAGACTCAAGCGTTTTCTTTCTATTTCAGCTTGAAATGCCCCGAAATTAACTTAGTAAACGTTTCAGGTCTTCATACAACATTAAAGACTATTTCAGTACTGATTTGATGTTTTTATATAAATTTGACTTACAAAGAGGCTGAACAGCATTACGTATTTGATATTTTAAATATAGTAAAGAGGTGAAACATCAAAACTGAAACAAATGTCGGTTGTCGGAGTCCGTTGGCTTACAGAATTTGTATGCGTCGCAGGTGACAATTTAACCAAATGCTTCGCTGCTAGCTTGCAGATGGGTTTTATTTGTGACAGAGACGAGCTTAATCGTTTTATGCAATAGTATATTGCTTTCTTCTAAATTTAAAGATAAACTTCTTGGAGACTGGTAGTAGAGTTTTATGAAGAGGCATTAATGTTTATCAATGAAAAAGCGCAAAAATTTGCAGAAAGCCAAAAAATAATAACAATAATAATAATGTAAGGACTTTTTTAATGTATGATTTATATGAAAAAGTGAAGCAAGTTTGCGAGTTCGTAAGCTAATTCAAAAGAACTTGCCTGTTTCCAAAAATCCCAGAAATCAAGCAATGGAAACAGTGGGGCTACAAACATGCGATTAATTTGCACAAATTATTAAAAATTGGATCTGAAAAAATATGAAATGGGCACTTTAAAAAAATACAAGTCATTACAAATATTTGATATTCTATTAAGGAATAGAATATAAAATATTTGTAATTACGTTTAAATTACTTTAAATATTACCTTATTACGTTTAAATCATTAATCTAAGTCAGTGGTTCCTAACTTTTTTTTTCTTCACCCATGTACCCCTTGATAAAACTTTTCATTTGAGTTACCCCTTCTCTCATAACCAGGGTCGCCATCAGCAGATGCGGAACCCTGTATAAAAGAACCAATAAGGGGTCCATTGAAACAGATTTTACGTTTTTTATAGCTGACAAGTTTTGCACCATTCTTAGATGAAAATAACGCATCCATAGTTGACAAAAGGACATTGTATAAATTATCTATAGCAATAGAATAACTTTTTCTTTTGCTTTTAAATGACTTTTTTTAAAAATATTATTTAAAATATATTTTTATTTTAAAACTCGTAGCAAAGCAGTATAATTTAAGGATGTCATTTCAGCAGATTGTATTGATATGAATTGTTCGCCATCAGAAGGAAGATAAACAAGCTATTTCGTATGACGTCGCGATTCCCCATTCACACCCTGTATAGGCTTTGATTTATATCCTGATTTTTTACGCATGGACGCCTAATTGTCTATTGAACGGAGCCAAATCTATATCAATTGCGCTATTTGTCACGGAGTTAAGGCGGGATGGACACTATTGTGATATTTAGATCCTGATTTCCCATGTAAATGATTTAAAGATGTTTTATGTTAATAACCGGTTCGCCAATTTTTTTCAGAAGTTGTTTCCTTGTTAACGCCGGGTTCTTCCGGGGCCCTGTGCGACAGCACTTGTAGCACACCTCTAAGGGCGACCCTGCTCATAACGCTTCTCACTCATCCAACTACGCAAACAAAAGTTGGGTTTTGTTAGGCAGTAATCTTAAATTCGCTAACAAATTAATCAAACGACTCAAAAAAACTGTTATAAGTAAAATCAAAAATCAAAGTTTGTAAGTGTCATCAATTTGAATTGATGACACAAACTTTTATTTTTGATTTTACTTATAACAGTTTTTTTAGAGGTTCTCTAACTTTTCTAATAATATTTTTGCGTACCCCGAACCGGACCACCAGGTACCCCCAGTTGTACGCAAGAAAAGGAATCCTATTACCTCTGCCGACACTAAATTGTTGCAAGTTTGGATTGTAAAGATAAAAATAATTTTATAATTAATAAAATCGACAAACTATTAACCATGGAGGGGAACAATCTCCCCTCTTCCGAAAAGCTCATAAGGTTTTTTCTCTGTCGCGACATTACCCCGAGGCAGACCCCGAGGTACGAGAGGGGAAGGTTGACCGACCCACTTCCGTCTGAAGGTCACCTTTTCAGTGGGGGATTGAGTTGGGGGGGTTGAGATCCCTCCGCCCTCCAATCGGTCAGTATCACGTATCATGATTTTCAAACGCCGTCACGCCTAATTGAACTAAAAGAGGGCATTGTGAGTAACCCAACGCAGACCATAGATAAGTAGTACTATTCTACGGTCCTTGCCTAGAAGCATTATAGCAAGTCCTTTTACAAAAATCGCTATACACCCATATGGTTGTGATGTCAATTAGAAAAGACAAGACTAGATTATACTGAAACTGTCTTCGTGTCAGATGTTTCTTTTTTCCAAATAAAATATCCAAATAATTTCAAATAAATTATCCTAATAAAATTACTACCCTTAAATAAAAAAAGAATTCACTTGTAAGCAAATATTTTTAAAAGAAACTAAGGATCATTTATAAAGGAACGTATAAAGTATTGAAACCTCGAGTTTTTTGCACAAATAAACTTTGTCCTTAGCTTAAAATGTTTTTAAAAAAATTTCAGTACAATTTTAATTGTCTCTAATTTTTAAAGCAATATTTTACAAGTTATCTATGTAATTAATCATAATAATTGTTTTAGTATATACTTCTGTATGTTAAATTTATGTTAAGTAGAAACGTTTTTTTAAACAATTTACTTTTTATACATTGTATAACAAAAAGTGTAAACTATAAATCCTGTGAGATAATATACTTCTTATTATAAAAATTATGCAAAAGTCATTCTAAAGTTAAAAAAATAACTTTTCCATTTTTCAGAATTATAGTTTGTCTTTGTTAGAGCCTTACCATCTTATAATTCACTTTTAACTTTTGAAAATTATTACTTTATTCAAGCAAATGCTAATTTAATTTGATCTGTAAAGCACTACAAGAATATTGATGGCTAAAAACACAATCATATTTAGTCTACTTTTATAAGCTTTCAGAAAACGCAAAAAGATTTTAAATTTGGTAGCAATCTGTGGAAACTTTTTTTCCCACAGAATTATTATTTAGAAGGGACATGAAATGTTTGTGTAATAAGAGGCAAGTGGCTCTTCAAATTCACATTGATACCACTATCTCATTTGGGCCAATAAATTAGACATATATTAATTGTGCTTTTAGCCATTGATACTCTTTTCGGCAGTTTATGTGAGTATTCGAATTAATCTGGTCATTCGTAAATTTGAATTATTTAGAAAAGTATTTTACAAAAAAAAAAAAAAAAAATAACTCCTTAGATATATTTCAAATATATCTTCAAAATCAAAACAATTCAAACTCTTACCTCTTTTCATAAAATTAAGCAGAAAAATTGAATAATCAGTTTAAAATATGTAATTTTATGGATAATTCAACATAAAGATAGTATTATAGTTTTCTTTAAATTAAAGGATTTAACCAAACTTTATAAAATTTTATAGAGTTATTAAATAGATAATATGAAATAACTTTTTTTAAAAGAAAAAACACATATGTCCAAAATAACTTCAAATTGTATAAAGTATAACGAAAACTTTATTAAAATTTTTTTTGAAAATTATAATTCCATCAGAAAATAGGAAAAGCACTTTTGATAGGGTAACTTCATCAATTGTCGTTCAATGTAGAATGGCACCAATGATATAAGAAAAAAAGATAATGTGAATAAAATTGCATAAAATTATGAAATAGTAACTTAAGTGATAATCAGCCACTTTATATTTTATATCGTGACGGATTACCCCCCCCCCCCCCTCAACAATTCTTCATTAAACAATCTTCCGCATAAAATATCTTCAAGGTTGGCAGTTTTGTTTCTCAATTCTAAAAAAAAGCAAAAAATGGGGAAAAATACTTATTATAAAAAAACTTGATTAAAGTTAGTTTATTTATAACTTAACTTAATTTGAAATAAAATATTTATTTTTTATCCCTAGTTTGTTCAAAATATATCAAAACATTTATATAAAATGCTTCCGTATGCCACTCGATGATATGTAACCGGCCCCCTTTATCAGAACACTGCCTTGAGAATGGCAAAACTTCAAAGTCCTAGATTCTCAGTAATGCGCATGCGCGCTTTCCAGAGGAGTCAAAGCAGTTTGTAAGATTTTCTCGCTGCAGACGCTAGTCTTTGACTACTCTGGAAAGCGCGCATGCGCATTACTGAGAATCTAGGACTTTGAAGTTTTGCCATTCTCAAGGCAGTGTTCTGATAAAGGGGGCCGGTTACATATCATCGAGTGGCATACGGAAGCATTTTATATAAATGTTTTGATATATTTTGAACAAACTAGGGATAAAAAATAAATATTTTATTTCAAATTAAGTTAAGTTATAAATAAACTAACTTTAATCAAGTTTTTTTATAATAAGTATTTTTCCCCATTTTTTGCTTTTTTTTAGAATTGAGAAACAAAACTGCCAACCTTGAAGATATTTTATGCGGAAGATTGTTTAATGAAGAATTGTTGAGGGGGGGGGGGGGTAATCCGTCACGATATAAAATATAAAGTGGCTGATTATCACTTAAGTTACTATTTCATAATTTTATGCAATTTTATTCACATTATCTTTTTTTCTTATATCATTGGTGCCATTCTACATTGAACGACAATTGATGAAGTTACCCTATCAAAAGTGCTTTTCCTATTTTCTGATGGAATTATAATTTTCAAAAAAAATTTTAATAAAGTTTTCGTTATACTTTATACAATTTGAAGTTATTTTGGACATATGTGTTTTTTCTTTTAAAAAAAGTTATTTCATATTATCTATTTAATAACTCTATAAAATTTTATAAAGTTTGGTTAAATCCTTTAATTTAAAGAAAACTATAATACTATCTTTATGTTGAATTATCCATAAAATTACATATTTTAAACTGATTATTCAATTTTTCTGCTTAATTTTATGAAAAGAGGTAAGAGTTTGAATTGTTTTGATTTTGAAGATATATTTGAAATATATCTAAGGAGTTATTTTTTTTTTTTTTTTTTGTAAAATACTTTTCTAAATAATTCAAATTTACGAATGACCAGATTAATTCGAATACTCACATAAACTGCCGAAAAGAGTATCAATGGCTAAAAGCACAATTAATATATGTCTAATTTATTGGCCCAAATGAGATAGTGGTATCAATGTGAATTTGAAGAGCCACTTGCCTCTTATTACACAAACATTTCATGTCCCTTCTAAATAATAATTCTGTGGGAAAAAAAGTTTCCACAGATTGCTACCAAATTTAAAATCTTTTTGCGTTTTCTGAAAGCTTATAAAAGTAGACTAAATATGATTGTGTTTTTAGCCATCAATATTCTTGTAGTGCTTTACAGATCAAATTAAATTAGCATTTGCTTGAATAAAGTAATAATTTTCAAAAGTTAAAAGTGAATTATAAGATGGTAAGGCTCTAACAAAGACAAACTATAATTCTGAAAAATGGAAAAGTTATTTTTTTAACTTTAGAATGACTTTTGCATAATTTTTATAATAAGAAGTATATTATCTCACAGGATTTATAGTTTACACTTTTTGTTATACAATGTATAAAAAGTAAATTGTTTAAAAAAACGTTTCTACTTAACATAAATTTAACATACAGAAGTATATACTAAAACAATTATTATGATTAATTACATAGATAACTTGTAAAATATTGCTTTAAAAATTAGAGACAATTAAAATTGTACTGAAATTTTTTTAAAAACATTTTAAGCTAAGGACAAAGTTTATTTGTGCAAAAAACTCGAGGTTTCAATACTTTATACGTTCCTTTATAAATGATCCTTAGTTTCTTTTAAAAATATTTGCTTACAAGTGAATTCTTTTTTTATTTAAGGGTAGTAATTTTATTAGGATAATTTATTTGAAATTATTTGGATATTTTATTTGGAAAAAAGAAACATCTGACACGAAGACAGTTTCAGTATAATCTAGTCTTGTCTTTTCTAATTGACATCACAACCATATGGGTGTATAGCGATTTTTGTAAAAGGACTTGCTATAATGCTTCTAGGCAAGGACCGTAGAATAGTACTACTTATCTATGGTCTGCGTTGGGTTACTCACAATGCCCTCTTTTAGTTCAATTAGGCGTGACGGCGTTTGAAAATCATGATACGTGATACTGACCGATTGGAGGGCGGAGGGATCTCAACCCCCCCAACTCAATCCCCCACTGAAAAGGTGACCTTCAGACGGAAGTGGGTCGGTCAACCTTCCCCTCTCGTACCTCGGGGTCTGCCTCGGGGTAATGTCGCGACAGAGAAAAAACCTTATGAGCTTTTCGGAAGAGGGGAGATTGTTCCCCTCCATGGTTAATAGTTTGTCGATTTTATTAATTATAAAATTATTTTTATCTTTACAATCCAAACTTGCAACAATTTAGTGTCGGCAGAGGTAATAGGATTCCTTTTCTTGCGTACAACTGGGGGTACCTGGTGGTCCGGTTCGGGGTACGCAAAAATATTATTAGAAAAGTTAGAGAACCTCTAAAAAAACTGTTATAAGTAAAATCAAAAATAAAAGTTTGTGTCATCAATTCAAATTGATGACACTTACAAACTTTGATTTTTGATTTTACTTATAACAGTTTTTTTGAGTCGTTTGATTAATTTGTTAGCGAATTTAAGATTACTGCCTAACAAAACCCAACTTTTGTTTGCGTAGTTGGATGAGTGAGAAGCGTTATGAGCAGGGTCGCCCTTAGAGGTGTGCTACAAGTGCTGTCGCACAGGGCCCCGGAAGAACCCGGCGTTAACAAGGAAACAACTTCTGAAAAAAATTGGCGAACCGGTTATTAACATAAAACATCTTTAAATCATTTACATGGGAAATCAGGATCTAAATATCACAATAGTGTCCATCCCGCCTTAACTCCGTGACAAATAGCGCAATTGATATAGATTTGGCTCCGTTCAATAGACAATTAGGCGTCCATGCGTAAAAAATCAGGATATAAATCAAAGCCTATACAGGGTGTGAATGGGGAATCGCGACGTCATACGAAATAGCTTGTTTATCTTCCTTCTGATGGCGAACAATTCATATCAATACAATCTGCTGAAATGACATCCTTAAATTATACTGCTTTGCTACGAGTTTTAAAATAAAAATATATTTTAAATAATATTTTTAAAAAAAGTCATTTAAAAGCAAAAGAAAAAGTTATTCTATTGCTATAGATAATTTATACAATGTCCTTTTGTCAACTATGGATGCGTTATTTTCATCTAAGAATGGTGCAAAACTTGTCAGCTATAAAAAACGTAAAATCTGTTTCAATGGACCCCTTATTGGTTCTTTTATACAGGGTTCCGCATCTGCTGATGGCGACCCTGGTTATGAGAGAAGGGGTAACTCAAATGAAAAGTTTTATCAAGGGGTACATGGGTGAAGAAAAAAAAAGTTAGGAACCACTGACTTAGATTAATGATTTAAACGTAATAAGGTAATATTTAAAGTAATTTAAACGTAATTACAAATATTTTATATTCTATTCCTTAATAGAATATCAAATATTTGTAATGACTTGTATTTTTTTAAAGTGCCCATTTCATATTTTTTCAGATCCAATTTTTAATAATTTGTGCAAATTAATCGCATGTTTGTAGCCCCACTGTTTCCATTGCTTGATTTCTGGGATTTTTGGAAACAGGCAAGTTCTTTTGAATTAGCTTACGAACTCGCAAACTTGCTTCACTTTTTCATATAAATCATACATTAAAAAAGTCCTTACATTATTATTATTGTTATTATTTTTTGGCTTTCTGCAAATTTTTGCGCTTTTTCATTGATAAACATTAATGCCTCTTCATAAAACTCTACTACCAGTCTCCAAGAAGTTTATCTTTAAATTTAGAAGAAAGCAATATACTATTGCATAAAACGATTAAGCTCGTCTCTGTCACAAATAAAACCCATCTGCAAGCTAGCAGCGAAGCATTTGGTTAAATTGTCACCTGCGACGCATACAAATTCTGTAAGCCAACGGACTCCGACAACCGACATTTGTTTCAGTTTTGATGTTTCACCTCTTTACTATATTTAAAATATCAAATACGTAATGCTGTTCAGCCTCTTTGTAAGTCAAATTTATATAAAAACATCAAATCAGTACTGAAATAGTCTTTAATGTTGTATGAAGACCTGAAACGTTTACTAAGTTAATTTCGGGGCATTTCAAGCTGAAATAGAAAGAAAACGCTTGAGTCTAACTTCTACAGTTGCCGTCTTTAAAAATAGATATAAGAAAGATTTTCTATGTAAATAAGAAGTGATAAGAATGAGTTCTTTTTGTTTCCATTTATCCCAGTGAAAAACAATTAGTAGAGCAATTGTAAACAGAGAAATGTACATCTATGAACAAGTATAGAGTAAAAAAATTATTAAATTATTCATAAATAATTAAAATTTCATTACATAATTCTTTGTTTAACTTACCTTTATATTAGCACTTCAAAAAACGACAATACAAAATTGTACTAAAAAATTATTACACGCAAGATGTAGGGTTACTAATAGAACTTTTGTAATTCGTTGTTTTAATTTTAATAGTATGAAAAAGAAAATCATAGTTAATGCTGATAATTATTAATATTCGTTATTTAAATATAGTTGTTATATTTTGAAAACTGCAATTCTTTTTAGTGAAATGTTTTCATGCAATGAAAACGTCGATTTGATGTACAAGAGGGATTGCTTCCGAACAGAAGCACTTTCCTTGTTTCAAATGTAATTGAACGTAGTAGGAAGTATAAAGTTTTTTTTATCTTTAAACCAAAGTATTAAATCGAAATTATTCTTTGGACAAAATGCTGAAAATTAAGTAATGAAGTTATTTCGATTATTTGCTTTGAAACTAAAATACATAATTGGTAATTCTGGGAACAGTAGACCTCGTGACCAAAAAAAATCTAAAAAAAATAATAAACATATACGTCGATTTTAATTACTTCAAGGAATAGTCATGCCCAACTTAAAGAAAATCGATCAACGCGTGTGGTCGTAACTGCGTAACAAACATATGCCGATCGGTCGAGTTAAAACAGACACCTCGCTTGGCAAAGAAGCAATAATTGAACAAAATCAATCTATGATATCATGACTTATGCAAACAATCAAACAGTAATTTTAATTGTTCATATTTTCCTTTACTTTTATGTAATCAAATGTAAGTTTCCTTATATTTTTCTTACAACTTTATTTTTTATTATTATTATTATTTACGTGACGCTGCATGACAGTTATTAAAATATAGTAATAATGTTTTAATAACTTATATTTTGAAGGAAACATTCAACTGTACACACATTATACATTTTAGTGATAAATGTTTTGTTTGATTAACATTAAACTTTCGAACCGACCTTTGAGTAAATTTCGTTAATTTACAATTTTTTATGAAATCATTCTTTTAATTACTATATCATTTGAAAACCAATTAGTTTGATATTTCAAAACTCATATATGAGAATCTTTGCAGACTTCTTCTTTTTGCATTTTTTTTTTTTTAATTTCGAAAATATATTGTTCACATTTGAATTTTTTTTATGTGAAATTTTTTAATTTAAATGTGAAAAAAAAACTGAATATTTTTAAAATTTTATATTTGTGAAACAACACAAATGGCTAATTTTCAGCTAAATTCAGTAATGTGAATAGTTTCCTTTTAACGGTATACCACTTAAAAGAAAGTAATGTTAGAAAAATCTTGTGCAGATTTTTTAATGAAATATAGCTTTTTTAATTGCTGCGTTATATATTTTTCATGTACCTAACATATCTTCATACTTTATTTGTAAATTAATGAAATTGGATTTTTAAAAAAATCGATATTGGTTAAATAGACATAAAGAGTGTTAATTTTTTGAACGAGGGTTAGCGAGGAAATGTTTTAACTCGACCTATCGGCATTTAGTCTATTTGTTTGTAAAATTGTTTGATACGCAGACACGACCAAACGCGTTGTTATATTTCCTTTAAATGTGGTAGGAATGTTCCTTTAAGTCGTTAAAATCGACTTGCATGTTTTTTATTTTATTAATTTACTTTTTGGTCGCGAGGTCTATCGTTCCCAAAACTACTAACATACATTCCATAGAATAATAGTGTGTAAAAATAATTGAAATGATCTTGGTTATTGATACTTAGAAAGAAAGAACTGGTTGTTGTGTTGTGAAAAATATAATTATTTCATACATTTTGAAACAAAGAATATATTTTACTGAGCGTTAGCGAGGCAGGTCCCTGTTTTTACTCTGTTTTTCAGCACTTTGTCTGTTAGTCTGTAAATTTGTTTGTTACGCATTTACGACCAAACGCGTTGTTCGATATTCTTTAAATTTGGTCTGAATGTTACTTGAAGTCATTAAAATCGCTGCATATGTTTTCTTTTATTTCTTGTTTCCGAGGTCTATTGTTCCCAGAACTACTGCTAAGAGTTTTGCTTAAGTACTGTTTGCGGTCCCTAGATGTCTTAACTACATAATATTGCAGAAAGTGTTCATGTTTATTATTTTTTGTTAAATCTTTAATTTATTTATAATAACAGTGATCCGTTTATTATGTCTAATATTTTTCATGTATAAAAAATCTTAAATGCAACATTACAACATCTTCTACTACTCTCCATCAAAATTCTCGCAACAGGAAAATTTTAACGTTATTTACGAAAGAAAGGAACACTATGTGCGATTTTTCTCTAATAACTCATCATTTTAACTTAAAGTCCTTCATATCAACTAGACTTCTCATAATCTGTTCTCGATCCATCTGTAATATCATGCTAAAATATATTTTAAAATAAATTAATTCTACTTTAATACGTATATTTCAAAGAAATGTTGTATAAATGTTAGTGAATTAATATGTTGTGATAAACCTTTGACCCATTATTATTTTTTTTATCGTTATTACTTCTGAAGTAATTTATAATTATTAATTTATTCATACAAATTATGAAAACATTATCTGAATTTTGTTAATTTGTATTATGGTTCTTAATAATTGCATTATATCGTTACATGATACAACATATACTGTGCTTTTCTTTAGAAATTTTAGATTAAATAATAAAATTCAATTTTTTTTAATAACTTAGTCATTTGTTTGTTATTATTTTATAACTTATCAGGATAAGTTACAACCATTATGGAGTACATATCTTTCAGTTTGAGGGAGGAGTATTTACGAAAAAATAATACACTTAACTTATTTCATTAACAGTCCATTAGTGATATAAACATTAATTAGTGATAAAATGTCACAGAGTTAATAATAAATGTTATCTAATATAATTTATTATTTAATGAAGAAGTATTTATAAATTAATCCAAATGTATTTCTAAACTAAATTAATTCATTTAAATAACTTAACCAAATTTGAAATAAATTTTACTTTTTACCCCCAGTTTGTTAGCAATATATCAAAACATTTATATAAAAACATTTATAAATAATGAAGAGTCATAATAAAGAAGTAAGTAAATAATGAAACCAACAAAAATTCATTCACTAGTCATTTAAATACACTCGATGATTTGTAACTGGCCCCCTTTGTCAGAATACTGCCTTCCGAGTGGCAAAACTTCCAAGTCCTAGATTCTCAGTAATGCGCATGCGCGCTTTCCGGTAGGAGTCGAAGCGATTTGTAAGATTTTCTCGCTGCAGACGCTAGTGAGTCAAAGCAGTTTGTAAGATTTTCTCGCTGCAGACGCTAGTCAACACTCAGCCACTGAACTCTACTCTATGCACTCAGCTCGCCGGCGTTTATTGGAACTCCCCTACGATGTTAAATATGTTTTTCCTGTAACTTTAATAACCGTTTAATAATTCAATGTTAACCTTCGATATTTAAGTGAAGCACATTCACGGCTATCTAAATAAATATTAAGTTGTAAATTAAGGAGTCAGATTTATTTTATGTCAACACGGTCACCTAAACTGGTAATTGGCGATTCAATGATCAAACGTTTGGAGAAATATTTGGGTCAGGTTTACTGTACGGTCACCCTTGGCGCGATTTTTTCCACGTTTGGCGATAATTTTTTTTAAATGGCAATTTATCCCGCTCCGACCCGACAACGACAAGGAATTGCAGCAACCCTATTGGAAAACAGTCGCCAAAATGGCGACTTTTGGCGATATTTTGAAAAAGTCGCCAAGGGTGACCGTACAGTAAACCTTTACCAAATATTTGATCAGTAAATTGCCGTTTTTTGAATTAGATTTTGTTTGTTTGCCCGGGTACAGGATCGAAGGATTGACAAGTAAGATTTCCTCTTTAGACAATTGTTACGATTGGGTTCTGGTTCATGTTGGCACAAATAATACCAATGTAGATTCTGTTAAAGGAATTATTCAAAAGTATAATTGTTTATTTGAGGAAGTATTGCGGTTAAATCCGAAAGTCCAGGTTCTAGTGTCATCTGTTTTACCACGTGGGCCGAGTATTTACGAGGCGTTACCATTCCTTGACGCGCTAAATAACAAAATTGATGATATTAATGCTTCTTTAGAAAGACTTTGCCTTAGTCGAAAGTCATTTTTCTTTTGCAGATCTAGTCAACCATCATGGAGGCCATTCTTATGGAAATATGGACTGCACCTGAACTTCAAGGGTGATGAGCGCCTGGCAGAACTGTTTCTGCATAAGTTGGTGACCTTAATCAACAGAAACAACAAGGTTAGTGCTTTTATCTCATCTATAGTAGATTTTCCACTCTTGGCTTGTGATTCATCAGTGACACCGCGTTCTGCAGTCTCGCCAGCTTTGCCTTTTGCAACTCCATCTGTTCCGAGAGCTTTGCCTTCTGCAACTCCATCTGTTCCGAGAGCTTTGCCTTCTGCAACTCCATCTGTTCCGAGAGCTTTGCCTTCTGCAACTCCATCTGTTCCGAGATATTTGCCTTCTCCGTCTCTTCCTAGAGCTTTGCCTTCTCAGTCTGTTCCGAGAGCTTTGCCTTCTCCATCTCTTCCGAGATCTTTGCCTTCTTCAACTCCGTCTGTTCCAAGATCTTTGCCTTCTACAACTCCGTCTGTTCCGAGAGCTTTGCCTTCTCCGTCTCTTCCTAGAGCTTTGCCTTCTCAGTCTGTTCCTAGAGCTTTGCCTTCTCAGTCTGTTCCAAGAGCTTTGCCTTCTCAATCTCTTCCGAGACCTTTGCCTTCTCCATCTCTTCCGAGACCTTTGCCATCTCCATCTGTTCCGAGAGCTTTGCCTTCTCCGTCTCTTCCTAGAGCTTTGCCTTCTCAGTCTGTTCCGAGAGCTTGGCCTTCTCCATCTCTTCCGAGACCTTTGCCTTCTCCCTCTCTTCCGAGAGCTTTGCCTTCTTCAACTCCATCTCTTCCAAGACCTTTGCATTCTTCAACTCCGTCTGTTCCAAGACCTTTGCATTCTTCAACTCCGTCTGTTCCGAGATCTTTGCCTTCTTCAACTCCGTCTGTTCCGAGACCTTTGCCTTCTCCATCTCTTCCGAGACCTTTGCATTCTCCATCTCTTCCGAGACCTTTGCCTTCTTCAACTCCGTCTGTTCCGAAATCTTTGCCTTCTGCAACTTCGTCTGTTCCGAGACCTTTGCATTCTTCAACTCTGTCTGTTCCGAGATCTTTGCCTTCTTCAACTCCGTCTGTTACGAGACCTTTGCCTTCTCCATCTCTTCCGAGACCTTTGCATTCTCCATCTCTTCCGAGACCTTTGCCTTCTTCAACTCCGTCTGTTCCGAGATCTTTGCCTTCTGCAACTTCGTCTGTTCCGAGACCTTTGCATTCTTCAACTCTGTCTGTTCCGAGATCTTTGCCTTCTTCAACTCCGTCTGTTACGAGACCTTTGCCTTCTCCATCTCTTCCGAGACCTTTGCATTCTCCATCTCTTCCGAGACCTTTGCCTTCTTCAACTCCGTCTGTTCCGAGATCTTTGCCTTCTGCAACTCCGTCTGTTCCGAGAGCTTTGCCTTCTGCAACTCCGTCTGTTCCGAGAGCTTTGCCTTCTCCATCTCTTCCGAGACCTTTGCCTTCTTCAACTCCGTCTGTTCCGAGACCTTTGCCTTCTTTCACCCTGCCTGTTCCAAGCGCTTTGGATCCTCCATCTCTACCAAGAGTTTTGGCTCCTCCATCTTTAGTACCAGTTCCTAGATTTATGCCTGTTCCCATAGTTTTGTCTCCATTGTCAGTTTGTTCAAGCGTTCCCTTTCATTCTGTTCCTGGATATTTACCTTTGTTCAGTGTTCCTTATTCAGCTCCTTGGGTTACACCTTTCAGTGTATTTCCTAGAGCCCTTCCTTTTTGGGCAGCTCCTGGATTTCTACCTTTGATTCCTGCTCCATTACCTATGCCTTTTTGTCCAGTTCCAACATTTTCACCTTCATGTTCTGAATCTAAAAATTTTCAGCCAAATGCTGGAGTTTTGCTACAGCAAATTCCTGTTCATCCACCTAAAGTTGAAACATCCATAGGTATTCAAAAGCACGATTCTTTTTCTTCAAGATTTCGACCATCTGTTGACCTTTTACCTACTTCAACCTCAAATTTGGCTACACTGGCAGTTGTTCCTAAGTGCACTTCACAACCACGACTTTCTAAAATTCAGCCAGTATCGAACTTTTCCAATTTTAAGCCAGTTTCTTATTCTTGTGCTAATTTGTCGGATTGCAGTTTAAAACCTGTGATAACTAGAACCTGTGAACCAGCCCAGATCAGAACCAGTAATTTAAAAGTCCATTCAAAGGTAAGCATTGCTAATGAAAATTTACTTCCTTTAACTTATAATGTCGAAATATCAAATAAATTTACAGTTCTTCATGATAATGACAGTTATTTAGGTCTTGGTAGAAATTATACAGGAGGTGGTCCTGAAACAATGCAATATCCAAGGAGGTGTGAAACTTGCCTTAAAACATATTCTTCTCGTTCTTCTTTCAGTAACCATGTTAAAAAATTCAAATGTACATTGCAATCTAGTTCATACCCAAAAAAATGTACGCTGTGTTCGAAATCATTTAATTCAAAAAATTCATTTTCAAATCATAAAAGATTAAATTGTACAGATTTAAAGACTGTGGATTCAAAGCAAGTTGCAATAGATTTTGGTGATGCAAATGTTACCTCTAATAGTTCACTTTTATGTTTAGATATAATTCCAACATATTCAAATAGCTCTGATGTAATTTTAAAACAAAGTCAGCCCAAACAATTAGATGAGAATAGTTCGATAGCAGATAATATTAATCTTTATCCAAGAAAATGTCTTAATTGTGGCAGATTCCTTAAAAATAAGCGTACATTCTATCGACATAATAAATTTTGTATTGTACGTTCTAATATTGAGGTGCATACCTGTATTTTCCCAGAATGTAGTGAGACTTTCAAATTCATAGGTGCTTTAAATAAACATGTGCTCGACAAACATGAATTAGACAATCTGGTAGTTTTGACCTTTGACTCAATAGAAAGTTTCCAAACCTGGCTTGAGTCTGAGGGTGCATCTACATGTACTTATTTTAAAAAATTGACTGGTAGCAAGAAAAGCGGAGGTAAAGTATTTCATTATTATTCTTGTCAGTTCTATGTTCGAGAAAAATCTGAAAAATGCTCTTTGTGCAAAAGGAGTAAGGGTACTATACCAATTGACGTAATTTGTCCCTGTCAAATTTCTGAGAGTGAGGAGCAAAATTTAGTAATGGTCCCTTTGCGCAAAAATAAAAAGGGTACTATACCGACTAACATAAATTGTCCAGTTAAAATTTCTGCTTGTGAGGAGCAAAATTTAGTTACCGTTTCTTATTACCCTGATCATAATCATATAGTTAAAAAAAAAGATATTGATTTTCACCCTTTAAGTCTTAGCCTGCAAAATTCTATTAAAGCTCAATTGTTAATGTCAATACCCGTTGAAAAAATTCGAACTGTATTAAGGGATCATTTGGGGTCGCATGAAAATCGTAATTTCTTTCCTGTAAAGAATGCGTTTATTTCTCTTAAAACCCTTAGGGCCTATGAAAGACGTTTAAATAACACATTTCATCCCTATGATGATATAGCTTCTGTTTCAACTATTGTGGAAAGCCTAAAAGCTGAAAAATATGATCCCATTTTAATATTTAAACCACAAAAATATGATACTATTTATGGTCCTAAAGACCTAGATGACCTTTCTAATTGTGATTCACTTTTTGCTCTTGGATTTCAAACTAAAGAACAAAAAGAGATGTTGATGAATTCGCCTCATCGAATTTTATTTATTGACGCAACTCACAATACCAATCAATATAAATTTTATCTAATTAATGTTATCATTCCTGATGAATTTAACAAAGACTACCCTGTTGCACGTTTTATTACAAATTCGTGCGAGTTGGAAGTAATAAAATGTTTATTTAAAAGCTTAAAATTAAAAAATGAAAATGTTAATATTAATTGTATTATGACAGATGATGATTTAGTAACTTATAAAGCATTTCAATCTGTATTTGGGTCAGATGTAAAACATTTATTATGCAAATGGCATCTTTTAAGAACCTGGAATAGACAGTTAAAATCTAAAATATCGAACATTGATATTCGTACTGAAATCAAAGCAATTTTAATAAATATGTTAAATGAGAAATCGTATTCAGAGTTTTATGAACTTCTTAGAAAACTGTTAAATTACTATTCTCCAGAAACTACGAGTTTTTTAGTTTATTTTATCAATAACTACTTTATTAGAGTTACAAAATGGGCTGGATGCTACAGAACCTTTCCACATGCCTCAGCTGACACAAATAATTATTGTGAATCATTCCACAATAAACTCAAAACAGTTTATTTTAAAAGAACTTTCAATCGACGCATGGACAAACTTGTTAAAGTACTGCTACAGATGGAACAAGATTGCTTTCTTGAACATGAATACAAAGTAATTACTGCTTCTGTTCCTTTAAAAAAAGATAGCGATGTAAAAAAAAGACATGATAAAAGTAGGAAAGTTGAAGTAGTTGGTGTTAGCAAAAATGTATGGAGCGTTCTTTCACAATCAAAAAAAAATAAACAGTACCAGGTAACGCGTATAAATGAAAAGTGCAATTCATCAGATTTCTGCTTTTTTAAATGTACTGAGATTTGTTGTACGTTGTTATGTAGTCATTTGTATCGATGCACATGCCCAGACATTGATAGCAACAATTTGTGTAAACACATCCATAAAGTACATTCCCTTACCAATATTAATCGTAAAATAACTTACCATACAGAAGACTTTAATTCTGAAAACGAAAAATCATTTGATCAAAGAGATTTATTTAATTCCTCGATTAAAGTTCACAATGTTTCTAATTGCCGTTCAAAGGAGCACAAAATAACCGGTTGTGAAAAGTTATTGCAATTAATAAAGAATCCTTTGGTGCAAGCTTTGATGTTAGGAAACGTTTTTACGTCTTTGAATACATTAGTTGCAGGATGCTAAGGTGTTATTGATGCTAAAGCTTATTTAAAATGTAACAGCATTATTCCTTATTTAAAAGTGCCACCAAATCAAAAGCTTGTGCGTCAGATTAATTTATTTCAAACTAGTAAACGAGGGCAAAAAAGAACTTCACATTTCGATAATGATTTAGTTGATAATCCTCCACCTAAACGTCTTAAATTATGTAATGATTCCTTCACTTCTGATTTAACACATACATCGTTTTTAAGAACTGTTGGAGGTCACTCATTAACTTTCATAGGGTTGAAATCACTCGATCCCTTCATAAGTGATGAAGAAGAAATGCAATTAAATTCTTTTTCCCCTTAATTTAACAGAGGTTGGTTGTTTGATGACGTTGTAGATGCTTTTTTACATACTTTATGTGAAAATTATAATGATTTTTCTGTTATTCGCTCATCAGTTGCACAATTGTTAACAAGTAATAATTTTTCAGAAGACATATTTTTTTCTTCAAAATTATTAATTCCAGTTTGCGTCAACAAAAATCATTGGGTTTTAATTAAAATTGATAAAAATAAGGATATGCTAGACTTTTATGATCCGCAAAGAAATGATTGCAAAACAGCTTTTTTGCCAATTATCAATAATTTGAGAAAAAGTTTTAATGCGAACTTTGAAGTGAATTGTCCTCCTCATTGTCTGCAACAGGATGATAGCAGTTGTGGAGTATTTATTTGCTTTTACGCTTACCAAATTATCCACAACCTTGATGTACATGCATCTTTTGAAACTTTAAAGTTTAGAAAGTACATTTTTCAAAGTTTGCAAGGTTCACCAGTGGATGTGTGGAATACTCCTTTAGAATCTTCTACTCCAATGTTAATTAATTGCTTTGATTTAATATTTCCTATAGAATGTGTAAGTAATGTTTCTGACTGTGTTTTAAAAATAAATGGTATTGAAATAACTTTGTATATGTTAAAATCTTTAGACACTTCAATTACTTTAAAAGAAGAGAGGTTTTTTCAATCAGTTTCAAAAAGCTTTAAGAAAGGTTGTTTGTATGAGAATATAATAGATGCTTTTTTGTTTACAATTACTAGTAATTTTAAGGGTTGTGAATCTGTGGAATGTCTTCAGTCTTTGTTGGTTATGAAAAATAAAACTAATTTTGCTTATCATTATGTTAGGAAATTACAGAAAACAAATCTAATATTTATTCCATTCAATATTGATTCTCACTGGATGCCCATAATTGTTGATGTTAATAACTTACGAATTGAATTTTATGATCCCTTAGACCGACCAATTAATAATAAAGTTTTAGATTTGTTAAATCAATGGAGTACATTGTTAACCCAAATAATAAATCCTTTAAATAAATTTGTTATTCATTTTCCTCATCATATAACTCAAACTGATAATTTTAATTGTGGTATCTTTGTTTGCTACTATGCATATCAAAAACTAAGAAATAATTCGTTAACTGCAGTTTTTAACACCATCCAATTTAGGAAATTTATTTTTGATTGTTTAATGAGAAATAAGTATATCTTTGATCTTGACTAGACTTCTTTATCTTTTATTTTAAAAAGAATTATTATATAGAAATTTTTTTTATACACCTAAGCTTCTTAATGGAATGAGTGAAAAGAAACATCTCACCCATTCAATTAATTTATTGTTATTATTTTACTGTATTTATATAGACTATATATTGTATGTGTGTTACTTCTAAGGCCTATGCCAGAAGGGGCCTTTTAAACAGTCGGTTGGTAAGTCATCCTGTGGAATTCCAGAGAACATGACTAAAAAATTCTTATTTTTGATGATCATTTTTGACATCAATTTTAAGGGTTTCTTGGTTGCTATTTTGCTGAAGCAAGGAACAAAATCAAGAAAAAAATTTGTGTGTGAAACTTCTCTAAGGGGATACCATCACCCTTGGTTGACTATAAAGTTCCAGAGAGGTGGTCTAAGTGAATAGAAATTATGTTATGTGTCAACACAATTGGAGTATGTCTCAAAATGAACAGTCAGTAACTCTTACAAAATTAAAAGGTGTATTTAAACAATGTTTTCAGCTGTTTCAAAAGTTATGAAAATAAATTAAAGATTTATATAATAAAGTGTCATACATATATAAAACAATATTTAATGCTGACATTTTTTAATAATTATTTTATACACTGCTCTTTATTAAATGTTTAAATAGAATTAATGTTTTTATAGACTTTAATCTAGAAACACATGCTAAAAAAATATTCCTTTAATAATATAAATAATTATAGTTTATTAATTACATTTTTTTTTAGAAAAAATATTTAATGTAAAACAAAGAACAGAATGAAGTTTGGTTGATTTATCCCACATAATTTTTTTTTTATTTATATACAATTTTTCCCTTGATAGTTAAGTTTTTATTTTAACTGAAGTTTATCCTTTTAATTCTTGCTTTAAATACTTTTTACTAAAATTTAGTTACTATTTAAATTTTTAGACAAAATATTTTAATGGAATGCTTTTTGAATAAGTTTCTATGTCTAAATTAAATGTAATAAACATAAGTAATGTTAAATAATTAATCACAAACTTGTGCATTATTTTACAAGTGCAGGGTGTACACAATAACTTTGAGGATGCATTTCATTTTTCCTACCTTTAGAAATACTAAGTCTAAACTTGTTGTTGGACTAACAACAGATCATTCTTTTCAGAATCCAAATCAGATCTGAGAAGTTTCGGAAGAAGGAAGGGGGTGTGTCAAGTCCCCTGTTCAACCAAAATAAAAAAATTATGACTACAATTTTTTTTTGTGGACAATCCATAATTTTTCTTTCTTTTTACATTTTATTAACCTTTGTACTAATTCCTGTGAACAGACCTTTTCGTTTCACTATCTGTTTTTTCAAGAGTACAAAATAGAGCATGGTCTTTTAATGAAGATGAAACTAACACTTGGTTTAAAGGCTAAAATTTCGTTCCAGAAAATATTAGTTT
Organism: Troglohyphantes excavatus; assembly: GCA_963932185.1. Lineage (NCBI taxonomy): Eukaryota > Metazoa > Arthropoda > Arachnida > Araneae > Linyphiidae > Troglohyphantes > Troglohyphantes excavatus. The sequence continues at coordinate 43,141,714 of OZ010675.1, forward strand.
AAGAGATAGTTAGTGTAGTAACAGAGGTGGTCTTTCAGAGATATTTCACTTATATTTAAAATCCCATACTTGTACAACTTAATTATTCTTAGTTCCTGAAGAAACAGGAATGTTATAGTAGGATTGAAAATTATGTTTTGTTTAAAAAAAATAATAAATTTTAATATTCATTATTTAAAAAAATGTGAAATGCCATGCCATGTGTTGCACTTAAGTTGACAGTAAAAATGAAATATTAATCAAACAAAAGAAAAATTAACAACTGATAACTTATGCAGAAGCAATCAATACTTTATCAATTATAAATACTTTTTAACAATTAAATTTAAGTTGAAATCCAAACAGTAATCAATGTTTTAAAAAATTCTAATGACAACACATAGTGATAGATCTTAGGATATGTTAAAGAAAGGGTTTTACAAAATTCTAGTTTAAAAGATTCTCTGCTGGATTTTTTAAAAAATATAGTAATTAAGTTTCCAAGTAAATTTGCCTTTGTATATGAAAAGAGCTGTTTGAATTGTATTATTTGGAAAACTTCAGCCAAAAATATATAGGAAAGGATTTCAAGAATTTGTTAAATGACTTTTAGTCACTCAGATAGAGAAGAATCGCAAATGAGAAATAAATTGTTATATAACTAAATAAATTATGTATTCCCAATCTTCACTTGGGACAGTCAAAATACGCAGTGATGTAGAATAATATATATATATATATATATATTAGATTTAAAAAACTTTATATAAATCTAATACATATTCTTATGAGTAAATAAGTTATTTTCAAAAGTAAAATTAGCTAAAGACTGTCAAAGTGGAAAAAAATATTTTCAGGGCACCAAATCTGCATGTAAATTTAGAATGATCCATATATTATTCTTATTGTTTCTTCTGTATTAGCCGTTAATGAATGAAACAACGTCTTTAAGATTAGTGTGTGCTATTTTTTTTTAATGCGAAATTATTATTTTGGGCCATTGTCCCTTCAAAACAATTGTTTCTACGATTACAAGAAGAGTAGATTACATAATAAAGTCTGCAGGGGCGGATCTAAAGGAGTGGACCCATGGAACGTTACTATATATGTCTAATTAATTTCTCACTTTGTATTAAACATCCTGGAAGTGATCGCCATTAAGTTACTGCAAAAGCCGTTCCCATTATAATTAGTTATTGTATACTATAATGCAGGGGTGCCCATCCCCCCCAAACTCAATGGCGCAAATCCCCCCCTAACTCAATGGCGCACCCCCCCCCCCCCCAAAAAAAAAAATCTCTACCCCCTCAAATTTAAAGCTAAACTTTATTAGAATCTAAAATTTTCAACTGAATCTACACAAAGCTCCACATTTCGTATTTTATAAATCAGTTGGAGATAAAATCAAGATATAAATTTGGTTATACTTTAACTTATATACATTAACTTATATGTATGGAACTTATATATTGAATTAAACTTTCTCTCCGCATCTCTTTATAACGTTTCATTGATACAAACAAATGGTGCTTAAAGTCAGGTTTGTCGGTAAAATATACAGTCGGAGGTTCAGATAACATAATTTTCTCGAATAAAATTGTAATTTCAGAAATTTATTAATTGTTAAAACATGCGTTAAAATTCATAATAAATTCCATAGAACTTATTATTGTCTGTCCGCTAAGAATCGATCGATTTCGGTTCAATAACCGCAGCTTTGTTATGGTCTAAAAATCTGGTGTTTTCTACAAAATGTCATCGATTTGTCTAAGGTGTTGATTTCAATTCCACCAGCAAATATAATTTACAAATGGATATTTAAAAAAATTTAAATTCAATTTTGTAAACACCTAAAAATAGTTACTGTAGAAATGCTGACGGTAATCTCTGATTGTTCAATTTCAGAAAAACCCTTGCAATCGCTCATTTAGACTAAAATAACTACCTACAATATTTTATTTTATTTGTCAGTGATATATGCAAAATCACTCTAATTAGCAGAAACACATGATGTAAATAGGTTTTACTCTAAATGCTCAGAAACAATTGCCTCTTACATGTCAGCCAAATTCCACTGAAAATGCTTAAATACTTTATATATAAGAAAGAAAAGCTTTCTGATTGAAATATAAAAAACGGCTTTTGTTTAAAACACATCCTGACATCAAAGAAATAAAATTGATGTTATTTACGCGCGTTAGATACAGATGACTCTACGAGTGTATATGTAAACCACATCGTTTGTATTCCCCAATCACAGGGCCATCTACAAAAGCTAATGCGCTTTAATAATGTCCCCATTCTACATGGACGTTATTTGCGCACGTTAGCTTTTGCGATAACTCTGCGATTGGTCCACCACGTGGTGTGAATGCACCAATCAGATGCTTCTGCAAAATGCAACGCGGCGTAAATAGCGTCCGTGTAGAATGGGCCTTAGAATATCTGTTTTTTACTGGTTAAGTATACTTTCTCTTACCTAATGGTATAAACAAAACTGGTATATATAAAACACGGCTACATATATGGTCAAACAGAAATATTTATGAAAATTCATGTCTTAACGGTCAGAGATGTCAACATGAACTAAAGTACAAATTATAAGTAATGAATAAACTTGTGAAAGTTTTATTTAAAAAAAAAACATCTATTAAACCCCAGCAAAATAGACAGGTAAACACAAAGATAGAAAAAAAAATTATCGACTAAATTCATGCAAAATACTGAACGCTGTTGGTTTTGTTTAAAATCACTCGTGACCTTCTACTCTTATTTTTGGGTATTTTAAATATGACTATCAAATGCAAAAACTTTATTTTATCGAATTTTAAGAAATCTTTATTTAAATTAAAAATTTATTAATAATGAAATTTAATTTCAAAATGCCGTATGATATTTATCCACTTACCAGTACAGTTTATCAAACTCAGAAAATACTTTTCATTTAGTTATATTTTTACAATTTAAATATTCTCAGCTTTACTCCATATTTAAACTGCACGTTCACAAAAACCATTCGTCCTTGCTGACTAAAATATATTATCCGTTCTTTTATTGTAACATCTTTGAAATTATTTAAACTGATTCGACCCAGGTAGCACAGTAATATTGGCCAATATCGGCAAAGAGAGTTTCGGCAACATTGGCGAATGTCGGATCGGCCAACGTCAAACTGTTAACCTTTTATCAATATTGGGCAATATTGCCGAACCGATATTGGCCAATATTGTAGAGCGGTATTGGCCAATATTGGCGAATGTCGGATCGGCCAATGTCAAATGGTTAACCTTTTATCAATATTGGCAAATATTGCTCAACCGATATTGGCCAATATTGACTAACGTTAGGTCGGCTAATATTGGCGAATGTCGGGTTGGCCAATGTCAAATGGTTAACCTTTTATCAATATTGGCAAATATTGCCAAAGCAATATCTGTCAATATTAAATAAAAGGCGGCCGATTTACATTGATTGACTCGACATTAGCCGAAATCGAATATATTTGAAAGCAGCGTTTTACAATATTGATGAACAATACCATGACAATTTTTTTAAAAAAATATTTTTATAAAACATTTTGTTTCTTTTGTTTTTGATCATTTAAAGCTGTTGCATGAAAAATATTCTTTCCTCTGTGGAAAATATTGGACTATACTACTAATTTTCTTTCTCTTGGTAACATAAAATTTTTTTTATTCAAAATCTATATAATAATAAAAATATAGCAATAAAATTATAATTCAAAAATTTAATAATTAAAATTTCCTAAAATTACAAATTTATAATTCTTCAAAAGAATTTAAATTAGTTAATTTTGAACTAAGTTAACTGTAATATTATTTAAAAATATATTTACATTTACTTTTCTAAATGAAATGTATTATACATTACCATTTAAAAAAATTAAAAACACAATTCAAAATATTATCTTGTATTTCTTCATCTAATACATTAAAAAAAATTAAGACTTAATTTGTTTAAAACATATTAAAGATAATTCTTAAAAATGAGGAAAATGTAGTGAATACTTTTATATTGAAGTACTATATGTGAAGAGTGTCCATTTTGAGAGTAAATTTGATCACCAAGCTATTGTAAATGTTATTTACACTGAAGTAAATTAGTTTTGAAAATGGAGAAAAAAAAATATTTTGTTAAGGTTAATGATGCTAGACTGATAAGCAAGTTTAAGAATTTTTAGTAGTCTAGTTTAATATCTTAAGACAGTTAGATATCTGCATTTAAGCAGGTTTTTGTAAACTTTTCAGCAATCTAGTTAAAATACTAAAACAAATTTCAGCTTTTTAAAAAACTTTTTAGCATTTATAAGAAATCCAAATTTAAATTCTCTTTTATGTGGCATAAAATATTTGGGCCAATTTCACTTACCTCAATTAACTATTATGACTCCCTTCTATTGTAAAAAAAGAAATCTAACGCAACAGGTATTGTGGAATAATTTGGATACTCCTTGAAGTTTGGATCACATACGTCATTTACAACACGTCAAGTGTGATTTTCTAATCTAAAATACTACTAAGTTGGTATTTGTAGTACAACAGTTGAATGCATGAAATATTCGATATAAAATAAGCATGAAATATATTGATAAAAATTAAATATGCTCCAATATATAATATAATTTGATAAGTTGCTTACTTATAATTAGCAAAATAAATTTCTAAAAATGTGTATTGTGTTTGATGTCAGTTGTTGTAAAGAAAGTAAAAATTATATTTATTTACATTGTGTTTCAATTTCAAATTATTTGCAATTTAGGAACCAAAAAAAAAAAACTAACACCTAGTAACTGAGCTAAGACATTTTCCTTTGTAGTTGAAAAGTATGAAGCTGTGTTTACAGATCGTTCTTTAATTGTAATATCGACTAATGATGCTAATGCCTCATTATGAGAAAGTTTAAGAATTTAGTTGATTTCTATGGATAATTATAAAATAAACTTAAGTCAATTAACAAAATCGAATACAAAAAAAAGACATCCATGAAAATTATTTCTACCAACATTAAAGTTTACAGCAGTTTGCTTTCACTACTGCTGTTTATTATAAAATAAATTTTAAAAAAATCTTTTTAAGTTAAAAATTAACAAATGTTCTACATTTACTTGAGTGCCTCATGCAAAAATGTTCGCTTATTTTTAACTTTTAATGTATATACATTAGTAAATATATAATAAAATTACATTTTAAAAAGTTTTTATATATTTAATATTTTACATTTTTTAATAATAAATATTAATATAGTGAAAACCACTTCCAACTATTCCACTGAGACCACTTCTAAACAAACCTTATCACTCAATCATATAACCTTGTGACTCAATCATATAAGTGGTTAACGATTCATACTACTACCTCCATCATTAGTGCACAAGTTTTATTTTAAATATTAAATAACATTCTAAAAGTTATTAAACCACATTTTTATTTTAACACTTGCTACTTTAGTATTTCAATTTTTTAAGCAAATCTGCTTTCACACTCAATAGTCTTCACATAAAAGTTCTGATCTTTTAATTAGAGTATTGTTGCTAGCCTTGAATTGTCCACAAGGCCAACAAAGGCAGGGTGGGAAAAGGGGCTGGAGATAAATCTATCATGGCCCAAATATCCTCACATTGGTCATGGTGTGGAAATTTGGGAGAGCGAGGTGCTCAAACAGTTCGGGTGTTTGTTGACTTAGTAGTTGGTATCCGAGTGGCTCTTCAGGCTACAGGATGTGGAGTATATGTCTTGAAATGAATTTCAAGCTGAGCTCAATATTCATAAATCAGGTTTCAGAAGAGATCTCGGGGCTAATCAATGCAGCCTCTTCAAGTTATCAGTGAGCAGCTCTAGTGGAAATTCAGCTAAAATAAAATAGGAATAACACATATTAAAGGAAAGAGAAAAATACCAAATGCTAGATAACAAGTCAAAAATTACTGAATGAGGAAATCTAGCGATCATTTTCTTAATAAATCTAGTGATCAGTTTCTTAATGCTGTATATCATGTTGTTCTAATTTATTCCTCAAACTTTTTTCTAAAAAAAATAACACGACTAAAATTGTTTAAATACATGCTTGAGTGTTAACAAAATATTACATTAAATTTCAACATGGTATTAAATCGATTTTAGCAAGTACTTCAAATGCTTTGGCCAACTGCCTAGTATACTTTTTTTTATATGCCGGCTTAAAATATATTTTAAATTTGCAGAGAACTTTCAAATCATAATGGAATTAATATATTCTGGAATTAAGACACATCTGAATAACCAAATGAAGATTTAATAAATAATGCACTCAAAGATTGTGCAATATAGCGATTAAGCATATTCAATTAGTTTGGCTTGTTATCATTACCATCTTGTACACAATAACTACTAAACAGGCTAACATTACATTTTCTTATAAATTGTTATCCATAACAAATAAGGTAGGTAAGGCTTTTTTTTGACAAAATGTGGAATTCTGGAACAGTAAAATGCCTTTAACTAAATTATGTCCTAGTATATTTCTCAAATATATGGTTAAAACGTACTCTACGGTTTCCTTGATTTCCATGCCAAATCTAGTTAACATTTTCAGCAACCCTGCAGAGAGAAAATTGAGTTCTTTCAACAAAACCGGTTGTTGCCCAGAATGTGTTAGCATTGTGAATATATCATTTTTAAAAAGTTGTCAAGGAGAACCGCACAATGCATTTGAACCAAATATTATATAAAAAGTTACTTATTTAAAAATAAATATTGGATACAGCTCCAATAGCAATTTTTAATATTTTGAAAGTATTTCCATACAGTGGATAGTAAATAAATTTTCTACCGAAAATTGTTAATATCTTAAAAAAGTTATGCAATTTCCTCAGTAATTAACAACTATATAATTACTAATTCTTTATATTGGTAAATATTCTGGGACTGGAACTGTAAGTTTGTTACTTACATGTGATCGAAAAGGGATAAAATATTTTTTATTAAAATTATTATGAAAATGAGAACAAGAAAATTATGTAATGTAACATCAGTGGACAATCGTAGGCATAATGATTATTTCCCGAAGAGGTAACCAATTTCAGTAACTTTATTTTTGAAAGTTATTAGGATTGAATTGAAGAAATTCCAAGTCTTCCCAGGAGATTGGATATTTGTGCATCACATTCTGTACGCTTAAAAAAAAAAAAATGTGGCTAAGGGAACTTTCAAAAAATCATTAGGGTCAATTCTTCTGGCCGCACTACATTCTAAGTGAAAAGGGTCATTTCCTGCTACAACATGTTGATGTCAGATCATTGGCAGTCGACTAATCTCGAAACAATTAATAAGACTCGTCATAGTTTTAAATGGAAAAGAAACAATTTTTCAATGCCCGCAAGTCAGTGCTAAAATTTCTGTAGATGAAGGAACGGCAACAAAAGTTGCCAGAAACAGTAATTTACAAGGACATAGATTTTTTAAAAGCATTTTTCAGAAATGATAACAAGTTTTAAAAAAGTATTATGTCTAATTTTACCTAACGTATGTTATAATATACCAATACGATAACATTTAAAAAAAAATTTAAACTACTTATTTTTCTATATTTTAGTGCTATAAAACAAAATATTTTCCAAATACAAATAGAATATTATTGTTAATCTTATAAAGTAAAGGCTACTTATTAATGTGTAATGTTATTAATGCACATTTTGTTTGCAATATATGCTCGGGTACTTGTCTAAGATTTACCCAAGTATACATATTTAGATGTATATGTACTTTAGATTTAAAACTTTACATTTGTATGATTGCAGAAATATATATTTTAAAATAAAATTTTACATTATGACCAAAAAAAAACATACTTTTATTAACCATTAGAAAATTTCATGAATTAGATAAAAAAATTTAAATACATTTTTTTCGGAACATATAATTTTAAACTAAGTTTATTAAATTAGTTTAAATTTGCTATTTTAAGTACCAAGATTTCATTTACTTCTGGGATTCGGCTATCTGAAAAATTTACTTTGCCCCAAGTTGAAATTTCTTAAAATGTGGGCTGTACATGCCACTGCTAGGATAAATTGTTTTGTAACTTATCTAAAACATCAGATTTGGAAATTAAATTTCCATAATTAAACATTCCTTAATAATATATCATTTAGAAAATTGCTAGGCACTTTTAGAGTGTAGAGAACTTGGTAGAAGTTACCCGAAAGAAAAGAGTTTCGACTATATTTCGAGTACAAAACAATTACATTTACTTATTTAGAGAACTATAAAAATATTCCGATCTGAATAACTTACTACAATAAAAACACAATTAATGAAATCTGTTTTTTCCTATAAATAAGTTTAAGAAAATCTAAGTTTTTTTATAAACTCATACGATCATGATACAACGCTTCCAGTAGGTACTGTCAATTCCGTACAATAAACAACAAAATCTGTAAAAATGCTACACTTGACTCAACAAGTAAACAATACTTGTTGGGTGCTGGGCCTGTTGTTGGTCGTTCCCTTAATATTTGTATAATCTGTAAATAATCGGTTGACTTTTGATAAATATTTACCTGCATTTGATACTTCCTTCTTCACATCACATGCAAAGCCCGGGCTTTTAGCGCCATTTCATTTCAAAGCACGACCCACGCACGACCGAAGTAAACAACTGAAACATATTCTGCGCATGCGCACCTTGATAACTGACCAATATCAGCCGATTCAGGGGCGAAATTTTTAAAACGTGTAAAAATCTGAAGATATTACTTTAAAAATGTGGAAAATTATTCTTGCTACACCATTTTTTTGTTAACAAATGTAGTTTTTAAAACTTTTAGAAGTTTTGTCGGAACTTCAGTATTTGACATGGGAATGTATGAACCGGACAAAGTAAACGTGTATGTCCTAGATATATGAGTACACATATTAAAAAAAATACTAAAGTTTTAAAAAATATGATTTTTTCTCTAAAATAGTTTTCTTGGTTTTTTTTACTGACCCCCTTCCCCCCCAAAAAAAGCGAGAAGGTCCTGTGCGGTGGCATGCGCCGCAAACCCTAAGATTCTTCTATATCCATTAATCAGATAATTTTTGTAATTTATTTTGTAGATCTTTCTAAAATGGCATTTAATTTTAACAGAATAAAGACTTGCATTTGCAAACAAGGGTATTTTTTTACAATTTCGTCAGCTTTTGTGTCGAAGTAGCGTTTCTTGAAATGGCTGGAAATTCCAGTGACTGCGGACGTATTATATATGCAAAATTATTTTTTGCCCAAAACATTTCCCCCTGAAAATTAAATAATAATAAAGAAATGAAAAAAAATCCCCCCCAAAAATTCTGATGGCGCAACTTGCGCCATAATCCCCCCCCCCCCCCCCCCCCCCCCCCCCCCCCCCCCCCCATGGGCACCCCTGCTATAATGTTTTAAATATATATTGACAATTTGGAGACTGGTATGCTTCAGAATTCAAATAGATGTAGGAATACATTTGGCATTTATTATTTCGCCTTGAATTCTTCATTTCCACCAGCATTAAGTGTTATGTAGAACAGTCTAACATGAAGTATTAATTTTATAATAAATCAATACACACTTTAATTGTATAGATGACTATATTTCGCAATTAAAGTGGGTATTTAGCTCTAAAGTAATTAGCTCTAGTGCGATGCTAATTAATCAAACCAAAACCTTCGGAAAGGACTCGAATCGCCTCAAATACCCATTGATCAGCTCTATTGCGATATACTAATTAATTAAGCAACCGATTGGAATAGATCCTCAGCCGTTGCCAATAGCCCATTGTGTGCCTCCAGAATGACATTATTCAGCCAACCAAGCAACATCTGAAGAATTTAATATATAGTGAATAAATCTTGTATGTTTCATTAAAAATAACTGAATTTGATTAATAAACTTTCAAAGAATAAAAAAGATTATCATTTTAAGATTATTTTAAAGTTTTGCGATTGTATAGGCGAACGCGTTACACGGGAGGAATGGGTGGACCTCAAATTGCCAGAAAAGTGTACAAATGTTCATCAGTGATGGGTTGCCATTTGGCGCTATTTATGATAGTTTTAGTGAACACATTTTTTTTCTAATAGAGATGCGTTGTGTTGTAGGAGTTCCTGGCTAAGAAAATTAAATATATACTATACAATCGCATTTAATTAAAAACTTTAAAATAATCTCAAAATGATAATCTTTTTTATTCTTTGAAAGTTTATTAATCAAATTCAGTTATTATTAATGAAACATACAAGATTTATTCACTATATATTAAATTCTTCAGATGTTGCTTGGTTGGCTGAATAATGTCATTCTGGAAGCACACAATGGGCTATTGGCAACTGCTCAGGATCTATTCCAATCGGTTGCTTAATTAATTAGTATATCGCACTAGAGCTGATCAATGGGTATTTGAGGCGATTCGAGTCCATTCCGAAGGTTTTGGTTTGATTAATTAGCATCGCACTAGAGCTAATTACTTTAGAGCTAAATACCCACTTTAATTGCGCAATATGGTCATCTATACAATTAAAGTGTGTATTGATTTATTATAAAATTAATACTTCATGTTAGACTGTTCTACATAACACTTAATGCTGGTGGAAATGAAGAATTCAAGGCGAAATAATAAATGCCAAACGTATTCCTACATCTATTTGAATTCTGAAGCATACCAGTCTCCAAATTGTCAATATATATTTAAAACATTATAGTATACAATAACTAATTATAATGGGAACGGCTTTTGCAGTAACTTAGTGGCGATCACTTCCAGGATGTTTAATACAAAGTGAGAAATTAATTAGACATATATAGTAACGTTCCATGGGTCCACTCCTATAGATCCGCCCCTGCAGACTTTATTATGTAATCTACTCTTCTTGTAATCGTAGAAACAATTGTTTTGAAGGGACAATGGTCCAAAATAATAATTTCGCATTAAAAAAATAGCACACACTAATCTTAAAGACGTTGTTTCATTCATTAATGGCTAATACAGAAGAAACAATGTAAATTTAGAATAATATATGGATCATTCTAAATTTACATGCAGATTTGGTGCCCTGAAAATATTTTTTTCCACTTTGACAGTCTTTAGCTAATTTTACTTTATACCATTTTTACTTTTGAAAATAACTTATTTACTCATAAGAATATGTATGAGATTTATATAAAGTTTTTTAAATCTAAAATATATATATTATTCTACATCACTGCGTATTTTGACTGTCCCAAGTGAAGATTAGGAATACATAATTTATTTAGTTATATAACAATTTATTTCTCATTTGCGATTCTTCTCTATCTGAGTGATTAAAAGTCATTTAACAAATTCTTGAAATCCTTTCCTATATATTTTTGGCTGAAGTTTTCCAAATAATACAATTCAAACAGCTCTTTTCATATAGAAAGGCAAATTTACTTGGAAACTTTTAATTACTATATTTTTTTAAAAATCCAGCAGAGAATCTTTTAAACTAGAATTTTGTAAAACCCTTTCTTTAACATATCCTAAGATCTATCACTATGTGTTGTCATTAGAATTTTTTAAAACATTGATTACTGTTTGGATTTCAACTTAAATTTAATTGTTAAAAAGTATTTATAATTGATAAAGTATTGATTGCTTCTGCACAAGTTATCAGTTGTTAATTTTTCTTTTGTTTGATTAATATTTCAATTTTACTGTCAACTTAAGTGCAACACATGAAATGGCATTTCACATTTTTTTAAATAATGAATATTAAAATTTATTATTTTTTTTAAACAAAACATAATTTTCAATCCAACTATAACATTCCTGTTTCTTCAGGTAACTAAGAATAATTAAGTTGTACAAGTATGGGATTTTAAATATAAGTGAAATATCTCTGAAAGACCACCTCTGTTACTACACTAACTATCTCTTAAACTAATATTTTCTGGAACGAAATTTTAGCCTTTAAACAAAGTGTTAGTTTCATCTTCATTAAAAGACCATGCTCTATTTTGTACTCTTGAAAAAACAGATGGTGAAACGAAAAGGTTCGTTCACAGGAATTAGTACAAAGGTTATAATAAAATGTAAAAAGAAAGAAAAATTATGGATTGTCCACAAAAAAAATGTTGTAATAATTTTTTTATTTTGGTTGAACAGGGGACTTGACACACACTTGACATACCCCATTCCTTCTTCTGAAACTTCTCAGATCTGATTGGATTCTGAAAAGCATGATCTGTTGTTAGTCTAATAACAAGTTTAGACTTAGTATTTCTAAAGCTAGGAAAAATGAAACGCATCCTCAAAGTTATTGTGTATGAAAGCAATTTCAAGGTGTCTAAAGGGAAAACTTCCCTGTCATCTATTTTTTTCAGAGTGATAGAAACAATACTGATTTACACAAATTAAACACAATAGGAAAATAATTTATACAATTTACATATTTCTATGATCTTGATAGACAACATTTTCATTTTAAATACACATTTATAGTCCAACAAGCTTTTTCTTTGATTGTATTTTGAAAGCAATCAATAAATGCTGTTTCATAGCAAGAAATCAACTTAAAAATATGTTTGTTAATTTCCCTGTTCTAAGGACACCCTGCACTTGGAAAATAATGCACAAGTTGATGATTAATTATTTAACATTACTTATGTTTATTACATTTAATTTATACATGGAAACTTATTAAAAAAAGCATTCCATTAAAATATTGTGTCTAAAAATTTAAATAGTAATTAAATTTTAGTAAAAAGTATTTAAAGCAAAAATGAAAAGGATAAACTTCAGTTAAAATAAAAACTTAACTATCAGGGTAAAAATTGTATATAAATAAACTTTTTTTTATGTGGGATAGATTAACCAAACTTCATTCTGTTCTTTGTTTTACATTAAATATTTTTTTCTAAAAAAAAAATGTAATTAATAAACTATAATTATTTATATTATTAAAGGAATATTTTTTTGCATGTGTTTCTAGATTTAAAACATTAATTCTATTTAAACATTTAATAAAGATCAGTGTATAAAATAATTATTAAAAAATGTCTGCATTAAATATTGTTTTATATATGTATAATGACACTTTATGATATAAAAGTTTTAACGAAAAAGTTTCATTTATTTCCATAACTTTTGAAGCAGCTGGAAAACATTGTTTAAATACACTTTTCAAGTATTTTGTAAGAAAGTTACCGACTGCTCATTTTGAAACAGTCAGATTATGATCATACTCCAATTGTGTTGACATCTAAATGAACTTCTATCTGATCAAGAACAGATAACTCACTTACAAGTAAAGTAGATCAACAACTTCAAAACTGGGTATTTAACATTCTAAATAAATTCTTAATATTTATTTTCCACACATCTGTATATTTATATAGTTGTGACCTCCTCATTTATTTTAACCAATATGGGGATCTCTTCTTAGAAAGGTTTCATAAACAGAAAGTTTCCTTGGCTTTTGTATCTTTATTCAGCAAAATATCAACTAAGAAACCCTTGAAATTGATGTCAAAAAAGATCAGCAAAAACAAGAATTATTTAGTCATGGAATTCTGCAAGGTAATTTTCCGAATGATTATCTAAAGGAGACCACTTCTTGGATTAAGCCCTGGAACCTGTTGGTATTTTATGACGTAAGAGCCATTTATGGACAAGCTGCACCAACCCCGGAACCTGGAAGTAACATACATAATTAATATATACACAAATATCGGTATTTCACATACTACATATATAAAAATAATAAAAAGCATAAATAAATTAGTTGTATAAAAATTAAATTTTTCTTGCCAAAATTCTAAAAAAAATTGAGATAATGAAGATTAAAGTTATACCTGTTTCTTGTTATCAAAAATAAATTTCCTAAATTGGTCTATTAAAAACTAGTTATCGAATTATTTCGATAACTAGTTTTAATTTCTGATATACCCTACTATTAAAAGTAACTCTCCCTATAATAATTTAGATCACATAGCGTTCACATTATTTTTTACCAGTTTTGGTCAACTAAAATACTCATTAGATTTTTAAATTACCATAACTACTAATTCTTTAACTAATCATTACAACACATACATTCATTATAAGGATTCTGAAACTTTAAACTTATTCTCTAAATTTATTTCATAATTTAAAAATAGTTATTGACAACTATTGCTGTTTTGATAATATCTGCAATGTATTCCTGTTTACTTGAACGAAAATTAAATTTGAGAAAAAAAAACATTGGTGAGGGGAGGTGTTTTTTGGATGGGTATGGTTAAGAATCCCCCCCTCCCCCCAGGTGAGGGGAGGAATAATAAGATGCCTAAAGAAATCTGTTGCTCACTCATTCCCCCCCACAAGGAAAAATCTATACCTACGTACCTGTTTTCAACTTTTATAATTACTACTAATTTTAAATAAAAAAGCATCTACATTATAATTAAACAACTAGATTTTTAAATTTGGTGAAAAAAATACTTAAATTGCAATTATTAAACACTTTTGAAGGGATCATGTGACAACCCATTAAAAGTGATCTTCTTTAACAATTTTTTAAAATGACACGCGTTGAATTAAAAGTAAAAAAATCGTTACAGACTTTTAACACGATTAAGTGAAGGATTATCAAAACCTGAAATGTATCTTTGTGAGTGTCTTGTGCTATTGTTTATCTACTTTAAATAAATTAGTTCGACTTAAAATTGGCTCTTAAACAAGGAATAATGTCATATTTTAATGAACTTTAGCAGATTCTTTGCCCAGATTATTGGAAATTTAAAATAAGAAATTATTAGAGTAAGAAAGATCCCCACACCGCACCATCGACTCTATTATCCCATCTCGTCAAGGAGAGTCCTTTCCCGAGTAACTCAACAGTGCAGCGTGGGATAAAAAGTAATATTGGGCTGAGAAATTTTAAATTATTTACACATACCAGCATATTTTGTTTGTTAAGGGAAAGAGCAATATGTACAATTTGAGCATCAGATAAAGGACAATTTTATAAAAGCAGAAATGTGATAAATAGCATATTTAATTTACATGTATACTGGTACTATTTAGCTTGATTTTAATTGAACTCTTGACAATGTTAGTGAAGTAGCCTGTGAAGGCAAAACACAGGATTAATTGCTTAGGCCAAACTACACTTTGGTATTACTTGCAAATAACAATCCAAGAATGAAAAATCTCTAAGTTGAACTGATTGTAAAAACCTCGTTGATTGTGTTCATAAAATACACCAACTTTTCCACGACCAGTTCCGCTAGACGCTCATTCCCCTTGAAGTTTAGATGAATCCCATATTTTCCATAAGACTGGCTTCAATGACGGTTGGCTTGATCTGCAAAAGAAAAACGATTCAAGGTTACAACAAAATCTTTCTAAATGAGTATTAATATTGTCGATTTAGTTGTTTAGTGCGTCAAAGTTTAGTAAACCACGTAAACACTCCCCACTCGGCCCACGAAGTAAAACTGACACGAATATAAATCTTCGAATTGAAAATTTATATGCACTATTGCATAATTCCTTTAACATAATCTACATTGGTTTATTTGTGTTAACACGCGTCTGAACCCAATCGTAACAAATTTCTAAAGACAAGTCAATCTTTTTCAATTGCAAACAAACGAAATATAACTTACAAAATGGCCATTTAGAGATCAAATATTGTTTAATTATCGAATCGCCAGTTATGAGCAATAAAAATTAATTACATCAACACTATCAAGAAAATATAAAATAAAGGTAAAGGTTTACTGTACGGTCACCCTTGGCGACTTTTTCAAAATCTCGCCAAAAGTCGCCATTTTGGCGACTTTTGTCCAATAAGGTTGCTGCAATTCCTTGTCGTTTCGGAGGAGAGTTGCCATTTAAAAAAAATTATCGCCAAATGCGGAAAAATCGCGCCAAGGGTGACCGTACAGTAAACCTGACCCAAAATAAATAGCTTACCAAACAAAGGATGTGGAACAAATATTCTGTCGGTGGCTTAATAATACTAGCGTCTGCAGCGAGAAAATCTTACAAACTGCTTTGACTCCTCTGGAAAGCGCGCATGCGCATTACTGAGAATCTAGGACTTTGAAGTTTTGCCATTCTCAAGGCAGTGTTCTGATAAAGGGGGCCGGTTACATATCATCGAGTGGCATACGGAAGCATTTTATATAAATGTTTTGATATATTTTGAACAAACTAGGGATAAAAAATAAATATTTTATTTCAAATTAAGTTAAGTTATAAATAAACTAACTTTAATCAAGTTTTTTTATAATAAGTATTTTTCCCCATTTTTTGCTTTTTTTTAGAATTGAGAAACAAAACTGCCAACCTTGAAGATATTTTATGCGGAAGATTGTTTAATGAAGAATTGTTGAGGGGGGGGGGGGGGGGGGGTAATCCGTCACGATATAAAATATAAAGTGGCTGATTATCACTTAAGTTACTATTTCATAATTTTATGCAATTTTATTCACATTATCTTTTTTTCTTATATCATTGGTGCCATTCTACATTGAACGACAATTGATGAAGTTACCCTATCAAAAGTGCTTTTCCTATTTTCTGATGGAATTATAATTTTCAAAAAAAATTTTAATAAAGTTTTCGTTATACTTTATACAATTTGAAGTTATTTTGGACATATGTGTTTTTTCTTTTAAAAAAAGTTATTTCATATTATCTATTTAATAACTCTATAAAATTTTATAAAGTTTGGTTAAATCCTTTAATTTAAAGAAAACTATAATACTATCTTTATGTTGAATTATCCATAAAATTACATATTTTAAACTGATTATTCAATTTTTCTGCTTAATTTTATGAAAAGAGGTAAGAGTTTGAATTGTTTTGATTTTGAAGATATATTTGAAATATATCTAAGGAGTTATTTTTTTTTTTTTTTTTTGTAAAATACTTTTCTAAATAATTCAAATTTACGAATGACCAGATTAATTCGAATACTCACATAAACTGCCGAAAAGAGTATCAATGGCTAAAAGCACAATTAATATATGTCTAATTTATTGGCCCAAATGAGATAGTGGTATCAATGTGAATTTGAAGAGCCACTTGCCTCTTATTACACAAACATTTCATGTCCCTTCTAAATAATAATTCTGTGGGAAAAAAAGTTTCCACAGATTGCTACCAAATTTAAAATCTTTTTGCGTTTTCTGAAAGCTTATAAAAGTAGACTAAATATGATTGTGTTTTTAGCCATCAATATTCTTGTAGTGCTTTACAGATCAAATTAAATTAGCATTTGCTTGAATAAAGTAATAATTTTCAAAAGTTAAAAGTGAATTATAAGATGGTAAGGCTCTAACAAAGACAAACTATAATTCTGAAAAATGGAAAAGTTATTTTTTTAACTTTAGAATGACTTTTGCATAATTTTTATAATAAGAAGTATATTATCTCACAGGATTTATAGTTTACACTTTTTGTTATACAATGTATAAAAAGTAAATTGTTTAAAAAAACGTTTCTACTTAACATAAATTTAACATACAGAAGTATATACTAAAACAATTATTATGATTAATTACATAGATAACTTGTAAAATATTGCTTTAAAAATTAGAGACAATTAAAATTGTACTGAAATTTTTTTAAAAACATTTTAAGCTAAGGACAAAGTTTATTTGTGCAAAAAACTCGAGGTTTCAATACTTTATACGTTCCTTTATAAATGATCCTTAGTTTCTTTTAAAAATATTTGCTTACAAGTGAATTCTTTTTTTATTTAAGGGTAGTAATTTTATTAGGATAATTTATTTGAAATTATTTGGATATTTTATTTGGAAAAAAGAAACATCTGACACGAAGACAGTTTCAGTATAATCTAGTCTTGTCTTTTCTAATTGACATCACAACCATATGGGTGTATAGCGATTTTTGTAAAAGGACTTGCTATAATGCTTCTAGGCAAGGACCGTAGAATAGTACTACTTATCTATGGTCTGCGTTGGGTTACTCACAATGCCCTCTTTTAGTTCAATTAGGCGTGACGGCGTTTGAAAATCATGATACGTGATACTGACCGATTGGAGGGCGGAGGGATCTCAACCCCCCCAACTCAATCCCCCACTGAAAAGGTGACCTTCAGACGGAAGTGGGTCGGTCAACCTTCCCCTCTCGTACCTCGGGGTCTGCCTCGGGGTAATGTCGCGACAGAGAAAAAACCTTATGAGCTTTTCGGAAGAGGGGAGATTGTTCCCCTCCATGGTTAATAGTTTGTCGATTTTATTAATTATAAAATTATTTTTATCTTTACAATCCAAACTTGCAACAATTTAGTGTCGGCAGAGGTAATAGGATTCCTTTTCTTGCGTACAACTGGGGGTACCTGGTGGTCCGGTTCGGGGTACGCAAAAATATTATTAGAAAAGTTAGAGAACCTCTAAAAAAACTGTTATAAGTAAAATCAAAAATAAAAGTTTGTGTCATCAATTCAAATTGATGACACTTACAAACTTTGATTTTTGATTTTACTTATAACAGTTTTTTTGAGTCGTTTGATTAATTTGTTAGCGAATTTAAGATTACTGCCTAACAAAACCCAACTTTTGTTTGCGTAGTTGGATGAGTGAGAAGCGTTATGAGCAGGGTCGCCCTTAGAGGTGTGCTACAAGTGCTGTCGCACAGGGCCCCGGAAGAACCCGGCGTTAACAAGGAAACAACTTCTGAAAAAAATTGGCGAACCGGTTATTAACATAAAACATCTTTAAATCATTTACATGGGAAATCAGGATCTAAATATCACAATAGTGTCCATCCCGCCTTAACTCCGTGACAAATAGCGCAATTGATATAGATTTGGCTCCGTTCAATAGACAATTAGGCGTCCATGCGTAAAAAATCAGGATATAAATCAAAGCCTATACAGGGTGTGAATGGGGAATCGCGACGTCATACGAAATAGCTTGTTTATCTTCCTTCTGATGGCGAACAATTCATATCAATACAATCTGCTGAAATGACATCCTTAAATTATACTGCTTTGCTACGAGTTTTAAAATAAAAATATATTTTAAATAATATTTTTAAAAAAAGTCATTTAAAAGCAAAAGAAAAAGTTATTCTATTGCTATAGATAATTTATACAATGTCCTTTTGTCAACTATGGATGCGTTATTTTCATCTAAGAATGGTGCAAAACTTGTCAGCTATAAAAAACGTAAAATCTGTTTCAATGGACCCCTTATTGGTTCTTTTATACAGGGTTCCGCATCTGCTGATGGCGACCCTGGTTATGAGAGAAGGGGTAACTCAAATGAAAAGTTTTATCAAGGGGTACATGGGTGAAGAAAAAAAAAGTTAGGAACCACTGACTTAGATTAATGATTTAAACGTAATAAGGTAATATTTAAAGTAATTTAAACGTAATTACAAATATTTTATATTCTATTCCTTAATAGAATATCAAATATTTGTAATGACTTGTATTTTTTTAAAGTGCCCATTTCATATTTTTTCAGATCCAATTTTTAATAATTTGTGCAAATTAATCGCATGTTTGTAGCCCCACTGTTTCCATTGCTTGATTTCTGGGATTTTTGGAAACAGGCAAGTTCTTTTGAATTAGCTTACGAACTCGCAAACTTGCTTCACTTTTTCATATAAATCATACATTAAAAAAGTCCTTACATTATTATTATTGTTATTATTTTTTGGCTTTCTGCAAATTTTTGCGCTTTTTCATTGATAAACATTAATGCCTCTTCATAAAACTCTACTACCAGTCTCCAAGAAGTTTATCTTTAAATTTAGAAGAAAGCAATATACTATTGCATAAAACGATTAAGCTCGTCTCTGTCACAAATAAAACCCATCTGCAAGCTAGCAGCGAAGCATTTGGTTAAATTGTCACCTGCGACGCATACAAATTCTGTAAGCCAACGGACTCCGACAACCGACATTTGTTTCAGTTTTGATGTTTCACCTCTTTACTATATTTAAAATATCAAATACGTAATGCTGTTCAGCCTCTTTGTAAGTCAAATTTATATAAAAACATCAAATCAGTACTGAAATAGTCTTTAATGTTGTATGAAGACCTGAAACGTTTACTAAGTTAATTTCGGGGCATTTCAAGCTGAAATAGAAAGAAAACGCTTGAGTCTAACTTCTACAGTTGCCGTCTTTAAAAATAGATATAAGAAAGATTTTCTATGTAAATAAGAAGTGATAAGAATGAGTTCTTTTTGTTTCCATTTATCCCAGTGAAAAACAATTAGTAGAGCAATTGTAAACAGAGAAATGTACATCTATGAACAAGTATAGAGTAAAAAAATTATTAAATTATTCATAAATAATTAAAATTTCATTACATAATTCTTTGTTTAACTTACCTTTATATTAGCACTTCAAAAAACGACAATACAAAATTGTACTAAAAAATTATTACACGCAAGATGTAGGGTTACTAATAGAACTTTTGTAATTCGTTGTTTTAATTTTAATAGTATGAAAAAGAAAATCATAGTTAATGCTGATAATTATTAATATTCGTTATTTAAATATAGTTGTTATATTTTGAAAACTGCAATTCTTTTTAGTGAAATGTTTTCATGCAATGAAAACGTCGATTTGATGTACAAGAGGGATTGCTTCCGAACAGAAGCACTTTCCTTGTTTCAAATGTAATTGAACGTAGTAGGAAGTATAAAGTTTTTTTTATCTTTAAACCAAAGTATTAAATCGAAATTATTCTTTGGACAAAATGCTGAAAATTAAGTAATGAAGTTATTTCGATTATTTGCTTTGAAACTAAAATACATAATTGGTAATTCTGGGAACAGTAGACCTCGTGACCAAAAAAAATCTAAAAAAAATAATAAACATATACGTCGATTTTAATTACTTCAAGGAATAGTCATGCCCAACTTAAAGAAAATCGATCAACGCGTGTGGTCGTAACTGCGTAACAAACATATGCCGATCGGTCGAGTTAAAACAGACACCTCGCTTGGCAAAGAAGCAATAATTGAACAAAATCAATCTATGATATCATGACTTATGCAAACAATCAAACAGTAATTTTAATTGTTCATATTTTCCTTTACTTTTATGTAATCAAATGTAAGTTTCCTTATATTTTTCTTACAACTTTATTTTTTATTATTATTATTATTTACGTGACGCTGCATGACAGTTATTAAAATATAGTAATAATGTTTTAATAACTTATATTTTGAAGGAAACATTCAACTGTACACACATTATACATTTTAGTGATAAATGTTTTGTTTGATTAACATTAAACTTTCGAACCGACCTTTGAGTAAATTTCGTTAATTTACAATTTTTTATGAAATCATTCTTTTAATTACTATATCATTTGAAAACCAATTAGTTTGATATTTCAAAACTCATATATGAGAATCTTTGCAGACTTCTTCTTTTTGCATTTTTTTTTTTTTAATTTCGAAAATATATTGTTCACATTTGAATTTTTTTTATGTGAAATTTTTTAATTTAAATGTGAAAAAAAAACTGAATATTTTTAAAATTTTATATTTGTGAAACAACACAAATGGCTAATTTTCAGCTAAATTCAGTAATGTGAATAGTTTCCTTTTAACGGTATACCACTTAAAAGAAAGTAATGTTAGAAAAATCTTGTGCAGATTTTTTAATGAAATATAGCTTTTTTAATTGCTGCGTTATATATTTTTCATGTACCTAACATATCTTCATACTTTATTTGTAAATTAATGAAATTGGATTTTTAAAAAAATCGATATTGGTTAAATAGACATAAAGAGTGTTAATTTTTTGAACGAGGGTTAGCGAGGAAATGTTTTAACTCGACCTATCGGCATTTAGTCTATTTGTTTGTAAAATTGTTTGATACGCAGACACGACCAAACGCGTTGTTATATTTCCTTTAAATGTGGTAGGAATGTTCCTTTAAGTCGTTAAAATCGACTTGCATGTTTTTTATTTTATTAATTTACTTTTTGGTCGCGAGGTCTATCGTTCCCAAAACTACTAACATACATTCCATAGAATAATAGTGTGTAAAAATAATTGAAATGATCTTGGTTATTGATACTTAGAAAGAAAGAACTGGTTGTTGTGTTGTGAAAAATATAATTATTTCATACATTTTGAAACAAAGAATATATTTTACTGAGCGTTAGCGAGGCAGGTCCCTGTTTTTACTCTGTTTTTCAGCACTTTGTCTGTTAGTCTGTAAATTTGTTTGTTACGCATTTACGACCAAACGCGTTGTTCGATATTCTTTAAATTTGGTCTGAATGTTACTTGAAGTCATTAAAATCGCTGCATATGTTTTCTTTTATTTCTTGTTTCCGAGGTCTATTGTTCCCAGAACTACTGCTAAGAGTTTTGCTTAAGTACTGTTTGCGGTCCCTAGATGTCTTAACTACATAATATTGCAGAAAGTGTTCATGTTTATTATTTTTTGTTAAATCTTTAATTTATTTATAATAACAGTGATCCGTTTATTATGTCTAATATTTTTCATGTATAAAAAATCTTAAATGCAACATTACAACATCTTCTACTACTCTCCATCAAAATTCTCGCAACAGGAAAATTTTAACGTTATTTACGAAAGAAAGGAACACTATGTGCGATTTTTCTCTAATAACTCATCATTTTAACTTAAAGTCCTTCATATCAACTAGACTTCTCATAATCTGTTCTCGATCCATCTGTAATATCATGCTAAAATATATTTTAAAATAAATTAATTCTACTTTAATACGTATATTTCAAAGAAATGTTGTATAAATGTTAGTGAATTAATATGTTGTGATAAACCTTTGACCCATTATTATTTTTTTTATCGTTATTACTTCTGAAGTAATTTATAATTATTAATTTATTCATACAAATTATGAAAACATTATCTGAATTTTGTTAATTTGTATTATGGTTCTTAATAATTGCATTATATCGTTACATGATACAACATATACTGTGCTTTTCTTTAGAAATTTTAGATTAAATAATAAAATTCAATTTTTTTTAATAACTTAGTCATTTGTTTGTTATTATTTTATAACTTATCAGGATAAGTTACAACCATTATGGAGTACATATCTTTCAGTTTGAGGGAGGAGTATTTACGAAAAAATAATACACTTAACTTATTTCATTAACAGTCCATTAGTGATATAAACATTAATTAGTGATAAAATGTCACAGAGTTAATAATAAATGTTATCTAATATAATTTATTATTTAATGAAGAAGTATTTATAAATTAATCCAAATGTATTTCTAAACTAAATTAATTCATTTAAATAACTTAACCAAATTTGAAATAAATTTTACTTTTTACCCCCAGTTTGTTAGCAATATATCAAAACATTTATATAAAAACATTTATAAATAATGAAGAGTCATAATAAAGAAGTAAGTAAATAATGAAACCAACAAAAATTCATTCACTAGTCATTTAAATACACTCGATGATTTGTAACTGGCCCCCTTTGTCAGAATACTGCCTTCCGAGTGGCAAAACTTCCAAGTCCTAGATTCTCAGTAATGCGCATGCGCGCTTTCCGGTAGGAGTCGAAGCGATTTGTAAGATTTTCTCGCTGCAGACGCTAGTCTGAGTGTTGTCTCTTCGAACCACCTTTTTCTCTCCCTCAGCTTCGCTTCGGGAAGTGCCTTGCGCTGTGGCTTGCCGGTAGCGCTGGTAGGCAACGCCACCGGAGGCTTGGCAGTAGCACTGGTAGGCAACGCTACACCAGTAATCTCATGTTTTCCACAGGAACAATCACGGAATCTCAATTGAACGTGCTATTGCAAGTAGTACAAACAAAGAAATAGAACAAATACACGTTAGATATTACGCGCGTTAATTTTTATCGCCAACAATATCTTTTCGCCAAATGGAAAGAGTCGCCAAGAGCGAAACCCCCAATCGCCTGAGGTGATGAACATTGGTACACATTCCAGGTCTACCCATTCCGCTTTTGTGCAAAACCCCTATTTTAGTCCGGAAGAAAACAGGAACAAGGAATCTTATCTTTATCATAAAATGATAAAGATAATAGTAGGCTAAAGTATCACAAGACTATGACTAAGTAGATATTCATATAATATTTTCCCTGAAAATTTGTTTACCGGTTTATAAACGAACAAACCAGAACGTGGAACGTTCAAGTGTCAAATTAGCAAACATTAAAAATTTGTATAAATCGCTAAAATGCGCATGCGTGGTTCTTACTTCAAGCAAATTCTTAGCGTTTATTGGTTAAAAGAATCTTTTGATTTTCTCTCTATTGACGTTGGCAGGATGACAAATTTGGTTTATGTACTGAGCTCAACTAATAAACACTGGAACAAGGACTCCTATTGGAGGAAAATGTACTTAAATGTGGTGCACGGATCAATACTATTTTAAAGACTGTACAGCCATGGTACAAGCACGCTATATGGGCACAAGATTTCTCACTACATTATCTTTATTGTCAAGTCTCCCTCAGCCGTATTCGAACTTACAATCTTACGATTATTAGTTAATGAGGCGCGGTGGCCGAGAAATACGGAATTCGGTTAGCAATAAGAAGATTGCGAGTTCGAAGAGCATGAAGGCTTGACCACTGAGCTATAATAATTACAGGAGGAAAACCTAAACGTGACGATCCCTTTACACCATTTTGAGCGGAGGTAGAAAAATAGTTTTTTCGCATTGTGTTTGTCATAGGATTAAAGTGCATATATCTCAGTTTTAAAACTACATTTCTGGATTTCAAAAATAGATTAAACGTTACACATTTAATGTTTTCAATACTTACATTCTTATTTATAAGAAAAAATATATTAATCAAATACTCAAGACCGACGCAACACGACTAACATTACAAAAGTCATGTTAAAATGCTTTCTTATTCATCCACGCGGTACAGTAAAGTACATTGTTGCCCAATGAGAGTTCTCACTCCAGTGTTATTCAACTACAATCAAGTTAAATGTTAAATACGTCGTAGTCTAAGAGGGGCCCGTACCCCCGTCGTCTCGCAACCAGAGGATTACGAGTTCAAATACGGTTGATACCAGAAACTTTATAAAAAAAATTAAGATACAGTGAATTTGTGATCGGAGGATCTGCGAAGAAAATATACGTATTCCAAACTTACCTCCAATTTCTACGGTGCGTATACGGGACTGGTGCATGCTAAATCTGATCGGGGTCCAATGTCCTGACGCCTATTGAGATTACGTATAGGGTGCTAGCTCAGATGTTGTCCTCGTCATCTGACATCGTTAAAAAATACGAGGCATTGTTCCCGGGTCTTTCCTTCGAGATAGACCCCGAATCGTCGCCAATAACCATAAGTGCAACGTTCTTTCACCAAACCAACAGTCGTGATCCAATGTCCTGATGCGTATTGAGGACGAGTCATCTTACCATAGTTCAAAAATACGAGGAAGTTTTCCTGGGTAACTCCTTCGAATAGACCC
Source organism: Troglohyphantes excavatus (assembly GCA_963932185.1). Classification (NCBI taxonomy): domain Eukaryota; kingdom Metazoa; phylum Arthropoda; class Arachnida; order Araneae; family Linyphiidae; genus Troglohyphantes; species Troglohyphantes excavatus. The sequence continues at coordinate 43,167,119 of OZ010675.1, forward strand.
GGAACTGTCGCTAAATAGTCCACTGTGCAGCTCTAGTGCGCCGTCTTTTAACCAAGCCACCAGACTCCATATATATATATATATATACGGTGACGAGGTGAAGGATAAATAAATTATCCCTTTAACAAAAATGTGCCTGTCAGTGCACAACCAGAAGAGTTTAAGAGAAGTGTAATTTCTACAAACTATACAATAGGAATTAGTCGCCAAAGAAAACCTTGCCCAGATAGAAGTTTGATAAACAAGCTTTTCCGTCTGACAAAACGTGCCCCCATTGGTGCTCTGTTCGTTATTTACTTCCAAGATTTTACCAGCATCAAAGCTCAAATATGGTATCGAACAAAATTTAAGTCGTTTGTGATATTTGCTGCAGGCATAACGCAACGCATAAAATGAGGTTTCAATACTGATACCATGTAAATAATTTTAAATTCCACCGTTTACAAAAGTATGAATTAGTCGATGACAAAGGATATAATTAATTAACGTCGGACTAGAGCTGTACAGTGGGCTATTGACGACGGTTCGGGGCCTATCTCGAAGGAAAGACCCGGGAACATGATAGAAAGGAGAAACACAAGCTGTTGCGTTAGACTCCGCTAACCAACATTTGCAGCCTGTACATAGTTTATTTCAAGATTTTATTCGTATGTCTTATTTTCGATCGAACGATATTTCATTTGCAACTGTCTGGTATTTGTTACAAAGTGTCGGAATGGATCACTCTAGGTATAATAAATGTTTCTATTCTGATTGCAAGTATAGGTTTAAAAAACGTTCAATATAAAATTAAAAAAAAAAAAAAAAAAAATCTGCATATAACGCCCAATTTATTGGAAAGTATGGGAGCATAGATAAGTCTTCTAGTTTTGAGAGACCCTTAATTTATACTAAAATATGATTTATCATAAACAATATTTAATTTCCAGTGATTAATGGTTATATGTTTCATGTGACTGTTATGTTGAAGTTCAGTGATTTGTGCCACCCCTCTATCGACAAAATCGAAACTTTGTGAAGCAACAAACAAATGAGTTGTCTACCATGGTTTGTGAATTTTTTTAAAAATTATGTTGCCAAGATAATTATGCTCCCTCCCACACATTTTAATATGTTCTTAAAGTTGAGTTACTAAACAAATTGATGTAAAAATGTACAAGAATTTTTCTAACAAAATTAATTTTTTTATATTTCTGTTCAGGGATTTATTTTTTCATGTTTATAAATAAGTACACTGCCACATTTGATCGATTGTTTAATACAAGAAATTGAATAAAATCCTCAGATATTCCAAGATAATTTGCAAACTGGAAAAGGTGGTACTAAAAACGCAAATCTGTGGGCTACAACATTTGCAAAATAAATTTATTTTTAAAAGTTTTCTACATGAAGATAATAGTTTTTTGTGTAATCCACTTGATGAGTTTCTTTGGTTTCTAACTGGTTTTCAGACAGTAAATAACTTTAACATGTTATTCTTGCCTTCAAAATAAGTAATTATGTTTGACTTGTTATTACTTTTAAATTTGATTAGCTGAATTTACTTCACACAGTTCTCCACTCTTTTAATATGATCAACGTGATGATGTTTCAACAAGACAGATTTAACTATTTAAAAAAAAATATGAGTATTTATATATATAATGCCAACAGAATAAGTTGTTTCTTTACCTAGGCCATTTTTAACATTTTACTTTAGAGAAACTAATAGACTTTTTAATACATTAGTAACATTACAAACTTTACGTCAATTGTAATTGAAACAAAACTCTCAAGTAAGTAGAAGTGAAAATTTACTGTTAAAAAAGGATTAGAACACAGAAATGTAGAGCTAGTGAAGGCATACAATTTTTAATTACACAATGGAAGGAAACAAAATTTTGAACCCACACAATTTAAATTTTCTCCGAGTCTAAAAAATGATTACAATCAAGTGAGGAGAAAAACAATAAATAGTGTACACATAAATATATACATATTGTATATGTATAGTATATAGAACAAACTGAAATCCTAATTTGTCTGACATTGAACACCACGAGGTCCACCATAACGTTCGTCATCTTCTTCATATGCTTGTTTAAATCTCTGGTTCCTAGAATCCTGGTCGGGAGAGATGTCGCACAATGGAACCTAAAAAGTTGAAGAAAGATGTTATTACATATAACTTATATACACGAGTAAAAATTAAAACAATTATATGTTATAATACACAGACGGACACTTGATAACACCACCGGACACTTGATAACACCGGACACTTGATACCACCGGACACTGGATACCACCGGACACTGGATAATACCGGACACTGGATAATACCGGACACTGGATACCACCGGACAATTGATACCACCGGACACTTGATAATACCGGACACTTGATAACACCGGACACTTGTTACTTTTGCTTTCACAATCCGCGTCCGGTCCTCGCTCTTCTTTTTTTCCCCCCTCACTCCAAAACAACCGAACACTCTCTCCCACGCATTTCGTCACTTCCGGTACAGCCGCGCCACTCCGCGAGTGGAAGAGAAACCTCTCACACCTTCCCTCCAGTTTCCACTGCATGACTATAGTCCTGCAGTGAAACTATTTCTAGCTTTGTCAGCGTACACTTCAATGTCCAATTATAGAAAGTACCTTCAGTGTGTGTTAGTGTTTGTGTCCCATAATTGCTTCTCATGCATGAGCTTACAATTAAACATTCAACATATCCATTATTACATATAAACAAATCAATAAAATAATAAACATATTAATTTACTGAAATACATAAACACATACATTTACATTTTTTTTTTTTTTTTTTACAAAATTTACATTTACTACTGTTGTAGTTACTTTTAGGGGTTACATTAAATCCTAACAAACAAAGAAAAGAAAAGAAGAACGATAATATTAATCGTTGTTTAATTTAAGAATTTACCTGGCGTGATCGTATAGTTTTGAACAAAAATAAACACAAGACTAAAAATTGTGACCAAAAGAAAACAAATTTATTAAAACACTAAAATTAAAAAGGGAACGGAACACTTAAGAACCTTACAAAAAGCCAAACAAGTTAAAACTAAATAATTTAAAAGGGGAAGGGTAAACTAAAATTAAAAATTACTACCTTCAGCTGATTTCGTCGAGAGAGATGTGGCAGGAGGTCATGGCGAATACAATACGAGTGCCCCCCAAAAAAAGAAAACATGGCCAAGCCGCTACGGCCATACTAAGTGTCCAAGATTGGGAGGTGGACAAAAAGGGGGGTGGTACTTGGCACATCCTTCGACGGAGTGTCAACTCCGATGTCAGCTTCAGAGGTGGTCGGTCAAGGGGCGTCAGCCAGTGGTGGTCGTCTAGCAGAGAAATCCAGTTCAGAGGTGGTTGGTGGATGGGACCTTCTCTGGGCGAGGATCACGGGCCTGACGGGTGATGGGGGAGGCGTCCAGGGCTGACATCAGAGGCAACGGCAGAGGACGGGAACATCCCTCTGGGTGCTACGTCGATGGGTGGCTGGGGTTATTGCAGTTAACCCGGCAACATCTACTGGAATGGGCGACTCTCGAGCATCGTTGAGGTTGGTGGCGGCGGTTAAATAATTCTTCTAACCCCGCACCAGCATCGGCGGCTATTGCACGATATTAACCCATCGGGTTTTGAAAAAGGACACACGGTCCGCGTTTATAAGACGGGAGCTACACTCCTGTACGTCTTGAGGCTTCGCAAGATGCGTTAAAAAGTCCCTTCAAAAGCTGCGCTTTCCCAATAAATCGCCAAAACCTCCTTGCCAGATCCCTCAAAACTAGCACATCAATTTTCCTCTCAGCCAATCAGAGAATTTACAATTACAACTTCGGTTACAGTTAAACATAATTCCAGACCAGTACGTAAAACGGTCTCAAAAACACGAACTCAACTCACATACCAGACCCCAGATGTGTAACATGATACAGGAGGAGAGGCCGATGTGGGGACCCAAAAGGGTGGAAAAGACTCCAGACAGGGGTTATCACCCCATTTACAACTAAAAAGCTCTTAGGGGGTTATGAAAAAGGGGGAAATTTACGTTTGGGCTTAAATGGAATCAAAAGTGCAGGTTCCCAAGTACAAGTTTGACAATTAAATAGGATACATCAATATTACATAAATTAATTAATACAATTAGGGGAGTCTGAAATTAAATAAAATAAAAGAGGAATTAAAAATTAACCAATTATGGTTTTAACCATAACACTACATAAACATGTACATTAATCCTCATACTCGATGCGAGACAGAGCATCAGCATCCGTGTTAACAGCACCTGGTCTATGGGCAACTTGAACATTAAACCTTGCAAGGGCTAATGCCCATCTCTGTAATCGAGCATTCTTCGGGATTCCCTCAGTAAGAAATTTTAAGGGATTATGATCTGTATGAAGTAAAATTGGTTTCCCATAAGTCCAAACTTCAAACTTGTTTAGCGCCCACATTACAGCAAAAGCTTCACGTTCTATTGTACTCCAGTTTGTCTGCGTATTTGTCAGTTTCTGACTAGCAATTGTTATCGGCCTAGCTCTTCCTGTAGAATCTCTCTGAATTAAACATGCGCCTATTCCCGTCAATGAGGCATCTGTATGAATTTCAAACGGTCGTGCTAAATCAGGTGTGTACAGCGAAACCGCTCTACATAAAGCATCTTTTAATTCATTAAATGCACATTCTGCTTCTTCGGTCCAGGGGACATCGTTAGGAATGGATTTCTTTGTCAAATCAGTTAATGGTTTAGCTATTCTAGCATATCCTGGTACATATTCCCTGTAGTAGTTAAATAGTCCCAATGCTGACCTCAAAGATTTTTTTGTTTTAGGTACTTTTAAGTTTTTGATAGTCTTAATTTTGTCCGGATCGGGCCCATGCTTTCCCGAACCTACAATGTGACCTAAATATTTTACCTCTGGTTTGCCGAAGGAACACTTATCCAAGTTTGCAGTAAAATTTAAGGATTGAAGCGTTTTAAGAACGGATGTAATGTGTTTTAAGTGATCCTCCCAGTTTATCGAATAGATAACTATGTCGTCAATAAAACTTTCTGCATAACCACTATTCGATTTTAGAGCTTGGTTCATTGCCCTCTGAAAAGTTGCCGGAGCCCCAGCTAATCCAAAATGCATCACTTTCCATTGATATTGACCTTTTGGTGAAACAAAGCTAGTCAGTATTTTACTGCCCTCTTCCATTGGAATTTTCCAATAGCCTTTCAAAATGTCTAGTGTGGTCAAAAAATAGGCAGCTCCCGCTCTATAGCGTAATTCCTCTGCATTCTGCATTGGAAACGACATTATCTGACTTTCCGCATTTAAGCCGCGATAGTCCACACAAAGTCTAATGGTACCGTCCTTTTTTGCTACACACACTATAGGGTATGCTATTTCAGCCACCGAAGGCTCTATCAACCCCCTTTGCAATAATTCTGAAATTTGTTTCTCCACTTGCGATTTTAATAATTCAGGGACTTTGTAAATGTAGGGTTGTTTTCTTTGAATGTCCGGTTTTAAAATTATTCTATGTGACCCAACTTTGGCGCATTTAATTTCTCCATCAAAAAACATATGATAATCCCCTATTACTCTAGTTAATTGTTCCCGTTGAACCCCGTCTAAATGGTCCCAGTCTTTTGAACTGGTAAGCTTACTTAGCCATACTTTTACTGATGAACATTTTTCAATCGGTGCATGTTGAATTTCACCAAAGTCTCTGTCCGCCTCGTATATAATTCCTATAGTATTAACTGGTTGTATGTATTTCCTTAATTTGTTACTATGTAGATGACAAACGCTTTGATCTGGCAACTTTACCAAATAAGAATGCGGGGATTTAACTTCCACTACTTCACCCGGCCCCATCCATTTGGAACAAAGTTTGTTAGTAGAATCAGGTATCAGCACCACGACTTCGTCACCAACACTGAATTGTTGTTCCTTTGACCTTAGATTGTGGTAATGGACATATTTTTGCTGCTGGATGTTTCCATGCTGAGTAGCAAATATTTCAGCATCTTTCAACCGGTCGCGGAGTGCCCTCAAATATTCACTTACAGATTCTCCCACCCCTTGCGGTAAAACTGCATCATCTTCCCAGCTGGATTTCAAGATAGCTAAAGGTCCCACTGGTATTCGGCCGTATACCAGTAAAAATGGAGGGACACTAGTTGTAGCGTTTGGAACTTCTCGATAAGCCCACAACAAATATGGCAATTGCTTATCCCATCCTTTGCCTTGAGATTTCACGCAATGATGCAACATTCTTTTCATTGTACCAATGAATCTTTCGCAAAGTCCATTGGCCTGAGGATAACCCGGAGTTGAAAATTTTGGAGACGATCCTAAGCGTTTTAAAAACTCCTCTGTCAGCTTTGCAGCAAAATTTGTCCCATTATCCATCCATATCATTCTTGGTATACCTGTCCTCATAAATATTTCCATAAACGCTTCACAAGTAGCTTTCGCAGTTAATGATTTAATTGGAACTGCTTCTGGCCATCTACTGTGTTGGTCCATTACACACAATACATATTTATGTCCCCGTGAAGATTTGGGCTCAATTGGTCCAAATAGATCAGCATTCATAACCTGAAATGGAAGTTCTGGTCTCCCTACTGCTTCAATTGGCGCCCTATCGTGAACCCTCTTTTGGCGTCGAAGTTGACAATCATGACAAGATTCGCAAAATCGTTTGACATCTTTTGTCAACCCCTCCCACCAAAAAGAAAGTCTAATGCGCTCTCCAGTCTTCTTTGACGCCATATGCCCTCCAGTTAAAGTTTCATGAGCCAATTTTAAAATGTCTTCCCTCCTACTCTGAGGTATAACCAATTGACTGCATTTCTGCCCATTAAACTTACCAGTGTGGTAAAGGATTCCCGATTCTAACCAATAACCATTCTTATTGTTCCTTGCTTCCATAAAAGCCCTTTTTAATGATTCGCAATTTGCTTGGTCGTTGCGAAATTTCTGTGCTTGCGATAGCGGTGGATCGATATCCCGTTCATGACTATCTCTATCTTGTTGGTTTTGCACTATGTTATCATGTTCCTGTTGGCTTTGCACTATGTCTATAGGGATGCTTTTCCCAGCCTGCTCATCGTCAGGTAAATCCTCCATATCATTTTGTTCTTCACTCCCTTCTTTCCCAGTGACATTTTCAGTTTCTACCTGCATTCCCAAGATTGCAGCCCCATATCCTCCCCCAAATATTTTCTCATTTGGTCTCTTAGTAGTTTAAACACTATGGGGGTGATCAATGCATCCTCATTTAACCTCTCTACAACTGCTACTTGAACATTTACGTAAGGTGTAACCCCACCTTTCTCCGTCCCAATGCTCAGAGGAACGGAAATCATCGCAGCCTCAATCAGAGTGCCACATGCCGAACGCAGGAATAATTTTCCCCCGGATTCTAAATATTTACTTGGCACCACTGATTTTCTCAGCACACTTATCTGTGCGCCCGTATCTATAACCCCTTGAAACAAAGATCCATCGATCACGAAATCCATCTTCGGAAGGTCCGACTCCGTTAACCCCAAAGGTATATCCTCTAAGCAGAAACCATTCCGATCGAAATCTACACAAACCTTATTTATGCCCATTTCCTCCAATTCCGAATTTCCCATGTCACTTGTCTGCTTCGGGACCTTATTAACCCTAGGACAAAATCTTTTTATATGTCCCTCTTCCTTACATGCGTAACATTGAACGAGTTTTTTCTCAGGATCAAATTTGTCTTTGTAGTTTTCACCTCCAACCTGTGTACTAGACCAGTTTCTGTTTTCATTTTTACCTTCCCGCGTCTCATACTTCTGTCTACCTTCCCCAAGAAAATTGCCTCTGCCTCTATAACCTTGATTACAATAGTTCCTCGACATTGCAATCACAAAATTATCAATTTCTTGTGTTAATTCCCTAACCGCTAACCAACATTCTGTCTCTTTGAGGTAAACGTGAGATTTCACAGTTTGAGGTAGACTATCTTTTATCTTATCCGCTATTATTAATTGTTTTAATTTTTCGAAAGTCGTGACATCCCTCGATTTTATATATAGTTCTAATGCAGTCTCTAATTTCGTTGCATACTGAGTATAAGATTCATCGTATTGTTTGCCACATTTGTCAAAATTAATTTTATGTTGTAGGGGGGTGATTTTAAACCTTTTTAACATGGTATCTTTGATACGACTATAATTATCCAATTCGTCCTCCCCCAATATAGAACTTATACCCCTTACCCGTTCTTTTAAGCTGTACAGTACAATTTTGCCCTGACAGCGATCAGGAACTTCATACAATTTAAACATAATTTCGATATGATGAAAATAAAAAGGCCAATCCTCTGGTTTTTCGGGAGGGTCCAAGATTGAACCTTTCATTATATTTAAATATCCCATAAAATTAGACCCGTTTCTTTCCGAAATGTCTCCTGAACCGAAAGCAGTGCCGCCTTTTCCCGAGAGCCCCTGCATTTCTAATTCTTTAAGCTTAAGTTCATGTTCTCTCTCTAATTGTTTCTCTTTTTCTTCCTTCCCCTGCTGCTCCTGCTTAATCCTATCTTCTATTATATTACCCAACATATTCTTTACATATTCCTCCTCAAATTCAGCACTAGCTGTGATAATTTTTTTTAAATCTACCATTCTACTACCTGTAGGAATGTTCTCACCTAATTCCGTGGCTAGCACAATTAAATCCTCTCTCCTTGCTTTCCCGAAAAATGCCATCTTAATTACACAGCAAATACAGTTATATAATAAAAGTCAACCAAAATACCTTTAACTTATAAAAATAAGAGTTATAAAATACCAATTGTCAGATATTTGAACAAACCAGTAACATGATACAGCATACTAAATTACTTAACTCTGGTAAAATAACAGCATAATTTTTCTTAAGGGATTTTTTTTTTCCACTATTTTTCTCCTCAAAATACACCTCAACCATATATTTTACATATATCAAACCGAAACTACATCAACCATATATTTTACATATATCAAACCGAAACTACATCAACCATATATTTTACATATATCAAACCGAAACTACATCAACCATATTAAAACAAAACAAAATATGTTTGTCCCCCCCTGTATTTTAAGAATAGTAAGGCATATCTATTACCGTTGATTATTGTTGCAGCACCTCATATCACCGGTTCAAAGCGTTGAAGACCTACTTTTCTGGAAATATGCCGTATGTATTTCTCAGACAATCCCAGACAACCGCTGTCGTCGGCGCCACTGTAAGATTTGTCCCAGCGCAAATCTTGGTTCGTTGATACTCTCGAGACCCCCGGACACTTGATAACACCACCGGACACTTGATACCACCGGACACTTGATACCACCGGACACTGGATAATACCGGACACTGGATACCACCGGACACTTGATAATACCGGACACTTGATAATACCGGACACTGGATACCACCGGACAATTGATAATACCGGACACTTGATACCACCGGACAATTGATAACACGGGACAATTGATAACACCGGACACTTGTTACTTTTGCTTTCACAATCCGCGTCCGGTCCTCGCTCTTCTTTTTTCCCCCCCTCACTCCAAAACAACCGAACACTCTCTCCCACGCATTTCGTCACTTCCGGTACAGCCGCGCCACTCCGCGAGTGGAAGAGCAACCTCTCACAATGGTACAGGCTAAAATTTAAAAAAAAAGGAAAAACAAAAAAGGCTTAACTTTTTCCCTAAGAGAACATTCGTAAGTTCTCAACTTTCCTAGAGTTCCTTGTAAAATAATTTGGAATCCAAAATTTCATTTTATGTGAAGCACAATTTTTCCTATTATGCTCAAACAAAAAGTAAAAAGCTGCTTTCCAAAAATCAGTTTTTATTAGTCCTTCATAAATCAAATGATATTTTGGAAAAATTTAATGCGATTTTGTTAAGTAGAGAAAATTAAATCCCGATGAAATAGGAAGTATAAGCATTTATTTATCAGATGCAAAAGGATTATAAGACTTTCAACAGAAATTCTGTTTAGTGAATTTCTACAATTTCAAGGTTTTTATGAATAAAAACATTCATAAAACCTTGGCACAACAATCATTGTTCTCCATAGCAAACATTCCTGCGAGTATTTGCAAACCTTCCTTTTTGAATAATTTTTTTGTTTCCGATCTAAAATGTATGATTTTCAAAAGAGCAGAACAATAACCTCTAAATTGCCTCACTGCCAAATTTTTTGCTGGAGTTTATAAAAGCTCACAGCAGTGTTCTCCAAAATCTTATTTTGAACCCTGTACCAGAATGCACCGCCTATGATTTTCAAATATCGAAATCAAGGTAACCTATTACATCTTTAAAAAATCGCCAATATTGCAACATATGAGCAACTGCATGAGCTACAGCTAAAGAAAAATAACATTTACGATACTAAGTTTTTAAATATCAGAAAATATATAAGAAATAACATTAACCAAGTCTCACCTCATCTGCATCATCGGGAATAATATATTCAGGTCTAGGAGGTAAAATTGTTTCCAACTGTGCACAGGCTCGCTCCTCGATCTGTTCTGGGAAGTTGACAATGAATTGGATAATAAGCTTGCCTTTCTCAAAGGGGTTCTTATATTGGGGCATACCTTCATTCAGGACACATTTTAGGGACTGATGTTTTACTACTTCACCTGGCGAGAGGGAAAATAAAGAATTTCTAGCGTTAATTACACGATTACTTCTTAAGACTTGCAGTCGTATAACCAGCTAAACATTTTGTGATAAGCTGTTTATGAAAATAGAAAGGAAGCAAAAAGTTCCAAGCTGAATAATTGGAGGTTAATAAGATAATTAAGAGGATAATATTTATGTTGATTTGAAGGTGCAAACTAAATTGCAGAAGGCTTAATTATTAGGATGCAATTAAAACCTAATTTGGTTTAATTGCAACCTAACGGCATAAAGAAATTGAAAGAACTTTTTCTATTATTAATTTTAGATTATTATCTAAAAAACATAAGTAAAGTAGTTTTATAAGGTGCTACATTAGGGTTGGTAACACACATCTGATCGATGGTCTTACACATAAAAGCTAATAAACAAGATGGGACTCCCTGCTTAATATTAAGTTTTGATATGAATATGTGAATTTCTACTAATTAAAATAGTGATTTCTTTGATAAGCAAATAATCAATTATGTAGTTTTTCTACTGCAGGGTGTCCACAGGGAAAGCATTTTGAATTTCCCTGATAATTCCCTGCAAGCCATATTTTTTTTACGGCAATATTTTTAAAATGTATTATTATTCCTTATTTTTTATGCAAGATATGGTTTGATATTATCTTATTATGTCCCAAAAATATATTTATTTTTAATATGCAAGTTTACTTTCGCTTGATTTTCTAACTCCCAAAAAATTGCAACCAAAGTTTAACATCCAAAAATCAATGCATAAAAATTTAATGTACTCCAAATTCCATTGCATTTAACAAATATCTATAATTCAAAATGATACTTAAAAATCATAAAAGTCCAATATATCTCTTAGATTATTAGTGATTGTACTTTAAGATCAAAGACTAAAGTAACCTCAATATTAAAAAAAGAAATCCAATATACTCAAAAAGTAGAAACCCAATTGCATCCCTATCCCTAATAATAAAGCTAATTTATTAAATCTAATCCAGTATCTTAAGATATACAGCTTAGTACACAAAATATATTTCCTAAGATATAAAATGTACCCAAAAAATAATAGAGGCAACAACAGTTTCGTCAAGTTTAACAGAAAAAAAAATCATTATAGAGACGTTCAAAAGAAATTTGAATTTCACTAGGAACTTAGCAAGTTTTAAACATTTGAAAGATCAATTTTTAAAATAAATTGAGTAGGCGGGCAAGTATCTAGTTATAGATAGCCAATTAGTTTGTCAAATTTTAGAAACATGAGCATTTTGGTGGTGTTTCTACGACCTAGAAAGAGAAATTTTTCACTTTTACACACTTTTAAAAAGTCCCATTCGCAATTTCCCTCTTTTTGATTGCATTTAGAAAGTATTTGAATATTTGCAATCAATCAATGATGTTTCACAGCCAGAAATAAAGTTAAAAATATTTTTTTTACCAATTCCCTGATTTTTTCAAAAAAATCCCAAATTCCCTGATATTTCCAGAATGGTCAAATTCCCTGATTTCCCTGTTTGTGGACACCCTGTCCTGGAACAAGGCAGTGGAATGATTCTTACTTAGAGGTTCCAATAAATTTGCCTGGCTGTTTTCTTATACGAAGTTATTGCAATTCCACTTCATTATTTTCTTTACCTATCTGAACTTCCAAGATTAAACCTTTTTTAAGCTGGTTAAAAACAAACTATCTAATATTACAACAAATTTTTTAGTATTCTTATTTTGCGGAAAGAGGCACTTTAGCTTGAACACTGTCAATTAAACATTTACATATTATAAAAACACACACAAAAGACCCGAGATATTCACCTTGTATGCAGGAAATCACAAGTGACCTGTTATCGAGAGTCTTAATAACTTTATGGAAGCCACATAAAGCTTCAGTTAGGGTAAGTTCCATTCTAATAATAAGATCACTGCCACTTCTCTTGAAGATAGCATGTTCCTTTTCATCTAGCACTATCACAATATCACCGGCTTCTAAACCAGGTTCTTGATCGCCTTCACCAGCAAATGTCACTTTGTGACCGTCTTCCATGCCTACAAAAGATTCATCTCATTAAAGATTCATCATCATGATTCATTCATCATTTTACTTAGCAAATAAATCATTATGGTCAATTGTTGCTTATTTTTGTAATTAAAAATAAGACAGCATACAATTGATTAGCAGGAAATAATAGCATGGTATCCAATTATCTACTTAATAACACTCAAGTGGAGATATGAGGTAAATGCTATCAGTCTCCGAGACCACAGACACGTCTACATTTAAGGGTTACGGATATTTTACCAACAAAATAATAATTTTGTATTTCTTATACAGTTCCCACTCTTTTACTTAGAAAGAAAAAAATTCAAGTACTTTTCAAGAACACATGTATTTTTTCAATTACCTAATATTGCACTACTAACAGAGCAGAACAAATTCTTCAAAATATATAAAATATTTAAAAACATTAACTTATTCATCATTAAATGCATGTACATTACAAAATCTGTGCAATCAACCAGTAAAACATTTGTTAGGAATTTTGTGATCTTACCTAGGTATAACTTAATTTTGACAAAAGTGATGGACTTTTAATAGAGTTTTAATGAGTATTTTATAAAAATATCAATAAGTTTACATACTAATTACGAATATCTATAAAAGGCTTTGTAACATTTAATATTTTTTTTATTCTAAGAAAAATGACTTCCCAAATAGAACTTTAAAACATTTCCTTGAACAAGTTATGTCACTAATTTTTCTTGCAAAATAGTAATAATGCAATATTTTGACCTATTTTTTTTAGCTCAAGCATATTATTAATCTTGTATTAGTTCGAGATTTTTTTTTGTTATACAGCCTCTCTAAAATTTTTAGACATAGAAATTTCCTTAAAAAAAAATCCTGTACTTTTCAAAAATCTCGGAGCTCTGCATTAAAAAAGTTGCAACAACAAAAAAACTTTGAAAAAAAAAAAAAAAATATCCAAATTAACTTAATGACAGTTGCAATAAAAAAAATGTGCAATATTACCTTTATCAATATGCACTTCAATTAGTTTTCTCTCGCGAACAACTTTCTTGCCATTGCAATTTTTACACCTATCTTTTGGGTTGATGTATTCCCCTTGCCCACTGCAGGCAGAGCACACAGTCTGGATTCTCTGCACCATTCCTGGACCCAATTGTTGGACATGCGTCTGCATTCCACTGCCATGGCATTTCGTACACTTCTCCAATGCTCCTTTCTTGCCACCTCGACCTAAAAAGGGGGTTGAAAACAATTGTTAGTTACTAAAACTTAAATATAATCATTCACGATATAATTGTTTTACATTCAACAGTGCATATCAAACAGATAAAATTTCTTAATAGTTTAAAGATTAAAAATAAATAAAAAATGCAAATAGACATGGTATATGCATTACAAATACCATTTTACAAATAATTTACTATTCAATGATTTTATATATTTGTAATTATATATATTTTTTTGACAGCTCTAGAACTAAAATTTGTAAGCTGGTTCAAACATTGTTCTTTTTATAAGCGACTGTCAATTTTGTATTTATAAAATGTGTCCATATCTTCAAAAAATTTCATACTACTACATATCCATAAAGATAATTCACAATAAAGATGCTCAGTTACTGGAAACACTAGTTTGCAACCTGTTATGATCACTACACAGAACACTTTAGACCACAAAAACCGGTTCTTTTGTAATCTTAAAAGGAACAAAACAATTAAAGCTGCATCCTTCTTCTACTGTGGAATCAAGCACAGGCAAAAACAGGTTTTTATAACCTTACACAACATTTTTCGGAATTCTGGGAATTCAAAATTTTTGCTTCATAGAAAATGTATTGCATTTTTTTTTACATTGCATTAATGTAAAAAGTTGTATCAAGAAAAAAATCAAGAAATTGAGTTATTTACTTCCAACTAGCATTACACATACAAAATGCATGCATTGCTTTAAAAAGTGCTAACATATAAAGCATTTTCAACATAAATTTAGTAAAAAAATACAATTCGACCAAATAAAATTTTTTTGGGAGATTTTATGGACATAATGCTCTTTAGAAGCTTTGTAAAAGAAAATCCCTTGACCTTGTACAATTTCATAATCAAGTAATCAATGAAATTGTATAAAATCTGTATACTGTACCGACAATCAATTGGAGTTTTTTTCTTAGTTTTAATTAAATCCTTCAGTTTATCAGTAGCTAATTTATGCTGTTTGTTTTATTAATGTCGTTGGGAATTTTATTTTTCATGTACTATAATTCTCTTCAATAGATTGGAAAATGTTTGCTTTGAAGGCTTGCATTTTACTACTTTGGCTTTCCATATGAACAAAATATTTGAAATTTGTCAATTTTTTTTCATTGTTTGCATATGAAAATATTGATTTTTTTAAAAAATAATAATTTTTTTTCCTTAGAACTAAAAACCATTCATTAAAATTATAGAAAAAATTTAAGAACAGCAGAATATCACCAAATACGGTTTACTGCACAACTAAATGTTCAAGAATTGACAATCTTGAATATTTACTTGCACAGTGTGTAGGCTTTTCGCACCAAAGTTGGCTATGAAAACTTATTTAGCAAAGCTTAAGTTTAAACTTAAACTTAAGTTTTACCAAAATGTATTTTAGCTAGTTGTAACATGTATTAATAGGAATACATTTCTTATAGTGAAATTACATAGGCAATTAAAAATTTTTAGTTTTGAAATGCTAACACTAAATAAATGTTATCATAAAAAAAAGAAAACAAACCTTCACATTTATCACAAATAACATTCTTCTGTACAGCTAATTTCCTCACAGTTCCATTGTAAAGTTCTTCAAGGGTGACACCCAATTGGTGAACCACATTTGCACTCTTATTGTCCCGTTTTCTCGTTCCACCTCCAAAGAACATGTCGAATATGTCCATGGGAGACGACATGCCACCTCCACCACCTATTCCACCCTCTTTGATTGCTTGCTCTCCACCCTGGTCATAGATCTTTCGCTTCTCGGGATTCGACAAAACTTCGTAGGCTTGTGAAATTTGCTTGAACTGTGAAATAAATCATCATTAATATAATAAAGAGCAGTTTTCATATTTACAAGGGATGCAACAATATTAAGATCACAATATCAGACTTTTCTAGAACATTAAAAAAAAAAAAAAAAATGAGAATTAAAAGTAAATATTTGGTTATGGAACATGTACAAATGTTGTTCTAATTACCTAGTAAACTTACAGAAAATCAATAAGTTGATATTTCTATAAATTTATTTGAATGATGAAAAGAAAATTACATCAAAAGACAGCACATTGTCTAAAATTTTTTACAGGTTTTTTAGATGGCTGGTATAACTATTGTCACACTAAAGCTGCACAATATGCTATTAGCAAATGTTCTTGATCTATAACAAAGACTCGAGAATACTCTTGTAATTTTAAATTATGGTTGGACGACAAGATCAGTACATGGAGCTGGCAATTCACTCTACTGATTGGTAATGAGGACATTTCGAATACAGCATTATTTAACATGCACCAGTCCCTTCTACATACTCCTGTTTTCAGATGGTGAATCAACGAGAAATAGAATTTGCAACAACCCAATCACTAAATTGCTGCACTCACAAGTCAAAATATAAACTTATGACCCTCCAGTTAGCAACTTGGCATTTTTCATACCATCGCAAGCCCCCGTTTTCTGAGTGACAACCCTGCTTTAATCACTTAGTATATTTAAACAGAGCTGTGTAGAAAGGATTAAAGGAATTTTAGTAAAATGCTACGATTCCATTTTGCCAAAATATTAATCTTTCTTTTGCTAAAATGTAAAAAATTATTACTTTATATAAACAAAAATTGCAATAATGTAGTATATGGTGTACCATATTCATATATAACTTATACTTTTTTGAAGCTTTCTAAAATCATATGGCAAGGTTGATTGTTGCCATGGTTACAAGTCTTGTACAATGAATAACTGGTTCTTTTCGTTTATACGGCCTCATATGCCAACGAGCGAAAATGCGCCAAAGTTGTTTACCTTAGGGATTACCATACACAAAAGATCGCGTTTCAGTTGATTGAGTGCACTGAGCTAAATAAAAACGGGAGTGTAAACTGAACGTGCCTTTTTTAGTGTCATTGCTCAAAATAGTTAAAACACAATTTCTTTGGAGTTGATTTTGGTATGGGTAATTAGCGTCTCACTAGAGCTACACAGTGGGCTATTGGCCACGGTTCGTGGCCTATATCGAAGGAAACACCCGGAAACGGTGCCTCGTATTATATATTTACTTTTTTACTTTCTTCCTGCGACAAGTTTGTTTGGATTACGTGCATTGGATGCGTGCGCATTTCCCTTCGCGATCTGACAGTAAACGTCTATTGCCTTACGATTGTTGATTGGTTAGAATATATAAGTGTTTAACGAACTCTGATTGGTTGCACGACTATGCGAACTATTTAATAGTTACAAATATTTAAATTCGGATATTTGTAAATTATGGGTTTGGTTCAAACGATTTTAAATTGGGTTTGGTGAATATTTTTTATAATTTTGGAAACATGTTTGATTGTTAGGATAGCTATTAAAATAAATTTGTTTAGAATGCGCTTAAGAGTGTTGTTGAAATGCCCCTAACGACTGCCCGAAGGATTGCCTGTAAGCACCATGGTAGACTGCCCGGAGGGGGTCTCGGATGTAATCCTGAGTAGTCGGAGGCCGAAGGCCGGAGACCACAACTCCCCGGGACCATAAATCGACGTCAGGGGTCTGTGACTTTAGCACGCGTTTCGCGCGTGCGCTTAAGAGTGGTGTCGAAATGCCCCAAACGCCTGCCGGAAAGATTGCCAGCTCAGGTGATGTTCTCGCCATCTGACCGTGGTTAAAAAATACGAGACATTGTTCCCTTCGAGATAGGCGCCGAAATGTCGCCAACAGCCCAATGTGAAGCTCTAGTGCGATGTTAATTAACCAAACCAAAGCTTCGAGATCAATTCTAAACAGTCGACATTAGCCCATTGTGATGCTCAAGTGCGACGTTATTTTATTCAATCGTGCAGACCTTAAAGAAATCCTTCTGAAATAATTTTGAACCGTCACCGCTAGCCCATTACGCAGTGGACGTCATCCACCGTGGTTCAAAAATAAGACACAGCGTTTGAGTAATTAACCGTAATTGTGCATTTCTCCTTAAGTAACCATAAAGATCAGAAAAAAGACGCATGTGCAACGCATCCGGTCGTTTGATGTTCACTTGAAAATACATCCAGATCCGCTGACGAGCGAAAGTCTTTACCTCGAACCGTAACTAATAGCCCATTGCACAGGTTAAGTGCGACTTATTGTCTATAATTTAGAATGTACTTTTTGACGTCATCTAATCGTAAATCATTTACGACTGTTTTTAACATTTTATTTTGTGAGTGGCAACATTAAAATTGTAAATAATCAATACGCCGACAAACTTTCGCTTGGCGACTATTTGAGGCCGTTTAGAAGAGAAGTACCGAATAACTAACCATTTTAGAAGTTTTAACAAACTGAAAAACGAGCAAACGAATTTCAGAAAGTGTGGTAAAGGAGAGAGGTTATCAATTTGAATGTTATGTATTTTTTTTAAATATATGTTCGTACAAGATTTCTGTTCCAATTCAGATATTTGTAATTTTTTTTTAATAGAAGATGTCTCACTTTGGGCACTTTTTGAAAAAATATCCAGTTATCAGGCATTTTTAATTAAGATAAAAACTCGTCTTATAGAGCATTGCGTTAAGAATATTAAAATACAAATGCAACGTTAAAATACGCAATAAAAGTCCGTAATAATCCGGACATGTTTCGGGAGATACATCACCCTTCATCAGCGGAAAATGTAAAGTCTGTGTGTAATGAAATATAAATAAACCCAAAGAAATCTAAAATGTTGCCAAAGACTAAAAAACTAACTAAAAACTATTACAAACGGTTGGAGTTAACTATTGTGTGCCAACAAGCGGGGTAATAATAACCCCATACAACAAAAAATGGCTGCATTTTACACTTTTGTTAATCGTGCTCTTAACATCTGTTCTACACCCGATTCACTCCAGACTGAACTTAATTATTTGAGAGCCGTCGCCGTGGATCGAGGTTTCTCACCCAACGTCGTTGATAAGGCCCTACATAAACTTAAAAATCCATTTAAAAATTCTAGTCTATCTGAGCGATCTAAGTCTTTAGTTGTTTTACCATATTATCCCCAGATCAGCCATCAAATTTCTAAAATTCTCGGTAGGTTCGACATACGTTCCATATTTTCACCTATCAATAAGATCACGTTCACACAACTTAAAGACCCTGTTGACGATCTTAATAACTGGGGCATATACAGTATTTCATGTCAATGTGGCATGTCATATATTGGTCAAACAAGGAGAGCATTAAGATTTCGTATCAAGGAGCACCAAGCACATACTGTTAAACAAGAAATAAAGAAGTCCTCCATTGCTAAGCACTCTTGGGAACATGGTCATATATTTAATTTTTCTAACTCACATTAAATTTGCAAACCTAAATCTCCATTTGAACTTGACTTCCTGGAGGCGTTTCATATTTTTAGTAATATTGATTCGGTTGTCAATGAAACGTTTGCGGTCCCAATGTTTCCCGCTTGTTGGCACACAATAGTTAACTCCAACCGTTTGTAATAGTTTTTAGTTAGTTTTTTAGTCTTTGGCAACATTTTAGATTTCTTTGGGTTTATTTATATTTCATTACACACAGACTTTACATTTTCCGCTGATGAAGGGTGATGTATCTCCCGAAACATGTCCGGATTATTACGGACTTTTATTGCGTATTTTAACGTTGCATTTGTATTTTAATATTTTTAATTAGTCGGACTATTTGGAAACAAATATTGTACGATTTTGAAAAGTATATTTGTGTTGGACAGAGAAAAATCCACTTTAGCAAAAAATAACTGGTTGTCCGCTTTTTATTTATCAAGAAATATCGATTATTTCTTTTTGTAATTTTTCTTTGTTGGATAAAGGTTGTAGCACAACAATGAAATTTCGTTTACCTAGCACTTATTAAACCGGATTTTCTCAAAATATACTATTCGTGTCGTGGGGAAAAAAAGTAAATAATAAATTGACTTTCTTGGTAAAAAAATATGAGAATTTTCTTGGAGAAATTAAAAAACTTTTTATTTTATGAACAAGTTGAAAAAACAGATTTAATATCAATTTTACACTTATTAAATTTTTTTTAAGTTGGTGCTAATTTTAAAACATTGAAATAAGATAATATTAATATTAAAAGATCCCATTTATTCAGTTTGTTCATAAAATTTAAAATAATTTTTAGCACGTTCTTCTTAAAGTCGGTATTCCTTTTTTTTTTTTTAAATAAATTATTTTGTGTTATTAAGATGAACTGTAATCTTAAACACAATGTATATAATAAATAGTTTTTTTATGTGTTATTCGATCAAAAGTTATTAATATATATTTTTATATGTTAAAAGTATTTTATTCGAGTAGCTTATTTTTTTCTAGTATAGGTAGACGTGGATAGTTTATTTTTATCTCTATTAGATTAAAAGATATAGATTTTTAATTGAATTGTATTGCACAATAGTTTGTTAAAGGAGCGCGAGAGAAGCGAAAACCACCCTTCTTTTTTAGTGAGCGAAGAGGCACTCCCCGCCCTTCCACACTATATATAAACAACAAGCAGCAGTTGCACTCACCAATCACAAGAAGCAAGTGACTATATATATACAGAGCAAGGTTGTCATGGTGATGAATTTAAAAGATTATGGTGGACAACTAATATCCCTCTTCTAATGTATTGAGATCTTCCTCCCTAACTGAGGGTCTTTCTAACATTAGGTAATGAGACCCTCAGTTAGGGAGGAAGATCTCAATACATTAGAAGAATGATTATTTAAAACAGTGAATATTTTAAGCATACAGGTAAAAAGATAATTTTGTTTGATTGGGAAATTTAATTGTTTTATGAAATTGACATTTAACTTTATTTACCTGAAATATGGTAAACTTCTAGATGCAAATGCCACCATAATAAAATCTGTCAAATTGTTTGAGCCTTTGATTGGCATGGAAAAAGAGTTAAAATGTAGTGAACGGTAATCCTTGATGACTTTACTGAAACTTCATTTAGGATATTCACTAGTACTTGGCGAGAAATACTGGTTTTGTGGCCAATCAAAGAAACTTTACCCTTGCAGATTTGCCAAAAAGGGTCAACAGATTTGTCGAAAAATCAAGGTTACCATACAAAACATAATAAACCAACGATAATTTTTTTCAAAGAACTTTAAAACTTTATTAGATTTTTATAAAAATGTAATAAATAAAGAAAATTACATACCCGTTCTCCTTCAGATGGATTTTTGTCAGGGTGATACTTTAAGGCCAATTTTCGGTACGACTTCTTTAACTCATCAACAGTGCAGCCAGGCTTTACCCCAAGTATATCGTAATAGGTAGTTTCCTTAACCATTTTGAGTGCTAAGTTTAAAAAAATAGACAGTCAACTGAAAGTTTGTTTGTTTACACTTTCAGAATACGGTTACATAACATGTGAAATATCGTACTATGTTTTAAGAATATACTGTAGTTAATTGCATCATCAATATATTTCTAAACAGTAAGTTTAACATTGGTTTAAAAAATTGTAAATTATTAAGAAATATCATTTTTCAAACAGATTTCATACTTAAAGCTGTACTAAATTAGCCATTTCAATAAATTTCTAAAAACTTCGGAGATAATTTAAAAGGAAGAAAAGACATCTATTAACTTTTACACAATCAAAGCATTGATTAAGGATATATTACAAAAAATAAACAAAAAAAGTCTGTGAAAATATTTGAAACCATACATACTGTTTAGATAATCTTAATGCTTGTATTTTATTAACAAGAAATCTACAGAAACTTCTCGATGGATCGCATGAAATGCTGAAATAAAATTAAAAAGAGCAAGAAAAGAAGTGCGTGCGCATTGAAAATATATTGCCATTTTACATATACACAAAATGTTTTTATTAAACCAGACAAACTTTTTTATTATTTTTCATGTAATTTTGGACGGTTTTTATGTCTTAATTTTACAAAAATATTTTCAGAGAATTTTAATCACAATTTTTGTAAATGTATTTTATGTATAAATTATTTTTTTTAGCAATGAGAATATTAAAGAAGTGAAAAGATTGTTTCTTAAATTGCGAAAATTTGGTGATGATGGCGTTAGGTGCTTATGGCGATTCCATGTTATAATGATTGGTGTCACGTAATTTTGAAGTAACGTGTTGTGAAACAGAATTAAATTTGGAATCATTTGTGTGGTGTAGAGAATTTCAAAATGGCTGAAGCTGTTGCTGAGGAGTATCGATCGTCTTTGGCGGACTTAAATTTCAACAGTAAACCTCACATCAATATGCTAACGATAATCGCGGAGGAAAATGTGAAGTACGCTCCGATGATAGTAGATACTATTCTTACACACGTAAAATCGGTAAGTAACAATTACTATTGATAAACATCTTAGGTATTTATGCAGATTGAGTTCTTTAAAGTATGTTCTTATCAGTTTCATAAGTCAATGTCAAACCGAATAACGGGTTTATAAATAATAACATTCATTATTTTGCTTAGCTATTGATTGAATCTATGTACTAAAATGATACAATGTAAATTTGTAAAGGTTGAATAAAATGGGAACAGATGTAGTATAGGACATTTGGCGCGTTTTTTTTGGCGACGAAAAATTGCAGTTAAACATAGCACAGGGTTGCCAGATGTCAGGTGGGGTTACCATACTATTAATTTATCGTCCCTATAAAACACGCCAAAAAAAACGCGCGTCAAATGTCCTATACTACATATGCACCATAAAATGTTCCTGTGACAAACCTAAACTAGTTTTTTTACACGGTATATAAAAAAAAACCTTGTAAAATATAATAACCATTTTATAAATAACACAGCTTTTGATTCAGAATTAGGTAAGTTTTCAATTTGAACATTAACATTAGTCACTATGTCTTGTGATGCAATGTTGCTTAAAAACAATGACTTACGGTTTGTGTGACATCTGCCTTAGTCTAGTGTGGTATTTGGTTTGTCGCAGGTTTCTCACCAAATCGATGAACTCTTAATTGTAACTTTTAGGGTTGCTAACGAAATTGTATGTTTGCTAGAAAAAGATCCAACCATTGGCTTCGATATACACAATTAGGTTAAAATGTATTAAACAGTCCTTCTTGGCTACTTTTCTGAAACGATACTTGCAACGCTAACACATTCTTCGCAACAAACCCCAGTTATGTTGCCACTAAAAAAAAACTCCATTTACCCCCTGAAAACTTGCTAAAAAGGATAGACATATTTGGCCAAAAATCTGGGCATGGACATCTGAATCAAAATTGGGCCAATTCACAGCAAATTCAACATCTTCACCTAAAGTCTTATGATCTCGCACTTTTGATCATAAAAGGTTTTGAACTTTGAAATAGAAATGACTTATGTTACTTTAAAATTTTAGTGCACCATAAATTGACGTAATATAAAATTATGGTAAAATTTGAATTTAAAACCTAAATTGTGTTGCATTTAAAAGCCATTTTGTGTTAATCCACTTTCCATTGTCATCATAATTTTTAACCATCTGTTATCCCCTAAAAGCAAACTACCAAGATATTCGCATATACCTATTGTCTGATAATATTTTGGGTTGGCGATATTTAAAAAAAAAAGTTTTCAACGCTCTTCAGTATAATAAATCTATTTGGGAGAATTATTACTTTAATGAATAGAAGCAATTTATGTTTAATTTTTTACCAGATGAATTTAAAACAGGGTTTAAAAAAACCCGAGGGAAATAAATATTTTTTTTTAAGATTTTACCGAGAATAACACACAGTTGGTTTAAAATTTTATTTCAAAAGCACAATTTTAGTCTAAAAGAGATCTTAGTTAATCTGTCTTATATTGTCGCCCTTATTTTTTCTAAATCTTGCCAACCAAACTGGTTTTTGTCACCAAAGAACCCGCGATTTTGTAACATTTCTATTTGGTAATTTTTTTAATATCATGATTTCCTTTAATTTAAAATGACAGTTTGTACTTCAGTATTATTATTTCACTAACGATTGGTGTATAATCGTATATTGGTGTCATATCCATACTTCTGAACTTAATAAGATATCTTGATTTTAAAAATATGCATGTCATTCATTTATACAAAACTCTTTGGGAAAAATCTGAAGGGTGTGTAAATGGCTTTTGTGTAATCCTTAAAAAATGAGATCAATTTCTCCATATTGTCAATAAAAGATACTGCTGTAGTGGTCCAAATTTAAAATAAGACTCTTGTGTTAGAAACTATTTTAAAGTGATGAGGTTATTAAATTCATAATGGCTTACAAGTAAGCTTACATCAAGAATGAGATATCGTTGTGAATATTGATTTTTCAAAAAGTCACTGTTCAATGCATTTGAACTGAATTTTGGATGCAGCTTATCCGTATCCCAAGTTTTGTGAAAATAAATGAAAAACTGCTAGAGGACCGTGCATGTTTAAAATGTAAGCAATATGACGGAAAATATATTTTTGGTAACCTAAAATGCCTGTAATAAAAGTCTTTACTGCCATTCTGTTCACAAAGTTCATATTTATTTTGTACTAAAATACTGTAGTGATGGTGATGTAAAGTTATTTACCAAGTTTTCAGAAGGGGTTACACATTCAAAGAACCCTACCACAGTAGAAGGATAGCGAATTTAAATTAGTAATTGTCTACCAGGTGTGCTGCATTCTGGTTGTGAAAGACTGGCATTACCTGGCGTAGCATTGTTTGTATTTTGTAAGCAAGGATTTAATATCTTTTCTCTTTGAGTTTGTCACTCTTTCTACATTAATGCATATGTTTCGTTCATAAAATAAAGGTTCATTTTGGATTTATTTATCTGATTACATGTAATATGACTGCATACTGAAATTTAGCTCTCTTAATGTTCTGCCTGTTTTTATAAGGGTAAAACACACATTTTATTTTAATATTGTGTAACTTATGAAGAGGGATAAACAATGCATTTCGATTGGCTGATAAGTAAATATCACCAAATGAATAAAAATGTTTGGTACAGATGTAGTATAGGACATTTGGCGCAGAAGGTTTTTTTTTTGCGTGTTTTATAGGGACGATAAATTTATAGTATGGCAACCCCACCTGACATTGTTGGTATTTTCCGACTCTTGTGGCGACTTTCAATCTGGCAACCCTATGCTATGTTTAACGGCAATTTTTCGTCGCAAAAAAAAACCAAGCCAAATGTTCTATACTACATCTGTTCCAAATGTTACTAAATGGACTTGTATATGGTCATATGTAAAAATATCTTCAAAATGGTGAAAATACTGTCCAAATAATAAAATTAATCGTGCTTAAATTCTATAATTGAGTCAATAATAATACCATACTGATACCAGTGTTCACTTTACTAGAAATGAAAAGGGTGGCAGCAGTTTTTACCTGGGCTCTTCAGCTAGTTAAATATAAATTGCACATTGTTAATCGTATGCTTTGATATATTTTTAAAAAAAATAATTTGTTTAATGTAGTACATTTAAAAAAAAATTCAATTTCAGGAATTAAAAAAATAATTAATACATATTCAAAGATGATGTCAAGGAACCCATTGCCTAAATACACCACAAAAGTTTCATATTAATAACTTCTTAAAAATGTAAAATAGCTTTGAATGGGAAATGACACTTTTCTTACCCATTTTATTCCAACTTACCCCAGTAAACCAAATATTCGATATAACCCTATTCATTACTTTGTTTTTGAATGTTCGAATATAACCCTACATTATATTGATATATGTATGGTGATTGGAGTCGTGTAATAATTGTGTGTAAATTATTTACATAAGTTTAAACCAAGTAATAAATATCTGAAAAGTTCAATTTAAATTGTTAGAATATATATTTAATTTTATTTCCAGGTTCCTCCAGATTTGAAGCTTCCTAGTCTTTATTTGGTGGATTCCATTATGAAAAATATTGGTGGACAATATATCACTCTATTTAGCAAACATATGATTTCACTTTTCTCTTCTGTATTTGAAAAGGTTTGCCATACATTTTTACATCACTTATGCTTCATTAAGATATCTATATTTTGATTTATTAATCTGTACAGAGTTTTATTTATTTGTTGGGTAATTTAAACATAGCTTTTAATTTGTACAAAATGAGGTATTTAATATATATTTAGTTTATTTTTTAAGGCTGTAGGCTAAGTGTCTTGTCTCTTTTAGTAATATTGATAATCTGTATTGAATGATCCTTAGTATATATTTATAACGTTGAAATAAATATTTCTTGCTCTTGCCTTTTAATTTATTGATTATTGTCTTGCTGCAGTTAACAATAAAATTCGATCTTCTGGCCTCTAATATTTTCTTTCTGCTTTCTTGAAAGTTTAATGTCATCCTATCAGTACAGATTATCTTTCCTTTTCAATGATAGATCCGTATTGTTAACATCACATAAAACTTGGATTCCTAATTTAAAACAATACTAATAATGTTCCTAGATATCCATTAAAGGAAATCCTCAAACATTATTTTATTATATTGAAATAATTTCCTGGGCAATAAAGTTAATCAAAATATTTTTGTATATTAAACAGTAATTTTATCATTTGCAATTAAATAATAAATGCCTTGTTACCATAAAAACAAATTCTTCTACATTGTTACCACTCTATGGTTAACATGGTTACAGGTTCTTTAAATATGGAATAAGACACTAAGATTTAATATATATATAAATTTAAAATTTCATAATGCCAAATTAAATGCACCTTTTTAATTGCAGTGTTCACTCTAGAAATAAAGAGGGGCAGGGCGCTGTTATCAGTAAAAGGGTACCCCATTTTCGAAAAGGCGTTTCTTGCTTTTAAAAAAAAGTTTTTGGGTGGGTGTGGCCAAACCAACAAAAGTTCCGATTGTTGGTTGACATTGAGCTAAAGCTGCATATTGGTAACGGTTCGGGACTTATCTCGAAGGAAAGACCCGTACAAAATTGATATATCTTACTTTTAAATTAGTGCAAATAGTACCAAAAAAAAAAATCACAACCAAATTGGTAAGTAGTCCTAATCAGACCCTTTAGAAAACTGATGAAAAGGCTGCTAAATCCAATATTCGGTAATAAAATGCTAATCTTGTAAAATCACCTCTAACCAAACCAACTTCTCTTTGAAAAAAAAACTTAGCATTTCATATGCGGCCACAAGTAACCCTGTACTCAAAGTTACAGTTAATAATCTGGATTGCACAAAACTCATAGTTAAAATGGAGTTTGTTTTTCTAGTGTCATAATTCACTTAAATTCTTATTTACACAAAAAAAATCAATGCCTTTTTTAAAGACAGCTAGGGAAGCAAAGACGCTTGTGCTTCACTGAAAAGGGCAAGAGGGGCGGAATTTTTTTTAAAGGCGCATGAGGACGCTATGGAGATGAAAAAAGGGCGGCCTTCAAAAAACGCCTTACAGTAAACACTGTAATTGACTTCTTCATACAAAAAAAGGCTGACGTGCAAAACGTGAGGGGTGCGATTTGCAACTTTCAAATTAGGTTAGCATTTAGTGTGGCTGCCATTATATTTGTTTTACGGATTTTATTTTCATTTGCATTCTTGTGAGTTTTTACTTAGTATTGCTCTAGATTTATTTGATATTCAACTATCTTTTATGGTTTTCAATTGGAGAAATGTTTATGAATCGGACAAGTGTTTCTTAGATTCGCCATAGAACATTTGTAACGTTGTAGGAAAAGTATATAAATAAATCAACTTAAATAAAAGTGAATAGAGCAGCAATGACAGATGAGTTAATTTGCATTATTATTATTTTTGAAAAAACTTAAAATATGTTTTCAAAATAGTTGGTGTTGTAAAAATTCGGAAATTAATTATTCTGATAAATTTTTTTATGATAATCAACTCCCTAACGAAAGCAATCAAATTAGAAAAAAAATATGAGCCAAAAAACACTTGTTAAATTTTTTATTTTAGCTTCAATCTAAATATTTTACACTTGTATTTATCTGGAGCAATGTGTAACAGAAGTAAAGGTTAAATGTTTAGTAAAGTAATTAAATAGGTTAAGGAATAGCAAATTTTTTTTTTAAAAATATTACTAATGACTTTTTAGTATGGCGGATCCTTAAACATGTAGATAGAATAATGTTTTGGTGTTCCCAGAATTACTTTAAGTAATAATGCCACTTACTCAATAAATAACGTTTATGTTTCCTGGACCAATAAAAAATTCAATAAACATTAAAAAAAATTAATATACATAAGTTTCATTTAAAGTTTTGGAACACAATATCCATTAACCAACAATTATACACTGCATTTCCCTTTTAAATTTTTTACCATTAAAGCCAAAAAATATCCGACGTAAAGTATTTGACCTTAAGTATTTTTTATATGGTTATTCGATCATTCTACTAATACTAACAATTAAATCATTCTCTCTTTAAATGTATATGCCAACTCTTTTCTTTCAAGTTTTTTTCTAATGAGTAGAGGAAGTGTTGAAATTTTGTTGCATAGTAATTTCTAATTAGGTTTAATGCTAATTTGATGCAAAAGTTACATTTAATGGTTAATTTATCTGTGTATAGTTGATGAATCAATGGTCTTTAAGTGAGTATTTTTTATTATATATATTCATCTTTAGTTAGTCTTTCAGTTTTTTTTAAGTAGATATACTCTGTACATAATATAACTTAGATTGCATGCTGTCATTTGTAAATATTCAAAATCTGTACAAGAAGATTTCTGCATTTTTGTAACTTAAAGTTTATATTTTAAGTGCACAAGGAAAATGTAATTTTATTGCTATTTGCTTCTTGTATACACTCTGAAATAAAATTTCTTACTCGAAACTTATGTGTTTTTTTCTATTTTCAATCAGCAACATAAACTATTTTGACTGTATCAGAGAGACTCTTTGTTTTATAGTTAACCATACAATTATTGTTTTGGTTGATTTTTTCACTTTCAAATAACTGTAATAGATAATGGTTATAAACAACCTGACTTTAATTCTTTAATCAGTAGTTCTGTTAGTAAATGATAGAAAATTTTGAAAGTTGTGATTAACTACCAAACCGTGCTGTCATCTGTGTTGTGAAACACAAACAATCTGTGAGAGACATAAACTGAAATATTCATCGCCCAAGATTGGGCATTCATTAACTGTTTTATCAAAAGAAGAAACTTGAAATAAAGGCTTTGTAAAATGAAATCGAAGTTTTCACCTATTAGTACAAGTAATTATTGTGCATTAATTGTACTGCACAATGTCAAAGATGTGCCAGTACTTTATTTGTGAAGCTTCTCATTTTGAACTATATGCAAGTGCATTTTATATAATGAAATATTTTGTGATATATAAAATGTTGCTATTCAAGATGTCTAGATTTTGTAAGTTTAGTATGTTTCTCTACAGCTATTACTGTAGTTAGAATTAAGGAATAAAAGTGTCTGTGTTAACAATGTCTTATATTTTAAGAAACATATTGACTAAGGTCAAACTTTGTATCAGTATTTACTGTAGTAAATGAGCTGTTTTGGTACAATTATTAACATCCTAAAATTGCCTTTCACATGTTTTATGTAATGTATTGCTATCGTGTTATTTTCCAGCTTTTGTAACTTATTTTTACATTTACATTGCAAAAAAACCTTGACTGGTTAATCTAAGAACATGTTTCGTATCTAAGCCCAAATTAAAAAGTGTTATTACATGTTTATTTTGTGGATGATCTTATACAAATCCAAATTTTCTTTTGCAACTAAAAATATAAGCCTAATATTGTAAGTAGTGTTTACTGTAGAAATAAAAAGGGGAAAGGGTACTATTTTGAGAAAAAAAGTTCACTTTAAGGACCAGATAGTGTTTTTTTTTTTAAAATCTGATTATATATAGCTAATAATAATTAAATTCCTACTAAACCCAATAACAACTGAAAATCTATGTAAATCTTGAGATATAGTGAATCTGCAAAAAATAGTTGCATTATCAAAATTGGGAAATTTTTTATTATCAAATTATATTTTTTTTAATAGCAGTTTTTCTTGGCATAACTGATTGACTTTTAATATGTAGTCAAATAACTTTAGAAACAAATTAAAACTAAAGAAAATACTTTCAAAATGAGAAAATTCATTTTAAATATACAGACATTTTTAATTTTCCTATTTTTAAAATCAGAAAAACAGCATGCTAAATGCAAATTTTCACGTACTGGAAACTCTAGTTAGCCGATGATACTTGACAAAGCCAATAAAAAATGAAAAAACATGTAACGCCAGAGAAATAGCAATATATCTGCAAATCATGATTTAGTTTATTCGTGCAAAAAACAGCAAGAGGGTGGGGTTTTCATGGTAAAAGGCCGAGAATGAACCTGTAGTAAGATTTTTACATATTAAATATCAGGTATTGATTTAGGAAACATTGGAAACACTAGATCTAAAAAGAAAAATTAACACCTTGGGAAGATAGTGTTGCATATATCCATTTATACTATCATTTAATGTCATAAATCTTTTAAACTTTAATCGGTTAATTTTTTCATTGAAAAAACACTAATAATATTTCAGAGAGCGAATAATTTTAAATTAAAGAATATTATATTGTGTAATGAAAAACAAACGCAGTGCATGTAGATTTAGAATTTGATTGTCTGTTGGAACTTTTATGTATATATAACCTGAAACATAATGTCTTTTTCTGTAATAAATTGTAGCAGCGAAGAAAATACCCGACAATGTAATATTTGAAAGGTTAAGTTTCAAAGGGGTGTAAAAATGTTTATACTTAAGGGCCATCAAAGTGTTCTAATCATTAAAATTTAACAGATGCATAAACTATAGGATTATATTCATCTTCTAATTTAATATTTTGTAAACAGAATATATTTCCTTTTTTATGTAATTAGAGCTTCACTAATTCATGTTGCTAAGGAATCTGGTTCTTATTATAATAATTGTAATGCTCATGAAGTATTTTTTTTTTATGAAAATACCCATAAATTTTGTAAAAAAAGTAAAAATTTAATAACATGGAACTAACTTTATTTTAAGAAAATATATTTTTTTAGATGGCAATCAAAGAATTAATGAGGAATTATGATTTTAAATTTAACAATAGCAATGCCAGTTTTTTTGATAAAATAGAGAAATTTAATACCGAGTTGCAATCTAAATCAACACTTAATTGGTTATTCCTGTGCCTTTTAACTTACGTGGATCTGTTCTATATTGCAAGCAAGTGTCTTGTATATATATTTTTATCCAATTTGTATTTTCTTGTGTGGTTACCATATCTTATCTAAATATCGTTAAAAAATTTCTTGTACAAATTATTTTCAGTTTGTAAACAAACTTTAATTTAGTATTACACTAGATCCATCCTCCTTGCACCAATCTCTTAATTTAGTGATCGCAACTTAAAATCCCATGTTATTTGATTATTTTCTAATGTAATATTTTTATTCATAAATGACCTTTTGTTATAATTGAAAGGATAATTGAATGAAAGAGGTATGTAACAAGAAGTAAGTTTTGAGATGTGACCTTAAAAATTTCATTGTGTTGTCACATTCCTCTTTCATATCACTAGTGTCTCTCTTAATAAGGCTTCTACAGTTCTGCTGTCTGTCATCACATACCTTCTTCATCCATGACAATAACTTATTTTTTATTACCTTCAATTATCACTTGTACTGGTCTTGTGAGGAATCGTATAAACGACTTTTGTAGCAATGTGTTGTTTTAAAATATTTTCATTGGATTGAAATATTTAAGGCTATCTGCCTATTCTGTGAAAGTTAATCGTGATTTTTCTCTTTATTTTGATATTAAAAAAAATAATAAAGTGTAAATTTTACCAAATAACAAGAAAAGGTTCTTTAAAATGTTTATAAACTTTTTAGGAGAGCTGTAAATTGTTGAAAACAAACAAATTGTAATGTAGGAAATGGGCCTTTCTAGAAATTAAAATTAACAGCTTAACCCTCTGATGGATAAGCAAAATTTGGAAACTATAGGTTTGTTTTCACTGCAGGAAAGTTTAATTTATATTTCCAACACATTTCTTTTTAACAATTTAAAAAAAAAAAAAAATTATATTAGTAGAGAAAGTTTTCAAAAGTCCTCCTTGTGCTTTAAGTTTAAAAATTATTTAAAAAAGATTTTTTTTATTAACTTTTATATTGTGTGTACTAACTATAGATACTCGAATGGATATACATGTTTATATCTGTAAGGGGGTTAATCTAGTAAATTCAAAAGCTTTTTTAACTGCTTTTCCCTTTTTGTATATTAGTGGTACCTCACAATTTTTTGCACTCCAGAATCTTTTATAGCATCAAAATGTAAATTTGGATAAAAGCACACATTAGTTATCAATTGAAAATGAATGGGAGGGATTTGTGATTTAAAAACAAAATTTTGCATTTAATTATTTTTTAACACACTTCTTGTTTTTTTATGTATAAGAATTAGGTGTATTTAATGTCAATCAAATAATTACTTTTGAGTAAAAACAAGCAATTTTTGTAAAATTTGTACCAGTTTATCCAATACATACTAACTTAAAATCTGCACTTTGTTCATATCTGTATGCGTTAGAAGATTATACAGGTTTTTTCCTTTACATTGCTATTTGAAGTTTATATCTTGGGTCTTCTATTCAAAACATAATTGTTAATATTGTTGAAACTTTACCACAAGCATTGAGACCAAATATATTTTTTCCCAAATGATGTACTTTTGTTAATATTTCCTTCTTGTTTTTCATGCTATCATATGAAAATGCAGTAAAAATTGTAGGCAACCTTATAATTTAATTAACTACCACTTTAGCTAAAATATCTCCAAGAGTATAATTATTTTTACAGCACTATTCTTTTTTGAGATTGTAACTTTTTAAGGATTTCTTTATTCCTTTTTCCAAAGAGGAAAATTTTGTATTCCAGAACATGTACTTTTATCTTCAAATTCCGAGATTCGTACTCCTGACTGAGTTAATAGCAATGCGGAAATATCAATCTAGTCTAAACATCAAGATAAATAAGCTTGGAGATTTGTTAAGAATCGATGATTTTTTTTAATTAAAATATTTTGTTTTAAAAAGAACCTTTAATTGCAAATAAAATTATAAAAGAGCTTGAAACATATTTAAAATACAATACATTTGAGAGTTTTAATAATCTTGTAATATAAAATTTTTAACAGTGATTTGTTTAGTTTCTTCATTTGCATTTGTAAGTAATTGTGCAATTGGAGTTAGTTTTACAGAAATGTAATTTTTTTTATTGATAACTGGTGTATAATGTAGAATTGTTTGATTAATTTGAAAAACTTTTATTATATGTTTTAGTCGTTGATCTATATCTATCGTTTGATGTATAATATGATGCGATTGCTGCTACTTTTTGCAATGTCTAAAATTAAATGTAGTTAGAATTATTTTATTTGGCATTACATTTGAGTTCATAATTTTAATCAATTAAAACTTTGTTTTTAAGACTGGTTTCCATAATATGTAAATACTTTATTTAATGTCCTTTGTTATGTAGTTAGTGACATTTAAAAAATTATATGAATGTTTGAATATTAACCCACTTATGCTCAAGCAATTTTCGTAATTGTTAAATTTTTTTTTATCTATTTTGAGTTGTAAGTCAATTTTTCCTGTACAAACTTTTTTATATTCCTTGGAATTAAATTTTAAAGAGATAGAATTTATGTCTACTTTAAACCATTAGATTTGATAAATATAAAATGGAATATTTGTATGAATTTAAAAATTTGAGTGCACCGCTAGTAAAACGGAAGATCTTGATATTACATCTGTGAGTGTCAGTGGGTTAATAAATATTTAAACTTTTCATCTTACAAAAAAGTTCTTTACTTGTAAGTTATTAAAGTAGTTAATTATTGTTATTGTACAGAATATTTGTAAAATTGCTTACTGTAATGTGTTCAAGTGAATCTTGCTAAAGAAATATCCTAATGAAATTTGCTATGTAATCTGTTAATTTTATTCATTGTTTGTGTTCTGATTTTTTGTTATCTTAAGAAATTTACTTTTTGTAAAAAATGTATATTTTTTACTTTTATAACTAACAAGTTTTTTAAAAAGGTGCAGAAAACATGTAAATAGTACACACAAATTATAAAATTCTATATTTAACAGTCAATAATTGTTTTGGTTGTCATCCTCTGTATAGAAATAATATTTTTAAACACTTATATGTTTTGTTTTTTAACACTTGTTTAACTGGATATAGTAAAGTTATGTCTTTCCAATGTGAGCAGATTCCCAATTTTTCATTAAAATACATTATTTTTAGCACTTTATGCCACCATTTGACGATTTTTATTGCATGTTATTATTATTTTTTTTAAAAATGGTGTGTATTGAGGCAGATCAGTTAAAAGTTTTAAGCATTTTGAATGGTCATAAAAGCTTATTTCTATTTCTGTACAAAACGCAATGAGGGTGGGGATATAAAAATCTTATCTTGCTTAGAAGTACTAAAAATTTAACTTGTATGAATTTGTATCCTAATATCGCCTTGTAAAAGGATCAAGTAATATGTTTAAATTTTTATGATTTTTGGGCATGGAACCACATGGAATGTATCTGCGATAGATATTTTGGAAGGAATGGTTTTTAAATATCTTCCTTGGTTGAAGAATTTAATTTTTTAAATATATCTATCTGATTTATTACTTTTTAATAACTTGATGCAAAAAAATATTTTATACATAGATTCAGAAAATGCTACCAATCTTTTTAATAATAGAATAATTCAATTGAACAAAAAAAAAATATTTTTAAAGATCGCATTAGGTAGCTTGAATGCTGAAGATTTTTATGGTTATTATATGAGTATTTGTTTTAAGAATATGTACTTCAACTTTCTATTTAAATAAATAATAGGGAAATTTTTTTTAGAAATTTAAAACAGGTATTTTTTACCAACAATCAATTAATGTTTTTATTGTTATTTTTAAACCGAAAATTAAACTTGGCTCATAATATTTTTCAAAGATTTTATATTTTTACAATGTATATGTACAATTTCATATGGGATAAATTAACTGCAAATCATAATATGCTGAATACATTAGTGTAGTATTAAAATGATTGACAATATAAAAATATTGTAAGGAATTGACGATCATCAAAAGATAAAAAAAAATCCTTTTTTCATCATCACAGACTAAAATGAATTTTTAATATTCTTTAGGAATTTAACAAAAAAATTTTCAAGTTTGAATTGGAATTTAGTAAATCTCCTAAAAAAAATTTTAATTTTCAGTGAGTAGTTTGTTTTAATTTAGTGCCTTCAATCATTAAAGAAAAATAAAACTACAAATTCAGAAAAAAAAAATTATAGAAATTTTGTTAGAACTGTAAATTAACTTTATTACATGTTACCCATTCACATCCATTTCTTTCTTTGCTGAAGTGTATATATAAGTAAAAATTTAAAGTTTCTCATCGTATTGGTTTATCACAAAGTTAATATTTATAGTAAAATATTTTTAATAGTTTCTTATTAATGTTTAAAAATATCAGTCATTTCGCATAGAATTATCAGGACTTTTTAGATATATTAAGAACAAATAGGATATATTAGACTTTCCTAAAAAAAAGCTAAAGAATTTTCAAATAGAAAACTGTTATATTGACTTTCCTAAAAAAATTCAAATAAAAAAAAGCTAAAGAATTTTCAACAAATGTTGATAATTTTCCTAACATTCTTCTTAACTATAGAAGTATTCTCTTCAACAATAGTAATATCATAAAAGTTTTAGGGTTTAGGTTAGAAAATGTTTGGTAAGATATTAATTTTTAAACCCTAAATGTTTATGATTTTCTAGAAATTTCTTGTAATTATTTCTTGCCTTTGGAATTATTTTCAGTATTCATTAAATTTTTGATAAAGACAAATTTCTTGCTATAGTTATATATGTTATGCAAGAATTCTGCCATAATTAAATAATTAAAATATATATATTTTTTTTGTTTAAAATTTTTTCAAATTCTAGAAAATAGTCAAAAGCAAATGTTTGGTTTCTGTAATCAGTTTGTAATTTAAATGAGTTTACTTAATGATTTGTGTATATTGATATAGTTTTGATAAACTTTGAACTACCTAAATACGTTTTGTTATATAAAAATCCTTTTAATCAAGCCATTAATTATTCCATTTAATATCCTTCAAACGATTCATCAAGCAAAATACCTCTAAATGAAATGAAACATTAAATTACTAAGGTGTATCTCTTTCTGGTAAAATTGGCCTTCCTATTAAGTTTGATTCTTCAAGGCTGTATTTAGACATTGACAAATCGGTATCTTTCTTTACCAATTTACTATTCTGCTTTTTAATATAAAAAATTGAACTTCTAATAAAAATACTGTACTAATCAATTTTATGATAATTTTGTTTTTAATCTGTTGCTGACCAGGTAAGAAAATTGAAATTTCAGAAGTTCAGATCTACCATGTCCTTATATTTAATATATTATAAAATGCATTACATATTTTGTTGATAGTAAATTATGAAAAATTTACCTAGGAATGGAATTTACATCTTACTAGATATCTATTATAATTATGGATAACTGAGTTATTATGTAATATTTAATATTAGATTATTATTGAACATATTTTGTTCCCTTTCAATAAATTATTCATGCTATTTATTATGTATGTTTCACAAGGTCCAAGGTCACCTCTTGAAGCCTGTTTTTGAATTTTATAAGTTAAATAAACTTGTTACTTTGGGTAGGTTGAAGAAACAACTCGGAGTGCTCTTTATAAATTGAGGCAAACGTGGAATGATATATTACCCAAGAGTATTTTATATGGCGTAGATCTTAAAGTGAACGGCATTGATCCAGCTTGGCCTATAACAGCTATTGTAGCTGCTCCTGTGAGTAGTGCTACTACTGCAGCTTCATCGTCTAAGAATCCGATTCATGTAAATCCTAAGTTTCTGGGTGGACCTAGTACAAGTACGCAGGTATGTTTTGCTCTTTAATTTTTATAAACATTAGCTTGCATTTTGTAAATAAACCTAGTGAAGAATATTAATTATTTTAATACCAAAACATTTATGAACTAAACTCTTGTTGTAGAACTCCAATGCTGCGAAAAGTCAAGAAAACCCTGAGGCTATTGCCAAAACAGAAGTAAGGGAAAATATTAAATTTTAATTGAAACTAACAACATTAGTAAAAAGCATTTTTACATTTTTTTTTTTTTTTTTAAATATAATTTTGTGGTGTTGGTTACTTTTAAAATAAAAGTAAGTAACACCACAAAATGATAACAAACACAACGTTTTATTTAATATTTACTAGGCAATTGATATGTTGGCTAAATAGCTTTATAAAACTCAATATATTTTTAACAAATAACAAACTACTTGTATTTAACAATTAAAATTGCAAGTCAGTGACAGTTGCTAATGAAGGCAAGAGTCCAGGCTATCTAACTTTTTTTAGGGCTACCACACTTCCAAGTCCAATATTAATCTTAAACCAATAAGAAAATAAAGCTTCTGCTCAAAAATTTGGAAAGCACTTTTCCTGTTTCCAGAATTATTTTCAAAGTTTCGACTATTTTACGCATTTAAATATCCTGAAAACTTAAAATAGTTTATATGTTTTTATAATAAAAACTTTTGAATCTTCCTACAAAAAATTAGTAGTTTCTAATATGTTTAGTAATGCTATTTTTGTTTGGGGAGTTCTTCACTTTCCGTGCTCACACTCCAGCACTGTTTCAAGTTATTATATTTTGATAGTTCCAACTTATTTCCATTAGAAAACTAAGTCTAAGTATTTTTCCCAAGCAAATAGTCTACTTTAAATCGTAATTTTCTTATATTATTTAATAAAGTCGTAAAGCTAAATAAATAAAAAGTTAATAGAACTTGAGAAAGTTTTCAAAAAGGATTATAATTAATGAGGATTGAAATATTTTAATTTAAGCCTGCAGTAAAAGATAAAGATGCAGAAGTTATGGAAATGAAAAAGAAACAAGAAGAAATGCTTAGGCTGATTGAAGAGAAAAAAACACAGTTAAAAGTCCTTGAGCAAAAGAAAATGGAAATGGCTGCCAAACAGAAAAAGTCTGCAGTATTAGTAACACCCACTTCTGCCACAGTAGTGCCTCAAGTAACTTTACAAGTAAGCAATTTTAATATTTTAATGCAAAGTAATTTCTTCTTAGAAACCATTAATAATGTTTACCATCTATGGGGGGAGGTGCATGATCAATAAGATATTACTGGTTTTAATAAATCTGAAACTAACTGTAAATACCTCAGGAAAACTTTCTATATAGTAACAACCTGATTTGAATTACACATTTTATGTGATATGTTTCATTAAGAATGATTGTGCACTGAAATGTTTGCATATTTAATTTAAAATAGCGTTTTCCTCTTTTCATAAATTTTGTGTTTACGTACCGGATTTTAAATGAGTTAAATTTTATTGAACATTTATACAGGGTATTTCATAATTTTCTCAGGGGTTTGAAAACTATAATTTAAAAACTGATTAATGTGATTTTTAAAAAATCATGTAACTATAGAGAATCAATTGTTATGTACAAGTGTTATAGGTTTTCAGTTTGTGCATCCTTGCATCTTACCCATACATCTAAAATCGAGTCAATAATTAATAATTCTAAAATCGAGTTCTCAACATGTCACGATCAATGCCATTAATTGCTTTCCAATTAACTTTTCTGTTATCCTTTGTGCACTATAAATGCTGTCACCTGACATATCTTGAAATGAGTCTTTACATATTGATGTAAAAAATTTCATTGTATTCATTATATTTTTTGAACTACACTGTTCCCAAATCTTGAAGTGAATTATAAAACACGCTGTACCATAATAAAAAAAAAAAAACACAACTGAATTTTCTGTTTAAATTTTTTCATCAAGTCACTTAACCTTTAGAAGGCGGGTGTTTGATTTTAACATGGGATTCTGGCCGAAATATAGGACACCCGCCCTGTAAAGGTTAATGTAGAACTTTATTTCATACTTTTTTTTTATATGTAGAGAAAGTTTGTGAATCATCGTGACCCTCGCCTTAAGAAATCCATGGCATTTTCTAAAACCCCGGCAGACGTCAAAGGATCTGAGAAACCTGGTGCTGTTTCCCTCCAATCTGTTGTTGTTGTGCCAAATTCAAAACTGCCACCTGATGCTATCAATGGAAGTGTAGCTGCTACACTAGCTACGAAAACAAAAGAGGAAAAGACAACTGCAAAAGAGGAAAAGACAAATAATACATTTCATATGCGAGAACAATCAATACCTCATAAAGGGGCTAAAACTGTAGATAAAACAACTAGGGTAAGTCCCAAAGGCAAAAATAATTCACCTAGAGAAACTTTAAGCAGAAATTGTAAAAATAGTAAAAAACATTCTACTAGTCCTGAAAATAAACTTGGTATTAATGCCAAAAGGTTCTGTAAGCAGCCCACAGGGAAAGCAAAGCGGTTGCATTTTCAGGAAGGTAATTCTCAACCAGTAAAGAACGAACCCCACCCTGCCAAGAAACAAAAGAACGAGTCTCCGAAATCCAAGAACAAAGTCAGTGCTGGTGCACACGGTTCTGAAGAAAGGTATTGAAATTAAATTATATTACATATTGATTAAATATTTCGTCACATAATTTCTTTTAAGATATTTTTTTAAGAAACTCTTTATATTAGAACTGAATATAGAAGTTATTTTTAATACTTGCAGCTTTATTTAGGAATATTTAAATAATTTAATGCATTATATATGAAGCTTACTGTGCCATTAGCACAAATTAACATTATAAAGAAATTAGGCATCATAGTAGGGTTTGGTCTGGATATTGTAAATAGCTATAGATTATGTGCTTATGATTTTGTATAATTCATTTTTATTTAATGCAGCTCTTTGTATACCAAATAAAAATATTATAATGGATCACATAATATGTAGAAGTGATTAATCTTTCCAATACTTTCCTTAGGTTATCAGAGTCTATTCTATTTGGTAACGAAGATAAAGACTATAGGCATCAAATAAGATCAGATGATAGATTACCATCAAAACATGGTCCTCCGTCACAAACTAAAAGTGTACATACTACAAATGCAAGAGGTATGTTTTCAAGTAATCAACACTAGTTTTTAATATTATTACAAAACCTTTCATACATTTACCCTAGATATTTAATCATATGCATATTAATTCAAATTTAGCAAATCTTCTTGTCTTGTATATTTTATGAAACAAATTTGATAGTCATAATTACTCAATATATTTTAATAATATTAAAATCTTATTAAACATTTGCTATTTTTGGTTAACAAATAACTGTTATTGGTTAATAAAAAATACAGCACTGTTATTTGGCTGTTGAACCAGTTGTGGTGTGTACTAACTAGACGTTTTTTTTTTCGGAACTGCTCCAAAGGTTAACCTTACACTAGCAAATCGGGTATACAACTGAACAATTTAGTCAACCATAATTCGACAGCTCAAAATATCCTTTGACTCACTTCCGTACTAACAGCTTTTGCAAATAATCGACAATTTGAAATAGGTTGCTGTAATGCAAGTTTAATGAATTTACTCCTTTGGTTTGGCGATAGTGAAATTTGACACCTCCGAGTTGAATGAAACTAAATAAAAGCACTTAGCGTGTGATTTTTAGTTGCTTATTTGATTAAAATTTGTAATCCAATTGTTGCTAGTTGGCTAAATCAATGCCGAAAAATATTGTTGTTTTTAGTATAAAACATGATTTAAATATGTATATATTTATTTATATTAGCTTAAACACATTAAACTGTTTTATTTTGTACCAATTAAAATAATTGTTTAAATTTTCTTTATTCAACGGATTCTTTGTTTTTTTATCTGTGTTTTATAGAAATTAACTATAATTTCCCTCTTTTTACAGTTCCTCAAGAGGTTTTTAATGCTAATGACCATAAATCAACTGTCCTGCCAGTTAGGTATTTAACATATTTAATACAATTTATTATTATAATTTTTTCGTGTAACATTGCATTGTTTATGTATGTACTTCAAATGTTAAAAATATGTTTTTATGCATCTAGTGCATCTGAAAGAAATCCTCATGCATTGAAACCAGTATTGCCTGAAAACATTGCTGAAAAGAGTCCAGTTG
Source organism: Troglohyphantes excavatus (assembly GCA_963932185.1). Taxonomy (NCBI): domain Eukaryota; kingdom Metazoa; phylum Arthropoda; class Arachnida; order Araneae; family Linyphiidae; genus Troglohyphantes; species Troglohyphantes excavatus. Next base: position 43,208,140 of record OZ010675.1, read on the forward strand.
TAAACCAAACTTTTGTTGAAACTTATAGACCAGAGATTGATCAAAAAATAAAACAGGTTTGTATATAATTGTAGTTTCCTTTTCACTGAAATGAAAAAATGGCACTTTGATTAATTTGAAAACTTTTAAATACTTGGAGAACTGGTACTTTTCTCTGTGTATTTAATATAACAGTTTAATTATTCCCTCTCTTCATTTAAATTTCCAAAAGGGCTTGGTAAAATAAGTATCAATGTAATTAGTTTCCATTAAATCATCATTATAAAAGTTTTTTTTTTGCATTTGCATATAGTTGATGGAACAATGCAATTGATGGTAATAATAAATTTTTTAAATCTTTCTTTACGAAATGTGTAACTTTGTATTTTATTTATTTTTTTAGACATTTGTATATTTATATTTTTAGGAAGGCAGAATTATTGAAGGTAATGCTATTAAAGTTGAAAACCTAGACAGAAACTATACATCGGGACCTGTTGTCACAAGTAAGTGAGGGGTCTAGCATAAAAATATATTTTTATTTACCATACATTTCAATAACTATTTGTTATATATCAGTGGTTCTTAACCTTTTTCGTACCCTTGATAAAAGTTTTTATTTATGGGTCCCCCTTTTCTTATAATCATTGTCATCCATCCCTCTATGTAAACAAAAGTTGGTTTTTGTTAGGCAGTAATGTTCTTAGGTTAATTGACAAATTACTCAACCCATGCAAATTGATGACAATTATAAGTTTTTATTTTACTTATTACATTTATATATTTTATTTTGATGTTTTCCCGCCATTACTAATATTATATTCACGGACCCTAAACCAAACCGCCGCATACCCCTGGGGATGCGCATACCAAAGGTTGAGAACCACTGTTATATATTAAAGGAGTCATACAGTTCTATAAAGAAAACGTCTAATATTTCAAATTGGAGCCAGTAGAAGTTTGAATTACAAAAATGTTTATGCAAGACATTTCCATTTCTTGCAAGTGTGTCTTGACATGTTTTCACTTTTATACTTTGTGGTAGATTATAAATTTATTATCGACTTTTGTATATTATTCCTCTTGTGAAGTATATCTGCATTTCTTTACTCTCCCAAGATGTTTGGTTAAAGTTTAATTTTTCTTATTCAATAACATTAATTCTCTACTGCAAACCACCATATATAACAGATTGTTTAGAGTGATAAATACAAAGCTTTGTCATAATATTCTATCGCCACCACAAGACATGAATTTGCAGAAAACTCAAAATCGACATTTTGTTATTTACGTCTTGTGAGTTCCTGTCTAAATTTGCGCAATAGATTATAGAACATATTTACAATGTAGTTTTGTAAGTTGCCTCAAATATTGTTGTTGTTATTTGATGCGCATTGCATGCACACACATCGACGCACAGTCTCGGCAGCATCGCGCTTTGCATGCGCACACATCGACGCACAGTTTTGGCAGTATAAATACTGTGGATGTCAGTTCACTGGCAGCTTCGAGTTATGTTATGTTTACTTTAATTCCGGAATAAATATGTTTTAGTTCTACGTCCAATGTTTTCAATGACCACGCTATAGAAACCGCCATGTAACAATTCTGTTACTACCCGCACAACTGGAATTAAAATAACATTATGATTTTTTTTGTAATTTTATCAATAAAAATATTTATAAAATAGATTTTGTCTTTCATTCCATATTCATTACATACAAGTTTGAAATATTTCAGAAGGAAGAATACCTCCTCCTACAACCACCTCAATTATGTTAGATGGCAAAAATCGCATCATTCACTTTGTTAATGACCGTGCTGTGACTGTTATGGACAACAACGAACCTCGAGAAGTAACTTTTGCTGGCCCTCCGAGAAATGTATATATTGAAGGCTTGGTATGTACTTCATATATAATATACATTTATTTTTTGTAATTGAAATTTCTAAGCTATTTCATTTTGTAGTTTTTTACTGTTACTTAAAGTTATTTTAACTAATGTTAAAGTTAAGTTATTTGTTTGTTAAAACCTTAGCCATCTTTGCTTTAAATATATTACAAACTCTTATAAGTAGATTTTTGCATTGAAATAATTAGCAATAAAAAGAAAAAAGTAATAAGTGTGCCAAAAAATTTTTTGTATCTACCCAAAGGAAGTTTTAAACTGTTAAAGTTTTTGCTGGTTAAATATTTTTGCAGTATCTATTTTGTAATTTTAGTTTAGAACATTTTACATCAATGTCTCTATTTTTGTGCTAAATTAGCTGTATTGTTAATTAATGGACTTTTTAAAAATATTTATTTTAAAAAATATATTTTACATGTTAGAATTGCTGTTGATAGTATTTAAAAACTACTTACTTTTCTTGTGGTTAAGAAGTAGTGGTCTTTCATCTAATGTCAATTTAAATTCCTAGAAAATGTTTAAAACCGATAAATTGGGTTATTACTGCAGTATAACTAACTGATGTTCACGCATGTGATTAAGAATATTTTTAGTGCTTAGAAAGTCCTTAAAAGGTGCTTAATTTTTTTATAGAGAAATTTAGCTACATACCCTGACAGTTGATGCATTGTGTTTTTCAATTTGTTGTGCATAAAAAATAGAGCCCATTTAAATTTCTTCTTATTAATTTGGTTTGAGAAGAGAGTATGGACCCTGTTTTAACACATGCTTATACTAATCATTCCTTTTAATGATTGATGTTTTCTGACTTTGTAAATAAAAACACAATCTTATTTATTTTAAATTCCAGCCTCATCCATTGCTATTGGAATTTAGTGGAAGACAAGTTGAATTTATCATCGAGGGAAAGCGCAATGCTGTGCGGTTTGGTGCCCCATCCAGAGAAATATACATAAATAATTTCCCATACGAAGCTAAGTTCGGAGGACCACATTTCACCGCTGTGCTGGAAGACCAAAAAGAACACAAAATTCGAATCGACGGTCCGCCCCCTCAAGTCATGGTCAGCGAAAAACCTCCCTACGACCTCTATGAACCTTTTAATCTGAACAAAACTATCAAAAAAGAAACCGAGGATGCGGCTTTGTTGCAAGATGTCGACATGCGTCTCAAACCTAGTCATTTATTACAGTCTTCCATGTTACCCGAGTGCAAGAAAGATATGGATTGGCGTCATGTCGCTTCCTCGTCTGATGCATCTCAAAATCCTTGGAATGCTCCACAAAATTCCTTTGAGACTTATAACGATGTTCCTGGTGCCAGAAATTATGCAGCTGGGGTAGGTATATTTTTCATTTGGGGATTCTTTGTTATGATAAATAATTTAAGATTGTATATAATATGTTGTTGTTTTTTACAGGTACCAAGTATTACAACACCATTGGAGTACACTAATAATTCGAATCCAATGACAGTTAAAAGGTATACTTATTATTTTTTTAAAAAACTTATTGTTTAATAGTTATTTATTTTTATTAACAATAACTGAAGTTTGCCAATTCCTGTCGACCTTTCAATTGCACCTGTTTAATAGTGTATATGTAATGGATGTAGCCAAACTTGATCTTGTAAATTTTATATCTCAAAAGTACAACCTACTATGCTAAATTATGCTATGTTGGTAAATATCATGAAAAAAGTTCATTAGTTCAGGATTAGTTAACCTTAGCTGACCTCCATACAAACTTACCATATTTTGGGGAATTTGTTTTTTCAAGAATAATAATCTTTGGAAGCATCTTTCAGAATGTCTTGTTATCTTTTTTAAAAGAAAAATTGGATACCAATTTGACATTCAGTCTTGTAACTTACTGACATTGCATTGTTTGACAAAAAATAAAAATCTTAGTTGAATTATTTTTTTTATAAAAAAAGTTTTAGTAAGATTTGGGCTTCCAAAGTTATATTTTATTTAGATTCTGTATTATTTATTATTCATTCCGGTTTCCAAGTTGTTTTTTAAATAAATTTTTACATGTAATTACTGCCACTACTTGAAAATTCTAATTTTTTGACATCTGATCATTTAAAAATTTTCCTCAATAACATTACCACCATACAAAATTATAATTGTATGTATAATGTAACATTGTCAGTGTCCAATTCTTATTCCAGTACTTTCTTTATTTTGCTGAAATAACAGATTTTTTTTTTTACCATCCTGAGATTCTTTTTAATAACCATATTTAAAAATAAATTGTTTACTTGTATTTGTCTTTGAAACCAATAGCTACTCACCAATACAACTTCTTTGTGGAAAATTCAAAATTCCTATTATTTTTATGAGCTACATTTCTCTGCCTCCTGAACAACCCAACTAATCGAGATTTCTCTATTTTGTACAAAAAAGGCAATAGATTAAAAGTTTTTGTACCATTAGTGATGTTAAGTTAAATATTCTAACTAAAATATTTTCTTACAGTGAACACTTTTTCAATGAAAGAAACAACACCATGAATAATGCCACCTGGCCTCACCCTGCATACAGAGAAGCTACACCCAACGAAAGGCACATGGACCCAAAATCTCAACACATTCCACCCAACGCAACATGGGAAATGAAACCACCACCCAGCATACCCCTCTCTCTTAATTTATCCACACAATCCACTAGCTTAAGCCTAACGAACCTGGGCGGACCCCCTTCTCTGCCTAATTTACAATCCCTGAGTCAAATGCCCAATATGAATGTCCCTCCCCCTTCTTGGAATCCTCTGCCACCCCCACCTATGTTCACAGGTGCAGTACCTGATGCCCTAAATATGGCAGCTGTTGGATCTAGTAAGTATCTTTTTTTCTTTCTTGAGTTTTGTATTAAGAAAAAGTAGTTTTTAAGTTTTAAAAAAGGATTGCTAAAAAATGCTAGCATGACTTAAAAAGATAGTATTTAATTTTCTTTTTGAAATCTCATGCCAACTAAATTATAGAGTGAACCCTCTTTACAATGTCTTTACGATATTGCTACCCTTTCTTTAAAAAGACCGACACTGAACGTCTATATTTAATTCCTTACAATGGCCGTTCACTGTAATGACTATTTTGTACTTGTTCCATGAGAAGTCATCATGAAGGGTATCTTCATGGGTAAAAGTTTTCCATCTTTTAAATTTTTTTCCCATGGAAAAAGGAGATGAAAATTATTTACATATTTCTCTATGTGGCTGACAGTTTCTCAAAAACAATAACATGTAAAATGATAAAGAACTACACAACAACTAATTATCTTGTTAAGTGTTAGACAGGGATGTCACACAGTTAATAATTAATATTTTTTGTCATTATCCCATCAAGTTGTAATCATGGTTGTAATACAAAGAGCCATAGTAGATACATTTTTAAGTGAAAGAATCTTATTGTCATCTTTCGTAAATAATTTTCTTGGTAACTGTTTATCTACTTTTCGTTCATTAAAGATCGATTTAAATGTTTTATATTCTCATTTTTATATGTCTGTTGTGTGATTTTTGCTATACTTCAGAATTTCATTTAATATTTTATAGATCCTGTTCCTGCTTCAGAACCAGCTGTGTCTTTGCCTATCAATGTTAATACAATTTACCAAAAACTCATAGAAGCTGGTATAATTCCCAAGAAAGCCGAGGAACCCCAAGGTTCTACAACAGAGGTTGCAAACAAAGATGAAAAGGCCTCGGAAGAAGAAAAAGAAGAGGAAGAGATTGTAATTCCTGACATTCGTTTAACACCGAAGTGCTTAAGGCAGTTAGTATACTTTTACTTTTCTGTACACATTTGCTGCCACTAAAAACAGGTGTTGTAATGGGTATGGCAACTACATGCTTTTTTTTCATCGAAACTTGTTCTAATAAAAGAACAGTGTGTTTTTTATTTTCTTGCTCATAAAAAAATATTCATTTGCATTTACTATTAGTAAATAAACTTAATATTTCACGTGATAATATAGCACTGTGACTATTTGAAGTCATTGTTCTGATCAAACAAAATGCGTATGGGTTTAACTTAGTTTAAAACCAGAATCTGTGATAATTAAAATTATTGCACTGCATATCCATGTTTTAACCCTTTTGCCTACAACATTGAATGATACTCCTGATAATAAAATCTGGGCCAAAGTGAATAACACTAGTCAGACTCGTGGTTTGTAGATGGAGCTCAATGTAAACAGCACATTGAATTCAAGATTGGTTCAAAATTACGAGGCAGTGTTTCTGGGTGTTTTCTTCAAGATAGGTCCAAAACCATCGCCTATAGCCCACTGTGCAGTTCTAGTTTGACATATTTTCAACCAAAGAGATATAATGGAATATCTCCTCAAATACATACATTCATCCTTATCGCTAACTTTGAGGGCCTGTTCTCGCTTCATTTTTTCAAATGGCAAACATAAATTTATACTAATATTTATATAATACACTTTCAACTACCCTCCCTTTTATTTTAAAACGCTCTCCAAGTGTCATATCTCGTAATTAAACAAGTCAATATCCTCTGTCTTTGATGAGCAGTGGCAGTCGTTCCATTTAAAATAGTGCGCACAGGCGAAGCGTAAAATGGCTTGAAGTGTAACTGATCTTGCTGCTGAGTATGACCCATGCTATCAAAGCTTAAATCGTAGATCAAGGGTTTAACTTAATTGGTTGTGAATATGTATTCTTTATAGAATAATTGTTTTCATGTATACTTAATTTTTTTTTTTTTACCCTCTTAAATTAGTTTGCTTTTCTATTTTCAGATTTAACTCTGCAGTTATTGCCCTTCTATATAAAGGTTCACAGTGTGCTACTTGCGGTATGAGATTTAAAGAAATCCAGAGCGAACAGTACAGTCGACACTTGGATTGGCATTTCAGAATGAATAGGCGGGAGAAAGATGGTGCAAAAAAAGCATATTCTAGAAGATTATATTACGAAATTAAAGTGAGTTTTGATATGGAATATGTGTACCTCAATATATAAAATGAACCCTTTCATCTTATTTAAACATTATTGAACTGTATGTTATTAAGTGTATTGCTTTTTTTTTTTAAAGGATTGGATTCAGTTTAAAGAAATTGAAGAAGCTGAAGAAAGAAGTAAGAATTGTTGAAATTCAATTTTTCTTTAATTTGTTTTTAAAAAAGAGTTTAACACTCCTTCTCTCTTCTCCAAATAAAGCAGCCATTTTTTAATGTAATTTTTACCTGATAGACATATTTAACTCTTTTTACATCTCGATAGAAGAATCTTAAGTGAAGGTTCTATGTGTCCCAAACACAACTTTTAGTAAATATAAGATAAATTTTACCTTTAATTCTTGCTTAATAGCTTTAAAGTATTTATGTCAAATTTTATAGTTTTTGTTGAAGAATTAAATTGGTAAGTTTGCAAAATGTGCGACATGTATTATAGGAACGACAAAATGAATGAGTTATTCATAGTTTTATAAAATGTACATTTAAAAATGAATAAATTTCCTGAAATTTTCAAGTATTTACTGTTGTGGTTTTTTTTGCCTTTTGTAGTGCCTAGTTATTTTGAACTTCAAACAGATGGTGAAACATCTAAAAATGAAGAAAAAGAAAAAATCCAAAGTGTCCCAGCTAGTGAATGTGAATCTGAGGTAATATTTTTTTTTTAGGCTTCCTTATAAACTCACTTTAGTTGTATAAGATATTGAGCATTTTTAAGATAAAAAAAAATTGGATAATACAAAGTGATAAGGAAAATAATATAATCCTATGTGTTTTTTCTTTAAAAATGAAATATCTGAGGGTAGGTTATATAAATACTAAAGAGAATATGTGAATTTTCAGAAATGCTCTGTGTGTGGGGAACAGTTTCAGCTTTTCTGGGTGGAGGAAGAGGAAGAATGGCACCTGAAACATGCTGTCAGGCATGATGGAGAGGTAAAGTTGCATTTTAAAGTGACAAACTCTTAACAAGTTTAATTTTTTTATTTATTAATATTAATTTGTTATGTTCCACAACCTTTGAGGGGGACCTATTTTGCATGGCATGAAGAAGAAAACAGAAGTCTGATACCACATAATCTATGATTCTCAAATATCTTCATATCTTGAAGATCACTTCCCTCTCAAAACATGTAACCTAAGTAAATTGAGCATTCAGCTATTGCTTTCGAAAACAAGGGTACTGCTTGTTTTAAATTTTTGATACCATTAAAACAAAACAGTAACTATCAGATGTTGTGGTAGATACCAGGAACGAAATTTAAAAAGGGCCAAAATAGAGATCAAATGGTGTTTTGATTAGAATGGAAAAAATTATCGGAATTCAGGTTATTGTACACATTTGTTGAATGGCACTATATAGTTTATTTAAGCAAAAGTATAAATAAATCAAGGGGATAATGCCACTCAAAAATAAGATTTGAAGGGATTCTCAGTTTAAATGTGAAAAGGGCTCAACTAAATTTAAAAACTAAAAGGGAAAAATTATTTCCCAATATAAATTTGTTTAAAGAATCAAGAAAATTAATTACTTGATTTTAAAAGGTATTTTAAATTAATCAAATCAAATGAGGAAAAATAAAAGTATAGTTTAGTCACTTAGCTACCCGAGTTGAATGACATGAATTTAATGCGGGATGAGACTAAGTGGGGGAGATCTGAGTTTTGAGAAAAATGCTGTATATACTGGAACCAGGGTTTTTCGATGATGTTAGACTTGTTGGTAACGAACTTGTAAGACTTGTATAATAGTTCGAAACTTTTAGGAATGTCCTGATACAGTAGATGACACTGAGTATTTTGACAGTTTGTCTTTTCCTGGTGTACTGGAGAAGGTTTTTTTGTGTGTGTGTGAGTGGGGGGGGGGGTCCGAATTCACAAAATGATCGGGTTCATGAGAAGGCACCAGGAAGTGAATGGGCTGGATACTTGAGAATACACCAGAGAGTGAGAAACAGACCGAACTCTGGTGGCCCTGTGTGTATTCTGGAGTCTTGCCTTGATACTGTCGGCAGGTAGTACCAAGACCTTCCCCTCCTCTTCTTCAAGTCAATGGAAAAACGCCTTGCATAGTCCATTATGTAATTTTCAAATCCATTCTTGCTCCAATGACAGCTTGAGAGAGGAACAAAGGTCTTGTGGGAGGGGGGGGGTCCATAGCTGGTAAAAAGCAAAATGCAACTAGCAAGAAAATATAGCCGTCGCCATGAAAGCGGTGCTGTTGCAGAATTCAAACTCTTACCCCCTTCCAAAGCTGGTGTCAAGATCCCCAACATCCGATCTTCAATGGAGGGAATGCGAACAAAAACACCCTTTCATTCCTGCTGAGCAACCCTTACAATAAAAAAAATGCAATAGGTAATTCTGAAAGAAATCTGAACCCATGCAAGAAGAAATTCTTTGTGGATCACAATGATAATGTAAGTTATATTCAATCCTGTTGCATCCATTAGGTAAATGGATAATTATTTATTACACATGGTTCATTGTAATTATGTATTGTACAAGTGTAGAAAATAGCCTTTTATTTTATGTGTGTCTTGATAAGAAATTTTTTTTGTCTGTCTTTTATGGAATCGCAAAGACAATGTGAAAAAAGTTTTTTTTTTATCTTCTCATTTTGTGGGGGTGAGTACTACAACTAGTTAACTTATGTAATTCCTATGTAGTTACCAAGTTGTTGTAAAAATGCAAGAATTTATAAAACCTCTTCAGTATAATGCTGGTTTATCTTTTAAAACTATTATAATAGAGAAAATGATATATATTATTAAATTCATTCATTCTGGTTTTACCTCCTGCCGTATAACTCTGCAATGTGTTTTTTGTAAGGAAGTACTTAGCTGCCATCTTTTATAAAAATTGCAACTATTTTTTTTGTTAGCCAATGGCATATGTAATATAGTTTTAATTAAAATAGTAATTTTTTTTTGTATATAAAAAAAAATTATCTTTGGAATATTTCATCCACTAATGTATATAAGTTTTCAATGAAAGATGAACCTGTTAACTCTGTGGGGACACCATTTTGAAGCAATTACTGCAAATTTTTTTATTATTATTATTGTTTGGTACAATTGTTAAATGATTCCATTCCAAGATCTTAGAAGCCTTAAATTCTCTTTCTTAGTAGAACAGGACTTATCTTCGCAACTTGCATTTGCAATAAGTTACAATAAATTGCTTTTTTTAGTCCGTAATTTATTTTTTCGATATATGTTATAAGAAAAAGTTAAACTTGTTTGTATAACAATAATTTTTCTATTTATGCATGGATGGATGTGAATTTAATTTAAGTAAATAATTCTTTACGTATATTCAATAATGCCCAAGTTCACAATTTCTTAATAATTCTCGAAAAATGCTGAATAATTTTCTGATTGAAATGTTTTGAGCACATGAAAAAAATTTATGTTAAAATTTCTTGATTTAAATTTTTTAAATGTGAATCTTTTACAGTTTTATTAAATATAACTTACATTTTAATTTGCATATATGTCGAAAAGTGGTACCATTTTGCAGTTATGCTTTTTTATGACAATAATGAATTGGTGATTAAAAAAAACAATAGATTTTCATATGAACTGCATACAAGTGTCTTTTTTATATTAATCAATTCAATTTATAATGTAGCAATGTATTTATGTAGTAATTGTAACTTTTAAAATAGTCTGTTTGTCAAATCTATTTGTACTTATTTGAAAATCCAAATGTTGACAGGTACAACTATACTTTGAAATATAATGCAATTTTGTTTTTGAACCATATTTTAATGTTTTAATTTTCATTATTTAGGCCTATCATCCAATGTGTTATGAAGATCATAAAAAGGTATTAAAATATTTTTTTAGCATCTTTGCAGTAGTTAATATTGAGTAGGGATAATTGCAAAAAATAGTATTTGTTTAGAAATCAGCATTTGATTATTTTAGTATCTGAAAACACATATTGAAGCAATCAAACATCCAAAACAGGCGCTCTTTGGCAGTAATTAAGTTGTCAAATGACTATATATTTGAATGGTTTGTCTTGCTAAATAAATTAAAAAAAATAGTTTGGCATGGAGGGTTGCATTAAAATAAAATTGCATAAACAATAAGTTACTTGTGATTTGATGGTACTATTATTAGGAACAAATTAGTAAGAAATCATTTACCTATAAAATTTTTTAACCCTCATGTAATTCTACTCTATTTGAATATACATGGTTAGTTGGGTGAAAAATTTGTTGCATAAAATATTATTAACTTCTTCAGCACCTGATTAAGTCAAGTTATATACATGCTGAAATGCCAATGACGTACTTGCCATGCTTCACAACATTATACAAAATACGTTTAACTGGTTTTGTCTACACTAGCTGGAATTTCTCTCTGTTACGCAGAATTACATTTGCTTTTCATAATTTGACAAAATTATCTGCTGTGGAAAGTTAAGTAAATTAAAATCCAATTAATTAAAAATTACTGCTATGAAAGGTTAAAGTTAAAAGCAAATTACTTTACATGATACAATAAACAAGTTTGATGTTATACAAATATTGTCTGGTATGTTTGAGATATCTGCTACTAAAATACTTATTCTAATTTAAAAAAAAATTACAATTATTTGTTTTTTTTAATTATAAGGTTATTTTTATCTTGTAGGCCATAGAATTAGCCAATAGAGAACCCGAGGTTCCTGAAGACAACCTAACAGATCCTATTAAAGAAGAAACCGAGGAGCCTGTGCCTGTCGACAATGAAAAGGCTGAACCAGTCAAAGAGGAAGAAATCAAGGAAGAAAAAGAAGACAGCCCCGACGATGACAAGGCAACACCTGAAACAACTGAGTTTGAGGGAAAATCTGAACCATCAGCTCCGGGGGATACACCTGAAGACAAAGTTTCAGAAGAGAGTGCCAAAGAAGAAGTTGAAGGCCCGACTGAAGACAAAGAAGCTACTACGGAAATGGAGGTAGACAAACCCGATGAAAGTGCTTCGACGATTGAATCGGAAGAGGCTGATAAGGTTGAGAAAGTAGAAGGCTCTGCAAAGGTATCAGTTCCTGCTGAGAACGTGAAGCTCAATTCTGAGGCTGAATCGGAAGGTTCTCCTGAGGAAGAATTCCGTCCTCCCACGCCTGATCCCAGGTTCGACGTGCTGGCTCCTGTTTTTAAAGGAACGGAGCTGTCTGCGTTATGTACCATAATGTAAATTGCGCTCTTATTTTAATACTTGTAAAAAATGTGATATTGTACATAAAAGATTCTGTGATCCAAAGAATAAATATTTGTATTTTAAATTGTGACTTTCTTTGACTGAATCTTGTGGCACTGGTAAGAAAAGAAACAAGAAATTTATCTCTACCTCTTTTGGAATTCTTGAACTTGTATACGAGGTAAACGTTTTTTTTTTAGTATGAAGTTTCGCTTTTTTTATTAGTTTTATATTTCATATTGGTAGTTAGCAAATTGTCCAAAATTTATTTTATTAGGTTTTCGGGGCCGTAAGTAGGGTTACCTGTGAAAATGACCTAATTGTGGAGGTATATCGCAGAATTTTTCATTCAATCTGAGTCCCAATATTCCTCTAGCTGGTACTGATTTAATTTTCTTTGCAAAAGTATAAACTAAAAAATAATCTTGGAACTCTCGATATTACTAAGTAAGTATTTTTAACCTTTCAAAGTCAATGATTGAAAATTAATTGATGGTATGTTCTTTAAATATTGAGCAATTTCAATCTTAATTTTGTGTGGTAACCCTGCTGCATAAGTTATTTTTATGTTGCAATGGAGGGAAAAAGTATTTAGATATCTGTTCAACTGCTGTTTGTTTATAATGTCACTGACAATTATTACCATGATTTTGCTTAATGTGTTTAAATATTAATCAAATAAAGGTTTGAATTTAAACTTGCTTGTCTGTGTCTTTTTTTTTTGTATTCATTGCTGTCCTTAATTTATATGGTTTATTAATCGGAGTTGTACAAGCAGCAAAAGCTGGGAAATTCTAATTGTTAAATATGTGTTAATTTAATTTATTAAGTCATGCTATTTTTGGTCCTTTTGTACTTCCACCTTCCCTATGCCGATTTTTAATTTACTTTAACTTCTTTTGAACTGCTATGTTTTAAAGTAATTAAAAATTTATTAACTGCATATTTTGGGATATAAAGACTTACAAACATGTAGTTAAAGTAGACTTTTCATATGCTCATTTCTTATTTAATTTTGAGCTACTTTCAACGTAAATACAGTACTTTATTATTTTTAGTAATTTTCCTGTGATTTTGTTTTTACCAAACTTCTCAATAACGAACATGAGAAAGATCTCAAGTTAAATGAAAAGGGACAAATATGACTGTCTGTGGAAAATATTTCCGAAATTTTATCCTTGCTCCAAAAAAGGGGACAGGGTGAGGCAAAAAATTAACGGTATCTGGGGGGGGGGGGGGGGGGGAGGACTTGCCGCCCCCACAGCGATGACCACCGCAAAAATTCACGCCTCGCCACTGCATGTGCTTCAGCCAACGTAGGTACGGGTGTGGTTCATGGGGTTCAAACCCTCCCATTGAAAGTCGAGAAAAAAAAATTAAAAGTCGAATTACTGTAAAAATCATAAAAATACTTTCAAAATCTAAAAAAATTTCAATTTCTAGTATAATACTTCTTGTTGAGTTGCATGAGGGAAAACCTGGTATTTTCCAGGGGTCCTATCCCGAAAAATAATTTTCAAATGGCTTCAAAAACATGTTTTAAGATTATTATCTCAAACTAAACGTATCATGACGTCATCGTATTTCATTATATAGCATTTGAATTTCGGCGACGAAGGGGAAAGATTTTAAAACGGGATCCATATATTATTTTAAACAAGGAATCTCAAAATATAAATTTGTCCTCTAAATTTATTTCAGAATTAGGGAGTGATATTTACTAATTTTAAAAATAGTTAATGACTGATATTGGTAACGATTTCATGAAAAATAAATGACAAATGTTAGCTGCTTCGATACTTATATGCCAACGTATTCCTGTTTACATGAATAAAGTTTTAAAAAATGGGGGGGGGGGGAGATTTTTGTTTGTTTGGGGGAGGGGATAAGTTACTCAGTCACTGAACCACCCCCATGAAAAATCTATACCTACGTGCCTGTCTTCAGCACCATCTCTCCATTCCAACAATTTCTGTTGGATTGAGAGATCGTCACGTGATATTTTCTTTGAATGTCTTCGTAGAAGCGTCACTTCCGGTTGGACGAATCCGACATAAAGTGTTGGAATCGAGAGATTGTGCTGTGCCCTAGGCCCCCATATACTTTGCAATTGCACCGATCTCAAATTGCAAGTTCCCAAACCCTTAATGTTAATGCTGTAATAGAAATATAGAATGTAAAAATTACAATACATTCTGGCCGAGTACAAAAAGCACTTGAATTAAGCATTTACATGTAGCAAGCAATTTTATCGGACCTTAAAAAATAGATGTAAGCTTAGCGAAACTAATGAATGAAACCGGATAATTGAAAACAACGATTGTTTTTATTAGCAGTTTTTATAGAAATTATGATATTACCTAAAGATTATTTGCCCTAGTCATATCCGGAGACCACCCGTAACGTTATTACTAATAACATCGATTTTATGGCTCCCATAAGCTTCTTTATGAACTAAAGTAAAAAAATAAATATATAGCGGCTTAATACATAAAGTCATGTTTAATGCTAGATTTGGCATTAACTTTTTTTAATGCCAAATAACCTTTTTTCACATAAATAAAAGTTTTAATGCTTATTTTTTTATATTAATAAAATTAAGGATATATGTGTTCGCACGCGTTAATCTCGAAAACTAATGAGCCTACTTTAATGACACTTTATATATATGTATATATATATATGTATATATATATATACATATACATATATATATATATATACATGTATATATATACATACATACATATATATATATATATATATATATATATATATATATATATATATTATCCGTCAATATCTGTTAACGGAAAATTAAAAGCAAACTTTTATTGGATTACATTCAAAGTTAATGTACTATTTATCCAGCCCAAACAATATCCAAATTGGTTTTTTTTAAAGTACTTCTTTATTGAAGTTTTCTGATAATTGAATGCCGTATAACTGTGCCATGATCACATTTCGTTCAAAAGGTAAATAATATTCACCCCCTTTTAAAATAATAATACTTTGAGAATATTATTTGAATAACAGTGACCCCCCCCCCCCCCCCCCCTCCCCCTTCCTAGAAATAGGGTCCTGCAAGACAAACCTACATCCTTTACAATGTCCCTGGTAAACATACAAGATTAAAAATGACTTTCAAAACTATGTATTAAGGCTGTAATAATAACAACCCATCACCAATGTTCAATAATAATATGTTTAAAAAAAAATAGGGTCAACGAGTGGTAAATCTGTGTTGGAGAAAAAGTGTAATTCTAGACAGAAGCTGGATACGCCAGTCCTTTTTTAAATGCTTATTTGTAATAAACGTTAAGGTTTTGACGTTTTAACTAGGGCTTCGAACTTGCGTTAAAAATATAATTATACTTATTAGCATAGTGTTGATAATAATTTAACCTTTTCCCAAACAGTTGAGGTCAGGGAACACTGCGCAGGGGTGAAGCGAGGAAAACGGTCATTTTTCATTGCCCGTCTTGTCATAATTACCCTATGGCAGATTTTCATCGATTTTTTGTTATTGTTGTTTGGGGGAGCCAGTGAGGGGCGGGGGGAGGCTGGTTCATCTCTCTAAAAGCAAGCAATATTGATGATGAAACGCTCTCAATATAAATGTTAATGTTTCTGTGGTTGTATCACTATATTAACAAATTCGGGCTTCATAATTTGAAAAAGTGACAAATCTTTTAACTTTCCTCAAATTAAAAAATTCCGTGTCTCCGTTAATTTTCAATTAAAAAAATATTCTTGTATTAAATTAAAGGTTGCACCGATACGGTTCCACCAATACTGGTTTTATTTTTTTACGAAATGTAGTTCGGGTTCTGGAATATGTTTTACGGACGCGATTTAACATTGACCGTTGTGCAGCGTATATATAAGCTTAGTCCCGTCGGGCGTTCGTTTCTTGTTGGCTGCTTTGACGAGTTGGTGTTATTTATTCTTTTTTGGCTTAGCGTTGCGAGCCCGACCGAATCGCTTGATGTGTAAGAATATTCAACAGATATGCAGAAAAACTTTGAAAGAAACGATTAAGGGCGGCGCTCATTTATTTCGTTGTGCTTTTTTTTTTCATTCATTTGGTCCACCCACCTCCATCTCACGCCTAGCCAAGTTAGATTCACCCCTAATCCTCCATGTCATGCCACGATGATGAATATTTTATTGATAAATATTTGTCATTAATATTTCCACTTTGCATAATTTATAAAACACACCCCATTAAGAAGATTGTGATTTTTGTAAAGAGTGGACATACCAAAGTTTGTAAAAAACAAATTAAAATTTTATCTTTGAAGTGCAAAGTTTTGCTATGCCACGCAACCACTGAGCCCCTTCCCTCCAAGGATGCGGGACGTAATAAATAAACAGATCTAATATTTTTTGTTACTTTTTTTTTGGGGGGGGGGGTATTGGCAGTGGCGTACGCAGGGGGGGGGGGTCACCCCCCCCCCCCCCCCCATCGGTCTGTAGTTTTTAAAAAAATCAAAATATAATGCTTTTTTTATTTTGAAAAAAAAAAAAAAACGAAAAATTTAAAAAAATACAAATGTATTTTTTTATATTTAAGAATATACCTTTGTTTGCAGAAAATAATATATATATATTTTTTGGAATTTTGTCACTGAAAACTTTTAACAGACCCAATTGGAAAGTGGTCGCGGGGGTGTTCGAGCCTGAGACGGCTTTCTATAAGCAGCTGCTTATAGGCATGGCCAGAACGGCGTTTAACGAGTCGGCAAAAATAAACCATTCTCCATTTTCACCCAGACCAGTGGCATACGCAGGGGGTGGTTGTAACCCCCCCCCCCCCTCATCGGCATGAAGTTTTAAAGCAAATTAGTACAAAAATAATGCTTTTTTTTCCCCGATTAATAAAAAATTTCAAAACAAAACAAAAAGTTTTTAAAAAATACAACGTATTTTTTTTTAATTTTTTTGCATTTAAAACTCTACATTTGTTTGCAAGAAAAATGACACAATTTCGGCGCGGGGTACGGACAAGCGGGAGGTTTATGCTAACAATTTATGCATTTTATTACTGGGTAGTCCGACCCGATGTCCGCCGACAAGCACCATCATTTTCACTTAGACGTAACATTTTATTGTTCAAAGATATCTCCTTTCGTAAATAGGAAGATTTATGCATCCATTCTGTAAAGAAGAACCTTTTTAAAATCATTGACTGTTTTGCTAGAAGGGGGGTTGCCCCCTCATTTTTCAATATTGTACTTTTAAAAATGAAACGTAACCCCAACACTTTCCTACTACTACAGGCGATTAGAGGGGTGGGGGGGGGGGGGGGGTCACCACCCCCTTTTTTTGGATATTGCACACTTTTATTTTAAATTTGCACTTTAAAAAAAACATAATACATTTTGGTACTGAATTGACGAACCAAAGAAAAATTTCGTACCCCAACCCTAATTATATTTGTTACTTATATTACATTTACTGTCGATTTTATTTTCTCTTTTTTTTTTATCCCAATAGGCAGACAGCTAACAAACATTTAGGCGCCTTACTTCCCATTTCCGTCATTACAAAATATTCATCGTTTGACTGAAAATAAAAAGAAAATATAAAATAAACATAGGCAATCGGTTTCCATTTCACAGAGCGGGAAAAATGTTGGCGCCGAGAACTACGTTGAAAATTTAATAAGACAATATGAAATATATTTTTTCAATGGTAAATAAAATATCGCTTTTTTTATTTTAGAATATTTTGTTTCAAAAAATTTGTAGACGGTATCATTTAGAATATATAGACATATTGTAAGTCTTATAGTATAGAAGTAAAGGATGACTAAAATAGTCAGGTGATATAAAGGTCAAATGAAAAGATGTTTTGAACAGTTTCTACTTATTGTACTCCTGAAAATTGGACTTTAGTTTTTGAGGCCTTTAGTATTTCGGAAAGTTATGGTGCTTAGTTTTGCCTTTTATAGCCAAAATGAAACATGTATCAGATGATTGTGTTAAATTATTTTCTAGAAGAAAGCTAAGGTAATAACAATCCAGTTAAGTTGCTTTTTTTTCTTTAAAAAAAACAAAATCGAAGAAAAAAGGCAACCTAACGAATCAATCAGGAAAGGTGAGATGATTCCATATGTGTTTTTAAAAGACTTCATTCCTATTGTCAGTTCCCATGCATACTAATTTAAAAGAATTATAACAATTGTACTAATTTTACTTTAAAATTCAATTGCTAAAATACAAATGACTTATATTTTGTACAAACATATGCAATTTTTTTTAAGCGTATGTGAAAAACAGATGCAGATTCGTAAGTATAAAAATTAATTTTGCCCGAATTACAAGTAAATTCAAGCATAATAATCAATCAATACTTATATATAAGAATGGAGTGTGTCTGTGGAATCGAACAAAACACCTCATTTTGAGTTTTCTTCACGAATTAGGATACACTGATTCAGAAAATCACATTAAATATTTTTTTGTCTGTCTGTCTGTTTGTACGGATTTAACTAAAAAACGACTGAACGGATTTTTATTAAACGTGCGCCATTTTAACAATATTTTCTCAACTTAAAATCTGCACTTTGTTTCATGTCGATATCTCGAACCGTTCAAAAGTTTTAGAACTTTTTCTGTTTTACCATACGTTATTCCTATTGGAAATTTACATGTAGATCTTCTCTTCATAACATGATTGTTAAAAATCACCTTGGCTACCAAAAATATTTTTTGACGATAGGGATAAACGATGCATTTTGATTGGGGGATAAGTAAATTTCGACAAATGTTGCCAAATGAATTTAAAAAAAAGCGCCAAATGAATGAAAATGTCGCCATATAAATAAATAATTTCGCCGAAAAAATTAAAATGTCGCAAATTTTTTTTTAATGTCGCCAAAAAATTTAAATATTGCTAAATGAATGAAAATGTTGCCAAATGAATAAAAATGTTACCAAATGAGCTAAATATGGTCCTATATTGAAAAATACCATCAAAATGGCGAAATTAGTGTCCAAATAATAAAATTAATGTCAATTGGGGAACATAATCGCACAGCTCTTACTTCGCAAATTGACCACGAGCAACGCCGGGCCCATATTGCTAGTAGTTAATATGAATAAAATATAGTATAAAATAATCTTTTTTTCAAAATGAAAACCGGCTTTAAAAAAAAGCTCTAAAACGTTTTTTAAAAAATCGTTATTAATTTAAGGAACAAAAGTGGATTTTTTTTAAATATTTAAGTATTAATTTTATGTACATTATCACTTTTTGAAATTGGCTCTAAATCTTAGGTGTGGTTTTTTTGTGAATTGGCACGAACTTTAAAGAGTGGTAAAAAGTACAAAATTAATTCTAAATGATTAATTTTGTTCCACTAGTCCCTTTAGTATTTTATTTCTTAAAGTAATTTAAAAAAAAAAAAATATATTTTTAGTTTAAAATTTAAGATGAGTACTTCGCCCCCTCCCCCTTCTATTGTTCAATCAGAAATTCGGGTTGTTACTGACTAATATATATATATATATATATATATATATATATATATATATATATATATATATATATTCGTGTAAAGTAATCTGACGCTGAACCCCCCCCCCCCCCCCCTTATAAATTTCCTGCGTACGCCATGGGTATTGGTTGTTCACGTGAGAAAGGCAGAAAGGGCCTGAATTAGAAAGTTCAGTACTATAGGCACAACGGCATTGATGGGGGTCTCCTCGTAAAAATAATATTTAAGAATTAAAAATATGTCATATTAAATGTATTATTCACCCGAAAGCAATAACATTATTTAACGGTTTTGAAAAAAAATTGTCTAAACGTTCTTAAACTGTGTAATAATAACGTATTTGGTAAAGTATTTGCCACGTGGTATAGGCAACTTTGGTACAATTAATGTATACAATTAAATAAAGTTGGGGGTCCCTAATGTCGGTAGCCCGAGACCCGGACCTAGTTTAATTGTAAATCAGGCCCTGCGTAGAGGTAAACTTTACTCATTACAGAAAATTCTAAGTTGCAACCGTTTAGATCGTACAACAACCCTTCATATGAAAATGCAAAATAATGGTTTGTTCTTTAGGACGTTAAAAAAAGTCATGTAGATGAATGCAAATTAACTGCCCCTAAATCCATTTGTTTCTATGAAAAATCCATTGCATTAATCAACGTCAAATTACTTAAAGTGAATTTGGTGATGCATCATATTTACCGCGCATTTATAGTTTGAACAGTTTATCCGTCATCTGGAAATACGTTTTACCCCAAAGGATATTTTAGAGGTCACAGACTACTCCCAAAGAGTATCAGGAAAATAAATTAATATGTACAATTAAAATTAGGAGAGGATTCTGAGTGTGCTCTCAACTCGGCGATCGAACATTAGGCACTGATGCTTGTAAAATCTTGAAATAAAACAAAGGATGTGCGGGGTGTGGATGAAGTGAAAACCCGCGGCGTCAGATAGAATAGAAGAACCTTAATTTTCCTTCTGTTGGATAAGGTTACTTTGGCCAACAATTTCTATCTTGGGCCGTTCATTTATTACGTCACGTTTCCTTGGGGTTTATCATGCACGACTGTGTCGTGACATGAAAAAGGGGCGTCTCAGTGGTTGTGTGACGTAGAAAAATTTTGTAGAAAAAAAATCAGTCTGAGATCTTGTTTGGGATATTGGTAAAAAAATTTGACTTGAAATCCTGGATGTAGGTAAATTTGTCGGAATCGTGAGGGGAATCGTCCATATATTGCATAATGCAAATAGAGATATTTTCTGTCGTGTATGGATTTATATTCAATTCCTAATTAACGATACTCATTGTCGCGATTCTGAAAATTGCCGCCAAGGCCATGCTTTTCTTTTTGTTTGAATTGTGTTATACGCGGCATTTCGCCAACAGTTTTAAGCGCACGCACGTACTGTGCGCTAATGCCAAAGACTCCTAACGTCGATTTAAGGCTCCGGGCAATTGTGGTCTCCGACAACTCAGGATAGAAGCTGGTACCCCCTTCGAGCAGTCGATTATGGTGCTTACAGGCTCAAATGCTTTGTCTTGTAAAGAGCAATGTGTGTCGAAATACTGTGTTCACGCACAAAAGAGTAATTAGTAGTTTTTTCTTACTTATATTGAGTTTTAGCTTAAATTATATTTGTATTAAAGAAACGACCTATTAACATCATAATTCTATGCAGGACAGAAAATCTTTTCCTCTACATGTGTGTTATGTATTACAACCTCTCGCACGATTCCGCCAAATTTACCGTTGCCAAATTTACCGGCTCCCTGAAATCCTACGGGAGAGACTTGAGCCCCCCCCCCCCCCCCCCCCTCTCTTATCCATTCTGGACTACATTATCTGCACTGCATTCGTTGAAATGACGTTTAAAATAAAACCCTTCTGTCCGTTTTCCGACACAGCCACGCCCGTTTTTTTTTTATTTTAAGTTTCTATCTTACTGGCCAAAAAGTTCTTATTATGTGGCACCTAAGTTATGAGCCGGGCCTCCTGCATCGGTCTTGTAGCTCGTTTGTACGACACACACTAATTGAGAAACGACCCTGGGAAAGGGCCCGCTTGTGGGAAAAGCAGTCTCACCCCAGAACCGCCATAACTCCCAACAAAACGGCGTTCCCCTTCACGTTTTTTACCATTCCACTAAATCACCCCCAGAGTCTATCAGTGGGCTACATTGTCGCAGGGACTCGAACAACAGAACTCCCAATTCGCTCTGGAAATCATGACGGGAACGAAACGCAGAGAGAGAGAATTTCATCGCGAGGAACGAAACGAGACTTTTTTTTTTAGAAGGGGACTTTTCGAACCTTCCACTTGGGTGGTCTCCCGCCACCATGCGAGACACCCTGGGTGGTCTTCTGACTTCTTCTCTCCCCCCCCCCCCCCCCCCCCCCTTTCACTCCGTTATCTACACACCACCGAAGAGAATGAAGCAAGTTGTGGTATCTGCAGGCAAGCGCCATCTATTGATAAACGGGCTGAAACAATATTCCGGCTGTTTCGGTTGACACAATTACAATCAATGAGACTGAGATTCACTTTTCTTCTGCTGGAGTCACGCGTGTGGTCAAGGCTGCCAACATCGATTTTTTTTTTCGGAATCGCCAAACTTACATCGCCAACTTTCTGAAAATCGAAATGTCGATCAAAGATGTTCAGTAACATTGTGGTACCTTGCCTAATCACAAATTCTATTTAATTAAACATAATAAAATACACAAAAATACGGACATGTGTGTATTTTTTAATTTTAAATCCAATCAATTTTATCCAAAAAGACATAAAGTATCCTCAAACTTCATCCTTAAACATCCTTCAGTTTCAATTTTGAAAAAGACATGTACTCAAAATCAAGCACAATAAATAAAAAGAGCAGTTGCTGACTTAGAAAGACTGTCTTCATAAATCACTTTCTATAAATTTCAACACTTACAACAAAGACTTACCGGGTATAGAACCCAGGTCCTCAGGCACCACAGTCCAGTTCCTTATCCGTTGTACTACCAGGGCGACGAGAAGAAGTTATAAACAGAAGATTTGTTTAAAAGCTGTGCCAAAAGAATGGAAAGTAACGTATTGAATTGTAATAACTTATTTTCCATTTAAGCAATCGACATCAAATAATGTGGGAAAACCATCTTCTGAACACCTTTTTTATGTTTGTCAGGTCGCTTTGTTAAAGTGGCTTGAACACAAGCCGAGATCAACAATATTAAATCGCACTGATGATTCAAATATAGCTCCATATGTTTTCTAATTGTATACATTTTTAATCAGCTTTTCATTTTTCGTCTTCAAAACATCACCTATTTAGCGAATCAGAATAGAAACGCTATGTTACGTTTTTAAGGGGGTCCATTCTGACACTATAACTTTGTATCAAATGACACGGTTAATTTGGTTCATTTCGATGGAAATAAGGCGCCAGAGTATTGGCGTTCGCAAGAGCTAAGTGGTAGTTAGGAGCGGAATATTCCAATTGCGGCCCACGGCAACCTTTTGTCTGGGCGATAAACAATTGTTTTCTTCTTTGAGAATATTTTAACCCGGCTCCCTTCGGTCGCAATTGGACTATTGCCGTTAGGAGTGGATGAGGGGGGGGGGGGGGGCAGAATCCCTCCTATTGGTCAGTAGGGAATTTTTATTAGCATATATATTTGCTAATATTTTTCTACGATTTATACTAAAGGTGGGTGAGGATGTAATGACCTCTCATAACCCTTCCCATTCACATTTTCTAGGTACGTTACTGCGCCGATGCGTGTAAAGTCTTAAAATAACAAGGGGGGAAAAAACGAACGGTACGTGGATGGGGCCCGTGATGTCAGATGGAATAGGTTATTTATCTTCCTTCTATTCGAGATGTTTAGGTTGGCGACCAATTCTTCATTTATATAATCTGTTGAAATGACGTTTCGAGTAAAAACTTTTTGGCCAAGTTCCAATACAGCGACACTCATTTTTTCATATTTTTTTTTTTAAATTCCTATTTGCCCATTGCAGTCTACTCGCATCATTTACTTTCTATCATCAATAATGAACTAGATATATATAGTTTTAATTAAAATTTCTTTGTATCTCATGAAATTCTAGAAGTCAGCAGGGGATTTATTATAATGTCACCAAAGCCGTGCTGCGTAGAGCAAGGCCCGGGGCAATCCAGAAATTTAAGCCGCATTGAAACAGTATAAGAGAGAGAGAGAAAGAATCATATACATAATGTGCAAATTTATGTAGTTTTATAATTTCCTTGAAATTAACTCAACAGAGTAAAAGAAACATTTTTTAAATAATGTAATTAATTACAAGTAATAGTATTTTTGAATTTAAAATCAGAAAGAGTATTGTCTAGTCTATGTTTTTTCCAATTGAAATTCTTTTTTTAAATGCACGATTTCCTCAACTTTGACAATCGGACGCATATTTAAACATAGGGCCGGTCCACCTGCTCCTCAGCAATCCATTATTAATGTTAAAAAACAAAAATATTAAAAAAAAAAAGTTTTGCTTTTACCAGCATTCATTCCATCTACCCAAAAATGTTAACAGCCGCCAAATCAGCAATTTTTGCCAAATTTGGTGCAACTCATAGAAATTTGCAGGGGGGGGGGGGGGGGGTTCGAGCGGCAATTTAAATGGGTCACTAAACTGACCACAGCCCCTGTGTACAATTCTCTCACGCCATTAGTTTCTCTGAGATAATTATAATGTATCCATAATTATACGCGCACAGGATTGATTAGCAGGGGCGTTTTACATGTTAGGGTTAATTTCAGCTAAATGTAATGTTTTTGTATATGCGATTCTTGGAAAAATGTCCCTAGCATTTATTTTGTCAGTCGACGCTTTTTGTTCTTTCATCTTCTTTAACGACTCTAGGGTTGTTTTTTCTCAACGGTGTGATAGACTTTTTTTTCGCTTAGTAGAAATTAAGTAAATAGCTATTCTTTCCATCGAAATGACATTGAATTACACTGCGATTAAAAAGAAAATACTACTATAAAAATAACGCTAATGAGTTATTTGATGAGTTGTAAGTATTATAATTTTCTTGATTTATATAATTTACCATGTAAAATCATGTACCAGCGAATACCGTATATGGAATACCGTATATGCCGTGGTCCCCATCCATATCCCGTAAGTGTTTTGCTTTATTTCAGGAATATAGAATCATCGACGCATTATTTTGACAGAACAGAAGATGAGATTAGCAATATTAAATCACTGCTCATTTTTGAGAAAATACGATTGCTTAAATTTGAGTACGTCATCGCGATATCGCATTACGATGCGATTGTACTCAAAGAAAAACGAGAATGTTCAGGTACTCATTTTTAAGTACCTTTTTTTACAGTTCATGCAACTGTGAAGTTCCGATAAAAAATAAATAAATTTATTATTTTCAATAAGCTATACTATTATCATCAATAAGCTGTTTCAATAAGCTATACTAAACCATTCTCATATAAAAGCATTTGTTTTCGGATATGTAATTTAAACTGTACTTAGCTAATTGAAGTCTAATGAAAATATTTCGATAAAAAAATTATTTCCGTTATTTTTCTATGAAATATAAGTTGGACATAGCCTGACCTTCTGATATATATTGCTTAATTAGCAGTATGTTGAATTTAATATATAATAATATAGCGGTATGTTGAATTTGATAATAGCAGGGGTTTCGGCCCCTGCTATTATTCACCAAGAAATTCAAGTAAAAACTTGTGCTGAACTTTGTCTCAACAATATTGTAAAACAATGTAACAATATTGTAAAACAATGTAACAATATTGTAAAACAATGTAACAATATTGTAAAACAATGTAACAATATTGTAAAACAATGTAACAATATTGTAAAACAATGTAACAATATTGTAAAACAATGCAACGATATTGTAAAACAATGTAACAACATTGTAAAACAATGTAACAACATTGTAAAACAATGTAACAATATTGTAAAACAATGTAACAATATTGTAAAACAATGTAACAATATTGTAAAACAATGTAACAATATTGTAAAACAATCCTCATCCATGCCAATAAATGCTGGGTAAACGAAATTTCATTGTTGTACAACTTCTCTTAAATAATGAAAACATTTTGAAATTGAAGAAACTGTTAAAAAAGTCCGGTTAATCGATATTTCCAGATATATAACAGTCAGGTAACCGATTATTTTTTGGCAATTTTTGCCAAAATGGATTCTTTTTCTAATAAAACAAATAATTTTCGCAATCGGACAATATTTTTTTCCAATGATCCGGTTAATTGAGAATTCCGGATAGTTAAATGCCGGATAAACGGATTTTTTTTTTAAAAGGTGCCCAAGATAAAAATCCCTTATCTAACAGAAAAATAATTTTCCGAATATCTGAATTGAAACGGAAATCTTGCGCAAACATGCATAAAAAAATACACAACATTTGAATTGATAACCTTCTCTATTTGTAGCGCGCTTTGGCGGTTTTAATTTAAAGTTTTTGGAGGTTTTATTTTAAAGTTTTGGTTGGTGCGCTTTTCAGTCGTTCAAAAAACAAAAGTTTCTAAAAACATTTTTAATATATTATAGCATAGACATTATTGTGGAAAAGTGCGCTTATTTTAACCATGGAGTAAGAGTAACCTCCATGATTATCTCCATGATTTTAACTTACTTAATTAGTCCAGTGTATAAATGACAACAGATAATACAACAAGGATTTAAATATTTGATGTCAATCCATTTCAATTAAAATTACATTGGTGGCAAAGCATAAATAACTTAATAGCTAATTAACTTAAAATGTTTACATTAATTAACAGAATCATAATATCATTAACTGAATCAGGTCACCATTAATTGATTCACGTCCATTGTACTGGGATAATAGGTAGACCGATAGTAGTTAGCTCTCTGTAAGTTAATTTGATGTAAAAAATAAATCTTTATTTTTGACGGTATCGGTTGGCACTTTGAAGTCGATTAAAAAGCAATACGTTTCTGACTTTCCATATTCCTCTTCTAGATACGATGCAGGATAGCGGGAGCCGATAAATTTGGCAAAGGTAAATTTGGCGGAATCGCGCGAGGGGTCGACCATACATTGCATAACACACATGTAGGGGAAAAGATTTTCTTTTCAGCATGGAATTATGTTGTTTATAGGTCCTTTCTTTACTACAAATATAATTTAAGCTAAAACTCAATTTAAGTAAGAAAAAAATACTAATTACTCTTTTGTGCGTGAACACAGTAGTTCGATACACATTGCTCTTTACAAGGCCAAGAATTTGAGGGCGAGGTGGCATAATCGATTGCTCGAAGGTTTGTCTGTAAGCACCATAATCGACTGCTCGAAAGGGGTACTAGCTGCTATCCTGAGTTGTCGGAGGCCAAAAACCGGAGACACAATTGCCCGGAGCCTTAAATCGACGTTAGGAGTTTGTGACATTAGCGCACGGTACGTTCGTGCGCTTTTAACTGTCGGCGAGATGCCGCGAATGACACAATTTAAACAAAGAAAAAAGCACGGCTTTGGCGCAAATTTTCAGAATCGCGACAAAAAATAGAAAAATCGTAACATAAAATAATCGCGACGTAAGTTAGGAATTGAACATAAATCCATGCAGAAAATATATTCCCTTTATTTGCGTTATGGACGACCCCTCTCATGATTTCGCCAAATTTACCTACATCCCAGACAGGATGGATAGCACCCCCACAAAATCCTGACTACGAGCCTACGGGTGGTGATTCGTTTTTAAACAAAATACACCTGATATTTGTCATGTGGCATTTAAAAAAAATCCTCTTTTCAAATCGAAAGCAGCAGTACTCCCACAGCACCAACCGAGCGCATCGGACAAGAAAAAATTCAACAAACAACAATTGAGAAACCGTGCCTTACCAACCTGTCCCCTCCCTCCGAACCCTTGAGACATATCAAGGCATCCATACATCCTGCCAGAAGGGTGTCTATCTCGCCCCGGGATCTCACTCCATCACTGCTTTGAGAAAAGGCTTGAGCCCCCGAGACTCTCCTGTCAAAGAGCTCCTCAATGGAATCCCCCCACAGGTTGGTACCTGGGTTTGGTGGAAGTCAATTAAGATATCTGTCTCAACAGGGAGTCTATTTGGATATTTTAGGTTACCAGGCAAACGTTCCAAAAATCGCCAAATTGGAAAACTCGGGCGTGGCTGTGTCAGAGTTTTACATTAAACTTTATTTCAGTATATTATAGGAATTGGTCAAAAACAAACCGCGTCAACAGAAGGATGATACACAAATCGACTTTATCTACGCGATTTGCTGTTCTTCAAGATTTTACACTCATCGGCTCCTGATTTCCTATGTAAACATATCAAATTTATGTTAATCGAGCTGTTTGTCGCGGAGAAATAGCGTCGAAATGGATGAGTGACATGGTGTTCTTATCCAGATACCCCATGTTACTGATTTTGAAGACGTTTTACGTGAAAAATGTTGTCAAGTGTAACAGAAGTGGTCAGTAAAATATCGAAGTTGTACGTTTGTTTTCACTGCAAGGCAGTTTAATTTATGTTCACAGAACATTCAACATTTATTTATAAAGAGAAAGTTACTTTTAATCATTGTAATACAAGATGGCATTCAAATATTCTCCCACTGCTTTAGATTTGAAAACTAGTTCAACATTTAGCATATTCGCTAATTTTAAAATAATGTACTTAGTTGAGAAATATGGCGATATACACACTGATATACACGTTGCAATCCATCAGATAATAAATATAATTAACAAAAATACACGATCTTTTGATGGATTAATTAGAGCGACCTAAAAATTAATTTAGCATGTGCCCCAATTAAATGAAAAAAAAAAGGTTTTGTCCAATTTTATACAGAAGTTTATTACGTATACATGTTTGCCTTAACAAATATAGAAAAGGTATGACGAAGAGAAAAAAAAATTATAAGTTAAGTAATTTGTTAAAACTTGGGTACCTTTTTAACCCATCCACATAAAATAAAGTGAAAAACCTTTTATTGTATTACTATTTCAACCTTGTTATATTTCATTAAGATCTGTTTAATAGATGCTTGAGATTTACAAGGACAAAATTTGACTTTTAAGTCTATTAAAAAAATTATATGAGATTATTTTGATAGTTATAACTCATCTTAACATCTAACTTAGATATAAAAAAAAAAACTCGACCTTTTCCGAGCGGAAAATTTAATTTTACCAAGTCCTATAAAAATCGGATCATTAGTTTTCGAAACATGAGTAAACAAACACAAATCAGTTTAATTTTATATTGGAATAAAAACTTTTTATATTTTAATCTTTCAAATATTAAAAGAGGCCAATTAATATTTGCCACAAAAGCACACACTTTAGGCAATTCAATTGTCAAAATACCCTCAATTCGGCGATATTCTGCCAAATCGGATGGCGTTGCCTAGATAGCGATCGACTTTTAAAAGCCTTTGTCGAGAAAGAATCTCGACTGAAGGATGATATCAAAGGGTTTTTGGACAGGGGAATAGTTATACCCCACCTTGTTGGGGTATCCCGCCAACAATGAGCAGCAGTAAAGGAAATTGATTGATACTTATTGGGAATTCGATCTGTCTGCTTACTTTTCGAAGAAGGCACTACATGGATTTTTCGGTCGGGTACGTTTCCGAAGATAAAATTATCTTGTTTGGAAAATATAAATAAAAGTCGATTATCTGTCAGTCAGAGAGATTTGGATTGGCGGGACGATCCTACGATGATGGGTACTGTCCTGTTTTATAAGCAAAGTTAGTTAATTTGACGACATTTTAAAATTTGTTATTTCTTAGAACTTATTCAATGCTCGTACGATATTTCCTTTCTAATTTTCTTTATAAGGAAAAATGATAATCTTTTTCATCTTTTCCAGGGAAAATAAAAAGTTTTCAATTTCCAGCGCTTGCTATTCAGCAATACAGTATCTTCTTATTTGAATAAAATTAAAAATTTGTATTTAAAATATATATTAAAAAAAATAAAAAATTAGTGGTATTTCGCCTAATACAAATGCAAATAATGACGACCAACTATACAACCTCTAAGCTCAGCAAGGTTTGTCTTCAGGGACTAACAAGTTTCGGGGCCCAGGGCAAAAGCACATTTGGGGGCCCCTCAACGTATCTTACAATAAAACTGCTAAATATATGTATAAGCACACAATGCAAAATAACATATAATCAATCAGATTTAATGACATTGTAAATACTGCTTATACTTTTAAAATAACTCAATTTTTTTCTTCTTCTAAGAATTCGAATTAACGTTAATGGTGCAGGACTTCAAGAGTTTTTTCATTCTGTGCTTTCTCCCCTTTGAGATTAATGTTGAGCCAGAATGATATGTTCTATGATTTTATACCAAATCGGTAATGATTAGATACAATATCAGAACATTTGGAAAAGGGAAAATGTATCCGTAAATGACAAATCCACATGCAATTAGTAAATACTATAAACAATTTTTTTATGGTCTTGGCCATGAATTAAATTTTAATCCAAAGGGAATTCTCATTTAAAGGGCATTTCTTTGAAAAAAGCGATTCGAAAGATATGTATCATGGACGTGCAGGCAACATGAAAGTAATTTGATTGAATAAAAATAATCTTTCTAATTAAAATAACCTTTCCCCTATCCAACAAAAAAAATTGTCCAAATATCTGCAGTAGAATCGAAATCCCGCGCGAACATACATAAAAAAATATATAACAGACGAATTGATAACCTCTCGACTTGGCGCGCGTTGGCGGTTTTAATTTAGAGTTTCTGCGCCGGTTTAATTTTGGAGTTTTGGTGGGCGCGCTGGGCAGTCGGTTAAAATGAATAGAAGTTTTGCAAAAAAGTTAAAAAAAATATTTAAAAACAAAATCATTTGTTAGTAAATTTATTTTTAAAATTTTCTCCCTCTTTTTTTTTTAATCTTTATAAGCCATTTTGGGGGACCCCTTAAAATGGGGGTCTTTGGCAAATGCCCTGCCGTAAATCAATCTGTATTGTAATGTTTAATGCATCTTAACAATGCCGATCTAATCGTCTTTTAAACCTACCTATACTCCTAACGAATTAACCACCTGTTCAAGCAAACTATTTCCTTTATCTATTACTCCATTATAAAAACAATAAAACTCATGACCTCCAGTCCCATTGGATGTATTAGATATTATGCCTTCAACATTCCACAGTTACATAAATTTAAATAGTTGAATAAGAGCTCCTCCAGCTCAACTCTTCTCGAGGACGAACGTTACCCATTTGTCCAATTCTATTTTTAAATGTATTAAACATGTTCTCGCGTTTTTCGTTAATCGTGCGTAGTCTGGTAGGTTGCGTTTTTCCTACCAGACGCTGAATTGATTGGTTAATTCAATCAACAATCAGCTTTTCGATCCAGCGTCTCAGAGGAAAAGAGAAACCTCTACATAAAAAAGACATTCTCCATACTTTAAACGAGTTACACTACTTCCATTTATAATGTGAGTTTTTATATAAATGTATCCAGGTACTGAGATGAGAACACATTCTAAAATTCTCCCGTGTGCAATCGATGGTTGCAGAACTTGTATCCTTCAACTTTTAATCTAAACATTTTTTCACATGATATTACAAGATCTGCGGCATTACAGACAATTTAAATCTCATTAAAAAACGACTAGGATCCCAAGAAAATTGCCATTTTTTTTTCAGCATTCCTTTAAGAAGAATCCAGAGTAATTTGAATGTGTTTTTCTGTGTTCAGCGTATTTTTATGTCAGTGCTGCCAGTTAAACTGATTGAAGAGGCAATTTTTAAATTAAAGCTGTTTTCCAACCATGCGGTCAGCTGAAACTGATTGAGGGCGTGCCAGCATAATTAAGTCTTTTACCAAGTGAAACTGATTGAAGGTGAAACCAATTTAATTTTGTGTATTCAAGTGTGTTATTAAATTTTAATTGTTCTCAGAATAAAAGGCTGTTCTTCTATATTTTTCCTTTACGAGTTTTTTTAATTATTATTTCGCTTCGGGGTTGAATTTGTAATTTGTTGAATACACAAGTAAAAGACTTAATTGTTTTAGCTGAATCATAATTTCCATATGATTTTGACGACAAAATTCACATGATAAGCAAAATCGAACTATTTTTAACTAAAGGTGGCACAAGCGGTTGATTGGGATGTCAGATTAAAAATTACGGCAATTTTTTTAAAAAAAATTTTAATGTGTAGGATTTAAGTAGAAATTTTGTAGTATGTTTAACAATTTTCTACATTTATACTTCTTAAATTCAATTTTATTTACAATTAAATAATTATTTTTTCACTAATTAATTAAAATGTTTTTACAATCTCCATATCATTTTATAGTCCAGTGATTCCCAACCTTTTATACTTGAGTGGCAACTAAGAATTTTGTAGGGACGCGGCGTACCATTGGTTTTGGTGTAACTTTTTGACGGTCTCAAGCAAATTCTATACACATACGAATAGCTTTACAAAATGTATTTAAGTGTCAATAACACAAAATACAGAAATAAATCTTTAAAACTAGAAAAGCCGTTTATATGTAATTGTTATTAACAAATGGTAAAAACAATTTTTCGACACTTAAATGTCTTAATCAAGTGGCTTAATCAGCCAATGAGAAACTTGCTTATGCTTATTTCTCATTAGAAGTTCTATGTCAGTTAAATCATGCTTATCTTTAATCTTAAGTAGAAGTCCTGTACTTGTTTTTCACATACACTACCCTTCTCTCTTAACCAAGTACTTTTGGTTTCTATTATTTAATCATTTTGCGTATCACTCCAACGTTTTCGCGTATCAACGTTGGTACAAGTACCAAAAGTTGGATACTACTGTTATATATGATTTGTAGATCGGATTTTATTTTTCTATCCCAGAAAAAACCTTACTGACCTTGTATACCAGTCATTTCCAGCAAAATTTTAGAATTTGTCAACTTTTAGCGATTGTGAAACCAGTCTTAATTTTTTTTAGTTGGCAAAGTAACAAAACTGTAATTTTTTATCGACGATTAATTAGCCAAAAATTTAAAGAATAGAATGTTCGATGTCATTTTTATTTAAATTTTAAATATCCTTCAAGAATGAATGAAAGAATTTTACATTAATCTTGGTATATTCGACGAATAAAAGAAAAGAAAAAAAACACCTTAAAATCTTAAGATAATCTTGATATTTTAAGATTAAAAGATCGTTGGGGGTTGGGAACTTGCTTTACACATCTCGGACCTTAAATAAGTATGAAGAGAAGGTCATGAGAATTCATCTGGGGGTCATACTTTTTCCACCTGAAGTGACAAACGCTCGTTAATGGCGTGAAATTTATGTCACTTGTCCACATCTGAGCAGGAAACAGCAGAGTTCTAGTTCGACAGTTTAACACAAGTAAATAAAATAAAACTTCTTTTTAAAAAAAAAAACTCGACATTTTCCTCACCTGGTATTAAATACCCATCGAATGAAACGTCCCTTTAATTCTACCATCCGTCATTTTTCAAATGGGGGATTTTGCTCAGTCTAAACATGTCCGCCTGCGAAATCATTTGGAGGGATCTTGTGACGGATGGCTGACGTCATTTTATGCGTCACATTTTGATACAAATTGATGGATAGGGAGTGAGGCATGCATGCTTATTATAGTTTAATGAAGGAAACTTGACAGCTGTACAGGATCAAATTGTCTCTTTATGAGCCGGGAAAGTTGCTCCAGGATTACGTTAAGCTTAGTAACAAGCGAAATTTTCTTTACTGGCCTTAGCCAGTTAGAAGCTCATATAAAGTTTTTACTATAAAAGATAAATTATGAAATGCAATGTCGTAATTAGTTAATATGTAGTGGCACAATTAGTTAAAATGTAGTGGTGTGCGTGGTTATTGCTATAGTTCAGAGGCAGGGGTAGGTCTGGGAAATTTGGAAAATGATAGTGCCAATGAAAAAGCTGTATAAAAGTTATAAAAGTGTTAAAGCTTTAAAAAAGGCATCGATTAATTTTTTTTGTGTAAATTGGAATTAAGTGAATTATGACAGTTGAAAAACAAACTTCTTTTTAACTAAGCCTGTTGTGAAATCGCGATGATTCCGCGTTAATTTCGAGCATGGGTCATTGCACGAATCCTATTGGTTGCATGTAAGATTGTTTAAGGCGAGATTACAAGATTAGACATTTTATTACCAAATTTTGGATTTTAGTAGCTAATTCGGGCTAGTTACCGATTTGGTTTTTAGCGAAAACAATAATTTAAAAATGTCAAATTTTGGATTTCATGTAGTATTTCCAGAAAGGGACATCAATTTTGTACTGTTCTTTCCTTCGAGATAAGCCCCGAGTCGTCACCAATAGCCCTATATGCAGCTCTATACACCAACTAATAAATCGGATTTTGTTTTGTTTTGTCACGGGTCCGATGTGTCAACGGGTGGCCACGCCCACCCCATTTTTTTTAAAGTGCCCTTTTAAAAACAAGAACTGTCTTTTCAGAAACGGGGTCCCCTTTTTCTGTTAACAGCGCCCTGCCCCTTTTAATTCCTAGAGTGAACACTGGGTAAATAAACTATCAGAAGAATTTTTTGGAGACAACTTTTTAAGACATACTTATGGTTGTGTCACTTGTGAGATATTTATAATTCCGTCCATCAACATTGAAATAATCTGATAACCATGTCACCAATTGGTAATTTTTTATCAATCAATCATGACTTGAAGACAAATCGTCTTATGAAGAGCATTTTCAGATAGCTGCATTTCAGCTATATCACAAGCGACTCTCCATAGATTGAATTTTTTTAAATTCTTGATCACAGATGAGCACCTAGTACACTATTGACATTCTCAACAGCATAATACCCCAATAAAAGCAACAACTCGACGTTCATCGACGTGCACACTTGCTTTTAATTAATGAAACATCATCTGCGCGAAATAAAAGCTGGAAAAAAAACCCGTTCCTTAGGAATATTTCGATTCTGTTAGTGACAAGCATAAATCATTTGGACAGAGCGATTCATCTTAGTTTTTATACAGGGGTGTATTTAAAATTCGACACACAAGTGTTTGAATGCATAGAAAGACAAGAATCGCTCTCCGGCGAGCATTAGCGTTATCAAAAGGTCGCTTTGGGTCCCAAAGAATATCCTAAAGCTCTGAAATCTTTGTGTCCCGATGAAGCATAATTCGTATATCGCATTTCTGACATTGTTGACTCGTTTGCGGTTCAGTGACATCTGATGACACATCCCTTCCAGTGTGCATTCTTCTTACTCTTCACCAAGACGGTGTTAGGAAACAGAGGGGAAGAACTTTGTTTTAATGTTTTAGATTCTTCTGTGATTCGTCTCGCTTGTGTTTCAGTTCTGTACTTTTTATAATTAAGGATATTGAACTTTAGGATAATTACACACACCATCAAACCATGTGAGGAATGTGTGCTGAATGTGGGTCATATTTATAAATACATATATAACTAGCAAATACCCGTTGTTCGAACAGGTTAATTTCAAACGACACCCAATAGAAAGAAATACAATATTTTTTCTCTTACATGTCTAGCATCGAAAATGTCCTTTCAGACTTTCGCTTTTGATTTTTTTTTATTATTTGTTTTAGACATTACTAATTCGAGGATAAACCATCTTCGATTTTAAAGTATTGTAAGAAAAAAAGTAAAAACAAAATTACTCTTTCAGCATTTTTTTAATAAAACCTTTATAACTTGCCAATACACTTTAGATTATTCCTAAAAAAATAAGGTATTTTGCCAATACATTACCTCTTGAAAATAAGAATTATGTTTTCCATTCGGCAATAGATTAAACAAACATACATCAGATTTAGCATTAACTGTCAATACATATATGAATGATATCAATTAACCTCAAAATAGATTGAATCAATTAAAACGTTTTTGTTAGAACATTTCATCATAAAGAAGTTGATTTTTATTGTGAGACATATTTCAAAACCAGATTTATCTTTTTATGATATCAAAAGTTAACATGAACACCTAATTTTGCTCACCATACCTTGCCCCTGCGTAAACATTTTGTTTGAATTCAAACGCATCGTTGAGCAGGAAATTGGAGTCCGATAAATATACTTATGTTATTGCTTATAAACACACAAAGACTATATATTATTTTTTCATGCACATATACTGGATAATATTTGATCCAAAACCGTAAAAAAATAAAAATAATAATACATTCCAAAAGCGTTTTATTCAGAATAAAATAAAACAATAGAATATATTTCAAACCACCACTAACAGAGATATTATATATTTTTTTTACCCTCCCATTCGGGGCCTCCTAAAATATGAGTGCTGTTATTCCGAAGAGGGGCAATGACCACCTGCGACGCTAAAAGCACGCGATTTGTAAAGTATAATCAAAAGCCATTCGGCGTTTTTCTTTCTAACAACCGCCGATTACCGAGGGTGACAATAACAGGGAAGACTCTCCCTTCGGAATGAGACTCGATAATGTCTGTATTAGAGGTCATTATTCTGGTTTATGTCTCTATCTTGGAGCGCTACTCAAGCGTTAATTTTCAGGTGTAGGGAAGGGACTTAAGTTATTCTCATTCGATTTAAATATACAGTTGAACATTCGTTTCAATGGGGAGCGCCCCAGCAAAAAAAAGTCAGCATGAAACCTTCATCAAAATTGTTAAAATTTAAGGTTTTTTGAAGGTTTTATAAAGGTTTTTACAAAAAACTGCAGTTTTTTTTTGAAGTTTTTAAATTTTCTGCATAAAACCTTTAAAATATCTGCATTTTCCCTTCATGATTAAAAATTGAAGGTTTTTTACAGGTTTTTATGAAGTTTTTTTGAAGTTTTTAGGAAGGACATTGAAACAAAAACCTTTAATTTTATAGATCTTCTAAAAAATGCAGTTTTCCTGCATAAAACCTTCAATTTCAAAATTTTTATGAAGGTTTTATGCTGACTTTTTTTGCTGGGGTGTATAAGATTAAAAGCAAATTTTCATGGTGTCTATCAGGACATAATTTAATGGCCATTCGTAATTTGAATATAGACAATCAAAATGACCAGTAGTGAACATGGGGGGGGGGGGGGGGGCACAGTACAAAGACGTGAGAGGAGGGGGGGGGGGGGGCTACATATGAACATGAACCGGACACCTTCAGAAATAAAAGTAAGCTAATTTTCTTTTTAAAAATATCAGGTCATTAATAATTTAATTAAATCAATAATAAGAATAATTAATTAATTAGCATTTTTTTCGAAAATTCTTAACGTTTTTAGTTTTAATTTTCAAAAAGTAATATTTTTATTAAATTTTTCCCGCCTGTATCTCCTTTGAAATAAATTTGAACTTTATTGAGAGTTTGCCTTTATGTATGTTTAACATTACCGATGACATACAAACTGTTATTTTAGAAAGTCATTAGTCAAACAAAGAGGACCATCAGAGAAATACAAGGTGGTCATTTATCCTAGAGTTTAAGCATGACTGACGCAAGCCTTCCCCCATAGTCAACATTTTTTTACTAAACATTGTTAATATCTTAAAAAGTTTATGCAAATTCATCAGTAATTAACAAATTATTAATTATTAACAATTATTAATTAACAACTAATAAACTAATTGCTAATTATCATAAATGTTAATTAGTGTTTATTTATTATATTGGTAAATATTCTGAGAATGGAACTAGTTGAGCCCCACCCCTAATAATTTTTTAATTGCTACACCACTGTTTTCTACTTGACCAACAATATCAATCTAGCACGTAATAAGTTATACTATACATATACTGGCAGTTCAAAAACAAAGCACTGAGTTATAGGTGTACTTGGAAATTTAAATTTTACAACTTCATTTTGAAACTGCAACTGTATCGATTCAAACCGGAAGCTAAACGATTTATTTTTCTGAAATTTTGTGTGTGACGTCACACTTCTTGTAACCCCACTCCTCTCCCTCTCGTCCCAAAGTATCACAGATTCATGAAAATTTAAATGTTTTTCACCAATGAATATTTCTTTAAACAAACTATTTGCTAAAGTATCAAAAGAATAAATATAGCTATAAGTTGCATATTAGTTCAATTGATATAAGGAACATGATTATCGGGGACAACCTAAGTTGAACCTAAAGCAATTGAACATTTTATACATATCATAGCTTCCGCTTCAAGTTCAACTTAGGTTGTCCCCGAGTATAGTAAAAAAAATGTTTTATCGGGAAATTAAAATGAGAGTACCTACTAATAAATAAATTGAATGACGAAAATCTCATTGTCCAAAGAGCGTTTTCGAAATAATTTTCTTTAGTAACGAATAAATATATAGAAGACGCATTTTTTCTATTCTAAATGCAGAAGAAATAGTTTAATGAGATCGAAATTTAGAAAAAAAATGCTAAGAAAAAGTGTAAAGAGTTTTCATTAAATCGATGAATTTTGATTTCCAATTCATGAATTCCAATTAACAAATTTAAGAGTTTTGAGCTCCAAAGCATTTTTAGTCAGATGATGTATAGTTTGGTTTATTATTTTAATTCCATGGTTTAAATATGTAGTGCCATGTTAATTTTCATTGATTTCATTAAGTTTAATTTCTGTTGGTTATAGTAGTTTAGCAAAAATTTTAAATTTTGAATAATTAACTTGTTTTATGTCTTTAATATACATATAGATGTATCTAAATTCCACGTAATAAATATTTTTAATAAATTATATTCAAAGTAAAAATAAAATAGATTAGCTATTGAGGTGCTGTCGCTGGTGTCTTACAATATCAATAAAGTTTTTAATGTATTATTTAGTCTTTTTTTTTTAAATAGTCATAATCTCTATAATATAATTTAAGTTAAATGTTTCTAAAATTTTTTGTTATTGTAACCTTTTAATTTTGTAATTTTTTTTCTTGTCTTTTAGTTAAACTATATATTTTGATTCTTTAATACCTATTAGTCGAATGCACTATTTTTCGCTAGTTTTTAATATATATGTTCTCGAATTAAAAAAATTAAAATGCTACCCTGAATTTACCCCAATTTTAATTTAGTACATTACTTTATGAAGTTTTTTTTTTATGAAAGCACACCATGAAAACAAATTGATATTATAAGGCGTATTGACTAAATAACTGTTCAAGGATAGAACATAAACATTTTTAATCACATATGCCTAACATTACAATATCTCGGGGAGGAACGAAACCTAAATACGCATCACCGTAAGAGGTAGTTACATGACTGAAGCTTCCCGGCGCAGCGGGAAAGACATAACATATGTAGAGGGCGGGAACAATATATAGACACGTAACGGGAACATGAAATATATATACAGGTGACGGGGACATGATAATGGGACAAACATATAAGATAATAACATAAATGAATAACGCTGGTTACAATATGGCTTATTAGGGCACAACGGTTAAAAATGTCACAGAGGTAAGTGTTTATTATCTAATAGATTCTTAATTGGAATTTATATTTTTAAATATTATCTTCGAAAAAAAAATTAATCTCTTTAATTGCCATGACCATCAGTTTGTTGAAAATATCCTCTTCCACAAGGGGTTAATTACAAATTAAAATACGTCCTTTTAAAGGCCACCCATCGATCGCACTCCCGTCGTAATCACACCTATACATGGAGTTGGAGAGAGAAGGAGAAAAGAATGTAAAAAAAAGAAGCAAAAGGAAACAAACAGCGAACTGTAATAATAATGATAAAATAGTGAATGAAATTGGCGTCGGAGGTGTTAGGGAAAGAAGGAGGCCATTAATTGCGGTATTTACGAAAGAGGAGAGTTTAGTTGTTATTCGCGGCGTTTTCGCAAATCGTGTGTGGCAGCGTGTCTCACCTGGTTCCGGACCCCCCGCGAGAACAGAAACAGGAAATTCGAAAGAAAAGAGAGAGAAAACAAAAAAAAAAAAAGTTTGGCGGCAATTACAGACGGATTTATTGGTTCTCGGAAACTCTTTGATGTGATTTCCTGTCTCTTTTTACAAACACGAATGATCAACATTTGTTCTTGGACGCACAAAATCAGAAGCATGAATCCGAGAAGGCTCTTTCTTTTTTTTTTCTCTCTCTCACTCTCTTTCTCTCTAAATCTTGCTACTCAGGGTCAGTTTTTTTTTTAAATGTCTCAATTGACTGAAAACAACACGGTACGACGGAAAAAGGAATAAATCTCCGTTGGAAGGTAAAGGGCGCCAACCAGGCCACAGTACAGTGAGGGGAAAGATAAGTGGGCAAAATGACTCTAACCTGCATTTTATAGGGATTGAATTGAAAACTTGAGTGCCAAATTGCGTACATTAGCTATACTTGTGAATATAATTCCGCTTGTCAATGTTTTCACTTTCTTGGCTTCAAAACCAAAATGCAGTAGAAATCCAATTATCCGGATCAATGGGACCAAATTTTATCTGGATAATCGAGCATTCGGATAATTGGATAACTCACGAAAAAAAGGTTATTTCTCAGTAAAACCCGAAATTTGCTTTAGTGTGTAATATAATTTACTATTATAAACAATATACACCGCTAAGAAACTTTCAAAATGTGGATTTTGTTGATTTCTTTTTTTCTCAAAGCGATCTGGATAATTGACGATCCGTTTTGTTTCATCCGGTTTCCTGGGGTTCGGATAACTGGAGTTCTACCGTAGTTGAGCACCGGTTTTGCAACTATTTTTAGAAGCCAAGATAAAGTAAGTGAAAACATCACCAAGCGAAAGCAGGAATAATATTCACAAGTATAGCAAATGTACTTATGCACGAGCATACTAAAGTCTTCAATTTTAGGTTGTGAAACATTGTATGATAAACAAAATATTAGTATTGATTAGTGCAATGCATTTCAACCATAACGTCAATTTAGAGTAAATAATTGTTCTAATTTTGTAACTACCCTACCCCGTTCCACCACGTGGCCATTTATTTATTATGTCACACACTTTTGGGGAAGGGGTGGTATATCATCCGTGCTGTGACATGACATAGGGGGTTCTCAGTGGTTGCGTGACGCA
The DNA here is from genome assembly GCA_963932185.1 of Troglohyphantes excavatus. NCBI lineage: Eukaryota > Metazoa > Arthropoda > Arachnida > Araneae > Linyphiidae > Troglohyphantes > Troglohyphantes excavatus. The sequence continues at coordinate 43,248,764 of OZ010675.1, forward strand.
ACAAAACTTTGTAGGAAAAAGGTCGACATTTCTTTCACACACTTTGATATAAGTCACTTTTATGGAAAATCACGATCTTACCAATGGGATTTTTCGTAAAATACACAAAAAATGGAACTTTTCATAACTGATTTTAATTACAAAAAAATAATTATCGTGACGAGACATGGGGAAGAGGAGGTGGTGGTTGGGGAGGGGGGGGGGGAGAGTATTTGGCTAACGTGAAACTACGTGACATTTGAGTGGGAGTTGTACAAAAGAATGAAAAATAGCGTGACTTAATAAATGAACGCGCCTTAATTTTCGAGCTTGATATATTTGGGACTTAAGTTATTGTGAGTTATGTCAACTGATTGCTTTACATGTTAGTCACATTACAAGGATCATCTAATAATAATTAATTGTAATTGTGAATTTCTCAGTTAATTAAAATATTCTTGTGTTTGGGGTCCCAAAAATATTATATTCAGATTGTATATAATATTACTATATAATGATACTATCTTGGTATTCAAATTATATCAAGGAATGATATGATTTTAATGAGAATTGGTTAAATCACAGATAATCATTCAGAGAGGACTTTATATAAGTATTTAACTTTTTCGATGGGTAATCTAAGTAATAGAGAAAAAAAATTATCAATTTTTCCACTTGTAAAAGTCAAATTTAATTCACGCTAATCTCAGCATCAGTTGGACCGATCTTTTTGAAACTTGTCAAATTTAACTAACAAGTATTGAAACATAAGGTTTGCCATTTTATTTTGTGTTAAAATGTTAATGGGGAACTGAGTTATCATTGCTTCTCATTTTCAGCCCACCTTTTTTATGTTTGTCTGAACATTATTTTACTGTATTTAATTTTTTTAAATGATAAAGAGCGATCAAATGGTGATACCATTTTAAGGATTTTTCCTGGAAATCCGTATATTTTACTGGATAAATGAAAATTTGAAATATATTTCTAAAACCTTTATTGTAAAGTTTTTTTTACTGTTAATTAATGATAGAAAGTACAGGTCAAAGTTCTTTCAAAAGAAACTTCCGGTAGCACTTTTGTGCAAAAAAAATGTACAATTGGAATTAAAAAAAAAAAAAATTGTGCCAACTCAGAATTATAAAAAACTATATACGGTTGGTAGAATATGAATTCTAACAAGAATACACAGTGTGCTTCCGGAAGGACGTTATACGTTCTATCATTAAGAGTTAAGACACTGGCTGTTTTTTCTAACCACGTGCAAAGAACGGGTATTTTTGCGAGTTTTCTAGTTCGATTCTGCAAGTTTCGCAAGTTCTGCAAGTATTTTTGCAAGTTCCTTCTTAACGAATTTTCCGAAATGTCGCCAGCTGTACTGAGTATTATAATAAAAAACAGACGCGAAAAAAAAAATGGTTGTGAGAAAAAAAAAATCGGTCATATCTCCTCTATTCCGATTCCCCACTTGTTGTCTAATGGTAATAAAATTGTCCCGTGTCGAAACGGAAAATGAAATAAAAAAAAATTACTAAGTAAAAACAGACCTCCCTGTTTCTCTGTCTGTGTGACGTCTTGGGAGGGTGAGGGGGGGAGGGGGGGGGGGGGAAGCAGGAGTGTTGAACTAAGTCGTACAATACCACGCCAATCTCAGAGAGACCACCAAAGTCGGTTATAAACAAACGAACACGTTTCCCTCGACGCATTAAAATCTAGTCTTAGAGTCACTCATGCGAATATTTGAACCTGAGGGAAATATTGAAAAAAAATAGGAAGAGAGCCAGATAGCGAACATCATCACCGTCATTGAGTGTTCCTATGTAACCTTCTCTCATGTTTTTTTTTTTTTTTTTTTTTTTTTAATTATTTGAAATATTTTAGTATTTCCTAAATTTTATTGAAAAAGAATTGATTTCCATACCAAAAAATGAGCTTTGGTTTTCGCTTTCAATAATAAACCAATGTTTACTCCGTGCGTTTTTTGAAGGACGGCCCGCCCTGCACGCCTTTTTCGGAGTATATAGCAGGCGTCTGTTTCGTCAAAAATGACAAAAATTTCGTTATATGTGAGAATACATTTTTAACAGTGCGATCACGCAGTGAATAAAGAAGATTTAATAAAATTTCATAACTTTATCTATTGTAGCTACTGAGCTAAAATAATATAAACACTGGAGTGAGGACTTCCATAGGAGGAACATAGAACTTTCCGTGACTCTATCTTCGCGTTAGGACCATTGCGTTCTAATGCAATTGGTTGTATTAGCATTATATGATATAAATAATGTACTTGCTTACATAAATTCCCTTCAAACAGTTATTTAAAAAAAAAATCCGAAACTGTCATTTTACCGAATTGTCTCTTGGAGCGAAAGTGGAAAAAAGCGCACACTTAAGTTCTCACTCCAGCGTTTATATTACTTTAGCTTAGTGATTGTAGCTGGATGCTGTACACCAACATTTGTGAGTGCGTAGTTATTTTGCGAAGTTTCTAAAGAAACCAGTTAATTCGTCAAATGTTAAGATTATCCAGTTGTTTGGTTGAATTAACGTCGTAATAGGATTACAGAATTAGAAACGATTTGGGATCCATCCTGAAAGAAACTCCCGCAAATCCCAGTAACTTAAGTTACCACAATAAAAAGCTGATTCCCTTTTAAACTGCAAAGAAATATTTTACTTTAAAACTGGGAACTAAATAATCAGGGGTAAAAACGAACAGCGTCGTCACAAATTATTGGACGATGGTCATTATTTGGCTTTGAAACATAATTTTTATAAATAAATCTAAATAATGAAGATCAACAACAAGCTCAGCAAGGTTGGTCCTGTTTAACGTATCCTAACAATTCTAAAAATGCCGATATAATTATTCTTTTAAACTACCTATTCTTGACAAATTAACCGTCTTCGCAGGCAAACTATTCCATTTATCTATTTATAAAAATAATGTTTTATACATTCCCTATAAGGTTGTGATTTGTATAAATTGTACGGGTGATCACTGGTATACCATTGGCTGTATATAATTTTATTCCTTCAACATCACCTAATTTTGTTCAACTACTTCTCTTAAACTTTATACAAGTCGCTTAGTTTTAGTGGAAACAAACAAAATAGTTCAAGTACATTAAAAATAATGTTTTATTTTGTGTAGTTAAACAGCCGAATAATGACCATCGCCCAACAATGTGTGACTTATGCGTAAACAATTCTAACATGTATTGAAAGAATGTAAACATTTCGCTAAAGCAATTTTAGGCGTGTTTTGGGTTAGATAAACTTTACGAATTTTTAGCAATTTAATCACAAGTTAAATTAATCCTGAATTAAGAAGCAAACTTTCAAAACATACTGTTAAGAGAATTTGTGGGAAAATGCTAATAAATTATATGTACTAAATTTATTCACGCATGTACAGATTCTAAACTTTGGAAGTTAATTTCAAACATGTGAACATGTTTTGAACAACCGAAGTTGTTAAGTCGGTAGGAAAGCCGGAGAGGAATTCAGTGAAGCGATAACCTAATTAAAAAAATAATATAAATAATAATAAAATTATATTTTGAACGTTTGCTCTTCTATTTTATATCAGAGATGGATCTTACCATGGCTCTTTTTTTAATAAACACTTGTGTTTCAAAACTAAAAATAGATTCGTACATGCAGGTAAATTATTTTATTTTTATAGGAAGGTGAAGATGATTCCGTACTAACTTTCGTAAAGTTTAATTCAATTTTACGTCTTAATTTTGTAAAAGATGGTAAAGTTGGTTTTTTACTATCTTTAGTAAAGGTTCAAATTTAATTTTACTGCCTTATAATGAAGGTTAAAGTTGGTCCATGACTATTCTGCAGCATGACACACATTTAACCTTTTTGCTTTGATCTTAGTTAAAAAATATATAATTAAAATTAATGAATATCTCTAAAGAATTGCATAATAGTACGTCGCATCATATATATTCCTATTACTTTAGTCATTCGTCTATTCCATTAGTAATTTTTTTTTATTTCGGTTAATTAAATTCGGATTTTTTAATCAAATCCTTTATAACATTGTAATTTATTTTAAAGATTTTAGAGGTTTAAAATAATTGATTTTTGAAAGTTCTACTGATTATTTTCTGGGAAAATCGAGGACCGGCGTGGCCCAGGCGGTAAAGCATCGTACTCATAAAAAGAGGGTTTTGGTTCGAATCTGAACAGTGTGCGTAACGATATCACAATTGAAAGGTTTTCTTATTCATTCCAGTCGCTCATCAAAAAACATCCATAGTGTAGAGAGGATTAGGTCCAATTAAATCTGTCGTGGTTAAAACGAACTCCTGCCTGCAGGTACGTGGGGTGCCAGCTCAGATGTTATGCTCAATTGACCATGGATTAAAATTAAGAAGCAGTGTGATCTCTAGTACGACGTTAATTCTCACAAAGCTTGCTAAACATTATATAGGCAGCTTTAATTCCTTCGAATCCAAATAGAATCGATCCCTAATTGTAATTGTTTGTTTAGCAGCCATAAGAAATCTTCGCATAGCTCTGTCGCCAGTGAGTCGAACAGGAAGGATGTTTTAACGACCCTCTTGAAGTGGACCTGTGGATGGGCAGAGAAGCATGTTGCTGTGAAGAATGTGGTTGTGTACGAGGCTTTGTCTACGAGGCTTTGTCTATTCCCCCCCTTAATGTTGGTAAATAAGTTATTGTTTTCAGATTAACATTCCGACATTGGATTTTCACGGGTAACATCGCACTAGAGTACTAAACAATTATAATACAAATTCTACTAAAATTCGACTAAAAATATAAGATTTTTATAGTGACATGAAAAAATTGCAATTGAAACACAAATAATTCATGTTTTCAAATGAATAATTGTTCTAAAAATTCACGCAATAATAAATGAATATTTTCCTAAAAGAGCCGAAAAAGAATTTTTGTTTTCCAAGTTCACTTGTAATAACTTGCATTAATTGCTAAATATTAACTTTCATACAACAATTATATTTATTGTTAAGAAAATAAACGAATATTTAACTTAAAATACATTTTAATTTATAGTTTTTGATGACGAAATTCATACATTAATATTTAAAATGTGAAAATTTCAAATGATGTTCGTTAAATTTCCATCTAGGTGTTAAGTCAAGTTATGAATACTATCATGACTTGGTTTCGAGATTAAAATGTTTTAGGTTAAAAAATAAGTTAGAGCATATGCTAAGTGCTGCCCGTATTATCACCGGATTAAGACATAGCTGTCTCTCTGAAATCGTTCTTTTTGAGGCTGACTCAAAAAGAACAATTCCGACTTGATGTTCCAGACTAGAAGAAAAGTTGGTCTTATTAAATACTATAATAAACTCTCTAGTTAGGGCCTCTACAATAAAACTTCTATGTATCTTAACACCTGGAGAAAAACAACCCTTTCAGTCAAGGTGACTCCCAGCACCTACCTAACTACAATGTAGAGCCCCACTCATTGCAATGTGGCTTGAATCCATCGGAGGGACTCCCTAAGGTTTACTTCCACTTTAACTTAAAGCCCCAGGTCAACAAGAAAGACTATGTTCCTGAACACCTCAGGCAACTGACATTGGAAAATCTTAGTCACATACCAAATAACGCCATTAAGATCTATACCGACGCAGTAAAATTGACGATCTTGCAGGTAGTGGCATTTTTATAGAGACTCCTCGAGGTATTCATCGTAATCCAAACTTCTGTTCAGTATGCAGAAGCGAATTGATAGCAATAGACCAAGGACTCGAGGCTATTCTCTCTGAGAAGGATTACGGATACTTATGGATTTTATCAGACAGCCGTAGCTCTCTCCATCATCTTAATAACGGGTTGCTTGCTGGTGACAAGACCAGTACATCTATTTTGTTTAAACTGAAATTGATTTATTTGGACCATGATATCCATTTTCAGTGTATTCCTTCTCATGTTGACTTACACGGCAATGAAATGGCGCATAAACTTGCCAAGGAGGGTTGCAGACTCTCCACCCCCTCTTCTTGCGCCTTGACTTTCCTAGAACTTTATTCAAGGGGAAAATCTAAATCTTCAGCTGAGTGGAGAAAGCCCCCTAATACCCATCATTGGTATATGGGTAAAAAGCCATGACTGACTGTAGACATCCCTTGCAACAGAGGCTCCCGGTCTGCTCTTTCTAGACTTGCTAGCGGACACATCAAGTGCCTCTCATTTTTTGAGGGCATGAAGATCTTCACCACCTGCACAAAGTGCCTCGACCATCAGGCTTCTGCAGAGCACATAATGGCATGCATGGGCCTCTCCAGGGAAGATATTTATTGTGATTCTCTCCTTGAGCTCGACTTCCTGAGAGTCACTGGTCTCGTGAATCTTGTCTGACTCCGTCAGACTATGGACAAAAAGCAACAACAACAGGTTAAAAAATATTTTTGCTTCTGTCGCTGGCGAATGAAATCCACGAGGTTTTTATTTACCAAACACAGAGGGAAAGGATCTCCAATTTGATGATGACTTGATTCATAGTTTGCAAAGTTTTAACAGTAGATTAAAAGCAATTCGCTTGTTTTATCACTTAAACGATGAGCGATTTAATTTTTCTTTGATCTTTAACATATATCCAGAAACAGTCAATGAAATTTTTTTAAACAAATTTTCGTTTTAAATGTTATTAATAATTCTCCCAATAGTTTATATCGTAGATGTTGGCCAATTGTGAATTTTCTTATTCTTAAAAAGATTTTATTTTTATTTTTCAACAATAAAAAAATCGTTGAAAACTAGTCGGCCCAAGTATTTAAATCTTTGATATTTTCCCTTCCTCAAATATCCATTAATTTTGCTTACGGCGCAACTGCTTAACTTACTGACAACGAAATAACTGCTTTTGGCGCATCTGCTTAGAAATCCTAGAAACTAGCTCTACTCTTTGCATAAAGTGAGTATATTTACGAATATTCAGTTGTTATTATGGATATATGAAATTACTTTTAAATTGAACGCCTTCATGCAACTCAGAAATTCTAACAGTTTTAGAACAAGGTTTGCTTTATAGAAGAAGCTATGATTATTTGTTGACCTGGTTACATTACAAAAAAAAAGTTAGAATTTATTAAAACATTACGGACCGTTTTTATGATCATAATGAACCTTGCAAACTATTGTTATTTGGAATTGTCAATATTTATAATTTTTTTTAGAATGTTAACAATAATTCGTGGTTTGAATGAACATGATGTAAGTAAATAATTATACTACATAAATGGACATTTTTCACATATGGTATCTTAATGCGAGTCTATTTATAACTCATAGTCATTTTTTTTCTTCTGTAAAATGATTACCATTTCCTGTCGGATTAATTTCCAAAATGACAACCTGCTGATGAATTAAGATTAAACGAACGTCCTACGTACAGTAATCACCTCCATTAAAACTCGTTTATCACTTAATCACGGTGCAACAAAGTATCTTTTTTGCGGAGTTATGCAAGACCTTATAATTAGAGACCCACACCTTACGCGGAAACGTAAACACAGGCCATTCATGCATCCAAAAGCAACAAAAAATTTATCCACTCTTCAATGGCAGAGACGCGCACTCTTTGTGGTGCCATTGTCCATCAATCATCGCCCGAATTACAATGGTCAAAAAGAAGCGATCCGACATGTCGTTTTTTTTGCTAGAAGGATTGATATTCCTGCGCAGATCGAATCTAATTCCATAAATTCCCTGACATTGACTGATCTACCCGCATTATAATCAGGATATTAGTAGCATACTAATAATACTAGTTACTGTGGTAATAATATTAACAATTAAAGTAACAGAAAAAAAATTATAAAACTGGATGTTACTCTAAGTAGTTATTATCACTATTCTACGAAAGGCGATTATGTTGTTTGTAATTCAATTGTATTTCCTATTCTTTGTAGACATTGAATAATCATTACCATAAGTCTTATACACCACATTCTTAATAATGCTGAACTGTGGATGTTTATTTTATTTGGAGCTCGTAAATAATGAAAGTATACAAAGGGGGCACACACGAAGAGGAAATAAACAACTATACAAATGGGCATAATTTTGTATTTAACTAAGAATGTCCACCCAGTAGTTTATCCTAGTTTTAATTTTGTTATTTGAGAGTTATTTTTTGTTATATAGGGATGGTCTAAGAATGTAATAAAAGACCGGTTATGGAGCATTCAACTACCCGGAAACCTAACTAGATCTTTTGATTATTTTCTTCGATTTAAAAAAAATATTTTATGCTGAATACGAAATGTTTCCATTTAAAATAAAGTAAGGTTTAATGCATTTTCGGTTATTCCATTATTCAATTATCAAAAAAGCTTAATTAGAGTTATTTTTCGAAAAATAAAATAAACTTAACAAGACTTCGAGTAAAAAAAAGCACTCAAAATTGAAATATATTAAAAAAAAAAATTCAACAAAAATTAAAAAAAAAAATATTCAATGTTTTTTCAATACCACCAATTTTTTTTAGCTTTATGTAAATTAGTGAAAAAATACCTGATTTTAACACCAATTTCAAAAAATGAAAATGCAAATAAAATATTTCGATGATTAACAAAAAAAATACATTAAAATTATTACATATTTTTTAGCGAATTTTCGTAGACATGCTAAACGAGATTATAGTTAAGCGGACTTGAATAATTTTAAAGTTGAATAAGTTTATGGCAAGTATTGAAAAATTTAGCTTTACCTTACCAAAACTGGAGCAAAATATTAATTTTTCGTAGAAAATACCTTTCCCTATGACTATTAGAAGATACTAATTTAAAACAGAAAATGTTCCATATAAATTTTTAACACTTCCAAAACGATAAAAATATATGAGGTTGTATTATAATTTCATAATTAATGTAATATCACAATGAATCCTTTAGGTATTTAAACTATGTATATTATACTTTTTCATATATCAATTTAATAGACGTTAAACAATTAAAAGTGGGATGATGAAAAAATTATATGCAGGAGAAAATATTACAAACATTTCCTTTGTATGAATATTAAAATCGCGTACAAGAATGAATAGTCTTCTAATATTAAAATATTTTTTCAAACGTCTACAGTGGAAGTGGAGTTTAAATGGACTTAATTATATATATATATATTAAACTGCCTTCATGGGCAATTTCTTTTCATTAAGTTAACATTAAAAAAAGGCAATTCGGATAGCTCGTCCATGTCGTTAACTTAATTATAAATTAATGAACTAAATTAGAAAGCAACTACTAAGGGTTCATTCTTGAAATTTAGCAATTTTCACGATTTTTCAAATAACTAGGAAAACCACGAAAATAAAATTTTTGGTTAATACATAATACACTTCGTGACTGTTAATTGACAATAAAACATTTAATTAGGTTATATTTATTACTAAATGTAAAAGTAATTATTTCAAAATTAAAAAGTTTGCTTAATTGAAAATATAGACGTAACACGTAATGCGGAAATTTAAAGAGTGATAAACCAGATTTCATCATTTTACAATGATTCATAATATCTAGGCTGTTTTCTTGAATCTTTTCTTAAGGATAAAAGTAGATAAACTATGTGGAGATGCGAGGGAAACAACTCTACTCGTGACGTCACTGATCCTCCGATCCTCTTCAGGGTGCAGTACTCGCGTATTCTCTCTACTGATACTCAAACCCACTGATACTCAAACCCACGTTAATAGACGGTTGGAGAAACATTTCTACCAACAGGGTCAATGGACAGTAGTGAATTAATTCTGCAGTTATAAATTGAATCGTTTAAATACTTAAAATTTTTAACTGTATGGATGCACAGATATTACATTTTTATTTGAGCTTTTAAGCATTTTATACTACAGCAAATATTCGGCTAATTGTATTTAGTCATTAACAATGCATTTTTCCTGAAATACTATACAGACTTCTTAGAATATTATTTTTTATTTAAAAATAATTTCTACATTAAAAATAAGTGTGAGTGTTTAGGCCATCTTTAAAGACAGAATAGTATTCATTTGCACTCTCTAATAAACCAACTTCTGGCATTAATAAAGAATTCAACTCATAAGCAATCAAAAAGGCAGCTTTAAATCAACAACTTGTCCACTCAGCAAAGCACAACATAAACACTAATAAATTAATATTTACAGACAATTATAACAACTAAAGCCCGTGTTTATCCTTATCTGATATCTCCGGACTCCTATCAGATCTCTCGCAGCCATCGCTCCGAGCACAAGTTTTTGCATTATATCTCAATTTATAAACTCCCTCACAAAAACGACCTAAACGCAGATAAGCCCAAGAAACAATTAGGACGTGCTGATTGCACCCGGTTGACCCTGGTGAGACATATATATACTCCCCATCCTCTTCCACTTGGGTGGCTCAGCGGACCACCCACACCTGGTGCCGCTGCCGAACAGCTAATTGCACACAAAAAAAAATGACGATTTCATTTATTAGAAAAGGACGCAATTGGAAGATCTTCAGTGGTGACTCGTGCGGCATTCACACCCAATATTCCTGCGATGAACCACCCGGGTAGAGGCGCATGCGCGGAAGACAATTGAGGGTGGTGCCGTTGTCTTTCTGGAGGACAGAAATCCTCCTTGAAGCCGTGCCTTCATTAGTTTTGGTCTCCACTCTGATGATAGCTCGGGCCATTATCTCCTGTGCCACCGGGATGGAGATAAGGTGATCCGCTAATGACGGTTGGAGAGTGGTATTTAGGAATATGCATTGCGTAATTTTTTTTTCGTGTTGGGATTAGTAAATTTCGTGGAAATAGAAAAACGTCTTTGTTATTATCGTCTCCTGCATCTCTATATCTTAGTTTAAGTAATTGTGGGCAGTCGTTGGAGGGTTGTTTCTTTTTTTGCTGGGCATTGTGGATGTGTGGAATGTTGGACAATCGCAGGAGGAGGTTGAAGAGATGGTCAAATTGCATGACAACGCCCTGCTCATCAAGTTTAAAATTCCATGGGAATCCTTAAGTTTTGTAAAAGAAGTTATTTTTAAATAAAATACAGATATGTTATTAGGATTTTTCATAGCCGAAATATATTTTCATCCCTATACAGGGCCACCCTTGAGGTGTGCGACGCATGCCACCGCACAAGTCCCCGCGCTTCTTGATGTCCCTTTCTCTCGTAAAAGAATATGTGAAAAATGAGAATGACACAGAGAGACTAAATTTTTAATGTTTTCTTTTTTACGAGAAACGTCTTTAAAATCAGTTACATGGGGTATCAGAAAAAAACACACTAGGATCTGCTTTTAGGGGGACCCATTATAACACTTTAGCCCTATGGCAATTGTCAGCCATGACATACAATTTGCTTCGTTCGATAGAAAATTAGGCTTGTTTTTAAATTTCAAATAAAAAAAATACTTTCTACATAAAGAAACAATATAAAATAAATATTTTATTACAAATACCGAATTAAACATTTGAAACTAAATTTGTAGTTGATAAAAAAATATCGATTGGTTTTTCAAAAATCTGACAATTGCATTCCTAAATTGCATTCAAACTTATTCATAATTAAGTGGAGAATTGAAAGGGGCCCTGCTACGAAGTTCGCACCGTGTCCTGCGGTTGGTAAGGGCGGCCGCCCTACCTCTATGGTCAAATAATGTTCCTCTTAGCATAATAATGGTATCCTTTTAACATAGGTTGATTGATTGAATTAACATGACACTATAGCAAAACAGTGGACTTTTGGTGACTTTTAGTGGATCAAGAACCAGACGTGGGTGCAAGAACAAGGCAGCTCCAGTTTTCAAAATTGTTCAGGAAGGACGAAAAACACTGAACGTTTCTTTCATTGTATAATACAAAAGTACAGCTCTTTGTCCTTTATATCTATATAGCCATTGCTTAGAAATGTCTGGTTCTTGCACTAATCGATAGAAGATTGTTTTTATATTGGAATAAGTGAAAAAGTACAAATCAGAAGAAAGCGGAGCTGTCTTGTTCTTGCACCCACGTCGTCAATTGTGGTAGGTGAAAATCGATTATGTTTACTTACAGAAACTCCTGACGATTGGTATTTCCCATTCTTCATCGTAACGCTACAAATTTATAAATGTCCGTCCTGAAAAAATAGTAAATTATCACTTAGCACATCTGTAAACTACGGCATCGAAATAAGAATATTGTTCATAAAATATATTGGATAAATCAATATGGGATGTTGATGTGATAAATCAAATGTTGTATAACTTTTAGAAAAATATGAACTATATTAACTTTGTTACTGAACATTTCAGTCAGCTAGATATATTTATCGAGTGATAAAGCAAAAATAAATTATATTGTTATTTTATTTAGAGATTAAATTGAGTGAGAACCTAAGTATAGCGTATATTTGGGCCCCGCTTAAAATAATGAGTAAAAAAATAACCAACACACCAAAAATAACCAAAATTGTTTTCTCGTCCAAACGCTCCACGTTCTTTAAGCATTTAAAATCGTTATATCATATATTCGATATTTGATTTTTATAAATACTTATAGTTCAGAATTTTATTTAAAAGTTTAAAAATGACTTTGCTTTAAATAGAATGTTTGTTAACCAATTGCAATATACATTTTCTTGTAATATTTCATTCCAATTTTTATTCTTAGTGTAGGTTTTCTTACATATACTATACTAACTTGATTCTCACGTTGTGTATATTTTTCAAAATTGTTATTTTTTTATGTGGCATTTATGGCATCCGTGGGCAGCATAACCTCATTAAATTTCTATTTCCGCGTTATTAACCATCATTATAAACGCATCAGAAAAACCTCTGACTAAGAAAAACAACTTCACCAGAACGCTGCACACAAAGTAACATTGTAGCAAGCCAAAAACCCTAATGACATGCCCGCCTGGCAGCAATGCAAACACCAACTTTAAAACCCACTACCGCATGATATATGCTCTCATACACAGAAATAAAACACCTGAATTTCGAAAAGATGACGAAGTGCCATTGCAACATAACCCGGGTGTACAGTGATCACTCAAACATCCATAAGAGGATGTCAAAGACAATGATTATAGGAAAATAATATCCTTGTGGGTATTAAATAACCTTACGGGCTGGACAGCTAGACAGGAAAATGTGTCTGAAGTCTAGAGCTTGTGCCCTTGAGCCTCTGGTTCTTATCTTTGAAGCGCATATTAATAAGTTCACGAAAATAACTTCTAGATTTGTGTGCCATTCCAATGTTATCTGAGGCCGGTAATTTGTGAGGGGGGTAATCTTGCGTTTGTCATTCTCAGAAGAGTGTGGTCGCGCAACAACAAAATGGTTAGAATATAGTTATCTTTTAACTAATGGGGGCTTTAACCGGTTCTTAATGCATTCCTCCCGATCTACTACTACCACTTCTGGTATCAATTATACTAGTATTCGATTCTACGGTTTTGTTGGTTGGTGTTGTTTCACTTGGGAGTAATAAACAGATTAAAAGAACATTTACCTCCTTGAATAAAAACAAAGCGATTGAGTAATCGGTAACATCGTGAGAATTCGTAATCGATATGTCAAGGAATTTAATCGGGTTCTTAGTAGGAATCGCATTCTAGTAAAGACTATCAATACTAAAAAGCGTTTTCCACTAAATACTGAAATTAAAATGACGCCAGTTTGTTGATAATCTTTTCAACGTATGTTTGTTTACATCATTTTGGGTTCGAACACCGTCGCAAATTATTTTTTTAAATTTCTAAGAAAATTTATTAATAATTAGTATTAATTAATAATTTTATGGCTGGATATGGTAATGTTATCGGGTTTGAGTATTTATGCCAAGTTTTAAGCCGATATGACATTTGAAAGTGTGTTTAAATTGAGTTAAAAGTTTTCAGGATGAGGTTTTCAGGATAACTACAGAGTGAGTTAAATAAAAGCTTGTAATAACAATAATAAATAATAATAAAAGGGGGGTTATAATGCTTAAAAAGGTGTTTTGTGATTTGTTTATCAATTACTCATTCTACCAACGCTCAAGCAATTTTTCCAACTGTAAAGTTATGTTCACAGTTTGAAAGTTGAATAATTTTTTGTATACATATTTTGTTTATATATCTATCTGAAAAATCTTAATTATGAATCACAAAAAATGCCCCAGGATGTATAGAAAGTTACTGGGATAAGTTAAAAGTATTATTATAAGAACCTAATTTGTCAACCTATTGTTTTAATCCATGATATTTTCATACAGAAGAACATTGGTAATAATTAGCGTTCCGTTCACCGAAACATTAAAATAATAAATCGCCGCAATTATAAATGAACTAGCACGGCCGTGCGATAATTATCGTTGAACGCCCAAACACTGTTTTGGTGACAACACTTAAAAGCTTTGATAACAATTTCCATATCAGTATCATGACACAATTGATTCCCTACTTTTTATATTGAACTAAATTTGTGTATATAATGATTATTTTTAATTTTAAAGTCACTAAAAATTATAATAAAAATTCTGCATACGAAAGTAGTTCAGTCTAATATTACCATACATGGAATGACTATTGATTTTTTCAATTCTATTTTAGTTAGTACTAATTTTATTTCTTGTTTTGGTTTCGCACAATCTACAGAGTTGAATACACTCTTTAAGAAAAGGAGTAAATGAATTATTTAACAGTAGCAATTCCTTCAATTGACTATAATCTAAATGTAAATATAGTACAAAAATGTTTCGCATTTATAATTCTCAATTAATTATCTCCACTCATACTTTGATGTATTGCTTATTAAATATTCACGTAAACATTTATTATTGGTTAAGGTAGGTAATTTCTCAACGTATACTTTAACATAAGTTAGTCTGGTATGTAAAACAAGAAATGTCATTTTTCCCCTTTTTTTGTAAACGATTTTTATTTGTTTTCATTAATATAAAAGGAATTTATATTGATGAAAATATTTATAATATATCTTCTTCATAATCATGTTTTAATTTATTGTATTGTTTCCAGATGGACTTAAGATGACGATGACTATTTTAATGCATTTATCTTTTTCCATGTAAAAATTGTGCTGATTTAAAGATTGTCACATTTTATGGAATAAATTGAATTATATAGAAATGGAGAAATATTAACAATTGATGTGTGTTTATACTATTTTCGACGGTAATGGAAAATGTATCCTAAAATGAAAATCAAAAATATTTCGAAATTAGCTGCTGTTTTGATAAATTATCTTTTTAACGATTTATGTAATAAATAAATTATATTAGATAATAGTCGGTAAATCATAATGATAGATGTATGTTTTATACTTTTTTAAAAATTAGCGAAGGAAATATCCGAAAAATGCAAATGAAAAATGTTTCCAAAATAATTTAGAAAAAAAATGGGAATTTTCTTGAATATCACGTCAGAAACGCATGTAAAACTTCAGTTTTTGACAAAACAATTGTAACATTATACGTTTTGGAGAAGGGAAAGACTGAATACTTATATTCGCAGCCGCGAAATTTAATAAATCGGTTCGTAAACTTTAAAAATTTCATTAAACAATCTCAAACAATTCGGTACTATTGAGTTGTTTAATTCTATGCAAAAAAAGTAACGCATTAGTTGCAAACATCAAAACATAGTCTTTATTTTATTTGCGTTTTTAATTTTTGAAATTAAACAAAACGACGATAATTTGATTTTTATATAAATGGAAATCATTAAAAGAATATCTGAAAGAAATGATCTTGATAAACGATTTTTAATTTATAGTAATGTAAACAAGGCTAATTGAAACTTCACCGTTGAATCTGGCTCAAGCGTCTCTAAAGATGCCACTTTTGTTCTTTTTCTTTCTAGATCTAAGAACTATCAAATAAAAGTTGAAAACTAGATTCCAATTCGAAGAATAAAAATGTTCGAATGCTAGAACAAAAAAAAAAACGTTGATTACTTTCGAAATCAAAAATGTAAACACATTGTTTAAAAAATCGATCTTGATTTCTAAGGAGTATGAGTTTTTAATAGGTAAAAATAAATTGAGTGATTACTTTTTTATATTTCAGATTATATTTTAGATAATACTCTTATTCTATTACCAATATTAAACACTTGTTATTCACAAATATATTTCAGCAAAATAAAAATCATTCAACAACCTCTCTAAAGTAATCTTATTGTTGGTCAATAGTATATTCTCGTTGATTGACATTTCTCAATCTATAATAAAAAGAAAAAAGGTATGTATGTCTGTGTTTGTGTCATTACTTCCTCTGCGCGGAAATATCTGAAATTTAAAACATAAGTATTGTCCAACCTCTAATTGTGCATCTGAGAGCTATAATTTTAAAACTTTAGTTAGTCATTTTTTAATTAATATTTACAGTTTCCGAGGAAGAACTGCGAATGCGGTTTGCAAATGAATCGTATAGCTGAGGACGAACTGCGCATGCGTTATGTACAGATGGATTCTTTCAGGTTATAGCTGCTAACTATGTTTACTTTGCTTTTCTTCGATTAATTACGGATTTAACAAACGCTTCCCATCGTTTGATTTTTTTTAATTCGCGATCCTTTGTTAAAGTATGATCTTTATACGACTTTTCTTAACAACCCATTTTTAACTTATTTACATTGGCGCTTTATTTTAGTCGCCAAAGTAAAAGTCAACATGAAGTGTTAAGTATGGTCTGTTTTTTTTTTTAAATTATTCAAATGCAAAGATTAACGCGTTCCCAGCAACGCAAAGCCACATAGCTAATTACAGTAATAAACATAAGAAAACATCCAATGAATCAAAAAACATCCAGGAACAACTATAGAAATAACGAAAATCGTTAAAACATCAAACAAAATGGTTGTAAATCAGCATTATCTGAAATATTTCATTGCCCATTTATCAATTATCATGGTACATAATCAACTTATTGAAACATTGGAAAAAACTATCAATCATATTCAAGTAGTTGTTTTCATTTGGAATTAAAATATCATTAAACAAGAAAAAAACCTAACTAAAACTATAAAATATAATATTATACGAATATTAAAATATATTTATATCGAGACATTTAATTTTTGCATATACATGATTTGCATTGAGAAATAAGTTCTTAACAGGCTCAACACTGATCAATCATAATAAATTATTCATGTAGGATAGTAAGATGTAATACGTCATAATTATTTAAGTATTATGAAATTTCGAATTGCTAAAACCGGTTATAATTTGAAATGGTCTTAGTAGGAAATTAATATGATTAAAAAGAAAAATCTTAAAAAGTAACTTTAAAAAATTAAATAAAATTTAATATTGCATCAAAGTTATTCAAATGCAGAAAACGGCTAAAATTTAACAGTAATAATTCCATATTTAAAAATAAAATATCCTTTTTAGGGTTAATGAGGGAGTGATGATTCATAAATAATGCTGAGAAAAAAAATATTGCTATCCAGTAGCTGTTGCCCTGCATTTGCGAAACAGCATTGTAAAAGATAATAATTATTCTATAATATGTCAAAAAAAATTTAATAATTGAAAAAGTGTGTTTTTTATATACATGCACTTTCTAAAGCAATAAAATAATTAAAATTTTATCAAACAGTAATAAAATAATGCAAAGTAATCTGTAACAATAAAAAAAAGAGTATGTCAATCTATGGTAAAAAAAAACACTATCATTCACTGCTCGGACATGTCGGAAAATTTATATATGGATACTATTCAATCAATACTTGTGCACCTGATGTGTGAAATTTTAAAATTCCGTTTAGATTTCCTTTTATAACGCCTTTAGAAGCTATTTTTTTAAATGGCCATTAAAAAAAGTATATATACATTGTTATAAAATCATAAGTTCTTGACAACAAAGGAATGTTTTTTTTTATAAATAAATATATATTTATTGTTTTGAATAATTGAAATTTGGTGATCAAAAATTGATTTGGCCAAATAACTCTTTCTGACGACGGAAAAGATAACATTCGGAAATGTATCCGAAGATGTCTGAACAATCGACAAGTTACTTTGCCTTTGAGAAAATAAAAGAGAAGAAATAAACGCGGGGAACGAATCAATAGAGAATTTTTTTTTAACGCGAGTAAAACCTCGGGTAACAGCTAGTTTATAACAAAATAAATAGTGTGAATATCAGTTGTAAAACACTATGCTCTTTTGCGGATAACAATCTGAAACTTTATGCGTGTAGGTACTGTCACTTTTGTTACATTAACGTCATTTTTGCTATGAAAGGCAAAATTAAAATATCTCATTAACTTTTTTCTTCATTTTTAACGTTTATAGAAGCCTTATTTAATTTCCTCTTGAAAAAAGACAGTCAACATTTTTATAAGATGGTAAATACCATAAGTTAGAGGGCATAACGATAAAACCTTTTACGTAATTTTAATTATAAGTTATTCGTGAATTATAAGTTGTTTAGCAACCAAATATCGAAAGAATATATTTGCACTTATTATTTAAAAGTTATAATTTAGTAAATATTAAAAATAGTTACATATTAATATTAAAATATTGAATAATATTTCTTAAATGAAAGTCTAAATTAATACATCCGTTGCCTTGGTGTTTAAAGAAAATATATTTAATTTATTACTATGGTGTATTGTTTTATTTAACCCGCTGCCAAAAAAAAAGGGTGTTTTTGTTAATAATAAATAAAATGATGAAACTATGCGTAAAATCTCATCTCTCTGCATTTAAAAAGTTTTTGTGTTTGCAATCAACATACAAACATTTAATCAGTTTTATATAAAATAAATACAAAACTTTCTAGAGAAATATTTTTATTTCAATACTTAATGAGCATATTGACTACAATGTTCTATAGATTTGTTTCCGTTTATACTAAATGTAATACTTTGCACACACACGACAAAAAAAAATGTCAAAACATCCCATTTTACAGTATTTGAATCGAAGTGATTTGCTGTAAAACGATCTTTTCCTTTAGTAGTCATATAATGCTGAAAAGCCATTTGCAATAACATTGAATGGCGAAAACGAATTTTTTTTTTCGCCTGTACAAATTGCGAATCATAAACAAGATTTAAATTATTTAATTACGTACTTATGTTTGAATATGTAAATTATCTTACTAAAAGTGTTTGCATAATTTTAGATGCTATTTAATAAAGGCTTATGCACCATTTGTTCAATGAAAGCTTGGTAATAATTGTAAAGTATTTTGGGTTTAATAAGGTATTTAAAAAAAATTAATGTAAAACGTCTTTAAAACCAGTTACATTAGGTATCAGGACAGAAAAACCATATTAGAGAGATCGATTCCGACAGTATAGTTCCATGACAAATAACAGTATTGTCATAAATTTGACATCGTTTGATAAGAAATTACGAGCCGATGCGTGTAAAATCTTGAAATGAAGGAAATTACGTGCAGGTGGGAACCTGTGATGTTAGACGTAATAATTTGAGTGTCTTCCTTCCATGGGGGAAGTTTTCGTTGGTGACCATTCCTTATTTCTGAATTTGCTGTATGTCTTGTATAAAAAATAACAAAAATTTTAAACTTATATGATTTGTATATATTAATATATATTAAAGTATATATGAGTATATACTTTATACTAAATTAGTTTTACAAAGAAAAGGTAGTTAAGGTCTACATTTCTCTATGTGTATGTTCCTTTTTGTTTGTAATTATACCTAGATTTATAGTATGCAAAGTAATAAAGAAGCACATATTAACAGTTTAAAAAACATTTCACTACTATTGTTTGATCCCGGTAACTTGCTTAAAAATATTTTATTTTATTCTCTATTTTTACATAAAAAAATGCCTGATTATGATATGAAATATTTATTTTTAGGGTTTAAAAATAATAGTTCAATATAATAGCGCTTTCCGGCTACTGAAAAAGGACTCAACCTCATCAACTAGAAATAATTAAAGTCGCCAGCTCATGCCATCAATCTCGCATTCCGAACTGGACCTTGCGAATTTGAACGCATCCATTAAAACCCCAAACGTTCTTTTAAGATAGTGAAAATTTTTCTTCGATGGTTACAAATATTTTAAAGGAAATGAGAGCGAAAATAACATAATACAATATCAGATTCGTATCGAAAAAATAGTTATATTTATATAATATTTTGGAAAATTATGGCTGGTAAAAAAAAATTATAGTGCCAAAATGGCATAATATTATTGCCTTAAAATTCATATATTATGGATTTTTAATAGCGTATTTTAATTTTCACGCGTGAATGATTTTAGAAAAACATTCATTTGATATCCAGTTTAACATAGGTCTGTGATTTTAAGTTAATTTTCTTCAGTAATACAAAAAAAAATATGAACATGCATATTACGCTTATAAAAAAAAATCACTATAAAAAAAGCAGCGACATTTAAAAAAAAAAGAATAGAAGAACCCCAAACGCGGAACTTTCAAAATAACGGATTCTCACTGAAAAAATACCAACTTGAACCAGTCGATCCAGCAAAAGAAGTAATTAACCACCCTCTGCCGATTGTTTTAAGAACTTATTTATTGCTTTTCCTCTAAACGAATCTTTTCCGGCGGAAACAAAAATATATATACTTCTTCGCTTGGGAGGGCTTGAGAGACAGGCGAGAAGGCCCCCGACTCCTCTCTGACTCAACCGTTAGATTCGCCACTTCCAGTTCTTGTTTTTCCGATTCCTCTGCAAGGACGTCGTCACACTTCGATAATTTCCAGAGACATTCCTCCAAGAAAAAAAAAAGGACGCGCAGGTGTCCGACATTAATCACTTTCGCTCGCGCTGCCGACAGAATCAGTTCCAGAAGAAAGAACAATGCGAATATTCAAATAAAGAAATGCCCCCAATGAGCTTGAGGGTAGCGTTTTTTTCTGCTGCCGGTAGCCCATGCCTAGAGATTATCATTCACAGTCGGTCACCCAGTGTGGGCGGTTGGTTTCCGGACCGACTAGACCACCCTTTCGACGGATGTTTATACAAATTCCCAGTTGGCTTCTGCGATGGGGGGTAGGAGAGAGAGTGCTGAGAATTCCTCATATTTTGCTGGTTTTGTTGAGTGCTCCTGGGTGGGATTGAGCAATCATCAGCGATTCAAGGTTTCCAAACGGAGAGAGAGAGAGAGGAGGGAAAATTGATAAGGTCTTGTTTGGTTTTCTTTGTTTAATTCAAAATTGTGATCGTCTTTTGGGGAGAGGAGGGGGATTTCAGTCAGACAGTTCCTTTGTTTTTGTCTATCTTCAGGGTGAGACACGTATGGTTTGCTCAATGTTTATGGCGCCAGTGGCGTAGACTGCACTGTTAAACATAGGTACTTGAAGAAAAGTAGAATCTACTTATTTTTGATTACATTCGATGCTTATCATGGCTCCGAATACATGACTTTCAATTTTGAAAAAACATGTACTCAAAATTGAGTGTAATGAGTAGATGCTTGCCTACATAGGCTGCCTTCAATAAATATGGACAATTACCACCAAGTCTTACTGGGAATGGAAACCATATTTTAAGCACCGCGTTCCAGTGTCTTATTCTAAAATGTGTTTTTTTTATCCGTTAAACTACTAGGATGGTATTAAGAAGTTACTAACAGAAGAAATGATAAAAAAAAGGTATCCCAAAAGAATGGGAAGTAAGATAAAATTAAGTTGCAATAACTATGTTTCTATTTAAACAATTAACGTTAAATAAAATAGAAAACCACGGTCTGAATTAAGTTTGTCAGGTCGCTTTGTTAAAATAGTTTGAACAGAAACTAAATTAGCAATATTAAATCCCACTGCTCGTTTTTGTGAAGGTACGATTGCTTTAATTTGAGTATCTCATCGCTCATTTACAATGCAATTGTACTCAAAGAAAAACGAGTATGTTCAGCTACTCATTTTTAAGTACTTTTTTTTTACTGTGTACGAAACTTTTTTAAGTATTAATTTTAAATTTTCAAAGAACTCTTTTAAATGAATTGAATGCCCTACAATTACATAAATCATTGGTATACGAAACCGAAAATATTGTAATTGTTTTTTGCCTTGGAAACTATTTTTTTATTCTTCTACACAAACGGAACAAAACTTTGTGTGAAGCTCAAGGTTTGTATAAATACCCAATTTCATGCCAAAATAAACCAAGTACACTCTTTTAAAAAAAATCGTAAATGTTTTTTTTTTACTGTAATTTGTTAATTTAAAAGAAATTATGAATTTAAAACTATAAATACATTTAACAAGTTCAAAAACAGTACATTAAGTTGATCTTAAATATACGAAATTCGTACAAGTGATTTGTGATGAAACTGTACGTGACGGAATTTTTTAAGTATTTTTCCAGTAATCATAATCCAAAAAACTATATAAAAAACACTAATTATTTTTTTAAAAAGAATTTCGTTACAGTTCTGTGCGTCGAATATTAATAAGTTTTATATAGTTTTTTTTAAATCATATTAATTAATAAAAAATATTATTGAATAAGTAGGCAATGGTAATTTAAACTGAAAATTAAACTTTGTAATTTAAATCCTTTAATGTTTATACAGAACAATAACTTTTATATGAGATGCATATTTTCAGATAAAAAAAATGCATAAAAAATAAATTAGAATAAAACTGCTTACAAAACAATACTTCCATTACAGCATATTTTATGTAGTCTGGAATCGATTAATTGGCGGTACAGTAACAGAGTTCAAACCTGGTATTAGCGAATCAACAACGAGTTCAAAACGAGTGGACCAATCGGCGTACCTGAACCATGTAAACAGTGTGACGTCACAAAAGCCATTCAGCTAGAGCAGAACTATATAGGTAAAACAAGTAAACAATTAAAAATTTAAGAAGTTTAAACTAATTTTTTTTTTGTATTACCAAACATTTACGTTATTGAAATTTTTTCTCAACGCAATCGCAATTTCGTATAAGTTTATTAACATGATCATTGAATGCCATTTGACAATCTAAGTTGCACATATCCGATATGAAAATTTTTCAGTATTCTATAATGAATAAAAATCCTCGGTTTCTATCAAATAGAAAAAAAGGGTCAATACAAAAATAAACATTTTGAATTTCATCCATCATTAACTTCAGAGTAATTGAAGTTGTATTAGTTGACATCTGTTTGGTTTTTATAACTTCTATTATTTTATAACAATTGGTGAAATAAATTGCAATTGCCTTTTTGGAAAATACGTTCTCTTTCTTAATAAAAAATGACCTAAAATATCGTATCTTTAATTAACTGAAACTCTTAAGGTTAAAAAATATAATTAAATTTAAATAGAGGGTTTACTGAACTGTTTATGAAATATTAATTTGACTTGTAATTCCCTCGGCTAATAATACATTTTATTTTAAAACCGTAAACCAATATCTATTTTAATTAGTTTACGTAGCTTCTTTTTTTTATATTTTCAAATTGAAATATTATTTTAACAGCATGTTTTTATATAGTTAATTCTGGAGATTTGTGTATTAGTTTTTTAATTGTATTTGACCCGATGAAAATCAATGTGTGGTCTTCAAATTTACTATCGAAAAGAAATATTTTTTATACTAATTTTAATTTGTATTGAATTTAATAACTTCATTTTAAGAGTAATGCTTTTTAATACTATTATTCCTTAATATAAAATGACTTCAAAAATCCAATCGTTAAGAAACAATTCCGAGTTTAAAAATCTACATTTTATTGTATGAAGTCAATTATGTGTATTACGTTTAATAATATATAGATGCCCGAAAGATTAAAGCAAATTTAATTTTATTGTTTTTTTGGTTTATTTTATTTCCAGAACGTTAGTTTTAAAGCTGTGTTCTTTTATGCGATTCTATGGAAAAACCAAAAAAAAGAAGGGTCACTAATCATTGCCTTTTAATACGTATTCTTCATTCTTAGCACGCGACATTTAAGATTAGAAGACGAAATAGTGGAACAGGAAACTCTCAATCTAAATGGTAGAAAGCATCGAGGGATAGGTTTGAAACAGGCCCACCCAGGAATTATGAGCCACACGTACGATTTGCTGATAAACTTTTCTTTTTCAGATGCGATTCGTCATTTTTTTTTTAGGAAGTCCAAACGGAGACATTGCACAGTGGATTATTTTCCACAAAAAGCTTTCCAAAGATCGATTTTAAATATCTCTGCATATACCCTAGAAATTTACACCTTATAAGATTTTAATAAATGGAGAATTTTGTGCTATATACATATTTTTATTGAGAGCCCATTAGACCTGGAAATTAATCAAGAGTTGATCATTTTTCAGAAAGCAATTGTTTCTTGTTGGTTATCCATTGAAAGGTACAAGTTCAACATTTTTTTTTTGCACTTCTGATTTTTATTGAAAAATTTTTATAGTATGGATAAGTTTTTTAAAGGTACGCATTAATCAATTTGAAAATTTGAATAGTGAATTTTATTAATTTAAATTTTTTATTTTTGTTTATACCATTAAAATTTGAACTAGTTTTCCGTAAAATTAACGAGAAGTTTTGTTATACCTTATTCCTGCTATGATTTTGTACTACAGGATAGAACAAATACTCAAGTTTATAATGTATAAAATTCAGATTGCGCTTTTTAATTTCGGTGGACTTACGTACAGGTAAAGAATTTTAACTTTCGGACAGAAACAGAAGAAACTTAATTTGTATTCACTTTAATAATTTTAAAAATATAAAAATGATATTATGAAAAGAAAACATATCTATTACATCATTTAAAAGCATAAATGAACATATATTATCACAATTTTGATTTTAATATGGTTCAAGTCTAGAAAGTTATGAATGATGCATTTAAATGTTAATAGAAATTTATATTTATATGATTAACGAAAAGAAATGTAGATGATATAGTATAATGCTTGTATTTAAGGAAATATGGTCAGTTTCATATATAAAGAATGCGTTTAAATCAAACTTACATATTATGGAATTTACTTATCAACTACTCTTACATTTCTCTTTGGGACAGAGGAAACAAAGGAAAATAACTAAAATCCATTCATAAGATTGTTTTAAAGAATGACTATGAAATTTATAAAATTTACCAATTTTACGATAGAATAGAAATATTATACAGAGACTTATTGAAATAAACTTTCAATGAAATTTAAGTTGAGTGTTTAGCAAGCGGAGAAATTTTGTTTCCATAATATTGTTTCCGTTAGACTGTGGCAATTTCACGAAAGTTAATGAAAATAGTTTCCTGGCATTTGAAAAAGTTTTTCTTTCAATTGTTTAGATTACTAAGTAGGCTTTAGTTGAACATTTTAAAATCTTTTTTTCCGTTGTTCAATCGTAAAATCTTATTACTCATTTTCAATCTCTCTCTCTAGATTAAATATCTGATTGAAACTAAACATACGTAATCCAAGAAACATTTGAATATTCATATAGTATCTAACTAATACAATTTTATATAGAGAATCATTTCATTGAATTCAGCAGTGCGAAGACTGACCTTGCGAATTTTTTATGCACTGTTTACTTCTTCATGAAAACCCCACCTTCAAATTTTAAATGATTACTGCTTCAAAGTTATAAAAAATTATATAAAACTTCAGCATTTTATTCACAGAAAAGATATTGGGAATGTGACTTTTATGTTCATAATGTGACAATTAGAATAAACACATTAACTACAATTAATATTATTTTGTTATATTGATTAATGTATCTACTGGTATTATGTTTCCATAGAAAATAGTATTTGTAAACAATTTAACTTTTTCAGTAAGAATTGAAAAAAAAGCTTTCTTTATACGTAATTTTTAAAACATATCTTCAAAACTAGAAAACTCACATTTTTCTCGGTTTCTTATTTAATATTATTAGAAATAGACATTTATAAACAAATTGGTGAAATAAAATATATCAAATAACAATGATATAAAGCTTCATTTTAAATGTAATTAAATATATTTTTAACTTTATAAAAAACACGTAAAATTAACTTACTAAAACCTCTTTCAAATAATACCATTGGAATATAAATACTTTAACGAAATAAACGAAGTTGCTTCTAATTAAAAAAAATTCAATTTCGAAAATTTTATCTTCTATTTATGGAAGTTCATACAAGAACATACTTGAATACCGTCCACGACCTTGTATCGAGATTAACTGTAGTGGGATAAATAATCTATTGCACGTGGACATAGACATTATATACTAACCAGACTTCGCGTGGCAACGTTGCCTGGCTCTCACCTATGCAAATAGAGAAGAACACACACAAACCAAATCCGCCATTATTTGCTAAGTTTCGTAAGCAATAATGTATATGGGACAGAACTAATTTCTGCACGTAACAAAGTGTGTATAATTATCAGTTTTCTTTTGCTTTAAATTAATTTAATTGCATTAATTTAAGATACTTAATTGTTTAAAACCATACTACAAATTTAAGCGCTTTTTAAGGCAGTAATTATATTGGAATATATTTAGATGCACATCAAATGCAAAGATAGTGGAGACTATATGTATATAAGGAGTGGCGGCAATTGGATGCTAAAAGTGAGGGGGCAAGATCAAAGGGAAGAAGTGGGGGGGGGGGGGGGGGGCAGAGTTAAAAAAATAAGGTAAACTTGAAAAAAAAATTCACAATAGGAAAAATACTAGTTATGTTTAATTTCCTATAATAGCAATATATAACAACAATTTTATAACAAAAGCATATGTAAATTAATCTAAAGAGAGAACAATTGAACTGTTCATTTACTTTAATATTGTAAATCGGATAGCTGCCCCCTTGCCCCCCCAAATCGCCGCCACTGTATATAAGGTGTGCTCGTTCTCGTGCTTTCTGGCGGAGGGCGAGGAAAGGATATTTTTGATGTCATAGTGACGTCTACCTCCGCCTTCTGTGGGCGTGTCTAATTCTCTCGTTTGTACAGTCGTTGTAGGAGTCTACAGAGCAAACTTAATTTAACAAGAATTATTGTTTTTAACTAATCGTGAATTTATTTAAGAGAAAACAGTTAAAATTTACTTCAAAAAACAATTTGAATCGATTTGCAGAGTGGTTTAGCTATTAAAATAACATGGAATCAATTTCATACAATTTGAACCAATGATTCGTGAGGTGCTGACATCTATTCATTTTTTTGTGAACCATTTAAAAGTGATATTCGCTAACTTTAATTAGTATTGGCTGCATTTTACGAGTTTAAATTATTTTTTGAGGATTGCATTTAGTATGTAAAAATTGCAAAAGATTTGCTTAATAAATTAAGCGTATTAAAATAACATTAGCTGCCACGAGAGCATGTCCATGAATTTTGAAAGAGTAAAATGGGGGTCGGAACCATCAGATCAATGCATTTGTATTGGACATATTAAATGAGTTACAATTTCAATCAAGTAAAATACGGAGTCATAACAAAACAAGGACGGGTTAGTAGTGAAGCTACCTGAATACAATTATTTACAGATATTTACATTCTTTTGCTATTTAAAAATTAAATCACCAGTTGTTACCCAACCGGGGATCGAACCTAAGTAGCGATGCCTAAAACACACAGCCAATGACAATGATCAAAAACCAATAGTAAGGCCGAGCAAAAATGACGTCAAAAATTTCCTTTCCTTGCCCACTTTCAGAAAGCGGAGAACGAGCACACCTGATACAGGTATATATGTATAGTTTCCACTATCCTTACATCAAATGTATCTTCGTTATATACTAAACCCGTGCAAATACAAGTATTTGAACGAATAGAAATATCTTTGCAAATGTTCGATGTTCATTATATTTATTAATAAATAGATGCCGTTGTCATTTGTTTAAAATATTCTTGAAACACTATTTATTAATTTCATATGGCGAAATTTCATCATTTGTTTAGATAAAATCGCATTCAAAACAACTATCTTCGAAAAATGAGCTATATTCTACTAAATATAAGTTTATAAACTTATACAAATAACAAGAATTCGTACATAAATACTGTTTATATGTCAATATAATTAAATTATATATCCTATTTTTGTTAAGTAAACTTTCAACAATAATACATTTTTCTTAACATTTATGAACACTCGTTTATTGTAGTAATCGTTAAAGAAAGGTAAACAATATTTTAAATGAAACAAAAATCGTCTGTGAAATATATTAAAAATATCATGAATAGAACGCGGATTTCCGACGAAACTACAAATAGAACATGAAAACCACTAATTGCCAAGTGTTCTTTTTCGATAATAATGAATAAAAAGTCGATTTTCTTTCAATGGCGGAATACAATTTGCTTTTAAAAATACTGTTATAAAAACATTCCCATAATAATCTATAAATTCATTGGTTTTTAAGAGTCGATTATTGTTTTCCGTTCTATTTTATTAAAATTACTAATATGACTAAACAGCTTGTTTTAATAATGCCGTACAGCCGTACACAAATATTCCATGAGTGAACTATTTTTTTTTCACCTGTTAATCAAAGAAAAATCAAAGAAGGAAATAATTATTAAAAATATTCATAAACCTCAGAATTAAATAAAAATAAAGGATTTTTTTTTCTATAAAAAAAATATGTTTTTTTAAAAGCATATGTAATTTTACAATTTTTTACACAGAGAAATTTGACTTCGAATTTTAAATTTTAGAAATTCGATTGTATACTTACTAGTGAATTGCCATTTATGAGTAGATTTCTTTCGTTAATATTTATATGAACAATTTATTGCACACCAGTCATATTAAAAATATTTTAAATATATATCAATAAACATAGCGATTAATTGCAAACACAGGTATATTAACCTCGCTCACTGAAATTGGTAATGGAACTTACACACAGCGCTCTTATAGTATACTCGAATAGCGACCAGCTAATGCTTTAAAATAGGAAAGAAATTAAACAACATAGGCGTCTCCATTGTAAGCAGAAAAAGAATTAAAGTGAATTAAATTTTCAGAAATATTTATTATGACGTCAACAGCGGATTATTAAACGGAAGAACGAAATTTAATTCCGTATTTTTTTATGTATAAAAAATATTGTCTGTTGATGCATTAAACAGTTTATCTTTTCTTCGTTTATGTGAAAAATTGATTGTTTATAATATTCTATTTATTAATTTTATCTAGTTTAGTATTATATTAATAATTGTATCGTTTGGTGTTTTGTTTGATTTGATAAATGGCAACAAATGTAATTGTTTAATTGCAGAAGTTAATTTAGAATTCTAAAAAACGAAAGAGAATTTTAGTATCTTGTAGATCAATAAAGTTTTTATAGTAAGACAGAGTCTGATTATTTAGTTAAATAGAAAAGAACGACAGATTAACTCTTCTGATATATTCTCGCATCATTTGTGGTAACCAGAGAAAGTATGTAACATTTTTGTCTAGTCGAGCTTTAAAAAAAATATTTAATTAGTTATTTAATATTATTTTATATTTAATACTTTAATTAATATTAATATTTCTCAAATTAAAATTTGTTTTTCCTACTAAATGTCATCTTTCTTGCGATTCTATATTAAAACTTCTGAAATTTTTGTTAAGAAGTTCGAATTATTTTCTTAATCTTTAATGCCTGAAAATTTCACAAGTTGTTCGCGCATGCGCAAACCTACGCGATAGGACTAATTTCTCTACCACCGCTCAAAAAAGAGTATATATATATACTCTTTTATATATATATATATATATATATATATATATATATATATATATATAAGGTGTGCTCGTTCTAGCGCTGTCTGACGGAAGGCGGGGAAAGCAACTATTTGACGTCATAGTGACGCCTACCTGCGCCTTCTGTGGGCATGTCTAATGCTCTCGTTTTTACAGTCGTTTTAGGGTCTACAGAGCAAACTTAATTTAACAAGAATTCTTGTTTGTAATAAATCATGAATTTATATAAAATAAAACTGTTAAAATTTGCTTCAAAAAATAATTTGAATCGATTTTCAGAGTAGTTTAGTTATTAAAATATCTCGATGTTAATTGCAGCCAATTTGAACCAATAAATCGTAACGTGCTGCCATCTATTCGATTTTTTCTGAACTATTTATAAATGATACTCACTATTTTAATTTAGTATTTGCTGAATTTCAAGAGTTTAAATTATATTTTAAGGATTGCATTTAGTATGTAAAAATAGCAAAAGAGTTGCTTAATAAATTAAGCGTATTAAAATAATATTAGCTGCCACGAGAGCATGTCCATGAATTTTGAAAGAGTGAAATGGGGTTAGGAAACCATCAGGTCAATGCATTTGCATTGGACATATTAAATGAGTTACAATTTCAATCAATTAAAATACGGGTACATAACAAAACAAGAACGGATTAGCAGTGAAGCTACCTGAACACAATTATTTACAGATATTTACAATATTTTGCTAATTAATAATTAAATCACCAGTTGTTACCCAACCGGGGATCTAACCTAAGTAGCAATGCTTGAAAGACACAGCCAATGAGAATGATCAAAAACCGATAGTAAGGCGGAGCAAAAATGACGTCAAAAATGTGCTTTCCTTGCCCACTTTCAAAAAGCGAAAAACGAGCACACCTTCTATATATAGTCTCCACTATCCTTGGCTCCAGTGCTTATATTAGTCTAGCTCAGTGGATATAATTCAATCAAATTGTGTAAACTCGCACCATTTATATGCTAAATCCTTAGAGCATGTATTCCTCATCGTAGAGCAAACAACGGGATATAATCTCGCTGACAACAAAGTGAGGCCAACATGTATCGCTACACACACGTGACTAATGACGTCATTCCATTCATAATTTTTTTCAAGTTCATTCATGAAAATATCCCGTACTTTATGAATGAATTTTATATGTCGTATAAATGTTGTATTGCTTAGGATGAGGTGTAAGTGGATTTTTGAGATGGTAAAATAATTTTGGAAAGGTTTTCTTTTGGTTTTTTCTTAATTAACGACGCACAAGAGCTACACAGTGGGCTATTGGCGACAGTTCGGGGACTATGTCGAAGAAAAGACCCGGGAACGATGCTTCGTATTTCTGAACCAGGTCAGATGACGATGTTTTTTCGGGGTTTTGGTTTTGGTTAAATAACGCCGCACTAGAGCTGCACAGTGGGCTATTGGCTAGGGTTCGGGGCCTATGTCGAAGGAAAGACCCGGGAACGATGCCTCGGTATTTTTGAACCACGGTCAGATGACGAGGTTTTTTTGGTTTTGATTTTTGTTCATTAACGTCGCACTAGAGCTGCACAGTGGGCTATTGGCGGTTCGGGTCCTATGTCGAAGGAAAGACCTTGGCAACGATGCCTCGGTATTTTTGAACCATGGTCAGATGTCGAGGTTTTTTTTGGTTTTGAATTTGGTATTCAATTTCATCGATTTGTTCGATTACATCGATTTATTCGATTTCATCGATGTTCGACATCATCGATGTTCGACATCATCGATGTTCGACGTCATCGATGTTCGACATCATCGATGTTCGACATCATCGATGTTCGACATCATCGATGTTCGACATCATCGATGTTCGATTTCATAGATGTTCGATTTATTCGATGTTCGATTTTATCGATGTTCGATTTCATCGATGTTCGATTTCATCGATGTTCGATTTATTCGATGTTCGATTTATTCGATGTTCGATTTATTCGATGTTCGATTTATTCGATGTTCGATTTTATCGATGTTCGATTTCATCGATGTTCGATTTCATCGATGTTCGATTTCATCGATGTTCGATTTCATCGATGTTCGATTTCATCTATGTTCGACTTATTTGATTTCATCGATGTTCGATTTATTCGATTTCATCGATGTTCGATGTTCGATTTCATCGATTGTATCGATGAAATCGAATAAATCGAACATCGAATAAATCGAACATCGAATAAATCGAACATCGAATAAATCGAACATCGAATAAATCGAACATCGAATAAATCGAACATCGAATAAATCGAACATCGAATAAATCGAACATCGAATAAATCGAACATCGAATAAATCGAACATCGAATAAATCGAACATCGAATAAATCGAACATCGAATAAATCGAACATCGAATAAATCAAACATCGAATAAATCGAACATCGAATAAATCGAACATCGATGAAATCGAACATCGAATAAATCGAACATCGATGAAATCGAACATCGAATAAATCGAACGTCGAATAAATCGAACATCGAGTAAATCGAACATCGAATAAATCGAACATCGAATAAATCGAACATTGACTAAATCAAACATCGAATAAATCGAACATCGATGAAATCGAACATCGATGATGTCGAACATCGATGAAATCGAACATCGATGAAATCAAACATCGACAAAATCGAACATCGACGAAATCGAACATCAATAAAATCGATTAAATCGATTAAATCGATTAAATCGAATAAATCGATTAAATCGAATAAATCGATTAAATCGAATAAATCGAATAAATCGATTAAATCGAATAAATCGATTAATTCGAATAAATCGATGTAATCGAACAAATCGATGTAATCGAACAAATCGATGTAATCGAACAAATCGATGTAATCGAACAAATCAATGAAACTGAATACCAAATTCAAAACCAAATTCAAAATAAAAAAAAAAACTCGCCATCTGACCTTGGTTCAAAAATACGAGGCATCGTTCCCGGGTCTTTCCTTCGACATAGGCCCCGAACCGTCTCCATTACCCCACTGTGCAGCTCTAGTGCGACGTTAATTAACAAAACCCCCCTAAAAAAACCCTCCTCATCTGACCGTTTTTCAAAAATACAATTGCATCGTTCCCGGGTCTTTCCTTCGACATAGGCCCCGAACCGTCTCCATTACCCCACTGTGCAGCTCTAGTGCGACGTTATTAACAACCCCCCCCCCCCCCCCAAAAAAAAACCTCCTCATCTGACCGTGGTTCAAAAATACGAGGCATCGTTCCTGGGTCTTTCCTTCGACATAGGCCTCAAACCATCGCCAATAGCCCACTGTGCAGCTCTAGTGCGACGTTAATTAACAAAAACCGGAAAAAAACGCGTCATCTGACCGTGGTTCAAAAATACGAGGCATCGTTCCCGGGTCTTTCCTTCGACATAGGCCCCGAACCGTTGCCAATAGCCCACTGTGCAGCTCTAGTACGATGTTAATTAACAAAAACCAATACCAAAAAAAAAACTTGTAATCTGACCGTGGTTTAAAAATACGAGCATCGTTCCCGGGTCTTTCCTTCGACATAGGCCCCGAACCATCACCAAAATGGCCGCTGTGCAGCTGCTGTCGCTCGTATGTCGATGTATTAAGATTCTATGGTCAACGTTCCACTTAACAATTACACAGCTACTAAACATGGCTCTGTCTAGGTGATGTTGACTGTGCGTAACTGTGCGTAAAAGTTTTACTACAATTTACACATATACTACAATTTTGAAATCAAAAGTCAATCGCGAACGTTTTTTCATTCATAAATTTTGAAAGGTCGTCACGTGTGAGTAGCGATTTGTTCTGAGATGTTTGCATCACGATGATGACGTCATATTCGCTCTACTACTACTATTCATGCTCGAAGGCTAAATCTGGTTAGTTTAGATTGTGTATGTACGTGAATTAAACAATCCTACGTGATTCGTAAATTACTAAACTATATTTATACTTATTTCTTTTATGCAATTTAAATATGCTCTTTTAAGTATTTCAATGATGACGTCACGTGCATAAAATTCGTAAACACTATAAAAAATGACAGGATTATATTTATTCATGTTTCATATTTTTGAATGCAAACGATTTTTGTTCATGTTCTTTTTAAATATTTATTAGAAAACTTATAGTATTTACCAGACAAAAAAGTAACGTGGTTAGAATTTGTTTTTTTCTTTATTTGATAACGCAAACTTTTTTTTTTTATTATTTTATTTGAATTTTAATTCTCTAACGTTTCTTTCGGTTATTTATGACAAAAAAAATACTTTATTTTAGAATTAAAATTATAATAAAAATATGTCATCACAAATATTTTACACGTTTTGAATGAAAATTATATATGATGAATTAAATAACGTTTAACTTTTATTGCTTTAAAACCTATCAACACTCATACGTTATGAATAATTTTCAATGGCAAGAATTACATTGAACTTTTAATCTGCTTATTTCACCTTCTAAATGATATTTTTTTAAATGAAACCTATTTCAATCGAATTGCATATTTTATTACTTAATAATATTTCGAATGAATCGAATTAAATGCACATGTTTTGAAATGTCCATACCGATGATTAGACGTTTCATGATATTTTTATCTTCTAATAATGTCTTTATATTATCGAAAGAAGTTTAAGCTATTTGAAATGTTCATATGATTTGTTAGACGTGTCAAGATTGCAAAGATAAAATGCAATTTTGCAAAAGTAACTTAAATTAATGTATTTAACGATCTTGAGCATCTAATACAACCATTCGCACAATTGTAGCACAAAGTTTTCGTTTGCATACTAAACCTTGACAATATTCTTATAGTTCAGTATTTCAGTAACAATATGTCGTGATGTTTGCTCTGGTGTAAGTGAATGGACTTTTAAATGCTATGAAGGAGACTAGCGACCTCGTAATTGTAGGGCTGTGAGTTCGACTCCCGACGCGTTCTTCGAAAATTATGTATTAAGTTTTCTTGTTAGATAGATCCCTATGGTATCTTGGGGCCCGGTTGCCTAGACAAGTTGTAACGATCTAGTGCTCGGAGGGTTGTTAGATTCGTTACTAAAAAAGTCGTCGAAACATATCCACAATTTTAACCGGCGTATACAAGGAACTAATGCACGTTAAATCTGATTGTGGTCCTGACGCCTAATGAGGTTGGGTCGGGTGCCAGCTTTTGTGTTATCCTCGTCATCCGTCCATAGTTAAAAAAAAAAGTGATTATGTTATCGAGTCTTTCCTTTGAGATGTACTCTGAACTGTCCCCAATAGCCCACTGAGCAGCTCTAGTACGACGTTAATTAACAAACCGATCGAATCTTGAACAATTGCTAGCTGTAGCAATGACGAAGATCAGGGGCGACGGGGACTGCCATCCCACTTTTTTGAAAATTTTGACAAATATCCTTGGATTTTGTTAAAGAGAAAATTAGCCATTTCCTCACTCACTTTCAGCACTCCCCCCCCCCCCCCCCACTTTGTTTCTCGTGTAATTGCCGCCACAGAACTCTAGTGCGTCCTTATTTAAATCAACCCACCTGACAAAACACGACACATTTCTCGGAGCAGACGAAAGAGTACTTTTTAGTGGAGAGATAACCCGACAGACGAATTTGCGGAGCACTCGAAGGGGTTTACGGAGCACCTTGACTCGAGGGGATACTTATTCCGCCATGCACCCGACTACTTGTCGCACCAGGGGACATGAGACCACGAAATTGTTGCAACGCGACGAATTATATCGCAGCAGCACGTGGCAGTGACAAGCGACCACCCAAGTCGAGTGACAGGGGGGAGGTCCAGGTCTGCGTGGGAGGTCCGACACTGTGTGAGGGATGGGGGACACCTAGAGGAGTCTTTTCGGGATTGAGAGCAACCTGTGTGCATCAAACGGTTTTACATTTCCTGTCTGAGACAAGACTTTCGGGAAGAAGATCACTGGTGATATTGGAACCGAGATTTCGTTTCTGTGATATGAGCGGAAGTGGGCGGGGGGGGGCTCTGAGTCCTTTTACATTGATCTAATAAACAACTTTTGAATTTCTATGAGCGTACAATAAAATTTTGCACACTTTCAGAGTTAACATTATCTTTTTTTAGCATTATACCTCTTATTTATTTTTTTAGCATTAGGCTACTTTCGTCAATTTTTACAATGTTTCGTCATTGAATACCTTGACTTTTGACGTGACATGACCTTCAAATTGTTAGTGAAAGTAATTTACACCGATTAAGGTGGGATTAGCTCATTCGGTTCTAATTTTGTCTCTTATATGTATATTGCCATAAGTAAAATAAGCTTTTAATGACATTGTCTATAGTGTGCCTGATTATATCGGTCTAACAGGTACTTATCTTCGGACATTTATATCTTCGGACCAAGAGGTGCTTAGTTTGAGTCGTGCATTCGTCTTTTATTTAAAATCATTCTCCTTTATAATGAAAAAAAATTTCTTTAAAAAAAAAGTCCTCCGTTTGACGAAATTAATTGGAGCATTTTTCAGGCGTCTATTTCGTCAAAAATGACAAAAGTTTCTTCAAAAATAAGTATGCATTTTTAACTGTACAAGGATTTTAATTTTAAGCAAATATAGTATTGAAAACTTATTTTCCATCTGAAAAGAACGAATTACGTGCTTACTTATTTCCAAATAAGAAATAACCTAGTTTCATTTAAGTAATGTAATGTCGGTTTTTTTTACACCCTCTCTATGTATTTATAATAATAAAACAAAGAGGTTTGTGTGGGTGTAAGACACTTACTTCCTCTGTACATAAGAGTCCAAAACTTTAAACTTAGGTACTATTTAACCTAAAATTTTTTCACTTGTTGATTAAAATGTTTTTTTTTTAATTTAATGAATTTCACCTAATATATATATATATATATATATATATATATATATATATATATATATATATATATATATTTTAATTTTAATTTCATTTGTAAAGAAATCATCAGCATTGTTGTAAGTTCTTACTTAGAATTAAAAATACAAAACCTGCATATACAAAACTTAAAAAGCACAACCCGTAATAAAAAAAATAAGCCTCGAAGAACGAAAAGCGTCACAGATTGTGTTAGTTATTCATTTAAAAAGCAAGAAATTATAAGGTGTTTGAAAAATTGCTGAAAAGTTACTAAAAATTAAAAGAATAGTAAATAATTTTTCAACGTATAGTAAAATTTTAGACAGTTTATGTGCTATTAAATAAAAGTTGGGGTTCTTAAAGACTTGGGGCCCTAGGCCCGTGCCTAATGGTAAATTAGGCTCTAGTTACTTTACTCCTTGCATTTACACCTTACTCTACCTGATGAAAAAATGTTCACATTTGAAAAATGGCAAGAATATATTTTTCCTATTACAAATCATTTTGTACACCAACATCATTCCAGTCCAATATTTCAGGTTAATTGTATACTTGGCAATTGCGAAAATACTCTGTACATATATAAATTATAGTATATTTTGCCATCCACTAAATATTTCATTTTTATTGCATTTTATTCTCTTCGACACTAAGAAATTATAAATCGTTGCAAATTTTCAAATATACTTCCATAATGTTAAAGTAAATTTAGGTATCGGAAGTTCCTTCATTAACATTGTTTACATAAATCTAATTAGAAAACGACACTGCCATACTTTATCAAAATAAGGATTTATTTTAAATATACAGCTAAATCCTGAATAAATATTCGTCTTGACTAAAATTGCCGGGATCGCTACTAATACCCATTCAAAACTTTCTTTAGAAACGCAATACAATTCTTTTTGAAAGCTCTCACAATAAGGCGATGACATTTTCTACCTGTCCAATCACCCATCGAAAATTCAATAGAATTCAAACGTGTCGATTTTTCAGTCCTTTCCAAAAACGCCGACAGGTTTCCCTCCGCGACCACAGGTGATCCCGACCCCGAAAGACGTCATTCGATATTTTCCCGCCTTTCCCCCGCAGAACGGCCAATCTCCGAGAAATTATGAGCTTACTTTCATGACAGCCCAACAAATCTCCAGCAGAATCCTATTTATTTGTGCGTTACGCCTCCTTCTGCTTCTTTCAGGAGCAGTCCCATTTCCAGCTCTCTGCTGAAAATAATGAAGCGAAACAGTTAATAAAGTAGGACTCGGAATGGGAAGAAACCCCGCCCAGATGGGCGTCTGGGAAACCCGCTGTTATGTCACCTGTGAGTTGTACGCATTGGCTAATATCTCCATTAGTGGTGCCGAAGATCAAAGGGACCGCGGTGCTATTGGGACCACCCAAGGGGGGAGCGCTGGCTGT
Organism: Troglohyphantes excavatus; assembly: GCA_963932185.1. Taxonomy (NCBI): domain Eukaryota; kingdom Metazoa; phylum Arthropoda; class Arachnida; order Araneae; family Linyphiidae; genus Troglohyphantes; species Troglohyphantes excavatus. The sequence continues at coordinate 43,286,667 of OZ010675.1, forward strand.
TATACCGCAAAAAGGCATAAAGTTCCGATTGGTTCCACTAGCTGCGAGCGAACTATTTTCCCATGACTCCCGGTGCAGCAGAAAAGAGGTAATGTGTGACAACAAAAAAAATATGTGCAAGTTTTCTTTTTGTTGCTGTTGTGATTCTTGTTTTCTTTTCCGTAATCCAACTGCTGAGCAATTTTTTTTAACCTTCAGTCAGGTGATTATTTGTAGGTTTTTTTTTTAGCTGTGGGGATAATCATTAAATGCGATTAATTCTTTAGGATATCTTCATTGATAAAGAATAAACGAATGTGAGAGACTCCACAAGAACTGCCTAATATGCAGGAGAGTAAGAAAAACCATCTTTTACTCTCTTTGTACCCAAGCGTGTTTCATGTAATCGCAACCAACCATCAATGAATATCGGAGCTAAAATTTCTTTGTAATTTCATCTTAATCACGCTTTCATCTTAATCACGCATTATAACTTTTGCCTTCATAATTGATGACACCATTTTCCCTAAATTGACGAACTCATACGATTTCTGTTATGAGATGTTCATCTCAAAACGGACACACTATAAACAACAAACTCTTTTATAGTGCAATGAAGGGCTCTAAGGATAAGGATTGTTATAATAATATACATTTTTGGGACAATATAGTTTTGTTTACCCTTTATTTATTAAACCGGATCCGGAACGTGGAAAAATTTTAGCAATAACTTGAACTTCATAGGGATTAATAGCGGGGGGGGGGGGGGGCAAAACTCCCTGCTAAACTAAAAACGAAATATAAAATAATTAAAAAAAAAAGGAGTACCAACTTTAAGAAAAAAAGCGCTAAAAAGTATAAAATAATTTTTAATTTTACGAACAAGTTGAAAAAATGTAATTTTTTCATTTTAATTATTTACTTACTACAAATTTTTGAAGTTGGCGTCAATTTAACAAACACTATTACCAAACCTTTGGCGCCGATTTAAACAATTTGTAATAAGTGAAAAATTAATAAGAAATATTTAAATTTTTCAACTTGTTCATAAAATTAAAAATTATTTTTTAAACTTTTTAGCGCTGTTTTTTTTAAAGTTTATTTCCTTTTTAAAAAAGAAAAATAATCTTAAAAGAAAAAATCAACTTGTAGAAAAATGTACTAAAAGGTTTTTAAAAAATTAAATTTTTCGTACAAGTTGAAAACATTGAATTATTTTATATTAATTTTATATTTATTACAAATTATTTTAATTGGCACCAAAATTAAGGTATGGGTTTTATAAATTGACACCAACTTCAAAAAGTTATAATAAGAATAGAATTAATATTAAATAATTCACCTTTTGTCAACTACTATGTAAAATTAAAAATTATTTTTTACTTTTTCGTGCATTTTTCTTAAAGTCGGTTTTCGTTTTTTTTTTTTTTAACGAATATTTTATTTTTTAGTTTTTAATTTAACAAGAGACTTCGCCTCCTGTTATTTTTCACCAAGAAATCACAAGTTATTCCTTACATTTTTCCACGTTCGGTTCCGTTTTATTAAATGTTGGGTAAACAAAACTGTATTGTCTCAATAATGTATATTTGCCAATAAATGCTGGATGTACAAAATGTAATTGTTCGTTTTTGTTTTTTTGCCAAAGTGAATTTTTCTCCACTGAACAAAAAAAGAATTTTCGAAATCGGACAATATTTGTTTTCGAACGTTCCGGTTAATTGAGAATTTCGGATAGTTAAATGTCGGATAACAGGATAACTGTCCCAGTAACACATCCACTATTCAACAAAACGGATTTTTCCAAATATCTGAATTAGAACAGAAATCATATGCGAACATAAATAAAATATTATATTAAAAAAATTATGCATTATACTAATTAGCATAACTGCTAATTATAATTTTTTTTATATTAGTAAATATTTGGAATTAATTGAGATATTCTCCTTCCCCCATAATTCTTGGAATTGCCACGCCACTGTCTTCTACCAAAAATACCAATCTAGTACATAGTAAATTATATATACGGGCTATACATACCAATGCTATGAAATTCATAGTAATGTTAATAAATATAAATGGCAGATGTATTTTATTAATAACTTCGATTTATTTATAAACCTCCTTCGAAGCATTTTGCATGCAAAGGATTTGGACACGTCTGCATAAGAAGCAGTTTCGAACTTAGAGCGAACCACCAGTAAACGGTCATTAAAAACAAAAGGATTACTTAATGTGTTTTTTAAACAATCCCTACTTCCTTGAAATGATAGTCCGTTTGATGCCGATAAACAATTACGGTTCAAAAGAAAAATACAGCAGATATTTTACCTTTGTGAAAAAATTTAGATATTTATTGCGAAGTTATTGTTTAAATATTCAATGCAAACGCAGTTTTATGCCAAAAATATTAGCAAACAAAATACTTTTTGAAAAATACCGCCCTACAATTAATTTACTCGAAATTATAAAAGTAAAACGTTTAAATTTGTATATTTTTTTCTGACGTTTATTAAATTATAGTGTGATTTTTCATTGCGCATTAAATCGCGGGTAACAGATAGTATAAATATAAATCCTCATTATATCAAAGGATGATGAGTTCAGGGTGCACACATATATTTCTTATTTATTTATTTACAGAAAGAAGCCTATATACATTATACATGGTTCTCGGCAAAGGAGGACAACGCATATATTAAATATTTCATAAATTCGTACTCTAATGAGTTTAAATGCTTTGTAATTGATATTTTCAATGTTTAATGATGCTTAATTTTTCGATGCATCCTCCTCGATGCTTAATGATGATGTGCTTTTAAAAGAATTTACGAAACTCTCAAGTCGAAGGTATAAGGAATTCCGCCAACGCTCCTTCCATGTAGACATATGCGATCATTAAAAGCAATTACATAATTTTACGCATTCGGATGCATCCGCGGGTCACTCAAAAGTTCAAATCTTTTCATTCTTCAAATTGCTATTGCAACCAGTGACAGCAATTTGCTAGGTATTTTGGAGCAACGGTCAATTGTAAATATTCATGCATTCTCAAACACCATCAATTTGTCGCAAGGCCGAATATACTGGAATTAATTTTGGTGAAGGTATTTTTAAGTAGAAGTAATTGTTATAAAAGACATTTAATAGATGCGTCATTGTCTAAACTCGTCAAGCTCGCATGATTCGTCGTGTTAACAATATTATCAGTTCTCAATTCTACTTGGTTAATTAGATTAACTAATCCCTAAAAATAAAAATTATATCACTAAGGAATTCTTTATAAAACAGTTAAGTAATACTAAAATGTTTTTTTAACTAATTACCAATTAGTACATGACGCAAAGACAAATATAAACAGGAACTATAAAGTTTCAAATTCGATTTTGTAATACTTATAAAGTTTTAGAGACGTTGCACAAATTTCAAAATGTGATCATGATTCCAGCAGCTTTGTGGCGGCACTCTACAGGGTACAATTCGCATTGCTGAGAAACCTATCTAAAATATTTAACGATCTTAAGGGGCTGTTAATTTATTAAGTTTTTGAGGGAGGGTTTTGAGGGAGGGCGCTATTTGGGGGAGGGGGTGTATCATGCACGACTATGGCCCGACAGTGGGCATGTCAGTGGTTGCATAGCATAAAAAAACTGTAGAAAAAAAATGCATAAATGTCTTTCACAAATTTTACTATTAGTCACATTTTGTAGAAATCATAATCTTTCTAATGCGATGTTTAGTAAAATACACAGAATAGAAGTTTTAAGGACTTGCTTTTTAAATGCAAAAATTTATCGCGACATTTGCAAGGTTGAGCAGGGTGGGGTGTGTGTGTGAAGAAGAACACTTGAACAGTACTCGGCATATGGGAGGAGGGGGTACAAAAGGTGGAAAATAATGCGACGTAATAAATGATTGCTCCTTAACAATAAATAATTACGTCACGTTATTTATTTTATTAAATTAATTAATTTTGTATTTATTGTGTTATTAAATTAACATGGAATAGAAAATATTATGTGCGTCGAAAGTCATGTGACACTAGAAATATCATTAACATGAGCATTTTGTAGGTTTGATTCATAGCATTGCATAGAATGTCTAGCCTAAGAAAGTGTGAAATATTAATCGTTTCATACTTTGACGTCCAATTTTCGGCATTATATATATCGCCTAGTCATTCTATATAATGCCTGCTTTTCACATATTGCCGGATAAATATATATATTTAAAGTATTAATGACTTCTTTGCATGTTTTGTTTAAAGATAATGTGCTCGCTTGAATGAACCTTGATTTGCCTTAACTTTTGACACATTTCTCCATCCGATATTACACGTTCGATGCACCGAAATGATGGTTCATCGAAACGCGAACCGAAGAAGACTTGAAGAGGAAGAATTCGTTAAACCTCACACAGTGTGCCTCATCGGATTTCATTACTCAATGAGAAAAAAAATTCAGACTTGCTTTCTTTTCCAGGAAGAACAGGTGTTTCAACAACGAAATATAGATGCTAGGACAAAGTTTCAGTCGATGATACATAATATTAATGTGCCCTAGGGCTATTAATGAGTCCATGACTTGTTTTACAGACTAGTAAGTGGAAATATTCATCTTTTATCATATTGTGTGTATGCATTTGTTTTGTAATTACTTTTTTCCCTTAATATACAGTATTGGATTTGTAGAGTATTGTAATTGAATGAAAGGACGGGATATATATTTTTTCATTTTAGGATTTTTATGTCAGTGAAGTATCATGAGAACAAATAAATAGAAGTAAAAAAATAACAAATAAATAAAAATAAAAAAATTCAAGAAAAATTCGAATTCTAATAACAAAACATAATCAATTGAAAAAGATTTTTTTAACGGCTTTAATTCAAAAAACAATAATTTATAGACTTTTAGTTTAAAAATTTTTACCTAAAATTAAATTATTTATTTTACCTAATGTTTCATTTGATATTATTTTACTTCATATCTTTTGTGAACTATAGGAAAATAAAGTATTTCAGTTAGAGTAAAAAAATCATTTCGGAGTTTCTAGTATTTTTAAATTTTTTAATTCCATGGTAACGATAGGAATGATTTGCTAGTCAAGAGAGAGCTTATTTCATATATACCTTAGTATTTTATGTATACCTTTGAGAAACCTTTAGAAAAAAAACCGTTAGAAATACATGCAGTTATAAAACACATATTAAGTTTGATTTCATTTTGAAATATAGAAAGTTTAATTTTGATCTAGTGTCGCCGGCTTCCGAATAATTTACTTTCATCCATATAACGTATTGTAAAAGGATTCTAAAAAAAGAGAAAAAGTCGGTTGTGACTATATTTTGGAATAGTTCACGTGAAATTATAGGAATTACAGAAGAAAGATATTCAAGCAGTTTCGTCTGATTCCGCGGGGTGACATCCAAGCTCCATATGTGCTTTGTTTAATTTTACGATTTTATACGCATGGTTGTATAATTTTCTGTCGAAAGAGACCAGATTTAATAGTGCTGTTTGCCACGAATTTATAGTTTCGGAATGTATCGCTGTAAGCAGGCACGTAGGTATAAATTTTTCATGGGGGTGGTTCAGTAACTGAGCAACGGATTTCTTTAGGCAGCTTACCCCCCCCCCCCCACATTTTTTAAATATATGAACTTTTATTCAAGTAAACAGAAATACGTTGGCATATAAATACCGAAACAGCAACTGTTATCATTTATTTTTCATGAAATCGTTACCAATATCGTTAACTATTTTTCAAATCAGTAAATATCACTCCCTAATTATGAAATAAAATTAGAGAACAAATTTAAATTTTAAGATTCCTTGTTTAGAATAATATATTATTTTGGTTACAATTTATGTTTCTACAGCAGCATTTCGCGATCTTTTCCCTTTGCCACCTAAATTCAAATGCTATATAATGAAACACGATGACGTCAAGTTATGCTTAGTTTGAGATAAAAAAATGCCCTCAAATCATGTTTTAAAGCCTTTTGAAAACTATTTTCTGGGGTAAGACCCCCGGAAAATACGAGATTTTCCCTCATGCGAACTCAACAAAAAGTATTATACTAGAAATTGAAATTTTTCTAGTTTTTTTTTAAGTATTTTTAAGATTTTTACAGTAATTCGATTTTTAATTATTATTGTTGGCTTTCAATGGGAGGGGTTTGAACCCCCTGAAACACACCCTTACCTACGTGCCTGGCTGTAAGATCTCCTTAAAAACGTAACGTAGTGTTCATATCCTGATACTCTCATGTCAAAAATACTCATATTAGAAATAGTACAAAGTTAGCATTTTCCTTTCCCATACCTCTTTGAAATAAGTTCAGGCGCCACTGTCTGTGATTAACAGTATTCTAAATATTTTTTTTAAATTAACGTTGCCTCAAAGTACTGGGCATTTAAACAGTGGTCTATTTTGAAACCAGGCCATGGCTATGTGTAAGGTCTTACATACAAAGTAAAATTGTGCAATAGAAAAAAAAGCCATGTTTTAACCCCAAAATAAGTAAGAAGTCTAGTTTTTTTGTAGTTTCCTCATACCAGCCTTAGGGAGAACCCTAGGCAATGCCGACTCAAACGTTTCTTCTTTGAAAAGCAATATACCCTACCACCCGCGTCACTAATTGCTTAATGGCGACATGAAAAACGAGCCATAAAACCTCAAACCCGCCACACTGCATCGAATCGACTCCTCCAGCCAATGACCACACAAAACAAAACTCCAGGCTGGCTCCAGGAGCACCCCAGGATCTGCAAAAGTAAAAGCCGACCATAAATGTGACAGTGGCAATAGAAGCGCGTAAATTTATTGACGCTGCCCCGAGTCCACAGACGCCATAAATGAGGTGGCTTGCGTGTGGTCAGCCGCAGCCAACTGATATTCATCAATACTGCCGAGAGGCAAGGTTTTTAACAGGCGTCATGCTCGAAGGGAAATGGGCACGTTTCTCTTTCAGAGGAATTTCTTGCTTTATTTAAAGATCTGTTAACAATGGTGGAGGGAGACTTCGTCGGAATGCCGAGTGGGCATGCTGAGTTGGGAATTTAGTTAGCCATTTCGTTAGCGAGGAATCCATTGTAACAATCAAGTCCAACTTTGTGCGATGGGATGGGATTGGGAGAGATGGAGTCCTGTTTAATTTTTGTTTGTCGCAATAAAAGTTTAACAAAGCAGAGCGATTCTGTAGAAAAGTCATGAAGATTTCTATCGCTTTAGAGCGTTTGAGAGTTTATTGCTTGGTGCCTATTTCCATTGCCAATCGTAATAGATTTTGTAAATCTTAAAACTTTTAATGCCTCCTGTACTGTAGAGAGAAAATGCATAACCTATTGGAAATGCACTGAAATTGTTTTGTGATAAAAATGTAGTACATTTAAAAGCGTTTTTAGAATTTTACATATTACAAACTTTTAAAAATGTATGGCAGCTTAAGCTTTTGTCATTACTTACATACACAGAGGACCCTAGACAGAAATGCCATACTACTTTTACTACAATGTATAATGTATGGTCCATTCCAAAACCAATTTTTATAGTTTGAGGAATAACGTTGGTCATAACTTCTTTAACGGTACACTATAAAAAAAAAAATGGTACTTAAAAAAATGAGTACCTGAACCTACTCATTTTTCTTATGTATAATTGCATCGCAAATGAGCTATGGCGTACTCAAATTTAAGTAACCGTCCTTTCTCAAAAATGAACAATGTGATTTAATATTGCTAATCTCAGCTGCTGTTCAAGCGATCCTAATAAAACCTGACAGACTTAAAATAGTTCTTCAGAAGATGGTCTTCCATATTATTTGATGTCGATTGCTTAAATAAAAACTAAGTTATTGAAACGTAATTATCTTCCCATTCTTTTGGTACACCCTTTTTTAATTTTTTGTTTGTTTAAAACTTCTTACTGTCGCTCTGGTAAACGTATAAGGCACAGGACTGCGGTGAAGATCTGGATTCGATTCTCAATAAGACTTGGTTGTAATTGTTGTTATTTATTGAAAGTGATTTATGAAGGTAGCATATGTAGGCAAGCATCTACTCATTGTACTCATGGACATGTATTACTCGATAACATGTATTTTTCAAAATTGAAACTTAAGAGCCATTATAAGCATCGAATATATTCATAAATGAGTACATTTGACTTATGTTTGAGAACATATTTTGAACAGTCTACTAGAACCTGCGGACTGGCAACTTGTTCTTCTATTATTCCCAACTTTTACCCACCAAAATTTTATTTTATTACTTTCAAGACTTTTGAAATTCAAATATTTATTTATAAACAAAATACAAACCGTGAATGGGTTGAGATATTTCTGTACATTTTTAAGACATCCCGTTTGCCCCTACCTAAAAAAAAGGACAGTTCTCAAAAACTATAGGTTAAGAAGCAATAAAAAAGAGAATTAAATACAGTTCATGAGTTTTTTATCACACACACAACAGCCATGCACTTCCCAAATAGGAAAATCGCCATTCCTACTTGCGTTAAGGTAACTGAATTGTTGTCACTCTGGTGGTTTTGTGTACAGATTTGTTAAGTTGTGGTCTACAGTAAAGTTATTAATAACTTAAAAGTAAATTGCAGGCAGTGATGCAGCACCAATAGACGAGCCGACACTGCGAGACCTTTAATTTACCCTTTCCAACAAAATCCTTTTTTTATGGCTTAATAGACAAGGCCACAAAAATTCCGCGACGCCTTAAGCAGTGCGGTAATTCGTCAAATTAGTGAGAAAACACTAACGCACCGGCAGCGTAACCTTTAATTGCCGAGTAGCTTGAAATATTAAAAGTTAGTCTTTCTCATGATATAGGTATCCTTTGTTGGCACTTCTTTTTCTTCCTGATGCAGGGCACGATTATTTCTGGTTCCTGGGCTAATCAGGTTCGACTCGGATGCCAATCAATTCGAGATTTTGCAGTCACGTCCCTGTTATTCTTGTATTTTTTTACGAATTACCTTGGCCAGTTTATTTTATTTGGTTATTTATTACAATCCATTCGTTTCCAGAGATTATTTAAGGTTTCTTTCCTTCTCTCGGAAATAATATATATTTTTTGAAGATTTTCATGAAATGTTGGTTAATGATATTTTGTAAAGCGTGACTTAAGGTAAGTGTCGATTCACGTGGTACTTGGTTATTTTCCGGTTCAAAGTTTGAATTTTCAATTTAAAATTAAATTGATTTTAAAGAAAAACTGGATGATTAACGATTACGCTTTTACTATTCAGATTTCATAAAAGTTAAAGAATGTTTTATCATTGATACTTAAATTAGCAATTTTTATGAAGCTATTCTGTAGTCTTATAAATATTTTTTCATATTCTCATGGAATTAACAGTTATACAATATATTTGTGGAACTAGAGCCCGATTTAAAATATTATAACTGACAATATTTTCGCTGATTTAAGAGTAAAAATTTCTAGCTTGCAGCCAAATTTGGACGAGATTATGAACCAAAAAGAACGATGTCAGTTATACCCATACAGATCGAAAATCAGTGCATTAACTAACTTAAGTGACTATTACAAAGTTTTCATGAAAGTTTAATGTACAAGTAAGAGGTTAAATATAATTAAACTTCTGATTGTGGTGTTATATTTTCTATGTATTTGTTGGGCAAAATATTGACCATGTTCTTTATAAAAACTGTGTAAAACGAAAAAAAAATTATAAAATGAATTTCGGAATTTTCTTCACTTTATTTTCATGCTCAAACGTAATTGAAACGTATACATGCCCCCAAGAAGAGAGGGGATTTCCACGAGCATATATGAAAAGTGAATTCGCAATAATATTTTAGTTTTAGCTAGGAATTCCCGGTTTAATGTTAATTGGGAACTACTGGCCTATACTTTGAAAAATTCGTTATTAATTTACAATTTTTCGATAATTTTCAGGATTTTTTCCAAAAAGAAACCCGTTATAATTTCTTGTTTTTGAGATATATAGTGAATTGATTATGTATTTGTTTTTCATTCTTCGAGACTATATTTTACAAGATGAGGGGGAGGGGGCATCAGTGTTACCGTGGCTATGATATTTAATTTTCTAAATAACGCCCTGCATCTATTGACCAAAGAGATAGAAGATCCCGGAAGACACAATGTTTATTTCAGTCACTCGGCTAATTTTCCCAACATTTTTAGTAAATGTTACGGTAATTTATTTTAAAAAGCAAGTTTCACTTTAATTGGGGCTTCACTTGTTTCCGCATCACGAATTTTTACGTCAGCATTTATTTTAAGGAACACCCTTTCTACAGCTGGCTTATGCCAGAAACAAACAATGTTATGATTTTCTGCGCTTAGATGATTTCGGTGAACATTCTTCTTTTCTGGCGTATGCCCGATGCGAATAAAATTTAAGACTATTTTTTAAGTTTTCATTGCGAAAGAAAAATAATTTTGATATTTTTGAAATCTATTTACCACATTCAAAATATATATAAATATAAATATTCACACCAGACACACCAGGTTTTGTATTTTCAATTTGGTCATCTAGTTTAGCATTTTTATTTATGCTGCCCACCAACCGAAGGAAAATAATAGAGTACCCGCGATTTCATTCGCGTTGATAAATGTCATTTTAATTTTTAATTGTCATGGAAAAATATAATAAACTAAATGTTTAAATTTTATAGTCTAAAAAGTATGGATATTGGTGAAAGTTACTTATACAACGCAATACTAATTATCTAGGTAAGACCAATGACCACGAGCATCAAGCAAACTACCATATCTTTATTAATGTAACATTGTTCCATTTTTTTCTTAAATGTATCTCTCTGAAGGGTAGTTCTAAATACTCGTTTGATATCGGCAAGTTATTGTGAATAGATACTGAACCATTTACCATTTAAACACAATAACTGGTAAATGGTTCAGTATCTATTCACAATAACTTACCGATATCAAACGAGCATTTCCAACCTCCCTTCAGAGAGATACATTAATAACCAAATATTGAAATAAAAAAAGATAATTCTGAAATACAAGTTAGGGTCCAAGCCTAGAAGAAAAATATTGCAATCTATATTATATAATTATAAATTTGTTTTTGCATTTAAGAATTTATATACTTCAACGTGTTTCCATCACACCCAGGTCGCTCAGCTACAATACTTCTAAAATGTCGGTCATGCTAATTAGTCATTAATAATTAGAAGTTATGCAAATTAGCAATTAGTTGTTAATTATTAAAATTTTGTTGATTACTGCCAAATTTGCATAAATTTCTTAAGATATTAATAAATATTGGTAGAAATTTTTTACAATGGGGGAGGACTTGGGGCCCTCACCCTCTTCCTATGCCTATGGTAGAAGAACATGACATGCAACAGAGGGGGAGGGGGTATTGTAAAGTGTGTCAATTTGTGACGTGACAAGGGGGGGGGGGGCGGGGAAGAGGGTCAAAAATATGTAGAAAAGGTTTGACATCATTTATAGACGACCCATAAAATCTGGACGCACCCTTTTTGAGATTAAAAAAAAATGAACAATCATTTAGTTATTTTTTTTCACTCTCAATAAGTAGTATTAGATCATTTAAAAAAAAGTAGACCAACGCCACAGATTATTTTCAAAATTGCAGGAATCTCCAGCCTGAGTTCCACGAAAGCCATATCCATATCAATCTTTTAACTTCCCTTTTTGGTTTTATCAAAAACCCGTCAAATTCGAAATAATAACGAGAAAATTACGCAACTGCAAATCAGAAGCGTCCAAGAACCAACAAAATCGTCAAAAAGCAATTAAAGTTTATTTGAAAGAGAGATAAATAAAACAGAATTCAAATTACTCAGAAATCGGTTAACTGCTAGATTGACGAGCAGATCAAATGAAGAAAAATAAAAGTAGAATATATTTTACTACTATGATCAGAACCGGTGTGGTAATAATTTAATGAAATTGCAAGGCCGATCCTTACATAAATCAATAAAAGAGAACTAATAACAATGATTGTGGACTTGCGGAAGCGCATCTTTTTTTAAAAGAAAACTAAACTATTATTATTTTTCGAATGGAGTCTCAAATATCGGTGCAACCATTGAAAGTTGGCGTTCGAAACCAGTTTCCTCGCCAAGTAGTTAATTATCTTCTTGGATGATGACAGAGCTGTTTACACATGTAGCGTGTATTTTAAATTGTTTAGAAAACATACATTCAGGTAAACCAATTTTTGGAAGATGATTATATTCACAACATAATAGGTCAACGAAATGGTGCGATTTCTTTTTTCATTAAAATTTTTCCATTTTAGAATGCAGTTCTTTGTTTAGAACAAATAAAAAGGCATTTTGGAATACTATAAAATTGGAGAATATAAACAGGTAGAATAACAGTTTGTTTATTCAATTCTTCTTTTATACCTTTCTTAAATAAACATTCTGAAAATTAACATCTGTTTTTCAGTCGTTATTTATTTTGGTACACTAAAAGAGTAGTAGGTATTGCTTTATTACAAGAATATCTTGATTCGAATTTCAAAATAAACCGCTATAATAGCGATAAATAAATAAAAAAAAGTGCGTTTTTTTATCAATACCTATAGATACATTCAAATAATTTTATAGCATTATTTTGTACTGTAAAATAATATTATTTTTAATAGAAAATTAGTGGACATTTTTAGATGTACTACTTTAACTTATTCAATAAACTTGATTCTTAGGTGTTTTCTCGAATAAAAATAATTAAAATTAAATTTGTTATATTTAATATAGTTTTACAAAATAAATAGAATACAGTTATATTTATTTTGAAAATTTATTGTTAATGCATTCTTTGGTTCCTTTAAATGTTTCAGGCAAAAAATCTTACTGATTTCGATTTAAAACAATAAACAATGCTGACATTAATCACAAAATCAGTAAGCAAAAACGAGTACTAAAATTGAAATTAGTACGTTCACACTGTAGCTTAAATCATCGCAAATGTAAGTTCAGACTGTCATATACGATGTCATATTAAGAATTAAAAAAAAAATTTAATGTATCCACTCTTGATTTTTAATACATTTTAACTTTAAAAAAAAACCGCCATAACAGTAATTTCATAATTTAATAATTAAAACACAGACATTTTGTCAATGCCTTCGAATGTGATCCTTGGAAGGTATGGCATTTTTTAAAAAATAAAATTACTTCTCCTTTGCTTTAAGGGGGTCCGATACCCAAAATTCGCAAAAAAATTCATTTTTTTTTTATATTTAAAAAATAATATTCAAACTTATCTTAATAACTCACAAAAAATTCCTATTAATTTTTAAGTTATGAATGTTTTAATGATGTGTTCCTATAACATAGTTGTATCATATGTAAACTTTAAAAGCAAATATCTCTGTTCGTGGTTTTGAAATTTAATGAACACTAAAAATGCTAAGGCTTTTTTACTATTATACTTAAAATCATAATTTTTGTGTGTATAGCAAGATAAATATATTTTAAATAGATGTATGCATTCAGATTTCCTATTTTTACCATAATTTGTTTTTTAAAACCACTTAAAATGGAATTTTATTTTTTTTCGTCAATTTTTTTTCCAAAATTTCTAATATATTTTATTTTTTTAAAGTGATGTATCTGAATCAAAATTTGAATGCATACATCTATTTACATATTATTCAAGATCTTAAATAAAAAAAATTGCTTCAAAATATTGAAAAACAAAAAAGGAGTAGGAATTTTAAAATTGTTAAAAAATTTACTAAAATTTTAATTTAAAAATAAATGTGCAATTTAAAAAAAAAATTGAGCGTCTTAAAATGGTTTTTTTATGCATATTTAGAAAGAGAAAAAAAAATGGATTGTACAAGTATAAAAATAAAGAAAAAAATGTCGAAGGTATCGGACCCCCTTAAGTCGAGCAAAGATACAACAATATCCCATCGAGAAAGAAAAAGAAAGTTTTAATAGAAATATGGTAAAACGAGTAATCCTGGCGTCTTCATATTTGAGGACAAAGGGTTCATTTGTAGAACAACGTTACTTTACTCCATTTGTTTGGGATTTCTCAACTTTTGTAAAGTATGTGAGTACCATGTAGTGCAGATAAAACTATGTTCTGTGCATCAATATACCCTGCGGTAAATAAAAATTCCGAAAATCTATAATAATTTTTTTTAAAGTTGACTTGTTTATTATTATTATTTTTTTCCCTCTGTGGGGTAACGTAGGAAAAGGGGGAAGGGGGTAGGATACTTTACTCCAATGTCCTGAAATTTGCTTTTTTCAATTGTAAACTTTGATTGGAGTGAATAAGACCATTTGGTTTTTATTAAGCACCATTCAAAGTGTATGTTCTATTTCTTCTGTCCAAAAAAAAATCAATTTCTACTACCAAAAAAATTATTTAAAAAAACCAAACAACTTTAAAAGATTCCTAAAGTTCTCTTTTTTTCTCTAACAATTAACGAATTCGTATTGAATTGATCAAACAATTTCTGCTCGTATACTCGTTTCATGTACGGGGGAAAAACAGACATACCGTCACAGGGAAAATATATTATTGACTTATTTCACTGAATGTCCCGCCTTTTTTCAAATGTGAAGCTTTTTCCAACAGTTGGAGTAAAGTTACCCTGCAAAGAGTAAAGTAACCCAACGTCGACAGTATTGAAAATCGATCGTGTGCAAGAATTGACCCACAGAATTTACACAATGTTCAAACCACATTTTATACATATACGCAGTTCAATGTTCTAGATTTCTTCAAACAAATAGAATTAAAATAGTTTTAAAAAGTGTTTTCTGGAACTATAATTATTTACTAAAAAAATAAGAACAAAAAATCGAAGCTTTAAATAAAATCGTAGTATTATAGACATTTTAATTCTCTAACCTCAGATTCAAAGCAGTCCTCAACCTGCGAGCCGCTTGTGGACTTTTGCGTAATCATTTGCTGCCCTATCAAGTTCAAGTTTCCAATAACAGTTTAATTAAAAAGTAAACAAATTATAAAAACGTTTATTTGTTCCATTTCTCTATTACATTTAAATAATTCAAATTAAATGGTAATTTAGAGGTTTCAATTCGAATGGGAATAAGGTCGCATTTGTTTGTTTTCAAGATAAAAATAGTTATCCAGTGTGTTTGTAATTAAATTATTTCATGTAACAAAAATTACTATGTTAACCGCTGTCTGGATTTGAATTGTTTGTCTTTCGAATTTGTCCTTTTTAGTATAGTTCTTCTATGGTGATAGTGAAACTATGAAATACAAAAAAAAAAAAAACTTTCTTTGTAAGTTTAAAAGCACAAAAGAGTGCAGAAGTTGAGTACATTGAATTAAAATTCAAAATATTTAAGAGAAAATAATTATAAAAACAAGTGCACACTTTTTTTTACTATTTTTTTTCAAGTATGCATCATTTAAATATTGTTATGACTTACGATTTAAAGAAGTAGTAATGAAAGTTATCTATAATAATAAAAGTGTGTCTATAATAACTGTCTGTGTCACGCAAAACTCTATTTTACATTGCTCGGACAAGTCTAAAAAATGATGTAGAGATACTATTTAACATCTAATTGTGAACCTGAGGCTTGAAATTTTAAAATTCCGTTTAGTTTTCTGTTCATAACGGTATTAGAAACTATTTTTTTATATGGTCACTTATAAAAAAATTAGTACTATCTATATTGTTATAAAATAAAAAAAATTTTAATCGTAAGATCTTGATAATAATGAAAAACTTTAAAATAAATTAATATTTATTGTGTTAAACAATTGAAAATTGACGATCAAAAACCGCTTTGGCGAAATAACTCTTTTTGACAACTATGCTTCCACGAGAAAAACTAACTGAAAAGTTAAAATTCGGAGTGTACCCGGATATTTCTGACCAGCTTTTTGACTTCGGGAAAATAAAAGAGAAGGAATAAACGTGTAGACCGAAACAATGGTGTAAAAATGTTTTTAGCGCTTGTGAAACAGCTAAGTTTTTTTATATATATAACTAACCGGTTCTGTTCTTTTTGATTTGGTATTTTCAATCATTTAAATGATTAAGCAGAAATTAGTCGAAATTTGGTTTGGTAATTTTCTTCACGAACTGACAATAGATAAATATAAAATATCCCTTTATTCTAAAATTTATTATGAAAGTTATTTTTATTAAAAAATAAATTTTTCTGTGATTAAAGCAACATCCGGAAAAAACGGCTTCGTATACTGGTATTTTCAATTCTTCGGTGAAACATTACGTAGATGCACACCATTTTTCGTTAGTCATTAATTTCAATAAAAATGAAATGTTTTAATTCTTTGTAAATCCATTTGTAACATCCCCAACTAAACATTTGTTCAATTTCTTCTGAAATTAATTCATATAAACCTGATGTTTAATTAGAATTCAATAAAGTCATGAATATTTTAATTAATAAATTCATCGAACTCACATCAAAATTTTTATATGAATAGTGGACACGAAATTCAAAATATATTTTAATGCATTTGAAAAAAAATCCACAGCAGAATAAAATATCTCATTTCGTTTTTTAATAGTATGGTAAAAATTTTATGATAAAATATTATCTTTCTTCATTTGATAAATGTACAAAATGCGATTTATCTACGACAAAATCAAAAACATACAACAATACGTTTTACCGTTTAAAAATGGTATGATAATATGAAGCATTATAACATGTAATTTATCTTTATTTTCTGTTTTTCAAAGTGTTCATTCTCAATTCTACACTAGGGGTAGTCCATGTTTTTTTAACAGTATTCCATTTTTGGGATTTTACTTTTTTAATGTTGTGGTAATTTTAAAATATTGAATTATTTTTGTGAAAATACTGTGTCAGAATAAAAAATAGCTTTAAAACTTTTTTTTAAATGCCACATATCTTTTAAAAAAAGATGGAGAGTTTCCCTTAAAATAAATAAAACATATTAAAAAATATATATATAAAACATACCTAAATAAAATATATTAAAGCACTGAGCAAATAAAATAATACAAATAAACAGGCGATGGAGTTAAAAATTCTATTATTAAGTAGTGATGTAAATAAACAATACTGTTGATGCCTTCAAGTTGCAAACAGGGGACCAAAATTCGTAGATCCGCAGATTTTCTTTAATCTTTTAAATATTTATTGTATTGGATTTTGCTAAAATATTACATTTTATAGTCTATAATATTTCAACTAGATACAATACAATAAATATTTCCTATCCGTATTTTATTTTAGCACGAAAAAGCACACAAATTAAAATTTGTGTGTCTCTAAAAGTTTCGATGGAATAAAAAAACAAATATAGCAGAAATTAAGTAAAAAAAAACACATTTTTACTGATTTTACCAAATGTTAAATAAATGTAAATCTGAACATAATTAACCCTCTGCATATAACGAGATATATTTGTTAATGTGAAAAGTATTTTTTAATTTATCAATATATTATTCCGAAATTTAAATTATCTTGCCAAATTCGCGCTAAAATCGCCAAATAGCTTTTCCTTCCTCCACTTGTTGGAATTGAAACGTCATCCAGGTAGAAGGGGAAGGGGCTGGGAAGAAGAAGAATCTATTCCGCGAACTACATCCGTCCGTAGAGGTAATATTGCGAGGGATCTCAATCTCGGGGCAGGCAGAAGAAGAGGAGAAGCGAGCCCCAAGGAGCCCCGGGGCTGTGAGTAGCACGCGGCCCGCGCTACTTGGGTGGTCGGGGTCACGTGATGCCCCCCCCCCCCCCCCCCCCCTGAAGGCCCGAATCAACTCTTCCACGATTTCTCTCCTCCTTTTATAATACCACACTCGCCATTTATTCATTGCGGGTGTTCTTTAAGAGATAATAAAATCAATTGCTCTTTTGGACGGGGTGACTCATTCATCGGACTCTAAATTTGGAAATACTCGAATACGCAGAAAGAACCTAATTAGGCGCATTTATTATTATAGGAGCGTTCATTTTTTTTTTTAACGCCACGATAGTTTTCAACCTTTTGTACTTCCCTCCATTGTCACGTTAGCTTTAACTCCCTCCTCTCCTACGTTACGCAAACCTTACCTCCCCACGTCACGATAAATTTTTGTAGAAAAAAAAACATTTATATTTTCACTCTGTGTGTATTATCAAACATCCCATTAAGAAGATTGTGATTTCAATAAAAAATTATGTATATCAAAGTTTGTGAAAATAATTTCAACTTTTTCCTCCACTTGTTAAAATTCCTCGCTAATATGTCTCGCTTTCCTGCAATCCCCCCCCCCCCCCAACACAATTCAACTTTTTTTCCCCATATCGATTTCCCACGTCAGCCAACCATAGAGATCCCTCTTCCCAACCAAACTCGCGATACGTAAAATATAAATCACCCAGCCACTTTTTAAAAATATTAATCGGCGACGCGGGAAAATTCTGATCAACCCTATGGCCAGTTCGCCACCGGTTGTGTCTTTTTATTGGAATAGCTGATGACATAACAGTGGCAGCCCGTGGTCGAAAATGTTAGTGCAACCGAAATAATGTTAATCCCCCCCCCCCCTTATTTTCCACAACCCATACATGAACGGAAATTCTTAATTATTTACTACTCAAATCAAAGTTTCCTTTCAATTTTTACGAAATGATAACATGGGAAAAAAATAGAAAACACTTAGTACTTATTTTTTTTTTAAATTAAAGCAATCCTCCTTTCTTTTAAACATGCGAATCGGTGGTCAATTTTAATATTAACTTAAATAACAAAACAACAGCAGGACCATGTCCTTAAAACAACAGCACACAGTAAATTTATCACGAAAACCATTTCCGTTTGGAAATATTCTCGTAAGTTATCGTTTCACCCACCCATCCCAGCGTTTCACGGACGAGCCAATCAGCATATCGAATCTCAAGTGCAGCTAAAACAAGAAAATTCATTTCGGCTGTACCTTCTCACAAAAGCAATGCATTAGCATGGGGAGGAATCTCCATACTATGCAGAGGTTGTCATGGCAACGATGCAGCCGATTTCGAATATCGCTTTTCGGCTGTAGTTTGGATTGAATGGAGTTTTCCCCCTCCTGAATTGGGCATTACGGTAACAGGGCTGCTATTTATCGGAGATTTTGTTTTCTACCGTAGAAATTTCATTTTCAATTCTAATCTTCATTTTAGAAAATTAGTAAAATATCTGATTTTAGTTTTAAAATACTGAATTTAGGTGAAACCCGGCTGTAGTTGCTGTAGTGGGCGAGCCGCCACTGCGACATAAGTGTCTTTTATTGGACATATCTGAAAAAGCCACATATAACATATATTATTTTTTAAATGGAATGTTTGACTAATGACCTTTTCTATTATGAACGACGATACATAGCTACCAATTTTTTTAAAGTTAGTAACATATAGTGTCTATGAGAAACAAAAATACATCTAAAAGGGAGGTTAATAAATATGTTTTAAATATTGATGAAGAATCCTTGTTAAAATTTTAAAAATAAACTAACATATCCTATCATCAACCGAATTAAATATATTCATGTAATATATTTTTTAAATTTCAACTAACAATGAAGAATGTGCGCCGTTTGAAATATTTGTAGTACACGTTGCGTCCAACTTTCTTGCTAATTATTTACCTGCTTTATTTTCTGTTTAATTTCCCAAATAAATTTTCAAAGTTTTATTTTTACTTTGTTTGGACGGATCATGGAGCCTTGACAACTAATATATCTTGTTTGTTTGAAATAATTTATTAAAAAATATTCCCGATTATTAACTTCCGGGCAGACTCTACACCAATTTCAAACTGTGCAGATCTAGTGACTGATCCACTTTAAGAAAAGTAGGAGGTGCCTAATTTCTATCGTAGGAAGGTATGTCCTTTTTTCTATCTTAAGAATATAGGTTCTCATTTCTATCTTCTAACCTATCACCTATCTTCTTACTTATTACCTATCCTAGAAAATAAGAAAGTCTTATTTTCTTCCTTCCATTAAACTACCATCGGAAGTCAGTGATAACGATTGTATGTCAAACGTGAGGGAACAAGAACGAATAATTAGGGGGTACATATCCAATTTCTTTACAATTTCTTCGGAAATGTGTTTAAATTTTCAAAAAAATGGGGAGGAATTTATTTTCCACTTGCTACTATTGAAAGTTGCGTCAAAATCTGTTCAGTCGTTCACATTTCATTGAATAATAAATAAATACCTAACGAACTTCAAAAACGATTATTTTAGTTTGTAAACAGTTCAAAGACTGCTTTTAATGCAATATTATCCAAAAATATTATAATCACATACGTTGTAAATTTTCTTAAAAAATATAAATGAATTCGTAATTTTTCAATTATGCGAGTGTATTATTTTATAATTTACTAATCATGTTTCATGTTAAGATTTATTCTACTACGCGCTTAATTTTATAGTTTGCTCGACATCTTTTTATTATGTGCGTCACATACATAGTATTATTATGTAATTAAAAAAAAAATAACTATCTATCAAAAAGTGCGTAAAATCGTTGGGAATAAATAAGACTCAAACGGTGTCAAATGTCTTTAATTCAAAACATTCGCAAAGATTTATTCAACAAAACAACATTACACATTCACTGAAATTCACTTTAATTCCACTTTGTAATGTTGTAA
The DNA here is from genome assembly GCA_963932185.1 of Troglohyphantes excavatus. Classification (NCBI taxonomy): domain Eukaryota; kingdom Metazoa; phylum Arthropoda; class Arachnida; order Araneae; family Linyphiidae; genus Troglohyphantes; species Troglohyphantes excavatus. The sequence continues at coordinate 43,307,276 of OZ010675.1, forward strand.
AAACATATTTATTCTTTGTATGCATTCATATATAAATCGTAAAAAAGAAATAGTATTATATCCCTTGAAATATCTCACAGCAAAGTAGTAGATTTCAGTAATGGATAGGAATAGGAATTCAGCCTTTAGACCCGAAGTTATTAACGAAAAAAAAACCTGTTTCATTAGGGAAGAAAAATATCTTCCGCATCTTTCTGTGTGGAATTTATAGGAGCCATTTCGGTAATATGCCAAACAAGTAAACATCACGTTTGGCTATTACATTCATCTCAATAGTGTCCGGGGACGAATTAAAAATTGCTGATTTCTTTTTATGCCGTTTATCCAAGATGATTAAAGCCTAAAAAGGATTGCATGACTTTTCAAGCGATTCAGTAGAGAACTTATTTCGAACTTTTTTATAAGTTTAAGTTTTGAACGATTTGACATGATACAATTTTCAATGTCTTAGATGGAATTATATATTTAAAATTCTTTTAATATTGTATGCTAACGTGACGGAGAATATGTTTTATATTTTGATGCATTATTTTTTGGTTTTCTTTTTTAATGACAACAACTGTAAAAGTTAAATTATAATTCTGAAAACGGCAGACAATTTTATTATCATACCGGTAAATAATGATTTTATATTAAATTTTTATATTTTTATATTAAATCGTCCAGTTAGTTCGAAAGTACGAAATAAGATTAAAATGGAGTCAGATTACTGAGTTAAATAGATGAGAATGACATAATAATTTTTCTGATAGAGTCTCTTATCATTTGTGGTATCATTAGCATTTAGCATTTTTGACTTGCTGATTTATAAAAAAAAATTACTTAATTAGCTATTTTATGTTTCATGCTTATTAAATATGTAACCTTTAATGTATTTTTAAAAACCAGAAATGTGGCACGCTTAGTCTTCTCTCCTGTTCTTATGTTAGTTCAGTCGGTCTAATTCTAAATAGAAATATACCAAGCGAATGAACCTTATTAAAATTTCATTTAAATTTAAGTAAAATTCTATAATTTGGTAGAAATTAGTACATAACCTTCATAAATTCGTAAACTGGAGGTTATTTTCATTTAAATAAAAAAAAACCTGCAACATGCATAACTATTATTATAATATAACTATTATCTTAACGTTGAAAAATATAGGAATAGAAAGACCTAACACATATGTACTATAAGTTATTCGAATATATATTTCGATATATATTTAATGTAAAAAGGTATGGATAGGGATACTAAAAGAAATCTAAGTACTTTAAAGTATTGCATTGTTTGATGTAAAAAAGCAAACAAAAATAAACCTTAAAGCTTAAATTCGTTCCTAAATGGACGAGTAATTTAAAGAAAATAGTCCATTGAAAGCGAAAATTTCCAATTATACTTATCAAAATATAGTTTTTTAAAATAACAATTTATTTTTACAGCTGATATTAGATTGTAATACCACAATCAGACTTTACATAAAAATGCTAACGACAATATTCATACAGATAAAAACTGTACTTTAAGAGCCAAAAATTAATGAGACAGTTGAACGAACCTTTTATAAATAATAAGCCTGCTCTAGAGTATTTTTAAAGCTGAAAATAAATATATAGATATTTCCTTTAAAATGTAAGGTTTTTTTTCCATTCAAGTTCTTTGACCTAACTATTGAAATTTAAAACAAGGAAATAATCGGTGAATGCCCTTTCTTTAAATAGGAAAGAAAATCAAAGAAATTAAAGTTGTAAAGGAGGTTTTGGCTTAAAAGTAGAAATAATGTATTGGTAAGTAAGGTTGAATTGGGAAAACTTAAAAATACTAACAGCAAAGGTTTTAATATTGTTACAAAGTTTACAATGGGTTTTTAATGGTTTTTAATGGGCATTAGTTTACAATGGGAATAAAATTTTAATTCTTTAATGCAAAATTTAAATCTACAAATAATTACCAATCTACAAATAATTCATTATAATAAACGAACTCTTTCATACAAAGTGCCACATTTTGTAAAATATATTTTATGTCTGATTAGTTTATATTTCCTTTTCTAATATTTATTATGTTTTCGGATATTTCCATCCTTTAATTGTTGTAACGATGGTTATATTTTTTATAGAAATTTATTTAAGAAGTTAGTTGTAGAGTTTAAATAAAAAAAATAAAATAAACTTAATTTAGCGGATTGACTTAATGGTTGGTTGACGACGTAGAAAATCGATAGAGGGGGAAATTAGTTGAAATTTATTTCACAAACTTTTATATAAGTCACTTTTTTTATAGAAATAACATTCCTTTTAAGTTCTAAGGGATATTTGTAAAATACACAGAGGTGGAAATTTGAAGGAGGGTTTTTAACCGCAAAAATTTATTGTGACGTGAATAGGGGGTACGGCTAACTTGACAGTGCGTGACATAGGAGGGAGGAGAGGTTTCAAAATGGTGCAAAATAGCGTGACGACAAAAAAAATGAACAAAAAATGAAGAAACAAAATAGATGAAACTAATCGTTTGTAAATACTTTGCTATCGAACGATAAAAAAGGTGAGTTTTTTATATTCATTTTGTATACTTTATTGTTATTATGCTTAACGATAGAACGTAAAACGTCCTTCCGGAAGGACACAGCGTCACCTTTACGATCGTATAACAGTTTTATCCTTCCTTCTGTTAGGACGGCCGGTACTACCAACCAGAAAATTCAGAGTTGGCACAAAAACAAAAGTTTAATAATTCAAATTGTAACATTTTTTATATACAAATATGCTTCTGTAATGAAGAACTTTTGCTTGTAAATTCTATCATTAATTTACTGTAATGTTCCATAGACAAATTTTGTAATTCAATTTAAATCCTTTTAAAAACAACATCGATTTGAAATAACTTAGTATACTTTTAAGATACATGTAACTTTTTTATACACGTAAATCCGAGAGTAGGTATCCCGACACTTTAGCGAACTTTGGGAGTGTGGCCAATGAATCGAAGGAAACAGTGGCGGATCTAGGGTCATCCAAAGGGGGAGGGGGGGGGGGGGGGCTAATTTTTTTTGTGGGGGGGGGAAGGGGGAATATATACAAATTTCACCTTTTTACATGTACATTTCAATGATAGCCGTTAAACGGTGTGTGTAAATTCTGACTAAAAATCTTATTTTGATACCATAATGAGATACATGCCGCCAATGTAAAACAACCTTGTGGTGTTTTATTTTGGCGTAATGTACTTTTTAGTTTTGTATGAGAATATATTTTGTCTTGCCGCCTTCTGAAAATAAATAAGGGAATTTTTGCATTCCACGCTGCTCATAAAGCTATCTGCACCCACAGAATAGTTGTTTGGGAATTCTTTCCGAGCAGTCAGTTTTGTCATCTTAACTCCCTTTCGGATAGATAGTCGTTTTGGGGTTCTCGTACCATAATATTTTTTTTGTTGGAATGTAAACTAAATTCTTCAAGTATTAAAAGAAAGAAAAAAAAACATGCTCTAACTCATAAAATAATTTTTTAAATATCATATCTTATAATTTTATGTACACGGATAAATAATGTATTTTACTTAGTATTTGCATCACAATAACTTACAGGGTTGTCAACGTTGGCTTAGTAATATGTTTGGCTACAACATATTGGTGAGAAAGAGCAAATAACACATGCAGAGGAATTTGCCTATCAATTTGAAAAAATAAAAAGAAATTGTGCCGGAAATTACATACACCGATTTATTGAGAATATTGTGGGGGTCACTTCATATACCTAATACTTTGACTTGGGCCTTGTGATCACTTTGGTTTGACTGGTAGAGTATCGGTGTAGCAAGCAGAATGTTCCCTGTTCGATTCCGAGTCATAGCCAAAAATTGTATAGTGCTATATTTGTGACTTCCGGGTTACAGATCAACGCTACCTTCGAACAAACGCCACATCGAATCGATCACAACAACTTCAACCAGTGCCCACGTGATAACACTTCACGAGCATCTCAATCATTTGTTCCACAGTCCGACTCACTGAGAGGGGGGTACTGTGGAGGTTGTTTCATATATCGGATACTCCCACTTAGGCCCGAGTGACCAATTTAGCCTGACTGGTAAAGTATCGGCGTAGTAAGTATAACGCTCCCCCCCCCCCCCCCCATTCGATTCCAAGTAACAGCCAAAAAGTGCATAGTGCTACAAATTTTTTTTGTAAGACACAGTAAAAAATTTATTACAGTATCAATAAGACGCACATTATACAGTAAAATAGTTTATTTTTGAACATGTACACTAGGAAAATACCGAATATTAAAAAATTCGATCTAACATTTAAATATAAATAGTCTTTTAAAACATAAAATTAAATGTTACAAAAATTATAGTTTTAAATCTAATTTGGTTCTAAGGGGATGTTTATTTATTACGATTTGCATCCAGGCGCCGACTTACAAACTTAGTGGCCCGAGACAAAAGAACATTAGTGGACCCCTCGACGCAACTCAAAAGAAAGAAAACTGTTAAATTTATGAATAAGCACACAATGCAAAATTACATAACCAATCATCAATATAAAATACCTTAAAAAAATATTTTTTTTAAACTCTTACTAGTTTTTTTTTCTTACGATAATTCGAATTAACTTTAATGATCAGTACTTCAACAAAGTTTCTTCATACGTTTCTGTTTTTCTTCCCATTTAACTTTCTTTTAGTTGAGACAGATTCGTATTCGTGCATTCTTCTTTTATTAATTAAAGTGAGTTATTAAATTTCGAAATTTATAAGAAATATTAAAATAATTATTAAAGCAAATCTTTTATTAAAGTGTTTAGCATAAGGAAGGGGTAAAATGTCATACTAGGGTGTACAGGAAGGGTGGGTCCTATGGAAAAAAGTCTTAATCCACCGCGCGTGACGTCCATTACTAAATTATATGTCTGATTAATTTGTGGTTTTATGAAAATAATTTATTTAAAAATATATAATATAAGTTTAAAGGTTATAATATAATATAAGGGTGAAAAAACAAGTAATGTATATGGAAAGTTTTTGTTATTGATACTTTGAAAAAGAACAATGACACCCTTGATAAATGTTAATTGAACTTTTTATAATTTTTTTTTTCTTTAAATATTTTTATTGAAAAATGACATAAAAAAAATAAGCAACGACACTTCACATCCGTATAAAGGGTTCAGGGTTGTAGAAATTAGTGATGTGATGTAGCACTGCATGCCTTTAATTTTTATTGAAATATGGGAGATATAAAAAAGATAACACACTTTTTAATTTTTGAATTTTTTTCTAATTTGGTTTTGCATATTTTTAAAATATGTTTATGCAACAAAACTTGTATTTCATAAGGTATAATTAGGCACCGGTAAAATCTTTTCAACCGGTTTATTTCATTCTTCTCTTTTTTTTTAAATAGAGTTACACTTTTTGTTTATATTCAAAAACATTACATGGTTCGATGGCGGCGAAAATTCCCCCTACAACTGCGAAAGAAATTGTCCTTGTAGAAATATGTAAAGTAAGCAAAAATAATTAAATAATATGTATATATTAATGAAATGTTGAAATATGAGGCTATTGTATTAAAGTTTAGCCGGTCTTTCTTTTGAATCAAATATATAATTTACCGTGGGCCGCATTGTTTTTCTAACCTGTTACCAGGAGTGGTGTCCTTGAATTTTTTTATAATTATAAATTCAAATACCAATAGACACCGTCGGCACTTAAATTGAAGAGTTGAAAAATTTCAATTATAAGATATATTTTATTTGACTCGTATATTTAATATTGTGATATAATGTCAATGGAAATGCGTTTTCCCCCCTCTTATATCCAAATAAACTATAATTTATTTTGGAAGAATTATAAAATATTAAAAAACAAAGTACTTTAAAAATTAAATTAGCTGGTCGTTATTTGAAATTTACATTTGATATTCCTAAAGAATTTAGGAACGCAAAAGGATTAAATGTGATTTGAAACGATTTTCTTTCAATTTCTTTTCCGAAAATGATATCTTTATTCTCTCATATTTCAACACTATACTATATGAAATTTCAAAACATTTATAATATAATTTAGGTTAGACAAAGCCAATTGCCCGGGATCCAATCTATATTATTATATAAAAATAGAGCCGCTGGTATTTAAAAGAAAACAACTAAACATCAAATTAGGGGGCTTGAACTGTAGATGACAATTGGTTTGCTTGTTGGTCTGTAAATGACAATTATGTAGAATATATAAGAATAGGATATTGACTCCCATCACCCTACACATGACTTTTCCTTTCAGAATAGTTGATTCTGAATTTCAGAATGTTTTTTCTGTATTTTTATAAGTATTTTTCAAGAAAATAAAAATCGGAGCACTAGATTTCATATAAGTAGCATGGTGTTCTTTTCTTTCCGTAGGTATCAGAAAACTGTTTCTTTTTACAAATATATTGATGCTGGATGCTTTTCTATAACACTTCTTCAATTCGTCGAAAAAGGTTAGGTTTTGACAAATAATAGTTTCTTTTCAATTACTTTTATTCGCGTCTATTTAAAAAATAATATTTTTTAAAAACATCTCAGTTTGAATTTTTTTTCTCAATATTTATACATTGTTAAAAATTTCAGTTCGGCGATGTACCATACCTTGGTGCAAAACTGAGGTTTACACCCTATTATGGTGGAATCTAGGTTGAACCAAACATCCTTTATCAGAAAAATGCGGAGGTTTTACCGATAATTGGTTCAACCTCTTTAACTGCAACCGAAATTTTCGCTGTCGCTACGTCAACAAGCACCTCCAAGAGAGACAACGACGAACCTGGACCTCCGTGGCCCAGTGGATAAAGGCGTTCAGCTGTGAATTAGAGGATTGCTAGTTCGAGCCCCATCGGTGACAAGTTGTCATCTTGCGATCGGAGGAATGCCAGCTTAGCCATAAAAATACTTCTACTAAGAAAACTCGAATTTTGAGTTTTATGCAACGTTATGAGTTTTGGTGAAACGTTTCACCCCTTAACCATTCGTGGTAGCACCGTGAAATGGTGAACTAAGCACCAAATGTTGGTTGCAGCTAAATGGGTACCAAAGTTTGTGCAAGGTCGTAATAATTTTTAACAGTGTAGTATTTAAAATTAAAAATCAAATTAGTTTTACTGCAAAAATATTTTCTTTTCTATTAGACAATGAAATCGCACATATTAGCGCAATCTGTTCGATTTAAGACATTTTTACATAAAAGTTGAAAAGTTAAAAGAATTTATTTACAGAAAAGATTGTTACAGTAAAAATTTAAACTGCTCTGAAGTTGTTGAATATTTTGATGATTGTGTTAGACAAGCATCAAAAGAAAACTTCGACTTCTTTTTTTAAAACAATTAACACCAACTATTAAAATAGACATTACACGGAAATAAGTTTTAATTAATGATTATCTTTACTTAAACGACTTCGCAGTATTAAATATTTTTTTTTATCTTAAAACATTTCGCATTTCATCGCGACCTATCAAAAATCTACTTCCTAGTTCTTTACAATCCACACTTTTGGAAACTCTGACGAATCCAACATGTTTAGGATAGACTTTTTGTCTTCCAATTCAGGATTTTTTTTACTTTCGACATTTCTTCCATTCCGCTTTCTAGGTGGTCGCGACTCACTAAACTCTGATACCCTCCCCCCTCCCCCTCCCCTCCCCTGCATAAAAACAGATCCAACTACAGGATTCAATGGCACCATATAAACTTGACGCTATTGGCGGGAAAACGTGTTCCATCTACCAATATATTTTTCTATTTAGCGGATTTTGGAGTAAACCTTGATCACAGAAAAATAATTATCAAAGTATTTCTTAAATTTAAAATCTAATTTAATAATAACTTCTTAAAATTTATATTAATGTTTAATTTTATTTTAATAATTATTATAAGAGTTTAATTCTTTACTTTAATTTCAGTATTTTGATTATTATTTTACTTAAATTTTTTTATTTATTGCAAACTTATTGGGCCATTAATCGTAAATATTAAAAAAAAAAAAAAAAAAACTATGAATATTCTGATCCATTTAAGAAAATATTATCAATAAGTTAAGCTATGTTTATAAGTTATTTTAAGGTTAGTTTTGTTTATTATTTATATTGTGCTCTTTTTTTTAAGGTTATTGATATTTTTGATTAATTTCCTTCTGAAATTCTGAACCTGCAGCACCGTTCCAATTTTGAGTTCGATAATCCTATAGTGGGATCCCTCTTTTTAATCCCCCACCCCCTTCGGGGTTTTGAGTTCTATCTCTCCTGAGACTTGTCGGCGTGTACTTATTACGGAGTTAGTTTCAGTTTTTAACAGATTAGTACAGAGAATGAGTTTACGGGATTTGCTATTAGAGAAAATAATGCTATTGTCCAAAGGTTGTATTCAAATCTTTAACTGCTGCACTTGCCGACAGTTTACAATGGTATCTTAACCATAGTTAACAGGATTTAGGTGGAAGAGTGGAATTCGGTAAAGATCAAAGAGGGAGGATTAAAGTAGTTCCCACATAGGTTAAGTACAGGACGTAGTGGGTGGGCTGTTTTTGCCTCTTATTGTATATCCTGCTTTAAATGAAAGTATTATTTTTCACAATGTACTTGAAAAAAGTAACTATTAAAAAACAAACTCCAATTGTAAAAGCCGCTAAATGCCCGAAATTCTTTTTTCAGTAAATTCCGAAAAACGGTCTAAGCTTAATTATTATTAACACAATAGCGCTTTTTTTTAAATGTAAAAATTAAGAAAAAATATAACAATTTCTTTAAAATGTGTTAGGCTCTCAGATTACTGAATAATTTATAATCAAATTTAAAATTTCATATAAGGATTTAATTAGTTGCATATGTATGAGCCTCTATTTTTTATTTTATGAAGCAAAACAAGCCACATTCCAACCAATCAGGAATCACGCTCGCTCACATTCACTGGATATAACTGCTTTTGCACTTGTATAAAACTTGATTATTTCGTTTCTGAGTGGCTAAAGGGGACGGCAAAAACGATTAACAGCCATACACTTTTGGATCTAAACCCCGGACTTTGAATGCCTTTTCAGACTGGGTCCAATTTTTTTTTCTGTTCAAATCGGTTTGCAATGTGATGTAGTGAGTGCATTGAGAACTTGAGAAAATAAAATAAAAAATATCTTGTGGAAGTTGTAGAGCTATCTGGGTTTGAAACTAGACAGCTCATATATAAGCACATTCAATGATGCAGTAAAAAAGAAATACCTACTTCATTGTACACTTAATTTAGAAGTTTTATGAACATTTTATACTAGAAAAAAATTTAATGAAATACCTACAATACAATGCACTAAACACTCCAAAAGATTCCTAATTTGAATTATTTTAGTAAATAGCGATTTCGCATCGATTTTAGAAATTTTCAAAACCACACTAGCCATTTAGGAACTTAAACACATAATTAAGGCTTACTATACGACGAATATTCGGTGTGGTTTTTTTTTTCTTCTTTAAAAGGAAAACATGTAATATGCAAATGAAATTGTGCTATTACGGATATGCCATTTTTTTTTTTCGTAAATTGAATCTGTAATTAAATAAAAAGTTTTTTTTTCTACAATTGAACAAAAACATCAATCCAAGGCATTTTCCATTTTACAAGTTTATATGGCGATAAAGAAAAACACAGACAATTGCAAAATAGAGGGTTAAAAGTTTTTTAACGTTATGAATGAAAGTCTGAAGTGAATAAAATAAACATTTATTTCTGTCTCTCAATAAAGTTTTATATAAACAGATATAGCCGAAAAATAACAAACCCCACAATGATTGGTTTGTCGAATCCATTGTATGTCCTTCCATTAAAGCAGTCTTTACATATAATAAAAGCTCCAATTACCGTGCAGAAATGGAATAATAGAAAGGGACAACCTGCCAGTTTTCTTTAAATTTCCCCAACTACAATACAGAAACTTCCTGTAAAAACAACAAAATACTCTGCATATATTTCCCCCCTATTAAAATGAAGAAACACATAATTTCTGACTTATCATGAACTTGGTTATGTTTTCCTTATTGCGTATTTTCCCGCTCTCACCATCGTATTTGGGACAGAGTAGTATTTTTTCTATAAACTCTCTCTCTCTCTCTTTAGCATACTTCGTGTGTGGTCTCTTGATGTTGGTGACTCGTTGCCTGGATGCTAATACAAATGCATCCCCCCCGCCTCCTTGAGGGGGGTTCAAATGTTCCTTGACCAATGAACGCGCGTCAGCCGTCTCATCTATCTTATGACAGACATTTTAATGGGTGGAGCATGGCATGTAAATGAAGGGTAGTGGGAGCAAGGACGGCGGGGTTATCGTCAGCTTGGCAAGGGAATAGAGCGCTCTTGGCGGTTTCGTCTTGGCGGTTTTAAGTGCATTGGCGTAGAAAATAATGGATTTTACAGCCAATCTGGTGAAAAGTTTTTTTTTTGTTTTTGTTAAGGAAAACGCGATAACTATTTATGCGTTCAATTACAAATTTGTTTAGGTGTTTTTTTTTCTAGTATGAGATTTTAATAATTACGTTGTATTAGAAAATCTATTTAAAAAAAAATTATAGATTTTATTCTTATCAAAATTTTATATTTAAATTTGACCAATAACGTATGTAAGAGAAAAATATAACTGATATTTTTATTTAATATACTTCTGTGGTAAAAGGAATAAATGTTTAATTAAATGTTTTAAATTAGTACTCAGTTGTGTTTTTTAGTTGCAATAAAGCTTCATAAGTACACTAAATAAATAATCATCAATATAATCAAGCACATTTTTTGGTATAATTAATTGTACATTAAATTATTAAATAAGATAGTGATAGCTTTTATGTTTTTTTTTATGATATTTAATTTGTCTGTGTGTTCAGGAGTATATTAAAATTTTAGGTCAACTCTTTTGTGTTAAAATATTTTCAATAGTAATTTATATAATATTGAATAATATGGAGGAATAATATATTTCAAATGTAAAAAACAACAACATTTATTGAAATTTTTTATGTTTTTTTAAATGGATCTATAAGTAAATATTAAAATATTTGAAAGTATTATTGGTTAAACTAATTTTGTTAATAAATATTTTTTCAAAATTATATTTAAAGTCACTCTTTTAATTTTCGATTACAAAATATACAAAATGAAAGCTATAATATGTAAATTTTATATTGAATTAGATAATATCTGAATACTAAAATAACACATTAATCAGAAAATTGAAATACAACCATGGTAATAATATAATACATTAATCTGTTGCTTTGTAGACGTTAAAAATAAATGTATTTAACGAACTAACTTTTAATTTCAGAAAAATATTGTCCAACAACCTTAGTTTGCTCTGAACAAAATATCACGCATTTACTTGAGAAAATATGGATATGTATAGATGGCAGAAAAATGTTTCGAATTTATTAATTACATTTTATAAATTTCATTATATTATAAATAAACATCGTAAATTCAATTAAATTAGACATTTAATGATAAATATATTTTAAATTACATTATAAATTTAATTAAAGACGTTTTAGCATATTACATTATTACTGAATGCACTCAGAATTCTAGTGCATTTGAAAGAAAAATCCTAGAATGAGCGATCATACAGCAAACCTAGCACCCAAGCAATTCCAATTTGGCGTAATCTCTTTCTCCAGCAACCCTACGCCAAGAGGACTTTTGTGCTCGGCAGCCTTACCAACCCGATCAAATCATGTGTTGCGGTTTGTGTTGAGCGTTATGGCATCATTTTGTGTTCTCGCGAGTGCCAACGAAATAAAAACAACACTTGGACATCGCGCGTGTCGGAATTAAGTGTCGTGTACGTCCGTCCTACTCGTTCCAAGAGCCGTCCGCCCAGCTCTCCCCTCGCTTGCAAGACAGCGAGATTCGCTGGACGTACGCAACATGGCTTCACTTGCAAGATGAATTCAATGCAAAAGTCAAATACATCGAACCAGGGTACTAGAGTTTCGCGTCGCAAGGCATCTCTACGTCCCGACAGCGATCTCTTGACACGGACTAGCTGGGCCGATGCATCGCTCGCATTAGCGCAGATCACCAAGGTAAATGCCGTGGTTTATGTCACCTTAGTTATTTAGTCAGCGTATTGTTAAGCCTAACTCGTGTTTAAAAAAAAATGTAAACACTAGATTTAACGGTTTTCGGTTAACTTGTTGTGTTTACAGAAATAAATAAATAATTCGAAAAAATGTCAAACTGTGATTGACATTTTTAGAAGATAATTTAAAGATTTATTTCGGATTGTAAATAGAAAAAAAAAATGAAGTTTTAATGTATTTTGATCAGAATTTGATTGTGGAGTAAATACAAGTTTTAATGTTTTGTTTCCTTGTTTTTTGTTACAGGGAAAGGCTAGTGGAAATGAAGCATCGTTAGTTTTTCGAGCTTGGTTGCAAAAAAGACTATTCCTGCTAGGATGTTGTATTCAAAGGAATCCCGGGAAAATAATGTTTGTTGGACTACTTGTGTTATCTGTTTTTTGTGTTGGACTAAAATCGGCAACTATGGAAACCGATGTAGAAAAACTGTGGGTCGAAGGTAAGTCCATTTAAATATTTTAAAATATCATCTTATTCTTTAAATTTATTTAAGTAAATAATAGCCAATACGTATACTTGAAATAACATGTATTGATGAAGTTGTGTGAAAAATAAGGTGCAGTTGCAGTTTAAACATGATTTTTTTATGTATGTTTAATCCCATAAAATAAAAACTGTCGAAATTTAATTTATGGCTGTCTTTTTGACAGTTGTCAACCTGTCAAAACAAATGTTTTATTTACAATTGCCATGTACAATATTTTATTGACAACCTGTAGAATTTAAAATGATTTTAAATTATCAGACTTGAATAGAGTACTTGACCCTAGAATACCACTATTGTAGCGAATAAATATCTTTTTGTTTATACTAAATATGCAGAACTAAATATGTGACGAATATGAACTGCACATCTGCATTTTTCCTACTAATGTTTTAATTTTGTTTAGGATTTAAATTGGTTCTTTTCGTAGTTAATTAAATTTGTAGTACAGTTAATATTCTTTTTAGAATCTCCAAAAATTGTGTTCTTATCATACAACTGTACCTTATGCAAGTAATGTCATTTTGCAACCAGGAGTTAGCGATTTTGATTTTAACATAAATATTTTTGTTTTAAAATGATTACGGTTTAAAATTTTCTATGTGGTAGATTTCTTTCCAGCAGGTTTTTAACTGTAAACGTGATTAAATGTAAATTGAAATCAGACTTATCTAATAAAATTCTTTCAAAACTAATCATTTAAAAACTACAATTATCCGGATCGATTGGGACCAGATTCTATCTATATAAACATATTGTAATATATTTAATATCTGTAATGTAATTGGTGTGTAGTCGGATAATTAATGAAAGAATAGTTATTTCTTTGTAAGAACTTAGCTTTAGTATCTAACATAATTTATTGACTATTAAGAACTATCTCATTCACCAATAAGAAACTGTTGAAATGTGGATTTTGCTGATTTATTTTTCGGCATATCGTTTTTTCTTTGTTTGATCCAGATAACTGGAATTCGGATAGTTGAAGTTCCACTATATTTTAAATTTATTTCAATAATACCTTAAAATTTAAATAGTGGCATAATGATTAATAAATTTATGTTCGCAACAAAATAATCATAGTTAAACATTAAAAAAATTGCATTCGTCTTGTGTACATCTCATCAAATTCCAAAGGTGGACATTTTTGGGAAAAAATTACGTCTTGCCATGTGAGCATGTAGTCATCTGTGTAGAATTGTAAATTAAATAAATGTGCGGCTAATCTTTTTATCACCCAATGTCTGTATATGAAACAAAGTTATTTATTATAATGTTTGACAGAGCTGCGTTGTATTTTTGAAAAACTGTCTGGCATACACAACTTTTTTTATCTTCCCATATTGGATATGTATATTTGTAGAATAGATTTGTATAATAGATACACAACTTTTTTTATCTTCCCATATTGGATATGTATATTTGTATCCCAAAAATATTACTATCCGTTTCTAGTACTGTAATATTTATCTTGAACAAATTAACTTATAAAAAAATAACTGACAAAAATTAACAATGTTTATATGTATTTAAAGATACTTGTTTAAAACTTTTAGGTCGATTGTAGCACAGCAACTCGAACTAAAACATTAAAAAAAATTAGATAATTTTTTTTAAATGTCTAGTGTGCTTAAATGATTAGTATTAATGTCCATTCAATAGATGCTTTAAAAAAATATTAAATTTTTTTAATAAAGATATAATTTTACGAAATATGATTGAGACGTCCCTCAACAGAATGAGGATGTTGCTACAAACTACAAAATGAAAACATTTACTTACTCATATTAATTTAAAAATAAATTGATTGTGAAATGTCATTAGTTTTCTTTGTTGATGTGTTGCATTCGTCTATTATTAAATTTCATCAAGGCCTACTGCAAAAATATTTTTAGGCCCTGCATAAACGAGTTTCTGGGAGTTGACCAATCGGCTTATTCAAGCCATGTAAACAAAGTGACATCTCAAATGCCATTTAGTTAGAGCAGAACTATACCCACGTTTGTTTTTACTGTAAAAGTTTTATTTTATATTTTCTTAATATACTTCTATTTAGCATGAATATTTAAAAAGATATTTGAATACAAATGATTTTCAAAAGTTTTCTTAACCCATCAAATGGCTGGAATTTTTTAACTGCTGAGTCCCGTACTGTTTTCTTACCTATTAACTTGTATGGATTGTTCGTGCAATATACAACTATTAATTTTTTACAGTTGTACTTATTAGCTTATCAAAACGTAATTATTTTTTTATGTGCTATTTTGACATATAAACAACAAAACCCTTAAAAAAATTGTTTTTGTTTTTCATTAACATTTTGTTAAAGCTTTTTTATTTAACACATTTAAACTACAAACTTTCATAGAATTATTTTGTTTTTTAAATGTTTGACAGATATGCATCATGTACTGTTGTTTAATACAGTACGTGATTGTCATAATTGTTGTTTATTATAATGTCACTTGTTTTTATTCTGTAATATTTTTCTTATGTAAAGATTTGATAGACCAGAATTTAAGGCTATCCCTTGCTCCTTAAAATTCGCAAAATGGTAAAATTTATAAAATTATTTAGTAGCATAGTGTAAACTTTTCCTCCTATTTTCGTGAAGAAAATGTGGACATATTTGTTAGTATGAAGAAACTTTCTTGTTTTTGCACATATAATTGAATGTGTGAGTTTAAAAAGAAAAAGATTCCATGGGAATCCAACTGGAATCTTTTCCTTTTTAATCTCACCCCTTCAATTGCATTTGGGTGTTTTTTTTTAACCAAAAACTTTTTGTTTTGTTTATTTAAGTATCTATTACAACTTTCATCGTTTTCATACGCAACAAGAACTTTTATAAAAATTATATTCTCATGATTGCAATTATATTTTCAGAAATATTTAAAAAGTATTACAAGAAATAGTTATTTAAAAATAACTTTCGTCTCATATTACAAAGTATTTTTATGCTTTGTCTTTTAGAACATGCATTATAAAATAAGGTAATCCCATAATTTTTTCATTAAAAAATGGCTAGTAAATTAATAAGTTAAAATCATTGATCTTGTGGTAAAGAGACAACACCTATTTTCTTGTGAGTTTTTTTTATATTTAGGCATCTTTCCAAAAAGCGGTCCATGTCAAAGAAAAGAAAGGAAAACAAAAAAACGCCTTTCCTGTTGCCGATGCGTACCGTTTGGTTTTGAACTTGAGCTGAGTTTTTGTTTTGTTTTGTTTTGTTGTTGAGATTTCTTAAATCGCTTGGTTATTTTTATTCCAGCTCCATTCATACGATGCCGTAAAGCGATCTTCCTTAATTGTCTTTAAAGAAGACATGTTTGTCTATTTGATGCGACAGAGAGGAATGATATTTCAATTAATGCTTCCATTTTTCCGTTTCTCCTAAACTTCGAAATGAATTTAAAATCAAAACTACATGCTGAATATTGGTGAATTGTGAAAAGGAGTAACAATCCGACTATTGCGACAATAACCATCGGATTTTTAACAATCATAATTATTGGTAGTTCCAAATATGCAGTAGACCCGCCATACAACGATCCCTTGATATAATGACACCATTTCTTATTCGATCAACCCTTCGGTTGATTAGTTTTCAACACCTAATATTCGACTAAATTCGCTCAAATGCAATAAGTTATTGGCTGGGTACAACAACCTTTCGTTATGGCGATCACTCGTTTTGGTCCCGTAAGATATCGAGGGTTTGCTCTAATACAGAAAAAAAACCTGCACTGAATTAATTGAATTGAGCTTGAAATAATGGTGCATCATTTTGAACGGGTTAGCATTAAAATCTCTTAATTTATATTACTGCAAATACTTTAGTTCATAAAAATAATACATTATAACAAAAGGATATGCGATTTGAATGTAGATTCTCTATAGAATACAAAACAATCCCAGTATTTCTATTCACCAACATTGTTTTGCTATCCTGCGCCAGAACCACTCCTTGGGTTTTCTTAGAAAGGGAGGGCAGTTTAGCCCTCCCCCCTCCCGTCATTGAATCTCCTCAAGACATCAACCTCCCTCCCTTTTCTATGGAACTTTGTGTGGGGGACGGGGGGGATGCAGTCTCCCCTCACCATTTCTTCACCCCTCCAAAGTTATACAGCTTCCAATGGGTCCTTTTGACACTCACTTTGTCGCCGGAAACCCTGTCCCCCCTTCAGTGCAAGTGGAAGGGTCTGGTTTCGTTTCACCCCTGGAGCAATCTTCCTAATTGAGTCGTTTCCTGAAGCAAACGACCCGAGGTCTTCTGGAATTCATTGATGAAGTGATGTGAAGGGGGCCATTGGGCCCTGATTGGATGCTGCAGGCTTGATGTGGTCCCCATTATGTCCATCCTTCACAGCAGATCAATCTTCTATTGAGCTGACCAGGAGTATAGGATTACGACTGGCGTTGATATCGGGACTGGACACAAAAGATAAGGGTCTTCATTCCTTTCTTTGGGGATTGAAAATAGCCGGAGGTTTTGGGAATGTCCTTTGTGGAATTTAGGTTTGTTAGCAACTTGATAAGTGGTTTTGTTTGGTAGATTATTTGGTTTGCCTGTTCATCATTCGTAATCTAAACATCATTAATGTCATGGACGTTGAAGATGGATTTGGACTTCTTTTTTTAAAAAAATATTGTTCACTGCTTTGAGGTGGGCAACGTTCTCATTTCAATCTGCCGATAACCTTAAGTGACATAAAATGGTGGAAATACTTTTTATTAAAATAATTACACTGTCTATTATTAACAGTAGTTAACTATGTTCACATTTATATATTTATTTTTAATTTCGTTGTCGCTGAGAAATAAACTAATTTTTGCAAAGTTGTCCGAATTCTGCTTTTCTAAACTTGTATTTAATAGTCCTTGATGCAATTATCTAAAAATTCATTGGCTATGTACTCGGTACAGCTTGCCCTTAAAAAATTTTGATTAAAAAAAAGTATTTCATAGTATATTTATTAGAATTATTATTTTAGTGTATATTTTTGAAATACAAAAAGTTGTTTTTTTAGAAATAGAATGAAGTAAGTTTGTATCTTGAGATCCAAATGGTTACCCGGTAGTAAGATAGGTATAAAAATGTTTTTACGAGAAATATTAAAGTGTTGGGTCCATTTATAAAGTATACTAGTTAATTAAAAAGCGGACAACTAAGTATTTATTGTGAAACTAGTTTGTTAATGATTGTTTACCTGAATAAAGTAACGCATCTTACTTTAAAATTCGAACTATAAAAATCTTTTTAAGAGCTTCGAAACAAATGAACTTAGACCTTGTATTATGTTAGACTTGATTTTTTTTTTTGGAGCTTTAGGATTACTGTTGGAAAACTATAAATTTTTTGTCAATGGAATCTTTGTGTAGGGAAAGATCGCATGTCCCCGCTCTGTGTGTGGCCCGATAAAGATGCTTCTCACGCATTCTATCAGAAGGATAAGAAGTGTTTTGGCTGCCGTAGCGATAACGTTTCTCTTTTTTTGCCCGCCATTTTTTTAGAATTCTTTTTTAGTCCATCTATTGACTGTCTTTCTGCAACGTTTTTTAATTAATGTTGAATTTTTGCTGCTTTGATTTTTTTAAAAAAAAAACTTCGTAGTACATAGTAAGTAATAATATGGCTTTTCTGAAATTTCAATTCCGCCCCCCACACACACCTCCTCGTACATGTTTGAGAAACTAAATATGCTATCTATATCTATTAGTTTTTGGTTAGGGGTCTATTATGATGATTTTGCCGCTACAAAGGGAAGGAGGTGGTCTCAGTAGTTGTGTGACGTAACAAGACTTTGTAAAAAAGATGTCAAAAAGAATGTCGCGATCTTTTATATAAATAAATTTTTTAAATCACTATTAGAAGAGCTTATTTTCAATGGATTCTTATTGATTATGTTTTCTACTTTTCTGTATAGATACACAACTTTACTAATACCATACAATTTGTAAGAAAAAAAATCTTCCACTTTGGAGTGTCCAGTGGCAGATAAACGATAAGGGTCCACTTTTCGTAGAAATCCGGATCTCAGCGCCTCTTATGTTAGGTACAAGGACGTGCTTTCTGTGTACCAAGTTGTAACACGGCAAGAATGAAAATAGTTTAAAAGATTAGAATGCTGTGTATGTCGCAAAATCGCTCTAGATGGACTGTCATCGTTCTTCACCTGATCTCTTCAAATATGACATTCTATTAAAACGTCGAACTTAGCTTAGAAAGTTCGGAACATAAACAATCCCAAAATCGCATTATCTTTTACTTCTCCATCACAAAAGTCCTCCCACTCTTCCATGCACTAAAAAAAAAAACTATCAACATTCCACCTACCTCCGCGAACGTGTGTCAATTGAGACATCAAGCCGGCCATCTCCATTTTCTCTACAACTAGAGTTTCTATATATTTTTTTGTTATCCTTCGTGCCGGCCGCGAGTGCAATAAAAGTTGTGCTCTCCCATCCCTAATGTGACTGTGTTTCTCTCCCCCCCCCCCCCCCCCCCCCCCTCCTTTCACGGGGCGGAACCGTTTCGAGCGGCCCTTTTGAAGGTCGCTTGCCAGAGGTAGGTGAGGTCCAACCTACCTGCGGATGACCCTTTTGCTTTGTTAGGGGGGGTTTGCCACTAAATTACCCCCCTCTCCCCCCCCCCCTCTGGAATGAAGACATTATTTCCAGCTGGGGGGAAATGATGTCTTTTCTGAGAATGAAAATAGAGATGTAGGAAGGGATTGAGGTATTATTATTTCTTGTATTTGGCGTTCCCGTTTGTGGAGAATGGAGTCGTTTTCTTGAGTTGGATTCTTTTTTTGGGGGGGTTTGTGTTCTAGTTTTGCGTATTATTCATTGTGGTTGTGTTTTGATCTGGCCCATTAATCGTTGGGCGGGGTGCCTTTAATTTGTGGTTAATAGAAGGAAATTGATATGGGGGTACGCGCCGTTTAACGGAATTAGTTCTAAAAATCGGCCTTTAATTGCGATCCAAAGATTATTCCTTTTAGAATAATATTTTTGATAGAAAAAAAGCCTTACAATGGTTTGCAGCAATTGATAATATATTTATGTAAAGAAAATTGTTAGTAGGTAAATAGCATGTGTGCAACTGATGAACTTTTTTTTAAGCGACCTTTTTCTAACTGGGATTTAACAGCCGTTAGTGAAAAATAAGCCATAAGCGAACGCTGGTTGTCGACGAAATTCTATCGATTCACTTCTATTGTCCCAATTCTACATTTAGAAGTGAGTTGCTTGAATTTTGTTGCCAAACTGCGTTCACTACGGCTGTTGAATATCAGATTTTGATGGGTTTTTTTTAATACCGAATACTTTTAGTTGATTGGTTTCCTTTTTCCTTCCCGTGTAGAATTTGGAACTAACTTTTTTTGCGAATATTTAAAATCTCTATTAAAGTTGGGTAATCAATTGTTATTCGAAAATTTCATATTCTTTTTATTGATACAGTACACACTGCTTTAATAGGGGTAAAATCAGTAAGATGTAGATAGCTAATCAGAGATTAACCATTCCAAAGTTTTCAAGCAACTATTTTCTACATGGTAATTAATCGTCGTGATATTTATTTTCTTGAATAACGCTCTCGAAAATTGCTTCCCACCCGACAATGAATAAAGAATATTTAGTTGAATATAACTGTATCAAAAATATCAACTTTGTAAAAATGTGATTAGTTGCTTCTTTCCGCAGAAAAGCAGACTTGAGGACAAAATATTCCTTTGAGAAAGCATTGACAAGTATCACCCACATTTGATAAAGTACATCATACATTTTGGAAATAACATTTTACACGAATATAAGATTTAGTATGGTTGTTATTCATATATGCATAGGACAAACATAAGGCAAGAATAGGCCGTCTTTTTAAATGCGAATGGCCCATGAAGTCCCTCCCCCAAACCTCAACAACAAAGGCACCGCCTTGGAATGGCTTTTTTTATTTATTTATTCGGCAAACCTCCCCTCCCTCCCTCCTGCTCTTTTAACATACTTTTGGATCGCATTCTCGGATTTAGCGTTTGATCATCATTCATCCTTTTCTTTTGGCGCGGCCCCCATAATCGCCGAATTCAGACATCTTTTGTGACATGAATGTCGGGGTGTCACAGGTGTGTACGGTCCGTTTGCATTTTGTGACTTCCCGGGTGTAATGTGCGCCGGGATAAGCTTCGGGCTCTTTTGTTAAATGCTATTTTTGGTAGCGGAATTCTAGCCCCGTCGGATTGAGTTTTGTGAGAGGTGTGTTGCTAGTCCTCATTAAAATGGTGCTGTAAGTTAAGTCATCACGATAAAAATGGCTGAATATGTCTAAATACTAGACTTGGATGTGTTTTTTTTTTACTTAAACTCGTTTTTAAAGTCTTGTTTCCACATTTAGGGATAAGGCGTACACGAACGAGAAAAACGCGTGCGAGCTTCTCTGTGATTCGAGAATACGAACCACGTGATTTGTATTCGCAAATCACCGAGTCATCTGTTAAAGCTTTCGCGCGTTTTTCTCGTTCATGTAGAATGGGCCTAAAAATAGCGAATTTAAAGAGATGTTTTTATTAATACTATGATTGTGTGAAATATTTTTGACAGATTGCAGTATGTTCGTGTTTATTTCTCTGTTTTGGAATAATTTAAGGGCTAATTGTCACTTATTGTGGTTTTGAGTATTTAGGGCCCGATTACTGATTAGGCCCGTGAAGCCTGGGCTTACACATTAATTTTATGGGGGCCCCAAATCACTTACACCATAAAAATATTTTACTTCCCTAGCTAGTTTGCTACTATATTATTTTGCAAATAACTTTAAAACAACAACATAGTTTAGTAAAAAAAAAATCACCATTTTAATGTATAGTTTAATGGGTTTAAAAACTCCCCTAGTGTTTGACTTCCTGGAGGCGTTTCATATTTTTAGTAATATTGATTCGGTTGTCAATGAAACGTTTGCGGTCCCAATGTTTCCCGCTTGTTGGCACACAATAGTTAACTCCAACCGTTTGTAATAGTTTTTAGTTAGTTTTTTAGTCTTTGGCAACATTTTAGATTTCTTTGGGTTTATTTATATTTCATTACACACAGACTTTACATTTTCCGCTGATGAAGGGTGATGTATCTCCCGAAACATGTCCGGATTATTACGGACTTTTATTGCGTATTTTAACGTTGCATTTGTATTTTAATATGAACTGCATTGCAATATGTTTTATTAAAAACATAAAAAGTTCTGTTAAAGCATACGAACTAATGAAATATTTAAGTGAAATCAATTTTATTTCTAATATGGTTTGTCGATCGTGATAGTGAAAGATTTTTAGCCAAACCAACACGATCACAATTATTTGAAGTAACAACACATTCATTCAATTGATGTGTAATTACTAAATGCGTAATTTATCCCCACAAATATAATTTTTTTTTTTGCCTCCATAATTTATTTTCAAAACAAATTAATGCGACGCATCTGATGCACTACATATAATTGTGACATTTTGAAATGTGATTTTTTTTATATAAATTAAATTTTTATTTTTAAATATATAAAAATCCCTTTTCCTGAATCCATCTACAAATGCCCCCAATATACACCCAATTCTCATGAGAATTCGTCCGTTTGCAAGAACTCGCGTGTGAGCCCGATCTCTTTTTCCTTCGGCCAATATAGGGCAGCACACACACTACACAAGAGAGAGAAGGGAACCTGCGACCACACACGCGGCGGCAGCTGCACTTTAATGGAGATCGGAGGAGGACGACGCCATGGTGGGAAGGGCAGGAAATGCCCCATTGCAACCTTCTCTCGATCCACGTGGAGAATTCTTCTTCTTCCCGACTTTTCGCACTCCCCTAGTCTCCGAAAAAAAAAAAAAAAAAATTTTTTCGTCTTCCCTCTTCGTCAAAGTGATGTGTAAATAAACACGATTTTTCGGGCCGAAAAGTCGAATCGCCATTTTTTTTAGGGGGTAAAAATGCGGTGTTTGCACGGATTTTAAAACCCGACTCGTTAGTAGGGAATGCGGGATTTTTTTTATTTTTATTATAAGAGGATCAGAATCTTCCTTCGTGTGTTGATTTTATGAATGTGGAAAGAAATTTGTTTGGGTTGAGTGAGTTTTTTCGTCTTTGGATCGGAAGATAATGATTGTTCTAAAAGTGTTGTTTTATTGTAGATAATTGCAAATAAGTCCTCTTTCGTTGTTATATTGCCTTTTATGGTTTATGTCCTTTGTCCACAGCTTTTGTTTCAAAGATACGATCCATTGTCTAAGAATAGTTTGGTTAAGTAAATCTAAACATCCGTAAAATTATTTGTGTGCCACGTTGTTTTATTTATATTTAGATAAATACCTTTCCGTCACCTTTCTTCTATTTTCAAACGGTAATTTGTTTTAAGACCTGACGTATCTATCAGGGAATTAAAATAATTCATTCTATGTGGTACCATTGATTTCGATTTTTGTAATTGTAATGCATACAGCTGAAAAACAAATACAGGTTTCCATAAGTAGTTTACAACAAGAGAAAAGTCAATAATAAAAACTTTTCAATGTTAACTATCAAACAGCTTTGGCGATTTCTGATATCTACCTGTTTATAAAAACTAATATCCTTATTATATCCAAATATTCAATTCTGAACTAAATTCAATATGTAAAAAAAAATCAAACAGATTTTTATATATATATTGCTATATCAAATTTGCAATTTCAAACGTGTACGCTATAATTATGAATTTATTTGTAATTTCCCTTCCCTTTAAAAAAAAAAATCCATATGAATTCCTTGTCTCACATCATCGGAATTTATTGCATCTGAGTGATTTTCAGTCTCCGTTTACGGAAAGCAATCCGCAGCAAATAAACAAAAACCCTTGATGTGACGTAAATAAAAAAAACTGGCTAATGACCCTTGTGCGAGGTCAGATGTTGGAAGCAAGCTTTTTTGTACTATTTACCACTAATTATGACGTACGTGGGGTCGCTCATGTCATGAATGACTTGCAGAGGAAAGGATTGTACACATTTCGTCGGGAGACGTGACTATGGAGCCATCCATTACAATAACTAGCGGAATTCTATACATTAGGTGGTTGCCATGTTCTTATATCAGTTCTATTCTTTGTAGGTTTTCTTTCAACAGAAGTTATTTTTGGATAAAATGTTACTTGGACTTGAAGATGGTTTTTCTTCTCTTGAAGGCGATTTTTGATCAGTGGTGTGGAATGGAAAGTTGAAGGGGATTGAATGTACAGAAATTGTTCTGGGGATGATCATGGGCACATGAGTCTTGGACATTTAGAACTGAACACAAATATTAACACATACTCCATCCATATTATCTTACTGTCTGTTAATTAATTAATATTTGCTGATAAAAAGAAGTTTTAGGTGAAAAAAATTATTTAAAAAAAATAACAGTTTGATAAGTTAATTTTAAAACAAATTGTTCGACTGACCTTGTGTTTACTTACCGGATAAATTCTTCATAATTACCTAAAAGCCCATGTTTTACAAATGACTCAATAACTTTTCATATATTTCAATATCGGCATTCTCTCGCTTGATGACGGACGGTTCGATTGACCATTGAATACTTCAAAATAAGGAAAAGCGATGCTCTTGTATCTTCCTCTCTGTATGATGGTGAATTAATAAATCCGCGAGGAATAAACCCATTTCCTACTTACAGTTTTTATTTGAAAATAAGGTCAGCTTACTTGGACATTAGTAATTTTTGTCTTCGAATGTACAAATGTAAAGGTCCCTCACCTTTCGCGAACGGTGGACTAATAGTTGTACTTAGACGTAAAATTAATTCTTAATAGAGCGGTATAAAATGTTTCTTAGAAAAAGAGGCGATTTCCAGAAGTTTTATTGGTGGACATTCGTGTTTTTTATTGGGACTTTTACCAACCCTCAAGATATGTGTCATTCTCCTTCCAGTACTGTGCTCCACTAAAATCGTAATTACCTTCAAGTAATCGAATTGCTATGCAGTTGCTTTGCAATTTTAAACGTAATCCACCAGTGGTGATTACCTTCAATTGACCATTAACATAAACAGGATGCATCCTTGGAATCTCCCCTACCGCAGTCACAGTTTAAAAATAAAATGATACTCAACTCTATCATCGTGCCGCATTGTAATTGTAGGTAATGTATCCATTCTGTTTTGATGGTCCTGAGGGTGCGTTTTGAACTTCTCGTTGTTTATGCCGTCACTTGCTTGAAAGGTGTTTTGTGTGTCTCTGGCGTTTATTTATTTTTACCCTTTTATTCCTTTCAGATTTGTATTATTTATGAATGTTATCCGTACAGTGTCAATTGTTAAAATTCTTTTGGATGGACTTTGGGAAGCTTTTTGTCTTTAACTGTTATTCAAGTGCTTGTTGGCTATATGTTATGCGTTCTTCACTTGGTCTGATTGATTATTGGTTCAGTTATTTTGTCTTTGTAAAAGTAAAGTTTTATAAATATTCACACTTGAATAGGTAATTGATCTAAATGAAATACACACTACCATTAAAATCCTAAAAAATTTAGTGGATATGCACGAGTACTGTCATTTTATTCCCTTTGTTCGAAATAGTTATAATTTTGGTAAAATAAATTAGTATCTTAGGATAAATCAGGAAGAAAAAAAAATAGGAAGGAGACATTTAAGTATCACAAATCCTTGTTTAAACGAATGCCCTCTATTAGCTACGTTTTTAGCTCCAAAAGCCCCAACAATAAACATAACATGATGGATGGACGTGCGTGAATCTTCACGTGCTAAAACTGCTGTGCTTGAATGTTAGTTATTATTCAAAATCCAAGATTAGTTTAGAACCCTGGCCCTTTTGAATATCATCATACCTACGAATAGTTTGAACCTATTATTCAATCCTTGTTCTTGTCATTGCCATTTTAGTTGGAGGGGGCTGAGCATACATAGAGAGACCAATAACTTAACCACCGTGTTTTTTTATTAAAATACAAATGCAACGTTAAAATACGCTTGACTTTGACTGCGGACATTTTTATCTTTGACTCTTTTTCCTTGAAATTTCATTTTTAATCTTTGACTGTGGACATTATGTCTCAGATGAATAGGTTTTATAAACTTCGTAGACAAAAGTTTTCTCATTTGAATAATTTAGGATTTCTTGTTAAATGCAGAAACCTTGGTGTTTTTCCCAGATGCGTTTCTTTTAATTGTAAACTTCCCGCTACTCTCCATATGTCTAATGCGTTTCGTAGATCAAAACTTACTATTCTTCGTGCTCTAATTAAGGACACAAGAATACGTATTTCTCACATTGAAACTGAGCTTTACAACCTACATCTCTATTTGTCCAAATGTGTGCCTGAATTTTTCCAACATGATTTGAGATCATGGGAATCCGTTTCATATGAAATTTTTAAACAAGAACAATTACAAACTAAGAAACTTGATAATTTGATACATCAACAACTAGTGGTCGATACTGCACACTTATATCAACCCGTTAATAAAGACGCAGTGGTTAATCTTTCCAACTTTCCTTTAGACAACAAACAAAAGCAAGTCCTTGCACTTAACGCTAATTTTTCTATTGCATCCAAACCCTCATTTTCTAGACTAATTGCTCCTGTGGAAAGGACGTTCGTCAATAGTAGTTTATCACAAACACAGAAAGATTCCATTAGACATCTAATACTAAATAATGTTAATTTTAATTCCAAGAATTTTGTACCCAATCTGAATAAATATGAAACATCCACTCTCAAGGAATTAAAATCAAATCCTTCAATTGTTTTAACCAGGGCTGATAAAGGCGGACAAATTGTGGTTTTAGACCGAACCCTTTATACAGAAAGTGTTACTACCCTGCTCTCTGAGGGACCTTACATCCAACTTAAACGTGATCCATCACAGAATGAACTTAAGGTGATCAAATCAATAATAAAGGACAGCCATTTTATTTCCTCTAAAAATTATCTTATTCCGTCCATATCTAATACAGCCAGGTTATATGCTCTACCCAAGGTTCACAAACCTGATATCCCGTTTCGTCCTATTGTGTCTAATATAGGTACGGCTTCATACAAACTAGCCAAATATCTTGTCACCATTTTTTCACCTCTTTTGAAATCCGATAGATATACTGTTAAAAACTCTATGCAATTCGTTTCACTTATCAAAGACATAAACGCCAAAGATCTCCACATGGTGTCTTTCGATGTAAAATCTTTATTTACCAACGTTCCTATTCAAGGCGCATTAAAGTGCCTTGAAGGTCGCCTCAGAGTTTTTCATTTCACACAATTTGAAATAGATGATTTGATTTCCCTTACAAAGACTTGTCTTTGGCAAACCACTTTTGTATTTGAAGGTAATTTTTATAGACAAACGGAGGGTTTGGCTATGGGAAGCCCTCTTTCACCCATACTCAGTGATATATATATATATGGATTATTTTGAAGAAAAACTTTTCACCATTATTAAATTTCCCCTTTGGATCCGCTATGTTGATGACACTTTCGCCCTATTAAACAACTCCACCGGAGAAGTTGACGGAATTCTCCCTGTATTAAATTCCATAGATCCTAAAATACAATTCACTGCCGAATCCGAATCCAACAATACTCTTCCTTTCCTTGATGTTTTAATTACTCGTAAAGATGACCATTTATCCACCACCGTATATAGAAAACCCTTCGCAGTTTCTTTGCCCCCTCATTTTAAGTCCTGCCACCCCATACAACAAAAAATGGCTGCATTTTACACTTTTGTTAATCGTGCTCTTAACATCTGTTCTACACCCGATTCACTCCAGACTGAACTTAATTATTTGAGAGCCGTCGCCGTGGATCGAGGTTTCTCACCCAACGTCGTTGATAAGGCCTTACATAAACTTAAAAATCCATTTAAAAATTCTAGTCTATCTGAGCGATCTAAGTCTTTAGTTGTTTTACCATATTATCCCCAGATCAGCCATCAAATTTCTAAAATTCTCGGTAGGTTCGACATACGTTCCATATTTTCACCTATCAATAAGATAACGTTCACACAACTTAAAGACCCTATTGACGATCTTAATAACTGGGGCATATACAGTATTTCATGTCAATGTGGCATGTCATATATTGGTCAAACAAGGAGAGCATTAAGATTTCGTATCAAGGAGCACCAAGCACATACTGTTAAACAAGAAATAAAGAAGTCCTCCATTGCCAAACACTCTTGGGAACATGGTCATATATTTAATTTTTCTAACTCACATTTAATTTGCAAACCTAAATCACCATTTGAACTTGACTTCCTGGAGGCGTTTCATATTTTTAGTAATATTGATTCGGTTGTCAATGAAACGTTTGCGGTCCCAATGTTTCCCGCTTGTTGGCACACAATAGTTAACTCCAACCGTTTGTAATAGTTTTTAGTTAGTTTTTTGGTCTTTGGCAACATTTTAGATTGCTTGGGTTTATTTATATTTCATTACACACAGACTTTACATTTTCCGCTGATGAAGGGTGATGTATCTCCCGAAACATGTCCGGATTATTACGGACTTTTATTGCGTATTTTAACGTTGCATTTGTATTTTAATATTCTTAACGCAATGTTCTATAAGACGAGTTTTTATCTCACCGTGTTTTTTCTTCTTCAGGAAATGACCTCAAAGTTTTGAGGTAAACTTCGACATATTGATCTGTTTATATTTCATTGTGCATTATTGTTTTCGGGTTCGATAGCCACAAGGTATATTTGTATTGGGTTAAAGCCGGTTAAGGTGTATCGTTAACGCGGAATTTTTTCCCTTCTTGGTTTGTCCGTATTCTCTGTCCTCCAATTGCCTTTGCCTACTTGTCAATGAGTCCTCTCCAAATGTTCTCGTATCTCTTTTTCAGAAGGTGGTCGTCTGGAGAAGGAGCTGAGGTACACCAAAAAGACACTTGGCGAAGGCGTGGGCAGCACCAACCAAATCATGATCCACACACCGAAGGAAGAGGGTGCGAATGTCTTGCATCCCGAGACCCTCCTCACTCATCTGCAAGTCCTCAAGGCAGCCATCCAAGTCTCCGTGGAGGTCTTTGACATGTGAGTCCCTTTCTTCTTCTTGTGCTTATCTCTCCTCAATATCATTCCTGGATATTTTTTTCTCACTCTCCCACCCCCCATGGCACTGGGGGGGGGGGGGGGGGGATTCGTTCACTACAACCATTTTTTTTTTATTTGGTTCTACTGGAAGTATGCTTTTTGTGAATTCGGGAATGGGTGAATGGAGTGGTGCTCCTGCTAACTTATACGAATCAAGACATACTACTATGCGCGAAATTCTACTTTTTATTGTATTGAATTTCTAATAAATGTTATGAGTTTTAGATAATTTTCGTGTTTTTTTTTTATGAAAGACTTTTTATTTTGTTAGTAACTGGTTCTCTTTCTTTGTAAGTATTTTAGAATTCTTACAAAGAAAGGCGTAGATTTCTATTTGAAAGCCCAAGAATAAAAACCCAGGACCCCTATCCGTTTAGCATTTTCATAAGCCATGTGGATTAGCAACAACCTTGCAAAAGCCATTAAGTGTCACTAATTTGACCAAATAGCGACCAGAAAGAAACATTCCTCAAAATGTGAAGTCTTGTTTATAAGGAACTATCTTAGCCTCGTGAATTTTTCTTTTATTTGCTTTGGTAGAACCATTATTTGGACATCAATGGAATAATTTTAACATTTTATTAAGAAGTCGAAAAATGTAAAATGTGCATTTACTTAAATTTTATTTTAAAATTAATACATACTTTTTCTCTTTTAGCCCATGGAGTTTAAAAGATATGTGCTATTCCCCAAGTTTTCCTCTATTCGAAAAACATTATTTAGATATGGTACGTATGTTTGTTATTTTTTTTTAGTGTAAGTTTATACTTTTAAATTTTTCTTCGTAATCTAATTGATTTTTCCCCCCACAGGCTTTAGAAAATTTATTCCCCTGTGCTATAATTACTCCTTTGGATTGCTTTTGGGAAGGTTCAAAACTATTAGGACCTGAATATCCAGTAAAAATACCGTAGGTACCTACTTATTTACAATATTTTAGATAATACTTGTAAGTGGTTTAGAAGCAGCAAAATATTCTAATTTTAACTTTTTAATGCGAGTAATCTGTTTATATTGTTATATTTCGATAGTAAATATCCTTATATATATCCCTATATATAAAAAAAAGGAATTTTCCTTAGCAGTGACGAGTTGTACTTTTGTCTCGTGAATATTAACGTGTTTTTTTAATGCGATTTAATGGGGGGGGGGGGGGGGGGGGGTTATGTTCATGCTATAACTATCGCACTTGCATGCTAGTAGTGTATATTATTTCTATAGTAAAAATCCCTTAGTCGCTACGAATCTTAATACATGCAGTATCAAAAGAAAGATAATTTCACGGACCAAGTCATTGATAATCCTTCCATTTATAATCAGACTTTTTTTATTTTTTGGCTCAAACGAATGGGCGTGTGGGAGGGTTGTTCATACGATAATTATCTGGTCATGCTGGAATATTTTATTTCCCTTACTAGAATATTTAAAATTATATAATGTACTTTGAATAAAAGATTTTTAAATTTATATTTCATAATAAATTTTTTAAAAACAATTGTGAAAGACTAAAAGTAACGGTAATTATATGACCACCTTATAAGTTTTCCTATAACTTAACCACTACACTTTAGATCCTCAATTTTAAGATAAATAAAAAAAAGAAGTTAGACGCGAGGGAAAATATTTATTTTCAGCGAAATCTGAATAGTTTCTTATGTTCAAGAAGCACATTCTTTGGCTAGTCTTTCAAAAATTTTATTATTTTTTTAAAAAAATCGTACATTACTAAAAGTAGATTATATATTTTTAATATTCTAGTAATGGAAATAAAATATACTTGCCTGCCCGTGCGATATTTATCACCTAATTTATCTTTAGAATTGAGTCCTCACTACCCAACGTGGGAAAGACCTTCACTTCCTTGCAGTGGCGGCTCGCCCACTACAGCAAGTACAGCCGGGCTGCACCTAGATTCATTAGTGTATTTTAAAACTAAAATCAGATATTTTACTAACTTTATTAAATGAAGATTAGAATTGAAAATGAAAATTCTACGGTAGTAAACAAAATCTCCGATAAATAGCAAGCCTGTTACCGTAATGCACAATTCATGAAGGGGAAAAACGCCATTCAATCAGACTGCAGCCAAAAAGCGAAATTCGAAATCGGCTGCATCGTTGCCATGGCAACCCCTACGTAGTATGGAGATTCCCCCCATGATAATGCACTGCATTTGTGAGAAGGTACAGCCGAAATGAATATTCTTGTTTTAGCTGTACTTGAGGTTCGATATACTGATTGGATCGTTGGTGAAACGAGAACTTACGAGAATATCTCCAAACGGAAATGGTTTTCGTGATACATTTACTGTGTGCTTCTGTTTCAGGACATGGTCCTGCTGTTGTTTCGTTATGTAAATTAATATTAAAATTGACCGATTCGCATGTTTAAAAGAAAGCAGGATTGCTTTAATTTTCAAAAAATAAGTAAGTGTTTTCAGTTTTTTTCGCATGTTATCATTTCGTAAAAATTGAAAGGAAACTTTGATTTGAGTAGTGAATAATAAAGAATTTCCGTTCATGTATGGTTTTTGGAAATGTATGTTCCGTTCATGTATGGTTTTAGGCGGGGTAGGGGGGGATTTACATGATTTCGGCTGCACTAACATTTTCGACCACGGGCCGCCACTGCTTCCTTGTTGAGTTTCTCTTTTTCCATGCCATGCCTTATATATTTTCTTTTTGAAGGTTTTAATGTTACGGTTAATTTATTCCAAGTTATGTGACTCGGTGTTTGGTTGGGTGGTCCTATTGTATAGTAGATTGGTAAGAAATTTAAAATAAAATTCTTTTTGGCACTCTTGTGTGGCACACGACGTAAAATATTTTTTCCTCAAAACCAATTGCAGTTCAATTTCTCGATTTTATAGAATTAAGTTCTTTTTTCTTAAACGAGAAATAAGTTAGGTTTATTTTAATTTGTTAAATGTTTTATCTTTATAAAAGAAAGGTACGTATTGGATTTAAATTTCCTTTTACAAACTTTTATTAAGAAATCTTACGTTGTCCATTACAAAATCGACATTGTATTGGACAAACCTCGCGAGTACCCAAACGTGTAAAAATGTACGTTTTGAAATATTTGTACTGCAATTATTTAAGAATCGGAAAATTCTTCTAAATGTTATTCACCCCATCTTTAAACAAAACGATCGACTTCCCAGTATTGGTACATTTATTTTGTAAATTAGAGACTCGGAATAGACAAATTGTTCTACCGATTGTCATGCACGACCCTCTAGCCATCAGTTTTTGAAGTGAGTATACCGTGAACCAGAGGTGACAAGTACGTTGTCAGCCTCCCGACTCGGAAGCATGATTTATTGTTCGTAAAATTTTGCTATTGTATGTCGTCGAAAGGAGTCAATTTTTCATGTGGTACGAGTGCAGTTCCATTTATCTGCGCTGGCGTACTCGTCTAGGTTTACAAGCACTCGGTCTTGCCATAGTGCACTAGTGCAGACAGGTACCTATTTCGCGAGGGAAGGAGCACTGCGACATAGCAATTTGCGATGGACCACCTTGCGCGCTTGGGGCCAGTGGTGCGACACCGTGGCGCCGTCAGAGATGCCCTTGTCATTCATTTTTACGTTGCTTGCAGTGAGATGGTCGCAAAGTATGGTGATTGCCCGGTTGCCTTACTTTGGTAGTTGATAGCTAGGATTCGTCCTTTCAAATTTCATTTGACGCTAATCGCTTTTTATTAGGAATTTTGAAAAAATTTTTGAGGTTATACTAACGCTAGAGCCACGCAGTAGCATACGCAAAAAATGGAAGGGGGGGGGGGGGGGGGTAATTACATCTACCGTTATAAGTATAAATCGAAAGAAAATTATCAACTATACATGTAATAGTCACGGTTCTTCCGACTCCATTCCTACTTTACTTTTATCTTCCAATAACGTTCCTAGAAGTTGTCATTCAGTTTTCAACTTCATATTAATCCCATGCATTTTTTAAAGTTATGTCTTCAAATCCCATGTTTTCGCATCCATATATGGTCACTAGAATTCATGACATGACAACAGAAACTTTCTCTTTCGATGGAAACCTCTCTTGGGCAGTCCTGCGAATTCAAAGCATTCCTAACCTAACCAGCATTTATATAGGATGTGTCTCTGCGTCCACTACTGTTTAGCCGCTATCCTCAACAAAATCGGAATAAACTGTTTTGAAAACTAGTAATACGGATCCTGAATTTTATCACAGAATTCTTAAGCATAATTTTCTTATATAAAAAAAATAATTTATTATTACATTATATATGGTCATAAATTTTCTCTACAAACCAATGAGAGGAGTTCTGACTCCCTTCAACCCCGCCTTGCGTACGCCACTGGAGCCACAGTAATCTAAACTGGGTAGTATCATGACTAAAAGATTAGAAATGGTGGTCTTACGTTATAGGTTTTCTTGTCGTGTTAAAGTAGCGCAATCAATTATTTCTTCCTGTTTGTTCCAATTTATGAAATATGATAGGGTCGTAATGGCCTGGTGAGCATAACACCGGACATGATATTGGCAGGTCCCGGTAAGACCGAACAAAGACTGTACGTGTCGAGGGTACTGGTTAAATATGTGTTGAATGAAGTATTCTTACATTGATCGTGGTGTGGAAGTTTGGAGAGAGGAGTGCCTATATAGCTTAGGTGTTGTCCTGATCATCTAACCTTGATATAAACTCACTTTTGCTGGGATTTTTTATTCGGAATGGCCGTCAATATTCGTTGTGTCGTAAAGCGCGACGTAAATTCACCATCCTTTAACCATTTTGCATGAGGATATTTTGCGGATTTCAAGTATGGATATCACATTTCGAAGAGACAAAAGTATTTTGGTAGGAGCCTCTACCATGACCTGCCACTGTGTTACGTAACAGGAGGCATTCGTCTACCACGGTGGCAAAAATGTCATATCTCTTGCCTCCTGACAGTTCCTTCCCCTTCTTGGATCCTTGATTTGTGACAGTCAGCTGCATCATTCACCTTTTCTTCCCTCTTCTGACAGATTTTTTCCCCTCTTCTCTTTTTCTCTGGTCTTCATTTTCTGGAAGAAGATATCCGATTCTCCCTTTTCGGCGATTTGCATCATTGGTTTCGATAATTGGTCACGGTTAATTGGCGAGTTGCTAAGAAAGTGACTTTATTTTTTTAATGACGCGCAAGGCTGCTGTAGGTCGTTGAGTACAATACTGAAAGAGTTTTGTATATATGACCTATGTATCTTTTTAACAATGATAAACTACAATTACAAAACATTTTTTTTTTTTAAATGTTTTAACCTATGGCGTAGTTTTTAAAAACAGGAACGTTGTAGATCGCAAGCGCTATTCATTATCAAGACGTGCGTCTTATTAGAGGGTAGCAGGGTATAGAACAAGTTGGTTAATTACCGGTAATATAGTAATTTAGTTATTAATCTTTAGCTAATTGCAAGAGAGGGCTTTCTTCGTGTGTTATTATGTTGTCATCCATTACGTAAGAAACTATGTCCGTGTTCAAGAATAAAATGTTTTAATGCGTTTGTTGTCTATTTATAAAGGGTCATCATTCCATTATGTTTTATTTACCGATATTTATAAAAACAATGAAAGTATGGTATCTATGAATTGTTAATTTATTAATGTTTTTTTTTAAACTTTATTTTGCAGAGGTTTGAACATGCTCGTACAGTGGACTAATTTGAATCCCCAGTGGCTTGTAAATACAGTTAAAAATGTTCCAGCTTTTGCAAATTTTGCTGCAGCATATCCTATACAGACAATAGAAGCTTTTATGAAACGTGTAAGTTGATGTTTTAAATGTCATTTTTCATTATTATTATCATGATATAAAGTCCAGTTTAATTGATTTTTAATGATTCCCGACAGAATATTAATACTTGTAAAGATAGTTAAACACTTGTTTTTTACTTCAATGCCCTCATGTGAATACAGTGCAAGCAATTTTTTCATTCTCAAAGCATTTGTAAAAACGTGTATTTCCTTGGTTAAGGATATTAAGATTTACTCTCCTCTTTAAAATGTTAACTTCAGAATTTTGCTGTACTTGAATGAATACAAGGTCAGTAATGAAAACTTGACCCGGTTTTAGTTTTCGTAAAGTTTTTGCTTGTTTATATGTAGTAAATATATTTTAACAGCGATGAAGACTGAATCTCAAGTGTACAAATAAAGTATATTCAAGTGTTTTACGTACGTATTCATGTATTTGGTTCTCTCTGGATAGTGTTCTTTTGTTTTTTGGCTTTTATAACAGTGTTAGTCAGATAAGAGTGGGTCTGCAATTTAGTTTGTACAAATACACAATATCTTTTTGTAGGTTGGCTCATTTTGGTTGTAGAACCCTTTCTGAGGTATGTTTACTTCAATTTGATGTACTACTTTTATCTTTTATGGTTAATTATGAATCCTACATTTGATTTGTTAAATTTTGGGGTAAAGTCGCTTAGGAAATTTCTTTCGTTTTTTTGTATTTTTTTTTCTCTTTTTTTAATATTATCATCTGAAAAATCATCGAAGTTTGTTGACCTAACTAGTATGTACTGAATTCATAATCTTTAGGCTACATATAGAAAAATTCCAAAATTGCCGTTAATAAGATTTTCGAATGAAACAACAAATTCTAGGTGCTTTTCTATGTGTTTAACACTGTGGTGGCGAATAGGAAGGGCCCGAAACAAGAATAATCTACATTTCGAGAAAAGTCATGTGGCTAGCCGTCATTTTCAATTTCCATTTTAGTCTAAATTGTTTGCAACGCTATGTTGCAGGTGTGGGTATCTCCAAATGTTTCTATGGGCGGTCGTCCGAATGGGCAAAACCTTTGAAAGAAAGTTAATGATTAATCCATTTAGATAAAGGTACTGCGATAAAAGTTCAAATGATAAGATTGATGTCACTGCTAATATGAGACAGGATGTTTACGAAGTATGTCCGATTAATGTCAATAAAAGTAAGTATTTTTTTTTTTTTTAAATACTTAGAAGTCTATTTTAAACTATAAATTATCAACCCGTACCAAAATCCAAAAAGTGATTGTAAAATTTCAACAACTTTACTCCTTTCTCCGCGCCGAAAAAGCAACTTTCACCCTCCCTTTTCAATCCGCAAAATACCTCTAATTTACATACACAATCCACGCTGCCGGAGTGCTGACGTACTCATCATAGTAAAAAATCCAATGCTAAAGAACTCACTCCACTAGACCACATGGACTTGAATGAATCTCTTCTTTTTCCCCCTCTCTCTTTCTCCGAGTCTTGTTTTTTTTGCTTCTTTCTTCCCTTCATAAAGTTGGAGCCCCAACTCCAGTGGGAGAAACTGCGAAATAGCTGCGGGCCCTGTGCTGATATTGACCACCCGCCTTTCCACTGGGGTGGTCCCTCTGCTACGTCATGCCTTCCCCCCCCCCCCTCGCCCACCGCCGTCGAATGTTTCCCCCCTCTCCCCCCCTCCTCATTCTTCTTTCTGGTGTATTATAATCCTCTTTCTCTTGTATATCCTCATGCGGTGTGGGCCCTTCGTTACCGTTCCCCTTTCCTTTTGGCAAGTGGGCAACGCTACCAGGTTTGGCGACATATCGTGAATTTAGCGATATTTGAGCGACTGCTCCGGTACTCAATAAACCATTACGTTGATAGCAGAAAATAATAATTCACATTTATTTCTATTTGTTTGTGTAAAATAAATTCTATGCAAAGTCTTAAATAAAAAAAAAATCGGGTGTGGCTGTATCGGATCACGGCCAGAACGGTTTAATGTAAAATATTTCATAAGATTATGGGAATACGGATTGCCAACGGAAGGAAGATATGGAAGCTGTTACGTCTGACTCACGGGCTTCCATCCACACCCCGTGTTTTATTTCAAAATGTTACACGCATCGGCGCCGTATTTTCTGTTGCACGACACCAAATTCATGTCAATTGAGCAATTTGTCATCGAGTTATAATGTCATAACGGATCACCCAAGAGCATAAAGTGGTGCTTTTATCCTGATGGGTCTTGTGGCTGATTTTAAGGGACGTTCACGTCAAAATGATTTTTTACCGTATTTGGCGACTTTTTTTTGGTTTGGCGATTTTTGAAATGTGTGCCTGGCAGTCCCGCAAGTGTGTCTTGTCAGAAGGTTTAATGGAAGGATCTGTCTAGCCCGGAGCCCATTCTGCAGCGACATTTACATCTGAATCTCTTTTTTGGGATGCACTGCTGTATTGCGGCTATAAAACTCTTCTTTGACGTCCCGGAGTGTCGTAAAAGGCCTTTCTATTCCCATTCAGGCAGGTGCTTTTTTCTGGATGGAATTGGATGCCTGCAAGTTTTCGGTGCTTCTTCGAATATTGATGTTTTTAATTGGAATACAAATGGTGTTCGGTTTTCCTGATTATTTTTAGTTTTGTGATCGAACTATCCGTTGGAATTTTTTTAAATTTTGATCGGGTTGTTTTCAGTAATCACGTTGCAATTCAAAATATGTTAGCGTTTTATGCTTTCGCGTGTAACTATCAAATGGCTTAAGTTTTAGCAGTTTTCGAAGTTAAACGAATCTGTTAAGTGAACGGTTAGAAATAGATGGTAACTACCTTGTGATAGAACTGTAATTAGCTTCCAAAAAATGTATTCTAATTTATGCACTTTGGACACTTAAAAGTTTAACAATATTTTCTCTATGTTACTTACGGAGGTTAATTGATTGTAGTATATAAACAATTTACAGTATTTTTTATCCATCTTAACAAGCTTTTATCGTAGTCGGTTCCAAATATTTTACCATTTCGGTAATTGTCCCAACAACCGAGAGGCTTCGTCCTTGGAATAATGTGTACATTTGTCCGTGCGATTGTTAAACGGCCACTAACCCTGGTTATACATGAAACAGCTAGTGTCATCCTGCAGTTTTATAGATATTAATCAAGTGTTTTTAGTAACAACAATAGAGGTTGCTGCTTTCCCATAACCTCAATGTTATCTTCATTTGTGCAAGGTACTTAACCCTAAAATGACAACAAACAAATATGGTTAGTATTCTAGGTTTAAATATTTTTAACACATATATGCAAGTAAAAACACCAGAGAACTAAATCCATTCATAAAAAGCCATGAGTTTTAACCCATTTGGCTATGCCAACACATTCTTAAACCTGCAAAGAGCATTAAATCACAATTCTATCAAATACAATATCCACATCACATTTATTGGCTATTTAAAAAATATATATACATGTCACTTTTACGTAAATATTTGTTATTACTAATTACAGAAATTAGACGGTATTACACGAAATTCCTTTTTACAGTTGGTTCGATATCCATTTGAATCTCAAGTTTACAAATATGGAGTACACGCATGTCCTTGCGATAATTTTCATGCAGCATTGTCAACGGATTTTTAAAGAAAAAAAATCGTTTAACTGAATTATTTTAGACTCATTTTTTAAGAAAAACTGTTGATATTTATGAGATGAACGTATAATTTCTCATTCTTTTGCTATTTCATATGTTACGATCCATTGAGAGTACAAGGGCCGTAAAAAGTTACTACAGAAATAATATATATCATTCGAATACTGAAATTTATTTTACCGCCTTTTTTTCTCCTGTAAAAAATATTACCGTAACTTTTTATTATTTAAACTAAAAATGCCAATTCACGAGAAACCTCCTGCAACTGCATCCCTTTTTATCGTCCTTCCCACTTACCCACCCACATATTTTGGTGGGAAGTCCCCAAGCGAAGCACAATGAAAGAAACGTTATTTTGTCAGACCCGCTTCTCTCCTGACCTCACCCGATGTTTTTACGAGAAAGAGGCCCAGATTCTGGTGAAGAAGTTGTGTATGTGTGTGGCATGGATATCTCCTTCCCCCCTCCATATCAATTCTTTACTTCTTCTGACTGGGGTTGTTATTTTATTTTTCTCTGGTTGGATTGTTATGGTTAAGGAACGCTGCACCGCATTCCCGGAAAGCTGGCTGATTTTAGAATGGCGACGGATTTCTCTGGAGTCAATCTTGTTCATCTCGATCTGTTTAACGTCACTTGGGAATAAAAAGAAAACAAAGATCGTGTTTTTTGTTTTGTAGTGGACGTCGAATATAGCGATGGAAATTATTACAGATTGTTTTATAGAATACGTGGTTAGCCAGTTTATCGTGTGTGGAATTTTTTAAGACTTATTTTTGCAAAAAAATTATTTGACTCTTAGAATTGAATTATACGTATGTACTCTTGTTAAGGAAATTTACAAATCGCAGATTTGGTTTATGGCTTTGGGGGTTTTGTATATAGTAAAAGTAATAGTAAAATTTTCTGCTTAATCACCGGTACCATGGATTTGAGTTACCAATTCCTTACGCGAATTCCACAAACTCAATCTCCAATTCGTTAAATAATCTCCGATGCGAAAACCACTTTCGCAATCCCCCCCGGAATTACAAGTGCAAATCTCCACTGGTATTTCCTAAGCAGGGCGGTAACAAACACGCGTTCCTGGTTAATGAATGGATTTAGCATCTTTGTGGTGCTTTTTGAGATGCCGCTGTTGCCTTGTCCTTCAGTGCAGCAGGCCCTAGATCCACGTTGAAAGTTCCCGGGCACTCCGCCAACTCGTCTTGTGTGGTCTTCTGTCAATGGGTTACGAGTGCGTACTATAAACTGATTTCGCCTATCGCTTTCCTTCCGGTTAGGTTTCGTGAACTTCTCTCTCTTCATAATTTATGATGTTTCGGGATTAATTGTTTGACAGGAACTCGGAGGCCTACTCCCTCAACGGAATAAACAATATCGAATTCCTGAATGCATTAGTTTTTTCTTCTTCGATTCTGTCTTTGCTGTTCTTGGATGGACTTCGGATTTTTTTTTTTTAATCTTAAGTGTGATAATAGTCTACAATTTTTTTTGGTGTGAAAGTTTTTTTTCTGCAGCGCATTCTCGAACTTGTTTTGAAAATTGACCTCTGCATTCTTTGTATTTACGGACTGTTTGAATTTGAATCGATTTTATAATTTCATAATCGATTCTAGTTCAAGCAGTATTGCACTCGAATATATTTAACAATGTACTCTAAAGATTGCGAAAAGATTCAAGTACACTGGTATTATTCAAGTAGGTATTTTTCTGTATTGATTTATTTTCTAGAATTGGCATTATTTGATATTTTGGTATTTTTTTGTTCTTTGTTATACTTTTCAGGGAAGTAAGATGCAAAATAGAAATATCTATTAAATTTTTTGCTTTCTTTACTTTAAAGACTATTTCATCAAGTCTTTTGTGCTCTGAGTTTTTTTTTTAAAACTTGAATATCTGGAACTTGAAATATTATTAAAATATAACAATTGTTGAGCTAATGAGATTTTTGTTTGAGTTTTGCTAGACCTTTATGAATTTCTTCTTACAGGCTGGAATCACTACTGCATACCAGGATAAACCATGTTTGCAGCCTGCTGATAAAGATTGCCCAATCTCTGCTCCCAATAAAAAAACTCAAGCTGTAAGTTATGCTTAAATGTTTTTAATACAAAATTTAAATGTTGTTTTTAAAGTGGAACAGTTACTGAAATACCCTTTTTTTTTTTTCATAGCCTATAGATATTGGTGCTGCTTTAACTGGTGGATGCTATGGGTTTGCAACAAAATACATGCATTGGCCGGAAGATGTCCTTGTTGGGGGTGTTACAAAAAACAAAACGGGTCACATCGTCAGGTAATATAATATGTAATACGTTTAAGCATTGCATTTTATTTCATTTTCAGACAAAGATCTGCTTCTTTCATGAGTAGTGATGTTAATGTTTCTCCCCTCTTTTTTGTAGAGCTGAAGCATTGCAAACTATAATCCAACTCATGGCTGAAAAAGAACTCTTTGAGTTTTGGAGAGATCATATCAAAGTTCATAACCTAGATTGGAGTATAGATAAGGCAAGAAAAGTTTTGGAAGCTTGGCAGCGAAAGTTTACTGAAGTAAGTTATTAAGAAACAGTTCATTTATTAAAAATGTTTGACTTATTTTAAATAAAACTTCATTAATATTGTTAGATATAATTTAAAAGTAGTGTTTTTAGCATAAAATAATTACTACTTTTGGCATTACTATTGCCTAATTTTTTTCTATTTTCTTTTTTGCTTCGTGAATGGAGGTTTGTGAGTATATATATTGTTATGTGTCTCGTATTTTTTTATATTGCATTTTCTGTTCATTTTTTAAAATAAATGTTTACATTACAGATTGTAATGGAACAGTCAGAAACTCCTAATGTAACTAAACGCAATACGATCCATGTATTTTCTTCTACATCCTTAAGTGATATTATGCAGGATTTTTCAAAGCTGAACATTAACGGAATTCTTTATGGATATCTAGCTATGGTAAGAACTTTGAGATTTGTCTTATTTTGTACAATAATATTTCTATACTATTTTCTTACAAAAATAAGCCAAAGTAATTTTTAAAAATATTTATAAATTTATTGCACTAAAATAATATTCACTACTGGAATATTATTATTATAAATATTCACTAAAATGATTTTTTTTTATAATTTTAAATTTATGTACCTGATTAAAGATCTTATGATTGAAATATTTTTTTTGGTTATCAATTAGATTTTAAACTTATTTATGTATTATTTAATTATCTCTATATTTTTAAAGAACTTGAGAAGAAGGGAATACACATACTTGTTGACTTTTACAAATTGACAATAAAAAAAAATTCATAAACACATTTTTAAACTTTTAAGTATAAAAAAATAAATTATTTTTCATTTTTGCTACAAGTTAAACTACAAATCATTGTATTACACTGAATAATATAGTTGTTGTGAAAAACAAAATTGTATGGAATATGGGCCGGCACGTATCAATGAAATTTTATAGTAAATTTTTGTAAACAATATTTATTATATTCTCTTAACGATTGTTGTTGTCGATCTCATTGTCCTAAGTTTTTGTTAAAATTGTAAGCTTCTTTTACATTGATGTTTACTAATTGAGTTATCTTTTTCAGTTGGCGTATGCCATCTTTTGCTTAAGTAAAGTCTGTGACCTTGTGAACTCTCAGTGCAGTGTAGGAATTGGCGGCATTGTGCTGGTGACCATGTCAGTGGGAGCTGGATTAGGGTTCTGCGCCATTCTTGGTATTGTCTTTAATGCTGCTACTACACAGGTGAGCGTTCATTTTGTATTTCATTCTTTCTAAATTAATGTACTTACAAAATAAGATTGTTTTCAATGGAAATATTCACTTTTTAGATGTTTAGAGTTTATTTGTCTTTAATTTTTCTTATTTTTTGTAGGTTATTCCATTTCTTGCTTTGGGTATCGGGATGGATAATATGTTCCTTATAATACATCAATACAGCCTGAGTATCAATTCAGAAACAACTCACAAGGTAACTAAATGCTTAGTTTAAAAATCTTTTTCATTTTAGCCATTTTGTAAACAGAAAATATGTTCAATTAGGTTGGCTAAGTAATACAAATTGGGCTTTGTTTGTTACAGGAACACCTTACTGGTGAAATTTTGAAGAGAACCGGAGTGAGCATTGCACTGACTACCATCAGCAACGTGGGTGCTTTTTTTGTTGCCGTCATTATTCCCATCCCTGCTTTGAGGACATTTGTTCTGCAGACAGGCATACTGATAGCATTTAATGCTGCAACAATATTACTCATATTCCCAGCTGTTGTCAGTCTAGACATAAAAAGACGAACCTACAGGAGGATTGATTTATTGTGTTGTATTAATGGGTATGTAATGCTTTACACTTTGTACTTAAGTCTTTTTTAATTGAATTTGTTTTGTATATGCATTTTTATTGTTACATTCTCTAAGTGTTAGTAAATATTTCTCATATATCTACTAAAGCATTTCCTTTTTATAATAATCGTAATTAAAATTATCAAGGATCCAAGACACATTATAGAAGTCAAGATTACAATATAAGTGTTTGAGTTGGCAGTTAATTTTTTTTTCTAGTTAGGAGTTTAGTTCATAATTAGTATCAAACTATAAAATTCATTTTTGAGCATTTTTCTCTCTAAAACAAGCAATGACAGAAACAGATTTGTTTATATAATAAATAGACATGATATTTCTGCGAATAAGTGAAAATCTGCAAATTTCATTGTATTGAAAGACTGATTTAAACTATATATGCACCATGAAAATATAATTTCAGTTATTTATTTTTTATTAACTAATTACTTCTGTATAATTAATGTCATTTTCTTAGTTTAGCTACAATATTGAAGCACAGAATAAATATCTTTTTTATTTTTAACAAAACATAAACACAAAAACATAACTTGTATATCAACTCTTTTTTTTCCCCAAAAAATAATTGTATTTTAATTAAAAAAAATAGCCGATCTCACCTACAACAACAGGGTTTATAAGGTACTTAAAAGTCCTTAGATGCTCCTTATTTTGGTTTGATGTCCATGAGGGTCTTTAGAAACTTTATTTTTATTTAAAAGGTTCTTGAAAACTTTGAAGTTACAGAAGACTCTTAAAAAGTCATTGAAACTACTATCATTTAAATAATTTTACTAAACCTCTCTTAAAAATGTTTGATCTTAATGTGAACTGAAAACGACTTTGTAACTGAGCCCACAGCTTCTTTGCATCCGATAGTTTTTACTAATTTATTTAACTTTTTTACTAAGAAGCCTATTAGCGACTTTAGAACGAACTTTTCGTTGCAAATGAATACAAGTTTGTTTACATTAAAAATAAAGTCCTTAGAAACTCCTTATTTTTATTTTCAGAAAATGTGTACGAACCTCAATGAGTTCTTAATGATTTAATTTTTTTTTCTCTAGTGGCTCTAGAATGTCAATCAATGAAGGACCTGAAAAACATCAGTATAGACCCCTGAAACATTCTATTTCCAACACTTCTGTTGTGATTCCCATTCGTCAGGCTGTCACTCATGCTTTGCCACCTGATGGAAGAAATGTTGTCACTGTGCTTGCACCATCTGGTAACCAAAAAGAAGATAGCTGGCCTCAAAGTGGAGCACCTGGTAAATATATTTAAAAAATTTCTCATGGATTTATCTTGTATAACTTCACTTGATCACTGCTTTTATTATGAGTCAAATTTTTTTTATTTCATTGACATTGTTAAGTATTTTCTATTTTAAAACTAATGTTATGTGTTTAATTGTGTATTTGAAAATGAATCGTTGTTTTATATTTGTATTAGTTATTTGTTTATAAATGGACACTTTTACTTTTAACTTCATTATTTATAATTTTAAAGTGGTTAGCTATCTTTTAATTATAATAATTGATATGTGTTAAAATATTTTTCTTGCTTAAAATAGTCTTTATATTCTAGCTGCTTCATTTGAAGAGGTATTGATGACTAAGAAGCCAAAATTCAAAAAGATTAAATGCCAAGATTGGTCAGCACCAAACTGGTTCCTCACTAAACATCTTATTCCTGCTTTGCAAAAGACACCTGTTAAGGTGAATATTTGTTTTGTACTGTTCTAATCCATGAGGAACATACATTTTTATGTGTTAAACAGTCCAGCCATTTCATTGCATTAATTTTATTCTTCTATTTACAGTTTGTAACAGTGTTGCTGTGTTTCTGCCTCTTCTTCCTTGGTGTGTGGGGTATTTACCATGTGAAAGATGGCCTGGACTTGACGGACATTGTTCCAAGGAACACCAACGAGTACAAGTT
The DNA here is from genome assembly GCA_963932185.1 of Troglohyphantes excavatus. Taxonomy (NCBI): domain Eukaryota; kingdom Metazoa; phylum Arthropoda; class Arachnida; order Araneae; family Linyphiidae; genus Troglohyphantes; species Troglohyphantes excavatus. Next base: position 43,351,719 of record OZ010675.1, read on the forward strand.
CCTGAGCCAGCAGGCAAAGTACTTTGGGTTCTTCAACATGTTTGCCGTGACCCAAGGGAACTTTGAGTACCCCACCAACCAGCGACTTCTGTATGACTACCACGAAGCTTTCATGAGAATTGACAACATCATCAAAAATGACGATGGTGGATTGCCAGACTTTTGGCTTAGTATGTTCAGAGATTGGTTGCTGGGTATGTATTTTTTTTAAGTATATTATTGATATCTATATTTAATAATGTTTGCAGAAAATGTTTTGTTTGAAATTGTGATACTCTATTGTAGAAAATCGCCTATGTAAATATTAAAATATAATTTTAAAGGGACTTAGTTATGTTCAAAAACATATCCTTTCCATTTTAATTAAAATAAGATGAATATAGTATAGTTACAAACTAATATATGGAATGTCCTTAAAATGTATGGATTTCTTTTTTTAAAAAAATGTGCTATTTACACTACCAAATGAGCTTGAAAAAAACATAGAGACAACAAAACCATTAAAATTTTTTTTAGTTGTGTCATTAAATGTTCTTACGTCATGAATATTTGTTTTTATGTAGTTTTTTACTTAAAACACAATTAATGTATCTGCATTTATTAGTCAAGAAGAGTCAAACAAGCAATAACGAATTTTTTTAGAAAAAATCATGCTACGCAGTAAACTACAAATTTTTATGTTGTATACAACAATTTATGCAGAATTGTTGTAGGGAAAAAATTGCACAAATTGGATTTTTTTTAAATGTTGGAAGGTATGATATAAGCTATTTGTCCTATAATTTTATTAATATTTTATTTTTAGGCCTCCAAAGCATATTTGATGATCATTGGCACACTGGATGTATCACCCAAGAAGGCTGGTGTCAGAATGCTACAGAAGATGCAATAATGGCTTACAAACTTTTGGTTCAAACAGGTCGCATGGATAACCCAGTAGACAAATCTTTAGTAAGTATTTACATATTCTAGAAAATCGCACATTTTTTTTACAAAACTGTAGAGTTAAATAGTTTTTTGTTAAGCCTCTATTATCAGTGCCTTCTGTCATTAAAATATTAATTTAAGGCCAGTCTGTTCAACTACAATAATTGAGATCATCACTTAGTATAATAAACATATTGATTTGAAGGTTATTGGCATTTATTACTATTACATGTACTCTTAATATATCTGTAACTAAATCATGACTATACCCTTACAAAATATTTTATTTAAATAATTGTGTAGCATAGTTTTTAAAAGTATGTTAATTAAATTTGTCATTGCGAATTTTTAACTTATTGAATATTCACTTTTCAGGTTACAAATGTACGGCTTGTTGACAAGAACGGCATCATAAACACCAAAGCTTTCTACAACTACTTGTCAGCGTGGGTTTCCAACGACCCTCTCGCCTACTCTGCATCTCTGGCCAACTTTGTGCCCGAGCCTCGTCGATGGATCCACGATCCTCATGATGTCGAACTCAAAATGCCAAAGTCCCAACCTCTCGTGTATGCCCAAATCCCCTTCTTCCTGAATGGAATGGGAACCACCGAAGAGATAACCGAAACTTTGAGAAGTGTGAGGGCAGTCTGTGGGACATTTCACGATAAAGGACTTCCTAACTTTCCCACCGGCCTGCCCTTCATTTATTGGGAGCAGTACCTTTCCCTAAGGTATTACCTCATGTTGGCTCTGGTGTGCATCTTTGCTGTTATCTTTGTTGTCATTGGAGCCATCCTGCTCAACTTCTGGGCAGCTTTTGTTGTGGTAAGTTAAATTCAATATAATGTTACAATTTACAGGACTTGTAGGAGTCTTCTGGTATAAAATATTTTTAATACTTAATGTCTTTGGAAACGAGAATATCGGATTAAGAAGAGTTCTTGAATATTGTATATATAACATCTAGTATAGCTTTTGTCATATTTTCAATTGTCAGAATTAGGATGGGCTTGGCTCATTTAAACCTATTACTCTACTCTAAACCTATTACTCTCCAGTTTAAATATATATATATTTAAATATATATATATATATATATATTTATATATATATTTAAATATATATTTAAATATATATATATATATATATATATATATATATATATATATATATATTTATTTATTTAAATATATATTTAAATATATATATATATATATATATATATATTTAAATATATATTTAAATATATATATAAATATATATTTAAATATATATATAAATATATATTTAAATATATATATAAATATATATTTAAATATATATATATATATATATTTAAATATATATATATATATATATTTAAATATATATATATATATATATATATATATATATATATATATATATATATATATATATATATATATTTAAATATATATATTTAAATATATATATTTAAATATATATTTAAATATATATATATATAATATATATATATATATAATATATATATATATATATTTAAATATATATATATATATATATATATTTAAATATATATATATATATATATATATTTAAATATATATATATAATATATATATATATATTTAAATATATATATATAATATATATATATATATATTTAAATATATATATATAATATATATATATATATTTAAATATATATATATATATATATATATATTTAAATATATATATATATTTAAATATATATATATATATATTTAAATATATTTAAATATATATATATATATATATATATATATATATATATATATATATTTAAATATATTTAAATATATATATATTTAAATATATATATATATATATATTTAAACTGGAGAGTATTAGATGGTTTTTAAAATCTGCATTTAACAATTGAGTTGCTTCAAAACATAATTATTAGTTATTTTACGGAAAAGATTTTTCAAAAAAATAAGCATTTTAATGAATTATGGATTATGCATTTTTTTTTCTATCCAAGTTAAAACAAATTAATTTTCTAAAGTAGAACAAATTATTAACTGAGTTTTAAAAAAATAAGTAGCTTGAAAATAGATTAATCTAATTAATTAATCTTTTTTAATTATTTAAAATAAAAATGGTTATCTAAAATAGTTAACAATATTGAATTATTTAAAAACCATATTTATTCCTATTTTCCAGGTATTTATTCTAGCTGTGATAATTGTAGAATTATTTGGATTTATGGGTATAACTGGAATCAAACTGAGTGCAGTTCCTGCTGTTATTCTTATTGCTGCTGTAGGCATGGGTGTGGAGTTTGCTGCTCATCTTATGATGGTAAGATATTTATTAATATTGCAAAGTTATTTTATTATGCTCTCATATTTATTAACTTAATTGAAGGATGTGGATACAAGAACCCGACAGCTCTAAGCAATAACTATAGAGATATAAAGAAAAAATTGTACTTTTGTCTTGTACAATGCAAGAAACATACAGTGCTTTTCTTTCGTCCTAAACAATTTTGAAACTGACATATATTTGGTAAAATGTGAATGAAATTAATAATTTTTCCCTTCCAGGGTTTCATTACCAGCATTGGAAGTCGGGAGCGTCGAATGGTCATGACCCTTGAACAGATGTTTTGTCCTGTTTTACATGGAGCTATGTCTACTCTCATCGGAGTTATCATGTTAGCCTTTTCTGAATTCGATTTCATATTTCGGTTAGTATTTTCTTTTTTTATCCTACTAGCAAATTTATTACATGTTTAATTTATACTAATTACTATTTTACTTAAGTTAGTAAAATAAGAATATGTAGTTATTTAACTCAATCAATAAGTTTCTATATAAATATTCAAATCCAAGTGAGACTGTATATTTTTTCCATAATTTTTTTTTACTGAAATTTTGTTGTTTAAAATTATTAAATATGTATATATTTTTCAGGTATTTTTTCATAGTGCTGTTTGCATTAATTTTCATTGGTGTTGTGAATGGATTCTTACTCTTCCCTGTTGTGCTATCTATTTTTGGACCTCCTGGAGAGGTAAGAACAAGTACTATTTAATTACATACATTAAAAACACTTGACATCACCTCTCCTGCAACTTGGAGACAAATGTGTCACATTAGTATATTTTTGTTAGATATTTATGCCTTGTTATATCAAAAGACTAATTAATGTTGTCACTAAAGTTTAACAAAAAGTCACTAAAGTTTAACAAAAAGTAAAACAGGTTTGAACACAAAATTGTACATATTGTTGATCAAAAGCATAACTATATTTTTTGCAGTGATTTAGTTAAGAAACCTAAAAAGAATTAATTTTCAAAGTATGTTTTGAAAATTATTGCTTTCTGTTAATTGATTAGAATTTTTATTCATCAACAACAAAAAAAACAACCTAAATTGTGTACAAAGTTCGAGAAAAATTTGACCACAAAGGGGAAAAATGTGATGGTTTGAAATATAATAGTCTAAAAAAACGTATTATTATAAGTTTGCTTTTATATATTTAAAAAGCTTTGCAATTATCTGAAATTATATTTTTGTATATATTATAGGTTGTTCCTTATGATGATCCTGAAAGGATCCCCTCCCCATCCCCTGAGCCTTCCCCCCTCCGACAACGAGTGAAGCACGCTCGGCCTTTCACACGCAGAATATACCCTCGAGTGCCTTCGGAGATTTCTCTTTCTACCATCACAGAGGAGTCGCAATCGTGTCACTCTCACGAGATTGTTGTGCAACCTGAGGTGACTGTCGAAACAACCACAGTGACTAACACAACAAATGGGGTGACAACAGTCAACACTAGTACGAGCTCTCCTGAGGTTAGTTTAGATTTCTAGGATTTTCTGTCAAATAAATTATTTATCTGTTCATTGGAAGCTTTTCTCTTCGAAATCCGACATATTTTTCTATTTCCATTGTAAGAAAATTATTTGATCTCTTTTAACAATATCTGCTTTTGAATATCCTTTAAAACATTTTTTTTTATATTTTGTACACAAATGTTAGATAACTATAGGTAATTCTAATACTATTTAAAGTTTAAATAAATTTCTCAAATTGAATAAAGTTTGTTTTATTAAGATATTTTTTTAAAACTAATTGTTGTGTGCTCCTTTCACATCAATTTAGAAATAAAGTTCCAATAACCAAGAATACAAAAGAAAATGTGAATTTGTTGGCATTTTTGTAAATTAAATAATTTTTCTAATTAACTTTTTTTTATTTAGTTAGTGTGCATGACTCTAAAAATATTCCAATACTTGAAAAATTAAAAAAGTAATAATCAAGTGGATTTTAATTTGTTTAGAATTTTTTTGGGGGTTATAGAATTCCATTTTTCTTAAAAATGCATTAAAACTGAATACACAAGCAGGATTTTTTTTTAAAGTTTGGTTTTTATTATCCTTTAATAATTTTTTTCCATTAAAAAAAATTACACAATAGGTTTTCAGTGTTCCTAGAATTTTGTATTTAGACCCTGTTGTTGCTAGTCAATTCTTTTGCTCTAAATAGAATTTTAAAAATTTCAGAGTACTGACAGTCAATCTGAAGACAGCTCAAAATGCAACACTCCTTGTGGCGAAAATGTTTCAACGTCCACCACTAATACTTCAAATATTAATGGCCAACCCATGGGGACCACAGCAGTCACTACACGAGTCACAGCTACAGCTAAAGTTTTGGTGGAAGTGCATGCACCTTTTGCAAGTGAGTTTATGTTCAAATGTTTTATTGAAGTGGTTATTATTTATTAACTATTTTTATTAATTTGTTTAAGCAAAAGTGAGTTAGGAATGAAAAAAAATATTAAATGTTTTTTGTTTATATTTTTAGGCAGTTACGACATTTCAAGGTACAGAAGGAGAAGGGATAGTTCTTCTTCAAGAAGCTCGAGTGCTCGTAGTTCTCCAACTTGAAGATCCACTAAGTCTATAATGTAAGTACACATTTCATTTATTCATTGTGTGTTAAAGGTTACAGAATAAGCTAACTGTTTTTAAAGAATTCATTACAATTCAGTAATTTAATAACATTATATTTTTTTGTTGCCAAGTTAGTAATAAATCATAGGTAGGTATGTGATATTTAAACATTTGAAAGTATTCCCGTCTATTTTGCATATGGAAAAGTAATAAATAATATTTAAAGACTCGTTTATTATTATTTATTATGTGCTGTAATTAAATGTTTAAGTAGATATAATTTTAATAAAAATATTGAGCTTTCCAATTTATATAAATCTCAAAGTGATGCTATTTGTATTGCAAACATTAGTATTTAATATGCACATTAAACCATGTTTGTCAATATTTAATTTATGACATAGATTTTGAATGTTTTTCACTAATCATACTTTTTACAATTGATTTTTCCAACTAAAATGAAATCAAATGGGGTTGTTATATAACCCTACTATACATGACTGATTGTCAATAAAGTTATATAGTTAAAACAGTTCTTATTTAAAGTACATAAATTTCTATTGCTATTCAACATTAGGTGTTAGAAAGCATATGATTATGTTTCGATCTTATGTCAAAATAGGCAAAGATGTTGCTCTCTTTAAGTACAATTTGGATTTTTTTTTTGTTAATGAGGCAAATTTTCCTATTTGTTGCCTGTTTGACATTAAAACTAATAATATAAATATTGTTTAAACTAGCATAATATATTTTAAACAATGCAGAATGGTTTTTATTTTGGGATTATGAAACTGTAGCTATGTTCCTAGCCAAATTAAACAGGATCATAAAGGTGACAGCAATAAAATTTTATTTTAATGGATTTAGAAACTGATACGTGTCACATAAGGTGGCATTTTTTAATTTTGTCTCGCAACTCGTGCAGGATTGCCACTCTGCTACTTTAAATTATATTACATTCAATATTTGAAAATGAACTCTTTGAAAGTACCTGTCTCACAAATCAATCTTTTCTTTGCAGTGTATTGAAATGTCATTCCAAAGAAGCCAATGTGGATGGATGGACATGCACTCGAGAAATGGCTCGGCTGCCTTCTTGACAGCTACAGCATACCACGCCTCCCCTTCTGAAAAATGACTTTTGAGAAGCAGGAGTCGCGCAAGCAGGATGAATACCATTTTGAAAGTCCAATGAGCCGAGTGATCGATTGAATCGATTCAGATCAATCAATATCTTATAACAGAATCTCTGGTAAAGGGTTGATTTGGCATCTGTATGAGATTCTAAAGATTGTTCCATTTCAGGGCTCTTAAAATATAAAGTACTGTTGATTGGACACTGTTCTCGGAAAATGGTAGAAGCCTTGTCATGGATGATCTTTAAGATGATATTTTGTAAATCAAAAACTCACTAGTCTGTATATAATATAAGCATATATAAATTTTATTATTTTTAGTGTTAGGACTATGTTTTTATATGAGGAAAAAAATATATTTATTAATGTCAAATCAACCTTTTACTTTTTCCTCCTAATTGCTCAAGATGTTGTTTTAAAACTGTCGGTTGAAACGAGCAAAGTTAACTATATCGTTCCTTGTCTTTTTTTAATTTATTTTAAGATCTGATTGGATGTTTCTGAATGTGTGTTATAGTGATTGGTTGTTGTGTTTATGTTATGGTAAATGTGTCATAGTTGCAAAAGTAGACCAAAATAATTTTTATATTTAAAGTTTTCTAATTTATTTCATTAAAATGTGGGAGTGGTATTGAGAAAAAATCATTGATTTGAAATAAAATATTAATATAGATAACTATAACAATACACTGGAAGTGTAAAGGAAAACTGGGGTTTTCTGTTTAAAAATTCTTTGTCTACTTTTGCAATACAACACAAATGTTACGTAAGAATTCACTTTATATGATCTGCCTCTGTAACCTCAATGTATCAAGAACACGTATATACTTCGTGTATGTTCCTTTTATGAACTATCACATTCCAATTCTAATGCCAAACTTTAAGAGTCAAACTTGTGTTATTGAATGTCATTAAGATTTTAATGTTTAATATCGAAATATTTAAGTTTTGCCATTTCTGCACTCAGACATGTAATTTAAAATTCTAAAAAGGAAATCTAATCAAAGTTGATTTAGGGGAGGGTGGATACAAAGGTATTATTATTTAATGCTGTTCTCAAAATGTTTTTGCTTTTTTCTAAAAAATTAATTTGATTTGCACACAAGGCAGTCCACCTGTGATGTTCTGAATCTTTAAGAAAAGGCCTTAACACAATCTCTTATTTTTAACTAATCAGATGGCAAAAGATTACTTTTGAGAAAGCATACCAGTCTATATTTCTTTACCATGTTAATTTTGCATGACATAATATGTTTAAACTGTGCTTGCATGTTTTACTGACAATTACAAACCACCGACTCTTAACTGGGCAACTGTAGTTAACATTTCTTTATAGAATATTAAGTCGCATCAAGCCACACATTGCAAAAAACCATGAAATAAACTTGAAAGACTATTGAAATAAAATTAACCAAAAAAATTATAATATCATGGGGAAAAAAAATCTATAACAAAACTAGTAATGCATTTATTATTTAAAAGGTTTTAAATAAATGACACTTCATTTTTAATGAAATAGTTTATGTTGCTTTACTTTACATTGCTTTTAATATAAAATTATATATATATATTAATAATTTTATTATGAAAAGTTTCTATAGTTTATGCCAGAAAAAGTTATGTAATTGAAAAACTGCTTTATAAACACATATTTATCAATTTTTTTTTCTTACTAGTTAAATTGAACAGCACCATTATTTTAAATATTTTTTTGAGCCTATATTCGAAATATCTTTGTAGGTATACTCGAGGTATCATACAAAAAAAATTCTTTCTTTCATTTCTAAACTAAGAGTAATGCCTCTTTTAATTCAGGGAATTATTTTTGTGGCTGAATTTCTGTGTAGATAAACTCAGTACAAAAATGAACTATTTTACTTTTAATTATAAATACATATCTACTTATTTTGTTAGATAACTATTTTTTAAAGTTCTATGTGTTGTTTTAACAATGTGGAATAGAGTAAGATTATTTATTTTTTACTGTATTGTCAGTTTTTTTTTATGGTTGTGTGTGAAGTAGGCAATCTATGCCAAGATTAACCTTGTCACTGCCTTAAATTTTTTATAGCTTTTGTAAATTGTATAAAGTTTGTAGATAAATTATATGGCTGTAAATATGACGATGTATGCCATTTTTTATTGTATTTATCTGAGAATTTTAAATTAAAATTTTATAATATTTTTTAAAATGTTGAATTTTTTCACTACTTTTTTTACACTACACTATTTTTTACACTAAACATTTGTCATACCTGGCAATTGGCCCCACAATGGACGGATTGCAAGAATTTTTTTAATTTTACAAAAATCTTCCATTAAAGCTGTAGGAATTATATAAATCCTTAAATGATTTCATTATAAAATTTTGCTAAAAAGGCATATTAAAATATAGCAGAACCTCATAACGGACTAATAGAAGCTAAAGGGTACCTGTTATAATGAAAGTCCAGTTTAATAACAAATAATGTTACAGTACATCACTGAAAGTACAGTAGTTAGCTATACAAACCGTTTATTATATATCTAGTAAAAAACAAACTTCAACATATCGGGGGTTGAAATGGAAAATGTACGTACCCATACACTGCATTTATCTTCAGAATAAAAAGGTCCTGGTTCATGTTGATTACTTATATTTATTGGTTTGAAAGGTTCCTATCAAACTAAACCTAATTTGTTCAACAAAAGTCTTATCACTTGAAATAAACAAGCAAAAATTGGGATAATACACAGGCAAATAAATTTAAAGCTACTTGCATTTTTCCACAAATCCCTTTAACATGACAAAATTAGTTTGAATGTCTGCTTTGTATTCCTAATTAAAAACAAATATAAGCAAACATAATTTTGCTTTTACAATTTAAACACAATAGGTTTATTTTAATTATTGGAAAGTGTAGAAAGGAAAACATCTAAATAAATAATAATTTTCTTTTATTCATTTCAGCAACCTTTATACAGGCAAGCGGTTTTAAAATGTACGTTAAGGTGAATCCAACAATCCCACTCGCATCCGAGTAGAAGGGCATAAGTAGTAGGCCGTTAATGATGCTATAGCGAATACCACCATCATGCAAATGGCAATTCCTATAAAGCCACCAATTGCAAGTTTGTTGCCAACAACTGAAAAAGTAACGCAAAAAGTAACTAATTGAAAAAAAATCATGCAGATTTATTAAAGTAAACAAAAAAGTAAGCAAATTTACAAACCGAAAAACCAATAAATGTAAAAAAAATCTATATTTGTGGATTTGAATTCTCAAACCTTAAATTTTTTTTTTGGAAAAACATGCCTTTGTCCGAACTGAAAAATCACCTTATACTGTTAACTCCTTGACTGTGAAATTAATTTGAAACATGTTCTGCCCAAATGGACTATTTAATATACGAATTTGGAAAATGTCAGGTGAAGGGATACAAGTCAAATACATCAAAACTAAATTATTTAAGGTGGTACAAATAGTCAATTGCCATGACGAGTAGCCACTTGTTGTCCGTTTGGGCCAGTTTCAAGAAGGGCAAACGGCACTCGTTATTCCCGGTCAAGGGGTTCAAAATATGAACACTTTTCATTCAGAATTCAACGAAAATAGATTTTATAAAATAAACTATAATACATTTGCACACCTCATCCAAACATAAATAGGTGCATTAGAAAAGAGTTTCAGGTCAAAATAAGTAAGATTTATCAAAAATAACTACCTACAGTAGTTAAAATTGGCTCTTGTATCATAACTATGCCCAATAACAATGTAATTTTGAAAGTTTTGTATACAATAGGATATACAGCTGATATCCACTAAAAAAAAGTTTTAAAAAGGATCCTTCCCTGTTATAATATCCTAAACTATGAGTCACAATGGAAATTAATTCTGGCAAGCAATGTCAGACCGGTTAGTTTGAGCATGTGTGCTTGATCATTACTTTAACATAATTTGGTTTGGCACATTAAAAAAAATACACATCCCTTTTTATTGTTAAAAAGGGTGTTCCAATAAAAAATTATAATAAAAGGAACTAAAGCGAAGGAAATAAGATCATAAAATATACTATATTTGAGTAGAAGGCCTTTCCAGCGGTTCCAAATTAGCATTAAGCAATGGACCCCTAGCTAAAACTAAAATAGAATAGCCCTTTTTCACATGGTCTCCCTGCTTTCTGAGCATGTATACGTATTAAATTTGAAATAAAAAAAATGAAGAGAAGTAAAAATTGTGAAATTAATTTTCTAATTAATATTAATTTTAAACAGCTTTTATTCAGAAATTATTTAACAAATACTTAGAAAATTTAACACAACAATTGTCATACAGTTGCTGGTACGGGTATAACGATAACACTTCGCTTGAACCCGCATGTAGTTTAATTACTTTTGGTCTCTTACTTGCAGATTTATCACTCATGAAAACATTAGAATAGTCACATATTAACGTTGCGAATATTGCTTTTTCAGAAACGTTACCAAGAGTGATAAGTTACTATTAAAATTTTTTTGGTGAAACCCTGTAGACCACCTAACGTCGACCTGCGGACCTCTGGGGATTCGTGGATTAACAATTGGGAACCACTGCGTTATTCTATGTATTGTTAAGCAAGCTAAGCAATAACTAATTTTTCATGGCAAATTTTGTTTATTACTTTATTTTAATAAAATTAAATGCTGCAGAACTTTTACCATGACTTAACTTTTTGTTGGCTAGAGGGGCTGTACACATTAATAATAATTGTCGCACAATATCATAAGTGGTAGCATCCTGGGCTGCCATGCAATGTGTCCGTGTTCGAATCCCGGATAAGACATGGATGTAAAATGTCATATAATTGAATAAAGTCTGTTTGGTTAGTGATTAGTAATAATTCGTAAAAAGTATTAAAGCTATTATTAATATATTGATTGCTTAAATATTTTATTTACATTTTACATGAAGTCTAATATTAGCTACCTACTTTAAAATGAATTTATATCTTAAAAAGACTGGATATATATCTTAAAGTGTATGTTATACAAAATAAAAAAAACTTACTGTTCTCTTTTTCAGTAGTGTCTTCTAGAGGTGCGGCTTGAAAATTTGTATCTATAAAACGTTAGAAAATTAAAATACGAATTTTAATTTGAAACACTAGTACATTATTTATATCTTAGAACTTGTTAATCAAAATATATGAAATAACACCAAAATATATTAAAAATGTGTTTTTTTTTAAAATTAATAATGACATCTTTCCTTATAATAATATTTTAAAACCTAAATATATAAAAAGTATAATTTAAACTATTTTAATTAGTATTTACAACTTTTTTAAAAGTTCTGTGAATATTTCAGGAACATTTATTTTAACAAATGTTTTGTTCTTTGGAAAAATCCTAATTTTTAATGACATCTTTCCTTATCATTTTCTATTTCACTAACATGCCAGGAAATTTCAATACAATGGGAATACGGTAAAAATTTTATAAGAAACTGACTATAAAAACATAAAAAGTATTTTCAAGTAGCTTTTAGTAGTATTTACAAATACGAAATTAAAAAAAAATTGGAGTCTAAAAACTTCGAAAAATAAAACTTTGAGCTATATATTTGATTCAAATATTGATTCTTGATTGCTATTTTGTTATTTATAAGCTAATGGGTTGGTATAAAATTGGGAGGTAAAAATTTAATTCAAAAGCAGTTATTAAGAAAACAAGAAAAAAAAATTATGTAACCTTTTTACTCTTTCTAATATATTTTCAAAAACGAAGTAGGGACAAAATGAATTGCTACAGAACTTAGTTATGATTTAATTGCTGAATTTTTCTAATTCAACTTTTTTTTGGTTAATGAAATTTATGTCTGGTCTACGAATGCATTCTTTCAGTTATTTCATATTAAATGGCAGGATTGTACACTTTTCTTGTAGACTGTTTTACTTACAGTTATGTTGAAAACTATGAAAATGCATAAAAGTGTACTAAATACTCACATTTGTTACAAAAAAAGAAGTTTTAAAAGTTTTTATGTATAAAATTCGTTTTAAAACAATATTTTGAATTTAAGGTTGACTTAACAGCTAAAAAAGTCTGCATAAGACCTTCCTAAATTTGCAACCATGCAGGTTTTTTGAAAGAAAAACAAGTGCTGAATAGTTAAGAAATGAAAGTTTCAACCTCAAAAAACCTACAGTTTTTGTAAAGGTATAAAAAAACTGTTCATTTGTTTTGCTGATATTTTTGTTGTTGCATAGAATATTGAAATATCTAATGTAAATGAAACTTTTTATATTTATTCGTAATTAATAATTTATTTTGCATCCAAATCCAGCATGAGGACATAAAAAAGGGATATAACTTACTCTTGCATATATTACTAACACAATAAAAATATCGCAATTGTTGAGGGGTAAAATATAAAACATAATAAAATGATACTGTAACATACCTCTTGTTGATGAACATATGAAGCCTCGTAGTGCATGATCACAATCTACACTCCGCCACCTTCCACTTCTTATGAAGAGTTGTACACAATCATATCCGTTTTGTTGGGGTTCGTCCTCATCCCATTGAGAGTAGTCAAATGGAGTGTGGTCAACCCAACCATACCTCCCTATTTAAAAAAAATTCCTGCTGCATTATTTATACATTATAAGCATGATGTAACAGTTTAGCAGAGTTCAATATGACATCAGTCAGGGACTTTTTTTTTCATATAGTCAATAATTCACTACAATCAAATCTATCATGGTGCATTAAATAGATATTTTTGATGCACTAAATTTCTTACAAATAAAATTAACTCAAGTTTAAAAAATATGTAATTAGAACAAAAATGTTTTAGTTCCAAATAAAAATTTTGGAATATAAAATTGTGATTTTTGTTCAAATTTACAAAATTAAAGTTTTTATTTGAAAAAAAATTGGAATCTATAAAGTTAGTTCTATAGAAGTGCATGACTTTTGACAGAGAAAAAAATACTATAAATATAAAAATTTAACTTTTATCAGCTATCTAAATTTTTAGACAATTCTTAATATAAATCTTTTATATATAATTCTCTTTCGCGGTGATTGAAAAACGCTATTTTTCTCAATGCGGAATGGCAACAGTAACATTTGTTTACAAAATTCTGTTGCGCCCGCATTTTTATTTTGCCATTATGCAAGCCATTTTGACGATTAACCCCTTTAATTCATTGGTAAATAATTATTTTGATGATGTCACCTTAAATTACAAAAAATATAAGCCTTATTATAAATAGAAGAATATAAGGGTTAGCGGAGCGTTAGCAGAGCAGGGGGCGGAGCCTCCTATTTTAAATATATCTTATTAAATATCAGCAATGTGTTCTTTAAAAAGATAATAAATTCTAAACACTCTTCTGCTCCCATAACACAGAAAGTACTATGTATCTTTACAAGAAACACAAGAATCATTTATCAAAAACAATCTCAAACTGAAGTTCGTAAATAAATTACTCAATAACTAACCACTATATTTAATTTAGTGCTTTTAAATGTCATAAAATTTTGTATTTTTAATGAAAAAATCAGAGTAGCTATAAAAGGGAATTTAAAAAAATTGAGTTAGTGCCTTTTAAATCATGAGGGTAGTCTTGTGAATTAACATAACTATCAGTTAAAATTACTTTTAAACTATCTAGAATAGGCAGGTAAATATCAGTTTCAAAGGCAAACTGGACCAAGTCTAACTTCACCCTATTAATGGACAGCATACTGTATCCAATATAATATAGTAAACAATACCCATGGGTGAATTATTTTGCCTTATTAATGGATAATCCATTGTGCCACATCTTTTAGAAAAACAAATAATTTATATGTAGGATTTTATGAATTAGTAAATAAATAACATTTTAATGATTTGATAACAAAAAATAGTTATTAAAAAAACTCTTGCACATTGAATTTACTAAAAAAATTATTATTTAATGATTTAACATAATATACCCAGAGAGTTGTTATATTAAATAGAGAGCGCCTTCAATGCCAGACTTTCGTAAGGCCGCAGTGTCAACATTGAAAAGAAAAACCAATATCGCGTGGTTTTAGCGCTGCCACATTTGGCGTTCAGACATCTGCAGGAGTTCCAAATTTGGTGCACTTTCTTCTTTTTGGTGATAAGGCGTTCTGTCCGTATTCAACTTCTTAACATATATGTAGGTATTTACTTATTTTCAAACAATATGCGCTAAATATTTCCTCTTCATAACGAAACGAAAATATAATTTTCTTTGTGTTCAATACTCATAAAAACGAAACTCTTTATATTTCTCAGGTTTTATTGTTCATATTTTCTTATTGAACTATACAAAATAACAATTGAAAGAACTTCGCTTATGGTAAAATTTTTTCATAAAAACGTAACGCAATTATTTCAAAACTACAAAGTAAGAAAAACCTCCTTAATATATCTGTTAAACTCCCTTAAATTGTGCCACTCGTTAAAAAAAAAAATTATTTAAATACTAAATTAAACACAAAACCATATTACAATACTTCGATCTCGTTTAGTTCTTAAAGTCGCCAAGGCCTGCCAAGTAATATTGGCGCATGAATGAATTGACATTTCCACATATCACGTGGTTTCAATGATGGACACACGGAAATCAGCATTTTGTTTCCTCTATTTGTATCATTACTCTATGAATATACCTTGACAACTTTATCAGTTTAACATTGCAATCAACGGATCATTTAAAAAGAAATCAATATCGAGTGCGACACCGCACCCTATCCACTTCTATGCTATTTTCTTAAGATTTTATACCCTTTTCTTGCGAGTAAAACTATTGGGAACATTTTTACTCAAATTGTACTTGTGGACAAGCTCTTCAATAGTACTCTTGAAATTGAAATTTAAAACCCAATGCTGATTAATATTTTATTAAAGTTTAAAAGCTTTGCAATATTTCTCACCATCTTTACGTTTTCCGAGTCCAATGTGTACAAAGGAGGCTGCAGTGTTGTCTAATATATGTTGCCGTACTATCTCAGCTTCTTTACTGGAATGTAAACTTGCCAAATGTCCTCCTAAAGAAACAAAGCCTTATTAATACTGTTTACATATTTTCATATAGCTTAGAAACAAAACAATGTATTTTTAAAGTCAATATTTAGCATGCATAAAGAAAACTTTTTGGAGACAAAATACATGTGATTCACTTCCTAATGTGGTGACTTTGGTGCTGTACTCTAAAGAGGAAAAGACGCTAGCAGTAAGGTCATTCATATAAAGCTTGGATTTCGTCCTCAAACCAGTTTTCTTTACACTTGCTAAATCTTTACTTTAAAAATAAGTTGTTTTGTTTCTAAGCAGGCGATATATCTATTCTTTACTTAAATAAAACAGGTGATTTTTAATAATTTTCTACATACAAACCTTGTAAATTAAATTTATTTTTGCTATATATCTTATATTAATTTTGAAGAATAACGAGCAAATGAAATGCTTCACAAACTACTTATATTTTTTGATTAAATTATATTGAAATCCTTAACAGGTAAACTGAAGATAAACTAAAAGGGGAATAACAATCTGCCCAAAAAGTATTTTGCTTATCAAATAAAATAATATAAACAATAATCAAAGATTAAACAAATAATTTTTGCTACTATAAACAGATTAAATCATAACAAATATATATATATTTTTTTATAATAAAATATATGAAAGCCAAAGAAATTCAAAACATTTAATACGTTTTTTTAAAGAAATCTTAAAGTATTTCTAAAGTTCTATATAAACCCAGTTAGTTAAATTGACAATTGTTTGGAAAGGGTATTTCATGTACATTTTCTAATATTAAAATAATACTGAAAAGAATTTTATAATGTAAAATAGATATGTTTTAAAAAGAAACATTAAATATTTGTTTTTTAACTGAAAGAAATATATGTAATGTTAACCATGTCGGAAGCAGTAAGACATTGCATCATCCCAAGTTGCTCTATGGTCAAGATTGAAAAGGTAGCAGGTGTCAGTTCCAATGTCTTCCCATTCTGATATGTTTGGACAGGCATGTCTCATTTCGATAATACCTTCTGTTTTATCACCATCTGAAAAGACATTTTATAATAATAATAATAACAATGCATAGCACATTGCTATCTAGCAATATGGAATGTATCAGAATTATTATGCATATTAAAAAATCATGTAATATATAACTATATTTACAAGTAGTGGCTGAAATTTTATGCTCTATATTACAAACACAGTTTTTAAATTTTTGTTGTCTGCATTGGCAAGACATGTTCTAAGCAAAGTTTGCAATTTATCAACTGTTCTACAACATTCCTTTTCATCTGTGAGCATTCGTTTAAAAAACTTTTACAACAATTTCATTTAATTTTGGAATAAATTCATGTTTGTATAAATTGTATTGTGGTATGGAATAGTAAATTTGCTGAGAATTCATAAAAAGTAGAATACAAAAAAAAGAAGAAAAGTCGTTTTTTGATTATTTGTACCAATTTCGAAAATTTGAAATGAAGAAGTGTTCAATAAATGCTGGAATACTATCACTTCTGGTGGAAAAATGCTGGAACTAGTTAAATTGCGAGGTTGCCTGTTTCAAATTTATGAATGTCAAATTAAAAAGTAACAATTGCCTATTAGAATAGGCCTTGTGCATTGGTCAAATTGTGTACATAATAGCTTAAATTAAAAAAAAATTGGATTGGTCATGGGACTTCTATTCTATGGCCTCCTTGCTCTCCTGGTGTAACTCTTATGGATTTTTTAATGTGCAGTCATGTGAAAGATGTGTCTCTATTGGATGCCTTGTACTAATTTGCAAGAACTAAAACATCATATTGTCACTTAAGCAGTGTTACCATACAAGTTATGGCTTAAGCAACGATATCTCAGCTTTTAATATTTTAATAACCTCAAAAAGATGTTTGTCAATAAAAGGCATGAAATCGAGTATCGCTTGGACGTACAACGAGTAACCATAAAAATTAATTAACTTTGGTAGTTACATTGTAAGTTATTAAGGACATTTTATTTTTGTCACTTTTCTAGTTTTTATATAATTTTGTAATGTGTTCAACAATTCTCGGACACTCTGTACAATAAAGTATTTCCTTAGACCAAAAAGTTACAGCTTTAACAGAGTTGATTTTTTTTTTTGAAAGCATTAATTTATATATAACAGGCAAGACAATATTTTGTCCCAGTAACTCCTCTAAAACTATATAACCAATTTTTACAATCAAGGTGTAATTTGAAAAGGAGTGAACTGTAGATGTGCCAAAACTTTAAAATATTAAGTAATTAATGAATTATTAAGCAATTAATGATTATTAGTGTGGTGCCAGCTACTTCTCCAAGTTTTAAATTAACGGCTGAATCAGAGGCATTAAAAAAATTATAAGCCTGTCTTCACACAAAAATTTTGTATATACAAAACTTTTGTAAGCTTCGGCAAATGCCTTCTTTAGAAAGTTAAATAGAAAACAAATATGTGCAGATTATGTAAGTTTTTTTAGGATATCCCATATAGCAGTTCAGACCCAAATTTTGAAAGTGCAGCAAGACATATTTTGGCAAGCCATTAATACTCGAGAATTCAGATTTGGTGAATATTAACGAGCAGGAGGCGCAGCCCCCTAGTTGTGTTTACAGAAAGATGGTAAAAAAGCAATTTTAAACAAACTAATGATATATGGACAGTTATATAGATTACTATGCCTCTGAGGGTTAACAAAATAGTAAAATATTTTTTTTAATATATTAAATTTTAACTATTAATAAATAAAAAAAAAATTACACATATTTACTAACCTGGATTCCATTCACAGACAAAAGGAAAAGTTTCTCTACAATTTCTTACTACCCACTCAGCTTTCAAGTTCATAGCAACACAATTATCCATTAAGTCTGAAACTTTCTGTGGTTGTCCAGCTAACCAGTTGGAATATTTTAAACGCTGACCATTTAAGAATCCATATTCATTTTCCGTCTAAAACAAATGTTATTATATCAAATTTGCATTTATTTTGTAATAAAAGAGCATCTGTTAAAAACTTAAGTTATTTCAAGTACAGTTGAACCATGGAGGAGAGATCAAGTCCAAAACCAGTTTCCAGTGAAGTAAGCAATCGCCTAAAAAGTAGGTACCAGCAAAGTATTTGCGCTATTCCAAAGCACTACTTTGTATCAGTATTTGGCGATAATTTGTTTTATAATTTAATTTACATATGAAGTGGAAATAATAACATCCTTTATTGATTTGAAACTCATACTGCATCTCACAACTGCACAAACGGTTATATTTTGAGTTTTTATACTTTAAAATTTGCGCGTTAATTATTGCAGTGCCCATTAAAAACGCACCGCCAACTAGGTTTGTTTGTACCTACTTTAAGGTTGCTATCTTATTTCATGTGAAATCTGGCCAAAGTGCCTTCTTCTTTCCTTCATGAAATCAATGTCACTAAAAAGTTTCTTTTTGCACATTTCAGTCTGTTGTTTGCCTTATTATTCCTGCCCAACACAGGATGAGGGGCATCCATAAGAATGTGGTAATATGAGAAAATACCTTAGGAAACTAAACTGCCTTTAACAGTTAACACTATGAGAAATTTCCTGATATCAATAGCATGGGGGACTTAAAAGATTTTTCTACATAAGAAACTTAAAATTGGAAATTTTGGTTAAAAACAATAATTTGTGACTTTTTTTATTGATGATTTATTTCATCTTAAGCCGGATTTTATGCAATGTGATTTCTTTTAAATGTGGAATTCATCATTATTTTGTAGCCCTAACTGATTGAATTATTTTTATTTTGGGTTCAGCAAAATTTTGCGATTAGCAATTTCACTTTAACTATATCTTTCACAAAACTTAAGGTTCACAATATGGATATTTTACAAAATATTCCATTCTAAAATATCTTATTTAGCTCTTACTAACAAATTTTGATTATAACATAAATATGATTCAAAATTATGGATCATAATTTCAATAAGTTACAGGTAACATGTTTTTAATAGTTCGAGTATGAACAGCTAAGGGCCGTTAATATATTATGTCACATACCAATAGGAGAGAGAGAGAGTCTCTTGCATGACTGAGCTAAACAAAAGTTGTGGAGTGGGGAAAGACAAATAATGATGTAATTTTTTTTTAAGAAAAAAATTATGAAAATATGTTTGAATTCTCAAAGTTAGATACAAAGTCACTTAAACATAAAATTCTTTGTAATTGAAGATTTTAATGAACAACGTATTAAAAAAAAAAAGGTTAGTGTAATTCTAAACTATTGTTGTATTTATATCTATTTGATGCTGAAGCATATCATGAATATAGATAGTAGTAGAAACTACACAACTAAATTTTTACTATGACTTCAAAAGTAAAATAGAATAGAAAATGTAAACTAGAAAACATAAGAAAAAAATTATTAACTAATTTGAGTTTACTTTACTTAGACGTAAGTAAGTAGAAAACTATATATAAAAGCAGGTAACAATGGTATGCAAGAAATGAAATGGTCATAGTTTTTCTAAAAGAAAATTAACCCTTTTTTTTATCTTTATACTAAGCTATATTATCATTCTATAATTTCGTTTTATAAACTTTTGGATCATATTCTAAAGATAACCTTTCTAGTATGAATTGTTAGTATCCAACCCAACCTGTCCTATCTAAGTTATGGGGTGGCCCTAGATATTTGAGGAAAAGTAATACAAATAAAATACTTGATGTACAGTTGGAAACTGAACTTTTTTCTGATGCATAGGAGGCAGGGTCGGAAATTAGTCATCGTTAGGCATATTATGCACCAAAAAATTTCACATGACAGTAATTTTATTCCAAGTCGTCATTTTAATGCCTCACTTTATATAAAAAATTTAGTTAGACGACCATATTTTTAAACCTAGTCGTCATTTTCTATGTGCAAATTTATATATATATATTACGGTAACACGCAAATTTTCTTTTTAAAATCGATTTCCCACATTTTTATATTTGAGCTGCGAACAATCGACACACACAAATCTACGGGGCTACAAGCGCAAGCGTTGGAATTCTGGATTGCTTGTTTCTCTCTGGACTATTCCTTGAAGACTTTCAATGTCCTAGTCCTAACCATCATAAACGGAGAATCAAGCAACAGCTGTTGCTCCCCCTTTTTTCGTGAAAGCATGTGCACGATTGTTTTCGTATTACAAGCGCTTGTTGAACTTAGAATAGTTGTACTTTGAAGTATTTGAAAAATGGTTAAGCCGATTAACCTGTACAGTCAAACCTCGGTATAACAAATCCAGGATTTAACGATCCCTCGGTTATAACGAACTTTTCAAATGGTCCCAACCGAAATAATATGTGACTAATGTATTTTCAAATGCTTGTAACGATCTTCAAAAGTAAGGAATTCGGATGTAGCGAACTAAAATTTACACTTTTCCAGTTTAGTTTCAGGTTTTTTCTAGAAAAAATCCACATTCCTTACGCTTTGTTCCTTTGACAGAAGTCAGGTTCCTCAAAGGTGACAATAAACTCCCCTGCTCAGCTCCTCCCCTTCCCCCGTTGAACTGGTTAGCATACATTCTTTGCCCATTCCTCTCATTCTATTGCTGATGATTATCGTTTGACTTGTAGACTTCGAATAGGTTTAAAATTGCTCCTGTTCGCTAATGCTTTTTCCATTGAGGATAAAGCGAAAATTATTAAGAGAATAGAAAACGGTGATTAACATTTATCCTCAGATATTGCATACGAAGGTGATGTAAGTTCAGGTCCTTCAATTTCTGATGCTAAGGCAGCTGTGAACATTTTGCATAATTTTTTTGCAACAGAAACTGAGGATAAGAATGTAATGGACTTTTTTGATGCTTTCAATAAAAAATCAAAAAAAAAAATCATACTTCAGATAAATAAATGTAAATAGTAGTAAAATTAATTGAATTGTTTAGTTGTTTTTTAAGAACAATTATTTCTCATACTTTATTATTGCCTATTACTAATTGTAATTCAGTGTTCATTGTAATTACTTTGTTTCGCACAGAAATGTGTTTAAGGACTTTAAGAAGTTTTTATATCGTCAATATTTAAAAATTTGAATAAAGTGAATTTATGAACCAGTCCGTTGAGGGTTCATTATAATGGCGTTTGACTGCATTTTACTTCGGCGAGCACTAATGAAAATCAGTGTATAAATATTGATACGGAAAATGAAAAAGGTGATAAAATGGGAGAAAAAAACATTTTTAATAATATAAATTGCTTTTCAATAATTGTTCTCATACTTTTTAGTAATTATATCAGTAAGATGGTAATACTTTTAGAGTGTAAATGAAAACAGGCTTCTAATTTCATGCAAAAGAAAATTTAACTAAATATAGCAGTTGGCAGCTTTGCTTAAACAATTTGATTTTAAAATTACGCCTAAGCAGAAAATTTTGACAACTTAAGCAAAATTGCTAGGTGCCAATGACCTAACTTTTATCTCCTAATTTCGAACCATGATTGCAGGGCCAATTTTAAGTGCCATAAAGGTGCAACTTTCTATCTCCCAAGCAAGACTGAAGAAAGAGACAAGCAACAAAAATTTTTTTTGATGATCAAAGTTTTTCCAAGTGGGAGAAGAAGAAATTGCAGAGAAAATGCCCTGCAAAGTGCACAGAGCATATGATCTTTGTTCAATAAATTTAATAGAAATCAAGGACTCCTCACTCCCTATTTAGAATGTTAAATAGAAAATTATTATTGCTACAGAAAAATTTATGTGTCCTCTTTACATACATCTGCAGAATTTTCAATAACAGAGTTTGGTTTAAATTAAAAAAAAAAAATCACAACAATTACAATAGTAATAAATGGAATCAACATACTTTAGAAAGCTCCAGTTAAATATTAAGCATTGTAACAGAGTACCTCAATATGTGTTATGATTACCTAAGCATGAAAATTATTTTTCGAAACGATTCAAAAACATTCCAATCTTTAATTTTATACATTTGCCACCTGTTAAGCCATTACTAAATAACTTTCTTGTTCTGATAAAATGTAACTCTTACTATTGATCTAATTCCAGTCCAAAAGAATGGATACTTTCTCGACATCTGTTTCTTCAAAAAGACACTCATTGCTGAATGTTTGAAAGAGACAAGATCTGCATCAAATTTTCTACATTCCCTTTGTGCATCAATCCATCGAACCCTCTCATCAAAGAACCCGTAGCAAGACGAACCCAGTCTACTCCATCCTGTAATATTACTACACACAAAGAGATCCTCTGAAGGCTCGGTAATCGTAACATCTGAAAGAGTGGAAAATAGATTTAAAAAAATCTTTATATATAATTCTCTTACTCCATGATAAAAAAAGCTGTACTTCATTTCATGATTTGGCAACACAAGGTCATAAAGTAAGGAGCAAAACGTCGCCACATAAGTCCAGGAAATATCTGGTGTTCGTAAATTTACCTTAGGATTTAAAAATCTGTTTAATCCTTTGGTGTATACTATTTTTGATGATTTTAGTTGAAATTCGGAAGATAATAAATGTTATTATTTTAAATAAAAGAAGTTCAAAGCGTATTACAATGTAAACAAACAGTTATACTTCAATTTGGGTCTTCACTTCAAATCACTTTGCCTGCCGTGATAAAGTTGAGCTAGCTGTTGTGACGTCTTCAAAGGTTTGATCGCTGACATAAATAATAACTGGAATGTAGACTATGAGTGCGCTTTTTCCCACCTTCTCTTTTTCAACAAAGTGGCAGAAAGACTTTCGCTAAAATAAAAGTCTAAATGCTTTTTCCTAGGTGTGCATTTTGATATTTTACAGAAATTTTAATTCTTTGTAAAATTAAGTTTTTTTAGAAGTTTAAAAACTTGATGCATTGATGAAAAATTGGAGATCTCTGGACGTGATATCACATCCATGAGCATCCAGGAATTAAATTAAATATATATCATAGTTCACTTTAGAAATGAAAAGGACAGGGCCTTCTGTTTAGAAAAATAGAGCCGCCTTTTTTTCTGAAGGAACTTTAATACATAATTTCTAAAATTGAGGTAATTCCCTTCTAAAGCAAGTTTCCTATCGCAAATTTTACATTTCACAAGTCTAAAGTTCTTTTCATCGGATTAAAAAAAACATTTAAAACTTGACTAGTATATAAAATAAAAAAATTGTGAATTTTAGGTAAAAACTATTTGAACAATTAAATTAATTGTCTTATGTATTAACAGAGATATTTAATTGTTGAAAATTTTACTTATAAGTTTCTGGCAGATGTATGCATTCTTGTAACTGCAAGCACAATTCTTCCATTTCCCCATACTATGTGCATCAGATGACAGTTTAACACAAGTATTCTATATAAAAAAAAATACATAAACAAATTATTAAGTAAACTTCTGACTCTTATACATAGTAAATTCTAAAATAATCTTAGTATTTATTCATTTTTGGTAGGAATAGAAATACTTAAAATGCAACTTAGTTATTTTAATATTTTGCATCAATAACTGAGTAAATTTCTACTAATATTTACACACCTGATAACTGAGCGGTAGATTTGAAAAAAAAATCAATACAAAAAAGAATGTTCAAGTTGAATTCAATATAGCCTACATTAAAAATATATTAATGTCAATATGTACAATCTAAACTAATGTGTGATGCTTAACTTCAAAATATATATTTTCTATTTTCTTAAATTAGCAAGAAATTATAAAATGTACATTTAGATTTACAGACACTACAGGATAATTTTACTAAGCGATATATCTCATAAATGCCCTTTCTCCAATATTTTGCAAAAACCACATCCTTTCTGTTGTGATGGTGATCAGAAAACATAAGCTTATATGCTTTCTCTTGCTTTAATAAGGCTTGATTTAGAATTGACCTATAAAATTTCCCATTATATTGGACCATATACTTAAGTTTGGTTTTATAGAAGTTTTAAAGCTATTTGAGTACATAACTAGATTTTTTAAGTAGAAGAATAAATGCACAAGTACTACTAATATTTTAATTTCGGAACAAGGGAAAATACTTAAATGGAACTCTACACATGGTAAAAGTTAACGTGAGTGAAACTTCATTTCTTAATCTGCCTATCAAAATTTATATATTTTTCAAGAAATGAAAAATATATAATTTTGAAACAAACAAGCAATTAAAAACATACCGATTGTAATGGTGGACTCATACCAAGGTACATATCATCATCCTATGTTAAAAAAAACATACACAGTTAAAATAAAATTTCTTAAAATACTAAAAAAAATATATATATATATTTGATTTAAATCTGATTTTTTTTATTTAAATAAAATTTTTATTATTTTTTCTGAATTTTTCAAATTGTAAATCGAATTTTTTTTAAAATGTTTAACCACTCTACAGATGTGAGTTTAGTAAATACTTAGTGGGAAGAGTGCATAAAAATGAATATTTATACACCCCTACCTCATGTAAATAAATACCCGTTCCAAATTACATCTGTCGTGCATTCACTACATGCCGCGTTTTATTTCTCATGCAATCATTATCATGGATAATTTTGAGGTTTACTTTTTCCTCTGCTACTTTCATACGTACCAAAATGTAAAAAAAATCATAATTTTTTTTAAAAAAGATCAAAATGATGTATTTCTGTAATGTATTTATTATTAGCATATTATATTTTACCAATCATTTTGAAGCCATATTGTATAAATATTCCGGTTTTTACACATTTCGGACATTTATGAAAGTAAGTTATGAAACAAACTCTTATTACATATTTATAAACTAGCTTATCACATTGATTAGCTTTATTATACGAATTCAACATTTTAACTAATAGCTCTACTTTATTTTTTTACCTACTTCAAATTTATCATTAAACTTAAACCAAATTGAATATTTTTTTCTTCTAGAAGACATATATTTAATAATATAAACCAAGGATTTCCTTAGGAAAATAAAATAATTCTGTAACAAAAGTTGTAAGAATCATGCTCAGCAGATTGTAATATAGGATAAGAAGAAATTGCAACTGGGAATGTCCGCTCTAGCTATAGATAGAAAACTTGAAGGGGGTGTAAGATAAGAAAAAAAAGGGAAGAGAAGGACTTTTGAAAAGATATGAACGAACAAGTGAAAAATAAATTTTAGGGAAAAGATAGGTTAAAAGATATCTTCGACTTTTCTTCTTTAGGGAAAGAAAAAGAAGAAAAGTTGAAGTTATCATAAAAAAGGCATCATCAATGAGAATTTTATTTAAAACCGGATTGCTAAATAATTTTTCTTTTAAAAAAATCAATTGATTTAATTCCATGACACCCTGTTCATTTGGCAAAGAAAAATTATTTCAAACACGCATCAGCTATACAGTCAGTAAAATGATTATCAATATTGTTACTAAAGATCAAATTTTACCGAATCACCCCATATTGCTGGTTCATTCACATCCCAGTTTACATAATCCAATGATGTATCATCACTCCATTCATACGCTGTTCCTCTATTTAAACTTTGTAATCCAATCCATGCATCAGAACCAAGATTTAGTAACATATCAATAAGGAAATCTGTAACAAAATTACACAATGTCATAATAAATTATAAACACAATAATAATTAACACACTTAAAAAAATGATAAAATAATACAGGCTTGATTAAATTTTACTTATATAATTGCCCTAACTTGTATTTAACAATTGAAATATATGTAAAAGGCAACAATTGAAAGGTTTAGTCCCCAAGCTGCACAATTCCATATTTGGTTAAGCTGAGATAAAACGTTTTTCGTAACCTCTTCAAATAAAGAAAATATGCACAAATGAAAAAAATATAAAATAATGGAACAAACGCAAACTGACAGTTTGGAAGTCCTTTTACATATATATTTTTAATTTTGTGCCCAAACTGCATATGTACAATTGGTGAACCATCTCATTGGTTGCCAAACGCTTTGCTGTTTTGTTAAAAAAAATGCAAGAAATGTACTTTGAGGGGGGGGGGGGGGAAATGTTATAGACTGTTAAAGGGTAAAAAATTATTTGTATTGGTATCTTAATAAACAAAGGAGAAAGGGTTTGGAAGCAAGAGAAATTAAGGACTGACCACCAACAAAAACACTAGCCAGCAGAAAGAAGATAAATAATTTAAGCTTTTCTATACGAGGCTGCAAATTCCCATTCATACTCTTCATGTTCTTTGCTTAAGTTCAAGGTTTAATGTGCCTCAGTTTTATATTGGTGTCATTGGTTTTACACCAATCATAGATAATATCGTAAGAATGGATCATGGATCTCGATAAAAGTGTAACATAGTGTTTCTATCTTGATACTCCATGCAGATGACTTTAAAGACATTTCATGTCAATATTTTGTTTTACTAAAATTATGAGACATTTCTAAACTTTACAAGACGAAAGTGCTTAAAAAGAACAAACACATAATTTAAATTGGTTGGAGTTAACTATGTTGTAACAGAAAGCATGGAAAAGTTTAAACGACGAAGGACTTGTTAACTACAGAATCAATATTAAAATCCAAATACAACATTAAATATTTTCACTTTATTGTACACACAGACTTTTCATTTCTACTGATAAAGGGAGATGTATCTCCCCAAACATGTCTCGATCTTATGCATTTTTATTGCGTATTTTTAACGTTGTATTTGTATTTTAATATTCTTAACGCAATGTTCTATAAGACGAGTTTTTATCTTACAGAATCAATATTGCTAAAAATATGAAACACCTCCAGGAAGTCAAGTAGTTCTAGGTAATTCTTAGGTATTCTTACCTCTAGGTAAGTTTGCAAATGAAATGGTTAGAAAAATTAAATTTGCGATTATGCTCCAAAGAGTATTTTGCAATGGAGGACTTTTCGATTTCTAAACTAACAGTATGTGCCTGGTATTCCTTAATGCAAAATTTTATCGATAAGCCACATTGACATGCAATACTAAATGCCATAATCGCCATCATACCTTTGCTCAGTCAAGGACATGTATTTGATGGTTTGTTCAAGTTACCCCATATAAACAACTTTGCTCTATCAGAAAACCTGAAGCTTTCAATAATCCAGATGGTAACACTCTTGCTAATGCTGTATTAATTAGTGGTAGTAAAAGGGGCTTCGATTTTCTTGAAATTACCATTCTATGGGACTCTCCACTTAACATATTAAATGATTTTTACTGGTGATAGAGCAATGGGCAACATGGTCTATGCTCTCCCATTCGAGCATCTGGAGGGACTCCTTTTATATACTGGTATTATATATGCCCTAGTTATTAAGGTACTAGCTGTATTGTTCTGCGTTGCTAGGCACCCATTAAGACATATAGATTAAAAAAGAGTTGGCCCCGTCAGGTTTTGTACCCTTCCCAACCATTGCATTTGGTGTTACGATTTCTTATAATTAAGGGAAACCTTAGACTTAATAATAGTTAGGGGAATTCATAAAAAAGAAATCAATGAAGGAAAATAAAATTTTTAAAAATTACACAATTTTTTTTTTTACTATTTAATTAAAAAAAAAAGTTTTGCAAATAAAGGTATTGGAAAAAAATAAGTGCACATATGATCAGTTAATAGTTTATATATTATTAATATAAAACATTAAATTCATTTTGATCGCAATTAAAACTAAAATTAAAAAAAAAATTCTATCAAACAACGAAATATGTTAAAGATAGGCAATAAAAATAAAGAAAATTTATCTGAAATAATTTTGAATGAGCTACCCAAAAAGTATTAGCAAAACAGAAAAACTACAGAAACCAAAAGTAGATGACGTTATGTATACCCTCACTATATGGCTGGGATTTCTTATGGATGGAAACTTTAAACATTAGTTAAAAAAAATAAGACATTTCCGTGCACAGGAATTGCACAGGGGTTTTGCGTGCCAGAGACAAATAGACTCTTATTATTTGAGATATATCTTAATAACTGGGAACTAGGACATATATAACATTGCATGTTAATGTAGCATGTTGTACATTGGTCAAATAAAAAGATCCCTCAAATTTCGATCAAGGAACATCAGTCACGTACTGTTCAACGAGAAATCAAAAAGTCCTCTATCGCCAAACACTCTTAGGAGCATAATCACAAATTTAATTTTTCTAACCATTTCATTTGCAAACTCACCTCTCCAGTTGAACGTTACTTCCTGGAGGTGTTTCATACTTTTAACATTATTGATTCTAAAATAATAACCCTATACTTTAAAAATATTTTTTTTTAATGTCAAGGCTTTGTATTAAAGCGTGAAAACAACTTGATGCCTTAAAGCCTATGTAAAAGGTAATTTGCAGCACGAATCTTTTTGCCTGAATTGTTTTTTAATACTTTCTAACCTTGTTCCTCTTTTGTGTGTACAGATACCAGACTTGCACCAATACTTTCACAGTTGTCTTTGGCCTCACTCCACTTGGTTCTTTGGGACCATTTCTCTCCAAAAGTTCTGTAACATTGATTACCTACAAGAAATAATATTAAAAGTCAACTTGCATCTATTTCTGTTACAAAATATTTAGTTTAAAACTGATCGACCTTTATACCATTCAGCAAAACCTCACTTTATTTAAAAGGAGTCTTAACTTGGAAATCAAAGACACTTTCAACAATAAATATTAGGTAAAATTTTAAACTCATTTCTCCATGCCTCATAGCTCGGAAGTAAGTAAGTGACAGTTTACTATTTTTTTAGAACAGTAATTTAAAAATTTGTAGCACTATTATAAAGACAGTTCGGTTGATTGAGAATGCTTAAAATTATAAATATATCAACTATCTATAGCTACAACAAGTAAAGTACTATATAGAATACAATTTGAGGATTAAAATGAGCTTATATCCTCAGATTCACAAAAATTACATAAATACTAAATAAATGTCATAAGCAATGCATGGTACCACTGTCTATATTAAATGTAATTAAATTTAAATAAAATTATATTCCATTAAATGTATAAATATTATGCAAGCACTTACTATTTAATTTAAATTCTTGAAGTGTTATTAGAATTGATTTGAAATAGTTTGCAAATTTCAACTTACACTTTACCAGGTTTATTTTTATAGTTCAAAGGTCTAGACTTGTTATTCAGTGATATATTTAGAAAAATGTAGATCCATGTATGATTTAATCACATGTAATGTCAGCCCCTCTCTTTGTAATACAAACAGAACAAAGGAATTGAAATATAAATATTTTTTCTTTAAAAACTATATCCTTTTCTTTTATACATCAAAATGACGAAATAATTTTATTTCAGTGATATATTTGTATTTTTAAAAAAGAAATTGATAAGTGTAAGTGTTTGTGGTTTCCAGAGTCTCAGCTCATAGTCAGTGACATATCTGACACTACAATTTGATTCTGAAAAAAGTTATCAGTGACAATTTTTAATTAAACACTTTAAAATACAATTAATTTCAATAATTTTAAATAAAAAAGATAATTGGCTAGGGTTTTATTTTCAGTAATTAAAAAAAGTCTACATCTCTTATTCACACTTTTATTACTTAAGGTTCAATTTTTTTTGCATGTATATGGGAATTGAGAAATTAAAAAAAAATGTTTTTGTGTTATTGTCCTGAAAAAGAATTAGTTATATTTTGACAGATTTTGGCATAACTACTGGTAGGTGTACAACAGAATAAAAAACATTAGGTAATCAGGTTGTCATATTGATGTACAAGTTTTAGACATGTGTATACTTACCCAAGTTGTACCATCCTTTTTCACAGTTTCCAGGAAGCAGAGGTGTTGGCTGTGGGGTTGTTAACTCAAAACTTGAATTAAATCTCCTTTTGCAAATCACTCCCAAAAACCGGTTACAGTGTTCGTTTTGCCAAAACCCTAACCAAAAAATATATTAAAAGTTTGCAAGTTTAAATACAAAGCAAATAATAGTTCTATAAAGAACAGAAATAAATAATTTTATAAAAAGAAAGCATAGTTTTTACATTATTTAATAACATGGTTAATTACTATATGGTCCATGGACAGCTCAAGGATATAAACACAAAACAACAATTATGATAATAGCATGATCTATTGGTAGAAAATCTAAAAGTTGGCTTTAATAACACAATTGATAAACAAGAAGTATGTTTTTATGTCTTTATTTTGGGATAGATAACAAACCATTGTAAATGGTTTGTAGTTGAAGTTCGAATAATAGGTTAAGTTTAATAAAATTACACCAAGTAATAAAATGGGATATGGAATGTTAAATTAGTAGTTGGTCAAAGTTATAAGACATTGAAATCTAAAGAATTTTTTTAAAGACAAGTAAAAACAAAGGCTATTTAAAAAAAAATTGTACATATCGAAACAGTCATTTATCTCCATACAAGATAAGAATAATCAAAATATTTTCATTAGTTGGCAATAACTTTGACATGTAGATATGCAAGACCAAGAATTATAGGGTTAATTATGTACAAAATGCAAAATTCTATAGCTGTTGTAGAGTTCACTTTAGAAATGACTACTGAGGCAAAATGCCAATTTAAAAAATTTGGCAAATTGATGATAATTAACTACTTAACAAACTTAAACAAAACTAAAAAGAAGACAAGTAAAAATCAAAAACAGTGCAATATATCCTCAAAAGCTAGATTTTTCTATCGTTAAAGTTGGAGAAATTATGTTGTTAAAATTACGAATATTGATTATAATATACCTATTAAGCATGAAAGATACTAGAATTCCTTTAACTCTTCAGGAATATTAAAAAATATCAATTTGTAAAGACAGAGAAATAGTCAAAGTAGCAATTTTTGAAAACTTGGCTTAATTGATTTCTAGTAATACTCAACTAACTGTAGAACTGATTTAAAATTTGAAAAAAAAAAATGTTTAAAAATAACTGATTCTTTAAATTGTACCAATATTCCTCAATAGGTAAAATACTACGTAAAGTTTGCACCATAGGCAACACTATTGATTATGTAATTCCAAAAATCTAATGTAAACGTTATGTGTAAGGAAGACGTTTATTATGGTTTTCCATTTAACTTAACAACAATTCTAAAACAATGGTTGTTGGCAAAGATTTAAAGTAACCAGAAGTAAAAGTTTTTCAACTACAAAGTATGGTTGTGCTGATGTCATTAATTATAAGAATGCTTAGTAATTCTTAATAAATCATAGCTACAAGAATAAATAACGAAAAATAACTATCATAAGTCAAATTTACCTCTTTGATTGTTAAAGGAGACACAAGAATTAATGCCATTTTCTTCAGTGGGTCGATAACCGTCATCCCAGTACAAGAAGTCCATAGGTGTTTTGTCAGACCAGGTTCTAGAAGATCCTACCCCAATAGATGATAAACCAATCCAATAATCTGTATATGATGATAAACTAGCCTAAAAAAAATGTCATGTCACGTATTCAGTATAAGCTTACAGTTGAAAACATTGTGTAAATTACTTTTGCAAAATATAGGCAAATAATTTTAATATTATATTTTACGATATATGGAGTTGTACTAAAAAAATAAAACTTAAAAGTTTACTACATATCCAAGGGTGTTAATAACAAGCTAGAATACTTTAATACTATCATAAACACAGATCAGGAATGGAGTAACTCACTAAAAGTTAACTAGTTGTTTTTTAAAGTGGAAAATTTTAATGAAGAAGTAATAGATTAATGAATTTCAATAGCAACTTTAAAAAATTAAATTAATGACAAATTCCATCACAATCTATTTGACATGAGTTTCAACACTTACCAACAGAAGAATGAAATCAGTTTCGGCAAACGAATGGATAGATGCCAAGTCAGCCTCGTTGTCATTGCAAAAGTTTCGAGCCATACCCCAACTGTACCTGGGATCTTCGTGCATCATATAACAATGGTCTTTGTATAGGAACCAGTCATGGCGATACACTGAAGTACTTGATACATGGCATGGTGTTTCTATTTAAAAATACAGTTTTAAAAAAAGTGATTTTTATGGAAAATAAAACTTGAAATTTAATATGTTAAATATATATATTAAAAAATAAAAGGGTACTTGAGAATTAATGCGATTACCTTGGCGGAATTCTAAAAAGTTAAGAAGTGCACTAAATTGTGGTAGCACAACCCTTAAACATGATTTTAATGCATGTACACCAAACATAATTTGATCCGATCTTTCCAATGCAAACCTGTTTCTTTACATTAGGTAGGCAGAGTAGACCAGTGGAAACATTTGTTGTATGCAATTTAATAATCAAAATTTCTGAAAAT
Organism: Troglohyphantes excavatus; assembly: GCA_963932185.1. NCBI lineage: Eukaryota > Metazoa > Arthropoda > Arachnida > Araneae > Linyphiidae > Troglohyphantes > Troglohyphantes excavatus. The sequence goes on from OZ010675.1 coordinate 43,384,953, forward strand.
GAGGTAATGGGATTTGACTACAATGGAAAATAATTTTATCAAATTACCACAAGCTTACAAAATGGTGCCTTAGGAATGCAAAATCACGACTCTAGCCTTTTCATAGTACAATCAAAGCTAAATGTCACAAATTGCTTTATAGGTTATGACAGGGCCTCAGGGGACAGCTGGTACCAAGGGGGTACCAGCTATATATGAATAACAAGACCAAAGGCCTAAAATTATCTGAGCATTATGTAATAGACAGCAGAAGCTGAGTTGTCCTTTTTAAAGTGCACAGCACATGCATACATGCTGAGTCTCCTAAAAAAAGTTTGCAAGGTCGTTGTGCTTTTACGTAAGTACCAATAAAAACCTTTTAAATAAAGATTTCAATTAACATAAAGTCAAATATTTTATTGCAATTAAAAATTAAATGAGCCACTTACTTTCGTTAAAGTTATCTAAATCTGGAAGTGTTGGACTTCTTACTGTAAAAGAACATAAAAATAAGCAAAGTTAATTGTTTTTTTAAACATAAAAAACCCATTTTTAACCCTTTTAGAGAATAATGTTTGCTTTCAGAAATCTTCTCCAAAAAGATGCAATCTTATATATGAAATCGGACAAACAAAAATTCTGCATCACTAGTATATATTTTCATTTAGTGTGCATTTTATTTACAAGTTTTATGATTTTACAATTTAGAAAATGAGCTTATAAATGAATTTTATGTTGATGGTTCTGTAGAAAAAAATATAAAACTTTGACAGATTTTTCTCATGAAAATATACTTATTTATCGTTGATCATCTGAAAATGTGCTTATCAAGGCCGCACTTAGGGAAGCGTGACCCATGCTATCAGACAGGATCCCATCTTCACAAGAGAAAACGCGCATAATAAGAATGTCACAATGAGAATGAATTTTTGGTGTGAAGTGTCTTTAAAATCAGTTACATGGGGTATCAGGATAGGAAAACTTTGTTACATTTCTAGGGTGATATATTTCACCACTATAACTCCATGACAAATAACACGACTGAAATTTTTTTTTATCGTTTGATAGAAAATTAGGCTTATTATCAATTTTCAATAATAATAAACTTTTAAGTAACAAAGTCATTTAATAAATATCCTATATAAATTAAATATAGTCACACTAAACATTTGTACCTGATATATATATATATATTGTGGTCTCCAGTGTCCACCACACATTATTAAATGAACATGTATTATGGGAACAGATGTAGTATAAGACATTTGGCGCATTTTGTTTTTGTTGGCGACGAAAAAAGTTGTCAAAACCAAAAAAGTTCCGGGAACGCAGAAACGATTATGCAGCACGATGACGTCATAGGGTTGCCAGATTGAAAGTCGAGACAAGAATCGGAAAATACCAACAAAGTCAAGTGGGGTTGCCATACTATAAATGTATCTCCCTTATAAAACACGCCAAAAACAACTTGCGCCAAATGTCCTATACTACATCTGTACCGTATTATGTTATTTTAAATATTATTCTCAGACCAACTCTCAGCAATAAACAGAAGAGCCACACTGTTCGCTTTACATAGTGAAATACACGAAAAGCATGACAAGCTGTGAAGTATGATAGCTCAACATAACAGTGCTTTACTATTGACCACCTTGGCTAAAAATGTGTTAACATTTTATTTTTATGATCTGTAATCTTAATAAGACAAATAATTATATGAATACCTAGTGGGGACTTGCATATGAACCACCTTCTGACTCCACAGTAATCCAATTCCCACTTTCCTTGGTCGGAGCCATGCATGCCACAGAACTTCGACCTGCTTTCAAAATGGGGCTCATGGTCCCAGTTGGTGTAGTTCAGTGGGGAGCCATCCACCCAGTGAAAATCTAAACGAAAGTCAATTAACCTTTTAAGTCTTGTGAAAAATATCCAAACTGTAAAGGTGTTTTCACTGTTAACTTTATATTTCTAATACATGCATTTTATAACTTTCTTTTAAACTTTTTATCTAATTTTATAGATATGGTTTCCATAAACCAACCAAATGTTTCAGATTTGAAATATGTTTCAATGTATAGTCAGCTTAACTCACAAACCACAGATTCAGCAGCTGTAGCAAAAGCTGCTTGGCGACGAAAATTCAAGTGATTCGCTTCGAAATGTGGAATTGTTTTAAAACAAGAAGTGATCGAAATACTTGATCTTGGATTGTAGGTGAGGGATTAGCTTAAAGAGTCATGTGATTTACGAGCTTCAATTTCATTGCTGAATCCGTGGTTTGGAATGACATTGTTTGCAAATTAAGCCAGCAATAGTATTTTTATAAATTTAAAATTTATGTGCACTACTGGGGACATTGATGATTAATAGACGACTATTAGGATTAGAGGGTAAAAAAAATATTTGTTCGTGGAATAAGCATTACAATCTATCCTGCGGGAAGGACACAGGAGCAGTGCTTTGTAATTTTCAACCATGGATATATCAGAAAGCATTTTATAGGGGGCCAAAAACATTAATAAACAACTGGCTATTGTATGATTTCAATCATTTAGTTATTTTTTAAAAACAATTAAGGTTATACTTTGTATTTGAAAGATTGAAATGAGTAAACTTCTTACATAGTCTACATTTCAAAAGTTCAATGCAAATCCACTACTCATAGTAGTGTTCCTGTTATGCGTTTTTCACAGGGCGCCGCGCCCTGCCCTTTTTTTTTTTTGTAAGTGCCGATACGCCCTGCCCTTTTTAGAAGTGAAAAATGTGCCCTGCCTTTTTTTCAGTATCTTCTTTGTGCCCTGTAATTAAAAAAAAAAAAAATTCTGCAAAAACGTTGGTCTGTAGGATTGTCTTGGTATCCCAATTATATTTCACCACTTTATATTTCATCATGATTTAATTTGTACTACATAACAAAATTGCATTAAATTTTTCGAAAATATAATTTAATTTATGAAATTGAAGTTTAGGACTTGTCATTTGGAGTTATAAAAATCGAATTTTGGAAGAAGCTTGTTTTTTTTGTTTGGTTGGTATTAATGTTCTAATTTGCTTTACTGTTAATATATATTTTTTTTATTTGGAACTTATTTCTCTCTCTCTCTCTCTCTCTCTCTCTCTCCCCCCCCCCCTCCCTTTATGAAATTTGAGATAGTAAAAACTTTTTTAACAAGGTACTTTAGAAAAATTTGAGGATTTCAAAATTTTCTTTACGGAAATGTTTTTTAAAAAAACACTACTATTAGAGATTTTTTATCTAATGAGTTTATGGTGCAGTTTTTCAAATTTTATTTTTTGTGAAATTTTAAACATTTCTAATAGACACTAACTTAAACAAATTTTAAAAAATCTTTTAGAAAAGAGAACATTCTGGCCCCCCTGAATAAAATCGAGTTAATCCAGGAAAGTGTCCTTTCAGTCAACAGAAAGTGCCCTTTTACATAACAAAAAGTGCCCTTTTTGACAAATCCCCCCCCCCCCTGCCCTTTTTTAAAACTATGTGAACACTACTCATAGCATATCTGTTTAAAATTTGTTGAACAGTCAATCTTGGCGACTTTTCTGAAATGACAATATTCACCATGCTAACCCGTTTTTGTGGAAAAATTCAGGTTTGTTGCTAATGAAAAATTCCTCTATTTCCAACCTCCCTGTAGGGTTTCAAAGAAGGGTTGCCACATTTAACGAGAAATGAGGGTGACCATTCACTACATTTTAACTCATATTTGATTTACCATCACAATAATCTTTAAAATAATCACTTTGTGCCAAAAAACCTGTAGAAGTTTAGGTGCAAAACACCAAAAATTTGAAATAAACGGTTGTTTTGAAAGAGAAATAGAGGAACTCTTGTTTAACAATTTTTTTCTAAGTAGGTAGCGCCTACAACAGTTGCATATTAAGTTTATTAAAAAGAAAAACAATCCCAATATTTTGTGAATAACAAGAATTAGCTATTTTCATAAAAATTATGTGTTACATTAACAGTTAGTTGTGCAATTACATGGTTCTGTTGATACCCTAAATTCATGTTTAGTAGAAAAAAGTTCTCTGCCTAAGGGACAAGATGTGTATGGGTCCAAGGGTTTTCAGGCATGAATTATGAAGACAGATTAAGAAATTTAAATATGTATACTCTGAAAGACAGAAGGGTTAGGGGAGATTTGATTCAACTGTTCAAATCTATTAAGTAAGTAGATATGGAGGGCATAGATTTTTATATGAGTGATAAAACAAGAGATCATGGGTTTAAATTAAACAAAACCCATTTTAATTGTAAGGGAGAAAACTAGTGTTTTCCCCCTTCCCGATTAAAATGAGATTCCTTTGGGAATAGACAAATGGAACAACTTGCCAGTGAATATTGTTAATTGTACAAGAGTGAAGGATTTTAAGGAGTTAGATATTCATTGGGAGAAAGTTAAGAGATACTAGCTGGATCAACCTCGTTGGGCCCTGAGCTTGTTGTTGGTCGCCAATATTTGTATTTGTATGAAAGGTTAGAAATGAGGATATTTCAACGTAGCAAATTTTCATGTTATGTGGTTAGTTATATTCACATGGATAATCTTGCATACAATAACAATTAAACCGATAAAAACAGCTTAGTATGGATTACAATCTCTATAAAAATATCTAATGTTACATGATTCAGGTAAGAAGTTTATGAGTAAGAAGGGAGGAGGGGTAGATTTGAAAACCACTGCATTAAGCTAAATCCTTCCTAATTTGCAAACTATGGACGACTCAGTACCAAAATAATCTAGACATTCACGAAGAATGTGTCATATTTCTATTAAAAGGAAACCCTGTATGTTACATGAGATAATAAAAGTTTTAACAAATCACATTCAATGTTATTATGTCAAATGGGAACAGATGTAGTATAGGACATTTGGCGCGTTTTTGTTTTTGACGACGAAAAATTGCCGTTAAACAGCGCTACAACGTCAGGGTTGTCAGATTGAAAGTTGCCACTAGAATCGGAACATACCAACAATGTCAGGTGGGGTTGCCATACTATAAATTTATCGCCCCTATAAAACACGCCAAAAAAAACCTCGCACGCCAAATGTCCTATACTACATCAAGTACCGTCAAATGTTAAAACACCCACCTTTTGTAATTAAACTGATTCGCAAGTTATACCTTTTAATCAAATTTTATAGTTACAAAGTTGACATCTACATTTTTGAAACAAACTTTCTTGTTCAATTATTATATCCTTTCTTAAAAGTACATAATGAATATTCTCGCGCTTCTTTAAAAAATTCATGTAAAGAGAAGAAATACAACGTATTTCCATAAAATAAAATTTTAGAATTTGTATAAAGTCATAAATATCCACCATATTTGCCATCATGTCTCTCTTGTCTGTTTTATGATCCAGTTTTTAATCGGAAATCAAAAAATTGTGTACAGTATTTCAAAACGGGAACGGAACATTTATTTGTTTACATTATAACGTTACGGTTACGCTTACCCCATCTATACGAAATTTTGTTTGGTTCGGATTGATTAAATTACGTATTTTTGGTTTGGTTTGGTTAAAAACGTCGCACTAGAGCTGCATAGTGGGCTATTGGCGATGCTTCGGGGTCTATATCGAAGGAAAGACCCGGGAACACATACACATTCACACACACATTCATGCAGGCACCTCGTTTTTTTAGAACCATGGTCAGATGACGAGAAAACACCTGAACTGGCACCCAGCGCCTTCAATAGACGTCGGGACTTTGAAACCCGATCAGATTTATCGTGCACCAATCCCGTATACACGCCGTTAATTTTTTCGGATGTTCTGGACGACTTTTCTAGTATTTTGTAGCGAAGCCGGCAACCCTCCGATGACAAGATCACTACTTTTTTACTTTTCTTTGTCAAGTCCATCGCGCGGGTTCGAACCACCAATCCTCGGATTAGCAGCTGAACGCATTATCCGCTCGGCAGTGGCGGACTGGCCATAGGGTTGATCTGGAATTTTCCCAGGTGGCCGGTTAATAATTTTAAAAAGTGCCCGGGTGATTTCTTGGATTTTTTTTTTAATAATTTATTAAAGGTCAACGCCGTTTTTTTCAATAACGTATTAAATTTGAAAACAAGAGGCCATGATATCTCTAAGAAAAGCCAAATTATTGCCTCATTTGAAACTCCGTTCCAGCTCTGATTTATGGGGCTGCGGCCACGGAGTAAAGAAAAAGGTGGAGATGATTTGGCGAGACTTAATGAGACGTAAGTTAGCAACCCCAAACTAGGCACAAAAAAATCTAGTTTGCAGTAGTTTTTCTACGAGGGATGCATATTTTTAAATTAAGAAAACGCATGCTAAAACTTAAAAAATGACTGTTTGTGCAGTTGTGGGATGCAGTACAAGTTCCAAATCGATAAAGGATGCAATTATTTCCACTTAATAAGTAAATTAAATTATAAAATAAATTATCGCCAAGTATTGGTACAAAGTAGTACTTTGGAATAGCGCCAAATACTTCGCCAGTTCCTACTTTTTAAGTGATTGCTTACTTCACATTGCAAACCGGTTTTTGACTTATTCGCACCTCCACCTTCTTCTTTACTCCGTGGGCTGCGGCCGCTAAGGTGCCACGAAGCCAGTTCCAAAAGTGTCGAGATATGATAAAGTAAAGAAGCCCCCCCCCCCTCCCGGAAATATTTTCTAAATGCAAAACCGTCTTAGGATTGAAGTTGAACATGTTGTAGCTCTTTTTGAACACTTGAAGACAATTTAGTTCCCCCAAAAAATACGCAAATGCCTATAGTTGAAAGTTAAAATTTTGAAGCCTCCAATATCTTTGATAACTTTACGCCTATACAGTGCATTCAACACCTTAAAGATTGTACAGGCAGCTGTAAATATGCTGTTAACGTGATCTATTTTGCAGGTTTTGTTATCAATAAATGTGTCATTAAAATTTTATTTTACTTAGTTATAGTAGAACTAGCTATACACAGTAAAATCTGTACTGTGTATATTTAAAAAAAAAAAAAAAATATTTTGATTAATTATTTCATAAAATTTAACATATATTCAGTTAATAAAAATATGAGTTCAGCTTTGAAATAAGAGTATGTATGCACCAAAATAAGTGTTTTAAGAGTGTTATTTATACTATTTTAATAAAATCAAAAATATCACTAAAATAAATTTAAATTATTTAATTTTTTTTTAAATTATTTAAAAAAAAATAATAATAATAAATTAAGATCATTTAATAAATAAAAAAAAATTAATAAATCAAGAAAATTTAATAAATAAAAAAATTCTTAATACTTTTTTTAAATATTAATACATGTTTTATAAATAGATAAATATTTATATTATTCATTATTTGGTTTTCAATAGCATTTCGATAGCATCATCAATTTAAAAAAAAAAATTGGTGGCCGAAATTTAATACTTTCCCGGGCCGTTTTTTTGTGCCAGTCCGCCCCTGCCGCTCGGCCACGGAGGCCTCTTAAATTACGTAGAACTAGAGCTTCACAGTGGGCTATTGGCGACGGTTTGGTGCCTATCTCAAAGGAAAGACCCGGGAACGACGCCTTGTATTTTTGAATCGTGGTCAGATGACGAGGACAACACCTGAGCAGACACCCGACGCAACCTCAATAAGCGTCAAAACATTGAATCCCGATCACATTTATCTTGCACAAGTCCCGTATACACGCCAGTATAAATTGTTGGATGTTCTGGACGACTTTATAATATTTTTGTAGCGAAGCTGGTAACCCTCCGATCGCAATACCACTATTTTTTTTTAATTTTCTTTGTCAAGTTCATTGCACGGCTTCGAACTAGCAATTCTCTGATTATAGCTGAATGCCTTTATCCACTGGGCAACTGGAGGCCCCATCTATACGCGCATAAAGGTGGCTTTGTAATTTTTATTAGTTGAACCTTGAACCACTTTCTAAATTTCCACAACATGACCATTGCAGGGACATTTGAATTTAATCAAAGACAATGAGGATTTAACTCATAAGATTCCATCTTGAACTCATATATATTGTTCCTTCTGGGATGTAAGACCCATAACCTTCCGATTATGAGCTCTGAACTTTTCTGAATCTGAACACTGCGGCCAAGGCCATCGTTGCTTATGGTTATGGTCGATATGGTTAGGGAGGAACCTTAAAATTGCCAAGTCAAATAAGTTTTTACCAATTTTTTTAGGGTCAAATAAGCAGCTTTTTTCGAGTCTGTCTTTTGTCGATTTCTGTAACGTCTCACGTGACATCACATAAATGTTTAAAACGATTCGGGGTCTTTCTCAAAGGAAAGACCCGGGAGCGATGCCTCGTATTTTTTTTTTTTTTTGAACTATGGTCAGATGACGAGGACATTAATTAAAATAAATATAAATTAAATGTTAATAATTACTGTTATTTTGACTCCTTTCTAGACCGAACCATAGTCCCCTGTAATGCCCTACAGCTCCTCTAAAATAATAACGAGATTCATTAGTAAATTTTTTTTTATATATAAATATAAGTAAATAAGTAATGCATTAATTAAACCGTCTAGTTTCAAAATCAGGTAGATCTCCACATTTTTCGCAACGTTTTTTTTTAAAATATTTTTTACAAGTTCTCAATGCACTATACCACAATACAAAGCGGTATTGACCAAAAATGTCTGAATCCAGTCTAAAAATACAATTAAAGTAATGGGTTTAAATCCAAAAGTAAGTAGCTGTCAATTTTTTTTGGTCTCCTGTAAAATTTATGAAAATAGATCTATGGTCTTGAAATTAGACAACTCAATTATAATATTTAAATAGAGCAAAAACAACAAGCATAATATATTGATAATTATTAATTTCTCCCCAAACTTCATTTATATTTTCAGATTAATATATATATATATATATATATAAGTAGTGTAATTTGACGGGTACCAAGACGAGGTGCTATGAGGAATAATGAGGAATACGAGGAATAATGAGGCGTAATGTCCAGGTGCGGCTGCACTTGAGGTGCGGATCAGGGAGGATCTCGTCTGTCAAGCCGAGGGGGTGTGGCCTAATGGAAGATGACATCATGAACAACCAATCAGGTGTCAGTAAGTGACGTCACATGCAGGGGACATCGTCGGGGAACAGGTGTTGATGATTCATCGCTGCCCATGGGCATGTCGCCGATGGGCATGTCATACCGTGTCTCAACGTGTCACACCGTGTTTGTACAGGAACGGACCAATCAGATTCTTGTTTGAGGATGACCTCATGAACAACCAATCAGGTGTCAGTAAGTGACGTCACACGCTGTCGGGGCAAGGTTTTACTAGTTCTGCTTGTAACCGCAAGGCGGCGCTGCATGTAGGGGAACGAACCAATCAGATGCTTGTTTAAGGATGAGCCAATCACAGGCCAGAAGAGGGGGCAATTCTTCTCCGTCGTCAGTATAAAAGCGGATGTCCGAGACGAGCTCTGACATTCTCTCAGTAGAACCTGCTCTTGCGACTACTCTAGTTTAGCTTAGCTTTGTTTAAAATGAATATTGAAGACGTTTTTGAGAATTCGACATTGCAGTTGAATGATGAAGTGATGGCGCTCATGGATTTTGGAGATTTAACAGCATCTCAATTGGATTTTAGTCAAGACAAGGAATTGACTTGTGCGGAATGTAATATGCATTTCAATCAAAGATATAATTTGAATCGACATCAACGGAATAAGCATGGAGGAATGCAATATCCGTGTTCTCGGTGCTCTAAGGTTTTTTCGCGAATGGATAACCTGACCAGACACCTGAAAACACACAAGCGACCTGCAGATACAGAACCATCTGTACTTCTAAAACGACGCCGGACCAGTGAAGATACATCTCTACCAGGACCCTCGACTCTACCAGCATCCTCGACTGTACCAGGACCCTCGACTCTACCAGGACCCTCGACTCGATCAGGACCCTCTACTCTACCAGCACCCTCTGCTCTACCAGGACCTTCAGCTCTACCTTCTTCTACGCGACAGTCTGCTTTGAAGAACCGTGTGCAGAATGTACATTTGTTCAACACCGAGGACTACAAGGATTTAAAGCCATTTCTGGTTTCCAAAGAAGAAGATTTTGTGAGCATCGTATCATCTGCCCTGTTTCAATTTGAAGTGAAAGTGAATTGCAGGCTTATCTGCCGCTACCAAAAAGTTGCTGCCGACGGCATTTTAAGCGAGGAGAAAAGCTTCAAAACGAAGAATGTGATCGTTCTTCCCTCTACCGATGTTGAAGCCTTGTATTTACCAACGATGGAGAGACTACTCAAGGAAGCCGAAGATTTCGAAGGCAAGGAATCTGGATGGACCCTGGAACGGATTCAGGAATTGGAGGTGCGAACCAGCAAATACAACCCTCTGCGCGGATCTACATACATCGAACTTCCTGAAGCCATCAAACGCAAGCAGGCTATCATCAATGTCCAGAACAATGACAATCGCTGCTTCATGTGGGCCATTCTCTCCGGTCTCCATCCAGTGGAAAACTATAAACAGTGTGCATACCGAACGCATCATTATGCAGCGTATATGGACACTCTCAATTTTACAGGGATCGAATTCCCTGTTAAAATTCAAGACGTTCCCAAATTTGCGAAGATGAATGAACTATCCATTAACGTCTATGGACTCACCGAGGATTATCAAGTGTATCCGCTGATGATCACAACAGAAGAAAAAGATGCCCATATTGATCTGATGTTCCTCAAGACTGACGCACATGCCCATTATGCCTGGATCAAGGACTTATCCCGACTCGTTTCAAAACGGAAGGCAAAAATGTTCATATGCCGCCGCTGTCTACAGTTTTTCACAACAGAGACTATTCTCCACCGTCATCAGCTGAGTTGCAATCAGCACGAGGCCGTTCGAGTCATCATGCCGGAAGATAAATGGGTGGTATTTAAAAATATCAAACATACTATGAAAGTCCCATTCGTGATCTATGCTGACTTTGAGTGCATTACCCGACCGATAGACTCTTGTCAGTCGAACCCTGATAAGTCGTACAGTGAAGCCTATCAAAAACACGAAGCTGTCAGCTTCTGTTACTACATAGTGTCGACCACAGGACTCTTCAAAGCCCCTTACGTGTACCGAGGACCGAATGCACCGCAAGTGTTTATGGAGCGGATGAAGCTGGAAGCCCTGGAAATTCAGCAAGTGTACAGAGCTCCTTTACCAATGGACCCCTTAACCAAAGAGGAGTTGGAAGCATTTCGGAAAGCAACGCACTGCTACATGTGTAAGAAAGAATTTACCCAGACGAATTACAAGGTGAAGGATCACGATCATCAATCGAAGAAGTTTCGAGGAACCGCTTGTAATACCTGCAACCTGAAGGCCAGAACTCCAGACTTTATCCCAGTGGTGTTTCATAACTTATCCGGATACGACAGCCATTTATTTGTGAAGTGCTTGGGAGGAGACGATTTCAACATCACAGTCATCCCAGAAAACACGGAAAAATACATCTCGTTCTCGAAGCAGATCGGCAAGGGACTTAGTCTTCGGTTCATCGATTCCTTTCGATTCATGGCTAGCAGTCTAGATCAACTGGCGAAAAATCTCTCAAAAGACCAGTTCAAACACGTGCAGGCGCACTTTCCCTCCTCTCATGCTTCTCTCCTGCTGCGTAAAGGAGTATTTCCATATGATTACGTCAATCATCCAGACAAGTTCAAGGAAACCGAGCTACCACCCCGTGATGCCTTTTATAACCGCCTGAACGAATCGCACATCACCATGGAAGATTACCAACATGCTCAAGGAGTGTGGGATGCATTCCAGTTAAGCAATTTGGGCGAGTATGCGGATTTGTACGTCAAGACGGATGTTCTACAATTAGCAGACATTTTTGAAAGCTTTCGAGATGTCTGCATGAAAACCTATGGCTTGGATCCCGTGTGGTATTATACCGCCCCCGGACTCTCTTGGGACGCTATGCTGAAGAAGACATCGATTCGACTGGAGCTGCTCACGGATTATGACATGTTATTGTTTGTCGAAAATGGTATCCGTGGAGGAATCTCGCAATGTTCTCACCGTTAAGCAAAGGCAAATAACCCTTATATGCCAAACTATGATAAGTCCCAGCCTTCCAATTATCTATTATATTTAGATGCCAATAATTTGTATGGCTGGGCTATGTCCCAATACTTACCGTTAGGTAATTACACTTGGATTAACCCGACGATGGACGTCTTACAAACCCCTTCGGACAGTGCACTTGGCTACATCCTAGAAGTTGATTTGGAGTATCCAGCCCATCTACACGATCTACATGCTGATCTGCCACTTGCTCCAGAAACATTAGCTCCACCCGGATGTAAAGAGAAGAGGTTGCTGACTACTTTGCATAAGAAGGAACGATGTGTCGTACATTACCGAAATTTGCAACTCTACGTAGAACAAGGACTTCAAGTGACAGCTGTGCATAGAATTTTGCAGTTCAGTCAATCACCATGGCTAAAGACTTACATTGATGTCAATACCCAACTGCGCACCTCTGCTACGAATGAGTTTGAGAAAAATTTCTTCAAACTCATGAACAATTCGATTTTCGGAAAAACGATGGAGAATATTCGACGCCGAGTGGACATCAAGTTGGTCGGGAAGCTGAGAAATGGATTGCTCGCTCCAACTTTCAAGATCGCACCATCTTCTCCGAAACTTTGGCAGCATTTCATATGCGGCGGACCGTACTGAAGTTCAACAAGCCAATTACCATTGGAATGGCTATATTGGATTTATCCAAGACCCTCATGTATGACTTTCACTACTCCAAGATGATACCGAAATATCCAACTGATCATCTAAAACTCCTGTACATGGATACGGATAGCCTTACCTACAATATCCACACCGACGATGCCTATAAAGACATGAAAGAAGACATGGACCTGTACGATACATCGGATTATCCTGCCAACAATATTTTTGGTTTTCCTCTCGTCAACAAAAAAGTTATCGGGAAGATGAAGGATGAGACCAAAGGAGAAATCATGACGGAATTCGTGGGACTCAGATCCAAGATGTATGCCTTCAAAATAGGCCATGACAATATCACCAAGAAGCTGAAGGGGATTAAGAAGGCTACCATCCATCAAAAAATCAATTTTGAAGATTATACAAAGTGCCTGTTTCAACACCAAGAACTTGTGACCAGCATGAATCTCATACGATCCAAGCAGCATGACATATTCACCATTACTTCAAATAAGTTGGCCCTTTCCCCGTATGATCAGAAGAGGCACATCTTAGAGGATCGCGTGAGCACTCTTCCATTCGGACATTACTCACTAGCCGACATGTGAGTTCATCAGAAGAGAACCATCTATAAATAAGAAGAGCATCTCCAAAGTTTATCATTCAGTATGGATATTTTACGACTGAAACATCCGTTTACTATGATAGTTGCAGGTCCCACAGGTAGTGGCAAGACACATTTCGTGAAAAAAATGATCGAAAATAAAACGATACTACCCTTTCCAAAAACGATGGTATGGTGCTATGGGATATTTCAAAAGTTATATGCAGAAATCCCAAACATTTCATTTCATGAAGGCTTGCCTTCAAATTTAAATCAATATTCGGATGCATTGATTGTAGTAGACGATTTAATGAGTGAGCTTGGAAACGATGCTCAATTGACAAAGATGTTTACTAAAATGTCACACCACCGAAATATCAGTATCATCTTTATAGTACAAAATGTGTTTCATAAGGGAAAAGAAATGCGAGAAATTTCTTTGAATGCACATTACTTGGCGCTGTTTAAGAACCGAAGAGACCAATCCCAAGTCATGCATTTAGGACGACAACTATATCCGAGAAAAGTGAAGTTTTTTCAAGAGTGTTATGAAGATGCTACTTCGAAGCCGTACGGTTATTTATTCATTGATCTGAAAAGTAATACGGAGGATTCTCTACGCATGCGCACGGGGATGTTTCCTGGAGATATATATTACGTGTATCAACCTCGCTAACTTCATTTGTATTTCGTCTCTCAAACTGGAAGGATGTCAGCCGTGATTGATTTTGAAGGGTTTCGGCTTCCGTCGGGACTATTTGTCGTCAAAGAACTAGCATTTTACGCCGTGAATGCCAATCATTTGTGGGGCGTATGGTATTTTCAGCCGATTTCCGTCACCATTTGAAGAATTATCCCTTACGCAGAGAAATCAGTTTTCTTGGGTAACAAGAAACATTCATTGTATGGATTGGAGAGAAGGATCTTTACCTTATTTTAAATTTCAAAGTATTTTATATCTTTTGTTCGAAGTATTTTCCGATATTTACGTCAAGGGAATACAAAAGCAACATTTTTTAGAAGTGTTGACTAGACGCAAGTGCTATAACTTAGAAGATTTCAACTGTCCAAAAGTTGAATACCTGATGCCAACGCATGCATCCTGTTCGGTGCATCCTCCTGACTTTATCCATTGTGCATTGGTAAAAGCAACTGCATACGGAAAATTTTGCATAGTGGCTTTAAATAGAGCTGTCAACAGTGACTACTATCATTCGATGTGAAGATGTCTATGTGTACGGAGCAGACCTTAGAGCTCCTGAAAGTGATCTCGAAAAGTAAAAATCCGAAGCAAATCGTTCAAAAAGTTCCCAATAGTATTATCAAGTCTTTGTGTGAATGCGTCTTGAACGTACTTCACGGAAACGTACCTCTCACTAACAGCCAAATAAATAGTCTTTCTAAGCATAAGACGTGCTTACGAAAGCTTTCAGACAAAAAGGTTCCTTTGTATAAAAAAAGAAAGCTACTTGTTCAAAAAGGAGACGGTTTTCTTTCAGTCTTATTACCTGCAGCTATTTCAATCATTAGCTCATTGATTCATGGAGCACAGTAAAAAGTTTATATTGATACCTGAAGACAGGGCCCAATTAATGGAACATCTCTCTGAACTGGATCGAAAAATGACAAGTATTCTTCAGAATAAACAACTCGCGGAAAGCGACAAAGCATCTCTCTACTTGCAAGCCCTACAAAAGTACACCCTGATCGACAAACAATCCCAAGAAATTCCTCGTGAACCCAACTCTTTTGATCAAGAAATAACAAATACCCTTCAGAATACAAATCTCACAGAAAATGAAAAAGCTACTCGGTACCTTAAAACCTTGGAAAATTACGACCAACTTGGAAAACCACCTCCAGATCTAGATAAAAACATTTTAAATGGTTTTTATTTTTTTTTATTTTCTTTTAAATTTTTTTCTTTTCTTTTAATTTTTTTTTATCCTAAAGTTTTTTTTTTTAATTTTTTTTCTTTTCTTTTTTTTTTTCTTCTTTTTTAAAGTTTTTTTTTTTTTACTAATTTTTTTTTTATTCTAAAGTTTTATTTTTACATTTTTTTATTCTAATTTTTTTTTTTTTCACTTATAAATTATTTATTTATAATTATTTTTTATCCTAAACTTTTCTTTTCCACTATATATTTTTCGAATTCATATGTAAATTTTTTATGTATTTGTGTTGATAACCTGTAAAGATAACCTGTAAAGTAAAAATAATAAAGGACAACAAGATACAGCAACATCATTTATTGAAAAACTAAAAATGACTCCATTTGTTTCTGCGGGCATACATAGAAGGTTTTACAATGTTATTTTCTCTATACAATTTTCTTTTTACATCCAACATGGAAGGAAAATGCAAATCTCGTAAAGCATTTAAGAATACAGCTTGTCCGATAGGAACTTTTTTCCTATTACGAAGAAAGTCATTCACCAGCATGACAATATTAGTGTGTGGGATAACTTTATCTTGATATATAATTTCGCCTTTGTCCGTCCATTTTAATCCATTTTGATTTTTCAAAAACTGTAAAATGTCAATGGTTTAAAACCTAAAAGAGGACCAAGTTTCTCAAGATACAGAGAAGTACCTTGAACAGCATCAATTTTAGCACGCTTTGTCGTTTTGTTGTAAGAAAAAGTAAACTTGGAAGGATTTTTCGGAAGAGTTAATTGTAGGGTGGATACTAAATCATATAGGTTTTCATAATTTCCAGAGTCAATGTGTTTCTTTATCAGTTTTCCATCGCCATAATCGTAAGTAAATGTATTGTTTGCCGTATTGACATTATACCAAGAATGTGGATAAATGATTTCTGACAAACCAATTTCCCATTCTCCATTTAAATTAATTGGACTTGGCAGCTGAGTTATAAAATGAGAAATTTTGTTTGTAGGAAAAAACTGCAGACTGCTATCCGAAACTAACGTCACGTAGAAACTCATGATGGGTACTGAACGCAATACTAAGAAAGTAGTTCTATTTATAGTATTTTAACATCTGTAACCCACGCATTAAATTTTTCAGGATATCCTAAGAATTTTACAAAGTATTCGATGACACCTCCTTGTTTTTTCCTTTTCTTGATAACTTTTTCCACTGGATAAAAACCAGAGTCAATCACTTTCTGTAACTCTGCTTCATAAAAAGTACCTTCAATTTCTTCTCCAGACAGATCTTTTAACTTGTACACAGTCGGTATTCTAAGAATAATTTGGTTTACAGTAAAAATTTCACGACTCCAATTTTGTTCATAACCTTTTTCAAAGTGTAGCTTTTGTCTGCTAATGCGTACCGTATCCCCAACTTTAAGTATGGGCGGTTTTCTTTTTAAAGTTTTGAGATTTCCATATAAGTTTTCTAAAACCTCATTTTTATTATCTGAATTTACAGAAGCTGGGGTCATTTTAATGCTTCGATGCCAGCTATGGTTGTAGCTATGCATGAAGTCGGGAATTACACCTATATACTTTTTAGTGTTAAATTCTGTAAAGTATTTCCACATCTTGGTTTTCAAAGTCCGATTAAATCTTTCAATTATGCTGGCTTTCGTTTCATTTTTAGTAGTAAAGAATTTAATATTCAACTTTTTTAAGTAACTTTGAACGAGAGCATTTGTCAGTTCTGTTCCGGAATCAGATTGAAGTAAACGGGGTGTTTTTTCCTTGAAAATAGTCTCCAAAGCACTTTTCACACTTTTTCCTGTTTTATCTTTTAAAGGTATGGCCCATGCAAATTTAGAAAAAATGTCAATGCATGTCAGTATATACTTATAACCTCTATTCAATTTTGCAAGCGATTGCATATCCACTAAATCAACTTGAAATTGTTCGTTTATGTTACCTACTAACACTCGATTACGCAGAAACTTGTGACGGATAGGTTTATGCAGACTATAGGAATCTTTCTGAGATAACCAATGTTTTACGTCCTTTACATTTCCATTAAATGACCGTTTCAGTGCATTGACCCCTCCAAAACTATCCGAATGTCTAGGATCTCTATAAGCAGCATTAAAATTCATGTTTCCTTCACGAAGACTAACACATAAATGAATTTGAAAAAACTATGTTGAACTATTTATACATATCTAACAGAAACAGATCAGGACCACGAGAGTGAACCATAGGCTCCTCGGAAAGTACTATTCCTTTAAGTTGGTACAAAACTATATATGTTTCCTTGTTTTATGATATAATTAATATTTTAATAATATTTTATAAATTAATATTTTATTATAAAAATGTTTGCAATAAGATAAATAAAAAGAACACGAAATGAATGATAAAACAATATTTATTTAAGTAGAAAATCTACAAAATGCTTCTCGAGCGATTTCAATCATATTTGAAATATTCACAGAGTTTAAAAATGGGATGGTTACAAAACTTAACATACTATGATTAGGTACAGGATTAAATGGAAATTGACATAATTTTTCATGAAATGCTTCCGCTACATAATAAGGTCTTAAATCCATAACAGCTGCATTAAAACGTTTCACTGTATTTTCGGCCATTAGAGTTTCGTCTAACGTATGTAGTGGATTCATCAATCCATTTCTTTGTGAGATAACATCGTAAAAAGCGGACTTTACCATATAAGTCAACGAACTTTGAACTTCTTCCATTGAAGCACATTCAGGAGCATGGTATGGAATAGACGTTTTGGCCACCAGTTCATAAAGTTGTTTAAAGGAAGCACGACGATACTTTTCCCGCAGTGCAGAACTCATAACAGAGTCTCCGATCGAAAACAGCTTTTCCCATTGGTCACTGCTCACAGTTACATCCCTTGTATAGGTTCTACCGCTTCGGCACGTAATTTCACTTTTTAACTTCATACTGGAATCAAGCAGCTCAAAAAGTATTTCTTTGTCGTCGTCGTCTTTAATGCTGAGTTGAGTTTCCGATAAAATGGACACAGGATCACTTGCTGGCTTCTCAATAAAATAGTCCACAAAAGGGTTCTCTCTAAAGCACTTTGTCTTTAGAGGCTCGCATCCAAGGAGAATCGAGAATTGGGATGGCGATAACGTAACTCCATCAGTCGAAGGATAGTACTTTTCTCCACACTTTTTATATCGACGAATATGAATCAGAACTCGCTTGTTGAAAAAACTGCAGGAAACGAAAATATCGTCTCCAAGGCGGAAGGTTCTTGGTGGAATATCTTCAATCATATTATCAGAATCAGCTTTTCGTTTTAAAGAAGTCATTTTAAACAAAGTTAAGCTAAACTAGAGTAGTCGCAAGAGCAGGTTCTACTGAGAGAATGTCGGAGCTCGTCTCGGACATCCGCTTTTATACTGACGACGGAGAAGAATTGCCCCCTCTTCTGGCCTGTGATTGGCTCATTCTTAAACAAGCATCTGATTGGTCCGTTCCCCTACATGCAGCGCCGCCTTGCGGTTACAAGCAGAACTAGTAAAACCTTGCCCCGACAGCGTGTGACGTCACTTACTGACACCTGATTGGTTGTTCATGAGGTCATCCTCAAACAAGAACCTGATTGGTCCGTTCCTGTACAAACACGGTGTGACACGTTGAGACACGGTATGACATGCCCATCGGCGACATGCCCATGGGCAGCGATGAGTCATCAACACCTGTTCCCCGACGATGTCCCCTGCATGTGACGTCACTTACTGACACCTGATTGGTTGTTCATGATGTCATCTTCCATTAGGCCACACCCCCTCGGCTTGACAGACGAGATCCTCCCTGATCCGCACCTCAAGTGCAGCCGCACCTGGACATTACGCCTCATTATTCCTCGTATTCCTCATTATTCCTCACAGCACCTCGTCTTGGTACCCGTCAAATTACACTACTTATATATATATATATATATATATATATATATATAAAATGTGCTAAAAATAAAAATAAATAGCTTTTCGAAACTAATAATTATATTCTTTTGTAGTTGGTATTGGCGTCAATTAAAAAATTGTAATGACCATAAAATTAATATAAACAATCTTTATTTTTTAGGTTAGTTAAATATAATTTATTAGCATGTTTAGTACATTTAAGGTCGTTTTTTTTAAAGTTTTTTTTACCTTTAATAATTTTTAAGTTACGAAGAGTCTTCGACTGCCACTATATCTCACAAAACAGTTTTATTTATTACGAGCTGATTTGTCCCACGTTGCTGAGTAACATGTCAAAACACAAACATTTAACCAATTGAACATGAAGCCAATTGAAGGTTAAAAAAGTGCATCCCACTTCCATTTCTACCTCTATATTTCGTATATTGTTCATGCTGACATATGCCTAGTTATATTGCTTTCGGATTTTTTTTTTTAATTTTCCATTAAAACGCATTTTGAATGCTTATTCTTTGAAATCCATTTTAACCAATAATAAGTGGATATAAGCAGTAAAATTTTTTTGACGATATACAAATTGATTCTATATGTTAAAAATAAAATATCTAAATATATTTAATATTTCTATAACGGTTTGAGAAGAAAAAACCCACAAAATTACTTTTAAAAATTAGTTGGGTTACAGTATGGCTTCAACTGCTCCCATAGAAGGGATTGGTTATGAGCGTTCCAGAAGTTACAGTTAGAGTTCAGCGTTTCATACCCCAATCCGTATTTTTCTTCTTCTTCATTCTGGTATGATGCTAAATCTCCTCCGTAAGCCTTGCAAAATGCCCGTGCTTGATGCCAGTTCAACTTGTCCGCTTCATATGTAGTTTCCTGCATGCGATACCAATTGCGTTAATAAATTTAATTGAAGCATGTTTTTTGTTCATAAGATAATAATTTTCAACTAATCAATCAAAATAGAAAACTTAAAACAAAATAGAAACAACCCACTGCAATAAAATTATTGCAGTGGGTTGTGACAATGCATAAAGGTTTGGCAGTATTTGTTGAGACAGACATATTAATCTTACTTTCTAAAATCGATAAGTAATAATGCCGGTAAAGTCTTAATTGAACTTTTTTTCCATATTTGTTTAATAGAAGACTATAGAATATTTAAATATGTCTAAAAACTCACAAAAAGTTTTTGACATATATAAAAAGGTTGCAAAAGTAAGGTTACAGTCTATCATGCAATTTATTTCAGACAGTACAGCTCAATTTAAGGTAAGTTATTTTTTAAAAATAATTCCAGACATTTTAGTTTTATCTTTCTGTGGTATTTGGTACGTTTACTAGACTATCTGATACCATATTTAACGGCATAGACAATATTTAACGGACGCTCTTTATAACATAGACAAAATTCGCTGAAGTATAAAGGTACGAAACATGTCTACACGTTTTCTTTCTGTGGCCGTTTCGTTTTTCCTCCGAGAAGCTGAAACCAACCAATGCAGCTCCTTGGTGCAAAAAATCAAACGCTACAGAAGAATAACGCAAAGACATGTTTCCCAGCATAAGGGTTAGTCCAGACAAATTATAGTTCTTTGCAAAAGGTTGGGTATCTATTCTTTTTGGATATGTTGTAAGGATCAATGCCACTATGCCACTAGTAAAAAAAACAAGCCTAATTGAAAGCCCTGTGCAAGCAGAGTTATATTTAAAAAACTTCGAATTTTTCGGTTTTTGCTCAATATCTCTGTTTTTTATCGGAGAGCAAATGTAAATATATCGTTATTATTATAAAACATAAAATTTACTACAACTTTTGTGTTTAAGATTTTTTTTTCTACGGACTATAGTTATCGAACTATAAATCAGTGAAAATATTATAACTTTTGAAATAACAATAATTTTAAATAAAATTTCCAAAACGTATACAAATATCCGATCTTGTGCAAGGAAACCTATTTTTTTTTTGTACAATTTGACTGGACTAACTAAAGATCTGGCGTTTTCTTACATTTAGTTCGTTTGGCAGAGGCGTAGTGTACACTGTACAATCACCACCGTGTCGATGGATTTTTGTATTATTTATGGTATATTATTGTCTGATCAAAAAAAGGTTGATTGGAGCGTGGGTAGATTTTTATATTTATATCTAAAATTATCTTAGCATTAAAAAAGTAATGATTATGTGAATTTATGGAAAACAGATAATGCTATTGCAACCAAATTTGATCTGTTTAATGTTAATAACGTTCAGTTATACATAATAGCAAGGTTGGCTTAAAAATCCAAGATCCGAAAAGGGGGTGCCATTGTTTAATTGCAGATATTTAAGAGTTGCACTAAAACGATTCTAAAATTTTACCTTCTTTAAAATTACAAGGGCAGCTTATGGCAATATATACTTAAATTTCAGGCGGATGAAATACTCGTAAGATTGTTGATGGAAGTTAAAAAGGAGAATCGTCTTTTGTCTGAGTACCTTTAAAAAAATAGCAACAAACTTGTCACTTGTACATTAAAGGCTATATCGCATTTGTGTCAAAACGATTGACTAGGTTCCGAGACAACTCTAAAAAAATTTAAGTTAAAATTGTGGCTTCTGAGGCAACTCTAAAAAAATGGTATTGAATATCGAAACCGAGTGTTTTGATTTCTGCTCGTGTATCTAAATGGAAATTTGGGTGAGAAGTTGCCTACCAAGTTCTTCGTTCTTTTTAGAAACCGAAAATAAAGTTAAAATTACCCAGTAACAGAATCCACTTTCTTCGTGGGCTTTCCAGTTGTATCCTATTGGACATTGCAGGGGAGCGAGAGTGGTGGTGGTGGGTTTTTGAGTGGTGGTGGAGGCGGGGTTTCGAGTGGTGGTGGAAGTGGGGTTTCGGGTGGAGGTGGGGTTTCGAGTGGTGGTGGATGTAGGTTTTTGAGTGCTGGTACTTGTAATGTTCGTCAAAGTAGCATCCATTTCACAAATGAAGTTGTTGGGAGAGCTGCAGTTGAGGTATATCCATGAGAATTGCATCGGGTGCTCCGAATCAGATTTATACCCTAAACAGTTCCCTGTTGGGAAATAGAGAGAAAATTCATAATAAAATCAATTTCAGCAAAGAAATGAGATCGGTAAATTTGTTTCGAGAAGTTCAGTTAGTGAGAAAACTTGGGAAAATATGCTTACAACTGTGTGTGCTGTCAGTACTATTCACTGAACTATAACCACTTTTTAGTCCATCCTTTTTCCTTCTAACTTTCGTTATATTTATTTTCAAGAATAAAAATACTTTTTTGTATGTTCTATCCTACATTCTAATTGTCTGGCCGTATGTCTCTACCTGTTCTATCCTGCTAATCCTTCATTCGTTCTATCCTTCCCATTGTATGACCCGTAGGGTCTCGTGAAAACCATACTGATCATACAATGCTGGACGTATGACATGCGATTCATATAAAAAATGGTTTAAAGATAATCAAAAAAGTTAACTCGAATAACAAAATAAGATTCGAAGGGGTTTAATTACAATTTGGAATAATGCGGTTCACTTGTAAAATTTATAACCCTATATTGCATATTTTTCTAGTATTAAATATCCTATTCTTTGAGTTGATAATGATTACGGAACTCGTATTATTTTACTAGATTGAAGAAAAAAAGACCTTTATAAATGCGTTAATATTGTAAGAGATCAACACACTTGAATCTTGCCATTCTCTTAGAAACTTTTTAGTTGTAGTATAGGCAGAGATAGCTTTATAAGATGTGTATATTTGTTGAAAATCTAAAGTCACGCTCTTGCCACTCTAATGTGATAATAAGAGCTCCGTGACAACGGCGAAATTTAGTTCTTTCGGCTAACAGATATCGGAAAACTAGTTACGTGGGGTCCAGTTTGTGAATAGATCTGTATTATTGTTATTTTTAATCGTATTTAAAAAAAAATGAATAGCATATTGCATTTTGATACTTTAACATACCCGTTGAATGTTGTACACAATCCACACAGTTAGGCTGAAACTCTTTGCCATTGGACCACTTGAAAGTTCCTTTATCATATTTGGCATCCACCATGAAAGTTATATTTTGTCCAATGATTACAGAAGAATAGTGCTGTTCTTTGTTCCTATGCAGTGGAAACGTTTAGTGTAGAGAGTATTACATAAAAAAAAAACAATTGAAAAGTTGAAGCCAAGTTAAGGTCTTATTAAACTGAAATATATTTAATTGAATAGTAAGGGTGAAAAATGGAATTTTCTAATAAGAAATTTATAAAAATTGAACAATATTTTTAGCAATGCGTTTACATTCTGAAGAGTTTTTTTAGAAAAGTTCACACACTGCATCAGTTTACTATATATTTAGTTTATAATTAAGAAGCCTTTGTTTGTGGTTCTGTCAAGGTGCAAAGAATAAAGTATATGCTCTTTGTATTCCGTTTAAGCCTAAGTATGAATAAAAATATACCTGTTTTTAAGTTTACTTCAAATGTTTAACTCTTCTAAGTTAATAAAATGTCACATCAAATCCATTCAGTAATTCTCGCGTGATTTGAGCTGGGGAATTTGTCCTCTCTTTTTCATATGCAGACGCCGCGCTCGACGTCCGAGACACTTGATTAATTGGTTTCTTTCCGAGATATTGGATTCAACCAATCCAGTGTCGGCATTCTTGAAGGACGTCGAGCGCGGCGGCGGCGGATGAAAAGCGTGACGACATGCTCTCCAGCTTTAATGAACAAACATGCAAAAACTAATAGACAAAATGTTTCTAAAAATTATTATGAATTCTATGCAATTCAAATAGCATTCTCGATGTAGAATTTCCTAAAAATAATTCATATACAGATTTAACCATTGCACTTATGCAATGCTAATATGCAAAACTGCACAATTGCCATCTACTTTGACAGTTTAGGGATTTATTTTTTATAGAACTTCAGTAGATAAATATAGAATATTTTAATGTAGACATATAAAATAATAAATTACGAAATCACTGCTACGCTTACCTATCATCCAGAATTGCTAGATAAGAATGCTGCATTAAACAATATGCAACAGACTCAGTGTAGTTTCCGAGTATTGGCATCATCTTATAGCATTTCCAGTCGTACACATACCAATTCTATAAAAGCACACACATATATCTATCTATATTTTTATATATATATCAATCTCTATCCTAATCTATATCTATATTTATATATCTATCTCTATCCGTATCTATAATCTATATCTATTATCTAGATCTATCTAAAATATGTATCTTTATCTATTATCCAAAATATGCATATTAATTATTATCTAAAATATATATCTTTATCGATTATCCAAAATATGTATCTTTATCTAAGATATGTATCCTTATATTAAAATTATGTTATATCGATGTCTTAGTGCACAGGTATGGTCTATTCCTTATTGACAATTCCCTAGTTTTTCAGGACAGCCATTTGAAAGTTTGTTGTCTCATTATAAGAAATATTAAACAACAATCGCCAGTGGTCTCTATTAATATCTACCATAATTAAAGTACTATACAGATTACAATTTGAGGATGCAAATGAGCACTTCACCTCGAATTCCCCCAAAATGCACATAACATATTTGTGCATTAAGGCATATATGACGTCGTTAATTCATCTTCAATGTAATTGAGAAGCAAGAAGATCAATATTACCACAGGACAATAAATATCTGTCGATTGGTGTTTCATTTCACAGATAAAGCTTTGTTTCATATCGCAATTCCCAAACTGGATGGCCTGTATGGAAATATGGAAAAAAATATTAGTTTTATATATTAAAAAATCAGTCAGGTATAAGTCTTTAAGGCTAGTTAAGTGACTCGGCTTTGTATGTGATTTAGTTAAAAAAAAACATAACAGTCGAATTGATAACCTCTCTCCTTGGCGCGCGATTTGGCGGTTTTAATTTAAAGTTTCTGGTGGTTTTAGTTTGGAGTTTTGGTTTGCGCGCTGTTAAGTCGGTTGGGAATTTTTAATTAGCGTAGTCAGTGATGCACTTACTGCATTTGGAAGAAATGTAAGCGTCCGCGTAAGTGTCTAAAGTGGTCCGTGGAACTATTGTCCAACAAAATGTTTTTGAGAATTCTTTTTTAAAAAGGCTTTGATGTTTATTTTTATAAAAAAAAACGAAATATGCAATCATTTATTTGTTTAAACGAAACAAAATTATGTACATTGGAGTCCTATTTTTCAACTTTCGCATGCTTGCTCTTTTTAATATAGGAAGTTTTCTGTAATGAAGCATATTGAATGTTGTTGAAAAAGCATTTTTATTATGACTTTGTCAGTCTGCTGATATATTTTATAAATTTTACTTGCGTGTTTTGAAAGTAAACAATTAGTAAGTGGAATCTACCCATTTACAGCTTTGAAAACATGTTATTTTCATTCCTTCCTTTATTTCGATACAAGTACTGGGGTATTTCTACTAAAAAATATCGAAGTTGGTGATACAAATACAAGCTTATATATATCATCTTTATTATTTGAGGATAGATAAGTAATTTATATAACATTAATTAATATGTTAAGCAATTTTAATAATTTAAGTTAAATACAACAGATTTTATTAATAACATTAATAAATTTATTTACCCCAATACTATATTCAACAACCGAATTATTGTTTAGTGTCAAAATAAAGCTTGACATCTGAATTTTACTTAGTACTATTAGGAAGTAGTGGTCCGCGCTTTGTTTAACTTTCAATTTGGTGGTCCGTAAAGATTGAGAAACAATGTCACCGATAAAATTTAATTTCTAAAT
Source organism: Troglohyphantes excavatus (assembly GCA_963932185.1). Classification (NCBI taxonomy): domain Eukaryota; kingdom Metazoa; phylum Arthropoda; class Arachnida; order Araneae; family Linyphiidae; genus Troglohyphantes; species Troglohyphantes excavatus. The sequence continues at coordinate 43,410,875 of OZ010675.1, forward strand.
GCCCAGTTTTGGGACACACACACCATTCTCACTCATTGGTCGTTAAAATTTATAGGGATTTTCCTATTTCCCTAGAATCGTGAAATTTGGCATAGTTCTTGATTTTACATACAAAGAAAAAATTTGCAAACTAGAATTTTTTTTGAGGAATCTTTAAAAATAAGTAGCGATTTTTTTTTTTTTACAGGTTTCTTTCTCAATGTGACATGCACATTAAGAAATCACAGTAGTTTTTCTTTGCATTGTTATGGCCTCTCCAGTTTAAAAAAGCTTAACGGGCTTTTGCTGATATGAATATCTAATACAAGGTATTTAGAGATAATAATTATTATTACTAATAATTATTTTAAGAGTTGTTGATCCTTATATTTCTTGGATGTAACCAAAGTTCAAATTTCGAATGTTAATTAATGAATGTTAATTTTCGAATGTTACTATACCCAAGTCCCTCCATATTTGTCGACAAGCTAATCTGTATTATTTACTAACACAGATTAGCTTGTCGACAATATGGAGGGACTTGGATATTGTACTTCCATTAATTAACAACTTTTACTCGATATTTCCAATGACAATTTCGCCAGAAAAAGACTTTTTTTAATGTGTTTTAAATATTAAGTTTTCTGTCATTTTTATTTAAAAAACAACAACTTGTTATTCAAAAAGATTGATTATGAAATAGCATTCATTGATTATAAAATCCCTTAGTAATGTTCTAGAATTATGACTTAGGGTGTGCTTGTAGAATCAGTAAAGTAGGTGTACATTATCTATATTTGAGAAAATATTAAAAAAAAAAATCATAAAAATTTCACAATTACTTCATTATATATGTAAGAACATAAATTAGGTGGTGGGGGGTAACGGAGATTTTCAGGAGGCTCTACAACTCGACTATCCTCTTTAATCCAATAGGTCATAGACTGTCCATCTGAAATGTGTGTAATCAAAACTTAGTTTATAATGCACAAATTTTTTTTAAAACTCATTAAAATTTAAAGTATATAGTAAATGATTGAAAAATCATTTCATTAGCCTAATAAATTTTCGCAAATTCGTTAAATAATATGAATTTTAAAATCAATTTTTGGTAGCAATTTTATTATAAATTACATATTAAAAATAAAAAGACCAAACTGCAGTGTTTAGAACTTCTTTAATATTTCAAATAAAATATTGACACTTTTCTAATGGACATACATTACAGAATAAAGCGAGTATTGCAGTTGTGTATATTGAAAATAAATGTTGATTTAAAACGGGAACTTCTAACGTAGTTACTGTATACACGCACTATTAAAAAAAAGGTACTTGAAAATAAGTAAAAATAATTTTGAATACATTCGATGCTTATCATGGCTCCGAATACATAAGTTTCAATTTTGAAAAAGACATGAACCCAAAATGAGTACAAATGTGCAAATGATTGCTTACATAAGCTTTACTTCTTTCTACGAATCTTATTCCTTTTTAAAATCATTTTCAATTAATAGGCATATAGAAAAAATACGTGTACGATTACAAACAAGTCTAACCGTGAATCGAACCCAGGTTATCAGCACCGCAGTCCAGTACTTATCCGTTCCATTGTCAAGACGTATGATCAGAAGAAATGTTAAAAAAAGGTATGCGAAAAGAATGGGAAGTAACATAACCGAATTGCAATAACTCAGTTTTTATTTAACCTATTGACCTGAAAACACTTTTTTTAAATTACTGTTTTAAGTTTGCCAAGTTTCATTAAGATAGTTTGAACAAAAGCTGATATTAGCGATATTTAATAACATTGCTACTTTTTGAGAACATATGGTTACTTTCATTTGGATATGTCATACGCTTGTTTATAATGCAATTATGCTTAAAGTAAAACGGAGCAGGTACACATACTTATTTTTAAGTATATTTTTTAAAGTGTGTTTTAGCATACATTAAAATTTCCACTACGTTTATATACACTATAGTTAATGTATTAAAAATAATTAATATTGTTTAAAAATTTTGCATGTTCGCATGATTCATGCATTTCAATACGTTATCATATTCAATATCTTTAAACTTTTGACGGTGGTTACAATTTCCGCTTATGAACACAGTCAAACGTGTCGTATGTGAGGTGATGATAAAATGAATATTTTTTTAGAACTGTATGGAGAATATATGTGGGACCGTTTAAAATTTTAAAGTATTTTTTGAATTTACAATACTTAAAGCAAAATTTAAAATTAGACAATTACAAAATACCTAAAAAGTAAACACTGTTATCGTACAAATTCCTTATAATATACGATAAAACAATTATATCTGACAATGAATATTCTTTATCTGGTGAAACTGAAAGTTTTGAAATTCCAAAAATATGCATAGGACAGTCGAAATTCTTACAACCTCGTTAACTTCTGAGTACTGTCTAAATCAAAATGGCATTTGGGTAAACATGAATTGGCGACTTGTTTTCAAACGTCGACATCTACTGCATATGATTAGATATAATAAATATAAAAATGTTATGAATAAGAAATATTGTCGTGGTTACCATAATTTGGCAAAGTTCGTATAAAATTGAAGCCTTCTGTGGTATTAATATATGCCAAGTCTCCATCGTAGAACATGCAATATCTTCTTGCCATACGAACATCAGCATTACCGAACGTTGATACCTGGAAACACTTTCCACCGAATTCTGTCCATCCTGGGTTGCACGCTGTATATAATGTAAAATACACAAAATACATATAATTATTACATACAGTGATAAATAATTCTCGTAGCTGTAATATTTAAACTTAAGCTATTTGTTAATAGATTTAGGATTCTTGTCTTTTTCTCACAAAAAAATAATTACTTTTTATACAGAATTATGGCAATTTCAATTTTTATAATTTTATTTAAGATAAAAGCATTTTCAAAAATTGTTTATAAATTACGGCTTATTGGTTTTGGGTCAAAATTTTGATGTCGGATTTTTGGGAACTTGTACACCTGTTGAAGTCCTCTGAGTATAATATATATATTTTAAGAATGGGTTTGTCTGAAATCTCAAGAATGTACAACCAAACCTTGTGAACAAGATTACTGTTACATATTGTGCGTGATAGTAAAATTAACTTCAGAGTGTAACAATACAAAAGGGTAGGTATTTTGGAAGTATTTAATTTTTTAAAGTTATATATTAAAAAAATTTTGATAAATTTTTCTGTATTTTTTTTTACAGCAACACTGAATATATATAAAATTTAGATGTCTTAAAAACAAATCCACTTGAAATATTACCATTGCAGTTTTTATTCTACGTTCAGGTGTATTCATTTGCACTAATTTGTATCCTTTTGACGATACAAGAATTGAGATTAGTTGACAAAATTAATGCTAAGAATGATAAAATTAAATTCAATATTTTTTTTTTAATGAAACTTAATTACGTAATTTTTTTTACCTTGTTATCTTGAAATATTAACTGAAATTTGTAAATTTCTGGCTGTTATGGCATTATATTACTAGTTAATAATTTAATAATAATTTATCTTAGCAAATCAATAACAATAAATATCTTAACAAATAAGTCTAATGGATCTGTATATTATCGTATTGTTTAAGCTCTACAAAACTCTAAAGAGAAATAATAAATTTTATTTTAACACTTGTCGATATATTGGATTAGCAAGATCATTATATATCTTAATGATTGTGTGAGCCTGTAACATAAAAAGTTAAGCAACCTAGCTCAATGACTTTTTTGCTTAACTTTTACCCCCAATACTCCCTGCCCCCTCCCGTCCCCTCAAAGAACCGCTTGCCTCCTAGCAAAAAGTCAGCATAAAACCTTCATCAAATTTATCAAATTGAAGGTTTTTGAAGGTTTTATAAAGGATATTAAAACAAAAAAATTCAGTTTTTTTTAAAGTTTTTAATTCTGCATTTTTACCTCATGATTAAAAATTGAAGTTTTTTTGAAGATTTTTTACAGTTTTTATGAAGGTTATTGAAACAAAAACCTTTAATTTCATAGATCTTCAAAAAAACTGCAGTTTTCTTGCATAAACCTTCAATTTCAAAAAATTTATGTTGATTTTTTTTCCTAAGCTTTTAAACATTTTTTTAAAGATTCGACAATATTTTTATTTTTGGAAAAGATTAAGACTTATTATTATTGTAGGAAATATATGTGCACAAGATAATTAAAACTGTTGAGAGGATTGAAAAGTAGAATATTAATAACATAGATATAATTAAAAAGTAAAAGCTATATAAATTTGAAAAAAAAACCAAGCAAACATAGTAAATAACCATTTCCAAAACTGTAATGTCTTAAAATCAGTAAAACGAATCAATGAAATAGAAGACCACGTTTAATGTTCTTCAGGAAAATGTCTTACCTCCTGAACAGAAGACGATAAAAGGCAGACCAAACAGGAGCCGAATCGTTGGGTTCATGGTGTAGCTGCCCCACCCGTGCTAGAGTGCAGCAATTTGCTTCCCTTTCTACATTTTCACCACTGATAAAACAGCACGGCACAATCTCAGTGCTCGGAAGTGCATTTTCCAATGTCACACTTCCTTCCTCCAGCTGAAGCAGAATGTCCTCACTCAATGCAACGCTCTAACTTCCAGTGAGACACAGAAAAACAAATAAGAAGTTAATACAATGTTGTATTCAATTTAATACGAATATCAAGGGCATATATACACTGGAGGGATACAGGGGATGCGTGGGTAATCTTAAAATATTTTTAATTATTTAAAGTTGGTATGCAGCACAGGATTAAAACTTTTTGAAAAGTTTGAGAAACATAGATCGTTTATGAATTTGTCGAATGACACGTTGATTTCTAATTAAATTCTATAAAAATTTATAAATTGTTGTAAACTATTGTTTAATAATTAATAACAACGTTTTTAATTAATTGATAAATTTTTTATGTGGCTTTTATGGAAAAGGGGTATGTGTGTGCATTTACCAACGAAATAAAAAACTATTGAAATATAGCGATAAATTTAAGAAAAATTTGTTTTTCAAGTTTTGCGTTTGTGATTTTTTTTTTCTGGATCTGACCTTGCTATACAATACATCATGCAACTTTTTACTAGGTCTTCTATTTTGAAGTGCATTATGTAAAGCCTTTTCAGAGAAGATATATGAAGTGTTTTGATTTTGGGCAATACAATTAAGTTAATATGTAAATAAGTTTACAGAATAACACATACAATTTTACAGTTTAGTATACACTTTAATAGGTTAGTATATAAAAAAAATAACAGGATAATATAATTTTTTAAAGGTTTATTTATTAAATTTTATTGGTAAATTTATAAAATTTTAATTTAATAATTGCAACATTACAATTTAATTTATACACTATTGCATGTAAATATATCCTATTCTATTAGTTAATGTATAAATTTGTACATGTTATTATATATAAATTTTCAGGTTAGTACATACGTTTAAAATGTTTTTAAAATGTTTTTCCTATTGAAATATATTAGAAATGCTATGTAAAGCGTTTTCAAAACAGATATGAAATGTTTTGATTTTGGACAATACAATTATGTTAATATATAAATGACTTTACAGATTAATACATACAATTTTACAGGTCAATTCAAAAATTTCAATTAAAATCCCAAGTAAAAATTTATTCCAATAAATTAAAAATTTAAAACTGCCCAACGGTGATTTAAAAAAAAATTCAAAATCAGAAATCAAAGAGTAAAACTCCTGACAATTTTTTTTTCTACGAAATATTAAAATGTAATAATATATTTTTGAATTGTACTAGTTTTACAAAATAAGATATTTCTGTTAATTTTTCCTCTTTCTACCTTATTCTTCAACCTTACAGTTGATATAATTTTATATCAGTAGATTTTTAAACTTCTTCGGCAATTTCATTTTGGAATTATTTTATTTCTTTTGAGGGCTCAACGTGGAAAAAAGTGTCTTTGGACTCGTCTATGTGCTTGTGAGTCTCGTAGACAAAGAACCACAATGAATGTTAGTTTTTGGAGGGGGAGGAACTTTTAAACTTCCAAGTCAAGGTTTTTACCATCTTTTTTTAGTCAGGTGTTTTACCTGTTTTTTAACTTAGAATAGGAAATTTTTGACTGGAAGATTGCCAACCCGACCACAAGTAAAATTTATAGAAATTTTGCGGGGTTTTTCCAATTATTTACCTAGGCTCATTATCACATACAGTGATCCAAACATTCATTCATTGATCTGCTATTATATTCAAAGAATCAGGCCACTTGGTCGGGAAGCAGTGACGTTCTCGGTGATTTACTCCCCAACATTTTTCATGCCTACGCAGTCCTTAAGAATGTCGGTAGTTTCCTGTAGACTTAGCAAAGTCATAAACCTAGTTTAGAAAAATCAATAAAGTAATAAAAATATTTAAATTGACTTAAAAAAGTTTATTTCCCTAATCAATTCAATTGTGTTTCCTTACAATTTTCTAACTCTATTTTATTAAATTTCATGACTGCCCATTTTAAATTTACAACTAACCATTTTTAATTTACGACTACCAATTAAGCCACGACTGCCCGTTAGAATAGGCCCTGCCTAATATAACAAATGGCAAAATTTAAAAAAGAGCGGTTTGTATGTTAGAAAAAAATGCAAGGAAAAAAGTTCTTCACGTGACCTCCAATTTTATCATATACATAATAAAGGCAAGCGAGAATGAGCTGAAACATCCATCATTTGCCTTTATTCAGCAACAATAATAGTAATTGAGTTAGGAAACCGATTGTTCAGTGTTGGGAGAATAAGATAGTAGAGAGTCCTTCAAAAGTTGAGAATAACTTAAATCTTGATATTATTTTGAGCGGAAGTTGCACATTATGACATATCTATCTGTCAATTTATTTTATACTGTACAGTTGTGTTAGTGCTACTCATTGCCGTCGATTTCCGAGAAAAATTCTGAATGGAAGGTCAGGCTTATCCCAATTTGTGAAGGAGAATCGATTTCATTTGCAAATAAACCATGTAAATCGAAGTCATACATAAGAAGAACGTTAAGTATGTATAGAAAGGGCTATATTGGACAGTTTGAATAATAAAAAGATTTACCTATATTTAGACTGAAAGATTTAAATAAATAAAGCATACACTTTTAATGTATGAGTATATTAACGACGTATATGCAGTTTGAAGGCAAGTAGAGTTATACTCATGAATTTACGATCACATACAGAATTGTTTAGCTTTTGATATAAAAAAAATTAAGATCCTTTTTTAAAAAAATAAACTGCTTTGTTCAAACAAAAATAAATCCTTTAAATATTAACTGGGCTGAACCACACGCAAAGCCTTTGAAAGGGTCATGCAAAGTAGAGTTTAGATCTGATAGAGTACCTTATCAAAGTATACGATACCTATTCCAAACAAATAAAATATAAATTTAAAAAAATTATTCATTGACATTTAACATTTATTGAACTTCCAATTGTTATTATTCATGAAATGTAATTTTTTTGCTGAAATGAAGTTGTTTAATATGAAATAATTTTTTTAAAAAAACAACTATAACTATCGTAATATTTGAAAGCCAAATATATTGTTAATTGTAGTTTAAAGCGCGTAATGATCAATTTTAAATATGTACTATTTTGTTTTTGTAAATAATGTTGTTTAGATATGGTAATAGATATACTAGCACAATTATAAGTGTTAAGTAATAGTTCCAGGAGGACCGAGCCCACCTCGCTCGTATATTTTATTACTTAATAATATTTCTAATGAATCGAATTAAATGCACTTTTTAAAAAGTACATACCAACGATTAAACGTTTTATTATATATTTTCCGTCTAATAATGCCTCCTTTATCGAAATAAGTTACTCAAGTTCTTTGAAAGGTTCCTTTGATTAATTAGACGTGTCAAGATTGCAAAGATAAAAATACAATTCTGCAAAAGTAACATAAATTAATGTTTTTAACGTCAACCATTCGCACAATTGTAGCACAGAGCTTTCGTTTGCATGCTAAACCATGACAATATTCATGTAGTTCAATATTTCAGTAACAATTTGTAATGATGTTTAAATCTTTGTCTAACTCTGGAGTAACTGAATGGAATTTTAAATGCTATGCATAGTAGCCTTCGTTATTAAGAAGATTATGATAAGGGTGATAAATAATTTTTTGGTGATAATTAATTTTTTTAATGCAAAACTATTTCGGCAATTTGTTATGTTCAATCTGCATACACAAATAATAAGAAACGGACAACATTTTATATTCTTATCAATAATAAATATTCGTACTTATTTCGAATAATTTTATGTGCTATTCGGATTTAATCGTAGTGATGAAAACCGTTTTATCTTAAATTTAATGAAAAATAATATAATTTTAACCAATTAACTATTGGGTCCATTCCATGTCAAATCAACCAAAAAAAAAAAGGTTTTGACACCCATGGTCACAGATTTTGATGAAACTTGGCATGTTTGTTCCTTTTATTTAAGTAAGAATATAAAATATTTTTGCTCTATCTCAAGCAGTTCAGGTTTTACAGCATGTTAAAGTTTTTGGAATTTTCCGGTTTTTGTCGATTGGGTTGAGGAAACGTAATTTGTTCTTTCATAGAAAATAAATTGTATCTCCCTTGTTTACCAACCAATGTTAATGAATTTTTTTATGAATATACATCAATATGTAAGGAATTCAGAAAAAAATAAATTAAACTAGCAAGTGTATATACATGGTCAGAAAAAAATCCGAAAGTTTTATTTATAGATATTTTTAAATAAAATAGTGAGTTCTACGCTAAGTGGAATATCTTCAAAAGGGAAAAGGATAATCAAAACCTGTTTTTAGTATTCTTGTTCTAAAAGACTTGTTCTACCACATGAAAAAATAAAATGAATGGGTATTTTACTCCTTTATTATTTTTTTGCACTTCAAAGATAGAAATCACTTGACTCGTTCATTTTCTTGAAATCGTTAAATTAAAATTACAATTTTAGTAAAATTATATTAAAATTGGACATGATACATGAAATTGGATTTTGCTTAACGAAATTACATGCATTATTGAACATATCAGATCATATTACTGTAAAAAAAACTACAAAGGGTACATAAAAATCTATTAAATTTTTTTTTAAATGTTCTTGATGTTGATTTTCCAAAGAAAAAAAATTACTTGGTAAAAACTGTGATCCAAAAATCTGAAGACCTAGACAAGCTTATAGATATAATTAAAATGAATTAAGTGCTGCAACAAGAAACAAACAGATTCAGATGCTGACAATTTTAGCCTCCCTAATTTGGCTTAAAAGAAAAATGACAGGGACTTTCAATGTATCTGATTATTCTGTTTATAAGGCTCAAAAACTATTCAAATTCGTAAAAACATATTATCAAAGGGATGAACAACCCAGAATTTTTCCATGATGAAGGATGTGGTAAGTATAAAAAAAAGTATGCGATTAGAATTTTTTTGTTATGTAATCTTAGTGAGCTATACTCAAATTTTAAATATGCATAGTACCTTTCAAAATTTCTTCCCTGAAACCTCAGTAGTGTGGTTTGGCTTGTCCCAGTGTCACACACTTGTGTGTATGTACAATATATCAAAATGTGATTTTATTAGTTCACAGGGCAGGTATTAGTAAAGAGGATTACAAAATATAAATTTTTTCTTGTCACAAGTAAAGTTTTCTGCTTGTTACATAAGTTAAAAATGGGAGTTGGTATTACATTACTGCTGATTCTTTTAACCTCAATTGTTCCCAAATGTTGGCTGAAAACTGTGGAACGATCTTGTTCCTGGAATCTTTAGCACGACTTTCCAAAGCTAGACAAATTGAATCAAGCAGATTTTTAGAAATAAGTGGGAAGTTAAAATATGTAATGTTGGATTTGTAAAACTCAAATAGCTTATTTGTTGTCATAATTTGTCTGTCCAGATGTTGTTGACTTTCCTTCCTTTCAGTCACTTTCAGTTTTATCATGACTGGTTGCAAAAAATGACCACTGAGCTGTGAGTTGAAAGTCCATCTCATGCAGACACAGATTCATGAAATTGTATTTATTTTATACTGCCCAACACATCAATCACTGAAGTAATGAATGTTTGTTATATGCAAGCAATTATTTTTCAGAAAGGCTGTTACAGTTTTTTGGATATCATATATTATACCATTAAGGGGATCCAATATTATACAAAGAGATAAAATCAGCTTTGTATTCTTGCAGTGAATCATGACAGGATGAATAGTGCATGAATCTGAGGTCAAATCATAATCTTGAGCCATTTCTTTTATTGTAAAAGCATAATTTTAACTGAAATCCATTGAGATAACAGCAGTATTTGAGAAAACTTTAGCAATGTATGGATGAGGTATTAACTTGTACAGTTTTTCTACTAAGTTATCAATAAACACATCAACTGAGCTGGAGCAGCATATAATTTCACTTCCATCAATCGAAAACCACTGATTATACTCGGCAGGGTTTTCATCATTGTAGTTCTCAAAGTTTGACTGTAAAAACTGGACAATATTATCTTTTGATGGGCACTTGTCGCAGTGTCTAAACATACATTCTTTTCCTGCTCTTTAAAAACAATATACTTTATAAGCCTCTTTAATACCTGCTCCGTGAATCAATAAAATAACATTTTGATGTATTATGCATACACACAAGTGTGTGGCAATGGGACTAGAAAAACTAAACTACGTAGGTTTCAGAGAACAAAATTTTGAAGTGTATGCACATTTAAAATTTGAGTATAGCACGAGCCTTGCAAACAGAATAATTAGCTACATTGAAAGTCTCTTGTAATTTTTCTTCTAAACCACATTAGGGAAGCTGAAATTGTCAGCATCTGAATCTGTCTACTTGTTGCACCATTTAATTCAATTTAAATTATATCTAGAAGCTTGTCTATCTCTTCAAATTTTTAGATCACAGTTTTTACCAAGTCATTTTTTTTCTTTGGAAAATCAGCATCAAGAGCATTTTCAATTTTTTTAAATAGATTTTTATGTACCCTTTGTAGTTTTTTTTTACAGTAATAAGATCTGATATGTTCAATAATGCATGTAATTTCGTTAAGCAAAATCTTATTTCATGTATCATGTCCAATTTTAATATAATTTTACTAAAATTGTAATTTTAATTTAACGATTTCAAGAAAATGAACGAGTCAAATAATTTCTATCTTTGAAGTGCAAAAAAATAATAAAGGAGTAAAATACCCATTCATTTTATTTTTTCATGTGGTAGAGCAAGTCTTTTAGAACAAGAATACTAAAAAAAGGTTTTGATTATCCTTTTCCCTTTTGAAGATATTCCACTTAGCGTAGAACTCACTATTTTATTTAAAAATATCTATAAATAAAACTTTCGGATTTTTTTCTAACCATGTATATACACTTGCTAGTTTAATTTATTTTTTTCTGGATTCCTTACATATTGATGTATATTCATAAAAAAATTCATCAACATTGGTTGGTAAACAAGAGAGATAAAATTTATTTTATATAAAAGAACAAATTACGTTTCCTCTACCCAATCGACAAAAACCTCAAAATTCCCAAAACTTTAACAGACTGTAAAACCTGAACCGCTTGAGATAGAGCAAAAATATTTTATATTTTTACTTAAATCTATAAAAGGAACAAACATGCCAAGTTTCATCAAAATCTGAGACTATGGGTGTCGGACCCTGGTTGAGTTGACGTGGAATGACCATATTAATATTAATCTGCCTTCTAAATAAATTTTTTCTATACTCTAAATACAACAGTTTTTTATTGTATTTCATAAACCATTTTATATAGATACTATTTATGACATGGTCTCGTGATTAAAATTTTGACGGTTTAACAAAAACGCAAGGTTGATTAGCCTCTGTGATTGGTGAATAACGAACCACGTGGTCTCCGTCAACCAATAACAAATGCGCGTGAAATCACTTATACCTCGAAATGACATCATGTGAAGTTCAGCACCAAGCAGTGCAAAATGTCCATGGTAAACAAATGCAAAATTTTTAAAACACTTCTTTTTTTAACAATTTCTAAAACATATCTTCAAAATTGATAAACTCAATTTTTTCCCCTGTTTCTTGTTTAATACTATTAGAAATAGGTGCATTTATAAACCGTTTATAAAATAATAATGGTGCAGAAAAAGAATGTGTTGAAACTTAATTTTTTAACTTTATAAATATTGCGTAAAAATAAAACCTCTTTTAATTAATTCCATTGGAATATAAAATCTGAAATAAGTATTTTAAAACAATTTTTAAAATAAAACTTATCAAAGAACAATATTGTAAAACTAAGTTCCATTTTAAATGTAATTAAATATATATTTTATAAATAACACGTAACATTAATTTAATAAAACTTCATTCACTTGATTCCATTGGAATATAAATGCTTAACAAAACAAACGAAATTCCTTCTAATCAAACACATTTTGTTTTGAAATTCCATGTTCTATTTGTGGAAATACATAGGATTGTCCAACATACATGATCTGGTGTCGAAATGAACTGTAGCAGTATAAATAATCCATTTATATCGAATAAAAAAAACTTACTTGGTTTTCGAAACGATATTTTATTTTACTTATTACTAATACAGAATTTTAAACATTTGCTTTTGTGTATTCCATGCACGTCACGTGCTTAAACACTGGAAAAAAAAATCACAGAAATAAATTTGTTCCAACTTTGATTATTTTAAATGCAAACGATTTTTGTTGAAGTTCTTTTTTGAAATATTTATTAGAAAACTTGTAGTATTTAGAAGACGAAAAAGTTGTTAAAATGTGTTTTTCTTTATTTGAAAACAAAAACGATTTTTTTTTTAATTTACTGACATTTCCTTCAGTTATTTATGACAAAAAAGGTTCTTTATTTAAGAATAAAAATAAAAATATATCATCAAAATATTTTACACGTTTTGAATTAAAATAACATATGATGAATTAAATAATATTTAACTGTTATTGCCGTGTAACTTATTAACTCATACGCGATGAATAATTTGCAATTGAAAGAATGACATCGAACTTTTAATCTGCTTATTTAACCCTCTAAATGACATTTTTGAAGATGAAACCTATCCAATCGAATTTTTACCCCAAAAATTAGTAATTCATCAATATTCGTGAAAATCGTTAGAGAGGATTTCGAGATTGTGCAAACAAACAAACAGAAACATTGCTCATTTAATAGTATTAGATTAAATTAGATACAGAGTGGTCAAAAATTATAGGGCGGTGGTCATTGTTTGTCTGTTTAACTACACTTAATAAACCATTATTTTACTATTCTTTATCTAAACCAAACACTTGTTTAAAATATAAGCGAAGTAGTTGGACAAAAATGTTTTATTATACTAATGCAACTAAATGTGATATAGCCAAACAATGACCATTGCCCAAAAATTTGTAATCCCTTGTATCATTGGTGAATTCAGGGGAAGGGGCACAGGGGCCGTCTCCCCACCCAGAGCGGTTCGCTTTATCCCCCCCTATATGTAATCGTGGAAGACATAAGTAGACACATAAGTAGACTTTTTTTTTTTGCCCAGTTTTTGTCTTATTCTACAAATTAGAAAGTCAAACATTAACAACCTTTGGACCACTAAATAACAACTACATTCAAATAATCACTATATTACAACATTTTTACATAAATACCAGCCCCCCCCCCCCCTCCTTCCTACACGGTAAGTTCAAGCGATGACCATAAAGTTTAGATAGGCTGGCGTACGTCAGTTATGTCTTTTCAACAATCGAATAAATGACCCCCTTGACCTTCTCTGATGGTCCCTTTGTTTAAATAGTGACTTTTTAAATGGACAATTCCGTATTCCATCGGTAATGTTAACCATCCTTAAAGGCAGATTCTCTGTGAGGTTGAAATCTATTTCGTAAGGGGTCCAGGCGGGAAAAATTTAATAAAACTATTAAGTATTGAAAATTAAAGCTAAAAATTTTAATAATTAAAAAAAATGCTAATTATGTCATTAATTATGCATATTATGGACTTAATGAAATAATGAATGGTCTAATGTTAATGAAAAGGACATTATTTGTTTACATTTATTTCGGGAGGATCCGGATCTCGTCCACATGTACTCCCTCTCCCCCCCCCCCCCCCCCCCGCTCCCCTCCCTCTAGTATGTCTTTGTACTGTGTCCCCCATAATTTTTTTATGAACCCATCTATGTCTTGTATAATTAGTATGTAATTCATTACTGTTTAATTGTCACCAATTATGCAATTAAGTCAAGCTTATGTTTTTTGTGTCATGTCATGTTTATTTATGAAAAAAAAATTATATCCATTTTATACGAACTTTGGATTGTATTATTTAACTTTATTTCAATAGTACATAAACCTTCCCAAAATAAAAATTTCAATTACTTAATAAAATGTAATGGTGGTAAAATTAGATTTCCAGTTGCAAATCTGCTGTTTTGTAAAAAAAAAAATTCTTATGCTCGACCTGTCCGGAATTTATTTCTATTATTTGTTGCAATACCATTCGAATCAATTTCAGTGATTTCTACTTCCCCGAAGAAGAAATTACCGTGTTAAACAACCCGCAACGAAATGACGCAGCCTATTGCCGACTTCACATCCCACAAATCACAGCACACCGAAGGCTCAGGGTACCCCAACAACACTTCAATTAGTAAAAATAGACGCCATTTCAAGCAATTACACCCCCGGTAACTTCTGATCCGAACTACCAGCCCAATCATCATAAAAATCCCATGAAAACAAACATAAAAAAAAAGACTTATCAGCAGCAGCGACCCTGGGAACAAAAGAGGAAAGTAATAGCAATCACCTACACATTTTCTGCGCTGTCACTTTCAATGGTCATTTGTACCTCAGTCAAGGGAAGTCCGTTTGGAATGGAATGAACGTTTGCAAATCGGCAGGCAGCCCCAAAACAGGCGGGAAAACGAGACAATGGAAAGGCCTGATTAAGATACCGCGGACAACTCGATTTGTATTCTGTGTTGCTAAGAAGTTTGGTAAGATCGTAGACTGGGTATTGTACGCGTCATTGAGACACGGCGGTTTCTTTGTTTCCGAGGATGACATAAATTTATTCCGTTTCAGATGGTGTCGAGCGCGTTGTGTCTGAGGAATTGAGTTTGGCGTCATGTTACCGTAGATGTTCGGATACTTAAATCTAAACGAAGGAAAATATAACTGTGTTCTTTTTCAGCAATTACTTCCAAGTTGTTTTTGAAAGTATGGATACATTTTATAAAACCTAAAGATGCCAACAAGCAGTAAGTATTTTTTGATAATGTTGCTTTTATTTGCTAGGGATTTGTAATTTTTTTCTACGTTTGTTATGAAATATGGATAACATTAAAAATAGACTTTGTTTACTTTTATATATTATTTAATTTTAATTCTCTTGCCGAAGAAAATCTGATAATTACAAACTGTAAAATCAATATAGATATTCCAAGAACGAGTTATATTTTCGGTTGCAAAATCCTAGACAGGGAGTTCAAACCTCTCCCATTGAAAGGCGAGAAGGATAAATTAAAAACCGAATTAAGGTAAAAATCATACAAATAGAGCTATTTTTTTATTTGGAAGCGGGGGGGAGGGGGTAGTTTGAGATAAAAATTAACATTTTTTTAAAGCCTTTTGGAATCTATTTTCCGGCAGTCCTATCTGAAAAATAGTTTAAATAGTTAAATCTACTCCGAAAAAGGCAGTTTTCGAAAAACGGTGATGAGGTCATTTTTATCTCAAATAAGCGTAAAATGGCGTCACCGTGTTTCATCACCTAGCATTTTGATTTCATCTACAAAGGGAAAATATCACTAAACGGGGCCGTATAAGCAATATGTTTCAATACATGCTATGGAAAATATATATTATAAGGATTTTCAAAATTTAAATTTGTTCTCTAAGTTTATTTCATAAGTAGCGAG
Source organism: Troglohyphantes excavatus (assembly GCA_963932185.1). Lineage (NCBI taxonomy): Eukaryota > Metazoa > Arthropoda > Arachnida > Araneae > Linyphiidae > Troglohyphantes > Troglohyphantes excavatus. Next base: position 43,426,820 of record OZ010675.1, read on the forward strand.
TGATTTATTAATTTTAAAAATATTTATTGTCAACTGTTAAAAATAGTTAATGACAATAATAAATGTTGCTGTTTTGATATGTATCTGCCAACGTATTCTTGTTTACTTGAATGAAAGTCATTAAATTTTGTGCAAAAAAATTTGGTGGAGGGTGGGGGGGGGGAGAAGTTTATTCATTTTGAAGGGAGGATTCCCCACTGTTAGGGGGAGAAATAAGGTACCTAAAGAAATCCGTTACTCAATCACTGAACCCCCCCCCCCCCCATGAAAAATTGGAAAATCTATACTTACGTGCCTGGTCCTAGAATAAATTATTTTTACTGAATAAAACGTTTGAATCCAAACTATGTACTTTTGCCTTTGTGTGTGTGTATGTGATGTAAATAATTTTTTTTTTTAATTGTTTAACGTGTATGTATATATGTTAATAATTTCATTAGAAAGTGCAATAAAACAACTTAAACTTTTTTTTGTTTACTGAATATCATGAAAAAAAGAGCGACCAAAATATCACACATGCTCCATGCAGGCTGCAAAATTATGAATGGCATAGAATACTTTCGTGTTACTTATTATTAAACTAATAAACCTACATTTCAATTTCCAAATACATATATTTTTAATGCCATAAAAATATTGATAAATTTTTTACATCATTTATATGTTTAGGAAGTTCACTGAAAATTTTATTGCAATATAAAATAAACATTTACGCATTTAATCTGTATTTGATTGTATTATTTTCTATTTTACTATTAAATCAGTTATAAAAATAGATTTTTCTAATCAATTTTTGAAAGTTTGAACGCTGCATATTATGTGGCAAATCTTTTATTTTAATTATGATTTCAAAAACTAATTGTACATATGCATAATCTATTGATATATCAAAGCTAAAGACTGAAGGTTTAACTGCAGAGTTTCTTGCTTTATTATTCCTAATCGGCATGAGAATATACTCTTAAATTATAGGTAATAATTCTGTAACTTTATTATTCAATGATATTTCAAATGGGTTCACAATAAAAGTATACCTACGTTTTACTTTAATCAATAATATACAGAATTATAGTTTTTTTTCAAACTTAAGAAAAAATAAAATAAAAACATTTTGCGGAGTAAATATTTCAAATAAATTAATTCTCAATCATTTGTAGATAACATGTTTACTTCGTCATTAGAATTTTCTTAAATGTTGGGAAATTCCAATTAAGATGATGACAAAGCGAAAAATACCAAAATAAGACAATTTTAGTAAAGATATATAATTTAATTTTAAAACTAAATATAACTGCTGCTTGCGAGTAAAAACTTTTTTGTTCATTATATTTTTGTATAGATAAATTGTTACAAAACTTTAAAAAAAAATATTTCAAATACTTTCTATGTAAAGCTAAAAATTGGAGTAAAAATACTGTTTCAAAGAAATAAATTATAATAAAATGTCTTTTTAGACACGAAATATAATATAAATTTTACATAAACAATGGAATTTTGACATTACTTTTATGCGAAATTTTATGGGAAAAACTAATCAATCAACAGGATTTTTTTCCGAACGAATGTTTTTATAAACAAAGGAAAACGTTGACACAGAAAAAGATATTAGTCAATGCTTTTATTTATTCGAATTGATTATCCATTCTTAGTAATTGATTATCTATTTATTAAAATTGATTAATTATTGTTCAAATGAATATTTCTTGTAAAGAAGTGTAAAATTTACTAATCCAGGATTCAGAATATTGCATCTCTTGTCAGATTTAACATGGAGTCTCGTATGTTAAAAAATTTCGGAGCTTTCTATAAATGACGGAAAGCTGCAATATCAAGTGACTATGTCGGGTAGTATGTGTTTTTAAACTATCAATATCAACATCCTTCATTATTAAAAAAAAATTCTTAGTTATTCTACATTAGATGATTTTTTTAATATTTAAATGTACCGTTAAATATTTCTATATTGGCATGTAAAGTATATAAAAATATGTGTTTAATAATAATAATACTTATTATTAAAAATTTTGTAATAAAGCTTAATTTTTCCTTCTAAATACAAATAAACGCTACTTAAAATAAAACACGTTAAGGTTGTTGTTTTTTAATTCAACATTCTTTAAAAAGATTTTTTCATATCTTATTTTACCTATTTTATAAATTGTTACCTGTTAATTCTTGAAATTATTAATATTACGGCACGCACACACAATGAAACTACTAAATTAGAACACAAGAAAACTACTAAATTAGAATGTACTCAATTAAAGCTCCATTCCAGATATTAGAAAAGTTTTCCGTTCAAAAACTATTTTGTGACCTTCAAAATTCCTGCAGAAATCTGTCTGTAAAAAATGCATATGCGAATTTTATAGTAAGAAAAAAAACTGAAAGACACAAATGTTGAAACATAAAAATGTTTTCAACAAAAAGTCATTTGGAATCTCGGAAATTCCGGTCTTAAAGCGTGGATTATATGATAAAAACATGTATTCTCTAAAGCAGTGATTCCCAATCCGTGGTTTATGGACCACTGATATTTATCCAGTAAAAATATTTTGTTTCGCTTTTAAAAAAAAATCAGGCATTGTTTGAAATTGTATTCTTTTTTATGCTAAAATAAAATCAGGAAAACACACATTTTCCAATAAAATGAATAACATTTTGGGCAATGGTGTCCTGTTTTTGTACTTTCTTCTTTACCGTCATTATTATGAATTTCAATCAAAAGTGAATCATTTTTCATATTTCTTTAAGAAAGTACCTCTTTTTATGTATCACCATTGTGAATTGATTAATATATTTTATGGATTAAATATATTTTTTTGGAAAGAAAATTTAAAGTGGAGTTTTCCTACTTGCAGCTTCGAAATTGTATCTTTAACGTTTACCCACATTCTTAAAAGTATAGAAAAGAATAATAAAATTGGTGCAATGATGCAATTTTAAATATTATCTTTAATATTTGAAATAAAATAAATGCAGATGATTTTTTTTTAAAGCTCCATATCTAGTCAGACATTTTTTAAGTTAAACAGTTAGAGATTTTTTTTAAATCAATTAATTTATTTAAACGCATAATATTTTAAGTCTGAGTGACATTTAGTATCTGAATTACATTTGGTACCTGAATATTTTTTACTGTTAATAGAAAGTTGTGGTCCAAGCAATGTCGAACTTTTAACTTTGTGGTCTGTGACCACCTAATGGTTGGGAACCAATGTTCTAAAGAAAATAATGCTAAACTTGTATTCGTAGTTATGGAATGTTAAGGGACATGTGCCGAATGATGTTTTAAAAAATTAATTTAAGTGAGTGATAAAAGTTAGCTATTGTATAATAAACTAAAAAACATGAAAATTGTATTCAAAGAGATCATTTTCTTTAATTCGAGTACTGTCGGAGACTTAACTAAAATAAGTTGCAATGTCATACAAAAATACTTCTTTTTCTAATCCTTTAACGGGAAAATCCATATTTTAAAAACCTTTAATCACAAAATCCAAATTCTAAATTCCTTAATGCCAAATCCAAATTCTAAATCGTACAACAATTCGCATAATTTTTTTTTACAATGGAACTATTACATTTTCTTTCTTCGTTGATTTCGCATCATTTACACACAATCAAAATATAAAATATTTTTAAAATAAAAAAAATGCACACTTTAACGGACTAATAGAGAGATAAGAAAATTTAGTACTTCTTCATCTTTACACCGTTATAAAAAAGAAGTATGGTCAGCACTTATCTTAGTAAAGTAGGGTAATTGTAACGTATCTAATCTTTATTTTCTAGGTGCAACTTTCCATATAATGTAATTTTGTGGCTGTTAAAGTTAGTATTACTTGGAAGAACGTGCTACAATATATATTCTAGATTAAAGCATATAAAAATATTTATTTAATTCATAGCATAGTGTTTTTATTTTTGAAATTCATAAATGTATTTTTAAATAATTATTATTATTATTTAACAAACTTGAGCAATGATGAAATTCACTAGAATGTAAGTTGTATTTTCTTTTCTTATCTAATTGAATGGCCATATGGGGTGGGCATAATAATGCAAAACACATTATTTCGATGTCGATCCTCGAGTTGTTAAAATAAAACAAAATAGTATATTAATAATTAAATATTTATAGTATTTAAGTTAATTATATTAAATTATTTATATTTTATTTTTAGCATTGCTCTATAATACCTCATCTTCAGATGTCGTTGAACTCCTTCAAGAAAAAAGTAAGGACTTTTAATGCGTTCAAATGTAGATAAAACTAAGCTTTAATTAATACAATAATAGATTAAAATAACAGAATAAACAAAGAATAAACATAATTTATTTGATAAACTAACTTTTCTAATGACAAAGTAAAGTCTATAACACACGTTCATCAAAATTAAATGATATTAATTTTACTTATTTTGATTTTTTAATTTTGAAAAGATCAGTATGCATTTTAAAGTCTTCTTTTATACAATAAGTGGTTAAAAGTTAAATTAACGATTGATGAAAATTTCTATATTGGTCAATCAATATCTTAAATATACCTTTACATTTGATGTAATGAGATATAAGAAAAGGCAAAAAATATTAAATTTTGCTAATAAAAATATTTTATTGATTTTTAGGTTCCTGTAATTTAGTCACTCTTTTTAACAGTTACTAACTTTATTATTCAATGGCAAATAATTATATTATAACTGTACATAAAACAGCCAAAAGTTTATGTGTAGTATTTTTAAAAAATTGTTCTTTTGTATGTAGTGTAATATGCCCTAATTATAATTTAGAGTGAGTGAATGAATGCCGGTTAAAGTAATATAGGTTTTTTATATTTTTTATATTTCTCACAAGAAAACTATTTACTGCGTTCATGTTATACCTTTACATATGCTTGCGTTGTTTATTTTATAAATGTTGCAAATAATGCATATTTTACTAAAACAATACTTGCTTATGTTCTAAGTTTAATTAGTGTCATTTAAAAAGTAAAGATAAAAAAGTGTTCCGAGGTAAAATATTATTAAATTTGTTTTTAATAATTTCAAACAATAAAATCACATAAACTGTGTATGAAATTAATTATAATTATTTTAAACTAAAATAGTTACCAGTCAATTAGTTTGCAACAAATATGAGCTCTTTTATAGAAAATATTTTTTATTTATATCAATGAATTATTTAATTAATTTCTTATAAATTAAATAATCGCTTGTAATAAACTAAATAATTTAAAAAATCGTTTATTAACAATTTAATAATAAATCTTAATAACTCACTTGGTAAACGATTAAGTGCGATATAAAGATTTTAATTTTTATAATTTATCTAAATTTTGTTATATTCAAGTGTTGTTAGTTTAAACCGAAAAAAGTCCTGCGGTATGTTCTAGTATTGATTGATTTTGATTTTAAGTCAATTATTCAAATTTTGAAAAATTGCAAGGATTCTTAAATTTTAATTTATTAAAGTTATAAAGAAGCTTTTTGAGACCAAAAATTTAACTAAAAAACAGACAATTTCTCATTTCTGGAAGTTAGTTCGTTAAGCATAAGTTAAAATTTTGTAATTGGTAAGCGATAAAAAATTAATTTAATATTCAGCGCTCCTTATATTTTGAGATTATTTAAATATCGACGCAGCTGTTTTACAAATGCTTTTCTAATTAGTGGTTTTATTACTTTTCGATGAAGACGTCAATCGTATAATTGCACCCTAAATGTTGGCGCAAATTTTAACAAGAGATAGGAATGGCAACCCTAACGATATATACCACTTCATGAAGATAACGACTATTTCATTAAAATAAAAATTAACAAATACAAAAAAAAAATATTATCAAAAGTTTTATACTAATTTATTAGTGAATTCTTGATATTTTATTTTGTGTAATTTTACATACAAATTATATCTTAATTTAAAATGATAATTTAATGCATTATTTTTTTCAAGGTATAGAGCAAAGCTTCTACATTGAAGGATTGGTCGGAATACTCATTTGTAGTTGCGTAGTACTGGCTGTAGTCGGTGTACTATTGTACTACATGGTACCATGCGGTAGAAATCGATAGATATTGCCACATTCAAATCTCAGAAGCAAGAAAATCGCAAAATTTCATAAATGTTTTGTTAATATTTCATTAAATGTTAAATACATTGGTATTTATTCCCTTTTCATGTGAAGAAAGTCTTTTATATAAAACGCTGATTTTTTTCGTATAAAATATCAATGCCGTAGTGTATGTGTTTTCCCTATATATTTAGAATGTCTGTGCTCTAAGTCACCAATGTATAAACATTTGCTATGTTGTATATAAAATATTTTTAGTGTGAGATGAATGCATTTTTTTTTAAACTATGTTTTTAGATGTTGCATAGTAATTGTTTCAAATTTTGGAAATACTACTTTTTTTTGTCGTATGCGTGGCTTTTTGTATTTGCCTAAACTAATTTGATTGTCTAAAACTGAGTTCAAAAAATATTTTATATTTAGTTTTAGTTCAATACAAAAGTATTTTATATTTAGTTTTTGTCAAATACAAAAAGTATTTAGTTTCAGACAATCATTTTCGTTTTTGTAGATTGGTTTAATTTGTATAGAACTTTTTTATATAATGCTTTCAGAAATACAATGCTTTTTATAGTGTGTTATTACTTAATTACGTTACAAGTTCATTTGTAAATAAAACTATGTCGACATTTTAGACGTTTGAAAGAAATTTCGTAATAATGACGTGTAGGAAAAAACTCGATTATCAATGTCATTCATGCAACATTGCAAAGTGTTATATTGTCATATTAAAATGAATATTTTATTCTAATCACAAATAAGAATAACTATCTAGTAAGGTACGAGAACTATAATCATAGATAGAAGAAATCCTTATACACATTAACCAAAATTATTATGTTTTCTTAATGAATACTTGCATTTACTGGAAACCACACAGAAACAATTAATAACGTATGTATTCCTTAATATTATATAAAAGTTTCAATTGATATTTCTCTTAATATGTTATTTTAAACTAGTAGTCAAAAAATGTTTCCCAAAATAGAAGTTGCTAATATAAAATAACTAATTTACAGCTTACAAATTTATTCTAAGATCTAATTGAGACCCTCTATATATTTGTCAGTAGAGTACAGATTGATCATATAAATTGGTGACTTGTGAAAATGACTTTTACAATGCTATTCGCTATTGGTTTCAAATGTTAAGAATAATTGAAAAAAATCTGCTAATTATTGATAGTGTGCATGCTAATTTTTTTTCTTAAATGTAATGGATTTTTTATGAGCGAAGTACAAGAGAAATACTATACGTGATAACTCCTCAAAATCCTAGTTTTTTGACAATCAGTAAGCACATATAAACTTCTATATGTGAAAGAATGATCGATTGTAACCCAGAGACGATAATTGGACTTGTTTTAAAAGACTGTTTATTTTTCATCTCATTTGACTCTGGATATTAATTCTGACATAAATGAATTATCTTTATACTATTTATTCTGATTTGTAACTATTTTTGATTTCAGTGTTTGCATTAAACATTTAAATTTTTTGAATCATTCACCTCAATAATTCATTATTTGCTGAATTAAAATTGTAGATAACATAGCTGCTGATTTAATTATTCTTTGAAGATTTTGTTCTCATAAATTTGTTAGCACAATAAAAATCTTTTATGCTTGGCTGTTCTAAAACAATTTGATATTTTTTATAGAAACAATACTAATAACGTGTATGTGGAATGTAATGATGGAGCGTTTCAACTTGTATGGTTATTACAATTTAATGATACGTGCAAAGATATTTTTGAATAAAATTGTTATTGATGCATATTAAAAAGGTGTGCCAAAAGTATGGGAAGTAAGATAATTGAGTTGTAATAACTCAGTTTCCATTCAAGCAATCGACATCAAATAATGCGGAAAACCATCTTGTGAGCAACTATTTTTTAAGTTTGTCGCTTTGTTAAGATGGCTTGAACAGAAGCTGAGATTAGCAATAATAAAACAAACTGCTCATTTTTAGATAGTACGGTTACTTAAATTCGAGTACGTCTTAAGTCATTTACGATGCAATTGCACTCAAAGAAAAACGAGTAGGTTCAGGTACTCATTTTTAAGTAGCTTTTCTTACAGTGTGGTAAAAGTGAAAGCTTCCTCTAAAAAAACTAACTATTGTTTTTCCAAAGAAGTGCATTAAATATAATTAACAACTATATTTTCACCAATAATAGATTCAACTCATCATAAACAGGAATATTTTAATATAAAACAGATGGGGAGAGCATTAGATCTCTAATATAATGATCTCTAGTTCTAATATCCCTGCAATTGTTAATGAAATGTTTCTTAGTTGTGCAATACAAAGCCGGTTGCTTTGTCAAATTCAATCGTATACCTAACCCATATTTTACTCAAACACCTTCAATTACGAATAGTTCAGTTTTGTCTTTGGGTTTCTTGTAAGAGGCTGACTCGAATTGTGCGCCAGATGTTTTCTTAAAACGCTCATATTTTTTGTCGAAAAAATTGCAGTAATAGTGCGTAACCACTCCTGTCAAAACTGCCACGATCAGCACGCAGAATATAACTGCTGCGAGAGTTGAGCCGGAGTAGCCATCTGAAACGAAACACCAAACAAAAACATATTAATTCCTTTTAAAAAGATAATATTTTTCCAATATATTACAAAAATATAGAATTAAATTCCTGTCCTGTTTGTTCCATATAGCATTAGGTTATAATTCCACATTCACTAGCAAGAAATGAATTAAATGAGGTTTTTGAATATATAGAAATAGAATGTTTTATGCAGTTCAATTTCAATGAAAATGAAACGTTTTAAATTTTAAAGCATAACATAAGTATTAATACAAAATGGTCATTTTTAACGGTGTAGGGGAAAGAAAGGGGAAAATGGGCCATCGTTTTTAATAAAATATTAAATTACACATTGTTAAACTTATGTTTTTAATCTCATTCTCTTCCAAAAAAGATAAATTTCAATTTCTTTTGCTAAGAATAAAGTAATTCTTAACTTTTAACGATAACTAAAAGATTTTTAAAAGATCAAGAACGATTCATAAATCAAGTAACAGTTATATTAAAATGAAGTTGATTCCTGAATAGTGTGTCTAAAAATTGTTTAACCTAATTTGAGAAGTATTATGTAACTTACTTAAACATGGTGATGATAAATCCTGCTGTTCGTGTGTCTGATTTGGAAGAACTGTAAAGAAATATTTTGTGTTTTTAAGTAAATACAAACATTCGTGTAGGATCTAGTTAAAGAGTTTAGTACTTTTGGCTAAATTAAGATAAAAAAGGTTGTTATTTTGCAAACATCACATAAAGAAGAATTTTTTTGCAAACATCACATAAAGAAGAACATTTTTATATAACATTTCACAGATAAAAGGAATAAAAAGCAAATATTTAGATTTCCATATCATTAAAAAACTACAATTTTACAGACAAACTGAATACGCCAAAATGACAAGAAATCTGCTAGTCGAGTGCTTTAACATGACGTAGCAATATAGAAAGAAAATTGATTTTTGAAAAACGATTTTTTCCCCCAGATGACACTACCTTTAGTATTTTTGTTACAAACACAACTTAATAGAGCAAATAAAAATTTTATAATGGTAGATAGACACTGTTGTTTAATCCAAAAAAAGTTCAATTTTTTATATATGTATAGAAGTCCATGTACATACATTTAGAAATGTTTGAAGGTTTTTCAATATAATAGTTTTTTGCATGGGCCATAGTAAAAAGTTTGATGTGTTAAATTTTTTTACCACTGAGCATGTGTGAATAACGGTCATGAGTCAGCCGATAGTGCTGGGGATAACATTTAAAATTATAATAAAAGGACTTTTGAATTTACCATCCCCTTTTAAGCCATCCCTGTGAGTTTCTTAATTTTCCATCTCCTTTTGAACCATCCCTGTAGATATCTAAAGTTGATTTGTGTAGGGTCCATTTTAGTAAATTTCTTTCCCATACCTTTTGCTTCTCTTTTTGATGCGCACGTTCAAATTCTAATGAAATATTACATTTACTTTAGCTGACACAGCAAATTCACTCTTGTTAAGTCATATCATCCTTCTTCCACGTACGTTCCTTTTCTGGGGACTTTTCAAAGGTTCACACAACTAAATTTTCCCTTTCATGAACGAGCCGCTCATAAAATGGCTGTCGTTTGAGTCGAACTGTCTTATAAAAATCCCTAAAATTTCCTGGGTTTACCCTTTTAAATTTCATTTTCCCCCACCCTGGGATCATTCGCAACTCATTCTGCCAATACGTATTTCTCAGCTCTGGATAATAAAATTTTATTAATGTAATTGGTCACCTCTTTTTGAATTACGACTTTGCAACCCCTTAAACTTAAACTCGCCTTCTCCAAATATGTACCATTACAAATATTTTTAAGAATGGAAAGAATGGTTGCTTTCCATAAAGTGCACCAAGGTATAGAGCTGGATTTAGAGTTAGTGGGCCCCTAGACTGAATACGAGATGAGCCTCTCCAACCACCCCTCAACCTTCGCAACTACCGGGGGATATATGCTTATTTTCAGGAATATTTGTTCTTTAGCAAAGGATAGCTATATATTTGCATATAATTTCGGAATTTAGCCTATTTTTAATAAGTTTCAACTTCGAAAATGACGTTTTACAACTACCTCTTGTAACTATCAATTGACAAATATATTCGAAGTGCCACTTTCACGATAGAATAATATTCTTTACGTTCTTTCTTAGAAGGAGTTTGCACATCCACCACACTCTTCGTTGACTTTATTGCAAAAAAACTTAAACTAAATTAGTTCATTTCCCAGGTTGTTGTCCAAATCATTGTTATAAACTTCTACTACATTTAGAGCTGCCTTCCCGATCTCTTCATTGTTAGTAATGCCTTTTAATTCAATTCACACAATAACATTTTTGTTCTAAGTTCTTACATATAATAATTTCTACTGTTCTGTGATACACGAATCAAATAATTTTTCCACAAGTTAACTTTTTTTCTTCTTCTGGTGTGTGGTGCGGTCCCGTAAGCTGTAGCCTATGCTTAAATTCGGCCCTGCCAATGTATTCTAAAACCCAAATTATAGCCAATGTATAAGTCAAAGTTCACACTGGGTCATATTTAAAATTGATTTGATGTACTTATTCACAAATGGGCATGACTTTATTAAGCATGAAGCGGCTAAACCAAGTAAAGAAAGCACACAAAAATAACGCTTTGCATACTCCTAAGTATTTATTATATAGTGCTTTTTTTCAAAGTAATGAGTGAATTCTTACTTTTCGGAATGGAGCATATGTATCCTTTCAACTGCGTGCAGTCGACGTCGTTCCATCTCATGTCACCTGTCCTCATCTCTACGCATTCTTCTGTGGGGGAGCTTGGCTCGTTTGCATCCCACTTGGAATAATTCAAGGGCGATCCATCTACCCAAGCGAATGTATTTTCTACAAAATACCAGACAAAAACAATATTATATATATATATATGTGGCTGTGCTGGAGCACGATCAGTAGGATTTCACGTGAAACGTCATTTGAGCAAATTATAGAAATAGGAATTTATGTCAATGGTTACATTTCTAATGGAGTTATAGTATCGAAATAGATCCTACTAAAAGTGGAAAATGGTATTTGCATTCTGATATATCAAGTTGTTGACAGAATATTTTATATTCAGCAGGTTGTAGAAATCTAAATTGGTTGTCAATGCAAAACTTACCGACAGAAGGAAGAATAAAAAAAACCTTTCCGTCTGACACAAAGTCCCTTATCAATATCCCTTCGTGCTTTGCTTTATCTCGAAATTTGACAAGCATTGGCACCTTATTTCTTATTGAACGTAAGCTAATGTCAAACGTGCTATTTGTCAAGGAGTTATAGTTTCGGTAGGGATTACCCTAAAATTGTAAAAAGGCCTTATTACCTAGACACACCATGTAGCTGATTTTAAAGATGTTTTGCATCAAAAACGGTCTACTGCTGAACTGATTTTGAAGATCCCGTTTCAAAATAAGAGCTTTGGGTATGTTATATCTGCACAAAAATCTAAAAAATCGCATAAATTTTACCTTAAACTTTTGTAATAAAAATTTAATTTAAGGAATATGTTACTTTTCAATTTAAATAATTGGCCTTACAAGTTTAACCCTGGCATGACTTATAAAAGCCTCCAATTCTTCAATGATTATATATTTTTTTATATAAAGAAACTATTTTAATCATAATTTAAATTTGATATCAATGAAAAGCGATGTTATATTTGTTATTCTTCAAAAAATGATACTAGAAAATATACAGATAAATTACAATAAATATCCAGTTGACAACTTTTATAATTTTGATATCTAAATTTTATAAAAATTGGCTCCATGTACTTTATAATTTACTCCTTTCTGTTCTACAAATAAGTCGTTAATGAATATTTAATTAGTTGTTTATAGTGGTCATCTTAAAAGGGGTTCTGATTGCCTTAGATAAATGTAACAGTTTTAAGTAGTAAAGAAGGATATAATTTATATATTAACCTATAAAATGACTCATATAATACCATAAGAAACATGGATTATTATATCATTATTGAAATATATATTTACTATTCTGTCTGTAAAGTCCTATGTAAACTGCATTTTGCTTGAACTTGATGAAATTGTGCAAAATTGACACTTCTTCCTGGGAATGAATGCTGATTAAAGAGCTGCCTGCTAAAGTAGACAAATAAAATAAAATTAACATTGTTTATTCGTATTTGAAATAGTTGCATTGCAGGTTACTGCAATCATGCTCCTTAGACTATACTACCGAAAGTTAACAGGTGATAGACCATGGCTGCGAACTATAATTCTAAATTGAGAAAGACAAAACAAAAATCTTTAAAAATATTGACGAATAAGTTTGACACTAAATACAATTAAAACTATTAAAAATTAAGTAGTAATGACAACAAGTATTGGCAATTGAGTAATGACATATAAGTAGTAATGATAGTTAAATAAAGTAATGGTAATTAAGTAAAAGGTATTTAATAAATAAGTAAAAAGTATGTGTAAAAATTATCTAAAATAATGTTCTTTAATAGTTCAATGGTAAGTATGATTTGGGATATTTAATTTCAAATGCTTCTTCTTTTTGTTTTATTGCTGTACTTCCTGCTAATTCATCTACTCTTCCGTTTCAATTTGTTCCATTGTGTGCTTTTATCCAGTTGGTTGTTATTTTAATTTTAAAAGTTGTTCGAATTGTTATTAATTTTTTTATATACTTTTCCATTTTTCTTAAACTTTTGAGGCATCAGCTTTAAAATAAGCGGCCTGTTATATTTTTATGCCCTTTGTGTATTAAGCATACATAACATTTTATTAAAATGTAGTTACAGTCTACTTAAGGTGAATTGCAGACAAACGTTGTACTTTTGCATATGAAGACACACGATAAATTCAAGAATTCCTACCTCTTTTCATGCAAAAGAAATTAGCGTTCAACCAAGTATAGTGGAGTTCCGTCTCGAAAAAGTAGCAATAATCTCCACCCAGGTCTATCCAATCATCCGGAAGTTCGGGACAAGTTGCACCCTCAATATTGGGTTTGAGAGTTGGAGGAACGGCTAAAGGAAAGGTACAGTTTATAATAATTAATTTAAATAAGATGTCTAAGTAAAATTATATCTTTAAAAAAATAACAATTTCGGAAGAATTTGAACAAAAAAAAATCGAACATTCCATTATTATGCTCTGTTAATCTGTAGAGATTCTCTTCATATGGCTCTGTTATGCATGATGGATTCTCTTCATATACTGTGTTATGCCTGATAGAGTAATTATACAGATAGAGGAATAAAAATGCTAATTTCTGTGTGTCCATCATTGAAACCACGTGATAGGTGGAAATGCCAATTCATTCATGCGCCAGTATTACTTGTCAGGCCTTGGCGACTTTAAGAACTAAACGAGATCGAAGTATTGTAATGTGGTTTTGTGTTTAATTTTGTATCTAAATATAGTTTTTTTTGAACGAGTGGCACAATTTAAGGGAGTTTAACAGATATATTAAGGAGATTTTTCTTACTTTGTAGTTTTGAAATAATTGCATTACGTTTTCATGTAAAGAATTTACCATCAGCGAAGTTCTTTCAATTTTTATTTTGTATACTTCAATAAGAAAATATAAACAATAAAACCTGAGAAATATAAAGAGTTTCGCTTCTTCGAGTATTGAACACAAATAAAATATTTTTGTTTCGTTAATGAAGAGAAAATATTTTGCGCATATTGTTTGAAAATAAGTAAATACGAACATATATGTTAAAAAGTTAAATACGGACAGAACTCCTTATCACCAAAAAAGAAGAAAGTGCGCCAAATTTGAAACTCCTGCAGATGTCTGAACGCCAAATGTGGCAACGCTATAACCACGTGATGTGGGTTTTTCTTTTCAATGTTGACACCGCGGCCTTACGAGAGTCTGGTATTGAAGGCGCTCTCTATTTAATATTACAACTCTCTGTGCCTGATGGGTTACTTTCCTATGCTCTGTTAAGGAACGTATTATTTAATTTTAGAAAGGGCTGTCCTTAGAGCAGGGGGTCGAAATTAAGTTTTCAAAACAGGTGAAATTTTGAGAAAAAGGACTTAGTGATAATGCAAAATCGATTTCTTCTAAAATCGACAGTAAGGGCGACAAAGCCAATTATTTTTTGTGCAAGGTGAGGAGGGAGGGGGCAAAACTGACTGGTTTTTATGTTGTCAAATTACTGCTGAATCGAATTAAAACTGAATAAAATACTTTCAAAATGATAAAATTTGTTTCAAATATGTATTCAAAAAATCTTAAATTTTTCACCTTTAAAATCGGAAAAACCGTCGTGCTCAAATACCAATTTTTGGTATATAAAATTCGCTGATATATACAGTAATTTAAATGTCGTTAAAGTATTATTTTAAACAGTCATTGATATGTCTAAATATAAATATTAAACATTTAAGGTGTTACTGTATCGAAGAAATAAAAATTCAAATTTAAAAAAGGGAAGCCAAAAATATAGTACATACACAATTTCATGGTTGTGTTAATAATCATTGTATGAATGTGCTACATAGTCATTGTTCGTACCAAATCGCTACAAATTATCAACGCATCCTATAATTTGTGTCTGTGATTCTTCATGAATTCAGGTTGGTTGGTTGGAAAACATCGCACTAGAGCTGCACAATGAGCTATTAACGAGAGTTTTGAGATTTATTCCGAAAAAAAGACCTAGGAACAATGCCTCGTAATTTTGAACCATAGTCACACAATGAGGACAACACCAAACACCAGAGCTGCCTCCTACGCAACCTCAATATCCGTGAAGGCATTGGACCACGACGAATTTAACGTGCACTAGTTCTCTATACATGGTGGATATTTTTTGTGCGATTTTGATAATTCTCTGATTACCAGACCGCTATACACTTACTGTGGATAAAACAGAGCTTTTGCGTAGCCGAGTCCATCGTACTCACCATTCGGCCATTCACAGGTTTCAGTATGTTTGAACAACGACATTTAACGTGCACCAGTCCCCTGTACTTTGACGACGAGGAACGACTGACCTGCGAACAATGTGGGAACAATGGGGTTTGTAGTTTTTTGGCTATATCAAAATGTGCCTCAAATGATCATTTAAAGGGTCATACACAAATTTAAAAGCTACAAAACTTAACAGAAATCTACTAATTTTGAGAATTAAAAGCGCTGTGATCGTGTTGGCATAAAATTCTAAATTCTTATATAAAGGTGAGGGGTATACGGGATTGGGGGAATGAATGACCACGGGAAAAGAAGAACCACGGCTAATGCCAAAACATTTTCTACCCGCGTACTTCATTTCGAAGTCTCACTAATACTTTGTTTGGAAGTAGCCCCTCAAATAAGATAGATACATATCGTCTAATATCTCTACATATAAATGTAGGAAATTAACGAAAATTTATATTTTTAAACTGTGCTTTGAATTTTGTGTAGCAATATCATTCATAGACAGAGTATAAAATGAGTACCAATTGAATACTCGCAGACGAAAGGCAGTATATCGTCGCAAGGCAGGTTGACCCATTCCTCGTCCTCACTGCGAGCTGCGCACCTCCTCCCTTCGATGAATTCGCTTTCGCCAAGTTCCCAGTTTTCGTAGGCCACGTGCCAACCAGATGACCACTGCTGCACGTTTCCATTCTGTAAATTAAACCATGTGTCATTTCCGAGTTACGATTTTTTTCCCCCAAGAGCCAAAATTTTGATATTTTTATTCACTCAATTACTAAGAAAGGCACTGATCACAAAATTTAGGGTTTCCTTCACTACTTTGGGGCCCACATGCTCATCTACCGACCCGCCAACTTTTTTTGAAATTCTGACTTCATTGTTTCTTACTCAATTACAAATATATATTCCCATTCAGATTTCTTAAGGCAATTTGACGAATTAGTAGTTATCAGACGTACAGCCGAGGGAAAAAAAACGAACCTCAATGGTTATTTCGTTAGTTTTTATAGTAGAGCTAAACTTAATATACCATTTTGTAGGGAATAAAGTCTATTACACATTGATATATAAAAAAATGTGCATAGGGGACTATCTTCATATTAAAATCCGCACCAACTTTAAAATTTCCAATAGCAACACACCATTTTGATTCAATATTTAGAATCTACGACAAAATTTATCGTTGAATATCAATTTGCAAGTCATTTGGTTAAGTAGTTTTTTAATTATGAATATCGAAAGTTTAGAACTCGTAATGTTAAATGAATTTCTTAAACTTTTAATCATATCTTTCGAAATAATAATTTTATTAAGCTGATATTTTTATCTGTGTTACTTCTAAACTACCTAAATAAAATACACTAACTTTCATTACTTATATGTATATTTTTTAATTTTATTTAAATTAGGATATTAATATTCATAAAATTTATAAATAGCAACCATGCTATATTTTGATAGTGATGGATTCAGAAAAACTTTTATATGCATATCTAAAATTTCATGATTTTCCTCTTTGTAGTTTTTTGGCTATATCAAAATGTGCATCAAATGATCATTTAAAGGGTCATACACAAATTTAAAATCTGCAAAACTTAACAGAAATCTACTAATTTTGATAATTAAAAGTGCTGTGATCGCGTTGGCATAAAATTCTAAATTCTTATATAAAGGTGAGGGGTATACGGGAGTGGGGGAATGAATGACCACGGGAAAAGAAGAACCACGGCTAACGCCAAAACATTTTCTACCCGCGTACTTCATTTCGAAGTCTCAATAATACTTTTTCCAATGTGGAAGTAGCCCCTCAAATAAGATAGATACATATCGTCTAATATTTCTACATATAAATGTAGGAAATTAAAGAAAATTTATATTTAGATTATTTTGAGGGCCGGTAACATTTCTGCGCTATCAAAAGTAGGTGTTGCTATTTAAAATTTTTAAGTTGGTGCGGATTCGAGTATGAAGATAGTTCCATATGCAAATTTTTTGTATATTAATGTATAGTAGATATTATTCCCTACAAAATGGAATATTAAGTTTAGCTCTACTATAAAAACTAACGAAATAATCATCAGTGGTTCGTTTTTTTTCCGCGGCTGTACCTATAATGTTACGGTATACACCGTTACGATATTATTGTAACGGCATGTAAAAAATACAAATATTCAATAAACTATAAAACCACACATATTCTTAAAAGGTTTTTATGTTGTGTAAAATAATGTTAGTTTTCGCTATTGAAACTTTATTACAACTTTTTGTCTCCTAAAAAATACGCTTTTTGAATATTGACCCATATAGCAATAAGCAGTAGTATATAATTCAATGTACGCTTAAAAAAACGGTATATTTCTGAAAATTATTAAATGTATTTTATAAAATTTTCCCACATATTTCCATTTAAAATTTATTTATGCGTTTTTTAATAAATAAATGTATAATCTATTTACAACTATTTAATTTTTAGTACATATAGTAGAACTTTAATTATCCGGATCAATTAGGACCAGATTCCTTCCGAATATTCGGATAATTCATGCAAGAAAAAGGATTTTGGGGGGAGAAAAAAAAACGAATTTCGCTTTAGTATGTAATTTAATGACTTTTAAAAACAATATCCTTCGCCGATAAAAAACAAAAACTTTTAATATATAGATTTTGTGGTTTATTTTCTTTTTTCTTAAAGCGATCCGGAAAATTGGGGATCCATTTTGTTTGATCCAGATAACTGGTGTTCGTATAATGGGGGAGTTTCACGCCAAGAAGAAGACCGCTGTTCCAACGGAACATGGAGACGTATTCTAGACGCCGAAAAAGTTCCGTAGAATTAGTATGGAAGTACAGCTGCTGCAATATACTTTTTAAGATTTTTCTTTTTAAAATACTAACATGGGGATTTCGTGTAGTACATTCGGTTGCTCTAACACTGTTTCGAAAGCGGATTGTATTGCAAGAAGAGTTTCTTTTCACAGTTTCCCTCATTCTGATTCTAATCTGATGAAAGCATGGCTAGCTAGGATAAAACGAGAAAACTTCGTTCCTACGAAATATTCAAAGTTGTGCTCCGATCATTTTGATCCAAAATGTTTTTTTCAAACAGGAGGAAATATCAAACGATATATTGAAAGAGACAATTTCACTTAGTTTTTCTGCATATGAATAAATATGTAATAAGCCGAAATTTACTAACAAAGGGTCATTTACTTAAACTTTGCATTGTTAAAGATAAACGATGAAAATACACAGCTAAATTATCTCGTTAAAATTCGATACAAAGTTGAGTGGAATAAGCGAGCGAGTGGAGCGACCAAACCACAGGCTTGTCTGCTAAAGAGAAGAAATCGAAACTACAAGTAGGGAATTCATGTTACTACGTCACGTGAAACTCCCGCATTGGGATTCTACTGTACTTATTAATTTAAAAATACCTGCGTGCGAATTCCAATCCACAATTTTTTTTCTTCGTCGCCGAGAATGTAATTTAGAAATAATTCCGTTGCCAAATCAGGAATGGTTACCAAATGTCCTGTGAACTTCTCAACGCAATATTTCTCTGCCTCTGCCCAAGTCTTCGATTCATTCACAAAATTGTAGCAAGAAGTCAACTGCTTCCAACCTCCCCCAAGATCAGAAGAACAAAATCTGGGATCCAAATAGTCACTATTAAAACTTCCTAAAAAGCAAAAGAGACAGTTTCGAAAATAAATTAACAGTCGATTCGAATTCAAAGTAATCCAAAAGTTTGAAGTTAAAATGTAGAGTAAATAGCTATAATCAACTTTCGTGTAATTTTTTTATGAAAAAATATTAAACAGTCCCTTAGACAATTGAAGAAGAGTTTAACTAACATTTTTGAAAAAAAAAATCTAATTTTGATGTAGATGAAAGCTTTAAAGACATATGGCTCTTCCCTCAAAATTGTATGGCTTTGTTTGATTTATTTATATCCAGATACAGAGCTTTAAAATCATAGGTTTCTCTTGTAATGGTATGATTTCATTAAGCAACCCCAAATGCTAAATATGCGAAAACGCGCCAATTTTGTTAACCTAACACCAGTAATCTATGGGTGGGGAGCGGGATAAAATGCCACATACACAAAATGTGGTATATTTTAGCAAATAGTTTATATTTAATCATTATATTGTATTAGCATTAAAAAATTCCAGCAAAAAAATCTGCATAATACCTGCATCAAAATTTTAAAATTGAAGGTTTTATTCAGGAAACCTACAGTCTTTTTTTAGTTATATGAAATTAAAGGTTTTTGTTTCAATATCCTTCCTAAAAACTGTAAAAAACTTTCAAACAAATCTTCCAAAAAAAAAAAACTCAAATTTTTTTAATCATGAGGAGAAAATGCAGATATTTTAAAGGTTTATGCAGAAAAATTAAAAACACAAAAGAAACAGCAGTGTTTTGCTAATATCCTTTATAAAACCTTCAAAAAAACCTTCAATTTCACAATTTTGATTAAAGTTTTATGTTGACTTTTTTGCTGGGATAATACCAGCAAATTATTGATTAAGGATAATACCTCAAGCAATGCCTGATTTGATTTTTAAAGCATAACAAAGCGTTTTAAAGCATAACATTCTTGATTAGACAAAAGTTCAACGGACCACTTCGAATCCCGTCGCGGACCACCAGCGGACCACGGGTTGGGGAACCACTGTTTCAGATAATATTTTTTGTCAATTGTAAATGAATTAATAAAAATAGGAAATTCTTCTACCTTTCTTCTTCTGACAGATGAACGGCAACTTCTGGTCGCACGAGCCATCATTCCACTGACCCATTTCCCTCCCGGAGTTTGCATTATGAAAGGGCAACTCAACGCAGTCTTCCTGCAAAACACCAAATATCAATCAGATACAGAAATAAGTGCTTCTTTAGCATTTTAAACTGTTAGAGCACTTTTCGTGAAGCACCCAAAAAAAAAAAAAAAAACGAAATCGAGCAACAGCATCTAATTTTTTCCAAATATCAACTTTGATGCCATATGTGTTGTTACATCTTTCAAACCCGAGTTCTTTCTGTACCAAATGTATTGTAATAGTAATTTTTATAACAGCCGTTTACACTGTTAAAAATTTCAGCTCAACGATGTACCAACTCTTGG
This sequence comes from Troglohyphantes excavatus, assembly GCA_963932185.1. NCBI lineage: Eukaryota > Metazoa > Arthropoda > Arachnida > Araneae > Linyphiidae > Troglohyphantes > Troglohyphantes excavatus. The sequence goes on from OZ010675.1 coordinate 43,447,522, forward strand.
TGCAAAACGGAGGTCTACACCATATTATAGTGGAATCTAGGTTGAATCAAAATTCCTTTATAAAAAAAAGCGGAGGTTTCACAGATAATTGATTCAACCTCTTTAACTGCATCCGAAATTTTCGCTGTCGCTACATCAACAAGCCTCTCCAAGAAAGAAAACGACGGGCATGGGCCTCCATAGCCCAGTGGATAAAGGCGTTCAACTATGAATCAGAGGATTCCTAGTTCGAGTCCGATCGGCGACAAGTTGTCATCTTGCGATCGGAGGTTTGGCATCTTCGCTACAAAAATATTACTACTACCACAATACTAAGAAAACTCGCATTTTAAGTTTTATGCAACGTTATTAGTTTTGGAGTAACGATTCACCACTAAACCATCCGTGCTAGCACCGTAAAATGGCAAAACTAAGAACCAAATGTTGGTTGCAGCTAAATGGGTACCAAATTTTGGTGCAAGGTCGTAATAAATTTTAACAGTGTAGGGCTGAGGCGACTATATATGATATAGGACAGTATAACAGTAGAGATTAATTAAAAGAAGATACCCATTCACGAGGTTCACCGGAAGGTTCTCCCTCAGCCCAGTTCTTGTAATCCAGAGCAGATTCGTCGTCCCAAATGTAAGCTCCCTCTGTGACCCTATCATGAAGGCCTATCCACATAGTGTGCCTGACACTCAACAAGAAGAACGCAGTCACGAAATCTGATGGTTGAAGAAAAAATATATAAATACTCATTAAAAACACGCTTTTATTTAATATACTAAAATGTGAAAACTATTCTAAGTTGAACAAACATAAAAGTGCTCAAGTAAACGTCTTTAGAATTTTATAGTGAAAGGGCCTAGGTTTTTGTTTTAAACCAATTCGGAACAATAGTTTATTTTTTAAAATTTTAATACACTTAATAAAATATATTTTTTAATGCATTTTTTTAATAAACGAGAAACTGTCTAGATATCATTTTGTAAGATAACTGCACACCACTCTTGTCCGTTATTTAATACTTTGTTACCTAACAAATTTCATTCAATTTTACTCAGTAGTTTTTGAGAAATTTGAAAAATTATATTTATTTACTTAATTTTGATCTCCTGTGTATTTCTAAACTTGATTATCTATATACAGTTTCCTTACTAATGTTTTTTACGTAAGTATATGTATTTTTACCGGAATTGACGGCATAACTCTCTTCCGGTGTGGCTCAGAGTAGCAGAGATCGGTATTTTGATTATTCTTTATCTTATTTAGTTAATATCGATAAGTTGTTGGACATTCTCAATAAATAACACTTCTTAAAAATTTACAGATGTTCCTGTATATATAAGATAACCATATCAAATCAGAGGTATTATATATCCATTAAACTTAAACTACTAGAGTTAATGATTGCTTTTTAACTTAGCGTTTTAAATTAAAATTGCCAACTAAAATTAAATTTAGCTGGATAGTTTATGAAACTTTTCTGGCATCCATATGGTGTTTTGCACTATTTATCGTATTATTATTTCTATTTTCTTTAATTTTTTTTTTTTTTAAATGTATTGAAGAGTATTATTTTAATCGGATGAACGTTAATTATTTCGAAGTATCGTGCAAAGTGCTAAATTTAGATAAGTAATATATCCCGTGGCATTTCCATTGTTATACATGTATAACTATTATACTTGGTAGACGGAAAATAAAGCCGTTTCTGGATCTCACCTGCAAATTCCTTGGAATGAATGGCGACCAGATTCCCATTGTAATCTAGGTAGCAGCGCTCTGAGGCCTGTTCCCATGAAAGTTTCCCATCTCCCATCTTGTAGCACATGTCACCTATGAGAAAAAGACAGAACTCATGCAAATGCTAATAATGACTACGAATTACAGACTCAAACCCACCACAAACATTTTGGTTCTGTCTAACACCTCCTACCTATTCTATAAGGTGTTGTTTCATAGATGCAAATGAAAGATACAAGATTTTGAAGGAATATGTGCATAAAAATCCTATCTATACCCTCTATACACCAAAAATTGTTGGTAAATAATAAAATTAGTTGCATGCATTTTATTAGTAATTAGTTGAATTTTATTAATAATTAGTTGAATTTTATTAATAATTAGTTGAATTTTATTAATAATTAGTTGAATTTTATTAATAATTAGTTGAATTTTATTAATAATTAGTTGAATTTTATTAATAATTAGTTGAATTTTATTAATAATTAGTTGAATTTTATTAATAATTAGTTGAATTTTATTAATAATTAGTTGAATTTTATTAATAATTAGTTAATTTTATTAATAATTAGTTAATTTTTTTAATAACGAGTTACATTTTACTAATAAATAGTTGCACTTTAATTTACTTTCTATAGGAGTATACAAAATAGGATAGATAAAATAAATTTATTTTTAAATCGCATCTTCTTTTCGGATAAATAATTGAAATCATATTTACAGTAGAACCTCGGTTATCCGACCTAATTCGGACTGGAGGTAAGTCGAAGTTTAATCGAAAATTCCGGATAATAGAGAATTGTCTATGAATGGAAAAACCAATAAACTAGTAATCGATGTTTTCTTTAATTAATAACATAACTTACTCTTAAGACGCGTTTCATTTGAATCCCATGACCTCGCTTTCTATCACTCGTATTAAAATCCAAACCCTCGACACCCTCCCTGTATAATAAATTTTAACGGTTGAATCAAATCTCCTCTAACCCTTCTCTCTTCCAGAGTATACATTTTCAAATTTCTTAATCTATCTCCATATTCCATGTCCGAAAAACCTTGGACCATTTTAGTAGCCCTGTGCTGAACAATGTATTTTTAAAGATATGGTGACCAAAAGCGTACAGCATACTCAATATGAGTCCGTACCAAACCTCTGTACAACGGCAAGATTGTATCCTCAGATTTTGATGAAACACTTTTCTGATGTACTCCAACATTCTATTAGCTTTTGTGCTGTAGCCACTGTACATTGATGACCCATTTTAAAATCATCGTATACTAATACGCCCAGATCACTTACTATATCACTATTTTAGAATTTTACCTGCAGTAAAATATAGGTAGGCTTTCTAATTTTGATACACATGTGCAAGACCTGACATGGTCGGTTAACATAGAGTTCCAGATAAAAGAGGGACGGATAATAGAGGTTATACTTTGTTATTGGATAATAATTCGTTATTTGATAAAAAAAATATACCCATAGACGCCCTATAAAAGTTCATTATAGTAATTGAAAGTGTTGTTATGGAGCAAAAGCATTTCCCAAAAATAATTTATCCTTATCTTATAGATCATTGTTTTATATCAACTATACTTACGATACTAATATTAGTATAAAGTTAGCAGATTACTGTGAACCTTCTAAAAATAGAATCTGTTAGCACTGTTTTTAACACAGAGTTCATATTAAAACGTATATGAATGAATATCACGTGACCCAACAATGATTAGAAAGAAATTAAATAACCTGGATTCCCCTATCGCAAGTTACAGTACAGACTAGATAGGTGCGAAAGACAAGTCTATATATGAGCATTTATCATGTACTCCAATATTTAAATATCGTCAATTCATTGATAGATACGCTATTGTATTATTTGAAGTTATGTTTGCTCGATATAATTAAATAGTTTTACTGTAAATCAAGTAAGCCTATTAGACTTTTTGCCTGTTCTGTTCGATTATGACGTCTCCTTGGAACGTCATCAATCACGTGATTGCCATCATAAGTCACCTTATTGCCACTCTATTTCATTAAAACAGAGCTCATTGAATTGTAATTTGTGTTTTATATAAGTGCTCTGTCAGCTTTTGGTTACCAAATAGAATTGCATTTCTGACATGAATATATTACGCAAACTAAAGGCAATTTATGCTTAAAATCGTATGCTTATTTTTCCTAAAATTAGGATATATAACTAGTAGAAAATCTAATAAAAAAGAAGTATTTAAGGACGACATATATGTTATCTTATTAAAAAAAATTAAGTTCTAAAACCTAAAATAGTTAACCTGTGACAATTAACAGAGATATAGAAGTAACCTTCGTTCATTGAAAACAGCAGAAAATTAAAAATCGTAGATTATGAAAGCATTAACTTACCATATGAAAACCATCCAATAGCGCATGATGATTGCCTGATTGGTTTACCACTGGTAATTCCACTTTCATTTCTAGAGTTAAAAACTACGGAAAACGTTACGATATGGTTAAAAAACAAAATTACACGGCATAAAATTACTGCTTGACTACACTGGTAAAAATAGGTACTCAAAAATAAATAAAATGGACTTATTTTTAAGTACATTTGATGCTTATCATGGTTCCGAACACATACATTTCATTTTTAAAAAAGATATGTACTCAAAAATGAGTAAAATCAATAAAAAGAGCAGTTGCTTGCCTACATAGGCTGTCATCATAAATCACTTTTAAGAAATGTCGATAATTACAACATTGAATTACGACATTGATAGTGTAAAGATGTGTGTTCGATACCCACATCTTTAAGCACCACAGTCCAGGGCCTTATCCGTTAAACCATCGGGGACCTCTTGAGGAAATTATAAGCAGAAGGAAAGTTAAAAAGGTGTGCCAAAATAATGGGAATTAAGATAATTGAGTTGTAATAAATCGGTTTCCATTTAAGCAAACGGCATTAAATAATGTGGGAAACCATCTTCTGAACAACTATTTTAAGTTTATCAGGTAGCTTTGTTAGGATGGCTTTAATAAAAGCTGATATTAGCAATATTAAATCACACTACTCAATTTTGAGAAAGAATGGTTACTTAAATTTGAGTATGTCATCTTTTATTTACGATGTAGTTGTACTCAATGAAAAACGAGTATGTTCAGGTACTCATTTTTAAGTACCTTTCTTTTACAGTGTAATGTTTGTAATAAAATATAATGTTTTTTTATTGAAAACTTGTTTAATGCAAACTTTTGAAAATTATATCCATGTATGAATGTATAATAGCAATCAATCTTAATTTTAAATTATTTTTTCAGAACGGTAAGTTAATTGATATTATAATCAAATATAAATAAATTAAACATTCCCTTACCGTTATCGAAACAAAGGAACGCCAATAAAATATTCCATCTCTTGAACATGTTTATTTTGAGCGATTTTGACCTACTGGAAGCAGCAAACATAGGGACGGAAACTAATATAATCATGTTTGAAATCTTGCAACTTCCTGCTTGTAATTGGTAGGATTGAGCAATAAATTTACAATTCCCCGTTTTTCAAAAAAGTTTTATAGTTATCTTAAAACTTTCCAATGAGACCTACGTCATCAAAATTGTAATGAAGATACGCGCCATTTGCAAAGTAGTTTTTGGAAATCAGTAACCCTTTATATTCTTGACTTTGATGCTGAATTTTTCGGGTTGTCAGTCCAGAGATTCTTACCACTTCCTTAACAATTTATTCTTTAAATTCTGTACTAAATTTTTAGTTAGCAGTTTAAAGTTGTTATATGAAATTTTACTTTAGTTAAAACCACGTGTTGTTAAAGAGAATTAATGCTATGGAATTTATGGGGTTATAATAGATAGAGTTTACAGTTTTTTCAATTAATAGTCAAATATGGAAACATATTTAATTTTAACAATGATATGTATTACTCTAATAACATATTTAATTGTCATTGAATTTTTCATCGAATAGTAATCACACTATTTCTATAGTCCTTTCAAAAGTTAAAGCATGTACATAAATAAATGAGTTAATATTTTTTTTTTACTTTATTTTCAATAGTTTAAGTTAATACTTTATTTTCATAGATAAAGAGTTAATTATTTTTCAATAAAATGAAATTATTAGTTAACCAATATGTTATATATCTGTGACATGGAGGAAAATAAAAGGCCAATGTGCGATGTTAAGAAAAAGCAACATTGGTCTTTCTTGTCCCAGGCAATAAATATTACAAATTTATTTCTTTAATAATCTACTATTGTAATTAGAATGGCATAATTATTTGTTAAACACGTAATAATGTTTGGTATAACTGATATAAGTAAATATGGATAATTTTGGTTCAATACTAAGAGTATCTGTTTTCATGCGGTTGATGTAATAATATAACAGTATGCTATTAATGCTATCAAACTCGCGACTTATTTATAGTGTAATTTATAACGTTAATATGTTAATTTATATCTCCAATAACTGATTTTATACAAATAATGGTTCTTTCAGTGTATAATAAAGATAAATATATCAACTGAGTCTACAGATAAATCAGTCGCTTAGTTTCATTTATCTGTATTTAAGCTGAAACTGGTAATATATAATACACTTAGTGGCCGAAATATTATGACTACGACGTATTTAAGTAAATAAGTTATAACTGTTTCCGCCAGAGGGTGCGAACGATATTTTAAAAAGAAGGAAAGGTGTTTGCTTACAACGATAGTAGAAGTGTTTTATTTGAAACAGATATAGGTATAAAACGCGATTTGACTGACTTTTAATGGGGGTTGATTGTGATTTCAATAATTCAAAAAATTTCCATTTCAATAGCAAGACCTAATGTAACCTACTGGTCTGATCAGGCCATATGGTTCACATCTTCGGCACGTTCCCTGTTTTTGATCAACACACCCATATCCCTATCAGTATCACTAGAATTAATATTAACACTTTGTAGATGGTAAGTTGCTTTTCTATTATTGTGCCCCATGTGCAAAACCTGACATTTGTTGAAATCAATTGACATACCCCAATAAACAGCTCATTGTGAATTTTAATGAAATCATCCTATAACTACTGAAATTGTTCCTTGTAATTGACTGTACCATAATTTTTGAATCATCCGCAAAGATACTGATCTTACTTGAAATATTCTTACTAATTTCATCAATAAAAATAATAAACAATAATAGCCCAAGAACAGAATATGCGGTACATCGCTTTTCCACCCATGTAGGGAGTATTTACCCTTAACTATATGTTTGGCAATATATGACTTCTGACAGCTACACTAGTAGAAATCAAATGAAACAAAATCCTGTTCTGAAACTTTAACTAGTGAGCTGCGAACTTCTGACAGCCACTCAAAGCTTGCAATACTTTGTTGGCCACTCCATTCGATGGATACCTTTTTTTTTCCATAAAGACATATAACTGTTTTCGAATTAACTGTTTTCTTTGAAATTGTACTTGATAATATTAAATTTCTTGAATAATATTAAACTTGCCTAGTTTAATTCTCCGAAATATAAGGGTTTCTGCTTTCTAATAAGCTTTTATTTTGGTCATGAAATATGAAAACTTTGAACCGATGTGAGAGTTTTAGATCATTCTGTTGACACCTTGTCCTTGATATTGAATACAACAACAACAATATTAACGTAATTTTAATTGCCACTTTTTAAGAAATTCACAATTTTTTTTTTCAATGTTAATTATTTTGATCGTAGTCCACTACTTTTACAATTGATCTCTAACTGTAACTTTTTTCAATTAGCTTTCATATAAAGAATAAAGATTCTTATAAAGAATACCGGAGCCTACCAAAAGTTACAGTTAAAGTTCAATGACTTTTACAAACATAAGAAACTATAAAGAATACGGTTTGAGCCTATTAGAAATTACAGTTAAAGTTCAATGACTTTTACAAACATATTCAAACTAAATATCTTATAAAAAACTTTTTACTTAACTTCTTTATTATCTTTAATGTTAAATTCATAAATAGTCAAAAGACCGCAATTGGTTTGTCGGTCTCGTGATTTAAGTGTGTCGAGTTCGTTCCCATTATAGTCCGAACTTACTCTTGTAGTTTAAAGTTTGTTTACATTAAATATGACGAGTTCTAAAGGCTTTATTGTTGGTCGTGGCTTGAAAGAATAAAAAGTGGTATTGTAGCCCAGTCATTGTTTTCCTCTGTAGCTAATATTATAAAATATCCATATTATTTTTTATTAAGTATGAAATATATGTATTAAAATTATTTTGTACATCTTTCTCCAAACTTTCAAGTTTATTCTGAAATTAATAAATATGTGTAATATTTAGTGCAAATAAAACAAGTGGAAATAGGTATGAAAGTAATATTTATATTTTTACGTTTGTTAAAATAAATGAATTTTACTTTTTTAAATACAGTTTGTATATTAATTTTTGCAATAATTGGTGGAAAATTAAAGCAAATAACTAATAATCATAATTCAGAAATTTTATTTTAGATATTCTTTTAATATTATAAATATCCGCAAGTATGTTTATTTACTTACTATAAGCAAATTACATTGATTTTTGCATTATCCCTCATTATTGAACATCAAATCACATCAGCATACGTATGTTGATTTATAGCGATTTCGGACGCATACTTATATTTCTTTTCATGCATCCCGGAAATTTTCTTGCTGCATTTGCTAAAATAAAAGTAAGATACAAACACTCCGATCAAAACAGAGACGATTAGAACGCAGAGTACAACCCCGACGAAAACACTTGTCGAGTGGCCACCTGAAAGACACACACAAAAATATTTACAAAACACATTCGCATGAAACGTCGCGCGTACAAACGGCGGCTCAATATTGGGACAATTTTCACTTTCTTCATAGACGTCAAATATAAAATGATAATTTTCTCTTGAATTCGACTTTTTAACGTTATAAAAATAAATATGAACATCAAGCTTTTTATTGAGCTCGCCTTAGAGGCAAACATTTTAAACGCATCTTTCTCGAAAACACCGTTTATTGAGTTTGCCCTTTGCATACATGATGCTTTATATATTTATTACTTTAAATGTTTCAACGTATACTAAGGAGTAAAGTTTAGTTAAATGTACGTCGAACAAGAGTTTTACAATGGGCTATTAGAGAGAATTCAAGAACTATTATATTAGTCCGGCACTCCCTTTGTTAGACTAGGAACATTTCGTGGAATTGGACATTATGCAAATTATCAATGGGAGCCATACTTGTTAGTAGTTTATGGTAATTAACACTTGGTTGAATTAGTCCCATTTTGTGAGAATAGCCAACTGGGCTAGCTCTCATAAGCCTTTGGTTATCTTGCCAATTCAGCATGCAGGAATTTTGCAGTCCGATGTTGATACCCATAACCAAAAATCTTACCATAGTATTTGGTTAGCGCAACTTTTCGCCTTAGCCCCAATGGCTGGAGATTTGCCTCATACTGTTTGGGCAACTGTGTCTAAATCATATAGTAAACTAATGTAGACATCGTGTATATGCATGTAATTTATTTTAGAAACTTTTTATCAATGGAACTCTGCATAATTCTGTGACTTAGCAAATGTGGCTCAATCCTATGATTATTCTTGCTGCACTCAGTTGCACTCTTTCTAACTTGTCCAAATTGGAAGCCGCTGCAGAGGCATAAATCTGTTGCCCGTACTCCAAATGTAACCCGGACTGTCTTTGAAAATCAGCATCTTCTGCTGAAGAGTGGCATTAATCAAAATAAAATAAGATAAAAACAATATATCTTTAAAATTTAATATATTGGGTTACCCATACTATTTAATAGTATGGGTCGTCAAAATCAGGCTGGTAGCAGCGCTCAGTCCTTAGTGTGGTGAAAGCCGAAGTGATATAAGTTAAGGGTATTTTTTTTTTAAAACAAAGGCATATGAAAAGGCAAATTTTAAAGATATTTTTAGCCATCTTAATAGTCAAAGTGCAAATTGAATCGACCCATGTCACTTACTTGACATAGGGGGGGTGAGTGTGTACGATTGTGTGATTTGCACACTGCTCTTGCTTCTTATTTGAGAAAACTGTAATAAATTATAGTAAAAAACACAAACATTAATTATGAAATTTCTAAGTACATATTTTATAGTAATTTCAAATCTGGTATCAATGGTCATAATAAAATATTGTTACAAATATTGAAAAAGCTAAATAAGCCAATGATCCATTCGCCAGATTTTCATCCAACTTAGAGAATGGAAACTTGTATAAAACAAATTTCGGTTTCTCAGTTTAAGGGGGTCCGATACCCAAAATTCGCAAAAAAAGTCATTTTTTTTTTATATTTAAAAAATTATATTCAAACTTATCTTAATAACTCACAAAAAACTGCTTCAAAAAATTCCTATTACTTTTTTAGTTATGAATGTTTTAATGATGTGTTCCTATAACATAGTTGTATCATATGTAAACTTTAGAAGCAAATATCTCTGTTCGTGGTTTTGAAATTTAATGAACACTAAAAATGCTAAGGCTTTTTTACTATTATACTTAAAATCATAATTTTTGTGTGTATAGCAAGATAAATATATTTTAAATAGATGTATGCATTCAGATTTCCTATTTTTACCATAATTTGTTTTTTAAAACCACTTAAAATGGAATTTTATTTTTTTTCGTCAATTTTTTTTCCAAAATTTCTAATATATTTTATTTTTTTAAAGTGATGTATCTGAATCAAAATTCGAATGCATACATCTATTTACATATTATTCAAGATCTTAAATAAAAAAAATTGCTTCAAAATATTGAAAAACAAAAAAGGAGTAGGAATTTTAAAATTGTTAAAAAATTTACTAAAATTTTAATTTAAAAATAAATGTACAATTTAAAAAAAAAATGGAGCGTCTTAAAATGGTTTTTTATGCATATTTAGAAAGAGAAAAAAAATTGGATTGTACAAGTATAAAAATAAAGAAAAAAATGTCGAAGGTATCGGACCCCCTTAAGAGTGCGTGCGTAATATTATTAATTAAAATCATTTTCGGTATTGCTTTAAAAGGGAGATTATTATCTGGCAACCAAAATATACTGGACACGCGAAATCAATACAGTTATAAATTATCTACGAGGGTTCAATTTTATATAGAACGAGAGGCGTACTGGGACACTAAAGTGGCCTGGTGATTGCAAGAATTTACCAGCCGAAAAATTAATTTAGTTGAAAATTATTAACACTTGTAAATGTTTCACAAATGTAAAACAGTCTTATAGTATTGTAACAGAGTATGCTATGCAAATGATTTAAAATAAATTTCAATTTAGAAAAGGATCGTTCGCATGAAACTTGTGAAAATAACAAATTGCAAGCCGGAGGATGAAGTCTTCAGCTTGTCAGCAGAGGGACATCGGGTCGTTTGCAATTTTTGTTTTGTTACAATTTTCTATTTAAATAAACAAGAAAAAGCATCGGTTTTCGACAAAAGTGGAATAAGTGTACGCCGTAAGTGGAATAGTACAGTGGTGAAAGTCATCATTTCATTTTATATGAAAATGCGAACATAATATTTGTACTAAAATATCTAGAAACCAGAAACGTTTTGAACGTTTATTGAACTGAAGCATGGAAAAAACTTTTCCTAAACTTTTAAGCCAAGGTTGCATAAACTTATGCTGATCATTGAGTTAAGTTTTTAGAGGATTCTTCTAACTAATATTATAGTTTTTAGGCAGATTATTTTATTTTTATTAGGATTTTTACCTTTCGGGACAGAACAGATATATCCTCTTGTAAACAAGCATGGGATCTCGTGCCACTTCATGGTGTCAGGTTTCACTTCTGTGCACTGTTCAGTCTCCGGGGAAGGCGCGTTATTGGGTTCGTTTTCACCCCAGTTGATGTAGTCAACGGGGGAACCGTCGGCCCATACAAACTCCTCATCTTTCCACCATAGTTTTAGAGGGGGGAAAAGTCAAAGTTCAGACATCAAATTGAAATGAATTTGTGAATGTAACTTTATACAGGGCGGGCCAAAAGTCGCTGAGACATTCCAAAATGTAATATAAAATTAAGTAATAAACTTAAGATAGTGCTATAGTTTTTTTTTAAAGCAAATAAACATTTTAGTTTTGATTTTCATTCACAGATGGCACTGTACCTTAAAAACATTGGAAAAAACCTCATCACGAATTTATGGATTGAGTTGGAGTTGCGATTGGATGTGACGACGAGAGCAAACATTGAAATATGGCAGCGGATTGCACAAAATAAATTATCCGCAACTTTCATATAAAAAAATAAGTTATCTCGAGTTTTTTGAAGATTTTTTTCTAGATTTTGAGATACAGCATGGCGAAATTTGGAACTAAAGTTTTTATCTGCTTAAAAAAACTGTTCATAGAAGAAGCAGTTTAGTCCAAATCAGACTCTCTAACGCAAACTATTTAACGTTATATTAAATTTTAAAATGTCAGGATTGTCAGGGACTATTGTCCCACTTTGCATAACTAAAAATATTATTTCGGCCATAACGATAATTTTGCACAAATTATAGACTTTAGGACTTTAGATTGAATGATTTCTCGCATCACTCTTTCATGGGGAAAGTGCAAATAACTTTAATTTAGAATTCTAATCAATATAACCCATACGTCATCATGAGTATTACGTGAGACCATCTATATTAAAAAACATCTCGTAACCAAGCATCTACTGAAAAATTAACTTTGGGTGTGATGTTAATTCATTTTGGGGTTAGCTGTTTGAAGAAATGTAACTTATGAAGATAAATTTAAGTGGCCGAAATACAATACAGATCAAAACTGCAGCTCCTTTATTTTACAGCATGATTTTTCTAAATTTATTTTAAAATTTTGTTTGTTTTTACGAAATTTTCAATTTCCATAACTGCTTTGAAGAAACTAATTACTAAAAAATATTTATTTATAAAATAAATTTTCCGCTTGGTACAAGATGTAATCTCGTTTTGAGGAATGTGAACTATTTTTATAACTTTAAAATGTCTAAGAAAGTTTTGGAAAAAAAACTATTTATTGTGTAACAAAAAGGAGAAAACTGCTGAATGGTTCTGTATATTGTATAGTACTTTTACTTGTATAATCACAAACAGCCTAAGGCCCAAACTAAAGAAGCACCGAATTAGAGATACTTTTTATTCCACATGTTATCGATTAAAAAATAGTTATACGTTTCGAAGAGGATATATAGTTTACATCTTATTTTCTTACAGAAGAAATTTCGACACTAAAGTAGAGTTTTAAAGTTTATTCTAGGAATTTAGCAATTTTAATATGTTGTTTTAGCTTCCTCACTTAAATTATTCAAAAATAAAAATATTTGAAATGTTAACTGATTGCCCACAAACAATCTATTCAGACGAAGTGGGGCGCAGAAATTATGCTTGTGTGTAAAAAAAAATCCTTAAACTGTCCCTGTATGTAACAAAGCATTCCTTATGAATATATAGAATGCATAATTACCATTCATATGTCGATAAAGACCAATTTGTAGTGCGTGCCACTTGAAATATATGATATTTTGCATGAACTTGAGAAAATTCTGCAGAATTTTACTTTCTTCCTGAGAATGAATGCTAACCAAAGTACCGCCTGTTAATATAAAAAATATCAAAATTAGCAAAATGTAAACATTATAATTTAAAGTAGTTATAAATGTTAAATAGTAAGCATTTATCAACACGTTTTTAATATGTCTTCATGAAAGATGTGACTCTTTTTACTGTTTTTTCTTCTACCTAAATGATTTTGCATGAACTTGCATATGCAACTTAAATTTTTTAGCACTCCTCAAACCCATCGGGTTAATGTATAGTTTTATTAAAATAAATTTTTCAGATTTTTTTAAATCGAAAATTAATGTTTTTAAATAAAAAAAATTCATGTTTATATATAAAAAAATGTTTTTTAATCAAAAAAATTAATGTTTTTAAATAAAAAAAATTCATGTTTATATATAAAACTATTTTATATTGTATTGTTTATATATATAACTAACTGTTCATTCTACCTATGCACAGAAACACAGTGGACCAATTCTTATTGCGGTTTGTGAAACAATATTAGCCAGTTCTTTTAAATTTACCTACTATTAAAATTTGAAAATAACATGTTGAATGACGAAAACAGCGTATAAAAAAACGTATGCCTCAGCCACATAAGCACACGGTTGAAGTGAAACTTCTTTCGTAAACATTCTAAAACATTTTTTAACATTCAATTGGCTTCAAATCAACAAACTGCCTTGCTCAATCCAGAAGTTATAGTTAGAGATCAGGGAATTCGAGGAAGACAGACGATTTCAATACAAGCTTCCAATTAATAAATCAAATACTTTACTGGTCAATAATTCATTAACTAATTGTTGAAATCAAATGAAACTTGCATAAGATTAAATCTATTATCGTGGTCTTTAGGATGGTGTAGCTTTCATTGCATATTAATGCATATTTACTGAGAATACTAACGTTTCATGTTTGATTTCCGTGTCATGTTTTACTTCCGCGTCAAGAACATTCCGATTCACTGGTCTCATTAAAGAAGTTTCACATCAAAAATAATAATACTAACTCTGTCATAAAAAGCATATAGGTGTAAAATGTTTGAAGTAGTGTTTCATTTTTATTCATAAGTATCAAAATGTTTAAAAAATAATTATATATTTCTTTAAATACGAAAATGTAATTGCAAACTGAAATATTATGTTGGTATCAATATAACAATGCAACTGTAAAATGTAAAGAAACTATTTAAATCACTCACCACTATTTAATCACTCTCAAGCACATAAAGCTAGCTTCATACCAAGTAACAATCTTATTAAGGTCAAAATAGTAGCACAAATCTCCTCCCAAGTCCCTCCAATCAGCAGGGACATCGGGACAAGAGGTTCCTTCAGATTTAGGTTTCAGAATAGGAGGTTTGTCTACATAAAAAGACACCTTTACATTAAAAAGGGCACTTTGCATAAAAGGACACTTTACATAAAGGGATACTCTACATAAAAGGACTGCATAAAAGGACACTTTACATAAAAGGACACTTTACATAAAAGGACACTTTACATAAAAGGACACTTTACATAAAAGAACGCTTTACATAAAAGGACACTTGACATAAAAGAACATTTTACTTAAAAGGACACATAAAAAGACAAACGTTACAGAGAAAACACCTTTGCAAAATTAGCACAAGCATTGTAATATAAGCATAAAAAATAAAGTTACACACTATATCATATTGTCCGAAATGCGGATAATGGATTAAATTTATTCATAAAATAATTTAAACATAATTAAAATATGTCTTTCTTGTGCATTTCGTTTTGAAATTGAACTTAAAAACCAGTGCGGAAAATTCATCACATTCCTCATTTTTTGTTGAGAAATTTGAGAATTTTTTTTTTCTTCTTAATTTTGAACTACAGTGTGGTTTTTTTGGTGGTTAATGCTAGTAACGTATAAAATCCTTAATAAATTCTAGTTTATTTCATAAGCAATAGTGATGCAAAATAGTGTATAAAAAATAAAAGTACTTTCTGTCAATCATAAATTAATAACTTATAACAATAATGATAGTACTTAGCAATTGCAGCAATAAGTTGTAAGCAATTGTTAGAGTTTACGGTTTTTATTTAAGTTTTTGTGTATTTTTTTTTGTATAAAATGCTTTAAAAAAATTATTTTATTGCAATTAAGCCCTGTTTATCAAGGGCATTTAGACTTCAGTGATGGGAGTTTAAAGAATTTTTTAAAGGCATACTTAAGTTTTACGAATGTTAAATTTAAATAAAATATATTCTTTAAAAACAAGTATTAAAAACACATGATTTTTTTGCGATTTATAATAATAATAAAGAATTATTTTAAAGTAACAAAACTCATTTAGAGCTATATCAATTACTTGACTTCAGCTATATTCATGTTTGTCTTTAAAAAAAAAAAAAAACATATATTCGGAATATTTTTAAATATAGGATATGAATTTTCTTTCTCTTGTAATTTTAATTATTTTCAAGTAATGAAGTAAGTAGAGGGATAAACTCAAAAACGAACATTATCCCTTTTACAGCCAAGGTACAGGTATATAACTAGCAAAATAGTTAACAAAAATATTGCAGGTTCATGTTGACAACGAAAATACTTTGTGGATTTACCCGTGGAGTACTCGCAGACGAAGGGAAGCACTTTGTTACAGGGATGAGTGACCCACTTTCCCTCTTGATCACGGGCTATGCACGATCCTTCGTCAAACTCGTCTGTTTTCTCGCCTTCTGCCCAGTTCTCGTAGGACACGTACCAACCGGATGACCACTGCTGCTGAAACCGATTCTGCAATGGTACCAGACATTAGTTTATTTCTTAAAAAATGAAATTTTACTGGCAACGCAGGCGACAGCTCCCGTATTTCTCTTAAACTCCATTTTCGAAGTTTCTAATTTGCCCATCTTTCATTATTGAGATATCGATATCTACCAAATCTACCTCGTGCCTTAGATCTATCTACTTTATGTCTTCAAGCTAATATCGAGCAGTAATAATTAAATACTGCAGCTAATTGTTAATAAAAATGGACTAATTGTTCGTTTACTAAAAATAAAAGGCTCTGGTGTACTACAGAATCAATGAAAATAACAAAAAAGAGCTTATATTTTATAAAGGTGTTCCGTTAATTTCTGAAAGTATATAAATTTAACAAGTAAAAAAAAGGCCATTCAGTTTTTAAAAAAAATCTTAATTAAAAAATCTGAGAAATTTTACAATCGATTTAATTTTATTTTTTGTATTACCTCATCTCATACCCTAAATATTTTTAAAGATACAAAACATGAATGATCATATTCGTACCTTAGTTCGAATTCCAATCCACATATTCTTTTCCTGAACTCCAAGAATATAATTCAGGAATAAGTTTACCGTGAAATCTGTAATAGTCACCAAATGTCCTCTGAAATTTTGGATACAGTATTCTTCAGCATCCGACCATGTCTTCTCATCGTTAATAACATTGAAGCAAGACGTATTCCTCTTCCACCCTCCTCCATCGTCAGCAGAACAACGTCTAGGATCTAAATAATCTGTGTTAAATTTACCTGAAAAAATAATAGGAAACTACGTTCTTTATCTATTGTAAAACTTCTGAAGATCTATATTTATGGTTTTCGTTTAAAAACATCAATTTAATTTAATTTTTCGCTTAAACTTTCAATCCTCCGACGCGGAGCATAAACGTAAACTGAGTATGTGTTATTTGTCGTTAGATTGCCATTGTTATTTCGTTGTATATTGAAACTATAAAAAAAAATTCAATGACCTTTTATGACATTTTTAAATTCCCTCTATTGTTGTTGGCGTTGGTGTAGTGTTGTAGTTGTACAATTTTTACAATCAAGTTGTTAATTCGAATTTTGAAATCAAACTCTAGCCCATTTTAAATTCCTTATTAACTTATAACTTGGATTATTTATTTTCTCCTATGCATAACAATATAAAAATTGATAATCTATAATCGAAGTTTGATAATATGTAATGAATAATAGATAATGAGCGGTGATCTATCTATATTATGACACTATTATATCACACTAAACAAACAAAGTTATAAAGTCTCTCGTACGATTATATTAAAATAGTAAGATGACGTTAAACACTATGTCATGCTAAAATTACACATTTACTTTTACATTACAGTTTAAATAATTTTTTTTAAATATTAATGTATGTACTATTTAAAGAAGTATTAATACTAAAATAGCCATTCATATTCTACATTTTCTTTTATCAATCGATCTTTACCTTTCTCCTTCTGACAGATGTATTGATAGTGTATACCGCAATCGACATCGTTCCATTGCCCTGTCTTTCCAGCTGGTTGGGTCGAAAAGAGAACCATCTCTACGCAATCTTCCTGCAAAACAAACCGGCAGAGGAAATAAATAAGCAAATAGTAATTTGAACAAAACCATGGAGTTTAAAGATACTGCCTTTTTGAAGTTTGGAAAGGCTAAGGCTAGTTAAACATAGAACAAAAAGCAAATGAACTTAATTGGGTCTCAGATGAAATTAATAAAATTAACATAAATCAAAATATTTATTGTTAACGTATAGTATTTGGTTAAATTTGTAAGGAACCTTACCTTTAAAAAAATAATACGTAAAAATATTAATATTTAATATTTATAATGCGCAATTCTTATTTTGTGTTGTTAATGTAAGTGCACAATTGTGTTATGGAACAATCAATTAAAAATAATACTAATGATCTTTTTAATATTTTGATTCTAATTCAGGTTATAAATCATTTTGCACACCAACCTCATTCCAGGGCAATATTCGGGATTACTTTACCCCACCTATTAAAGTGAAGTAAACATTTCAAATAGTAAAATAAACCTTAGAAGAAATTTTAATGTTCTTCTAATTTACTAGTCAAGCAAAGAAATGTAAGTTACCAGCATTAGTGAGATTTTAGGAGCCACGTTTTGCCATAACAGAAAAATGTGCATTGAAATGGGATTATTTTTAAAAAAATATATTTTGAGTTTTATGTTAATTTATCTCATGTATTTATATTTACCCCACTGAAGTACAACAAAAAATTGGACGAACAAATGAATCCGAATTTGCCAAATGTTATGAAAAAAATAGATCTTTAAGAATCGTTTAAAATTTTCTTTTTAATTGAATTTTTGGTATGGGAAATTTAATTTTTTTGGACAGCAAATATAGAACATGCATTTTGAACAATGGTGAATAAGAACCAAATGGTTTTATTTTCTCCGTCCAAGCTTTAGTATTGAAAAAAGTAAATTTCTGACATTGGAGTAAAGTATCACCAACCCCTTCTTCCTACTTTACTTCACAGAGGAAAAAATAATAATATTAAACAAGCTTGTAACATTGTCAGAATCTTCAGTTATCGTGAGTATATTGAGTAAAGGTAAAATTCTTAACCAATGTATGTGAATATATCTGGGAATGTGTGAGAGAAAATTTATTTTATTAGCAAAGGTACTGTCACTGGAACAACTACCTTCATACCCCTTCCCTTAACTCTCTTTATCCTATTGACTTATTAATAAAACCTAATTGTAACAATGCAATACTGTAACAATGCAATGTTTCAACATTGTAACATATCTTACATAGCAGCTATGAGGATGGATAAACGATGTATTTTGATTGGCTGATGATAAATATCACCACTATATCGCCAAAATGTCGCAAAATAAATAAAATAAATTTTGCCAAATCAATAAAAATGTCGCGAAATCAATAACATAATTCGCCAAATTAAAAAAATATATCGCGAAATGAAATAAAATATGATTATATATATGTAAAAATATCATCCAGTTTTCGCTGGGCAACGCCGGGCACTTCAGCTAGTATTCAATAAAGAAAAAGAAAGCTATGTGCGCAAACCTTGTCATATGCTCTTGGCTCAGTCGGTTCCCAGTTGACGTAATTCGTAAGATATAAAGGGGTTCCGTCGTCCCAAGCGTAAACTCCCTCATCCCCCTTGTCGTGCATGCCAATCCACAGATTTTCTTTTGCGTCCAGTAGCAAGAACATGACGAGAAAATCTGAAATTAGAAAACACATTGTGAAAATTCTTGAATATGATCGAAGATGATATTACCGCTATTTATTTTCTAGTAATATATATTTTTGAAGAACCTTGGAATGATAAAAAGTTTAAAAAATTGACGTTTTTTTGTTTGTTTTTTGCAATCCTGTAAAAAGTGACCATATTGTAAAAGAAGATTTTATTAATTTTATTTATAATAGCTTAACCGTTTATTAAATGTGGGTGCATCAGCGTTTATAATAATCTTACCATTTAACTCTTCTGAATAGATTGTGGCCAGTTCTCCTTTGTAGTCTTTGCGGCATGCTTCTGCGGCTTGATCGAAAGGAAGCCTCCTTGCCTTGTTCTTTCCACCCAGTTTGTAGCACTTGTCCTCTACAAAAGTAACACGTGGGTCTTAAATTGAAGCGCAATTTCTCAACGAATGTGGTAGCCAGTTGTAAGATAAAAGCAAATATCATAAATTCACATAGTCTTATTTCAGAGAACAAAGTTACTGACCGTATGAAAACCATCCATTGCTGCATGCTGAAGCTGTATCCGTTTGTCTGACTGTTATTCCGTGAAAAGTTCCCCTCTCGGCATGCGAAAGAAAAACTGCAAGCAATAAAGTAAAAAAAAAATACCAAAGCGTTGTTTACGTTTTATGTAGACCTACATTTTTTGTACTCATTGAAAATCACAAATATTCGAATATATATGGATTTGTTGATTGGAGTTTACTGGCGCAATGGCAACAATGATGCCGTGCTGTGACGAACACATTGTTCTTCATGGTAAATTTATATGAATATACTGTAAGTTATGCCCGTTCATCTCACGGTGTTTTAAAAAAACACAAAAAAACGATAAAAATGACCTAGCGACAGCGAGGTCAATTATATCGTTTTTTTTTTTATTTAACCGTGAGAAGAACGGGCATTCTTAGTTCTTTCTAGTTAATAAATATAACGATGAAGATGAATTTAAATATATTCTTGTTGAATGAATGATAAGCTATAAATGACAAATTATAAAATGAACCAAATATAAAGTATTTTCTTACCATTATCAATGCAAAGATAATTGAACAAAAAGTACCATCTCTTGGACATGTTTTTTAATCAAATAGAAATATTAAATACGGAGGCGGAAGTTAATCTTGCTATGGAAATGGCAACTTCCTGTTTGAAACAAGTCTGCTATCCGATTGAAAAATGTAAACTACGTTCCAAAATTTAAGCACACTGCAGTAAATTTAACATAAACCAAAAAGTTTTGTTTAAGTTAAGGTATGCTCGTAAATTCATGTCATTGGTCGATTTGTCAGCCTCCTGTTAAATACTCTTTATTGATTGCTGATGATATAGTGATACTAAAAAATATGCTATTGATGGTTTATTTTTTGGTTTTATGGTAAGGGAACAACACAAAACTGAGTGCCTCACCCACATAATTGTTGGTTGTCTTCATTAACGTATTATTCTAAGTGCGCATGCGCTATTCAGCCAAAATCAAATAATGTGGAAAACCATCTTTTGAACAAATATTTTAAGTTTGCCAGATCGCTTTGTTAAGATGGCTTGGACAGAAGTTGAGATTAGCAATATTAAATCACAATGCTCAATTTTGCAAAAGTACGGTTACTTAAATTTGAGTACGTCATCGCTCATTTACGATGTAATTGGTTCTCAAAGAAAAACGAATATATCCGAGTACTTTTCCTTATTTTTAAGCACATTTTCTTACAGTGCAAAAGTAGTAGCAGATTTTTTGGCCCCGACCCATAATCTATTTGCGTTACTAATATAAATCTTCTTGTTCTCTTCATTAAAATATACATGGAATCAAAAGTAACCTCCATCGCAGAGAATATATCATATTCTCTTGTGAAATAGTGAGGTATATAGAACATTATAATGTCAAAAACATTTTACCCTGGACATACATTACAATTACATTATATTATAGAGTATAAAATATAAGTAATAGTTGTCATTAAAAAGCATGAATACATGAAAACATGAAAAACATGAACGTATAGAAAATTGTCTATAGCATGGCAACTTTCAAAAATTAATATCATTAAATTTATTTCCAACACATTTCGATTTCGCAATGAAATGAAACCTACATGATCTAATAGTTTTCTAAATAATATGTTATTGCTCTCGAAAGCAATTGTTTCAGAATATGACTCGCGTTGAATTGACACATTAGACTAAAATGATATATCATCAACATTCTAAATGACGTGAAATTACTTTTGTCGAGAGTACAAAATAGAATATTGAATAGAGGAATAATAATATGTTATTGGAACAATTGAATTTATTACATTTTTCAAAGTTTCAGATTAGATGCATTTTATAGAGAATTCTTAATAGAAATTTCAAAAGGGATATGTTCTAAAATCTGAAACACCTATATTCTAAAAATATATTCCATGCTTTCAGATTCAAAATGTTTTAGAAGTTCAGTTTCAGAATTGATATATTCTTTAATATATAGTTCAATATATATAGAGAGTGCTTTAAGAACAAAGTTTTTTAAGAAGTTCCACTTAATGCGTCTGGAATTATATGCTAAATATACGCGAATAATTCCTCATGCTGTACAATGCAATGAAGTTTTCATACAAATTGATTTTCTTCATTTTCGGAATCAGCGCTATTGTACCCACTGCAGGGGGTTTCAAAAATAATCTCTGTAAGTATTCAGCAATTCTTTTGAACACATCGATACTTCTATTCCATGCCTACGATTCGATGTATCTTATGTATTCATTGCCCCGTAAGACTCTGGGGATAGCGTTCACCATCGCAAACTCAATTACGTTGGTGCACCGTTACATTTTGGGTAGAAGGTTCAGTTCGCTAAAACGAATCGCAAAGCTCATGAGCAGTTATGAAACTCAAGATGGAAGAGGATTGAAGTCTGTTGTATTCACTTTGGTTACTCTTGGTATTATGAGTCAAGTTCTGATATTCGTAACCAATCTTCACTCATATGGGAATACCACTCACGTCTGCAATTTTTTTGGCATTACAAAAGACAGAAACGCGCTAAGCACAGGAGTTGTTATCTTTTATTACTTTCACCACGCAATCCTAATGAGTTTTTAAAAAAAAACACGTTTGCAGTATTCTACGTGGTGGTGTGCTATCAAGTCAGGTGTCATTTGAAACAATTTTCAGTGAAAAGTCTTTCTGATGTTGAGCTATGTGTCGACTACAAGAAGCTTTTGCAATCCTTAAAGTCTCTCCATATGACCATAGAGTCTCTTGACGACGAACTGTCCAGCTTCGTACTGTGCTTAACTATGTATTCCTCGTACGTAGTTGTTTTTATTGTGTCATTCATCCTTCATCATGCGAATCACTTTACATCGTGTTTGTTTGGTCTTGACCGTATTTACTATTTCGTTCGCCTAGGTAACAATATAGTTACGTTCGTCGCCATGACCGTGTCTGCATCTCTTGTGTCAGAAGCGTATGACAAACTGTTAACTGAAGCAAAGGAATCAATCGTTTCTTCAGACACAGATTTCACATTCAAGCAGCAGAAGTTCCTGCTTTGTGTTGAAAAGGAAGTATATTTCACCGTGTTTAAAATAGCGCATATAAAGAGAAGTTTTATTGTGTGCATTTTTGGGGGCGTTATCACGTACATGATCCTGTTCGATAAGTTGTTGAACATTGAGTAGATACGTGGACTGATTGATTTTTTATTGTGTCTTTAAAAGTCTTTACATTTTCGAGGAGTTCTTTAATCCTTCAACTTTGACATTATTTTATAGCTCTGACATTCCTTTTGCTATTAAATTGGTTAAATAAATATAATTATGTAAAACAAAAATAATACATATTCAACAACTGTTGTTGAAATTTACAGTTTTATCTGTTGAATATTGTGTATTTATTTATAAAGCTTAATAAATACTAATGTATTATCAATATTCATTAATTATTTAAAAATGCATGTACTTATGTACAGTTGATTCTAATATAAAAAATCATTTTATAATGTCAAAGGTACCCATAAAAAATGTATTTTTTCTGTCAACGACTTTTGACATGTTCCTCAGGGTTGCTGTAGCAATGTGCACATTTTGATTATTAAGATATTTAAGTTGTTGAAATATTTAAGACATTGTTAAATATTATTTAAAAATTGAATAAGTAATCTTAGAGAAGAACTTTTAAACGTCTAACCTAATACTATTAAACGAGCAATGTCTGTTTGTTCGCAAGATCTCGAAATCCGCTCTAACAATTTTCACAAAATTCATGAATTACCAATTTTTGGGGTAAAAATTCGATTGGTATATATTTTAATCTTCGAAAAATGTCATTTAGGGGGTAAAATAAGCAGATTAAAAGTTCAATGCCATTCTTTCCATTGCAAATTATTCATCGCGTATGAGTTAATAGGTTATACGGCAAAAACAGTTAAACGTTATTTAATTCATCATATGTTATTTTAATTCAAAACGTGTAAAATATTTTGATGATATATTTTTATTATAACTTTTCTTAAATAAAGTACTTTTTTGTCATAAATAACCGAAAGAAATGTCAGTAAATTAAAAAATCGTTTCCGTTTTCAAATAAAAAACAAACATTCTAATCACTTTTTCGTCTACTAAATACTATAAGTTTTCTAATAAATATTTTTTTTAAAAAAACTTCAACAAAAATCGTTTGCATTTAAAATAATCAAAGTTCGAACAAATTTAACCCTGCGCTTTTTTTTTACTGTGTTTATGCACGAGACGTCATAAGTGGAATACACAAAATCAAATGTTCACCATTTTGTATAAGAAATAATTAAAAGAAAATATCGTTTAAAAATCAAGTTTTTTTTATTCCATATAAAATGGATTATTTATTCCCTACGGTTAATTTCTACACCAGATCATGCATGTCGGACATTCATACAGTGGCTTCCAAAAGTGTTCGTACACTTTACAAATTTGTAGAAAAAGCGCTGTAGTCTGGAATTTAATTCGAATATAAAGCCCAATATTATTTCACGTCATATCCATGTTATTCTGAATAAAACCTAATATATATTCTTTAAATATTGAATTATTTTCTTTTTATAAAAATGAAAATGCAAGGAAACAGATAAAAAAAAAAACGCCACAAAAGTGATTGTACACCAAGGATAGTGAAGACCATATATATATATATATATATATATATATATAAGGTGTGCTCGTACTCGCTCTGCCTGACGGAAGGCGGAGAGAGCAACTATTTGACGTCATAGTGACGCCTTCCTCGCCTACTGTGGACGTGTCTAATGCTCTCGTTTGAACCAATGGCAAGGCTGAACTAGATGCGCGTGCGTTGGTTGATGGTGCTGCCAGCTATTGTATTTTTTCATCATCCCAGACTTTTCTTTGATTCTCATCCGTCAATTTACAGACAGATCCTTTGCGAATTATAAAGAATTCATTATTTTAAAATGCATATGCTATAATAATTAATCCGATATGTTCACCTAAATTTTTACAACCGAAGCTATCGCCGGTGGGATAAATTATTTGAAGTTACATTTAAACTTCAAATATTTTTTAACAAACGATTAGTGTAAATAAATATTTGCAATTTTATACATATATATATATATATATATATATAATTACAATCACATCGAAAAGAAATCTTGTATGCAAATGTTTTCTTATCATTATTTCGATTTCTGATGATTCTGTAAACAATTAAATTATTCTTATTAAAAATAAACATTTACTTGAGAAAATTACATTTGCGAATGGAAGTTTTAATTTGCATGTATCTGTACAATGATATAAAAATCAGTGAAGGATTAAAAAAAATCCTATAACAAAAACTTTCAGTTTCCCTAAAACTGGCAAAAGACATATTTAAAAAATTAGTCTTATATTCTAAGACCTTTAATTTCTTTAAATTCGATAGAATAATTTGAACAATGATATAAATTTATTCTCACTTACCCCTCTGATAATAATCCATATCGAAAATTTTGTTGCACTTTGTTTAAATTTATAAAGTGCACATTTAAACCATAACAATGTGAAAGACAAAGTCAAGAACATAAAGTTTTTATGAATGAATGCTACGTGTTTGATAAACTATCGTTTCCAATTTAGATAATTTACAACATAATAATTTCAACATTTAATTGATAAGTATAATTTTAAAAATTTAAATATTATTGAATCAGGTGTAAAAAATTTGAATGTTCCGAAATGTTGGTTACTACTTTTATTATTTCAGCAAATAAATCGAAAATATTTCAGATTAAACTTCATAAAAATATCGTTTGCAATGTTTCAAGCACAATATTTCAACAAAATCGTTTGCGATATTTCAAGAAATATAGAATACTGTCATGACATATGAAGATTAAATTTTGTACTATAATTACGTTGTTAAATTCGATAATTTTTTTTTAAATATATATAATATATAGTCTTCACTATCCTTGATTAAAAGGTATGTTTTATTGATTTAAGTTAAGTATCAGATAATTTTTTTTTGCCGGGAAAAGTATAAAAGCTTCTTTTAAATTAACTTTAAAAATATATAAAATAATTCTGTCTTGACTTTTTACAATTCCCTAAACTTTCGAATGCTCTAATTCTTTTAAAATTGCACGTGTTTAGCTACTTTTTCGAAAGTAATATTTGTTGTAGAAAGCTGAATTTTTATAGCCCACAACGTACGTAATCAAAATAACTTTATATTATAATAACTATAATAAAAAATAATACACATTTAAAACTCCATATTAAACAAATCAAATTGCTCGTGTGCTTAAATTCCGTACATTCCATTAAATCATTAACAATAGTTCCTGTTTGAATAACCCATATTCGAAATATTTGAGAAAACAAGTTTTATATTTAAATTATATTCAATAAGCAATATAATGCAGTTTTCTCAAATAAAAAATATACAAAATAAAAAATTACGACATTTCCTATTTTTATGTGAAAATAATTGAATCGGTAGCTTTTTTATTAACTACTACTGCGAAATATTTTATCCCTGGGTACCTGGGTCCATTGACGGACTATAACCCACTTATCTAAGCTGAGATCTAAGTATAAAAATCGAAATTAAACTAAGTATAAATTTAACAGTAACCACTCACCCGCCATTCAACATTCACCCACCCAACATCTACCACTCACCCCAAAATCCCCAAACACACCATGTCAACCCCAACAAAAACACCAGAATCACCCAAATTGAACAGTGAACATAAAGGTAATCTAATTATAGTGAAACGGAATTACGTGATCAAAATCTGAATTTAAAGAAAAATCATGAGTAGATTTAAATAAAGTTATTAAAAATAAAATGTAATTAAGTTCAAAATAGCTATATAAGTATTAAAAACGTATTATCGTCAATTGATCAAAAGAATAAAACGAAAATAAAAATAACAAAAAGCGGAGTTCTGTATGTAATTAATAGAATTAAAAAAATAAAATCAAATTTATTAACTCGAAAAAAAAAATTATTGAAATACGCAATCTTACATCGAAACACACAGCCAATGAGAATGATCAAAAACCGATAGTAAGGCGGAGCTAACATGACGTCAAAAGTAAGGCGGAGCTAAAATGACGTCATTTAGTTGCCTTTCCTTGCCCACTTTCAAAAAGCGAAAAACGAGCGTACCTTCTATACATAGTCTTCACTATCCTTGATTGTACACCAAAACATT
Source organism: Troglohyphantes excavatus (assembly GCA_963932185.1). Taxonomy (NCBI): domain Eukaryota; kingdom Metazoa; phylum Arthropoda; class Arachnida; order Araneae; family Linyphiidae; genus Troglohyphantes; species Troglohyphantes excavatus. The sequence continues at coordinate 43,474,553 of OZ010675.1, forward strand.
TTCGAATAAATTCATAAATAAAATTATCGTTTGTCGATTATTTTTATTTTTGCATTGTGGTGACATTTAATATTCGTTTGGTATTAACTTTTCTTGTTTACTTCGTAATATTCTATTTATTATTTAAAAATGGATCGTAGTCGTAAGGAAACAAAGAATAGCATTCGAATATTGATAATTTCTTATCATAATGGTGGTAAATCATCTCAGAGTATCTCTAAATTAATAAATTTGTCCAATTCTACGTGCAGTGTGATAAAACGCTTTAAAGAAGATAACCGGATCAAAAATAAGGTAAGAAAATGTCATCCGGCAAAGTTAACTCAGCGTGATCAGAGATTTATAGTTAGGAAATTTATGAAATATTCACTTTTGAGTGTTGTAAAAATATCTACAGAATTTAATTAAACATGTTCTACTTCAATTTCAATCGAAACTGTTCGACAAGTTCTCAGGTCAGCCAGATTATATGAGCGTTTTGCCGAAGAAATTTTCTTGTTAGCGCGAAAAAGAGAAAGCTTAGGCTTTCCTTCGCAAATACCAAGAATTCAGTCGGAACAGTAAAGCATGCTTTAAACGTGTCCTTGTGCAAGGGTGCAAATTATCATCAGGACTAGGTAATTAGGTATTTGATGATAGCAAAATGAATCAGTATGTTTATTTAAATATTTTAACAAACAATTTCAAATTATAAACTAAAAATTTGGGTATTGGACTCAACTTTGTTTCTTATCGAAATAACGATCTTTGGCACACGGCTATAAACATTTGCCTCTGTTGTCTCTATAATTGTCCACAAGTTCTGAAAAAACACCTCAGCCGCTGAATTTAAACCTAATAAAACACATTTGTAAAGAACTGGAGGTTAGGAGTACGAAGATACGACATTAAAACGAAAAGCGAACTTAAAAAAGTAATAATCGAAGTATAGAAGAAAATGATACAAAAATTACAAAAAAAATAATGAAATGTACGCCCAGACGTTTAAAAGCTATTGTGGATGTTACAAGACATCCTACTAAGTAATAATTTGCCGAAATATTGCAATATTTATTAATGTGTAGAGATTTTTTTTAAAGTGTACGAAGGCTTTTATGAGAGAATTTTTTTGTTACTTTTTAATTATTAATTTTCCAAAAAAAAAAGTTTTGAAATGTTTTATATAGTTTTGTTAAGAACAATTCATATATTTTATTAAAAAATTCCCATTCTGAAATATTATTTTTTATAATAAATAGAGCAGCATTTCTTTGAAATTCGTAAGTGTACGAACACTTATGGGAGCCACTGTATGTATTTCCACAAATAGAACACGGAATTTTCAAACGATGTTTGATTAGAAGGAATTTCGTTTGTTTTATTAAGCATTTATATTCCAATTAATTAAAGATTTTACGTATATCGGTGAATAATATCGTATCGAACAATACCGAATATATGTCAATCATGCTATTTGTCACAGCAAAGTTAAACCGTTGGAATGGATCACACTAAAAGCTTACCATCGTGTTTCTATCCTGTGATACCTCATACAGCTGATTTTAAAGACGTTTCACATCAATAATTCGATGCACATTATTAGAAGGTTCTCTAACCTTCTCAAATTTTGAAGAGGACAATGCTCTTATTTGCCTCAGTAACCTCAAACAATCCCATAGCTGAAGTATTTAAAAAGAGAGAAAAAAGGACAACATCCAAACGATGATTGAACATTAACTTTAAAAGAAATAAAAGTAAGAAACACTCAACTACGAAATTCAAAAATTATTCAAGTATATCTTTTTCCCAGGCTCACGATTAATTGACTGGGTGAGAATGAAAAGAAAAAGATTCCAATTGGAGATTCCAATGGAATCTTTTCCTTTTTAATCTCACCCATTCAACTGTAATTTGAATTTTTCAATTGCATGCAACTAAATAGTTCATTTGCATGTCCGATAATTGCCAGTGCGTGGCTAGCCTTAGTTAAAAAGAGTGTGAAAAAGAATTTAAATATAAAAGATTTGGAACTAACATAAAAATATATAGATATTTCTTACTAACTCCTCCCTATTATGTTACGCTTCGTCACATTAACGTTGATCCCTCTATGTCGCGCCAGGCGCTGCACAAAGTATTTCTACAATTGGGTTTTCATAAGCTGTTATTGCAATTGTGTAGCACTGTACTTAAATATAGTAAATGCAATTAATACTAAAATAGTATTAATATTGAAAAGTACATATCACCAATTGTTGGTGACGGTCACTGTTTGGATGTTTAATTACACATATTAAACCATTCTTTTTGCCATGCTTTTAAAATTTAGTCTGTAGCTACTAAAGCAAAGCGACTAGTTTAATATACAGGGTGCGGAAAGTTAACTTTCTTTTTTGAAGTGAGTGCTCTGAAGCTTACAGGAGCCCCAGGCAGGTGGGCGTGGTCTCGTTCGAGAAAGGGGATCAAAAAGTTGTGTGATTTTGTTTTTCAGTCGCCATCATGGGTTGGAGTAACGAACAGCGTGCATTTTCGGTAGAGGCCTATTTTTCCAACGGAAGTTCGGTGGTTTCAACCTAGCGCGCTTTCCGAAATAGCTTCAATATTGCGCCTTCAGGACCTGTCCCGGACCGTAAATCTATTCTTTTGTGGGTGACAACGTTCAGGGAAACTGGTTCTGTGCAGAAAAAAAGAAATGGAGACGCACGTCCCATCAGATCACCTGAGAACACACACAGTCACTTCAGACGGTTATGTGAACGTGCTCGAAGATTTTTTTTTTTTTTTGCCACGACTTGATGAAATGGACTTAGGAGAAGTATAGTTTCAGCAGGACGGAGCAACAACCCATGCTTCAAGGGCATCGATGGCTGTGTCGCGAAATCACTTCCCAGGGCGCCTCATCTCACTGAGAGGTGATTTGGAGTGGCCGGCGCGTTCTCCCGATTTGGCCCCATGGGATTTCTTTTTGTGGGGATAATTAAAATCCCGTGTCTATACTGACCGCCCACAAACTCAGGAAGATCTGAAAAGAAACAATCAGGGAGAAACGGCCAACATACCCATCACTATGCTAGAGAGAGTGATGAGAAACAGCAGAATTCGGGTCACCCAGTGTATCGATAATGGGGGGCGTCACTTACCCGATATGATTTTTAAAACTATGTAAACCACAACTTTAAATGTGTAACTTTTGTATAAAAAAAATAAATTAAAAGATATCTTTACTACTTTTTGTTTTATTGCAATACGAAATAAGGAAGTTAGCTTGCCGTACCCTGTATAAGCGAAGTAGTTATGAAAAAATGTTTCATTATATCAAAATACTAAATGTTATACAGCCAAACAATTACCATCACCCAATAACCCATTCAGTATTATTTTCCTTATTTTAGTTGAGTTGTAGTTTTTATTTTAGTGTTGGTGAGGACTTACACTCAACATAAATCTTTGTTGAGCTGTAGAGGTTCATAGGTAAATAGATCTTGTATCCATAGGTAAATAGATAATATGTTTTTGTCTCATTATACAACTCTACATTATTTATTTTAGTATTAAAATTACATAAACTGGGTAAATCTTCATTCATCAACTTTTGTCCCCCACACTGTTAAATAATAGGTACTTGAAAATAAGTAAAATGTACTCATTTTCTATTACATTCGATGCTTATCATGGCTCCGAATACACAAGTTTCAATTTTGAAAAGGACATGTACTCAAAAATGAATACAATGAGTAGATGCTTGCCTGTAAGCTGTCTTCATAAGTCCCTTTCAATAAATATCAACAATTACAACCAAGTCTTACGGAAACGGAACCCAGATACTCAACACAGCAGTTCAGTGGATAATCCGTTAAACTATCAGTGTGACATTAAGAAATTATAAACGGAAGAATTGTTTTTTTAAAAAAAGGTTTGATAAAAGAGTAGGAAGTAAAATAGTTTAGTTATAATAACTGAGATTCTATTTAAGCAATCAACATAAAATAATATGGAAAACCATCATCTGAGCATTACTTGCATTCAAGTATGTCATACGCCTGTTTACAATGCTATTACACTTAAAGAAAAACGAGTATATTTAGATACTACTTTTTAACGACCTTTTTTTACAGTGCAAGCTTGCAACCTTGTCAAAAAGATCCCGAATTCGAAGTTTCTCCCTTGACGTTCCAAAAATATTTTCATTATTGTTTCTAGAAAGAATTGTTACGCCACGATAGGTCTACCTTCCCTTCCTCCACTTCACGCTTAATCACGCATTACAGACCCCTCTATCCTCTATGTGCGTGACGTAATATATGACAGATGGGGGAATAAATAATGAAGGCTATCCTCTAAATAAAAATTAAGAATAAATGGAATTCAACCGTTAAAAGGAATTTCTTGACAATCACTTATTGTAATTTTTTTTTATGTCGAATAGGAATGCAGAGGTCAGAGAGTATGGGAATTTGAAAACATTTTCTGTTTGTTCAATTTTGTTCTTATTTGCATTTTTTTTTTCAATCGTTGGATCTACTAAGTTCTTATTTCAAAATTAAAGATATAATCACGTAATCGTATATTGTGGTTTAACTGGCGAAGGTACCTGGTTATATTTTGCTTTGGTAAAGTGAAAAATCGGTCATTTTAACAAAGTTGTTACTGGGACAAAACTCGACATTTAACTTTTTTTCTTCGGGACACCGAGGACCCCTTACATTGATCCGCGGACCACTGTTTGGAAACCACTGACTTAGATACGTCAGAGGCGCCGTGTTGAGGGGTCATCAACGACCGACTTACAAGACTTATCTTTGAGATGGCACTGCCTCCACACTTTCTGTGTATTTCACTACGTTAAGCTCTTCTGTATGTTAGCTTTTCTGCTGGCAATTGACCTAAGAATATTATATGAAAGTAACATAATATGAGAAACTCGTATGATGAAGAGGGGTGGGAACCGGTGACCGCACATTTCAAAATCGTTACATTTAATTAAAAAAAAAGAACCTCAAAAATATATACATTTTTACATATATCCTAACAGTCTAAATCTGAAAAACAACTATAATTTTCTAACCATTATGTATAAAACTCTATGGCCACCAATACGTTAAAGGAAAAATTGTTAAATAATTATAATTATAAAGGGAAAAATCGGGTAGGCACACTTCCCATTGTAACATGGTTCGAGACTACTTTGTTCGCGTTCCTGTTCGGTCTGCTCTTTCTTGCGTCTTTGGCAAGCTCTCGATAACGCCACCCTTGTCATAAGTTTATACTTATTGATATGATAGAACTTTATTTTTCTTGAAATGCTCTTTCAACCTGTTTAAATTTGCTATGGCGCACTTGAACTTTAATGTGGATATTTCAGCTTCATAATCAAACCTTCGAAAATCGTCACTTTCCACGCCACACAATTAGTTTTAAATGTTAACAGATAATTCTGGATATCGTAGTTCGATCTGTCAATTAGAACTGACATTACAGCAATTAAACCTGACAGTCTATGCAAGAAATGTGACTCGTTTAACCGCCCGCCCCCCCCCCCCCCCCTCCCGCCCCTTCCCTTTACACACGCGCGCGGTACACAGAGGACAGAGGGATGACTATAGTCGGGGACAACCTAAGTTGAGCCTAAAGCAATTGAATAGTCATACATCTCATAGCTTCATCTTCAGGTTCAACTTAGGTTGTCCCCAAGTATAGGTTAATAAAATCAGTCTTATTGATGTGGATCACTTTATACTCTGATTTATCCTGGATTTATAGGACTTTTGAAATAATAACATTTTATGTCGCTAAAGTTTCTACTGATATTGATTTAATAATAATAACAATTTATGTCGCTAAAGTTTCTGCTGATATTGATTTTAAAGACATATTCACTTCAAAAATTCCAGAAGAGTTGTTATTCTATTCGACTCTTCAAATAGTATGTATTTTTTGTTTTTTAAAGTACTGGAGATCTCATGACGGAAAATTCTAAGGCAAACGTGAGTAGAGTTTAAAAATCCACCCCCAGCCCCCTTCTACTCTACGAGAGCATTCGATTGGACTTACTGAAATTCATATTTTCTAATTAAACGGCATGATTGCAATCGCGAAGGTCATTTTTGCATTTTACATATTCCACTCTTAACTCATGTATCACCAGTGTGGGAGGAAGGGGAAGTTAATTACGCCGTGTTCCGTCGTGTGCGACACGGCATCATCAGGACTTTTGTCGCGTCCTTCGCCCTGTCACGTAATTCCGAATCGATTGACCTTCCGCTTCCTTTCGGGCATTCAGAGCCACGCATAATGACGAAACGGGACATGAGGTTTCACACGCACAGCTATCATCTTCGGCAACGGAATAGAAGTGAGACGAGATAAATGTAACATATTATACACCATTGGGATTATTCGTGTTATTGTCACTGAGCTGGAATATAATATAACTATTAGCAGTGGAGCGAGGACTCTCATTGAACGACAATGTTCATTACGTGACGCGCGGATGCATACAATTCGGAAGAAAGGTTGAGAAAACATTCGTTCTTTGACTATGCGGGAGTCTCACGTGACGTCACAGAAATGTTTAAAACTGGGTTTTTTCGGTGCCTTTTGTATTTTTTTCTTCTTATAAATAAGAAAGTAAGTATGGAAAAACATTAAATGTATAACATTTAATGTATTTTTGAAAGCCATAAATGCGTTTTTAAATCTAAGAAAACCTATACGAAAGGACTATTTTTCTACCTTCGCTTAAAAAGAAGTAAATTGGTCGGTGACGCTTAATCCTCGCTCCAGTGTTTATAGTTATATTATTCTTCGAATAGGGCGCACAGTGCCGGATTTACCACTAAGCAGACTTGAGTATTGATATTTCAAACTACCTCGACATCAGTGAGAATCAGATGGCGATAAAGTATCTACCAATGTATAGAGCAGAGGTCGTCAACCTGTGGTACGCGTACCCCTCGAGATACGGTGCGGTCCGGTTGGGGTATGTGAAAATAATAATAGTTAGAGAAAACATCTAAAATATAAATAAATAAATTTTTAAAAAATCTAAAATAAAAGCCTATAAGTGTCATTAATTTGAGTTGTTTGATTAATTTGCCAGCTAACCTAAGAACGTTACTGCTTAACAAAACAAACTTATTTTTGCGTAAAGGATTGAGTGAAGGATTATGAGAGAATGGGGGTACTCACAAATGAAAAGTTTTATCAAAGGGTACGTGAGAGATAAAAGGTTGAGGATCACTGGTGTAGAGGGAAATTGGTCCTTTAATTTCTTCTTTAATTTACCTTACCTTTGTACCACGTGGGGGGAGGGAGTCAAATTTCTGGCAAACGCTCGCCAGTTTAAGCACTATAACTTCAACTTCTAATTGAATTGAAGAAAACAACGAGTAATACTAGTTACATTTTACTAGTTAAAAATTTAAACTATTTGTGGGAAAATTGTGTGGAGGAGAGACGATTTTTTGAGGATTTCATTATGAAGCCGAAATATCACACTGAAGTTCAATTGTGTCATAGGAATCTTAAACAGTTTGAAAGAGTAGTTCCAGACGAACAAAATGATACAAAGAAGTCAACCTATAAAAAGTGTGGAGAGATATAGAGCTTACTGAAGAAGCGGGAAGGAGCAGGCCGAGCAGAAGCGTTTACAAATTATTAATAAACCAAACCTTACAGTACATTGCGGGACTACCCGATTTTTTGCTGACATTTTTAGACGAAAGTTTCGTTCGAAAAAAAGAATAAACTATTGTGTTTTATTTAAAATTTTATATAAAAACTCCAGTGGCTTCTCATTTTATCATGATATTATATTTATCAAAATAAGAGACTGCCTTTGATATATAAAACATAATTTATTTACAATGAATCTATAATGTATAAACGTTAATAAAATTAAATTATTTTAAACATTAATACATATTTCTTTCAATATTTAAATATAAAATTTATAGTTCAATATAAGACATAACTCAAAACCGCAAAATAAATCATAATTATGTTTCATATTGTAAACTGATAATATGTAAATGATTTATAGCTACATTTTGTACTAATAAAACTTTTCGTATATTTGCAAATCACAAATTGTTAGCAGATTGTACAAACTATGTGATGTACGAAATTTCAGATGAAATTGAATCTTTTGATGTTATAATAGTTTGATCATCTTTTTAAAATCTAAAACAATGTCTTTAAATTGCGAAATTTTAAATATATCAGAGATATTTGAAAGCGTAGCGTTGTATTTCTATAGCTAAATCAGAATGTATATCGACTTTTGTAAATTTTTGGAAAACCCCAAAAAAAATTAAATGTCGAACGAAGGGAACATACAATGTTTACGCATGAGAAAACAACTAGACTCTACCTTTACATTGATACCAATATCTCATTTGGACCTAAAAATAGTCGTACAACTAATATTCTTTTAGCTATCGATATAACCGATAGTACACTGTATAAAAAAGGTACTTTAAAATGAGTACCTGGACATATAATAGTTCTTCTTTGAGTACAATTGCATTGTAAATGAGCGATGATGTATTCACATTTAAGTAACCGTACTTTCTAAAAAATGAGTAGTGTGATTTAATATTGCTAATGTCAGCTTCTGTTCAAGCCATCTCAACAAAGCGACCTGACAAACTTAAAATAGTTGTTCAACAGATGGTTTTCCACATTATTTGATGTCGTGCTTAAATGGAAGCTGAGTTATTACAATTCAATTACCTTCATTCATTTGGAACACCTTTTTAACATCTATTCTGTTTATAACTTCTTCACATCGCCCTGGTAATACAAGGAAAAAGCATTGGACTTCGGTGCCTAAGGATATGGGTTCGATTCTCGGTAAGTCTTTGTTGAAATTGTTGATATGTATTGAAAGGGTTTTTTGAAGGCAGCCTATGTAGGCAAGCTACTACTGTTTTTATTGATATTTACTCATTGTACTCATTTTTAAGCACGTCTTTTTCAAAAATGAAATATATATTCGGAGTTATTATAAGCATCAAATGTAATCAAAAATGAATACATTTTACTTTTTTTTGAGTATCTATTTTTAGCAGTGTATATGAGCAATGTGTGTTCATTGAAAAAAACTAGTTACTTAAAATTTTTTTTAAATAATTATCAAAAGATTTTGTGTCTTTTAACATTCTCACGACCCAACAAAGATTTCTTTTAACCCTTTGGACTCGAGTGAAAACTATGAGTCACCAAAATGGCAATAGCCCAATTACAGTCCTAAGAGAGCCGGGTTACCATATTCTGAAAGAAGAACACGATTGTTTATCGCCCAGATAAAAAGGTTGCCATGGCCGCAATTGGAAATTTCCGACCAAAATAACGACATGTTATTTTTCCTCTGTTTTTTTTTTTAGTTGATCGATAACTGCTTGTTCTTTAACGTAAAACAAAACATTTTATTTCGTTATCTATCCTGTCTGGTCGTGAGAATGTTAACACAAAATTTGTTAAGACTTTGTTCGACCAGAGAAGCAATGAGTTATATAATAATGACAAAAAATACGTATATGTGTGACACTTGCTAAAATGATTATGTCGGGTTTGAAAGATATTTGAAGTCAAAAGTTTTTGGTCAAAGCGCGTGTACTTTAATATATAGATGAAGCCTTGACTAATGTTATATATTCCATAATGAAAAGATGATTCTCTACGGAAAATAGAAAAATAAATTCATGGGCTTAAAATGTAACAAAGTCAACAGCAGATTGTCTTCAATGATTCAACAACTTGAGCAATATCTTCCTGTAGTCCCCACTTGTATCTGAGTAAATGGCCTCACTCAGATCGACGTCGTATTTCAGATGGTACCATTCCTGGATATCTGCGAGGTCAACCTGAAATTATGCTAAGTTAGTATTTGAAATTGGTATGCTGATAAATATTTAATTTATATGTTGATATATATGAAATATTGGTGGCAAAGGGATGTATGCAAATGTGAGAAAATTTTAAGGTATTATTCATATTTTTAAGTGTACAAGAAGAAGGTTTAATGCGGCTGTGAAGTTCAAAACTACTCCTAATCACCCGATTCCACGGTACTTCAAGAATCAGCTGTTTGTTTTAACTTTAAACTGCGTTTTCACAAAATGATGAAATTGTTACTTGCACCCCTTGGCTTCTCATCCTCATATATCGTCAGCATAATTCACAAACCACGTAACATCAGCCGCAGCAAGAAAGGCGACGAAATCAAGTAATTCACTTCTAAATGAGGATTGTTTAAAAACAAGAAGCAAGCTTAGTTTCGCCGCTAAGTAGCTTTCGCTACGGCTGATGATTTCGTGGTTTGGAGTTACGTAGTTGGCGAATTAAGCCGACTATATATTAAAATATATTTTTATTTATTTCAAATGACCCAGTATATTCGGTGGTATTTTTTTTACTTCTAAATGTATGTGCATTGCTGGAAATACTGGAGATCTACGGACAAATAACTGTCTAGAGGGTATTAATTACTTACCTCAGATCTTGACACTAGTATCCTTATAAGCGTTTTATCATCTGTAAGTGTCCCGCTGAGGGCCTCGTGCAGTTGTTTGGCGAAAAAGGCTGGACGATTGTCAATACACTCTACTGTAAAAACATATTATCTAGATTTTAGTTTTCTGTTACCGAAGAAAATTACCAAAATAAAATGGCATTTTTTTTTATTTAAGAGCATATCATTAATTAGTATTTACGAAACTTTGGTTATCTAACATGTTGCTTATAAACCACTCCCTCCGGTGAATCTTCTAAAATGATAATCTATTCAATATCAGTTATGCTCTGTGGGCAACTTAGGTTGAGAATAAAGCGAAGGCTTTAATCTGTAAAAAGGCTCATTTGCAAAAATTATTGCTCTGATTGGCGTCAAAAAATTTATTAGTTGTCTTGAAAAAAATTAAGAATAAGCATGTATCACGATCGTCATATTTAGTATCTTTTACGCTTTATGTAGAAATCCTAGAAAGAACAAAACTTTTCAAGTAAAGACGAGATAATTATCATGTAACTCGTTAAATTCAAGGGTTACAGAACATAGACAAACCGAGGCTTTTTATTTGTTAAAACTAAGATTACGTCTTCATATAGTCCAATGCCAAAATAGATTTTAAAAAAGAGGTAAAAATAAAAAATTAAATTTCACAATAATATTAAGAAACTTCTAGTTCTATTGAAAATCTGTTCATTGTCCTTTCTAGTCGATGTATTTTCTTTGATTTTATTAGAAGGCTACCAACTTTGGCACAGCAATCAATTTGGTTGCAAGATCTTAGCGAGAAAGACGTTTTGGCGTTTGAGGCGGAATTTAAATATCGGTATAGAAAAAAAAACACTTTGCGGTTGAGTTTACATACTCCGGAGAAAAAAAAACACATTTCAAAGTAAAAAAACGATTTTTTTAAAAACAAATATATTACTTCAGTAACAAACTCTATTTAGTTAGTTATCTTAAAAACATTGGACATCTACGTTTATTAGTTTCTGAGAAAAAAGGTACCTAAAACGAGTCAATTTAACACCACCAGTGTATTGGGTATCAACTCCTCCTAATACAACATATAAGCTAATCATCTGTGGTTCTCTATAGTGTAAGCTATTACTTTCGGGTACTTTCAACCCGTGTACACTGTACTTTGGGTACTTTATATTTCACATAGGGTGACAGAAAGTAAGAAAAAGAAGGTGTGTCATACCGATGGCCAGCAGTGCGTGCCTGATGTTGCCCCCGAACTCGGACTTGATGGCCTCCTCCATGAGGTGCCCGGACACCCGTTCGTAGGCCGCGATGGTCGCCCTCAGCTGCTCGCGGCTGCGGCTGGCCAGCACCCCGATGAACAGGTCCTCGTCCGTGCCCCAACTCTTCGACAGACCCGCCTGTGCACACAAGAGAACATTGTCCTATGATTTGCATCTGGGGTATGTGGTATTTACTATATGAGTGCCTAGATATTGTGATGTTTATGTTCTTGTGTTTGCATCTTCGCTCTTCTCCGTTAACGATATATTTTTTTTATATTTAGCTTGACTCACTCTCTCTCTTTTCTCTTCTCTCCTCCCTCTTCTCTTTTCTTCTCTTAATTAAGCTTGTATGATTAGTTGTTGTAACTAAATAATTATTGTATTGTCAGAAGAATTACGTAAGTGTGTCAAGTTACAAATCTATGTGACATTCGGAACTTTGAGATTAAAATTAAACCTCGATTAACAACAAGAGATTGATTTAAATAAAAGCGCATAGCATCAATAATATTAAATTTTGTTCGATTTGTAAGTGCACATGTTTCATGGTATTGTATTACAGTACATTATGGTTAAAAATAATGTCAAAAACTTACATCGTAGAGGTGGTGTGCTTCCATGACGGCCAATTCCTCGTCCACTTCTGAGTAGTACTCCCGCTCCCTCGCAGTCAGCGCGGAGACTAGCTTCTTGATGTCGCCCCTCAGTCCACTGCAGAGGAAGTCTCCTAAGTCGTGTTTGTACTCTGCAGAAGTTCACACCAAAACATTAGCACTCCAATCACAAACAGCACAATAAACAAGTTGGTTTGATCATAATTCCAACTGTTTTACAATATACCAAATATAACATCATCCCTCGTTACATTTCTGTTTCACAGATTAAAACTAGAATAACCCTACCTTCAAGCTATGGTCATACTTCAAATGGTTTTAGAACATTGAAATGAGGACACCATTTGTCCTTACAATTTTGTTTTACTACCCCCCCCCCCCCCCCCCCCCATCCATAGAATTTCCAAGTTAAAATTTTCTACATTTATCTCAAATAAGATCTTCGACACAAAAAAGAACTGTCGGACAATTTTTTAAAATTATGTTAATTCTAATTTTAAATAACAACAAAATTGTTAATTTCTTAAGACATTTAAGCTGTTAACTAGGTAAATAAAAATTATTGATAATTAAGAAAGAATTAGTAATTAATGGCTAATTATTTAATTAGTATATCTAATTAGATGCTATTAAGTATGTTACTGAAATATGTTTAAGAAATATTTCAACTTTATTATGATTTTCAAACAAAATATTGAAAACGGTTCTTACTTTCTTTAAATACTGCCTTAAGGTACCGTAATTCCTGAAATATTAAAAAAAAGTCATTGTTAGAGAAATATTTTTCAAACATATTTACTACAATAACAACATATATATATCAAAGTTCCAAATGTCGTACAGATTTGTAACTTGACAAACTTACGTAATTCTTACACAATACAATAAATATTTAGTTACAACAACTAATCATATAAGCTTAATTAAGAGATTGTTGTTATTGTAGTAAATATGTTGCTACTGAAGGCTCTTTTGCACGTAAGAGTTTTTTACTCTCAGGCAGTTGGTGGAAGTCATATTATTATCGCGAAAACAACTCTTTGATTGTTGTAACCTTGGGAGGGGGAAAGTTATATTATGCTCCTTGATAACAAAATCGTCTATAGTGTAAACGTGTGGCGTGTTTTTTTAGACTGAAGCTAAAAACTAATCTTTTATTATTTTTAGATTCAGAAAGAGCAGATATTTTCGAATATACAGTTTTTAAAATAAAAATTTTCTCAAAAATAAACTCCCCTTTACTTACCATATATTCAAGAGAGACCAAAATTTCAGTTATGCAATTTTCATCTGCTCGATAACCCTAAAAATAAATTATTAAAATTTACATTAATAAAATTTATATAGCATTAGATATACAACATATGCCTTTCTATATTGAAATGAGCAATTGTTCCACAAACAAAAAGTAAATAAGAGTTTTTAATTTAATGCATAGATCTGCAATCACATGACCGGATATTACGATTTAATTGTTAATTAAATGTAAAACAGGAAGTATTAAATTTTGAAAGTACTTCGGGTCAAAAAACTTTTAAAAATGAATGCTCAAATTTGATGAAAGTGTCTTTAAATGGGCTCTAATTTTGAGTTTTCGTCAAAAGTAAAGAAATGAGTTGAAGAGATAAGTGCATGAAGGAGGTATGTAACAAAATGTACATTTTTAAATATTTGACCGTAAAGTGTTTATAACTTATTGTGTTGTGGTCACATACCTCCTTCATGACATCTCTCTGTTCATAAGGCTTTTAAAGGTCCGCTGTTATTGTCAAAAAACAAGTCAACACATACCTCTTCATCCATGACCATGACAATAACTCAATTTGTAAATAAATTGTGCCATACCTCCTTCATACACTTACCCTTTCAATTGCCAAAAATCTCAAAATATTTCGTCATTGTGTGAATTTTATGAAAAACTCGCGGAAATATTTTGTCGTTTGGTCGAAATATTTAACAGAAGCCTATCTAACGAATATTTCATCAAATCTCGGCACCTATTTTACTTATTCATAATTTAGTATTATAATAGTTGTAGAAAACGGTACCGTGCCTTACCAAAGTTGACTAATCCATAGGTTCTCTGTAAAACTGTCTTTTCCTTTGAGATTCACATTACGCACAGAAGCGATTCTCAACAAAAGATTATTATTTACTAATGTAACACCCTGTTTACGAAGCGCCCTCTATTATAGCAACTGTAGCGCCCTCTTCTGGTTTGTGAGTAAAGTCATCAGTTGAGAGCCAGACTTTGTCATGTAAGGTTGTGTCCAAATGTATGTCTGTGTTGTGTGTAACTTTCATTTGTAATTAAATTTGTTACACTAAAACACAAATGGCCATTCCTTGTCTTAATCATCAAAGAACCCTATCCATAGCGCAAACCCCATGCTATACAATGGCGCCCCGTCTGGCTCTCGAGTGATGATTTTACTCACAAACCAGAAGAGGGCGCTACAGTTGCTATAATAGAGGGCGCTTCGTAAACAGGGTGTTACACTAATTATTATTTTTATTTTCTGATATAATATCATTTTTAAAAAAATATTTTGAATATAAATGTGAAACAAAAAAGTTTGTATTCGACTTTACCTTTAAGGCTGAGTGTAAGCAGTCCACAACGTATTCTGCAAGAGGTGTCAGTAGTGCCAGACACACATCTTCGAAATGACCTCCAAGTTCGGCTTCTATGTCCTCTGTTAGAATCTACCGGAAAGAACAAGCGAAATATTACTTCGATGAAGCTCGGTGTATATATTTTAAAGAAATATTTTTCAAATCTGGTGAGAATCATCACATAAATTTCTATTACTTTATCTAAAAATTATTACGCCAAAACTGATGTGTTTTTTTTATATAATTTTGGAAATAACTTTCGATTTGGACTTCGCGCGGTTTTTCAAACTCGAATGGGTAAATTTATCATTTCTAGGCATTTATTGCAAAGTTAATGTACACTGCTGTTCGAAAGTTAAGTGCACGGTTGAAATGAAAGGTTTTTAAAAAGGTATCCAAATTGAAACAATTAACAAATTATCTATTGAAGCATCTCGTATTGTTCTTGTCTGATGCTGCACACACACTCTTGGGTATTTTATTTTTTACAGTGCTTTTAATGTTTTATTCAATATTTGGTTAAAATATCCAGGTTTTGTTTCAATTTCAAGAAAATAACAGGATAGTAAAAAAATTCGTACCCTCCCGTACATGATTTTATATTTTTTCTGGATAATTTGCCTCTGAACGTTGTTGTGGTCCGTCAATATATCAATTATAACCTTTTCGTCAGTTCCTGAAAAATAAAAAGAACAAATATTCAACACATTCGGCAAAAAACTAACAGAAAATTAGTTTAGTACTAAAAATTATAAAACACGTGTAGGAGGTGTGTGTTTATGCTTTTAATTGAAAGTAGTGTCTTGAGATAGCCCCATCCTACTTAAAAAAATTTAAAACTTTGCTCCTATGATAGTGTTCAATTCAGGCTGGAGTTTAAAGATTATATATCTAATATATAAAACTTTGACACAATTCCACAAATAATGAACTTCGGCACTTAATAAATTTACATTAAATTTTATAAAATAGATAGCTAATTTACAGTAATATTAAATAGGTAGTGAATTTAAGTAATCTAGTAAGTAATCCAGTACAGTCGTATTAAATAGGTTTTATTAAATATGTAGTGAATTTACCGTAACTTCACTACTTATTTCTGATTAATAGACATGCAAAAAAATGACAAATTGACACAGTAGTTTCAGAAAACAAAATTCGCACTGTTGAAAGGGAAGTTTGCTGATCTAAAATCGAAATCGAGTAAAACGCAACCACAAACGCGGATTTTGAAATAGGATAATACTGGAAAAATTATTATATGTGAACTAGATATTTTATCACTTAAAGACTGTACACTTACCAATTCCTCGCATTGCTCTCCTCAGGCGAGATGCAACTTTTTCAGCATTAAAGTTAGGAGCCGGTTCAATTGTGCCCTGGTTATTAAAAAATATTAATTTAATACAAAAGAACACAGAATTGGTTTAAAATTATTAAAGGACCACAACTTGTCTGATAACCTAAATGTTGAAATTGTTGCAAGTGAACCTACAACACCTTTCAATTTTTAAATTCATATATATTTTTTAATTTAAATTCTTTATTTTTGAAATGAGTAAAATGGGTAATAAAAAGTTAAATTGTACATATTGATATTTCTTATTGATCGAAAATGAAGTAATATATAACAATATGCGATGGGATAAACTTGACTCTGGACTTTTTCTTCCATAGCCAGATACTCTACCACTAAACCAGAACATTCGTCGAGGTCACAAAGTTGTAGGGATTATTTAAAGTGACCACCAGAAATGCCCTGATTGGAGAATCTCGTACACGTTATCTACTTACGTCGAAATATTCGGAATAATGAAAGCACAAATAGAAGCTTGGTTCTTCTCTTTGTTATTTCTAACTGAAATAAACAAGATATCTCACTCGATGGAAATTGAGAATATCACTTTCATTATTCAAAATAATTTAGATCATTTCAGCAATCTTTTCTTGTCCTACTAAAGTCATTTATATTTATATTACTCTAGGAAGTATAATGGAATAAAAGTAAAACTAATTCAGCAAAATTATATGCGTTCAATATTCATGTCGAGTTTTCATATATACTAAGATTTCCTAACTGCAGAAGCAAAAATAAATAAGTAAAATTCGTCTTTGTGTGTGAGAGACAAATACCTTAAGAATGAATAAGGCTATGAACACCATATTTGGTATACAATTTACTGATATACATAAAAAATGACAGTAAAGAAAGTATCAAATAAAAATGCGGTTGCCATTGTGCGATTTTGAAATTTTAGAAAGTGTTCAAAAACAATTTCACGAACTAAAAACTTTTTTTTTTCAAACTTAATATTAAAATAAGTGGAATCTGCATAAAAATTGTCCAATGTTGTCAAAAGTTTTAAAATAAAATCCTGTGCAAAGTACTTTTAAAACTTTTAGCAAATTCGGCATTCATACTACATTCAAAGCCATTCGACGATAAACTTCTCAACACCAAATTTGAATCAAAATTGACACAAAGTAATTTTCTCGATAACCACACACAGTTAAAGTGGAAAGTTGTTGCTCTAACAACGAAAATACAAGATAACTTATTCGTAACTATAATAATGTCTTTTTATGAATGTTAACAGAAAACGAAATGATTTCCAGATATTATTGATTCCTCTACCATACTTACTTGAACAATCCTAGTATAAAACGCAGACAGCATTGTTTTTCAATACCCTATAAAACTAACTATACAAAAAAAATAAGATTGCCATTCTTCTATGGAGATTTCGCAGTCTCTTTTATCTAATGACACTACACTCAGACAATGGCACAGTTTCGCCAATCGAACGCATGCATCGGAAAAACTTTACTTAAGTCGCTCTGGTTACAACGATTTCTTCCCCAAACACGCTATTTGATCTATTAGTAACAAGGGCATTTATTCACTTGGTTTATTTATTCGGCAAATGTTTGCAGGTGAAAATCTGAATATACATTACGCAATTCAACTTAAAAGGATATCATATTATGTACAAAGGGTTATTTCTAAGGTAACTAGGCCTGAAGTTGAATCAGGGATAGAAAAAATATGTTCCCTTTAGATTTGACAAGCGATTCCCGCGATAGGGTTCTAAGCGGTCCGTGGAACTAGTGTTCAATTTTCAAAAACGAGTGTGGCCTGAGATGTACTCCTTTTTTAAAACTATTGTAAAAACGTCTTGAAAACGACAGAAATCAGTTAATACCCGAATTTTTTAGTTAGAACCAGTTTTATCATAACTCTTTTGTTAATACCAGTATTAACTAGGCAATACTGGAATTAACTAATAGATGTAGAAAAAACTAGAATTTACTGAAAGAATATTACGTTCCGATTTTTTTTTTAAAGTTTTTAATAGTTTTGACTAAAAAGAGTCAGTTAAAACTAGTTTCGCATGTCCAGACCTGCACAGAGGATTGTTGCACGTGTAATAGTTGAACAAGGCAAGCTTGCCTTGTGGAAACAAATTAAAAAGTGACTGATTACAAATATTTTTTTTAATAACATATCAAACTTTTTATTTGCTTTTTGTCGTTTTCTGAAAAAAAATTTCGAATAAGGAACAGAATATTACCTAATAAATACTTGTAGTTTTAGTCTATAAATATATGTTTTTTCTGTAAAGGTAACAAAATATTTTTTATTTTCTGATTGCTGTTGAACACCCTCACCCTTACGTTTTCAAATACGGAATAAATATGTTTGTTATAAATTGTAGTTGTTGATTTTATGAAATTTCAGTTAGTACTAGTTGTAACTAGCCACAACTAGTTTTAACTACAAAACATTTAGTTAAAACTAGAATCATCTAACAGAAATTGTTAATTCTAGTATTGCCTAGTTAATACTGGTATTAACAAAGGTGCTATGATAAAACTAGTTCTAACTAGGAATTTCAGGTATTGACTTATTTCGGGTTTTTAAGGTAACATCTACATTGAAAATCAAAATTTACATATTACAAATTTATGTACTACAAAGGAAACAAAAATTTATGTTTATCTCAGCTCTTAACAATTAACTTTATCTTAGCTCTATCTATCTTAGCTCTACAATAATTAAACTGAAATGAGTTAAAATCCGAAATTATATTTAGTAACAAAGTATGTTTGTAATGTTGTTAGTATAAAAAAGATAAATTTGAAAAGTATTCAAGAAAAGTTAATTTACGTATTAAAAAATTATTTTTCTAACTTTTATCTTTTTGAGCAATTTCTCCTTAGATTTTGTCAAATCCATTCGTATTTAGAGATGTGTATATTGACGTATTATTTGTTACTAGCCAATACATTTTTTTCTTATTTGCCAATAAAATAAAGCCTGTGAAACAATCGGTAATAACTAGTTGTAATTCATAAATATCGTAGATAAGCTTTTGACAATAAATGCTTCAAAATCATACCACATAGGATTATTACGCTACGAACATGCAAACATCTATTGGTCATTGAAACTAACGATTAGTTTTTCAACCAATATGCAATACAATTTAACTTTCATATAGACTAAAATAAAAAATAAATTATTAAATAGAAAATCTTAATCTAATCTTTATTTTACATATGGTAACCGATCATTTGATTGGATGATCCGAAATTACTTATAAGCGTTTTAAAAATTGGCAAACATAAGCAAGTTAAGTTTTTTAACTTATGCATTTATAATACACAAAATAAATTATTCAGTGTTGCAGATGTTTGAAATCAAGTATCACGTGTAAATAAAAGTTTGCGATTTCGTAAATATTCTTACCGAATACCTTATGAAATCTCTATAAACCTTTGTGGAATAACAATAAAATATACTACCTCAACTCATAACATTTTTAAATAAACCTTGAAATTGTATGTCAAGAATTTTTATTTCATAAATGAGATAATTGTGTCTAAAATGTCATAAACTGATATCTTTAACCTAGAAAATGCGCAAAGTGACATAAAATCTTTCACTTTAACTTCCGTTTATTAGTTTGTATCCTTACTACTATAGTACTAAGTTACCACGTAAATTTTTTTTTAAGTCTGTGACATTCAAAAAAGTTTCACTGAAGTTGATTTAATTTGAGCTACTTAGGCGCAAGTATGGTGGCGCTTGTGGCTAAAAGTATAAATCTGTTCTTTTTATACATTGAAATAAACCTAATCCTAGAGAGAATATAATGTTTGTCACATAAATTGTAATTTATATTAAGCTATAAATTTTAGGCTTGTTCTGCCCAAAATTGACAATATTTTCTAGTGTCTACCATCTGCGCTTGGGAGACAAAAAAAGTCTATTAATTTAAACAACAGATTATAAAACATTAAAAAATTACGAAAAAAAAATGTACTATTTTTGGGAAAAAAAAGTATTTTCCTTTTAATATATATGCCCTTTACTATATATAGCACAAAAAAAAATGTTTAAGTGCTAAAATCTTAAAATTACGATTTTCGAGTTTTCGGTAACATTTATTCAAAAATTATTTAATATATCCACACGAAGTTTTCATATGTGGTCTAATACGTTATGGTTTATAAAGTAGACCTCTTAAATTTTAAATTTTTTGTGTAAAATATTTTTGAAATAATCGTTATTGACAAAAATGTTGTTTTTTAACCAAAACATTTTATAGTTTAAATTGTCATTGTTTTGGAAAACAAGTTGGTCTACGTTAATTGCTATCGTTCAATACACATGTGGTAAAAACTTCAAATTAATTTACTAAAAATTTATACAGTAATTGGAGCCTAAGTTCAGTCAATTTAACTCCAATAACATAAGATCATTCATATGTCCCTTAAGAGTTAATGGACTTTTTTTCCTTTGCGGATGGAACTAGCGGTAAAACTAGTAAACAAACATTTCTTGAAGAATTGCTATGGATCTATTGTATATGCTGTCGAAAATAATAAACAAAGCTGACCATAGTTCTAAATGCACATTACCATCAATCCTAGCATTAAAACAAAAATTAAAGTAATGCGTTCTCAAAGCAATATTAAACAAATGGAAACCTGTCACGCAAAACTAAAGTAACGCAGATCCGGAAGATTACGTTCATTTAGCTTTTGACTTCAATGCCATGTCTCTTAGCAACTGGGGTCGCTTAAAGAACTATTCTTAAAGGCATATCGGATTAGGTTCAATTAGGCGAACCTTAAAATGCAACAAATATACAATTCCAATAGTTTAAAATACTCTTACTAAAAACAAATACCTAAGGTAATGATCGGTAAAAAATGTCTGCTATGTGGATTGGTGAAAACTTCGACTTGCTTTTTGCCTGAAGAACGTTTGCACGTATATCACGAACATGTCATGTTTTGATTGATGGTACAAATTATTCCTTTAGCGTGGGAAAGATAATGGAAAGTGAACCGATAATTGACATGTTCAATTGACCTGAAATTTGCTTGCAAACATTTATCATTAGAGCCAATTGGTTTGAAAGCATTTGTTATATACAGTTCCAATACGCTCGGCTCAAACTAAAATGGCCTTGCTTATTCTTTAAGTTTCGGAAAGGGGTCTCTAATGCATAAAAGGAATTACTAATGCTATTAAGAAAATAAGTTACTTTTTAAATGGATAGCGTTGTTAGTTTTTAAAACCTACTTTGTTGTTTGTGCATTTAAATGCCTTTATGGCACGGAGGATTGACAATGAAAGGTTCATTGATAACGAATCCTGAAATCAGTATTAAATTTTGAAGGTTTATATTTGGATTGTTTGAAAATAAACATAAAATTCAAATTGCCATGCTAAATGCCCAGTTTTACTCAATGGAAAATGGAAATAATTTATTCTGTGAAATGGGTAAAAAATTCTATGAAATAGATAAAAGTAGGATTTTGTCAATATTTGAATCTTAATTTTTAAAAATAATATGTGGAATTTCCTTTAAATATGCAAGGAAAATAAATATAGCACAATTTTTTCAACTATAGGAGCAATTCTAGGTGTGATACACGAAGCATTTCGCTCACTTTTTTTTAATAGTATACCAATACAAATTATCAATCCTTAATAAATATTTTGCATACACTTTTAAAAATAGGTACTTAAAAATTATTACAATGAGTAAAAAATTAATTATAAAGAGCAGGTTAGCTTACATAGGCCATAGATAACTTTCGATAAATATCGACAATTACAACCAAGACTTATCGGGAATCGAACCCACATCCTCAGGCACTGCAGTACAGAGCCTTATCAATTAAACTACAAGGGCGACTTGAATAAGTTATTATCAGAAGAAATGTTAAAAAGGTGTGGGAAAAGAATGGAAAGTAAGATAATTGAGTTGTTATAACTCAGTTTTCATTTAAGCAATCGACAGCAAATGTGGAAAACTATCTTCTGAACAACTATTTTAAGTTTGTCAGGCCTTTATGCTAAGATATCGAGATTAGCAATATTGAATCACACTGCTCATTTCTGAGAAAGCACGTTACTTAAATTGAGTACGTCATCGCTCATTTACGATGCAATTGTACTCAAAGAAAAACAAGTAGGTTCAAGTACTCATTTTTAATAAAAAAAATGTACAGTCAATGTTATTAGAACAGTGATTCCCAACCCGTCGTCCACGGACTGTCGGTGGTCCGTTAGGTCTGAAGTGGTTCCTTGAAAATATTGTCTAATCACCAAAATGTTTTTTTTTATTATTATTATTATTTTCAAATGGCGTTTTTTTTTAATGTTTTACTTTTTACACACAAAAATCTAAATATGAAATTAATGTTAATTTGCTTCAAGAAAACACAATTACATTTAATCCCATTTTTCAACTTTCATTAGATTGCTTGTATTAGAATATTGTATACAGAAAGTATTTTATAAGGAAAAATGTATATTTTGTTGATAAAGTATTATTATGGCGACTTGAATGATATATCGTATCGTATTTTGCGAGAACACGATATTTAATTCTAGTATTTCTAGCATGATATTTAATGCCAATAATATTGACAAAGGAATTTTGATACTTTTAGAAAATGGTGGTCCACGCTTTGTCTAACTTTTAATTTGGAAACGAAATGGTTTGCTGAAGAACTAAAAATTTAATTTTTCTTGATCTTCCCTTATGAAATCCTTTTTAACTCAATAATATGACTTTTTTTTGCCAAAAAAAATATAATTTTTAGTACAAGACAGATACTACAAAAGACCCTTTGCATAACCATTCCTCACGGTAGCAATAAAAAAAATTCATAACGAAACGTAACTATGGAGATTTTTTTTTTTAATCAAATAAGCTATTTTAAGGACTACATGCACATCTAGAAATTATTGATTGAAAAAAAAAATAATAATGAAAAAAGGTTTATTAAATATATTTAGTTCAAAAGATATCTTTACAACAAAATTCCCCATTGCCTCAGATCCATATTAAAAAAAAAAGAATCATCTAGTTCAGAAAGTTCTTTCGAACAGTGTTATATTTTTAAAGACTTTTGCTATATTGTGGGTATAATTTTAAGCGATTTTTGTATCCCTTTAGAAACAAATATCAAGATTTTTTTTTTATCGTCACCAAATACGGTGATTAAATTATCGATTTTCGTTATTTGCGCAATTAGTACCTCATTAGTTAGATAAACTGAATAAGAAATTTAGTGATGGCCCTTATGAAGGAGGGATCATTGTAAGGAGGGTCTACTTCAATATTGCAATTTCAAAATCTCAAAAACAAGAAACATTTTGAAAATTTTCTAGTCGCATAGAGAATTAAAAACATTAAATTTCACATACCCCAAACAAACGATAAGCTATATTTTGATAACCACAGTAACAGTTTTCTCTTTTAGATGTACATGGCATTCTTTAAAACTACTGCATCGATTTGACACAATTTTTTTACTTTTTATGGTCAGAAATTGGTAAATTAATGACGAATTCGCTTAGGTTTCAAGAAGGGTATGTAGCTTAGGTATTATTACTTAAGTTTTTCAATTTTGATCATTGCGGGTATTTCATTAATCTCCATCTTAGAAACATCTAGAAATACATTAGCATACTAGTTTTAAAGGAAATCGTTTCTCAGACGTTTTTTGGACACTCTAAAAGAAACTAAAATAGAAACCTGCAGTAGAATATTTTAATTCTTAAAATTATACCTTTCAATAACGCTATCCGTTTGCCGTCTACATTGTACAGTGTAAAATAGAAAGCAGGGTCTGATTTTCAATAAGCCACATTAGCATTATTTGGCCTTTTGTTTGGAGGCTTTCAGCTATTATTTAATTTCACAGTAATTGCAGTAAACTATTATCTGTAACAAAAAATACTTACTATAACTGCAATTTTTCAAATATTTATGCAAACTCCTATTAAAATTTATGTTAACATATTTTTTTAATATTTAGTAAAAATAACATAAGGTACTTTTTTTTTACGATATAATTTTTGAAAAAAGAGTGACAAAAGGTATGTAGAATTTGTCGTTCTCTTTAATTTAAGCACATAATCGCTACGACCCATCGATTACAACTGACATCATATTCATAGGAAAGAGAGAGGGGCTCAGGGGGCTGTTAGCATAGTTAAAATTTTCTTCCAAAAATCGTTAATATCTTTATAAATTTATACAATTTCCTCAACATCTATTGACAATTAACAATCCATAATTAATAAATAATTGCTAATTAATGAATAATTAGCACAACGCCTAATTAGCGTTATTTTTTTTACAATGGTAAATATTCTGTGGATAAAACACTGGTTGAGCCCCCCCCCCCTCTACACCATAAATTTAGAATTGCTACGCCACTGACGGAAATTACAATGGTTAAACAGGCCAGTGTATGAGCACACAACTTTCTGCTAATGACCGCTGTACCCCGACCGAGTTTAAAGACGTACTCATCTTAAAATATTTCGTCCTCGATCAAAGTTGCAAAATCTGTCATAAAATTCAAAATATATAAATAAACTGAGCAAATTGCTTAAAAATCCATAAACCTTTTTTTAGTTCAAATTGTACACACACGCATAAATATTATTATAGAAACATTAAAAAGAACTATAAAATATAGTTGGGTAATCATTAACGTATTAAAAATTAACTTTCGCTAAAATGACAGAAAACTTTAGTTATACACAGTTAAAAATAGATACTCGAAAGTAAATAAAATGTATCCATTTTTGAATACATTCGATGCTTATAAGGACTCTGAATACATAAGCTTCAATTTTGAAAATAACATGTACTCAAAACTGTGTAAATGCTTGCCTACATAGGCAGCATTCACAAATCGCTTGCAATAAATATCGACAATTACAACCGTCTCTTACCTAAATCGAACCCAGATCCTCAGTACCGCAGTCCAGTCTTATCCGTTGTACTACCAGGGCGATGTTAATAAGTTATAAACAGAAGAAATTTTAAAAGTTGTACCAAAAGAATGGGAAGTAAGATAATTGAGTTATAATAACTCAGTTTCTATTTAAGCAATCGGCATCAAATAATGTGGAAAACCATCTTCTGAGCAACTATTTTAAGTTTGACAGGTTTTATTAAGATCGCTTGAACAGAAGCCGAGATTAGCAATATTAAATCACATTGCTCATTTTTGAGAAAGTACGATTACTTTAATTTGAGTACGTCATCGCTCATTTACGAAGCAATTATACTTACTAATTAACTAATTTAAGTACCCTTTTTTTTTACTGTGTACAACCACATAGATGGATTCCCAGGTAAAGTAATAGGAGCAGAAAATGAAATTGGACACAAATCATGATATTTTATAAACAAAAACACTTTTCTCTTACCCGTCCCTTGCAATCTTCTGTCATGTTTCGGTCACGAATGGACCCGCGTCTCAAGTGGACACAAGGTTAACACCTGCGCCCAGCTCGCTTTTTATGCAGTCTCCAGGTTGCTAAGGGATACATCACGCGAATTTAACGGTGCGAGAGTTTTCTGTTTTTATATATATACCACCATCACACACAGTTTCTCTTCCGAAACTAATGTTTTTCATTTTAATTACGCTAAGTTTCTGCTTTTTTCACGGCCATTGACAGAGATTAACAGTGGACGAGTTTATTATAGGAACACGGTAGGGGACGCGGTACCATAATTGGTTGTTCGATAGTTATAATTTCGATAAGTATTATTTTTTATTTCCCAGTATGTGATTTTAAGTATGTTTTTCGGATGAAAAATTCGATATTTTTAGTTTGTTGGTGTTCCTTGCTATTTATTCATTAGTGTAATTAAAAAAAATTAAAGAAATTAAAGAAATATCCTTTTGTATTTTTTTAATGATATATTTTCAGCACATTCCGTACATTAAAAAAAAACTTTTTTATAAGTTGTGCAAATAAACGAAACGTATCTTATAAAAGATGAGACCACTTTAGATTTAAAAAAAAAAAAACAGCAATGTTTCATACCATTAATTAGGTAATCCAGCACAACAAAATTTGCTATTCCTGTAATAGAGCAGTTTGTAACTGTTTGAGATTTAATGGAACAAAGTAAAAAGGACAGTACGTCCAAAGGTATACCTTAAAGATTTTCGACGGGAATGAGATCTGGGGAATATGGTAGCCACTCCATGTGAGCAATACCATCGCTCGTAATGCACTCGTCCAAAGTATTTTCTCTTTTTCGGCGTGCAATGTAGTCTAAAAAAATATATGCAGGGCCAACTTCTGAAGCATACAGTTTCACAAAAGGGTCAAAGATTTGATCCCGATACCTCACAACCGTTAAAGTACGTCATGTGAAGATGTGCTGGTCGGTGTAATAGCTGTAAGAAAATCTAGCTCACGCCATTAATTACCTTGTCAGCAATAAAGACGCGGAATACATGCTTTTACTAAACTTTTTGTGTTCTTTTTTTACTCCAGATTCTCACATATCCATTATCGGATTCAAGAGGAAATCTTTACTTCCGTAAAAAGTACAATGGACCATTCCAATGCCCTCCGCTTCGCGTTTTTATGGAATCCCTTTCCCAGTTTGCCTCTAGCTTTGACATTTAAAAGGACAAATCCAGTGGTACCCGGACATATACTCAGGACCTAATTTTAGCACAGGCAAACAAAGCTTATGCTTGGGATTCCGGAATTTTAGGCCCCCTAAATTTGGGGAATACCATTGTTTAGTATTAGAATTTGAAGATGTATCCACTTACTGAGCGACTTTTAATTGCTCAAAATATACTTCTGGTCGCCACCGCGCTAACAGCTTTGTAAAATAATCGAATTTGACGATTTTGTATTAAACTTAAAGGTTAAGCAATGAAAAAAACCAAAAACTTTTTTTATGACTTTTTATTTAACTTGTTCAAAAGATTTACACCGAGATAGATGTGTGTTCTTAAATTTTACAGTGGTTGAAATAGGTATTTTTCAACTACGTAACTATTCATCAAAAATGATTTTTTTAGAGATGATCTCATGAGACAATCCTGAGTTTTTATACAATATGTGAATATTAATATTGATATCAATCCACATAATACACTTTTTTACAAACATATCGTCACTAAAAAGAGGAAGAGAATAAGCACATTCACCAACATTTGAAATTTAAATCCGTACAATTTTTTTGAGACAAATATCCAAATGTTTGTGATTAGGTACAATTTTTTTAAATATTTTTTACTTCGAAAACCTGTACACTGAATATTTATTTTTTAACCGAGCAACAACGAGGTCTCTGTTTTAACTCGACCCTTCAGCATATGTTTGTTACACATTTAGGACCACACGCGTTGCTCGATTTTCTTCAAATTTGGCATGAATATACCTTGAAGTCATTAATTTTTTTGTTAATCGCGAGGTCAATTGTTATCACAATTATTAGTTAATCAATAAATTAAATATAGACTTAATCAAACTTGATTTGTATATTCAACAAAGTAACTCGTATAATATTTTTATAAGCATTGTCAGCTAGTAAACATTTCGTTCACATTCATATTAAGTAGTAGTTTTGTAATTGTGTTTCTAATCATATTCCACAAATGGCATTAGTGTCGGACAAGTAATGCTATCTCTCTAACGAGAAACTAAAATCTTATTACTCTCTTATACAGTTGGAGAAATGTGTATATGTCTCTAAATCTCGTGAACAACGATGTACAGGTAAGAGGTAGGTGCGAAAAGGTTCATACACAAAAACAATTTGGCAATTTTAAGTATTCATTACAGTATAATTTATATTTATACAATGTTATATATGGCACAAGGGTGTCTGCATATTTCTATTTTAAAAAATTACAATTTTATGATTTGTAGAAATCTCATAAATGTACCAACATATCACGGCTACAGGAGAATATTACAGCGTTCAATTTGGGAATTCTATGTAAACATTCTATTAACACAACATTTAAAAATAAACCGCATCAAGTTTAATTGCACCACATCTTGCAGTAGTGGAGATCTAAGCTAATCATGGGGCATGGCAAATTAATAAACACAAAAAATATTTATATCACAAAATTTTGAGAAAGAAACCCTTTTTTACCGCTTATACCTCTATACATTTCAGCAGATTCTATAATACATCTAATTTTGACTCTAGTAAGGCTACTATTGCACTAGCAACAATTGCATTGCAACTTTAAAAAAATTAACTAAAAATTCAAAATGCCTACAATTTAAATGCATCCAACTCAGGCCTTCCAGGTCTCTGATTTCGCAATCGTCAAAATGAAGGTGAAGAATCTCCAAACTCAGATTACCATAATCCATACAAAATCAACGAATTTAAAGTTGTTAGCACAGTAGCGAATGAAAGGATATTTTGTGCAATTAAAAAGTTGCTCAGTGAGTGGATACAATTTGAGTTTTCCAATTCTGTGCAACTAAGTAGTTTAGTTGCATGTCCAACAGTTGCCAGTGCACGGTTAGCCTAAGGCTCGTTAAATTATCCAGAGTAGTTATAGTCACCTTGCATTTCACTTTTCTTTTTTTTTTAAATAAAAGGTAAGAATGGGGGTATCCTTACATTATAATGCAGCCTTCAAATGAGAGATTGTGAGTTGATTGAACTGCCACCGTTCATTGAATAGTATATAAATGATCACACATTCACCTGTGTGAACGCATTGATTTGATTTAATGCGAAGTAAACTAGCTAACCATATGAACGGGATTATTTGATCCAATGCAAAATAAACAATTTTATTGCTCTATAACAAGCCCTTGTGTGAAAGCTACCTTACACAAGTACTTTTCAATTAGACTGAATGCTCAAAAAAAAAATACTAAACACACTTTCCATGAGGTAGAGGACATTTGTCTCTTAAAAATATGAACACAGTTGAGTAACAAACTTTTTTTTATATTCCGTAAAGAAAATCTGGTTGATAATAAAAACAGACTCTGACTTGCCCAGTTTGCAGTAATAAAACATTATACAAAATATACAGAAATCAAAAAGATAAATATTCAACCATTAAATAAACATATTTTCATGCCACTGACAAAAACAGAAATTGATTTAACCTTGTATAAATTATCTAGCTCATTGGGTTTATTACAAAATACAGAATCATTGCAAAAGGTGGACTCCATTCCAATTGAATACATGTTGAACAGTAATTAACCAAAATTTTTTGTATTTATGACAAATTTAAAGCTTTTCGAGAAACTAATAAAAATTCCAGAATATATAAAAAAATTCCTAAAAGTAAATTGGTAATTAGCCAGTTCACAAGTTTATGATTTATGCTCCTTTCATTAATATTTCATATACAATTTTATAAATATGTACAATCAAACTCGTAAAACATGAATAGCATGATTCTAAGACACTTCTCACAAGTGCAATGAAACCAGTTATTTTTATTTTCAGGGGATGAACATATAAAATAGAAAAACTAAATATGGAGATACATAGATTATTCACCTAATATTCGTAAGAATGTGGCATGCAAATGCATAAGGCCGGCCATAAACAAAAGACAATGCAAAATTAGTAACATTTCCACAAGTACTTATCTTTTGCTTAGAAGATGCCTTGATAAAATTTAATTGTTAAATGGATACAAGTTCATTTGAAATTTAGTTCGGTAGTGTCCTGGAATAAATCATATTAATGATGCACAAAAGTTCCATATTATTTTGTAATAATAATGGAAAACATAATTCATACAAAAGCAGTTAATCGAAAATCTGTAGCTTCCAGAAAACTGCAAACATCTGCCTGCATCAGCCAAATAAATGAAGAATATTCTTCTTTAACAAAAAGAAGAAAATACATAACAAAATAAACCTGAAACCTTTTTATGAAGAATTTGACACTAATTCAACAAGCCGCAAAATCCAAAATATAATATAGGATAATCATATAAATAAAATATAAATAACAAATACAAAAAAGTTATACAAAAATTTACTCTTAAAATAGTTTACAAAATATTTAAACATATAAGTTATTAAATTGATCTGTACACACAAAATTTAAAGAAGAAAGAGTTTTATCTGTAATTATAAAAATATAAGA
This sequence comes from Troglohyphantes excavatus, assembly GCA_963932185.1. Taxonomy (NCBI): domain Eukaryota; kingdom Metazoa; phylum Arthropoda; class Arachnida; order Araneae; family Linyphiidae; genus Troglohyphantes; species Troglohyphantes excavatus. The sequence goes on from OZ010675.1 coordinate 43,504,974, forward strand.
AAATCTCTTGGGAAAAAATACAAATACACAATTTGATACAGCACCTTCATCTAAAAACTTACATTCACTAACATTTTGAAACATCTCTTGGAAAAACGATGAGTAAATATTAGCCATCCAATCTTTCATTGCATAACATAAAGTATTTCATTGTACAAGCACAAAATACCCATAATAAAAAGAGCATATTTTTAATGACATTACACCACACTAAAGAAAAATTATAAAAAAAATATATACTAACTAAGACACTACACAACATTTAAGTAGTGAAATCAAAAATAAATACTTTATGGTTTGCATGGCATCTAACACACTGAAAAACATTAAAATGATAAATTATTTATATCCAACAAAACTTAACCTTCACAAATAAAATTAAGAAGTAGGTAACTTAAAATCCTAGGAAACAGGTAAATTTGAAATTTTAAATAAAAATGCAGAAAATTACAAACATTGAGTACTATGGCTCCTACAAAAAGGCAGCCAGTTAGTAATCTTCAGAACTGGATTTAATAGCCAAATGATAGGAGACACACTGTAAAACAACTTGAGCTGAAATCTAAAAACGAATGGGATATTAAAAACATTATAATACACAGAAGTCAAGATTCCAAAGTCATGTAAATATCTTATTTTAGTCAAAATATATAAAAAAAAATTAAAAAATTATTATAATAAAAAGTTTCACATTTGTCATAATCCCTATTGTGTATATATCTTTATATGTATTCAGAAATCCCATATATTCTGTTATTATATATTATGCTATTATTTTCATATGTGAATCAATACAATGTTGTTCCGATACTTACATATTATTGCAACCACCTTGGTCAAAGTCGCCAAAGTTAAGAAGTGCATAAAAATTCTGATACCCTGACATCAGTATTTAAAATTACGACAACCATAATTTTTACTTTAAAAGTACAATATTTTGTCTCAGTTTATTATTCTCCTGCAAAAAAGTCACCAAACTTCGCAAATGGCTGCAATAATATGTAAGTATCATTCTTCCTTCATTATTAACTTCCAAATGGAAATTTAACTAAGGAAAGTCTTCTAATAAATTATTTTTTGTTCTTTTTCCTGTGGATCCAAGAATGCTTTTGTAAGAAATTATATTTAGGAAATATTTCTGGGCAATAGAGACATTTATAAGAATGAGTGGAGTGGAGACGCTCATGATATGTAATATGGCACTTTTTATCTGTAGAATAAACACAATAGCGACACTGGAATTTACTACTGTACTGGGGCAACTTCTTTATGAGGGCTGAAACAGATAAACACATTTTAAGCAACAAAATATAATAATACACTACAAAAATAACATTATACATAAAAGCTGCATAATACAATACAAAGATTGTCTTAAAATATATGAATGTAGATAAAAAAAAAACTATAAATGAAATATAATGAAGCATTTGAATTCCGAAGAAATCTAGTGAACAACGTTACGAAAGTTTACCTCTATAAAAAATCTGCATACTAAACCAATAACCTTTCACCTAAAATATGCAAAGTTTTCTCTAAATCTCTTTTTAAAAAATTCTAAATATTATGTATTTAAATGGCTTCTTTTGCATGATCTTTAATGTGGTATGAGTTCAAATTCCCTACACGAACAATGGCACAGCTCTATTAATTCAAAAAGGGTATATACATGAAGGGAAAAAAATTATAACTTTTGACACTTTTAAGCATAATCAAAATGAATTTAACTAATATTAAACTGACACCTGAAAATCTTTTGCCAAATTTCAACAAACTAATTAGAGATATTTTTTAACAATTCCTTCAAACTGGATTCGAACGACACACCTAGGTGTTGAATGTTTGTAAAGACACAAACTTTGCTATTAAATTCTGTAAACACTAATAAATTGTGTTCATAAACTCATTTTTTTAAATAACTTTTTGGACTCGGTTAACCTCAGAAGTTGTAATAACACTAAATATCAACATGAAAAGAAAACTTTTATTACTTAATATTTTATAAGCATTAATACATGGTACTAAGATGTTAGCAGTTTGAAATACTAGAGTTCTACTCATCCGTTAATGACATAAAAACAAGCTACTACCATCTATTATAATAATGTTTTAGAACTGTGTTTTATTAAATATATCAAAAAATGCAGAACCAATCATTTTGAAAAATTCAACAAAGACGTATTTAGACTACTTGCAATGCAAATGCTTATTAAGACATTTAATTATATAAAAGAATAACTAAGCTAAAGCTAGTTGAACTATTTGCTTAGTTAAAATAATTAAATCACTATACAAAAGTTATGAGAAAGTATATTAATTCAAAATATGCTATATCTATATATAAAATAGTTAATAAAAAATAGCAACTATACAATTATAAAATAAAAGTAAAGTTATAATAAACTAAAAATAAAATATCTATAGAAATCAATACCTAAACATTTTAATGCTAAATACTAATGTTATTTTACAGATTATTAAAGGTAAATACAAAAAATTCAAAAGTATCTTAAATGATTTTCCCATAAAAGCAAATTTTCTAATTTGCATTAAAGTAAATTTTATACTTATTCATAAAATATCAACTTTGAAGTGACCAAATAACACATACAGCGTATTTAGAAAATATTAAGTAATGCAAAATTGTACTGGCTGACAGAATAATTGATAACATACTTTAAAAGTAATCAATACAAATAAGAACAGCATCTAAAGCAAATTTAAATAAAAAAAAAAGACTATAGACATTTTATTAAATCAAGTTTAAAAGTTCAAATTGTTTAAAAATAAATTATTAGCATATTATGTAAGAAAAGTAAAAATTATTAAGTGTTGAATAACAATTAAACAATCAGCAGAATATTAATATTGGAAAATGTTTAAATTAATGAACATAAATTTTAAAGTATTCATATTATAAAATTGAATTGAACAATGACATATTATACAAAATCTACTTTATAAATTAATACTTTTAAGATATATAAATATCAATGTATTCATATTAGTTCAACCACTTAAAAACTTAAAATAAAAAGAAGATAATGAATAACAACATTTCATAGACATATTTTTATAAAATATTTGAGAAAGTAATAATATTCCATTCACAACAGATCTACGAAGGTTAAATAAATATCCTTTACTATAAAAAAAGTAATAATGCATAACATAGTAAAAGAAAATAATTAAAAAGAATCAATAATTAAGTTTGAAACAACCTGGTTACTAAATTCTAAAACAATTACAGCAATATTGCTCATCAGTAAACTTTTTCAATTAAATATTTTCATCTTAAAAACCACTGAAAAAGAGAGAAAGATTACAATTATTGACATCTGAATCAAATGAAGCCGATCACTTATTTCTGCTAATATTTCATTATACTACTTGTTTAAAAAGATGTCAGTTAATTTAATTAGGATCATTGGATACATTTTTAACTTTAAATTATCTTACATGAAATAAAGTGCAGTGAATGTATACGTTTTTGTGAAGAAAAAAAATTATTTTAGATTTTTTTTGTGTTTATAAGTGTTTTGAAGTCCCCACATACCAAAACACTTTAAAAAAGTTGTTTGTACGTGTAAGCAATAGCAGCTACTTGTGAGTACGAAAAGCGAGGTGATAGGAATTACAAGAAAATTCAAGCATGATGGTGTAATTAAATAGTTAATAACTATAGTAAAAACTGCATTTCCTGTAAATATACAAACAAGTAAAACTGAGTCTTTTATTATCCTATATTTCACATAGATTAACAAAAAGTAAAAAAGACACCATACAAAATATTTGTTAATTGAATAAGTTAAAACCTAAGTTATATAAAGAGAGATATGAAATATGTTATTTTTCTTTAATATACCACAAAAATAAAAAATACAGTACACAATAAAAGAGATTTGACATTTTCATTTCAATAAAAAAGACTGCTATATAACTATTTCTACTACAAATACAGATTCTATAAAATTAAAAAAGCAAACATTTCTATATTTATTAAATAATGTAAAATACTTTAACTTAAAAGAAATGATAAGTACTTTAAACTATACACAAGGAACACATAAGGAAAATGATGATTCCTAAAAACAATTTTAATTCTTTGTATCTATAAAAAGTAGCATAGAAAAACTTAATTTAAAAATTCTCCAAATTAAGTTTATTCAACAAATGAAGACTACCAAACTTTATATCATTTAAAAAAATTATAAAGAGTACTTGCAAAAGGCTAAAATTATTTTAATCACATTTCCTTTCTGATCAAAGTAAAATTATAGAAACTAGATAGTTTATAAGTATAGATGGAGAAATTGGTTTCATTTTAGAGATGAAACTTTTTTGTATACGATATTCAATCAACATTTTTATTATGCTGAAAGAAAAAAAAATGAATATATAAAACCTTAAATTTGGAAAGAAAAAATATAAACTACTTGTTATTTATTTATATATTTTAAATATAAGAAACAATTTAAATGTTTGGTCGTTTTCCATGAAAATGTTTATTTATATTTTACCATTGCCATTCTCAAAAACTATCCTATCAACCGTTAAAAAAAAAAATATGTTGTTAAGCTCTCTGTGAGTTAAACTTAATTTTTGAACATCTCTCACATCTTTATTTCATAAGGAAAATAATTTTGTCTTGCTACTATCCTAATGAATAAATTAGAGGAAAAACAGTACAAAAATGTGCAGGAAATAAATATTTTTTTATCGTGTGAGTGGCAACGTTTTTCTCATTTGTTTTGTAATGTTTGTTGTTTGTTTCTGCATGCTGTATGATTGTTCGCTGAGAGGTTTTGCAATCAAACTCTGACTTTTGTGAGGTGTGGTTTTATTACACCGTTGTGGAAAGCGCGTCACAGTTGTGCTGCTATTATGTGTGTCACTTTTCTCCTGGACTACACCGATGATTTTTCACTTCCTGGGACTCGCACTGGACAGCCAATTTGGGTGTGAGCTTATCTGCTTCATTTTCGGATGAATTATCTCCCAACAAATCATACGAGTGATCATGTTATTCGATAGAAATGTCAAAACCACAATATGCTGAGTGCAGTCGCTCGGTTTCGGAGGGCGATTTAGTTGGTGTTGACAGAAAAAGACAGAAACACTTCGAGGATAACGAAACCAACATCGATAAGCAGGTTTTTTTCACTTTACCGCGATGGATGAGCGGCAGGAAAAAGCGGAACAGAATAAAATACGTCAAAATCGACGTTCCTTTTTCGTCTCAAGATGAAAAACTCATCCTCCAAAACAACAAAAATGGCTCCTCAAAGAATTACCAGAAAGAAAGATATGAGGAAAGACCAAACACTTTCATTCACAAACTTTTCAGAAGCAACTCCTTCTTTTCCAACACTAGTTCAAAGAATGCAAGGAAAAACTCGCCAAAAGTTCCTACTTCACCTACCTTATTCGCTTCAAACTCGGACGTCCGAAGCAACAGCGCTTTTAACTTCAACTCGTTCGACTGTCAAGAGTACTTCAAGGACAAATGTCCCGCAGTGTACGGCATCAAAAACCACGGCAACACCTGCTTCATGAACGCAATCGTTCAATGCCTCAGCAACACGGACACTTTTGCTGAATATTTTGTGATGGACCACTTCAAGATGGACTTGGGCCGCAACAAACGCCATTCGAAGAGGTATGGTACGCGGGGAGAAGTCACTGAGCAGTTGGGAGCATTACTTAAGTCGCTGTGGTCTTGTCAGTATTACGCAAACATATCGAGCAAGTTCAAAAACTGTGTTGCAAAGTACGGGACTCAGTATGAGGGTACCGATCAACATGATGCTCAAGAGTTCTTGCTGTGGTTGTTGGATAAGGTACATGAGGATTTGAATGTTGCCTCCAAGGAGAAATACAAAAAGACTAAGGTAAAGTCTAAAGTTAAAATTATTCTAAATGGTATTGATTTATCTATAATTTTATTAAGCTTTATTATAACAATGCACTGTCAAATATCAAATTGTCGCAAATGCCAAATATTTAGTAAAAAATTTGTTTTTTTTAGCATAAATTGCTTAACTTCAAATAATTTAGTCAATAATATTATTTGATTCTTATACCTAGTTGTTGGCACTATTACTATGGTTGTATGTCAAGAATGAGCTAGCAAATGCTCAAGCATGTGCATTTGCCAACATCTGCGAATTGAAGAAACTATTTTTATTGCCAATTGTTCTTACTGCAATAGTTAAGTTTATATTTCCATTAAATGCATTTTTTAAATATTATTTTGATACATCCAGCTTTAAAAAAATATGTCAACGCTTGAATTAAAAAAAATATTTCAACATAAAGTATTTTTATAAATTTAAAATATATTCACATTGCTGGTAAAACTGGAGAGTGAAAGTGCATTAAATGATCCCCCTTGGCGATTTTTATAAAAAATAGCCATAATCCCAACAGCAACACTTTCTTGGCAATAAAAACTGATTTGTTACCAAACAAAACTAGACCATTTTTCACCTACAGGGTTACTGAAAAAGGTAACCATATTTGGCGAAAAATCAGTGTTACTGTTCAATGTATTATAACCAACTGGAGATCCACGAATGACTATAAACATCATACTTTGAGGGTTAAACAAAGCATCTTCAATAACAGTTCTTCTGATGCTTTGCTTTACCATGTCTTCTGATGTAATTAAAAATGTCTTAAGATGTAGTTAAAAAAATAAGTAATGTACTTTTTTTTTTCAAAAAACATGTTATAAAATATTGTTCACTGTTTTCTAAACAAATGAGATGCATTAATCAATGGTTAGATTCAATTTCAACAACATTAACGTCTTAATTGTGTTTTGATTTGTATTTTTAGTATTCATTTCAAATTGTTTCCAATAAATCAACATTTTACTCATTCTTGAACTTCGGGTTTCCGCACTGACTGTTCCATCAAAATTTTCTCATTCGTACAATTATATTCTTCGTCTAAGAAAAAGTTATGTTGTAAAAAGCTGTTTGTAAAAAACTTAGTTTCTTTTTCATCTGACCATGATTCAGTATTACAAAACAGTTTTCACTGGTCTCACATTCAGGATAAGTCCCAAACAATTCCAATGGCCCATTGTGTAGTTCTAGATCAAGGATGTTCCAACCAATCATAATTATTACTTTATCTCACCCCTGTGTCTATCATTTCAGGGAACGCATGGTCGTACAGATGAAGACATAGCTGCAGAAATGCTGGCCAATCACCTGCGATGCAACAGCAGCTTCATTCATGACCTTCTTCAAGGTCAGATACGTTCATCCCTGTGCTGCCAGGGATGCGGCCGATTCAGCAACACCTTTGACCCTTACCTCTGCGTTTCTCTGCCCATCCCCCAAACTCACACTGTGCCAGTTTTCTTGCATTTAGTTTTTCTAAATGAAAAGATAAAGATGGTAAGTTCGGTTTTATTAGATTTCTGTCGCACATCTGTCGCTTTTTGTACATTTTTATTTAAATCATTCTGTTGCATCCTCACAAAGCTTGAAATTCACTTTTAACCCGCTCCTTAAATGTGATATTGATTTGATTCTTAGCGTATTCTCTTATGCTTTCGTTTATACAAAATTCAGTCTAAATATTGGTAAATATTAAATAAAAAATATGATTTGGTATTAAAAATTTCTCTTGTGTAAGAAATGAAGAAGATAAATTATAATAATAATAAATTCTGACCAACTACAAGCTCTAAGCCCAACAAATTTTGTCCTGTGTAACATATCTTATAACAATCCCCAATGTTGCCTTTTAAAATTACTTGCTCCTGAAAATTAACTGCCTCTTCAAGCAAGCTATTCTATTTGTCTATTTCATCTACTATAAAAATAATGTTTTCTACCTTCCTGATTAAGTTGTGATTTTGTATAACTTGTAACCATGATTTCTTGTCTTGATTGACTATATGCTCTAACCATTAGCATAATGCTCTAACTATAAGTGCTATAAAAGTGTGCAAATTGTTGGCTTTGATAATATTCGGATGACATATTTGGTATTATTTCACAACGAAATGTGGCATTTTAAATACTGAGTTTAAAAGTGGATTTTAGAATTAATATTTTTTGTTAAAGTATTTGTTAGTAAATGTAAATTGTGGAGATAAAGAATTTTACTAAAACTTGTATGGAAAAAAAATTGTCCTTTTCCCTAAAATCCTGTCAGTAGACTTAATTTGTAATTTATTTATTTTTACAAACAAAAACATACTTCAATTGATCATTTATATACAATTACCATTTTGATTGGTATTATTTATTTTTACATACATATGCCCATATAATTAATTTTTATTTATAACAATAAATATGTATTTATGTACATTTTTAAAAATACAAATGTCAAAACATATATGCTATTCTTCCTCTATGCAGTTTTCTTCACTTATTTATTTTCTGTGATTATTTATTTAGACTAAAGTAGGATTGTCAATTGATTCCCAAGCAACTGTTAGCGATCTTCGTGAGAAATTAAAGGAGAATTTTGGAACATCCAAAGATAATGTAAGTTATCTTAATTTTTAAATGTTTATTTGTTACATCTTTCAAACAGATAAATTATAAATATAGGTTTAGGTTGACAATAGTAGTTTAAATTTATTAACAGAATTATTTATCGGTGGTTTTAAAAACGAAAACATATCACAGTCAAACACTGTTATTTCGTTCTCATTAGGGATGTTGAAATTTCTTTAATTTTAGTAAGAGGAATTAATATTTGTTTTATGTTGTAAGTAAAGATAAAAGATTTTGTGGTTATTAGAAATTTTATTGTCGATAAATGAAATGAATTAGACATTAATATCTTAAAAGTATTATTTATAAGATATAATTAAAACCTTAAAACTTATTTAAACTAGAAATCATTTGATATATATATTATCGTGTTTAATGTAATATAATTTCACATTATATAAACAAAAAAATTTAATTGGTTTGAAACAATATCTAACAAAGTAACAATAACCTGCACTTATTTTGCATTGAACGATATTTCATAAAAGGTGATTTCTACCTGAGAAATATTCATATCAATGTTTTATAAGACTTTAAATTTATTTTAAAACTTTCAAAAAATATCTTAGTAAATAACTCCTTATTTTCTCATTCTACAAATAAGTTAAGGTATCATTATGAACTTTATCTCTTTCTTATAATTCTTTTACTTAATAATCTGTTCTTAAATCTTTTGTAGCTTTCCGTGATATCACTGCAATTGGAATTTATTTCAAACAATTATTAGAAAACCTTTCTATAGATTTCATTAGGTATGATGCATGTCAGACATGTGTTATGTTTCATGTTGTGTTAGATAAATGCATGAAATTTGCTTTAATCATGTCAGGGTTCTGAGGAAAGCTGTTGATTTAAAACATTTTTTAATAAGCTACATGTGGTATGATGGTAGAAACACCTTATTAATTTAAATGAAATTTTTAGAAGTGTTTATGTCTGTTTGTTAGTGTTTTAGTTTCTTTTTTATCATATATAATGTTGTTGAAGAATATTGCTTACTTAATAGTCTCATCGGGTATAGTAGACAGTAGTGTTCACATAGTTTTAAAAAAGGGCAGGGGGGATTTGTCAAAAAGGGCACTTTTTGTTATGTAACAGGGCAAAGGGTACGATTGGGATACCAAGGCAATCCGACAGACCTACGTTTTTGCGGAAAAATATTTTTTTTTAATTACAGGGCGCAAAGAAGAAATTGAAAATAGGCAAGGCACATTTTTCACTTCTAAAAAGGGCAGGGCGCATCGGCACTTACAAAAAAAGGGCAGGGCGCAGCGCCTTTTGAAAAACGCATAACAGGAACACTAGTAGACAGTATAAAATCTGGAATCATCAGGACTTCAGCGATTCTGGATTTTGGAAATACCAGATTTTCAGTCTAGTCTCTCTGTGCAAAATAAGTCTGTATTCCGGTTCAGAACTGAAATTTCCCTTAAATTTTCTTTAACATAGATACGAAAACTATTCAAAGAAATAGCTAAATTAGAGAAAAAAGCACTGATAGCTGTTATTTTATTGAATCTAGAATGCATAGAAAATGAGTAATGTTTCTCTAGGTTATTTTAGCAGAATTGGCATTACTTAACATTTCCCACATGAGTTTGTCCATTTTGGGTGCAAAGAAGCTATGTTAACTTTGCAAAGTTTAATGGGGGGGGGATACAAGTACAAATTTAAATTATATGAAAGATAATAAGTACTGTTAATAAAATCAAGGGAAAAAATAAGGCCTTTTTTTAAATTAATAAATAATTTTGTCATAATTTAGTATTTTAACTAGATAAGCCAAATGAAAAGTAAAAATATTTTATTTTCTGAAAATTGTTTTCTTTATGTCAATTTAGAATATCTAAACTTTTTTTTTTTACAATTCTGCAATTCGAATTATTTACGTATCACAAAACAACATGTTTGAACCCTTTTTTTAGGAATTATATTTTAATAATTATATTTATATTATTAAAATGCTGTATTCATATTTTCAGTTATTGCTGTTGGAGATTGCCAATGGCAAGTTTCGTCGAACATTTAAAAATTCTGACGTAGTTTCTGACTTTCAAAATAGCCAAGGCTTGTATGCTATAGAAACCCCAGCCAAAAGTAAAAATGTCAGCATGGAAAGTGAAAATATTTTGTTGATTATTATTAATAAAGTTCAAACTGAAGAGGAGGACTATGAAGTGTAAGTGCTGTTAATTTTACTTTTATTAATGCTTCCTACATTTTTTAAAAATCTCATACAAGTTTTGTCAACTTTCAGAAACTTCTTATATTTATTAGTGCTTAAAAAAATCTTTAATTAATCTTGTTAAAATGATTATAATTTTATTTTAAAATAAAGCACAATACCAAGAGATAGAATCTGTATGATTGATGTGATTCTCTAACCAGGTGTGATATTAATGCACACTTTCTTTAAGCAAATAACATTTTGAGAAATAATTATTAAACAAATTATTTTGTGCACTATTTTACAACAAAATAATAGATTTTCTTTCGATTTCAATTCAAGCATTAATGATTTATTAGCATTAATACTATTTTCTATAAAGTAAAAAGAAAACAAACCCTGTTAAAATATAAATTTAGTTTTCTATTCTTTCTAGTTAAAACAAACCAATAAAAAGTTTGGTTTTCAGAATCTTTGAATTCCTAGCATAACAAACTAACTTAACTAACTAACTAACTTAAGCGTTTAGTTTTAAAATATTTAATATAAAAAATCACCACTAAAAATTTGAAAACTATATATTAAAAAATTATATATATATATATATATATATATGCTTTAAAAAAGTTTTAGAAGTATGTGGTACTAGATCGAATTCCTAGAAATCTACGCATTCTGTAAATCTAGTAGGACCCCTAGGTAGGTCATGGGGATCCTTAGAGAACTAGTAGTATATAAATATTTCACACTTTTATGTTTAGTTAACTGTAGTTTATTTTTTTACTTTACTGTGCATTTAATAGACATTTTTTAAGTATTTTTTATTACATTTCTGGTTTAATTTGTTCTGAAATTCCTCAATTTATAGTTCTAATTTCTTTTGCAGTTTATGGAGGCCGTTTGTTGTAGAGCTATCCAGAGAGGCTAACTATGAAGAGCTTAAAAAAGAAGTTTTTGAATCTATGAGTCATCTATTTAAAGACAATTCTGAAAAGGTTTGGGGTGTATTTATTACTAACACTTTTTAACTTTCATAAATCGAAATTCTATTCCATTGATATGAATTAATGTTAATTATGTTCATTACCAATTTATTTCAGATTTAATATATTTTAACCCAATGTATTTTTTAACCCCTTGAGTATGTGATACAACTTTGGTGACCTTATTGAATATTCAGAATTATGGTTGAAATCACTTATAGTACATTACTTTAAGATAAAAACTCATCTTATAGAACATTGCGTTAAGAATATTAAAATACATATACAACGTTAAAACCACACAATAAAAATACATAAAATCTAGACATGTTTCAGGATATAAATCTCCCTTCATCAGCAGAAATGAAAAGTCTGTGTGCAAAGCAAAATGAAAATAAACTCAGAATTGAAAGTCTTGACAAAGAACAAAAACTATCTCAATCATTTGGAGTTAACTATTGTGTGCCAACAGGCAGGAAATACCGGAATTGCAAAGGTTCATTGACAATCGAATCAGTATTGCTAAAAATGTGAAAAGCATCCAGGAAATCAAGTTCGACTGGAGATTTGGGTTTGCTAATTAAACATTGGTTAGAAATTTAAATATATGATTTTGTTCCCGAGACTGCCTGGCAGTAGAGAATTTTCTTGGTTGAAGTTCTTTTTTTTATATTCAGTCTGGTAATTTTTATATGTTTGCTTACACAATGTTCAAATCATGTACATATATGTTTCAGAACTGTTTGGCCTATGTATCTCCTACAATGATATCCAGATTTTCTGAACTTTACACAGTAGTTTTCCCAAGTTAGACATTGTAAAAATCTCGTTTCATTGCTAATTTGGTGCCAATTCTTTTGACTTTTATGAACTTTTTTTGCCTTGATTATTCGATTAGTAGTAAGCAATAGTTTCCAGAAAACAAGTTTTACAAATAGTATCAGCACTTGAGTTTGTGTTCTTTTTATTTTATATAAAAAATCATTTGTTTTTAGATATTTTAATTTAGTAGGGATGAACTTCTGGAGTGAATGTTACATACTTATTTAAAATTTTTATTCTAGAAAAATTAGCATTAGTTAATGTGTTTTTTTATTAAAAAATATATCTAACTTTAGATTGTGTTTATCATATCTAAATATTGATGTTTTTTTACGAAAATATTTTTATAGGATCTTCAGGATTTATTTTCATTTTGTGTTGTGGGTGGAGGAGCTATTAATGAAGAGATATGTTCCTCGGTTGACATGCCATTATATATGCCTGGGATTGATAAAGTTCTCTTAAACTGCCATTGCAATATATCGCATGTGAAAATTTTCATTAATTGGAAAATTACCGCCAAAGAACTGTAAGTTAAATTTAGTTTATTGATTTGGAACAAATGTTAAATTTAGTTTCTTGATTTGGAACAAATGTTAAATTCAGTTTATTGATTTGGAACAAATGTTAAATTTATTATATTGATTTGGAACAAATGTTAAATTTAGTTTATTGATTTGGAACAAATTATAAATGAATAATGTTTTCTAAAAAATTTGTAAATAATTAACATTTTTGACAAATTTTGTTTTTAGGGTATGTACAAAAAAAAATTAATTGTGCTAGAATAAAATTTTTATAAAACTAAAATGTAATAGCTTTGAAATTTGTATATATAAGTTTTGGTAATGCTAGTGTTTTTCAGGATTTAGTTAAACTGTTTAATACTTAGTTAGCATAGCTTAAATATTGGATAAATAAATAAATGGATTGGCATAATAAATAAAAAATTTAGATAGATTTATGTATATTTTAATTCATAGTATTTCTATAAATATAAATGTCTATATTGTTTTGTTGTGTTATTATTTTCATCGATTGATCAACAATACCTCTCACAAAACTTTATTTTGGAGGATTAAACAGGATAGAATTCTTCACCAACTCGCATGGTAAACTTGGAAGTTTCCACAGTGACAAACAGCAAGCCCTCTTACCATAGGCGTAAACTTGTATTGGGCCCATGGGCCCGAGCCCCCCCAATATTTTGAAAACCCGGCTGAGCCCCCCCAATAATTTCGAAGTTCTTATTTACATTATGCAGAAAAAAAATTCCCTCTATTTTTATTTAAATTTTCTTTATTATTTATTCAACATGTAAGGAACATTTAGCAACTATGGTAATCTCCATCAACGAAAGCATTTATTTGACAAAGACCTCTACCATCTCTCTCCCTCCCTTTTCCAGCTGTTGGGCAGTTGTTTTGGGGTGCCGTCTCGCCTCTTCTTCCACCGCCCCCCTCTAGTGTCCTTCCCCTACCCTGTCTGCTGGGGACCTATCGTAGGGCTTAGCCGAAAGGCCTTCAGCAGAAAAATTTCCCACATGTATCCTTTTCAGAAAAGAGCAACAAAATACGCCGACTTTCAGGAACACACACGTTCCATGAAATGTACATTGATTGAGCGACAGTTCTTCACACAAACAAACGCATTCCCTGTCCAAAGTTAATGTAACACCCGTTGCGATAACCAGAGCAAGACGTAACTGGATTGTGTGCAGGTGTGCAGACCTCGACCAAAGCCCTCCAGGTCTTGTCCTGAGGGTTCCCAACACTGAAGCAGTACTGGCTCCGAAGAAACCCGAAGGCTCGAGCCATCAACAAGTAAAGGAATGTAACAATCACAATAAGGCAGCAAGTGTGTCCCCCCCCCCCCCTCACCGCATTTGGGTTATAGGTTTTCAAGGATGATGGCAAAGTAATTCTATGAGCTGATAAGTTCTAGTTCTAGTCTAAAGTGCCCTTGCGCTTGTATAATTTTGTTAAGCGTATATATTTGAGAGGTGAAAAATGTATATGAGAAGAAAAGTTCACAACTTACGGGTTGAAAACAAACTTAAAGTAAGAATCTTTTCATTTATATTATAGTTTTTAATGCTAATAGTTGGTGGTAATTGAAGAAATTAACTTTTTCAAACTTTTATATATTGTAACATTGCTTAATCATATAGATTCCTATATGTTACTTGTTTTGTAGCCAGGAAAAATCCTTTCTTCATTACGTAATTTTATATTTTAACTAAAGAAATCTTTGTGGTATATAATAATGCGTGAAGAATATTTTTAAAAAAATGTCAAAATTTTTTTAAAATAAAAAGTATTTCTGTATTGAAAGTATTGTATTATTTAACAGAAAATCAAATTATCGAAAGTTAATTAAACGAAGTATAAATTTTGTAAACAATTTTTAACATTAATTAAAGTACTTTAAATACATTTTGCATTCAATGATCTTGTAAACATTTAAAGTGATTGACAAAATAAAACCGCGGGCTATTTTGAAATGGCGCTCTCACTCTAGGAGAAATTCGAATAATATTTTTAGAGTTATTTCGTGTGATACATTTAATTGGATAATTTTTTTTGGAAAACCGAGAAACTCTCCAAACGGAATTAGTTTTCGTCATAAATTTATTGTGTGCTGTTGTTTTGTTATTTAAGTTAATATTAAAATTGACCGATTCGTATGTTTAAAAGAAAGGAGGATTGCTTTAATTTTCAAAAAATAAGTAAGTGTGTTCAATTCTTTTCGTATGTAATCATTTCGTAAAAATTTAAATGAAACTTTGATTTCAGTAGTAAATAATAAAGCATTTCCGTTCATGTATGGTTGTGGAAAAGGGGGGGGGGGGGGGGAAGGGGAGAGATTCACATGACTTCGGCTGCACTAACATTTTTGACCACGTAAGTATTGTCATACGCAGTAACATAAACAATTTTAAGCACACGCACGTATCGTGTGATAATGTCACATGCTCTTAACGTCGATTTATGGCACCGGGCAATTGTGATCTACGGATTTCGACTAAACAGGATAGCAGTTGGTACTCCGTTCGAGAAGTCAATTATGGTGCTTATAGGCAAACCTTGGAGCAGTCGATTATGACACCTCACACTCAAATGCTTTGGTATGTAAAGAATAATATGTGTCAAACTACTGGTTCACACACGCTAGAGTAATTAGTATAATTTCTTACTTAAGTTCAATTGTAGCTTAAATTATATTTTTTGGGGAAAGAACCTATAATACAACATAAATTCATGCAGGACAGAAAATCTCTTTTCCTACATGTGCGTTAGGCAATATATGGACAACCCCTCGCACCATCCGGGAAAATTTTCCTCCTCCCGGTAATTTTGGAAGCTTTTGGGGTGCTTCCCAATATAAGTTTTTATTTAACACTTATTATTCAATATCAAAACATCATTATACGTTAAAAAGAAATTTACAAAACATTTTCTATTTTGTAAAGCTATCAATTAAAAAAAGGGAAAATTGTATTGCACTAGAAGGACATTTTTTTAAGCTGAATGATATGGCATAGAATTTTATACATAGTTTTATAATGCAAGAGGTATTGAAAATAAATAACAAAACTATTTTCTTTCTTTTGCCTATGCACATTATGAAAATATTTTTAGGCACCAGGAAATATTTTCAGCTACAGGCCTGCCTTGAGGTTAAACGATGTTGCGGCCCTTTTTGAACATTTTAAAACAATTTAGCACCCACCAAAAATTGAGCAAATGCCTTTATTTGAAACTTATAATTTTGAGCCCCCCCAATAATTTTGATAACTTTACGCCTATGCCTCTTACACAACCAATCTCAGGCTATTTGACAAGGGCCTAATCTGTTTCTCTTAAAATATATCCTGTCTACTCATCAAACATTTATGGCTAGCTGCCTGGCCAAAAGTCCAATGCCATCTGCCGCATCCACACTCCAACTAATCCTGTTCTATCTTTTTTAAAGTGATTTAACCCCCTTTTGGTCAGCGTTGCATGCCATACTCCCAGCATTGTCTGGCCTCGAACAGGCCAGACAATGGACATGAAAGAACAAATGGAAGATTATCAGGATAGAACAGATAGAAACCTACGAGTTGAACAATTAAAATTCAATGTAGAACATACAAAAAAGGCGTTTTTGTTATTGTCAACAGAATATAACAAATTTTAGGGTAAAAATATCGACCAAGAAACGATTAAAAGTCTTTGCGCAAGAAATGACAAAGCGACCGGTGAACTTCCTAAAAAATTCTCTGCAAGTTTACACCTCCAAGTTGCCTATATGAGAAATAGTTTATTCATGAATTAAAAGATAGTTTTAACATTATACACATGCTTTATAAACTAAATATAAAACCATCAGAATATATATATATTTTTAAATATTGAAACTATTTCTAAAATTTTTAACAATCTTATTTTTTTTTAGGTTACAAACAGAGTGTGAGTTTGTTGAAGAGCATTCAAGTGTTGCTACTTTGTTAAACTCTAAAAAGCAGTCAACTGATGTTACATTGCATCAATGTTTTGACCTTTACTTCAATGCAGAAAAGGTAAGTGTAAAAGCATTTATAGGTTCTTGTTAACAAAAAAAATTCAATTAATATTTTGGTTACAAAAATTGAGCTTTGAGTTTTCACTGTTTCCTCGAATTTTGAAGTTCCCTAAATTCCATAAATATGGTGTTCTGTGTCACACAACTTCTTTCTCTCCTGTAACATTAAAAATCAGTTAGCAATTTTTTTAATTTTAATAATAGAGCAACAACCTTCCATTTTAAGTGTGTGCATATCTATGTTGATACAGTAATTTCTCTAAAAGTACTTCAATAAATTATAAATCAATTTCAGTACTTGTTTAATGTGTTTATTATTGTACAACTGCTGAATTCAAACAGCATAAATTCCTAAAACCAAAATTGGACAACAAAACCAGAACAGTATCAATAGTGAATACAAAAAAGGAATTTTACATAAAAATAGACATTTTCTAACTGTAGAACCTATTAAGCCATTCTTACATGAAGTTCATTTATATATCAATTGTAAGATCAACTCAAAATTGGTCAGGATGAAATTGTTAGTCATATTTGAAAAAAATCTAAAAGGACAAGTTCAACTAGGACATCTCCCCTTTTGGAATGTTTGATGTTGAATGATTCATAGAACTTAACTTTTTATATAAAAGCAAACCTGCAGATCTGTATTTCAATTTCACAAGTATTAACCACTTTATTTATATTATTTTTTTACACAAACATTTTAAAATACTTATTTTTTTACTAAGCAATAATGATATAAATACTTATTTAAATTTATCATTCACTTTCTATAGCATATTTTTTTTCTAATTAGTTTTTGAAACTTAGGAAATAGAGCTTCCCTTATATGTTTGAATTTTCCCTTATCTGTAAATCATTCTAATAAAAACAACAAATAATTACTCTTTCTAAAAGTGTTCATAAAAAAATTCTCTATTATTAGTCTTTAATTTTTTTTTAGTTGGGAAATGAAGATGCCTGGATGTGTTCTAATTGCAGTCATCGCTTACCATGTGTGAAAACTCTGAGTTTGTGGACGATACCTGATGTTTTCATTGTGCATTTAAAACGATTCAGACAGGTTAGTCAACTTGCATTAGGTAAAAGATAAACATATTTATTTTAAATTATATAATTTAATAAAGTAAAATAATTACAAGATCTCATATATTGAAGTATCTAATCATAAAATATCATTAAAACATTTTTGTAATATTTTAATTATGTATTTTCAGTTTTTATATTTCTTCTCTAAATAGCAATAATTAATTGCGTATATTATATTGCTCCTGTAATTTTCCCATAAAGTGCTTGAATGCTTTGAAATTTAAATATTTTCTAACTATTGAAAAATATTAGAAGAAAAATTAACATAAGTGTGTTCTAACTGATCTCTTTGTCTAACTGTCTATGATAAATTATTAAAAATCAAATATCTTGTGTCATTTTTTTATGTGATTTTTTATTATGATTAGCTATCATTAAACTTGACTCAAACTTTTAAACTAAAAAAATATTATATACATGCATTGTTGGCTTTTTTACAAATAGTCTCATTAACACACTACTATTTTAAATTATTATTGTTTCTTGAGATCTAGTAAATGCAGATAGTGTAAATGTAAATATATTACATTATTTTATTTTTGTACCACGCTTGTAACTGATAAATGACAATAGAATCCTTTAACACCACACAATCACATTTTCAGCAAATAATTGAGAGAGAAAATTACTTAGATAGTTTTCATCATAAGCTACTAATCTTATATTTATTTAAATATATTCTTTAAATGAACAAAAATATATTTTTTAATTTTACTGTCGTTTAATGATCTTTTTCTTTACTTCGAATACTTTTTCATTGACATTACATACTATATCACTTGCTGACTTTCACTTTCGTACAGTATATAGTAGCAAAAATAAAAAAAAAATGTTTGTTTATTTAATAAAAGTTTCCCTACCCAATTTAATATATTTAAATTATAAGAATTAATAAACTGATATTTTCCTTTCAGTCTTCTTCTCAACGAATGAAAATCGCAACGTTTGTGGAATTTCCATTCTCTGGTCTGGACATGAACCCCTATGTGGCTGCTAGAAATCAGAATGCACAGCAGATGCATAACAATACGCTGGCTTCTTTGGCCTTTTGGTCACCATGGAAACGATCCAGGTGCCGCCCCTATTCCAGAATAGATGACAATGTGTATGAGCTTTATGCTGTGTGCAATCATCATGGTAGCATGCAAGCTGGTCACTATACAGGTGAGAAAAAAAATTAAAATTCTGTAATACCCTCCATCAAAATTCATAATTCAGAGAGCATTTAATAGATTTTGATTACAGGGCAACAACCTGTGCATATTTCTGCAAAACTACAACATACATTGATTTTAATCAAATTCATTATTTAGGTGGTTTTTACATGATCCTAATACATAAAAACAATAAGATCTTTTGACATGATCTTTATTGTGTTATATGAGACAAAATCACTTTCATTTCGTTAGAATAGGCCCTGTAATAAGTGTCGGTGGCTTCCACATAATAGTAAAAAATTGTAAAAGTTTGACCCGAGATGTATAAGTGTATTGCCAGTTTTCTTAACAAGACACATAATTTTTTAATGTATAAAAGTTCTATATTTTGAAAGCACTTTTTCAAATGTAAAAGATCGAGGGAACATTTAAAAGGGGGCTAATGATAATTTTTTAATAATCAGTTCATATTTGCAATTACTTCATTTTAGCAGGGTTTTTTAATGTTAATTTTGTTTTAAAAAGGTGCCAATTATTGTCATGCATTACTCTGTCTAGATTTTTTTTTAAACTCCCTGAAAACCCTGTGAAAGTCATATAATTCCACTACAATTCCAAGTAAAAACTCTCCCTCAATTCCTATTAAAGATAATATTTTCCTCTTCAGCATATTGCAGAAACCCAATCAACGGCCACTGGTACCATTTTGACGACACCAAGGTCAAGGAAGTTCAAGCGAGTGAAGTCGTCTCCACTGATGCCTACATCCTCTTCTACCAGCGTAGCAGCATGATGTCCCACTCATGCGCCTCCTCCTCCTCATCAGGGTACAGCAGTGCCTCCTCAACATACTCTGTCGGACCAGACCACTGGGCCTTTCAGATGTCCTCCTTCTTTAGGGAGTTCCCCATCACAAGTAAAAGTTCAGACAGCCTCTATGATGTGGGTAAGTGGAATCTAGTATGCATCGGAAATTAGTCAAAACTCAGTTTAAAAACTTTTTTTAAAGTAGTTTCCTTCAAAGAGAAGCCTGTAGACAATTGAAATGTGAAGAAATAAAAATTTCTTTTTTAATATGTTTATAAAGTAAATCCTATTTATTGCATTGGTAGTCACTTTAAATATCAGATACATACACATGATCTTGGCAATCATTTTGACCATGAGATAACGCATTCATCTACAAAGCAAAAGGTGACATTTCCAACCCAGCTTAGTATGCATTGCTACAATACTTTTGGTAAGATATGAAGTTACAAAATAATTATATTGCATTAGGAAAGATAATATATTCACAAAGAATTTTAAGGGGGGGAAGATGCTACATTAGTTGTTAGTGGTTGAAGAAAAATATAGTTCTAATATGAAATTACAGTCTTAGTAACTATGTGGGTAAAAAGAATTTTTCAACAATATATATATATAAAATATACAATATTTTTTTTTAAATCCAAATTCAAACACTATCTATATACTTCCACTGTCCGTAGCATAGTGTGACCATAAAGCTTCAAACAAAAATTACTGAAGTTAGGGGATGATATGCTACTGAAAGAATAACCCATGGACTTTGTATGAACTACTCAATGTTTCCCAATGACAATGTGAAGAAGCAAATCGGAGCAACCATTACCAGAAGTGTATTACATTTCTTGAAAATATGAATTATTAAAAACAATTGCTTTACTATTGAAATGAAGTTTTATTTCATTTGCACACAAAAGTTTTATTTCCTGTTGTGAACTCTTTTTTATGTATGATTTTTTTAATTAAAATTTCAACTTCTGATACCAATTTTGTTGAAGTTGGTTAGTCTCAAGTGTCTATTTTTAGCTGTAAAAAAAATCTGTCACGCAGCTTTTCAACTCACCATAATGTGGAAATTCTCAGTTTGGAATAATTCCTTATAAATTTTGATTGGGTTTAAGATTTATTAATAATTAAAGAAATGATTAATAGTTATTTAAATGGTAATTAAAGAATGCTTATTAATAAGTAAAAAAATTTAAATCTAGGAAAAACTGCATCCTTAGACAGAAGAACCATTGCATCTCACCGCTCCATTGACCGTTCTCTGAAAACGTATTCCACACTGTCACATTCCAGTTCTACCAAAGCTATTTCAGTGAAGAAAGACGTAGTTGAAGACAACCAGACCAGCCAAGAAAGCAAACCCACCAATGAAGTTCCCCCTCCTCCGCCCCCAGCCAGACATTACTGGACAGTAACATCTGTGTGAAAAATGGGTACTTATATTATTTATATATAATTTTTTTTTTCTTTTGTAACTACAAAGGCTTCAAGAAGTGATAGAACACTTTAAAGAAATTAACATAACTATTATAATGATATTTTATTTATTGGAGGGACCGGAAAATAATGTCATTTTTTGCATTAAATTAAAACAAATAAATTTTTAGCAAGTTTTTATTTTTAATCAATGATATAATCAACCTTGTTATCAACAACCTTTTGCCATCTAGTGTGAAAATTTTCAATGCCGGATTGATAAAAATCAATTGGTTTTTAAGCAAAATAACTGAAGATCGCATTTTTTATATCATTGCTTACAAAGTCGCTATCATTGCTTAGAAAGTGTTGTAGCGGTCGGAATAAATGGAAAACCGATGGTACAATCTCTGGCGAATATGGTAAGTGAGGCAATACCTCCAACCCTAATTCATTAATTTTTTATAGAGTTTGTCTTATTCAGAGCGATCTTGCATATTGGTGTTGCAGATTAACGCCTTTTCTGTTGACAGTCGCTGGACAGTTTTCAATTAAAGTTTGATTTACACTCGATCCATTTGTTCACAGTAAGGTCTGCATTTGCAGTTGTCCAGGTTCCAACACTTCAAAATGAACTATTCCGCGAATATTCCACCAAACAGACAAATGCGCCGTTTTGGAATATAAACCTTGCTTATCTGTACTTCGTGGCAATTCATTCGGAGAGAGCCACTGCTTTTTGCGTTTTGGATTATCATAGAGGACCCATTTTTCATCTTCAGTGATCATGCAATCAAAAAACGCTTCTGCAATGCTTCGTCCAATGCACTTGGATAAACATTGCAAATATCTTTGGTAGCAACTATTGCATTACTGGCCTACTAGTATGTTAATAGTCTAAAACCAGCTACGAGGGGCGTTACCCAACCACCAATTAATTGGAGACCGACTGACTATAGTAGAGTATAATATTGTCCAATGTTTCATTTTTAATTTTGATTGCTTTACTTGTAAAAAAATATCAATATAGTGTGATCACTCTTCCTTGGTGCGGAATTCGCTCACTAGATCACATCTTTCAAAAAGTGGTTTATCTAATTTTCTGACTTTCATTACTTTCTGATTTCTATTATTGAAATCCGATTTTTCCGGCAGCTGAATTTGAGCAATTTAAATCAGTAAATGGTAAAAAGTAATAAAAAAATATTTTTTAACATTTCTGACACCATGTTCAAGTATTAGATATATTTAAACAAATTATACTTAAGAAAATAATGCTGTATCCATAAATTCAATGTGTTGGTCCCATAGTGAACAAGATGAAGTACTTAGGTTGTTTATATTTAACAATATATATAGTTAACAATAAATATGCATTGGGCTCACACATTTCCTTCTTGGACCAATTGTTTTAGTTTGTTATTTGCATTGCATGTTCTTCTTATATTATATGAAACTCTTTCTCTGGATTAATATTTAATTATATTTTTTAGTCAAGGGTTCTCTGTCGTTAATATCCATCTTCAAGGAAGGGGAAGGTTTCCTGAACAGCTTACAGCCAAAATGAATAATCTGCTTACATAGAATAGTTAAGGTTTTATAGAAATTTCTACTTTTTTTACTATCTATTAGTTATCAGATGTTTTACCTAAAGTTGCACTTGAATTTATAGATTTTAAATTTAATACATCACATAACTGTGTGCATGTTACTATGTACATAAGATATCTTATTTATAGACTCCAGAGAGTACATTTTAAAGCTATTGAGTGATTATCAAAATCTACTATTTATACTTTTATAAAAATCACTTTTTATGATTGAATGAAATACTCAAAGGATGAAAAAAAATATATACTTCAAATAGTTTTAATGATTTTAATTAAATAATTTTAATGACGAAACGCAGCATTAATAATATCCAGCTGTTGTAATTTGCATTTTGTGCAATAGCAAATATTTAGAATTTAACTTATAATGCTTTTGAATTTGTGCCTTATATATATTTAATATAATTTCAATTGTAAAGTTGCTTAAAATATAAAATTAAAGGGAATTTTCATATTTGTATATAATAATTTTTAAGAAATATTTTTTAAAGGTACTAATAGAAACTGAATTAATTTCAAAAATTAAAATAAATGTTTATTTAAAACGGTATAGTTTTTAAGATTCCATAAATATTTTTTTTTAACCTTCAGCTTTGTTTATTGCTGTATTAATTAACCCCACGGAGCATAATTTTATGGAACAGATCTGTTATATTATGTTACAACTTGTTACAAAACAAGTTTTATTTTAGTAAAAAATAATGTATTAACTTTTTTAATATTTTATATTAGAATTGTTATTTAAATTAAAAATCAATTAAATTAGATTTTAAGTAATCTATAAAAATAAATATTTTGTTAAACAACATGTATATAATTGGACAATCCCATATTCATTAAGGAAAGCAAAGATTTATTGAATGGCAACTTTACTAATGAACAAACACTAATTTTTTTACGCTTGCATGTAAACTTGGAAAATTAACAGTAAAAAATGCTCTGACAGGGTTTTAAGTCTGGCAATAAAAAATAGAAATTCTTATGTATTTGTAAAAACAATTCTTTATTTCCAAACTGTAGTGCATATCATACTTCTTACAATTTTTTTTATTATTATTCATAAAATGCAAGAAATAACTTTTTTGTGAGAATGCTTAAAGATAAATAAAGAATCCTATGAAACTTATAGCCTGGTTTCCCACCTGGCACTTGGCTATAAAAAAATCCTCACCCTATTCACATTTAAAATTCCATGTATACTTTTAAATAATTTTGTACCCTGGTCTTTGATGGTTAGTGTAACTTGCTATTTTTGTGAAAGCTAAAATTATTATTGAAATTTCAGACAAATTACTAAAATTCTTGTGAACTCAGCTCAAACATTAGTGCATAATTTGCACATACACTTAGAGATGTCAGTAAGTTGATCCCCTATTGACAAATAAGGTTTACATAAATATGCTAGAATCCCATTTCTCAACAAAACAATGGAAAAAAGACTACTAACATCATTCTTTGTACTGTGTTAGTATATTTAGCATCATTAAAATTATGAATGCATTCAAATTTTCACAACTACAAATATTTTTTTTTAAACCTTGTATTCTAAAACAAATACAATTATGTAGACATAATTTGCTTATATTCAATATAAAATATTCGATTGATTATATATAATACCACTATATTGAAATTATGCTTTAGCACTATAGGTTTTTGAAACAAAGAATATGTTCAAATACCTCATGTTAACTAAACAAGAAATGTTCTATGGAAAAGCATTATAATATATAACTGCAGCACTAATAAAAACATTATTATTAATGTAATATTTTAGGATTTTCCTGATTAAGACTGCTATATTTAAATGAATATGTTAACTATATATATTTCTATTTATTGTACTTGTAAGACATGAAATAATCAAAGACTGATCAATAACATAAAATTTAGCTCATTTAAATGCAGCTCATTGTTTTGATATTAACTATTTTTACATGTACAGCTTTTTAAAGTTTTGCTTATTGACTGATAAGGAATATATTAATTAGTTTAATTATTAACTATTGAAGCAAAACTTTCAATTATGTGAATTATTTTGTGTGATATGTACTTAGAATATTTAGATAAATTATGATTTGATCGTTGTATCTAATTATGATTTGATCGTTGTATGTAAAGTTTGAACACATGCCTGTCAACTTTTAATAATTTTATAGTGATATACCATTGATATTATATCAATTTATGTTCTAATTTCAAAATTCGCTTTAAAAACATTTTTATATGTAAACTCTCTTGATTTTACAAACCGTGTCATAATTTTTCCCCCTATGCTGTCAGGACCATTGAAAAAATAAACTAAGGAAGTGTCCATCCTTGTTCTATAAGGAATGAAATTAAAGTAACTGTTTGAGCCAGTTATACAGCTTCAATATGACTGCAGTGTGTATATCTTTTATAACTTTGTAATTGTTTAGATATAATTCAATATTGATGATATTACATTCCATATTTCGAGGAGAGGCTTTTCATTTCTTTAATAGGTAAAAAAAAACTTTTTTTTTTAAATCTAATTTATGATTGTGGATTTAATATGGCACCTTCTTCTCCCTAGCACTAGAGAAGACATTCCAAAATCAGATAGGATGCAGATCGTTCATGCTCCCCTCCTAAAACATTGAATACATTTAGCTTCCACAGTTGTGGCTACAGAAATTCTAAAATCACCATGGAATATATTCTTTCTCTGTTTATACTAAAAATTGCAAGATATATTTTACAATGGATGTTTAGTAAAAATAATAGTGATAGGCCATATATAGATGATAGCATAATAAGCATCAACAAAAAATAACATAATATCCCCTCAACGTTTTTGGAAGAAAACCTACAGCCACACCTGAATAGATGTTAAATATGCCATCGACAATAAAGATTGTCTGTTGACTTTCATAGTTTGTGAAAGCCCCCCAAAAAATATTTCTGGACAAGCCGCTAACGTCCTTAGTTTGGTAATTTTGATCACAGGCCCGAAATATTTCCTTGCACATGGTTTGGACATTTTCAAAAAATTCTGATCATGTTTTACATATAGCCAAGATAAGCATGCCTCAATGAAATGTCTCAAGCAAACTATAATTTTTTTCTGCTTGGAGTGAATTTTGTGAGACACTCTCTCCTAAATAAAAAAAAAATATTCACAGACTGTCTCATTCTTTTTTCAAGATATTACTGTATTTTTTTTCTCCCTCTTGTATTCAATTGGATCACAAACATTTCACATAAATGTTACTTCACGTTCCCATAAATAAACTAAGAAAATTTGATATCAGAGAAAAAGAAACATTTCTGTAAATTTTAGTGTTTTATGTTGGCAGGCATGAAATTGATAAATCATTTTGATTCATTTACTTTTAATTATTTTTGTTATATACTCTTGATTTATTGTTTTATTTTGTACATTTTAATGGGATATGGTAAACATATATATATATATTAATCGTTTTAAATACTTGTTATAAATTATGTATATATATCATTCTACCCCACAATTGAAGACTGAACATAAGAAAGGTTGCAAGTGCCATTTCTCTTAACATGTTTTCACATTTAAAAAGATAATTTCATGTAAAAAAATGTGTAGGTGCCATTTTGTTTATTTCTCAAACCCTCCGACAGTTGATGCTGGATACAACTCCACTAAAATGTATGTTACTGAATGTTTAATTTTAAGTACTTGCAACCTGTTTCAAGTGTTTGGTATTCACTTAATGCACTGTATATTGATTATTACATTTATGTTTAGATATTTTATTTTATATAACAAGAAAACAGTTTGAATCTAGTCATAGATATTTTCATCATATACTTTTTGATTGATTGATTCCATTTATTTCTAAGATTTATAATGAAAGTATTATTTTGGTGAAGAGAGCTTTTTATAATATTCTACAAGATGTGCAAGTTCTGTATTATTTCCATGGTCTACACAATGAAATTCCGAAACATTCAAGTCATCAGTGAATTGTTTATATTCGAATTAAATTTTCACATTCTATATTCTAATCTATCCATTTACATTAATAAATGTTTTCTTTTTAACTTACTTTCGATATTTGTTCTTTACCAACAAGGGAACTTATTCTTTAATACTCAAGGGTGGTGCAAGGACTTTTGGTCACACAAGAGAACAGGATTTTGGTGTCCTATTTTTCAAAAAACAAAACTGTTTATATGCATTTTGGCAACTTCACTCAATATTTTTTATTCAACGAATATTTTAACCTGCTTGACTAAAAAAAGTTATTATTTTTTTTAATTTAAAAAAATGACCAACTTTTAAAATATGGAGGAACTTATCAGTTTGCATTAAATTGTTTCATTTTCCGACAAGAAAATAAAATTATAAACCTCTATTAAATAGTAATGAACTGAAAGAAATATTTGAATACTTATGTAGTTTAATAAATAAATTAGTTGAATATAAAAGGATTATATATTGTTGAGTACAAAATTGCTGCTCTAATATTTTTAGTTATATCTTCTCATGAAAATCGTTCAACCCAAGTGACCACTTGCTGCTTATGCCACCCGTTTACAATCAAACATTTGTTCCAAGAGCCACTAGAAACTTTTACATTCTTTTTACAGAACATTTGTTTTTTGTTTATTTCCTTTAAAAAAACTGGGTTTTTTTTTTATCCTGTTCCTTTTGAGAACTATTTTGTATCTTTAGTGAATTATGGCATCTTGTAGAAAGTATCTATTCAAACATAAAATAAGTTTGAAATTATTTTCTTTCTTTTAGTTTCCTTTTGTCAGATTCTTTCCTTTTTTATAATAATTATTTTTAATGCAACCATATGGTTTATTAACGTAGTTACCCTAATTCCTTAAATAATAAGAAATGTTAAACTGAATTATACCCTTTCAAAGCCACCATGGGGTGAGAAAGTACTTAGAGAGGCAAACTGCGCCATGGACTTTTTTTTTTAATAAAAATGAACAACATTTTTCAATAGCTTCAAAGGTAAGAAATGTGTAGAATCATATTATGAATCAGAAAAAGTTGCCACCAATGTGCTTTTTATATGTTTTTAAAGAGAAAAAGTAGTAGCACATTTTACTTCCCATCAGGATAAGATGATTAACCAGAAAAACAAAATTCCCCTATGTTCCACTACAACTTAATTTTTTTTTTTAAACTTGTATACTAAAAGCTGAGGTGCATTTGCAACAAAAAAGCACATGAAAACCTCAAAAAGTGACATTCTCACCCCGGTTAAAGATACACTTTCACAGATATTAAAAATTAAGTAAAAAAAATAACTGTTAAAACTGGCTATACAAAACTATTTTTTTTTTAATATTTTTGCACATTTTTCTTTTTAGTAATTAAGGAATTTTATTTGCAAAATGAGTTTTTGAAGCATTTAGTTTGTGTGCACCAAAATATTAGACAAAGTGCATGTGCCTTCCATTATTTTAATAATGGTTTGATTTAATCGTTTTTGTAAAAATTCAATGTTATTGGATGGAAATGAATTTATCTTTGTAATTTTCAATCTTTTGTTGATAAATAAATTTTAAACCATTTGTGTTTGACATTTTTTTTTAATTAAATTTTAAAACCATATCTTAAATGGGATATTTTCAACAGTACACCTTAATCTGTCATTGATTGCTTTGGAAAAACTTATGTGATTGGTTGGATGCGAATGAATTGTTTATATAATTCAAGTACACAAGTAAGAAGTATTTTCTTTTATAAATAATAAAAGACAAGCAAATTTTGAAGCAGACAACAAATAAAGATTAGTCCAAACAATTAGGACAACAAAAATTAATTAGGCCAAAATACCTAAACTCACCAATGCTAACATGTTCAAAAATCTATACAGTTTTGTAAACAATTTTTATCTTTACATAGTTAAACCTAATGCCTTATATAACTACGGAAAACCCACTCAATGGATAATCTATAAATATCAACTACATATTTTTTTAGAGTTGCATAATTGAATAATTTATAAAACAGCACCTTTTTATAATTAGTTTAATTAAAACAATTGTTTCTTTTATTCATTGTCGGTAGAAGGATTTCGTTGCCAAGAAGCTGTCATCTCTTGGCATCCCTAAAAATACCCTCTCAAAAATGAGGTCACATGCATAGTTTCTTTAAAAAATTATAATTTGTAGTGTTCGCTTTCAATTTCACGTCTTTTCAAATACGCAGATATTTCCAAGACAAACGGGGAAAATGACAAATTTCTAAAGATTAAAGTTGTTACCAATCAATGCTTTTACCCTTAAAATTCTATTATAAAATATTTTTTTGCAACTTTGGGAGGATTTAGCGTTCTGAAAATACGATTTGTCACTGGTCCATGAAATTCTCTTTCTTTTGGATAGGATTTGTTGTATAAGGGGCGTAAAAGGGATCTTTACTACAGAAATAATATATATGATTAGTAAGCACTTTGTGTAATTAATTCGGGATTTTGTAACTAAAAGTTAAAACTACAAATTAAAAAGAAACAGTTCTTAGAACAAGAAAAATATAAAACTTTTTGATTGATAAACTGTGTGCTTAAAGTATTTTTTATTATTTAACAAATCAAATTCGTTTTAACAAAAAGTTTATTTGTCTTTTTAATGTAACATAACTTATTTCTTCTGAGCAAAAATGGGTGATACAAAAGTTATAGGCAAGTTAGATTACATTAAAACAAACATATTTTCAAAGCTATTTGACAAATTAAATTTTCACTACATTTCCTGGATAACTGGAATATGATCCATCTGAAATAAAGATTTAAACATTATTTACACTTGAAACTTTAGATTAAGTTTGGAAGACATATTTGCATAAATGTTTTTATATAATGTTTCCATTTGATTAAAAATAAAATTATTATCATATAAAGTTTATAGTTTGGAACAGAAGTAGAATAAAGACCTTTCTGGTGTTTACATTTTTAGCATAAAAAAAAGTCTTCCAAGGTTTCAAAATTAGTAAAGATGAATTTCACATCATTTCAACTCTAAAAACGTGAATTAATCACCACATGAATACAGAATGGGCAAAACACAATGAAACAAATCGAGAGGAAAAAAATAGTTGCATGCATTTCCAGCGGAAATATAGCAACTCGGCTCCTTCATCAGTCGGAGCACAAGGTACTAGTGGCTTAGCTACATCTTTCATATACAGCTGGTCTTTGACAACAGCTATTTACATGCCTTGGAGGGGTTGGCTGCGAAGTGAAGTAAGTACAATAACAGAGATGAGAGATAAGACTGTTTAAAGTTCGCAATCACTTTGAGTATAGTGTAAAGTGAAAACTTATTATTGGGCAACCTATTTAACTAGGACCCACATACTTGGCTAAAAATTTCACCAATAGTGTTAGTTCTTTTTTTTAATTGGAAAATGAACTGGCCATATGCAAGAGAATGTAATATCTTATATTTAAAATAAAATCCCTAATTTTTGTCTGAGTCTTTTAAATTTGAGTCTGTTTGTACAGTCTTAAATCTTTGACATAGGAATAATTAATATCAGTAAATAGTAGTTATAATCTGAAAAAAATACTAAATGATTGCTCCTTAATTAAACAAAAAGTGATAAAATAACAATAAATTATTTCCTCATTAAAAAATGGTCCGACTACTGATATTGTATTTATAAGTCCTTACTTGGAAAATATGAAATCGTCAACATTTTCTCTTCATTCTTATCGACATGATTGAATATTTTTCAAAATATTACATTTTATAATACAGAACTCTTTAAAATATACTTAAGTTTAAAGAAATATCATTTTTACAGACTAGAATGTAATAGTATACTGACAATTTAATATTAAACAAAAATATGGGTAAAACTTAAGGATACGGGGGTGCTCCTCCAAATTACTTTTCATAGCCAGTTTTAGTGTACAAAGTATAGAGTTACCTTTCCAAGGCCGAAATATCGATGCCACGTAAACAACTAGATAGTAGATTGAAATTAATAAGAGATACGAAAGGAAAAGTTACCCAAAGTCATTTTGAAGACAGTTTATTTAAGAGATGGGCGAGTAAAATTACGAATTTTTGCATGCATGTAAAATAAAATCCACACGCTTTGCCCAGGTGTTGTAAAATTGCATTGAAAACATATTTGTAATCATTGATTCAAGGCACCTTGGAAAATTAAAAAAGCGAAATTCGTAACACTAACACAACAAAAACCGATTTTGTTGACACTCAAAGAAATCTTCAATTTTCCTCCTTGCTGGGCCTCCGCAAAGGGTAACCAGATTTAGCAAAAAATTAGGTGGACCGGGCAATGCATTTGAACCGAAAAAACGGTAAAGATAAAAAGTCAGTCAAAGGGATGGTATTGGAATACTTCCCTTCAAATTAAACAATATTAACTTAATTTTTACCATAAAAACTGTAATTAACACAGAAAAAATTAGTACACTTGCCGTGAATTGCATTTATTCATCCGTTTTGAACTTTGTATTATATATTGGTAAATATTGAAGTACCGCCTTCCAATCGGTTACATACAGAAGTCCAAGTACTCCGGTAGTTCCAAACAAAGCTCCAGATTTAGCCCTTTGTAGCAAAAAATGAGACATTAAATCATACACTTCAAAATTCATAATAAAAAATTTTGCTGAAAAAATTCAAGAATGACCTTAAGTTATGACCCTTTTAAAGCACAATATATAATAAAGTACTAAATGAAAAAAATTAATTTGGTACCAATTCTGTACGAAATATACTTTGCTCTTTCCTGCTAGTCTGGTTAACATTGTTAAATTTTGCAATATTAAAATAATTCAAAAATACCAAACTTCTAAATGCTGTTTATTTTTCTTGCTCTCTTTAGAATGAAACAAGATAATGCTGCCACTTTAAAAGTAAGAATAAATTGTTAAAACAGTGAACATTACTATGGCTAAACTATAGATACACAATTATGAAAAATTATAACAGTTTTGTTGACTTCAAGGAAGCCAAATTCTATAAATTAGTTTTGTAATAGTAAGTAATATTTTACTTTTTAAAATTTCGTGCTCCGCTCGTGAGAAAATTTTATTTTACGCATGACGTCATTCAATATTAAATACATTTATTCTTTTTGAGCTGCTTTTCAGATTTAAATTTCATTCAACTTATTAAATAAACTAATCATCTTAATTTCTTTTAATCATGTTTGTTAATTCTTAAAAAATGTGCAGCTTTTATTCAGATTGGGCTACTTCTGAGCTTTTGTAAACGACAGAATTTGTCAGCGAATTTGGAAAATAGACTTAGTCATCTTTGGCAATAATCTCCATGTTGATGTGCGAAAAAATGGCAGCCGCTGCAGCAGTTCTGAACGGTCGAGATGTTCTTGCCCAACAAGAAAATTTAAATGTGGACATCGTCAAAGAATTTGGTAAAGATTAATCATTTACATAACACTTTCATTTCACCAAGTTTTTATATGCCATCTATACTGTATTCGTTAGGTTCTTGTTATCCAGTAGCTTGAACCTTCTAGAGTGTTCTGTTTACTCTATCATCTCAGAATTGGTTTTGAATATAACAATCGTAATACTTCCTATGAAAACCTTATCAAATAGTTCATTCTCTAAGCTTAAAAATGTCAAATTTAACAATTCATCAATGATTTATTAATTGATTGAATTTTTCACTGTCCTCCATTGTTCTATTTGGTTTTAAAAAGAAAAGTTTTAATGAATTGCCTATCCCTTAGTTTTACTTTTATCATAACTTCCAATGTTAAAATTGTTTTTAAAAAGATGTTTTTTGCTTGTATATGAGGATAGTTTAAGCAAGACATCTTATTTAATAAAGATTACTGTCTTGCTGCTGATTTTAATACAAAACGTAATAATGCTGATTTCTATTAACAATAGTTTTGTGTGTATGCAATGTCAAAAGTGAGTTTTAGGCTAGATTTAAGGGTGCAGACGTAGCATAGGCCATTTGGCTCGCGAGTTTTTTTTTGGCGTATTTTATAGAGGCGATAAATTTATAGTATGGCAACCCAACCTGACCGTGTTGGTATTTTCGATTCTTGTGGCGACTTTCAATCTGGCAACCCTATGACGTCATAGCGCTATTTAACAGCAATTTTTCGTCGCCAAAAACAAAAACGCGCCAAATGTCCTATGCTACATCTGTTCCGATTTAAGTATAATTGGGAAAGGAAGCATTCCACCAGAATATCTTTTGATTGCCAACTTTCTTGCAATAGATCTGGTATTACTATTCTTAAAACTATAATGATAATTAAAAAGAGTGAGTCCAAAACAAGGATTTAAACCTAGATTGCTTCATATAAAATATAAACTTATTTCAGACTTACTGAGAAGAATGTTGTCTGTTCAGTATTCTATTAATCCAACACATTTTGTCAACAAAGTTGACGAACAAACCTCGTATTGTTTCTCGTTTATTACCACGATCAAAATTTTATTTTTCCAGTTTTCCCT
Source organism: Troglohyphantes excavatus (assembly GCA_963932185.1). Lineage (NCBI taxonomy): Eukaryota > Metazoa > Arthropoda > Arachnida > Araneae > Linyphiidae > Troglohyphantes > Troglohyphantes excavatus. The sequence goes on from OZ010675.1 coordinate 43,538,567, forward strand.
GAAGATGTTCAGCCAGATGAGGATGTTATTCGTGTCAAAGAACAGGATCTACTGGATCATGCCAAAATGCTGGCAGATACCGGAAAGGCCAAAGGTATAACAACATTTTCTCAATGTTTTTTTTAGGGATGAACCGGATAGTGGTTTTGCCGGATATCGGATATCCGGCGCACATTACAAACCGGATATCCGAACTGGATTTTGCCGGATATCCGGCAGTTTCTTTTTTATGAAAATATCTTCTCATACACACTAGAAAATACGGAAATCGGTCAAAAATTACGAAATATTTTTTATTCTATAATATTCCCCAATTACTTACCCTTAAGGTGATACCAAGATTGAATAAATATTCAAAAAACTTTTTTATTTACAAAGGGTTAGTCTAGGGTGCTGCTTAGCCAATGGGCGTATGTTTTGTACACTTTAAACTCAATTTCTGAATAATTGTATTTTTACCATATGCTCTTTCATTCCAAACATAAAAACTCAAGTTTGCTTAAACTTTGAGAAATTTATTTTTATTTTAACTTTATATTAGTTGTGAGATGTGATGACCCTCCACCATAACAATTCATCAAAAAAAAATTTAAGTTAAAAACGAGAAAAATTCAAGGGAGAATCTGCACACTGTTAATACATTGGTAGAATTTTCAGGAAAATACTTAAATACCATATTCTTAGCAAAGATAATTGACCGCCACAAAAAAAAATCTTCGCTGTTTTATTCATCCGGATTGGAAAATCGGATATCCGGCACTTTACTTCCGGATATCAGATAATTGCCGGATAGTTAAAAGTCAACCGGATAGTTACCGGATATCCGTTTCATCCCTAGTTTTTTTATAATTAAAAAATTAAGTTGCCTACAATTTTTTTTTTACTTGAGTTATATAAAAATATTACTTTAAAATATCTGTAAATTATTTTATAAAAGAATTTATTATTAAGTAAATCATTTTAAGTATGCATATATTAGTCTAGTGTTCTTTATAATTACTGAATTGTTTTATTATTAACAGTCTGTCTTTCATTGCTTCAGCAAAATATTAACACTTCTCAATGTTATTTTAAGACTTTCTGTACATTATGTAAAAAATGTCAGTTATTATTTATTTATGTTTTCTAATCTCTGGCCTGCTTTAGTATGTTATGCTGATTATGTCAAAATGTTATGTCATAACTTTCCATAATAGCAAACTTTTATATTTTGGTGTATATTTCTAGAACTGGCTGGACTTATTAAAGTGACCAGACCTTTCCTTGGTTTGGTAAGCAAAGCTAAGGCCACCAAACTTGTCAGAGCATTGGTTGACATGTTTCTGGACATGGAAGCATCCACTGGCTTAGAGGTATTTAATATTTCTATAATAAGATTGATAAACCAACAACAAAAATAATTCACATTTTGTATTTTAATACAGGCCTGCCAACCAGTTTTATCAAGTAATAAAACAATTTAGCTATTACAATTTTTTATTTTTTTTTAAGGATTTTAGCATCTTAAAAAAAGTTGGCTTAAGTTTCTTCAAGATAATTGCTTTAGGGGATTGTATTATTATGTAAGTTTTTAATGACCTTACCTAAAAAAAACAGCAGCAAATATTAAAAAAAATGTACCTTTAATGGTGCCTCCCATTTTTATAAAAGGGCTTAAAAAATAACTCCTTGATTGATGCAAATGTTTTTCATTTAGTTCCAACAAAAAAAAAATGCTTGATAAGTACATTAGGCAAACGTTGTCACTAGGATAGATAGGACATCCACGTTTACAATATCATTACTGCTCCACTGTTTAATCTAATATTTTTTATGCTGAAAGTTTTCTAGAAAATTTTGTATATTCATGCTTGATCATTTATATGTTTTAGGTGGAATTGTGTCTTGAATGCATTGAATGGGCCAAACAAGAAAAACGAAACTATCTACGGCAGGCTTTGGAAGTAAGTTATTTTGTACTTTGCATAGAATAGCATTATGCACATCTTAATAGGCTTGCAATATCTGTGAATAAACACATTTCCATGATGAAGTAAAGTATTTTCATAGTTACATTTTATTTGTCTTTAGGGCAACAGTTAGTATTTAAAACTTGTTTTTGAAGCAGTTCTTTTAATAATTTTTTTTTACAATTAACAGTTTATATTTATTCTGAAGATGTGCTTGATTTAGACTCAAAATATTTTTTAATTATAATTTTAGAATATACAAATTGCATAGTTCTAAGTCTTTAAATTTTTACTTTACAAACAATATAAGTTTTATATTTAAGATTCATCCAAAAAAAAGTGTTTAGATAGGTTTAGGCAATGTGATGGTAGTGTATCGAGGAAATACTAATAACCCTGGATCATTTGAAAATGTATACAATGGATTTTCAATAACTGAAATAATTACATATTAAAAAAAATACAGTATTCAAAGTTATTGAGAAGCAGATATAAACAATTTAACATATATTAATGAAAATATACATATATCATGAAGGCAGAAGTTGTCGAAAAAAATAATTCAGATATTTTGGTGATTGTTCTTAGTGTTTTGAATTATATCATTGTATTGATAAAATCTTTTAAACTTCTATTTATTTCATATTTATTTACATATTAATTTGTGTTTTAACAGGCCAGGCTTATTTCATTGTATTATGATACAGAAAAGTTCACTGAAGCTCTGAGCTTAAGTAAGTACTTTTTTTTCTTCTTAGTTCTCTAACTTTATGAAAATGTTGTTTTACACATATCATCTAGGAGTTGAATCTTTTGCACTGTATGTAACAGTAATTTTAGTTCTTTTATAACATTCTATTTTCCTGTATAAAGTAATAAAGTTTATTTTATGTGTGTCCAAATTCAGTGTCAGATTTTAGTTTCAATATATTTTGAAATCACTCGGAGTTTATAAAAATGCTTTTAAAAAACTGGTCAATGCCTACTTGCCAACTAAGTTTTAAATTTACTTTTTATTATTAATAAATTTGTAGGTTATGCTTGATGTCTTATAATGTTGTTTTATTCATTCGTGTTCTAGAAATGCCTTTTAACTTTTATAAGGCTAAATTACTGTTTAACTGTAATGAATTTATTTTATTTACATAATGTGGTAAGTTTATGTTAAAAGTCATTTTTCATATTTTACACAAATTTGACTACAAGGTTTTGTGATGTCATACAGAACAATTTATCTAAATTTATTATTGAAAAAAATTGTACGTATTTGATTTTCGAAATGGTGTTGGTATGTCTTGTGTATACCATCTATCAAAAGTCAATAATTCTATAAAGGCTAAAATTGTTATGAAAGTTTCTGTGCATAAGGTACAGCAGGAATATTAGTGTCAAAATCTAATAATTCAAAGACTGTTGCCAAAAGCTCATTGTGTAGCTATAGTACAATATTAATTTAATCAACCTACTATCCAAAGGGTTATAATTTTTCAAATTTTGACTGATAACTTTTCCAGCTTAACAATTTTGGGTGTGTTGTGCCTATTCCAAATATGTTCGGCTATTGGTATAAAAATCGAGTGTTTGGCACAGCTTGGCCATATTTGGCCCTTGTTAGCTTGGCCATATTAAACCCTAACCAACCAAATGTGTTTGGTACAAAGACATATTTTATTGCGAACAAACGTTATTTATTTTATGTGGGAACATACTCTTTTCAAGTAGGTAAAATCAGATCAAGGTTGTATTGGACTAAGAAGTCCTATTGAAATCCTTGAGTTTATTGACAGGGGGAAATTAAATTATGCACTTTTGTCAAGTTTGATTTTTTACTAAATTGACGTTGACATGTGTTTTATTTTTATGTCTTTGATGCACTATACTACTATGTATTTATTCAGGGTTGCCACACATATTGGAAATGGATAAACTATAAGAAAAATTATTCCTAATTGTAATTTCTTAGTCTGATTTTTTTTTTAAACGAAAAATGAGGAAATTGCTTTTTTAATATTAAGTAGCAATTCTGGATATACTATACAATATATGAAACTGTTTATTTACATCTACAATTCTGCGTTTGAATATTTTTAATTGTTTCGAAAGCCTAAAACATGGTTCGCACGGTCCTTAAAAGTCCTTAAGAACTACTTAATTTAGATGGGCCCTTAATTAAGGGCCCTTAAAGTCCTTAATTTTCAACTATGGTCCTTATTTTTTGTCCTTCATGATTTTTTTTAATAATTCACAAAGGTGGTACTTTTGTGAATCTAACTCGAATTTCCAGGGATTTAAAATTTTCGGTACCCGAGTGCATTAAAAATATCGGAATGTAGAATTCCGGATTATACTTTGACTGTTTTACGGAAGTGTAAATCGGCAGGAAGAGAAAGGTATGAATTGATTGATTCTGCATCAGAAAAGTGAACTTTTGATCCCTTTGGTCCGACTTTTTAGTCAATGGTATTTCATATCACACTTCATTGTTAGAAATCTCGGTACGTTTGTTGTTTTGTAAAGAATCGATATTCATTCTAGAAAAACGGAGAATTTCACAAGAATGTGGCATCTTCAACATTTAGAAATATTTGCGATCTTCGTCAAACGAGGAATATCACTCGAAAGTTTAGATGGTTATAACTCTATTTTCGTTGGCGAATGCAACTTCCAAATGGCACACTTTAGAGAATTTTTTTCATTCATGAAAATCTTGAAATTGTAGAAATTTACTAAACGCGATCTCCGATTAAAGACTTACAATCCTTTTGCATCTGATAAATAAATGCTTATGTTTCACTACTACCTATTTTATCATGATTTAATTTGCGCTACTTAACAAAATTGCATTAAATTTTTCAAAAATATAATTTATTTGACGAAATTGAAGTTTTGATACTTGAGTATTGAGTATTAAAAACGTAAAATAAATGCTTTTTTCTTTGACTGGCATTAAAATATTCTAATGTGTTTCTATTTTGCTTAAAAGTTTATAAATATTATTACATTTAGTTTATTTTTATTTAAATTCCCCTCCCCCCCACCCCCCCCCCCCCCCCTATTTAGTTTTTTTTTTTTACAGTTTTTCAAATTTCTTATTAAACTAGTTTTTAAGGGAATAACTTGGTGGGGGGTATATTGGATGTTGAGTGGTGCATAGAGATTTTGATCTTCAAGAAAATTAGTCTTTTCAACTCAACGCACATTGCACTTTTATTTCTCCTAACTCTTGATTTTGAGATTCCTTTGGACTCATTGGATTTTATTTTCAGGGTACATTGCAATTGTGATCTATGGCATATTAAACTTTCACTTTTAGTAATCACACTGGATTTGCAACTGAGGGCTATTACTCTTGGGGTACATTGGTATTCTACTATTCGGTGCACTTGAAAAAAATTTGCATTTATATATTGAAAATGCATTTCTAGAATGCATTGTTTTTTAATTTTAGGTCACATTAGCCTTTTTAATTTTATTTTTTCAATGGATATTTGAATTAAAATAGATAATAGATGTAATTTAAAATAGATTTTTGGGGTTAATTTTTTCCTATGGAGATGCATTCAATTTTTATGCTGAGAATACATTGAATTTGATTTTTGGGGTATATTTAAATTTTATACTAGATGTAGATTCGAATTTTGAAATTAAAGGTACTTTTGAATCATTGATCTTAAGATTCATTATTAGGGTACATTGGACTTCGGAAATCATTTTCGGCTGCACTGAAATCTCAGGATACTTAAAATCGATTGCTTACATTTGAAGGACATTATACTTTTGGAAATGCATTGTAATTTTGATCTTAAATATAGGTTGGAGTAATTCAATCTTATTGTACTTTGTACTATTAATTTCAGAGCATAACATTGGAAATTTAATGTTGATTTATATTGGTTGTTTTCGAAGGTAGTTCATATGGGGTTTTTGCTTTATATATATATTTTAAAATCCTACAATCTTGTTCAAGCATAAACTATTTTAATAATGTGAACTTTGAAAAAAAAATACATTAACTCTTGAAATAAATACTTTTCATATTAATCATTCTTAAGCTACCTAATTACTTACAATTGAAAATCCATTATACATGGAATTAAATATGTGCTGGTGTATCTACACAAGGATGTCATGTTCATGACTGGCCCTTTGAGGGAAGTTGCGCTTTAGCGACAAGAGAGGCGAGTAGGAGAATGGACAACAGCAGCTCAGAGGTCTGGGATGTCACTCTCAAGGATAAACTGACAAATTAAAAAAATACTAAATCTATTTTAATTTTAACACCTTTGATTTTATATTTTTTTTTATCGTTTAACATTGCTTTGATAATAATTCTATATCCACTATCGTTAAAAAATATAAGAGGTCCTTAAAAATTATCAAAAGGTCCTTAAAAAGTCCTTAAGAACTGCTTAATTTTTACTTTGGAAAATTTGTATGAACCATGTAAAAAAACCTCAGCCTAAATTACTATTGTGTCTTTGTCAACCTTGTTAGATGCATCAAGTACATCCATGTTAAAAAAAATTCCAATGCTTAAATCTCATCTGTAACACTATGCATAAAAGATAATTGGGTACATCTGTGGTTTTTTTTGCTTTATTTCTTAATTTTATAAATTTCATAAAATTTGAAAATTGTTTTTAGGTAGTGTTTTGCTGAAGGAATTAAAGAAGTTAGATGACAAAAATCTCTTGGTGGAAGTCCAGCTTTTAGAAAGCAAGGTTTACCATTGTCTCACAAATTATCCTAGAGCTAGGTAAAATTATTTGTTATTCTTAACTACTTTTAAGCTATTATTCAATATAAAATTTAGATACAAGGAGAGTGTGGGTGAAAAATCATAATTTTTTAATTTCAGGTCTTAAGACTTTTATAAACTTTCAACCCTGATTATAAATAGTGTTTATAAGAGTTTAAAATTAGTAGCAATCTAATGAAAAAATATTGCAATACATTACTTGTTTTGTGTGAAATAAGTTTTTACGTACCTGTAACTCAACCAGAGGGTGACTATAAGGTACTTAGACGTTTTGTTCCCTATCGGGCCAAATCCACACATTTTAATAAGTGCATGCTTAACTACTATGCCCTTTAAAAACATACCATAAAAAATATTAAAAAAATTCACCAATATAAATGATTTTTTTTTATTGCAGAGCTGCCTTGACTACAGCCAGGACAACAGCTAATGGTATTTATTGTCATCCTAAATTACAAGCCGCACTCGACTTGCAATCAGGGATCTTGCATGCTGCCGATGAAAAAGACTTCAAGACAGCATTCTCCTACTTCTTTGAGGCGTTTGAAGGCTACGAATCTGTGGAAGACCCAAAGGCTGTTGTTGCTTTGAAGTACATGTTGCTCTCCAAAATTATGCTGGGAGAGTAAGTATTAGCAAGTTTAGAGTTATCCCACTTTAATCTTGCTTGTTTAATCCTTATACATTTCCATTTGTATAGATTTTTATATAAATTGTGCAAAAAAGAGGCTGGATAATTCAAAAAGCTATAAATTCACAAAAGCATATGATTTTTTCACAAATAATCTACAATTTTTATTTTATTGAATTACTTATTTTAACTTAGAAATGTCCTTATCATTCACCAAGTAAATAAAATTTCAGATATGTTTGTTTTAGCAATCACATTTCTGGAATAGTCTTGGGAAAGTTTAGTATCAGTATAAATTTTACATCAATGGTACATTTTGTTAATTCTGAGAAAATCAATAATTTCACAAATTTTCACCTCTGACGGTTATGGATGTAATATCACGTCCATGAATATATGGTATTTTCTACAACGCATCCAATTTTTCATCCATAAAAATGCTACATTTTACGGTATTTTTTTAGTTTCAAGGTTTGAAGTACAACTTTGCAATTGAAAAAATGAGAAGGAACAGATGTAAAAAAATGTCAGGACTAAACTTCTAATTTATTTTTTTTACTGTTCAAAATGTTCCTGAAATCGTGTAAACTTGCAAACAAATTTAATCAACTATTCAAGAACAACTACATTTAAGCCTAACTACTTAAAAGGTAAATAAGTTCTTAATAAATAATCAGTTTATATATTAGTTTATGATTATAGACATTCTTGTATAAGAACTAAATTGATTTTTAAAACATGTGTATCATGAACTGAAGTCTACTGGCCCATGATAAACTGATAATAACAGCATCAAACTTGAGAGTGATGATCTTCATTTCGAAAACCTGTAAGACAATCCGAACATTCGCCATGTACAGGACTAGTATTTGTTAAACCCATCTTGATTCAAATTTATTCACATTGTTTTTGGAGTGGGCTTCCTGTGTGGGTGTTATTCTTCTCATCTGACTGTTTCAAAACTATGATGCAGCATTCTCCAGTGTTACCTTTTTGGATATCTAGATAATTGTGTAGCTCTAATGTCACATTAATTCAAATAATCAATCCAAATTATACTAGTCAAAGGTCATTTATCAATGGGTTACTTGTCATATTCTAATAATGCTATTTTATCTTTGTAAAAAAACATGCATATAAGCTTAATTTAATCTTTAGAGGCCTCAACTTAATTTGAAATTATAACACATATTTTTTTATTAAACCAAACTATCTTTACAGGCCAGGTGATGTTGTTTCACTGACTATGGGCAAGTTGGCTATGAAACATGCTGGAACTGATGTAGATGCAATGAAAGCCATTGCGTCTTCTAGCTCAAAAAGATCTCTTGCAGACTTCCAAGAGGTATTATATTTTTCTTTTTCTCATAGTAGTTGAGAATGGGTATTATAGAGCAAACGCTAATTTCTCCATCTTTATAAATTGGAATATTCCTGACGATATTGTGCGAATTCTAGTATTTTAAAAATAAACTTATACTGCAAAATATTTGTTTTTTTATGTCATGATTTTTTACATGTAAAATGACAATTTGAACATTAGTTTACAGTTAGTTAGTTCGACAGTTTGCATTAGATTTCATTCACTATGCTATTTTTCAATGAAAAGTAAAGCATGATTTATCAGACTTGCATGTTATGAAACTTATATAAATGTCTAAAACCATAATAAATAATAATTTAAATTGCTGTAGAAGCTAATTTTTGCAAAGTACTAGCATTTAAAAAAGAAATGCTTTTTTTTCGCACACTTCCCTTTTTTTTATTTCCAGTATGAACTCTGCAATTAAATTAAATTACCATACTTTAAAAGTTATAATTCCAATTTTAATTTACCAAGGAAATTCCGAAAAAAAATCTTTATTTGTTCCATTTATAAATTTTAACAATGAAATAAAGTTTTAATTTGTATTCCTTTTTATAGAAAATGTTGTTAATATAAAAAGTTTGTTTTAAATGCAAAACTATTTAATAAATACATATGTGTTTGTTCATAAAGTGTGTTAAATAATTGGTACTTTATATTTAAGTGATAATTTAGCAATAATTAAACAGCGCATGCAAAAAAAAACGTGAATAACAAAGTGATACTATTACTGAGATTCTCTCTTTAATCGTTGCTGTTATTCTTGCTCATGTATACCAGTAGTTATTTAATAAATTAAGTTACAGACAAATCTTATTCCCTAAAATCTTGTTGCAGACTGTTAAGAATATTTCTGCTACTGGGACTAGTACACATTTTAAGTTGACTTAAGTGACATGCTATTTCATTTTCACAGTTTGTTCTCACCTTTTGTACACATGCCCTAAAGTTAAACCACAAAATGGTTCCCTATATGTTAGTTTAGAGATAAAAATTTGCTAAACTTATTTTAAGTCCATTTGTATTTAAATAAATCCATCGTTTCTTTTTAATCCAGTTTATGTCCCGCAAGAACAGCCACCATAGTATAGCACATTGTAGCTCAAAATATTCCAGAAATTGTAGGTAAAAATATTTTAGAGGATAAAAGTGGTGCATTCTTTATATTTCAATGGTATTTATCACTAAAAATTGGGCAAGTTTTGTTGCTGAATTCGTATTTACAAATATTTCAGGTTCAATGCTTAATCTTTAACAAAATTGTTAATAGTTTGCAAAGCAAAAGCAGTCAGTGAAATTCTTATTTCTAGGCTTCATTTTGTTCTCTGTTATTAATCCTATGATCATCTCATTCAATTAGTTATTATCTCAAAGTAAAACTTAAAAATAGCCTTAAATTATAACAAACCAAAAGTTTTGGTGTAATTTATTGCTATTTTTAAAGTACAAAGTAATTATGAGTACAAAGCCATGTGAATACTCTGCAATTACTTTGTAACTAGTAACTATATAGCTTTCCATACAATTCTTTTATAAATCTGTGAACTCTTTCAATAAAATAACTTCACAATACAAAATGCTCTAAACAGAAATTAATATTTAAGTTATAAATGCTCAAGAGATGTGAAAGGATATGTAACAACAAAATCAGGGATTTTCCAAAATCATTGCTTTTAGGTGCTGCTCAAAAATGACTAATTAAAATCTTTTTCCAGGCTCTCAAGAAGTTCAAAAAGCAACTCATTGAAGACCCCATTATCCGAGCTCACCTGGATGCACTTTATCAAACGATGCTGGAACAAAATCTCTGCAGGATCATTGAGCCTTACTCTAAAGTCCAGGTAAAATTGTTGTTCGTGTTGTATAAAAGATAGATTGCCATCATATTTTATAAATTTACTTAAAAGTAGCGATCAACACATTTGATTATTTGAATTGCAAAATTTAGCTTGGTGTTTCGAAAGTCTTTAGTTGCTCTAAATTATATTATTAAAAATTTTATTAGTAGAGAACCCATTGTATTTAAGTGAAACCCTTTTTAATATTTCACATTTTGATTTATCAAAACTTTCCTGTATGATACACAAATAAAATTCAAATAAGTGTGTATCTAGCTCAAAAGTCTATTGACTAACAGAAATACAGATTCTAATTTTAAAACAAGTATATCGATTTATTGTTCTTGTGGTTTAAATCACAAACAACTGTCAGACTTCTTTTTTTTTTTAACAAATGTTTTTCAAATTAATTTGTAGAGATATGTGAAATGAAGTAGAAGTAGAGATATGAAGTAATATGTGAGAACTGTAAAACTTTATAGATATAAATATTAATAATTTTTACTTATTATTTTAGTTGCAACATGTGGCTAATATCATCGGCTTAGCTTTGGTAAGTAGGACATAAAAATTCTTTGCTTAATTTTACCCATGTTTATAAATTGATTTTTTTAGCTCTAAATATTTACTCTTTTTTTAGCACATTGTTGAAAAGAAAATGTCCCAAATGATTCTGGACAAGAAACTTAATGGTAAGCTATTTTTTGTAATCACCTCAAAATCGTACTTGATTGGTACTAGTCTTTAAAACAAAAATCACTTGGTTTCTAATTTTTGAATAGTGCTACATTTAAATCTTTACAATATCTTTTGAAAATGTATTAGTTACATTTAAATTCCTGGAAAATATTTTTAAGAAGTGTAATTTTTTATTATCCTGTTTTTTACATATATATTTGTAAAATGTTTTAAAAATACCTTTTATTTATTAAAGGTAAATAATAGATTATTTTATAAATAAAACTATCCAATTTTACACATTATTCTTGATGTAATTTTTACTTGAAACATTTTAGAGCTACAGGAGATATTAGGATAGAAGCATTGTGTTATATACTTATAGTGTAATCAATTCCGCTAACTCAGTTCAACAAATAGCATGAGGGACAAATTTGATCTAGCTTGATAGAAAATTTAGCACTGAGGCTAGAAAAATATTTAAATAAAGCAGGGCACGTATGGGGAAGGGGGTCGTAGTAGTCAGACAATAGTCATAGTTAAATGTATGAGTTTATATTCCTTCAGTTGATTTCAAATCCTTATTTCTATAATTTAGTGAAATAACGTTCAATGTAAACCCTGTTGACTGACCAATGTCTCCAATAGAATTGCTGTAGAATTAAAATAAAAAAATTTGGTGCTAAAATGTTTTTGAAAAATCTAAAATTAATTTTAGGACTTTAACTAAATTACTAAAATATTTATAAGACCTTGCTTGAACGTTGATTTTATAATATTTAATAAATATTTGCTTTCTCATAGGAATCCTTGATCAGGGACAAGGCATCCTCATCATTTTTGAAGCATCTGATGCAGATAAAACCTATGAAGCAGCTCTTGAAACTATCCACTGTCTGGAGAAAGTCGTAGATTCTATTTATAAGAAGGCTAAGAAACTGAGCTAGACATCCTTGTTTTTCTTTGTAAAAAAATATTGTTTTTTTAAGAAACTATATTTATTATGAATAATACTGTACATAATAAAAACTAAAAATCATGAAGGTTCTGAAAGTTGTGATATGCCTGCTACATCGATCATCTTAACTTACATCACTGTCTGACCTTTTCTTTTGAGTGTTGCATTTATCCTAACTGGATTAACCTAAGTGTTTACTTGAGTATAAGAACATTGTCTTCTTGAATGTGTTTCTATTATTCCTTACAAAAAGAATAAAGTTTATACTTAAAACTTTTAGTGGTGTGGTGAAATTGATGAATTTTTGTATAATTTTATTTAACATTCTGTAAAAAATCCAATTCAGTTCTCCTTCGAAATGTTATAGATTCCAAACTTGGCACTTCTGTACTCCCAACAGAATACAATATTTAGTTATTATTAATCACAAGCTTCCATTAAATTGAAAAATGGACATAAACCAACGATTGAACATGTGCATTAATCACAATGCTATGGCGATAAATAACGTGTTGAATTGTTTCAGCAATTATTATTCCAATTCCATTTTGTATTACTTTAAACCTAAATGTGAGGTTTTAAATATTTAGATATTTTTTTTTTTTACTGAATTAGTGATTCTTGATAAAGTAAAAATGTTTTACCACTTAGAATGGTGAAAACTCTATGTGCATGCTTTATTAAGTGCATTAAGAGATAAGAGTGAAATTGTTAGCCGACTATACATAAGGCACTCGTCCTGTGCTGTGACATAAAGTAGTTTATTATTCAGTGCATTTAATACAAGCACGTTTTTAAAGGTTTAATATACTGTAACTGTACGTTTCAAGTTGGGGTGGTATTGTAAAGCATTTGTCTCCAATCCGAGATTCATTTGTAAAAAGTCTGATTCTGCTAAGAAAATGCAAACATACTCATGTCTTGAGCTATTCATGCATTTGGATGACTTAATTATTAGGCAACCTATTGAATTTGAAGTGTTACCTCTAGGTGCCTATCAATGAAAAGTGTTGCTAGTACATTTCCAGATTTTTATGACTTGTACAACTTGCGATTATCATTAAATTTTATCTTTGAAGTGTGCAGTGTATTCAAACTAACGTTTGGCTAAAACCGTTTTAGTAATTTAGGTTGATTGGTTAGTTAACTTTGCACTAGAGCTGCACAGTGAGTTATTGGTGACGGTTCGTGGTCTATCTCGGAAGAAAAGACCCGGGAACACTGCCTGGTGTTTTTGAACCATGTTAGATGAAGACAAGGCAAGACGACGTAACCTTCGATCACTATCGAACTTAACGTGCACCAGGCTCTAATACACGCCGGTTGAATTGAGGATATATTCAAACGGCGCGGCTATTGAAAGCTATTGGCGACGGTACGGGGTCAATCCCTAAGGAAAGACCCGGGAACACATTCATACATGCACCTCGTTATTTTAGAACCATAGTCGGATGACGAGGAAACACCTGAACTGGCACCCAACGCCTTCAATAGACATCGGGACTTTGGACCCCGATCAGATTTATCGTGCACCAGTCCCGTATACACGCCAGTATAATTTGTTGGATATTCTAGACGACTTTCTAATATTTTTGTAGCGAAGCTGGCCCTCATAATTTTGAACTACGGTTCGAGATAGGCCCCGAACCGTCGCCAATAGCCAACTGTGCAGCTCTAGTGCGACGTTATTTAATCAAACCATCTGATTGCTAGTGGATCCTTCGAGATTGACCACGAATGGTCGTCAAAAGCACTTTGTGCAGCTCTAGTGCTAATTTAATTTATCAACCTCTAATTGCTCTCTGCCACCGGGCCGACCCCTAAATACGAAAAAAAAAATTATAAGCACGGTCATCGCTAGGGCCACTGATCTCCGTGTATAAGGGACTGGTGCACATTAAATTTAGTGTCCAATGTCGTGACGTCAGATAAGTTGGTAACCTCGTAATCTAACCATGGTGCAAAAATACTAAGCAATGTTTCCGGGTCTTTCCTTCAATATAAACCGTTGTCAATAGCCCATCATTGTCATGTTCAGCTCGAGTACGACGTTAATTCAACCGGCTGAATACTTTACCACTTGCCTAGTGAAATGTTTATGGTAATTGTTGTTGGATTTTGATCACATGCAACCAATAATAACTTTGTCAACCGTGACCTCGTTTTGAGTGCCTCTTTTTAGCGCTACGCAATGTTGATAAGATAACTTTGATTTTTTTTTTAACATCTGATTTTGGCTCCTCTCCAAAGGAAGAGTCGCGTCGTTGTCTCAATCGAGGAAAATATTTAATTGGGAATGGATCCAATTCTCGTGGTCGGGAATATAGCTCTGGTGTGTACTATCGCTAGTAATTTTTCAGGACTGTAAGTATCTTGCATTTTATCATTCTATACAAAGACTGATTTACGACGCTTTACTTGCCCAGGGCCTCCTTTTTAAGGAACTCCCAACAATATTTATAAAGTTAAACGAATGGGGAAAAAATTATTAAAAAACTGATGATTTTTTTTTTAATCAATAACAGTGGCAGTTTTAACGAAAAAGGCCAAGGTGGCAAAACTTTTGAAGTGCCCATTTTAGATTGTATAATAATGATGTTTGTTTAGGGTTTTATAGAGTAATAAAAGCTATACGGTAAAGCAAATTGTTATGTACAATATTTTTTTAAAAAAATGTTCTTGCACAGTGGCGGCGATTGGGTGCTAAAAGTGCGGGCGCAAGATGCAGATGACGCGGCTCACCTCCTCCACATGATGGTTATTCTATTTATTCCTATAAAATGGTTCCGTAGTGCAGTGGAGGCTCGTCCACTACAGCAAGTACAGCCGGGCTGCACACATTCACATGATTTCGGCTGCACTAACATTTTCGACCACGGGCCGCCACTGTGATTTATTGGGGCGGAAACGTATACTGAAGTTGCCGACGACTCCCTTTGTCCCCACGTAGTACAAAAATGTCATAGGGGCTGAATGGGTTTGCGTCCATTGTCTGTAGAGATGGGGAAGGGGTATGTTTTATTTTTAAAAAGTGCAATATTAAAAGTGAGGGGCAACATCCGAAAAAAGTGCGGGGGAGCCGCCTCCCCTTGCCCCTCCCCCGAATCGCCGCCACTGTTTTTTCATACATAAAGGTTTGGGCTATGAAAAATACTTTGTACGCGCGCCTGCCCATGCTTGCCAAGGCTCGATTAAAACCTTAAAGCTAGAGAAGACAGCCTACAAACGTGCACAATATTCGTTAATGTGTGTAAGTATTAATTTTAACTACATTGTTATTTTAGATTTCTAATTTTATAATATTTTACTTTTATTTCAGCCCTATATGCATAGGCTTTTTTAAAAATGGATCAACTACAAATGTTTCTATGGCTCCCTTCTTTGCTGGAGCCACTTGGTATGCTCTTCTGTTAATCTGTATCGCGTTGTCTATTTTAACTGACTTTCAATGTAAACACTAAGGAAAAATTTTGTTAATTTGAATTACATTTTGAAAAGCGTATAAACCGCGTATTAGAATACTGCATCGAATATATGAAATTTATCTTCATTAAATTTTAAATTAATCTTAAATTGCAATTTAATCTTAAATTGCAATTTAATCTTAAATTGCAATTTAATCTTAAATTGCAATTTAATATTTATATAAAGGAAAATAAGGTCTAATTTATATAAAAGCATTTTTTTTTTTTAATTTCAGCAAAAAATTCAAACTTTAAAATATTGTAAACCTATCATAAAATTTTGCTAAACTTATTTTCGTTTAAAAAGCATATACTGTAACTTATATATTTACAATATAATACCGGCTCGCTTTGTGACGTTCTCCTAAGTGAGTTATAGGCCTGTGGTGGCCGAATGATTATAGAGGCCTGGACAAGCATGCGATCCGATGTGCGCGGGTTCGATTCTCAGCATGTGCGTCGTGGCATTTGGTAATAGGAGGATTGTCAAATTTGTTCCTTTCGCTACCAAAAATATCCACTAAGTAGAGTTGGTTTTGTTAAATAACGTCGCACTAGAGCTGCACAGTGTGGGCTATTGGCAACGGTTCGGGGATAATCTCGAAGGATAGACCCGAAAACGATGCCTTTTATTTTTGAACCATGGTCAGATGACTCCAGGGGTGCCCATAGGGGGGGGATCATGGCGCAAGTTGCGCCATCAGAATTTTTGGGGGGGATTTTTTTTCATTGCTTTATTATTTAATTTTTAGGGGGAAATGTTTTGGGCAAAAAATAATTTTGCATATATAATATGTCTCCAGTCACTGGAATTTCCAGAAACGCCTCTTCGACACAAAGCTGACGAAATAAAGTTTTTGCAGTTGACAGTCATATTTAAAACATAGCTAAACATAAGAGTCGAAAGTCACGAGTGATTTTAAACAAAACCAATAACGTTCAGTATTGTGCATGAAGTTCGTCGATAATTTTTTTTTTCTGCTTTATGTTTACCTGTCTATTTTGTTGGGGTTTAATAGATATTTTGTTTAATAAAACTTTCACAAGCTATTCATTACTTATAATCTGTACTTTAGTTCATGTTGACATCTCTAACCGTTAAGACATAGATTTTCCCACTTTTTCATAAATTTTTCTGTTTGGTTATATATGTAGCTGTGTTTTATATATAACAGTTTTGTTTATACCATTAGGTAAGAGAAAGTATACTTAACCAGTAAAAAACAGATATTCTAAGGCCCATTCTACACGGACGCTATTTACGCTGCGTTGCATTTTGCAGAAGCCTCTAATTAGTGCATTCAAACCACGTGGTGGACCAATCGGAGAGTTATATACAAAAGTTAACGTGCACAAATAACGTCCGTATAGAATGGGGACATTATTAAAGCGCATTAGCTTTTGTAGATGAACCTGTGATTGGGGAATACAAACTATGTGGTTTACATATACACTCGTAGAACCATATGTATCTAACGCGCGTAAATAACATCAATTTTATTTCTTTGATGCCATGATGTGTTTTAAAAAAAAGCTGTTTTTTATATTTCAGTCGGAAAGCTTTTCTTTCTTATATATAAAGTATTTTAGCATTTTCAGTGGCATTTGGCTCACATGTAAAAGGCAATTGTTTCTGAGCATTTAGGGTAAAACCTATTTACATCATGTGTTTCTGCTAATTAGTGTGATTTTGCATATATCACTGACAAATGTAATAAAATAAAATATTGTAGATAGTTATTTTAGTCTAAATGGAGCGATTGCAAGGTTTTTTTTTTAAATTGAACAATCAGAGATTGCCGTCAGCATTTCTACAGTAACTATTTTTAGGTGTTTACAAAATTGAATTCCAAAACCGGATTTAAAATTTTTAAAATATCCATTTGTAAATTATATTTTCTGGTGAAATTGAAATCAACACCTTAGACAAATCGATGACATTTTGTAGAAAACACCAGATTTTTAGACCATAACAAACCGGTTCTTGAACCGAAATTGATCGATTCTTAGCGGACAGACAATAACAAGTTCTATGGAATTTTATTATGAATTTTAACGCCTCTTTTGACAATTAATAAATTTCTGAAATTAAAATTTTATTCGACAAAATTATGTTATGCGAACCTCCGACCATATATTTTACCGACGAATCTGACTTTAAGCATCATTTGCTTGTATCAACGAAACGTTATAAAGAGATGCGGTGAGGAAGTTTAATGCAATATATAAGTTTCATACATATAAGTTAAAGTATATAAGTTAAAGTATAACCCAAATTTATATCTGGATTTTATCTCTAACTGATTTATAAAATACGAAATGTGGAGCCTTGTGTGGATTCCTGTGGTTGAAAATTTTAGATTCTAATAAAGTTATATGCTTTAAATTTGAGGGGGTAGAGATTTTTTTTCGGGGGGGATTTGCGCCATTGAGTTTGGGGGGGATGGGCACCCCTGGATGACTCCACTACGTAGAGACAGATGCATGTTAAATTGGATCGTGGTCCAATGTTCTGACGCCTATTAAGATTGAGTTAAGTGCCAGCTGTGGTGTTGTCCTCCATCTGACAAATGGTTAAATATGAGGCAGTGTTCCATGTTCTTCCCTATAAAATAAACTCCAAACCGAGGACCGTGGCCGAGCGGTTAAAGGCGTCAGCTGGGAATACGAAGGTTCCTGGTTCGATGCCAGGCGATGGACTTGACAAAGAAAAGTAAAAAGTAGTGATCTTGTGACCGGAGGGTTGCCAGCTTCGCTACAAAATACTAGAAAAGTCGTCCAGAACATCCGCAAAAATTAACGCCGTGTATACGGAACTGGTGCACGATAAATCTGATCGGGGTCCAAAGTCCCGACGTCTATTGAAGGCGTTGGGTGCCAGTTCAGGTGTTTCCTCGTCATCTGACCATGGTTCTAAAATAACGAGGTGCTTGTATGAATGTGTGTGTGAATGTGTTCCCGGGTCTTTCCTTCGAGATAGACCCCGAACCGTCGCCAATAGCCCACTGTGCAGCTCTAGTGCGACGTTAATTAACCAAACCAAACCGTGGACAATAACCCAATGTGCAGCTCTAGTAAGAATTTAATTCAACAAATCTCAGGGAACTAATGTCCAGAGGCTTGGGTTTGAATTTCAGAAAAAATCCGTTTGGAACGATGGTGATCCGTCTATCAAGCGCTCCTTGTTTAATTATTTTGCTGTTAATGGTTGAATTAACGTTACATTAACTGGTTAATTAACGTCGCATTAGAGCTGTACAGTGGTTATTGTTGACAATTCGGTGTCTATCTCGACGGAAAGACCCGGGAACACTGCCTCGTATTTTTTAACCATAGTCGGATTATAACAGCCGAGTTGCCACTAGACGCAACCTCAATAGGTGTCGTATGTCATGACCCGGGTATCCCTAAACACTCGTAATTTTGAGCCAAAGTCGAATGATGAGAAAAATTAAAGACGTGTGTAATTACCAGACGGCTCCATTTGTTTCTGATTTATATTTTTTAAAAATTATTTCTATAAAGAAAAGTGTTCTATCGATTCGTGCAAGAACCAGATATCTCTAAGCAATGGCTACGTTATCTGACCGTGGTTGAAGCATTTTTCCCGATTATATTATTCGAGATAGACCCAGAGTCATGGCCAATAATATACTGTGCAGCTCTAGTACGACTTAGTTAACCAAACTAAGCAATGGCTATAGAGATAGATATAAAGGAAAAAGATAAGTACTCCTGTATTATGCGATACAATGTTTTTCGTCCTTCCTGGACACGATATATTAAAAGTTTGATTTGGTTAGGTTTTAATGGCACAAGGGCCAGTTATATTTAAAGAGTATAATATTTTTTTCTTGATTATAATTCACTGATTGTAATTCGACTTCGATTTTTTTTACTAGATAAAACAACTTATTGATATTACACATACCACATACGTATTACAATTTGAAATGTTTAGACCATTCCATGGTTGCTTCCTTTTCTTGGTAACAACAAATACCTGTTTAATTATTTTTTCTTTTACATTTTACACACAAAAAATTGGCGTGTTCAGTTCGGAACTGACTGGCATCCAATCGAACATTGAATTTTCCTTTTAAAGTAGTCTTTTCTGATTTAATGCCGATTCAAAAAAATCTCATTATGGAGTTGTATCTCAATTTGAACAATAAATTAGTCGGAAAAGTAAACCATTCAAATTGATCGAAATTTCCGGTCGAATTGATTGACATTCCCGGATTATTATGAATGCCGTGAAGCAATCGGAAGAAAAAAATGTAAGGTCCTGTTATTTTTATGAATATGTCTGTGGATTTAGTGCGATGTAATTCCGACCTTCGAGCATGGATCCTTCATAGTAGCGAAAACATGTTATAATCTCGCTAAGATCAAAGCGAGGCCAACATGTAAGGCCTCAGACACGTGATTAATTACGTCATTCCATTCATAAATTTTCACTGTTACACATTTCCCAATTCATCAGCCAATCGCGAGTATTTTTTTAATTCATAATTTTGAAAATAAGTCGCGTGTTTGAAGCCATTCAGTCTGAGATGCTGGTTTCACGATTATGACGTCAGATTTGCTCTACTACAGTCCATTCATGCTCGAAGATTCCGACCGAGTGCATGCGCTAATATGCAAGAACTGAATATATTTTTCATTTATGATTAATATGACATTCGTCTTGTGTATAAAATATTTCCCTTGCATGTAATATTTTCCTTGCATGAAGTTTTATTTTCCTTTTTAAAATACAGTACAACTCTATGGCTCATGTACAGCATTATTTTGGGAGATCGGATGATGCAAACCGTTAATGTAATAGCAGTTTTTCTACAAACTTCATATGTGATATGCTACTACATCAATACTCATTCCAAGGTAAATGTTATAACTTTTCATTAAAATCATAAATGCGGCTTCGGTTTTATCAATTTTATAAAAAAGATCGTAGAAAAACATTTTCCGTTAATCAATTAAAAAATATTCTGGGTATGCTATACCATACCCATAATATTTACCAATTTAAAAATATATGCTAATTGGCAGTTATGTTCAAAAGGAATTGGCCAATTAGCAATGATTTGTCATTTAGAAATCATTCATTATCAATAAGTTGTTAATTACCTAATTGCATAAATTTCTTAATCCAAATTTTAAATAAAAAAATGATTTCTTAACATAATTTTCATAAATTATATTTTTAAAAAAAAATGCATTTAAGATCGTATTCGGGATTTTAGGAGAAAATTTCAACTTTAAATTTAGAAACTGTTCATTGATTGTATAACGTGGCGTATGGATGACATAGTATAAATAATTAATTTAAAATTGTCTGAACGTTATATTTAAATAATGAGGAGCTGTTCAATGTTTGGCTACCCCCAGTTTGTGAGGACCACTTTGAATCCTCTCGCGGACCACGGGATTGGAACCACTGATGTAGAGGAAGTTGGGCCTCGTCGACCAGGGTGACTACTAATCCGTTCTAACCTTTGAACTGCGTGATGTGGAAAATTAATCGCATTCCTAGCAAACGCGGCCATGTTTTACCAATGTAACTTCAGTTCTAATTAATCATATTGAGCAGAGTGCATGGTTTAAATTGGAGAACGCGTAGTTTTGCAATTCCATTTGACTAGTTGACAGTTTAAACCATTTGTATGAAAATTGTATGGAGTGGGTAGTGACTATTTTCAGAAGGTTTCTATATAAAACCAATAAATATCAGACTAAAGTTCGAATACGGATTAGGAACTTTAAACATGTTGAAACAGCAGTTCAAGTTGTACAAAATTAAACCATCAAGAAGTCTAAACTTGTGCGGAAAGTTCTGGAGCTTACCGAAGACGCAAGAAGGAACGGGTTCAGTCAACAAGTCCCACTGACACTACTATACTCGGGGACAACCTAAGTTGAACATGAAGCGGAAGCTATGATATGTATAGATATTCAATTGCTTTAGGAACAACTTAGGCTGTCCCCGAGTATAGTTTCAAACTTAGCCATGTGATGCCATGATACGTCAGTAGAAGCGTTATTTTCAAACGTTAGAGGTTTGAATAGGTATGGCTACAAAACCGCGATTTGTATGACTATTAGCCAAAAAATTGAGTCTCAACATGCCTATTGTTGTATTGAACGGCTGCTGAGTGATCGAGTGGAAAGAAGTTTCCAGGGTTGAAAGGGCAACAATAAAGTAAATTACGGCAGATTTTAATCGAGATTCCTCTCTCAAAGATTCTCTGAACGCACTATTAACCGCATACTTCAGCGTATGGGATATGGAAACGTATAAGATATGAATTGGGTATGGTTATGATATTTTTGGCACTCGTTGTATATTCTTTCGTATAGGACGTGGCAAGAGGAAACTCCTGACTTTTTTTTATCTATTTCAACAGATGTCGACAAATTAAACATCATAAAATTTTCAAGTTTTGCCCTTTTACATTTTATTCCGAGCTAGCTACAGGATGTGTACTTTTCTATGAGTAATTGAGTTAGCATAATTTATTGTCACAATTTATGTGGCTTGGAACGAGAACAACCAATGTCCAATGACATTGATAGTTTCTGTTCCAAGCCACGTATACAATAGCTGTTTAATGACTGATTTGTAATTTTTGTGTTTTTTTAGCAAAAAGTCAAACGGCTAGCATTTACTGTAGCCGCATTTTTACTGGTAGTCTATGCATATAACTTCCACATTGCAAATGAAACGACGGCAAAGACAACAGCTGGTTTCTTAGCAAGTTTCGGAAGTATTTCGGCGTATGCTTCACCTCTCGTAGCACTTGTAAGTCTTGATGCGATTTTATGACTCCAATGCCTTACGATTTCAAAAATTTCTCAATATACTATGTAACAATCCCATGAAAAACTTTACAATGTCTGACATATTATAACCTGCCACGCTGCTCATAAACAGCTAGTACCACCTTTGAACAGTGCTGGGTTTACCTATAGGCGAACACGGTGGTCACAGGGGGCCTGGTTTTCCAAGGAGGTCGTATTTACTCAAATGTAAATGCTATTTAGGTTACTTAAACGTTCGATTCTAAATAAAACAGCATTAAATGTCAGTTTGTAACTTTTTTATATTAGGATTGTAAATGATGGTTCATTGATATTTAAAAACATATTTTTCGTCGATTTGGTTTTCAAGCGCAATTGTTAAATATTTCATTAGTTTATCTTGTAGCTTGGATATGCATTAGATATACAAAAAATTTACTTTTTATATACATTTTAAAGATTTAAAAAAAATATAGAGAAAATTAAGCATTAACACATATCAAAACAATACTTTTACAAAATAATAAATCGGTAGTAGAGAAAAAGAGTTTGAAAATTAAAAAAAAATTTAGATGGGATCTCATTTCAAGAAATTTGCGGGGGCCTCGAATGTTTGACACCAGTCTCTGCTTTTGAGCAACACTAAACAATGGCACATTACATTAGCACCGGTATGCATCATTATGGCTTCTCTTTTACTATTAAGCTCTTGTCTTTTACCATTATTGATTAAAAATACATAGAATAATATCGTCTGCATGAGCTTATACCTGCTTTTTTTTTTTTTTCTTTTCTTACAGGGCGAAGTTTTGAGGTCAAAAAGTTCCGAGAGTTTGCCCTTTACAATAATTTTTTCTTCATTTATTGTATCAAGCTTATGGTTTTGCTACGGTGTTTTAGTAGCAGATGGCTTCATTCAGGTAAAATGTATTAAGTTTATATTGATTTTTTACCAATAATTTTTTTTAAATTGTAATGTACAAATAGAATCTTAAAGGCTCGCATACACGAGAGTTTTTCACTCTGGCAGTTGTAGGAAATGACTTCCATAAATTTCAAATCAACTTTCAAAAACTCTATATATAAAAACAAAAAAGTGGAAGTATGAGCTCTCTCTCCGAAAACTGTGAACATAAAATTATTGCGTGTCGTATGTGCGCTTGAGGAAAGAACTTCTAAAAATTTGAAGTAGAAATTCTCAACCGTTTTGAATGCGGAAAGTTCCAATTGCGGCCCATGACAACCTTTTGTCTGGGCGATAAACAATTGTTTTCTTCTTTGAGAATATGGTAAACCTGGGTCCCTTCGGTCGCAATGGGGGAGTTTCACGCCGAGAAGAAGACCGCTGTTCCAACGGAACATGGAGAAAGTTCCGCGACGCCGAAGAAGTTCCGTAAGGATAGCATGGAGCTTTAGCTCCTGTACTATAATTTTAAGTTTTAGTCTTTAAGCAATACCTCAATATAGAAATATTTACTACATACACTAATATAGATTGTAGTCATCGTTTATCAAGTATTTTTGTGTTGCAATAAAAGTATTTTTCCGTATGTTGTTGTAATTCTAATTATATACAAATATAATATAAGTATTTCTGTACTTAAATTTATTCATATATGGAATAAAAATATTACTTATTTATAAAAACAAATATTATAAACAAACTTTTCCATAATTGCAAGCGTAGCGACTAAACAAACAAAAGCAAAGTTGTCTGATGTAGGGAAGAAATCGAAGCTACTAGTAAGTTACCATGTTAATACGTCACGTGAAACTCTCGCATTGGGCTATTGCCTTTGAATGATACTAATCTGAAATCTTCCAGAAGTTTTTGGAGGCCTCCAGTGGATAAAGGCGTTCATCTACTACTCAGAGGATTGATAGTACAAACCCGTGCGATGGACTTGACAAAGGAAAGTAAAAAAAGTAGTGATCTTGCAATCAGAGGATTGCCAGCCGTGCTATGAAAATACTAGAAAGTCGCCCAGGACACCCAACAAATTATACTGGCGTGTATAAGGGACTGGTGCACGATAAATCTGAATCGGGGTCCAATGTCCTGACGCCTATTGAGGTCATCTGACCATGATACAAAAATATGAGGCATCGTTCCCGAATCTTTCTTTCGAAATAGGCCCCGGACCGTAGTGCAGCCGAAATCATGTGAATCCCCCCCCCCCCCCCCCCCCCCCCTCACCTATTTTCCACAACCATACATGAACGGAAATTTCTTTATTTACTATTGAAATCGAAGTTTCCTTTCAGTTTTGACGTAATGATAACATGCAAAAAAAATAGAAAACTCTTATTTTTTGAAAATTAAGGCTATCTTCCTTTCTTTTCAACATGCGAATCGGTCAATTTTAATATTAACTTGCATAACGAAACAGCAGGACCATAATGGTCCTGAAACAACAGCACACAGTAAATTTATAACGAAAACAATTTCCGTTTGGAAAGCTTCTCGTAAGTTCTCGGTTCTCCCACCCATCCCCGTGATTCACGCACGAGCCAATCAGTTTATCGAATACCAAGTGCAGCCCAAACCAGAAAATTTATTTCGGCTGTACCTTCTCACAAATGCAGTGCAATAGCATGAGGGGGAATCTCCATACTACTTAGAGGTTGCCATGGCAACGATGCAGCCTATTTCGAGCTTCGGTTTTTGACTGTAGTTTTGATTAGAGTTTTTTCTCTCCTGAATTGTGCATTACGGCAACAGGCTTGTTATTTATCGGATATTTTGTTTATTACCGTAGAAATTTTATTTTCAATTCTAATCTTTATTTAAGAAAATTAGTAAAATATCTGATTTTAGTTTTAAAATACACTAATAAATTCAGGTGCAACTGCCGGACCGCCGCCAATAGCCCACTGTGCAGTTATAGTGTGACGATAATTAACTAAAACCAAACCATAAGTTTTCGGACTATAAATCGACTCGAGTGTAGGCGATGCATAAGGTCTAGTTTCTCCGGGAAAAAGTCCCGATTTGAATGAGACTTTCAAAAAGTAAATTACTCGTGCGTATCCCGCACTTAAATCTATAACGAATATTATTTTATGTTTTTTTATTTTAGGTTCCGAACTTAATTGGTGCTATTCTGTCCGGATTGCAACTTGGTTTAATCGCTATTTACCCAGCGAAAAAATCCAAAGAAAACTCAGACTGATTAATTTATTATGTGCATATTTATTATAGTATTAAAAACTAATACTTTGGACCATTTTTCGTACAAGAAATGTACAGAGTTTTTGTTAATAAACTTGTTATTGTTTATACAAATTGTATGTGTGTGAATTATATAAATGAGTGAAACTTGACTAATATTTCAGAGAATGGAATTATACTTTATTATCCAATTATACTCGGTAACAATCATTTTAGACATGAAAAATATGATTTTAGATGAATAGCATCAGGGGTCGTTCATTAATTACATTTGGAGTTAGTCTATCATGTGTGGCATAGGGATTCAAAATTGTGGCGTCCCGTAGTAAAATGCGGAACAAAAAAAATGATTTTTTTTCATACTTTGACGTAACATGAGGAGGCGGGTTACAAAATGATTGAAAATAAGATGACTTAGTGAATTAGAGTAGTGAACATGATTTATTGTTATTCAACGTTATGCTTTAACACTCGTATAATTACTTTCCCCTTGGTTGGCCTGAATAGGCGAATAATAGCTCATTTAAATAGTTGTGAAGTTGTTTATAAGGGGGCAAAATGTTGACCTTATAATTAAATATAAAGAACTACACACTATGTAAAGAATGTTCCAGAAGTTACCATTTCTTTTTTCTGGTTGGAGATACAAAGACTTTCAGGTTTAGTTCATTGTAAAGTTCCACTTGGTGAAAATTGATAAGTTGGGGCAAGTACCGTGCAACAAACATTTACAGGGTGTCCATTGGGAAAGCATTTTGAAATTCCCTGCAAGCCGTACTTTTTTTTTTTACGGCAATAATTTTTAAATATATTATTGCTTATTATACAAGATGTACTTTGACATCTTATTATCGCCCCCACCCCCCAAAAAAAAAATTATTTTAATATATGTTCACTAACTATTTCACTCGATTGTCTAACTCCCAAAAAGTGCAACCAAAGTTTAACATTCAAAAATTAATGCATAAAAATTTAAAGTACCCCAAATTAAAATCCAGAGTACTTGCCACATATCAAGAATTCAAAATGCAACAAAGATCATAAAAAAACAAGCAAGTGCAATATATCTCTTGGAATATTAGTGATTGTACTTTAAGATCAAAGTAACCTCAATATTAAAAAAAAAAAAAATCCAATATACTCTAAGTAGAAACCCAATACATCCCTAATATTAAAACCTATTACATCCAATCCAGTATCTTAGGATATACAACTTAATACACCAAATATATTTCCCAAGATCTAAAATGTACCCCAAAAATATAAAAGGCAACAGTTTTGTAAAAAAAAAAAAAATTGTGGATGTTCAAGAGAAACCCGAATTTCACTATGAATTTATCAAGTTTTAAATATTTGAAAGATTTATTTTTGAAATTGAGTGGGCGGACAAGTATCTAGTTATAGATATCGAATTGGTTTGCCAAATTTTGGAAACGTAAGCATTTCTGTGCGGTTTCTACGACTTTGACAGAGAAATTTCACTTTTAAAGTCCTATACGCAATTTCCCCCTTTATGATCGCATTAAAAAAGTATTTGCAATTACATAAATTAACGGGAGCATACATTTTATGTTTGACCACCCCGAATTGAAATCCAACAAATTGATCTTTTTTTATGTAGTGCCAAAATTGTACAGCATACCCAAGACGAGATCTTGCTAAATTCGTACAATGGCAAAATGAGATCCCTGAAGTTAAGACATTTTTTCTGTAGTCATTGAATTTGATTAGTTTTATCAATTATTAATCATTACAGCTTTATTACTAGCTCAATAAAGAACTCTAGCAAAAGAAGTATCTTAAACAGGAGAACCCATTGTTCCCAAATAGACGCTGAAGGTCAAATCAAACTTTGCAGACTAAAATTGTCACTTATTGCCATTAAACATGTGCTAGTTAAAATTAACTAAAAGTCAAAAATAAAATTCCGAATCCCGAGTTGTGAAAACGGGGCTGCAAATTTAAAGTATCTACAATTGAAAAATTATATATTTCTCACAAACTAGGTATTTTAATTTTGATATCGTGTAGGTGGAGGTTAGCTGCCAAATGGCTATGTTTCGTTGTTTGGTCAACCACCCCACTTGTCAGATCTAGCTGCTTAGTAATGGAAAATGTTGGTCCATATTTCTATTTTTGGCGTTTACACATAATTGAATGCCAAACCAGCCACGAGAAGAAAAAGTGAAATTTGTTAAATATAGTTTGTTTTGTCTATGATTTGAGATTTTTTTTTAAATATGAAACTCATAACTGAAAAAGAAGTTGAAATAAAAGCATGTAACAAGTAGAGGATTTATTAAATTACAAATATTATACATTAACAGTGATTACTTGAATACTTTCAGAACTTGAAAATGCATTTCAAGTGAACGCTGTTCATTTTCAAAATGAAGCTTCCTCGTCACATTCACATTCAATCTCTTGAGGCTTTCTCGAAAGATTTTCTCTTCTTTTCCAATTCTAGGTCTAGTATCACAATGAACTTGATAAGGTGTAACATGAATGAATGTATCTATTTTAAAACTTGAGAAGCTTTGCAGCACTATTTTGTCAGTAACCCAGGTACTCGATAACCCGGAATGTCCCCCTTCTAGCCAGTACATGCTTGCTATTCTACCAACGAACATTTTAATTTCTTCAGCTGGTTCCTCTTGTAATGCTTGAAAAGAATATAAAATCTGATTTAGAACAGTACATCCTTTACTAAACCCAATTAAGGTTACAGGTTTATCGGAAAGCGAATGTTTCAATGTTTTATCAGTATTTTCAGGGTTGAGCTCACTTTGCAGTGTTGAATTGACACTTTTCAAAATTAACCTTAAATGCTTCAGAGAATCTATATTTATTTCGTATGTCGGTGCACCATAGTTGTTCACAGTAATAAAGTTTTCATAACAGCTGAAAGTGTTCAGTGTCATTTTAGATGGCTTGATTATGACTATTGCTTGCTCAGGAAAATGAGAATGCAGCAAAGCAGTAGTGCTCTCCAGATCCCACTGGGCGTAACGCTGGTTGTCTCGATGAGCCAGCATATTCTCTTTGTAATCCTATGGAGAAAAATTATCAATACTAAACTGTAAATATTAATTAAAATTAAAATTTTTATATTTAACTTATTTTGTTATAGTTGCATTAGTGGACAAGTTTAAAAATGGCTGCTTGGAAAATTAATATATATACAGTGTTTAACTCTAGGCGTTTTTTGAAGGTCGGCCCGTCCTTTTTTAATCTCGATAGCGCCCTCGTGCCCCTTTTTTCTAAAATGTCGCCCTCTTTTGAAAAAATTCCGCCCCTCTTGCCCTTTTTAGTCAAGCACAAGCGTTCTTGCTTCCCTAGCTGTCTTTTAAAAAGGCATCGATTAAAATTTTTTTGTGTGTAAATTGGAATTAAGTGAATTATGACAGTAGAAAAACAAACTCCTTTTTAACTAATCGTGTTGTACAATTGCATTGATTTTCGCGGTTATTTAGAGCATGGGGCATTCCACGAATCCTATTGGTTGCCTGTATCCGTATATGAAATGCTAGTGAAGATAGTTTGGTTACAATATTGGCCTTTAATTACCAAATTTTGGATTTTAGTAACCTTTTCATCAGTTTTGTAAGGGGTCTGATTTGGACTACTTACAGATTTGGTTTTTAGCGAAAACATTAATTTTTAAGTATCAAATTTTGGATTTTATCTTCATAATGAGACATCAATTTTGCACGGGTCTTCCCTTCAAAATAAGCCCCAAATCGTCGCCAATAGCCCAATATGCAGCTTTAGCGCAATCTCAATGAACAAATCGGTACCTTTTTGTTTAGTCACGGGTCTGATATATCAACGGGTAACCACACCCATCTCAAACTTGTTTTAAAAAAAGTGCCCTTTTACAGCCAACGGCGCCCTGCCCTTTTGTATTTCTAGAGTGAACACTGTATATATATATATATAGCTTGCTCATAGAACAAATTTAGTCAATAGGCATGAGTGAAATTGGTAAAATTCTCAAGACTGAAATTCACAACTTTAGTTACATTCTCAAATGTAAATTTTTTCAAAATCAGGAAAGGTATAATTAGCATTGAAAGCTTTTCATGTTTTTCTATGTTATAAAATTAAAACAATCCTAACTTTGATTTACTTACATTGACTACATATTTTTAATTCTTAAAATTTCCATTCAGATTTGAAAATACAACACTTTTAGCAAACTTATTTGCTTGAATGTTCACAAATTCAAACTCGTAATTAACGGAAACTAAATTCTGCAGCTATTTGTCCTACAACTTGATCAGATATTGATGAAAGAAGACAATTGCAAGATATCGCTACAAATAATTAAAAAGAGTTTTAGTTCTGTATTCTTTTAACCTTTGTTTAATACAAATTGTCAGTCGCATAGATGCTTTATTTTAATTATAAATGTTCTCTGTCACTTTCTATCCTGGACTAAAAAAAAAAAAACTTGCATCGACAGTGATATTTAAAAAAAAAAGAAGAAAAAAAAGAGTTAAAAAGTTTTTATGATAATTATTATATTAGTGCAATAGTAATCCAATAAAAACATGTGTGCAAAGGAGCATTCATTCATCATGGGTCAAAAATATTAATACATAAAGAAATTGACACTAAATTTTAGACGAAATCACAGCTTTCATTATTTTAAATTACTACAAAAATGAAAAAAAGTAAAATTTCCCTTTTTGTAAAGAGACCATTTTAAGCAACATTTTGGACTATTTAATTGATCAAAAATTTTATGACAGCTTATTTATGCTCACAAGTTTAAAGTATGCAATTTAAAGAAAATTGTCAGATATTTTTTTTAAAAAAAGAATTTGGGTTTTACTTATACCAAAAAGAGTTTCAAATACACTAGGAGGGATAAATTTTAATCTATGGGTTTTTCCAATACAGGGTACAAAAGCATTTTCCAAAAATAAAAATAAGGAATTTCTAAGGACCTTTATTTTATACAACAACTTGAATACATTTGTAACGAAAAGTTAGCTCTGATGTCGCAAATAGGCTTTTATGTAATTTTTAAAAAATATATAATTATTTATATAAAAGAAAAAAATAGATGCAACAGCAAAAAGCTATCAGGTGCAAAGAAGCCACATATTTTTTTACTTGAATACAAAGTTGTGTTTAATTCACATTAAGATTAAACATTTTTTAATATAGGTTGAGGAAAATTATTTAAAGCAGTGGTTCTCAACTTGGGGTAAGTGAAGGTCCGGTTGGAGGTACGCGAAAATAATGTTAGTAATGCTGGAAAACACCTAAAATAAAAATTATAAATAAAAAGTAAAATTTAAAATAAAAGCCTACAAGTGTCATTAATTTGAGTCGTTTGATTAACTTCCCAGCTAACATAACATTACTGCCTAACAAAAACAAACTTTTTTATGTAGGAAGAGGGGGTACTCATAACTGAAAAGTTTTATCAAGAGGAAAAGGCTGAGAACGACCGGTGATAGTCGTTTCAAGGACTTTTTAAGAGCCTTCTGTTACTTTAAACCTTCAAAGGACCTTTTGAACAACAATAAGGAGTTTAATTATTTTATAAGAGACCTCATGGACAAGAAACAAAAATAAGGACTTTTAGGACCGTACGAACCCTGCTATAGTGTATCCTTGTTTTATTTTTTAATGTTATTAAACATATCATACAAACTTGTTATATTTTACGACTGTCAATTACAAATTTAAGACTTCCCATTTTTAAAACACGACTAAATCTAATTAAGCTAATATTCCCCTTTAGAATAGGCCTAGTTATTTAATTAAAAAAAGTGTGGTATATATTACCTGCATATCCCCTCCAAAGAAAACAACGAACCCTGAAGGGTCTTCACCATTGGGTGCATGGTATATAACCTCATTCACTTTGTTTAAATCACCTTCCATGCGACCCAGCCTCGTAGGACCACCAGGTGGTTGAGAAGATGCCATAATTTGTGAAAATTATAGCTCATTTGCAGAAGTGGAAATTACCAGTCATGTGGCAACGTACAACCTGAAAAATGTAAAGGCAATGTTATAGCTTCAAAATATTTCAAGAAAGTAAATGAAAAAAAAAAAAAAAAAAAATTTACTCGTGTAATTTTTATATTACATATTTTTAAAGTACACTAAAATGAACATAATGAATTAAAGCATATAACAGTATTTTTTTTTTTCATTTACATAGTGTAATACAATAACTTCTTAAATATTTGTGATTATAACAAGGCAAACATTCTCAATAATTCTAAATACAAAACAAGGAAAAACTGCATAATATATCAATTGTAAT
This sequence comes from Troglohyphantes excavatus, assembly GCA_963932185.1. Classification (NCBI taxonomy): domain Eukaryota; kingdom Metazoa; phylum Arthropoda; class Arachnida; order Araneae; family Linyphiidae; genus Troglohyphantes; species Troglohyphantes excavatus. The sequence continues at coordinate 43,570,475 of OZ010675.1, forward strand.
GCAGTTTAGGAATAAAAGCAAAGAACACAATGATTAAGCAGAGTAAATTTCACAATTAAGGCCAAACGTTGATGTATTTTACAAAGCTAAAATTTTGGAGTGGCACAAGGAATTGCATCCGAAAATCCATTCAAATAAGTATAAACATTTCTTTTAATTCAAGCAACTTAATGCTTAAAGAACAAATGCAGAAGTATTGTGATAAAACCATAACATTTTACAACACTGGATATAAATTGATAAAAATTTCATTTGGAATTTTTTTATATGTGTATTATGTATGCATATAGAAAATATTAAAAATACTTATGTTTATATTAAAAATATTTAAATTTGGATGGGCTAAAATGCGTTTTTTATTACTTAGAATAGTTTGTATAAAACAAATAGGGTGGGCCGAACCGCCAAGACCCTTATAATTAAGTTTAACTGATTTAAGCGTTGCATAACTTAGCTCAATTTATGTTTAAAAATCAGTTAAAATAATGTAAGGCTGTGCACAACCTACAGCAAAAAAAAAATTGTTTTACAGGTCTTAGTTATATAAAAAAAAACTGAAATTTAAATGTCTTTAGTATTTTCAGAACAAATTATAATACTAGTATATTAGTTTATGAAATATGAAAAATTAAAGAAATGTTATGTGCAACAAAGTACATACAACAAAGAAAAAACAATCATTTAAAAATTATGTGATAAGTTTAATAGTTGATGTTGAAAACAAGTGCAATAATATTACACACAACATTTCATAGTGACAAATAGACTGAAAATATGACATGCTACTTTTTAAACATTTACAAAATATTTAAATTTTGCAACTGCTTTAACTAAACAATTTAAAGTACTTACACAGGACATTAATATAGTAGTCATACCAATATTATATCTGATGAAGATTCATTGTACAACAAATAATTAAAAACTTTTTTTAAGTAATTTTTTTTAACTAGATAGAACACAGCATGCACCAATTCTTTTAAACAAATATTTTGTAGTACTAGTGAAAGGATTAAACAAAGAAGCCCCAAGAAACTAATATATTTTAATACTAAAAAGGCAAGATAATAAAAAATATATATCCTACTTATAAGAAAAATTGCTTATAATATTATAATTTATTGAGCAAATTTCATAAGTGACAGAAAATTAAGCATTTAAAAAAGTTTAAAATAACGTTGGTTTAACCAAATTTAATTTAACAGTGCCCCTTTACTGCAGTAGTCCTTCGCATGGACAATTTAGATGGGTGAAAGATTCTGTTCCGTAGATTCCAAACATTATCAAATAGGACCAGTTATATTAATTACGACTTCACTGATTAATTTAAAGACGATAATAAATGAAACCGACAGTATGTTTTTGAATATAAAGCCGAAGTTTATAAATAGGCTTTTATTACTTTAAATAACACTATAAAATATTAAATTTTACAGAAAACTCAAAAAAAATTTGCCTTAAAGATACTCCTGTGCAACCAACTGTTGCCAGTACAAAAGGCAAAAATAACATAGTCGGCTCACCTGGTATAATAATCGTTGCAAGAGTTAGAATTTCATTAACAGTTGCACAAGTATAAATATGCCTTAAGTAGTTCAGTTCATATACACTAATGAACTTAAGACATATCTGTCCAGGAAAATATTTGTTCAGGATTATATAGGAGCAATTTCTTAATTACTTTGATAGACCAACATTACACAACTTGACTTTGTCAGGAAGAATATTGAAAGTATCGCTTATGATTAAAATTTCCACTGTCATGGATCCAAAATTTCTTATCTGATATCATAGAAAAGAAAGTGGTACAAATAACTTTGGAACATTTGAACCAAACAATCTTATAAACAGATCATGCAAAAGAGCTCCCAAATTACTTATATCCGTGAGACAGGACAACAAGAATGATGTTAATATTCGAAAGCATTTGCTATTGTGTATTGAATTTGTGTTAACGTTAAGGTATTTTCTACATGTTCCGAGACTAAAGAAAGTTACAGACATTTCTATGGGCATAAAAAATTACGTAGAAAACATCCACAAGATACTTTTTTAAAGTTGTCATTTAAAAACAAATTAATGAATAAAACAAAAAAAATGGAAGTGAAATAGTAAGATGCTTTGTAATAAAAAAAGTTGTGTACTGTTGTATAAAAGATTTTTATAGTATAAGGTCACAAAAATAAAATTTTATACATTGGTGAACTAAAAACTACAAGATACTACAGAAATCAATGAAAGAATGACTAGAACTTAATTAAGAGAAATTAATAATCATCTTTGAAATACACTCAATAGATTATAACCACCTTATAATTGATGTATATCAAAAGAAAATGATCGACAGTAAATAACGAGTTAGTACCAGAACTGTGCAAGTCTAATTTCAGATAAATCAAGTTAAAGTGTTTATTTTAACCTTCAAATGCACGTCTACTAAACTTTACCTTCTACTAAAATAATTCCAAAATTGACAAACCATATTCTGGAACCAAGCTCATCATATGCAAAAAATTTAAATGTGTATTGTTACATATGAATTGAAACAATTTTTCCTATTATAAAATAAGAAAATTGTATATATATTTTCCAAAGTTAAAAAAAAGACAATTTTTTCTAAGATGACAGTAATTATAGAAACTATTTAATACAAAATCAAAAGATAGGTTGAATAACATTAAAAGTGCATTGATCAAATAAGAAAATTGCCAAATGAAGTTAAATACAATACAATGAAATTCTATGGCAAATTTTCTCCTCAAGATTTTCATTATTTTAAAATATTCTTAATCATACATAATTAATCAAAGAAAGTTAGCTGAAATTAGTCATTTAGCTAAATGAAATTAGAGGAATTCTGCTATTTCGGGAAAAAAAAGTTGTTAAATTTCACTCTCTATAAATTTCAAAAAGCATCAGAATTCCCATGACCTTACAAAGATATTTAACAAATGTAAATGTAAAAAACAAGACCTTACCTTAACTTTGATACACATGTACAATCATTTCTTTTCAGATAAGCTTCACCACATTGACTTGTCCTCAATACATTAGGCAAGTTGAATAACATAATTAGTAGAAGAAAAGAGTTTTATTAAACGTAATACAGATTGACACTGGACTAAAAAAGAAACAAAATATAGCATCCTTACACAGATTATTAACAATGTGTGTATACAAATATCAAGATATGAAAATAACAATGAGGCAACCAAAAAGTAGGACATTTGAACATGTCACTTTATAGGGATGTACCACTAAAACGAAGGCAGAAGAGACGAGTGCCGAGTTGTGTTCGTTTCGCGTCCATTCCGATTCGTTACGGCTAGACCATGTAATCGTACTTATTTAAAATTACTCTCATTAAACTATTTTCAAAATTGCATGGTAAATCACAAGGATGTTCGAATTGTTGATAGGAATTTATCTAAACCTAATATTAATTATTTAACACACAATCAGAAAAACTTGGAATGCATGATACCCAAGGTCTCTCTTGTGCTTTACAGCAAAAAATACATTTCTTTATATTTAAAACATAAAAATTGCTTCACATGTAATTAAAATGTAAAAACGAGGTGCATTAGAAATTAAGTGTAAATAGGAAATTTTGGTGCTCGCTCCAAATTTCTTTTGTTTTGGTAAAATTTACTTTAAAAAAAAAAGAGCAAATCTAAAAGCTTTTAATTCAATAATTAATATTAGGCTTACTGTAAGAAATGAATATGTAGATGTTCCATGAAAGTTTTTTCTTTTGGTCGACTGTAAAAATTTTATTGTAGTAAATCATTGTATTCTTAAATTTAGATGCATCATTTTTTTTTTTACATTGAATCTCACAGTATGCAGGGTAGATTTTTCAATAATTCTTATCAAATTATTGTTCATCGGATAATGTGAACATATTACAGGTACTGCAGAGTTTAATTAGAGGTTACAACTTCTTTGCCATGCACAATTTCAGGCAACACCTTTTTCTTTGTATGTGTAAATAATGCTATAACAATACATATAAAGAAAATAATGCGAAAATATCAAAAATAGAAATCTTGTTCTTACACAATTAAATGGTACTTGTGTCAACATCACTTGCAGTTTAAAAATATTCCTTTAAAACATTTATAAGGTTATTTAAGATTATTTTTAAGTATATCTACAGTAACCATAGATAGCACTACTGTGCATTCAGGAGTCCGTTTATAAGAAATTCAACTTCTTTAAAGCCTCTTCAATTTATTTTTAATAATTATCGATTATCATTTATAAAATGGTATGAACAAAATTTTAAATAAGTTTATTCCAGTTTTTTTTTAAAAAGAAGTTTAATAATAAATTTTTTCATTTAATTCAGACAATTTCTTTTGATATTGAAAATAGACTTCACAAAATTAAATATTTTAATTCACACATAGCAACTTTTTAAGATACAACTTGGATAGATTGTCGATTTTAAGCATTAAATTGAATAAAGAATATGCTGTACGGTAAATTTAGTTTTCTTGACCAGGAAATAACAAGTATGCATTCTGGTTTAAATCTCAACATAGAAATTAAACAAAATTCTAGATTGTATTGTTAATCACATTTTGCTAAGAACGATATAATATTTGTTATATGCTTGGAATTAGCTATTATATCACAATTTGAAGTTACTTACAAGTAGAAGACACACCCGAGACTCAAATAAACCCTAAAGCACTTACAGTATTTTTAACATTGTTATTTTTTCAATTCCTTGAAAACAATATTTATAATCTATATATCATATGCAATTTATATTAAAACAATAATGAATATAATACATTTCAATTGTAACATACTCACCAATCCAATTTTGAAAAAAATTCAAAATTATTAATCTAAATACCGATTTTCCAAAATAACATCGTTTTAATTCAACAATACTTTCACAACAAGAATAGTTTACCGGGTTCGTACAAATTGTCTAGGAAAAAAATAAGGATTAAACAAAAAAGGAAATTATCAAGGACCATAAAAGCAGTTTATAGCGACTTAAATTTTTAATGCAAACAACTTGTATACATTTGTAAAGAAAAGTTAGATTCTAAATAGCTTTCTTTGTAAAAAAAACATTAAAATAAATTAATATAATAGGAAAATAGGTGCAATTAGTTAAAAGTCACAAGGTGTAAAGAAGCCATGGGTTTTCTACTAAGATACAAAGTTGTGTTTAATTTACATGAAGAGAAAACATTTTTAATAAATATTTAGCACAATTATTTAAATTAGTCGTTTCTAAGGATCTTTTAGCCAAAAGTAAGAAATTTTTAAGTACTTTTAAGGGCTCTTATGGACATGATACAAAAATTGTTACTAAAAACTTTTAAAGACTGCACGAACCCAGAGTAAAGAGAAAAATAGCCACCTATTATTCATGTCTAAAATATGAAAACAAAAGTATTTAAACGTTTTCTCACAACCTTTCGCAATTCCATAAGAAAAGCATTTAAGGCCTATTGTACACGAACAAGAGCTTCTAGGTAATTCGATAATTCATACCAAATCACCGAGACGTTTTACTCATTCATGTAGAATGGGCCTGGAATTATGGGTCAATTTCTAAATTAATTTTTAACTAAGGAATTTTGTAATATGGTTTATATCAATTTCATTCACATATCAATATTGATTTATATTATATAAAAATTATGTAAACATGAAATAAAACACAGAGGACACAAAGAAAGATAATACATTTCCTTGAATCGGCTCCTGTTCCCGATCTTTCGAAGCTTTGGAAAGTTGCGCTGAGAAGTCGTAATTCCAACATCTTCAAACTTCTATACAGCTGAAAAGCTCAACAATTAACAGTACAATTATATAGATAAGAAAATTGCATGTACGACTCAAGGTACTTCTTCGGATACCACAGCATAACTATTAAATAATAGAGTATATCTATTTCTTTTGAAATATGCCTTGTAATACCATTTATTTTAATTTGTTGCTTAAAATGCCTTTGATTGAGATAACTACAACTTGATTTTTTTTTTTTAAATATCACATCAAATCTTTAAGATTAAAAAGCTGAATAAATAAGATTTAACATGTGCGATGAACTTTTAGGTGCAATGCTCCATACAATTTTCTGCTGCTACAAGACTTTTTACAGAAGCAATTAAAACTATATTTTTTTTCATTTTAAACAACAATTATAGTTTACTTATGGGAAAATTAACTTATTAAAACTAACAATAACACCATCAGATGGTAACTAATCATAAAGCAGCCTATAGCTTATATTGTTATAACAGTAGGAATATAGGTAGTTTGGGACAAGATATATGTAGGTTAAAATGATCCTAAGTTACAAAGCAAAAAACATCCTGTAATTGAATGTGTATACTAACAGAAAGTGCAAATTAACACGGAATTTTTTCCATTCAATTAAATAATGTTTTTTAATCGAATATTCAATACGTACTTCACTGTAAGAATAAAAATTATATTTTAAAAACAATTGGAATTTTAACAAATATTTAGAATTCTGAGAAAGTGTCAATTTTGTTTTCAAAAATACAAAACTGTTAACATGCATTGGCTTTTCAGTAAAAAACAAAGAATATTGCAAAATTTTAACACAGATAACTGATAATAATTATATACCTGGCAATTATTATTTAATAAACCTGATTTTTCCGTGACATTTAACATAATTCACAACACATGAAAAATGAATACAACAAAGATAAATTGACATCAATAATGTTACAATGAGCATGATTTTTATTCTTTATTTCAATTCTAGAAAAAGATACAAGGATCTTTTTGAGTGAGTACGGAATGATTAAAAAAAACAATAGTACTTTCTATTACAAACTGAATCTAAATTACTGAAGCATCACAAGACAAATCTGAAGCAAATTACATAGAGAATAATGTGTTTTTCATGACTACACGGAAGAAAAAAAGAAAAAGGGAATTACATTCAATGACGGCTGCTTCGGCGATCCCTATCATGGTCCCGATCCTTTTCTCGGTAGCGGTCTTCATGGTAACGATCACGTTCACGGCTTCTATCTCGATATTCCCTGTCGCGGCTTCGAGAACGATCCCGACGGCTGGACTTCTCTCGTCTAGAAGAACGCTCTCTGGATCTCTCTCGTTCGCGAGAACGGGCCCGTTCCTTGCTTCGGGATCCATAGGACTTTGATTCAATGCCATGGAGTGTATCTTGAAGTGAGCTGATCAAGATTTTGCATCTCTCGTCATTCGCCACTTTTGACTGCTTGATCAGAGATATAGCTGTGACCAGAGTCTCGATGGCACTGGCGTAGTCGGCAGCGCTTGCATCAGCTACTGCTCTAGCAATAGCACTGCTAGAGACAGTTCTGTTACGCCCCATTATTTCTTCAAATTCAGCTTCGCTCACAGCAGGCGCTGATGACTCTGATCCTCGGTCATTGATGGATCGGTAGTCGGAGAAACTGACCGGTGGAGGTCGGTTGTAGATGTCACCACCGCCCTGGGACGAAGGAACAAGACCCGGTGGTACCCCCTGCTGGTGGAAGAAGGCCGGGTTGAGGTGGGGGCTAGGCATAGCCGGTGGTGGAATGGAAGGTGGGATCCCTTGCCCGGGTGCAGGAACAGGCGGCGGAGGCCTATTGGGGGGTCCTACTGGCTGAGGAGGGATGTTAACATGTGATGGTGGCGGTTGTGTGAGGTGGCGTTCCCAATCATTAGAGGGTGGCGGACCCCTGGTATCAGGTGGAGGGACACTTCTTGGTCCCATTGGAGGCATTGGGCCTCGTGGAGGGGGGAGTCTCATGTTGTTGGGTGGCGGAGGACCAGGTCTGACTGGTGGCGGTGCCTGCAATCCTGGCGGCGGCGGAGGAGCTCCTGTGTTGACATGAGGTGCTCCGGGGCGAGTGGGAGGCGGAGGCATGTGATGGATCTGGGGCGGAGGGGCCGATATCCAAGGGGTGCGCCCAGGTTGGTATTGGGGAGGCGGTGGACCCTGGGGAGGAGGATGCATGTGTGGCCCTGGTGGAATTCGTTGCTGCTGGTTGTAATTTTGAGGAGTGCTGTTTCGGCTTCTGTTGCCTCGCTCTTGTTGCATGTTTCGATTTTCCTGTCTCATATCTCTGCTGTCACGGTCACGTTCCCTATCTCGATCTCTACTGCGGCGCTCATTCGAATTATCGTGTCGGTTTGTTCCGCCATGGCCACCTTTCCTAGACTGCAATTCGAAGTAATTTAGATTTTGCCTGGTACATGCAGTAACAGCAGGATTTTGGCCATGGAGCTCTTTCTTGGGCAGCTTATCCATGACTATTCGGAGTGAATTTTCAGAAGCCAGGGCAACGACACAAAACCCTTTGGATTGGCCATTTGCACGATTTTCATAAAACTTTATTTCCAGAATATCGTTAACTCCTAAGCTTGACATTGCTTCGGTCAAGTCATGATCAGTAGTCCACCAAGTCAAGTTGCCTACATAAACGGCTACGCGCTTACCACCGGAGTGCCTCGAATGATGGGGAGATGAACTACCAGTGGAAGATGGCCTACCTTCATCATTATGATCATCCGAAGGGGCAGTTATAACATCATCATAAAGATCAACATTACTATCATGATTATAATCTCCATCCTGATTAAAATCGGGATCAATATCATCTGCATACAAATCTATATCGGCATCCGCCATTTGCGTAAAAAAAAGAAAACTAACCTGAATATCCCCAAATTAAGGCTTTCAAGACCTTGTTAATAGCAGACAAGCCACGCTGGCGTTGAACAGGGATTTGTTGTCAAATGAATGTATACAATGTTTTAAATTTTATGCAAAGAAAAGTTTTTTCGCGAGCTCACAAATCAACAATCGAAAAAATTCAATGAAAATGGCCGCATGTTCATTTCATCCGATGCATAGTAGTAGTAGCGCATTTGTATTTGTCAAATATATTGTCGATAAAATTGGACGCAATTGTTTGAAGAAAATTAAACAAAGAAAAAATTATATTTTTTAATGAATACGAAGATAGTTTGAATATAATATATATTTTATATAATGTAGAATTTTAATTTAAACATACACTTCAACTCTGCAAATGCGAAATTTGAACTTGTGCTACAGCGCTATGTGCTGTCTAAGATTATAGCTACGAGCAAAAACAAGTAATATATCTTAAAAATATACACTTATCATCAAAAAATTTAGCATTTAGTGAATAATTTATAGCTTTTTTTTATTATTAAAATATTTTTCTATAAACATACATCAAAATTTTATCATTGATTTAATTTTTTTAAATTTGGCAGCAGCATAGTTAAACAAAATAACATTCGATTAGTCAGGTAAACAGAACTTCGAATGTAGAAGTATGTCATCTCAGTTCTTGAATTTACACTAACATATTGTACATTATTAATATACGACATTTAATATAATAATTGTGCTAAATATCTGCCACGTATTGATATTCATACTATTTTGTCTAACTTACAAGATCAGTTTAAGCGTAGTTAAAAGCATTTTAAGCTTACAGAAATGCAAAATCGTTGTTACAATACCTGTTCATTTAACAGAAAGAAATCCAACACGTTCATTCATTTAAATAGGAAAATTTTAATTTGTACAAATAGTAATATATATATTTAAAGAATTGTGATATTCATCCACAAAATTTTACTGAAGAATTCCTGCTCGAATATTTTTGGTCACCAAAATCTTAATATAGATAAATATATAAAACTTTCTTGTGTTCAGTGGTTATAATCTTGGTTAATTTTGTTACAAACTGGAGTTTGTGAAGTGAACATAATATCCTTAAGTGCAAATAATTCTGTTGGCTAAAAGTAGTGGTTGCATTCTGACTCAACAACAATGGTAGGGCTTCAGTCGAACATCCATTTAATTTCTTTTTATAGGAATTCTTTGAAAACATCTAATTAAAAAAATTGTTGTGGTAATATGATTTTGGAAAAACTCTTGGTAAATTATAAGGGCACTCTGCTGTGTTTAATCAACTGAATAATCAAACGCCAATTGCTGTTAATCTCAGCACCCTGGCCTTAGATTTTTTTTATTTTTGTCCAGGACGGAAATAATTTACATAATTAATACCCTATGTGTCTGACAATTTGTCAAAGTCAATAAAAAGTTAAATGACACAAAACTGCACAATAACTCATACTCTTGTTGAATGTTGGATAGTTATATCACGCGTTTAAGAATTAATATTTTCCACCACTATCCGATCAAGTTGTAATCATGATTGTAGTACAGAGTCATCTGTAGTACATACATTTTAAAGTGAAGGAATCTTATTGTCACTTTCCAAAAATCCTTTACATGGGATTTCCAAAAGTTATATTTTTAACTAAAGATAAACTGCTTTCAATTTTTAGAAATTTAGTCTCCATAAAATGTATCTTTTATTTTAAATTTGAAGAACTTCGGAATAAGTGTGGTAATGTGTTTACATGCCGGAATTTTAACAGTTAGTCTATATTTTAAGCATTTAGTAAAAAGTACAGTAATTTTTTATAAAGGAAAAATCAGTTTTATTTTTAGTTTTGGATTATTGAGATACTTCAAAAGCGTTCAATGTTAATACAACTTTTTCCGATTTTAAAATATTGTGTGTTGTTATAACTGAAAATTTTAATTTCCATCTTGTGATTTCTACCAACTTTTGCTCGTGTGTGAGTTGTAAGAGAACATGGAATTTAGACAACAAACACTTCAAGCCATACACTTAAGATTTATTAAAAAAAAATAATGCTAAAGGTTGTCGATGATGTATTACTATTAAAACATTTTCAAAAACGGAACTTTGGTTAACCTATGTAAATGATGATTCTGATAAAGAGACGGCCGCTGCAGAAGCAGGTGTTACTAGTTCCCTGTTGCAAAATGCCCTACACAATCCTTTGAGTTTGGAAAAGCAACTTGCTTTGAGTTTGAAATTCAGCAACCATTTATATAGCTGCTGTATACTTTGAAGTTATTTTAATTGAATGAATGTCTTTTTAGATGCTTACAGCTTCAAGAAAACTAACAGCGTTGCAAAGTCGGAATCGATTATTACCAAGCATTAGATGTATTTATTCAGGTAGAGCACCACAGCTTTTGTCTAAAACTAGCTTTGAAAGTTCTAGTAATGATGGTAAGGTTTTTTTCTTGCTTATTTTGTCAATTCATGTTACATATTTTGTCATAAAAATGCATTGATTCGGAATAATTTTGAAAATAAATATTGCATTGAAGTTACAAAACATAATTGTTTTTGTTAACCTCTTTGCCTAAAACATCAAGTCATGGTAAAAATAGCAGGCTCAAAGTGAATAACATGAGTCAAACTCTCGGTAAAAATTTGGGTCCCAAATTTTTACAATAACTCACATGCGAATAATACGAGTCAGACTTGTGGTCTTAGATGGACCTGCTCTTGCATCATTTGTACAAATGGCAAATCTAAATGTAGACTAATATTTTTTTCGTTGAGCAGTGGTCACATTGCATAAGTAATATGAAATAAGGAATTGGGATAGAGCAGACTTTCAGAGTATAGCCAAACCGTAAAATGACCCAGTCCATTGATACTTAAATTGTAGAGTGAGGAGATAAGATGGATGAAAATGTTTATGTGGAATTGCATTTTTGCTATCTGTAGAAATTTTCAAATACATATACTGTTAGAAAGTCTGAATTCCTGTCTAGAATTGAAGTTACCCACATCAAATTTCAGTTTTCTTTAATATGGATACAAAAACTATTCAAAGAAATTACTAAATTAGAGAAAAAAAAGAGTTGATAGCCATTATTTTATTGAAGCCAAAATCTTCCGTCCAATTTGTTAGTTTGTGGAAAAAGGGAAAAGCAAGTTTAGAATTTTTTCAATTACATTTTCCCCCATAAGAAATTCAAATAGGTCTGGATTTAGATCATTCCAGATTTCGTCAATTGTTGCACAGTGCACTGCATTATTGTAATATTTGCTAACAATCCCCCAATCTAATTCAATTTTTTAACAAAGCCACTCATTCATATTGCGATGATAATGCAGTTCTAATTGTCAAGACATATTTTTTAAATAGTGATTTCTCCATTTCATATTAAACTAAATTCCATATCCTTAAATTACCTTGCATAATAAATTTTATTGAAATTATTAGAAGATTTGGGATTTTACTTCGATATAAAAATTCAACTTTAAGGTTTGTTTTAGTTTATACGATTTCCGGCTGCCTATTTCTGCCGGAAATGACAGCCACATACACGTTCATATTTTCACCTTGTTATTTTAGAACTAAGGTCAGATGACCATTTTAATGTTTGTTACTGTGTTGAACATCAATATAATAAAATAAAGTTTAAGTTAGACTAAATGAAAGTTTCTTTAAAATTCTCCAGAATTTAAAGATGGTATAGTTAAGAAGTTATATTTACAAAATCTTATATTAAAAAAATTAATTAATTCATGCATTGTTTACATTCACGTTTTAGCTAGGACTTAGACCCATGTCATGATAGCCCATTACTATATATTGTTAGATAACATGTTTAAAAAAAATTATAAAAAATCTAATAATAACATTTTTTTGAGTATATTTTTCTGTTGCAGAGATTAAAAAAGAAGGATATGGTGAAAAAGAAATATGTTTACTTGGACCTAGTGATATCCGAACACCATTGCCAGGAAACATGGGCATACCTCCCCTTTCTATGATTTATACAGTAAGAATTTCAACTATATAATGGCTTCATACTGTTATTTTTTACATTTGTGCATTTTTTTACGAAATATTTACCAACACAATTACTTATGTTTCTGTTTAAATCTTATGATTTTCTTGTATCCCAAAAATAACAATCAATTTTGGAGCTAATGAAGAGAATAAGCTAATGAAAGAACAGTATTTTTTAACTTAAGAACGTATGCTGTTTCTGTTCATTTCGAAGACCAAAGGAGTAGAGATAGGGTAATTTTTTGGTTGCTTTTTGCATGCATAAGTTGAGGTCTTGTAGTATAGATATTATTAAATTTCATTTGACTTGAATAATTGACAATAATTTATTTGTTGAATATATAACTAGGACATAGCACATTACATAAGACATTTATAATATTAATAATCTGTATTTGCTCTGTCAGTTTTTAAGATGTATGGACATATACTGCAGCACATTTTGTTTATTAAAAGTTTAAATCTCAGCTGGAAACTTATAGTTAATTTTTAATGACTTATATTACCCCCCCCCCCCCCCCCCAATAATCTGGAAACCCTAAAAGTTGGGAATTTCAACTTACTTCTAAAATCCCCGAGTTGGGAAAATTTACGCCTGAAGAAAATTAATAATATTAACAATTGAAAGCTAGAAAAGATTAGAAATTGCCCAACTTGTAGGATTACATTTAAATTAGACCTCAGAAAGGACACTGTTTGGGAATATGGGTGCAACCAGTGGCGTACGCAGGGGGGGTTGAGGGGGGTCACAACCCCCCCCCCCATCGGTCTGTAGTTTAAAAAAAATCAAAATATAATGCTTTTTTTATTTTGAAAAAAAAAAAAAATACAAATGTATTTTTTTACATTTAAGAACCTACCTTTGTTTGCAGAAAATAATTTTTTTTTTAATTTTGTCACTGAAAACTTTCAACGGACCCAATTGGAATGTGGTCGCGGGGGTGTTCGAGCCTGAGACGGCTTTCTATAAGCAGCTGCTTATAGGCATGGCTAGAACAGCGTTTAACGAGTCGGCAAAAGTAAACCATTCTCCATTTTCACCCAGACCTGTGGTGTACGTAGGGGGTGGTTGGGGGGGGCTGTAACCTCCCCCCCCCCCCCCCGTCAATATGAAGTTTTTTAAAAAAAACAGTACAAAAATAATGCTTTTTTTCCCCGATTAATAAAAAATTCCAAAACAAAACAAAAAGTTTTAAAAAAATACAACGTTTTTTTTTCTGCATTTATAACCCTACATTTGTTTGCAAAAAAAAAATGACACAATTTCGGCGCGGGTTACTGATAAGTGGGAGGTTTATGCTAACAATTTATGCATTTTATTACTGGGTAGTCCGCCGACAAGAAAAACCATTTTCACTTAGACGTAACATTTTATTGTTCAAAGAGATCTCCTTTCGTTAATAGGAAGAGTTATGCATCCATTCTGTAAAGAAGAACCTTTTTAAAATCATTGACTGGTTTGCTAGAGGGGGTTGGATGTTGCCCCCTCACTTTTTCAATAATGTACTTTTAAAAATGAAACGTAACCCCAACACTTTCCTACTACTACAGGCAATTAGAGGGGTGGTGTGGGGGTCACCATCACACTTTTTTTGGATGTTGCACTCTTTTATTTTAAATTTGCACTTTAAAAAAAACATAATAAATTTTGGTACTGAATTGACGAACCAAAGAAAAATTTCATACCCCAACCCTAATTCTTTTTGTTACTTATATTAATTACATTTACTATCGATTTTATTTTCTCGTATTATTTCTTCCCAATAGGCAGACAGCTAACAGCCATTTAGGCGCCTTACTTCCCATTTCCGTCATTACAAAATATTTATCGTTTGACTGAAAATAAAAATAAAATAAGATAAACATAGGCAATCGGTTTCGATTTCACAGAGCGGGATAAATGTTGGCGCCGATATGTCTACGTTGAAAATTTAATAAGACAATATGAAATATTTTTTTTCAATGGTAAATAAAATATGTTTTTTTTAGTTTAGAATATTTTGTTTCAAAATATTTGTCGTCGAAGGTATCGTTTAAAATATATAGACATCTTGTAAGTCTTATAGTATAGAAGTAAAGGATGACTAAAATAGTCAGGTGATATAAAGGTCAAATGAAAAGATGTTTTGAACATTTTCTACTTACTGTACTCCTGAAAATTGGACTTTAGTTTTTGAGGCTTTATTTGTTTAGTATTTCGGAAAGTTAAGGTGCTTTGTTTTGTCTTTTATAGCCAAAATGAAACATGTATCAGATGATTGTGTTAAATTATTTTCTAGAAGAAAGCTAAGGTAATAACAATCCAGTTTAGTTACTATTTTTCTTTAAAAAAAAACAAAAGCGAAGAAAACGACAACCCAACGAATCAATCAGGAAAGGTGAGATGATTCCATATGTGTTTTAAAAAGACTTCATTCCTATTGTCAGTTCCCACGCATACTAATTTAAAAGAATTATAACAATTGTACTACTTTTACTTCAAAATTCAATTGCTAAAATACAAATGACTTATATTTTGTACAAACATATGCAATTTTTTTTAAGCGTATGTGAAAAACAGTGGCAGATTCGTAAGTATCAAAATTAATTTTGCCCGAATTACAAGTAAATTCAAGCATAATAATCAACCAATACTTATATATAAGAATGGAGTGTCTGTCTGTTGAATCGAACAAAACACCTCATTTTGAGTTTTCTTCACGAATTAAGATACACTGATTCATAAAATCAGATTAAATATTTTTTTGTCTGTCTGTTTGTCTGGATTTTACTAAAAAACGACTGAGCGGATTTTTATTAAACTTGGGCCATTTTAACAATATTTTCTCAACTTAAAATCTGCACTTTGTTTCATGTGGAAACCATGGTTTTTAGAACTTTTTCTGTTTTACCATACGTTATTCCTATTGGAAATTTACATGTAGATCTTCTCTTCATAACATGATTGTTAAAAATCATCTCGGCTACCAAAAATATTTTTTGACGATTGGGATAAACGATGCATTTTGATTGGGTGATAAGTAAATTTCGACAAATGTTGCCAAATGAATTTAAAAAAGCGCCAAATGAATGAAAATGTCGCCATAAAAATAAATAATTTCGCCAAAAAATTAAAATGTCGCAAATTTTTTTTTATGTCGCCAAAAAATTTAAATATTGCTAAATGAATGAAAATGTTGCTAAAAGAATGAAAATGTTTCCAAATAAGCTAAAATATGGTCCTATATTGAAAAATACCAGCAAAATGGCGAAATTAGTGTCTAAATAATAAAATTAATGTCAATTGGGGAACATAATCGCACAGCTCTTACTTCGCAAATTGACCACGAGCATTGCCGGACCATATTGCTAGTAGTTAATATGAATAAAATATAGTATAAAATAATCTTTTTTTCAAAATAAAACCGGCTTTAAAAAAAAGGTCTAAAACATTTTTTAAAAAATCGTTATTAATTTAAGGAACAAAAGTGGAATTTTCTGGAAAATACTTAAAGCAAAGATAATTGACCGCCACAAAAAAAATCTTAGATGTTTTATTCATCCGGATATCCGGCTTGGTAAATCGGATATCCGGCACTTTACTTCCGGATATCGGATAGTTACCGGATAGTTAAAATCAGCCGGATAGGCCGGATACCGGATAGTTACCCCGGATATCCGTTTCATCCCTAATATATATATATACACGTGTAAAGTAATCTGACGCTCAACCCCCCCCTTATAAATTTCCTGCGTACGCCACTGGGTGCAACAAATCAATGCTTGTGAGAGAACTGTTTAATATTACTTAAAATGTATATATATAAAGATGAAAAATATCGATAAGTTTTAACTGGGAATTTTCAGCACTTGAGTTGGGAATTTCGAATAGTTAAGTTGGGAAATTTCTTGTTTCGACCTCCTCAAAATAATTTTTGTGTAACGGCAGTGATTACATAATAAAACTTATAATTTCCTCCCTTGGCAGTTGAACTGTTTTAAAATGTGATAAATTTGTCATAAACTGTTTTACTTAAACTTAACATTTCCCATAAACTCTTAAATATTGTTTTCTATGATTTAAAAAAAAAATAACAAGGGCAATTTTTTGCTGGTTAGAAATGTCTTGATTTAAATTTACATTTGGCGATGTTTGTGATGAATTTTTGGTTAAAAATCTTAAAATAAGTACAAAATGACAAGAATATAAGATTAAACTTTTGGCATGTGTTGCATATTAATGTTTTTACAAGGAATTAATACAAATTATATTTCATTTTATGTACATATTTAGTCATTAAAATTAGTTTTAGTATCGTAAAGTTATCGAACCTCAAAAATTATTTAACTAATTGCTTTACACACATTTCACAATGGTGTTCATTTGATTATCAAAATTCCACCCGATTTGTCTGTATTTAATTGAATGCATTAAAATATGTATATCCGACTCTTAAATTTAAAATTATTTTATTCTTTACTAGTTACATTTTATTAATAATTTTTTCATGTTTTCTTTGTAGGCCCAAATTAAACAGTTGCCTCAACCAGCAGGAGAGGATTGTGAAGTAACACAAGGGTCTTCTCCAGAGCAAAGATATCAAAGCTTGCTCATTCAAGCTGCAGATACTGCTGCTGAGGTAAGTATTATTGGCTTTCCATCTCCCTTATTTGAAGTATTGAGTGATGATCTCTTCTTTATGATAGTTTGATTTAAGAATTGCTCTATTTTTATATATTTTGAGGCGGCCCTGTAAAACTAAAGACATAGTTATTTACCTGCCATTAGTCGCTATGTAAAATAAGGGCTCCTTTTTAAAACAAATTTGTTGTACAATGTATATTTCAAGAAATGTGAAGGCAAGCTCTTAAACAAAATTACACATTGCAAAGTTCTGCAATTTGTAACAGGACGCTCTGAAGAAATAATAGTACTGAGACATGTATGTTATCTACAACCTGTAGTCTGTAGATAGCTGCTTTGCTTAACGTTGTTCAACAAGGGATCAGTCCTATTTGTTAGACAAAGTCACCATGTTTCTGGCATAGGCATAAATATTATATCAGTTTTATTAATTCATCTGCATTCTTAACTTATCTTGCAGATTAATTAATCAGGTCAATATCATGAATCGGTATATGTTATAACTCTATGAAAATGTAACAATTAGGCTATTATAAGTAAATACATTAGTAGTTTTCAAAGTGGGACAAATTAATTGAGGATTAGCAATACTCATTTGAGGATTAGCATCATCATATACTAAAGACTGGTACCTATGCTACTTCAGTTTTCATTACAGTGGCTCCCAAAAGGTGATTTGCGAGCCCCTGGGGGTCTGCATGTCAATATTAAAGGTTCCACAGGGTCACAAAAAAATAATATTTACACGAGTTTCTATTAAAATGTTTTCATAAGTTTAAATGAGTGTTAAATGTACAAGTAAGAGACTAAAAGTAATTGGTTAACTTAGTTACTTGCTGCATTCCAGTTCTCAGAAAAACCCAAACAATTTTTATGCTAAAACAAGTTTTTTTTTAATTTTATACAAGGAAATTTTGTCAAATGGGTATTAGTAATAAATAGAAAGCTTAATATTTTTAATTTAATTTTTACATGCACAATTGGACATGTGGCTGGGAAACTGCATGCCCAACTAACATTATAATTGTTTTGATATTTATAAATAATGTTAATGTAAAACTTTAAAATGTTCCTACTCTACTTTGTTGGTATGAATTTCGCATTTTATTCATGTTGATCACACAATGACTAAAAATATAACTGGAATGTTGTAACATATATCTTTATATATATTTCTCTTACGCGGTGATTGAAAACGCTGTTTTTCTGTACGCTGAGTGGCAACAGTTAGTTTGTTTACGAAATTCTGTTGTGCCCGTATTTTTATTTAGCCATTATGTAAGCCATTTTGACGATTAGCCCCTTCAATTTATTAGTAAATAATTATTTTTTTGATGTCAGCTTAAATTAGGAAAAATATTAACCCTATTACATTAAAAATAGAAGTTTTGAAAAACGCTGTTCTAAATTTTGCATGAGCGGAACGTTGACGTGGCGCCATCTGTTGGCAATTTTGAAAACTAGATTTCTATGACCTTCATTTTCATGACGTATTAGCTTATTACATACACACTTCTGGTAGGCAAGAGTATGGTAAGCTTAACGTCAATTATGCCAAAACAAACTACCAATAATGTTAAAAATTAAACTAAAACGCAGGAAAGGTGTGAAAATAACGTGGAAAATAATAAATAATGGTAGAAATAAAATAATAAATAATGGCTTGCCAGTGGTTCCATTGTTTTCATTTGTAGTTTAAAAGAAATTAAATTAAATGATTTTATATTGATTTACATGGCGAAAAAATGTATTGATGCCAAGAAAAATTATAATTTAAATTTAGTTTCAATGTTAAAAGTTTTTGGTAATATAATTAAAAAAAGTATTGTTACTAGGACACATTGTTATTGTGTCCTACCTTTTAGCAAGCGAGAAGTGGTTTGTGGAGGAAACCTATGAGGATTGCGTAGCAATCCTCCGGGGGTTGACAGAGCGTTAGTTCTCAAAGTTATTCATATAATTATAGGGGTAAGTGGATGAAATAGGAATGTAATTTTTTTAAAAAAATAAATAGCTATTATCATGTATGAAGGAGGCATGTGTCGGACGGTTTTTTGACACTGACAGCAGCACTGTAGAATCTTTATTAACAAAGAACACTGTAGAATCTTTATTAACTTCCTTCATGGCATTATTTAATTAATCACCTTCACACACTTATCACTTAAATTGTGTTGGCACAATATTTTTAATCCCCCTGTGATATGTTTGGTAAAGTTGTTTACAAATGCATTTATACTTTTTTTTCTTGTTATTATATAGATAGCCTTATTTTTACCTCAGAAAGTGGATTGTAAAGCACATACCTGCCCTCAACTTCTAAAAAAAGGTACGCAATTGTTTTATATGCAACTATTTTTAATCAACAGGATGCTTAAGTGGCCATGCATGGAACAATAAAGTTTAAAACTTCCAAGTTAAAAAGAAACATGCCTTAAATAT
Organism: Troglohyphantes excavatus; assembly: GCA_963932185.1. NCBI lineage: Eukaryota > Metazoa > Arthropoda > Arachnida > Araneae > Linyphiidae > Troglohyphantes > Troglohyphantes excavatus. The sequence goes on from OZ010675.1 coordinate 43,590,258, forward strand.
TATATTTTATGAAATTGTGATTCTGTAATAAAAACAAATCTAAGAAGCTTCAATTATATATTCTACATACTCTTTATTTGTTATAAAATCATCTTTTTTTTATATTTCAGAATTAAATATTAGTATAAATTTTTGTATCAAACACTTTTAATCATGCATTGTTTAGAAAAGTACCGTTTTTTTCTATTGTATATTTAAGCACACAAGTATATATTTATTTTGAAATTTAAAGAGATCTTCATATTTATTTAAGCTATTAACTTTATTTTAAATAATGAAAATAGTTTAAATGTCAATCGGTATCCATAACTGTTTTACACAGCTCTTATTCCTCGACAGGGTTAACAAGACCCGTAAGCCTGGACTAAACATACTTAATAGATATCCAAGCCCAGTCATGTTAAGAAAATATATATTTTTTAAAAAATCCTATAAATTTTAATTGGTCTTAAAGTCATGAGCTAGTAGTATAAAAACTTATAGTTATAAAACTTAATGTTATAACTACTTATAAATATATACATATATTTCAAATTTAATAACATTATCAAGTTTCTTAAATACATTTTTTCTGGCCCTGCTTTTATTGTTTATCAATTGAATTTTCTCATTTAAGCATATTTGTGGTCTTTATTCAGTTAATTACAAACACATGTTTTTACTTTTAGATTTTTTGGACTTGTTTCCTAAAAGAGATTTGGAAAATAATGATCTGACTGTTATAACTATTTGCCAAAAAACAGAAAATGATATGAATGCGTGGAGTGAACCTGCAGAAGCAGAACGAGACAGTTTAGAGAAATATGTAAGTGTGATTGCCTGACACTTATTATATTTGTATACCTTCAAATAAGCTTCACCAAATATTAACTTAATTAAAGTAATTTATTTCAATATCAATGTTTAAATATCTTTCTTAATATTTTAACTGTTGCAGTAATTTTTCTTTGTGGATTGTTGTAAAATTTCTCCTTTAAGAGTTTCAAGCTTTGCTATTCAACTTTGAATTTTTAGTGATATCAGTATTGCTCCAATTATTACAGTGCATGACAATTGTTGCAAATTGGTTGATGAATAATCTTCTTTGACACATCAAGCATACATGTGAGAATGGATTTGTAAACTCTATACATGTGTGTACCTAAGCTCTTTCTAAAATGAAAGAAGAAATTATTGAAATAAGTCTAAGCAAATACCTTTTGTTTTAATTTTTTTCAAGGTTGTCATTTCCATATTATCTAAGATTATGTGGTGAGTCTGTAGCAGTGTACAAGAGTTTTTAGTTAGTGTGCAACACATTTTATTCAAAGTATTTATTTGAGTTTAATATAGAGTTCAAATTCAAATTTCTTTTTCAGTTTGTTACTGTTGCTAATGCCATGTGCGAGCACTTGAAGATATATCAATATTGGGCAGATTTTATTCATCCAAATTCTGGCAAACCTGTAAGTATTTTTCCAATTATTTGTGGTTTTTTTTTTTTAATTTTTTTTATAAAAATGTAACTTTAAAAATATGTAATTTGAATTAAATTCTAATGTTTAGTATTTTTCATAAAATGTTCAATAACACTGATAAGTTAAATTACTTTAAAAAAAATTATAAATTAGTTTCATGAGTATTATAATGGCCCATTTAATGTTAGTTCCTTAAATTATCTATTACATTTTATCAGAAAAATATGATTTTTTAAAAAAAAAATTATTGTTTTTTTGTGTTAGAATTATAATAAGATATATAACCATAGGAAATAATTTTGAATTGCTAATTGTATAGATTTGTAATTAAAAAATAAGAACTTAAGAAATTACAATAATTCCACAGAGTGAATGAAGAAAATTACATCAATATTAATGTGTCTGGGTATTTTTTGTTAAAAAAGGCTACATATTCTTTACTCAAAATACATAAATTGTAATATCAGTGCATAGAACATGTGTGAATGTATATTATCAACTAGTAATGAATATTGCAGGTCTGGGCTTAGAGCTTTTTCAAACCAAATTATACATATATAGCTTTTATTATATAGTACTAACGAAAAACATTGAAGTTATAATTATCTTTTATGTATTGTTTCCTTATTTATTATTAAATATATTTTCACTCCTAGCATTTAGGTTCCTTAACTAATGCAACGATGTTTGAAACTGATGAACGGTACCGTCATTTTGGTTTCAGCATCGAGGATCTGGGATGCTGTCGAATTATATCACATAACCATTGGGGTCCTAACGTTTTTGTGGGAGCCATATTTACTAATGCAACTCTTGAAAGTACAGTAGTGCAAGAAATACTAAATAAACACAATGGAAAGAGTTCTATTCCTTCCATTGTTGTACATTAGTTTGTATGTATTGTATGATTATTATTTAATTTCATGCTTTCTTGTACTGTGAATAAAATTTTTATGAATTGTAAATTTTTGCCTCAAGTTAAATTAATTTTTATTTACAGTGTCCTGTTGTTCTTCTCTCGATTGAATAAAAATATGCATTCCTAAATGTTTAACCGTTTGATTGACTAACCTGAAATAACTCATGTTGGTGTCTATGGCAAATCCATGTTATTCCGAGTTAATTGTTAAGGAATGCGGTTAAGCTAAGCTTTAAGTTCTGACAAATGCACAAAATGTGTGAACCTTGCAAATTTTTACTCCAACATATATTTTAAATAATAAAAAAAAAACTAGTTAGAGGAATGTCAGGAGTATTTTTAATGTGAAATGTCTTTAAAATTAGCCATATGCAGTATCAGAATAGAAAGACCATGTATTGCTTTTCGGGTTATCTATTTCGAAGCTATAACTCTGGAACAAATAGCACAATTGACATGAATTTGATCTTGTTTGATGGGAAATTAGACATTGATGCACTTATAATCGTATGATAAGGGAAAGTCTATATTGGGGATAATTATGACCCCTTGGAGTCAAGTGTGATAGATTAAGTTTGTTCCTTCAATCAGCAAAGTTTTCATTGGCAACCAATCTCTATTTTTATAATCTGCTGATATGACATTTCACATAAAACCCTTCTAATTGTCCTGTGACTTAGCCACGCTTGATCTTTTAGTTTAAACAAGATAAATTTATAAAACAGCAATCTGACAGTAAATGACTGTTACTAAATGATCTGCGCTGTTGCAAAAAAAACTTGCATGGTTCATTTTGCAATAGACTTGTACAAGAATTAGAAGATTAATTGGAAAGTTATATAAGGTTAATTCTCCATTAGAAGGTTAGTTTAATCAGTAGTTTCCAACCCATTTATGGTGTACAAGAGAGTTCAGAGTGGTCCATGAAGGAATATAACTATCTTTTAGATGAGTGGTGGAGGCTCTGTCCTCTTATTCCAAAGAATCGAATTCAGGAAATCCCGTAGTATTTGGGTTTCTCAATCCATGTCCAGTTAAGCTGTTCTTATGAACAGGATGGTATTGAGTTCAGGGTTCGAAATTGGCGATCGTTGGTCGTATTTTGCTCCTAACAATTTCAGTTTGATACCATAATCTTGCAACCAGTCATCATTTTTAACGCCTAACTTTTTATGAAAATTTCAGTTTGACTATCGTATTTTTACACCCAGTCATCATTTTCTTTATGTCTTATGTTGATTTTCCAAAATTGCTGTAAGACTTTTCAGTAATTTATCAGTAAGACGTGATATTTTTAGAGTACAAATGGAAACATGCTTCTACTTTTATGCAAAAGAAGCTTTAACATAAAACTGTTGTAACAGTTGGCAGCTCTGCTTAAGCAATTTTAATTATTTTAAAATTACGCCTCAGCAGAACATTTGGGCAATTAAAAAAATTGCCAGGTGCCAAGTCCTCCTAAATTTTTTCTCCTAATTTCTAATCATGTTTGAATTTACTATCCGAAACATGTTTAATAAAATAATCTTTCTTAAAAAAAGGAAAACCGACTTGAAGAAAAATGCGCTAAAAAGTAAAAAATATTTTTTTAAATTTACGAACGCATTGAAAATATAGAATTATTTAATGTCAATTTTATACTTATTATAACTTTTTGAAATCGGCGCCAAAATTTACGTGATATTTTTGTAAATTGGCACCAACTTCAAAAAGTTGTAATAAGTATAAAATTGACATTAAGTAATTCCATATTTTCGATGCGTTCGTAAAATTAAAAATTACTTTTTAGCGCATTTTTCTTCAAGTCTGTTTTCCCTTTTTTAAGAAAGATTATTTTATTTTTCCCTTTTTAGTTTTTAATTTAGATGGGGGCTTCGGAAAAGTTGTTAAAAAAACTCCTGTTAATCGGCATTTCCGGATATTTATAATAGCCGGATAACCGATAATTTTTTGCAGATTTTCCCTAAGTGGATTTTTCTCTATCCAACTAAAAAAGAATTTTCGAAATCGGACAATATTTTTTTTCAAACGGTCCAGTTAATTGAGAATTCCGGATAGTTAGTAAATGCCGGATAACCGGATATTTTTTTTCAAATTGCTCCCCTTTGAAACATCCCCTATCAAACAACAACAAAAAATGTGCAAATATCTGAATTAGAACCGAAGTTCTGCGCGAACATAAATAAAAAATACATAAAGGTCGAATCTATAACCTCTCGACTTGGCGGCCGATTTGGCGGTTTTAATTTAAAATTTATGGCGGTTTTATTTCGGAGTTTTGGTTGGCGCGCTTTTCAGTCGGTTAAAAATGCCATTCATTTGTATGTCTGTATATTGGGTGTGTCACATGACCTGGAATGCATTTTTTAGATGGTCTATTTTTCAGTGATGAAGAGGTACTTTATGTATCCCCCTTCCCAAATAAAAAATGAGGGTAATTTTTTGAAAATGCGAAAAATATGCTATTTTTGAAAAAAAAATAACTTTTAGTACATATTAAAATATAAATTGCTTCTTTTAGTTCTATTGTTTTCAAAAGTGATAAGTACTATTTATATTCATATAGAAAAATACTTTTTATACTTTATTAAATGTTTTAAATATAATTTTAATAAAATTACTTTTTTTACTAAATGCATATAATAAAAATATTTTAATTGACTAAAACTAAAAGTGTGGGCACTCATAACTATAGCAATGTAAAGTTGATTGAGCACAACGTGCTTTCATTTTTTGTCAAAGGTTTACTTTTTAGTACATTTAATAAGAATGTGTTTTTTAAATAGTAATTTTTACAATTCATTTTTTTTAAATTTTAGACATGAACATTTAGTGTACTAGAAATTACTTCTAAACTAACCGTATCAGCATTCTAATGCATGCATAGTATACCAAAAACAATAAATTTTGTTTTCAATCTGAAAGAATCCCATTAAGGCTGTGAAAAAATATTTTGAATTTAGCAAGTTATAATACTAAACACAGCTTTTCATTTAATGCAAAGTAAATGTCTTATTTTCTCTCTATTTTAAAAAAAAGTAAGCTCTAAAAGGGGAAAAAGTCGGCCCTAGGGGGAATTTTCAGTTCTTTCAATGTTATTCAGATCGTATCTCAAAATGTAAAAGTCCTAAAATTACGAAATTAAGTGAATTTGTTAAGAAATGTTTGATAAATAAGAAGAATATATTTTTGTTTCATTACTGTTATTAGTTTATAAGTTATTTAATAATTAAGTCGTCGTTGATAAAATTTCGCTTACAAGTAATTCTGTCCGTCGAGTTTCTGAAACACTATTAAGAGGAGAGATCCAATTTTTTTAGGGACTGTACAAATAGGTTTGAACTGAAAATCCAAGTAAGCATTTTTTTAAATTCGAATTAGTTTTGGATTTATAAAGTTTTTAAACATTTAAACACGCTCCACTTTTTTAAGTTTTTTCCCCCTCATTTTTGAAACGTGATTTCTAAATTGCTATAAGTCTTTTAAAATTACATATTCTCTTATTCAAAAAAATATATTAATGTTCGCTAAAACTTCTTCTTTCCGATGTTATAAAGATTATATTTCTATCTTTACAAAATTAGATATGGTCAATTAAGATAAGTATAAAAAATAGCGAAGAAGGATAAAAATGTCGGATATTTCGAGAAAATTTTAATTTGCGACTTTTTGTCTCATTGTTCCCAGTGGTGGCGCTAGGAATTGCCCGACGGGGGGGCTAGACTTCCCCGACAGGGGGGCTAATATCCCCGACGTAAAATGTGCACATAAGCGTATAAAATATTCATAAATAACGAAATAAATTTGTTGAGATAAATAGTTGAAACAAAAGGCTTATAATATTTATATATTAATTATTAAATAATTGTAGTGTTCTGAATATTCTGAGTTGCAATCATGGAGAAAAGATAAGTACCAAAAAAACTGTACAAATCGTACTCAAAATGTTTTCAAAACCTTTATAAATGTAACCATTTGAAGTGGTTGGGTTGTTCAAAGAAGGGACGGCGAGAAGGCAACAAATAAAATAAATAAAAAGTAAGTAATAGTGAAGGTAAAACGAAATGTGGTAAATCATTATGCAAGTAGTTTTTGTAAAATCCCCATGCTTTTACGAAATTAATTTATTTTTTGTTGGTAGCTATGCAATGTAAAACGGTGCTATGTTTTAGTGCTTTTTTTTGTCATTTAATTTAGTGGTTTTTTTTTTAAATCTATAAACAGTGAGAAGGCTTTTTACTACGTACAAAAGGCTGTATCTCTAGCAACGAAATTTAGACTATTTCTACGAAAGAAATTTTCTATTGAGAGCTATTTCCTTATCAAATTCTTTTCAGAGAATAGAGCTGCAGCAGTAGTTATATGTATTGGAGAACTTCATTACGTAAAAATTCTGCAGTATTTTATTTTTATTTTACGCCTAATTTCTTATCAAACGAGATAAAAATTGTCATTTGCAACGGAGTTATAATGTCGGAATCAATCCTCTTAAAAGCATAAAATGGTGTTCCTATCCTGATACCTTATTTTATAGACGTTTAGCTAGTAGTATTAATTGACAATTTAATGGATTTACGATTGCCTATTTTTAATTTAGGACCGCCGTACTGAACCATGACTGCTTCGTTAGAATATGACCTGATTTCTTCTGAATTGATTTTTTATATATAACAATATACGCAGTTTTTTTAATGATAAAAAAAGGATTCCCATAATTATATTTTATTTTTAAATTCCAAATAGTTTGAAATTGCACAAAATTTGTGGCAACAAAAATTGAAATAAGACTCATTTCTAAACCTAGCTCATACGACGAAACAATTTATTGGTTAAATAAATCTTCTATACTGAAATAGTAATGACAAAACTAGTTTGGTTCTTCTAAATACGGAAAACATAAAAATCAATAAACGGTTGGACTTCTTTTTGAACGAAATAAATGTAATATTAAGTAGTCACAGGCACAAATAAAATTTTTATAAGAAATTTTTTCACTAGAATTATTAAGACATCTCACCTTTCCGAATTAGTATCAAAGTTGAAATCTAAATGCAATGTTGACACTCTATAATTTTCCTCTTTAAAAAAACGTTTTGCCTTTCACCAACAACAAAATAGAACTGAACCATAAACTTACTTCTACAAGTACACTTACTTTCGAGAGTCGAGACGGCCCTGTAGCTGACCATTCACTGCCCAATCTCTTTTTTTAGGGGAGACAGCGGCGTGCTATACATATATCCTATTGCTATACAAACATATATCCCCGAAGGCGATTTTGTCTACCCAAAGCTGGTAGCTGACCTTCTCAAGGTTAAACTTTTACAACGGGGGATGCTTTGTCCCCAGGATCGTCACTCCCCAAGTACAAACAATCAGGCTTGCGGCAACGCAAATCTGGCTACTGCCGTCTGAATAGGCCTTCGTTTGTGGTTCCATGTCTGAGCTGTGGCTCTGCTCTTTGCTTAAAACAAAATGACTCGTGTCTCATACGCAGGGACTGATTTGGGGCCCCGGCGAATACTTGACAAAATTGTTGTTATTATTAATGCAATTTTCAGCAATTTATCCAAAAAAGTGAGAATTAAGTCGTGTTTTAAATGAATAATAAACTTATTTTGCGATATTTTTAATTTTTCGAGACTATTTTTACGAGAGGGCCCTCTTTAATGATGTAGGGCCTATAGTACTGAACTTTCTAAATCATATCCTGCTCATACGCGCAAAATAAATCCAACAGAAGAAGAAAAAATATAGCATGTGAAATAAGCACTGTTAAGATTTATGTTGGGTCTTAAAAGAACATTTTTAAAAAATGAACTAATTTTTTACATGAAATCTTTTACTTTAAATTAAATTTTGAATCGTGTTCTTCAATTTTTGAACGATCACAAAATAATTTCGTTAATGCACAGTTTCGACACACATGCTAACTTTTTGAAATTTTCCTTTTATAAAATAAATTCATTAATGATATATATTGACAAATTCATTTTAACCACTTTACTTCCTAAAACTTTTAAAGTATATTTTTCCTCAAGTCCTTATTTTTTTTTCTGACTGATCTTGCAGGGACCCAAATGGCATTGTCTAATTGCGTATATTTACCGTTCTTTAAATCCGCCACTGAGTATTAGCAATAGTTTCATTGAAATTCTTATTGATGGCCGACTTAATAAAAGTTTTTAAAAATACTTTCGCCGCGTGGTTTTAATAAATCGCGATTGTTTTTTGGCACAAAATCAATGATATGCGTGATGAAATATCGTGTACATGATGATATGATGTTTTAATTATATGATCATATATTTCTTTAGTTTATGATTTGGAATAATATTACATTTTTTTATTGGTGATATTTTGAAACATGGGTTTTAGTTTGAAATTTCGGTGTTGCTTTTTATTGTAAAATATGTAACAAATAACGTAATTGAAATTATGATAACAGTATATCTATAGTATACGTGTGTGTGTGGAACCTTTATACATAACCTTGTATAAAAAGCTATAAAATAATAAAAATACTGACAATTTTATCTAAAATAATAAATATTGGTTTATAGAATTTGGTTATGTAGGATTACTGTATTGTCGAGAATTTAGTTTGTTAGAATAGGTTGGTTGTATTAACATTGAACTTGAGCTGCACAGTTGGGGGTTATTGGCGAAGGATCAGGGTTTATATGGAAGAAAAGACCCGAGAACACTGTTTGATCGTATTTTTGAACCACGGTCAGATGACGAGATCAACTCATCCGGTGCAATCTACCTCAATAAGCGCCAAGACAGTGGACCACAATCAGATAAACCCGGGTGCACCAGTCCCTTATACGCGGTGGATATTTTTTGGTGTCGAAAGGAACGGATTTGACAACTCCCCGATTACTGAATCGCTACACACAAGCTAGAGATAAAAATTGTGCCTATCGAGTACTCGTAAGAACTCCTAACCATTCGGCCACCACAGGCTGTCGGAATTTCGGTCTGTCGGAATTATAGTTTTGTCGGGATTTCGGTCTGTCGGAATTATAGTTTTGTCGGGATTGTAACCTGCTTGTCGGAATTCGCTCTGTCGGGTATATGGCCCAGATTCATTTCATTAAAAAAGCAAATTCGACTCAACCTTTCATTAAAATTTGGTTTTAACAATTAAAATAACGCTTTCCCCCGACGAACTTCAAAATTTTGCCCGACGGGGGGGCTTGGCTTGCCCGACAGGGGGGCTACAGCCCCCCCCAGCCCCCCTAGTGGCGCCACCTCTGATTGTTCCGCTTGCGTCTCAAAAAGTAAATGTCCTAAAATTATGAAATTATGTCAGTTTATTAAGAAATGTTTGGGAAATAAGGTTAATATATTTTTTTTTCAATACGATCAGTATATTAGACGTTATTTTATGTTAAAGTCATAATTTTAGAAAATTTTGAAAATAATTCATACATTTTTGTATACTTGTCTTCCAAACCTTAAAAGTTGGGGATTTTGAGTTTTAAAAATCCCTGAGTTGGGAAAATTTATGCCTCAGGAAAATTAATATTATTAGCAAATGAAAGCGATGGAAGACTAGAAATTGCCCAGCGTATTAAGACGAAACTTAAATTAGACCTCAAAACAGAACACTACATTGGAACATGCGTGCAATAAATCAATACTTTCGAGATAACTGTTTAATATTACCTATAAAAAAGCTGACAAATGTCTATAAGTTGGAACTGGGAATTTTTTAGCACTGTTGCATTGTGAATTTCGAATCGTTAAGTGTGGTCTGGTTAAATAACGTCGCACTAGAGCTGCACACTGGCGTTGGTTCGAACAAATTTGTGAACAAATTTGTTCGAACCAACGCCAAGTATTGTAAAATAATACAAAATGGTTCAGAAACCTAGTTGATTGAAGTAAAGCTGGTTGGTTCATTGTCCATGTTGTTCACCCTGACTGATACGGCTGTATGTATATTCGTTCATGTATCTCCACTTTCCCCAGTTATAATATGAAGGTATCTCTACTTTGAAATATATTTTTTGAATTTGAAGCATTAGGAAAACTTTTGAAATATTTATCTACTGTTGAAGGGTTAAAAACATTCCGCTGATAGAATAAAATCAACACTTAGTTATATTCCAACTTTCAATGAATAAAAAAACATTATTTTGAATTATTTATTATCAGTAAATGTGGTTAAATATTCTTATAATTTTTTTAACTATTAAAAAACAAAGTTTGATGCAGGCGTAGATGGTGTGTCTCCGTTATCTGACAGTTTTCGAACAGTTTGACAGCCTACCAGAGTATTTTGTTTTCGTGTGAGCATGCGTGGTTGACTTCTAAAAATAAACGTATTCTAGAAAGATGATGTGTATGTTAATGTTTTAATGTACAAATGCTTTATACTCACGTGCATACGGGACTGGGGCACTATAAATCTGATCTGGGTTCAATGTCCTTACCCCTATTGTGGTGGCGTCGGGTGCCTGTGCCATAATTTTAAGTTTTTGTCAGTAAATAATATCTCAATATAAAAATATTTACTTCATATACTGAGAAAGATTGTACTCATCGTTTATAAAGCATTTTGTGTGTTGAAATAACAGTATTTTTCCGTATTTCGTTGTAATTCTAATTATATACATATATAATATAAGTATTTCTCCATTTAAATTTATTCACATATATAATTAAAATATTACTTATTTGAAAAAACAAATATTATTAACAAGCTTTCCCATAATTATAAATGTAGCGACTAAACAAACAAAAGCAAAGTTGTCTGCTGTAGGGAAGAAATCGAAACTACTAGCAAGTTACCATGTTGATACGTCACGTGAAACTCCCGTATTAATCAAACCAAACTTGCAAAGTTGTAATATTTCCCCCTTCCTACTTGACGATTTCATATGTGACGTCAGCTTCCCTTTCCTGATTCAGGTTCACCACTAGTGATATTTTATGTATTTTATAACAGTTATTGAAATTTCACTTTTTTAATCCAAACCCAAGAACCAACAAATTCTAAAACCCCAAGTCACAAAGATTTACAAAGGATTAATAGTGTTAATAAAAACAAAAAATTTTCAACATTGACGAATTTTAAGCATCTCCTTTCATATGCATCCTCTTTTAGAAACTAATTAAGAACTTTTCTACCTTTTGATTTTGTCGTCGAGATGTCGGATTTAAGTCTGTTGATGGACATGGGGTTTTCTCAAGAAAAAGCGTAAGTACTTCTAGATTTTGTGTAAAACTTTTATTAAAATGTTATTTCATCAAATGATATAGCAATACTTGTTTTGTGTACAATTTTTTTCTATATGTAATATTTTGTTAGTTAAATAAGTTCGTTTGAGGAATGGTTCTTTAAGGCTGAATTGTTAAAATTAAACGATTAACGCGAAAGCGGAATAATTTGTAGGTTCATAATTTTACGAAATATCACTCCATAAGTGAATTAGTTTGTTGTGAAATCTCTTCCTCATTTAACTTTCAATAGCCGGGGTTCATAGAACCGGCAATTGAGGTTTCTTTGTGTTGGACAATGTTAACATATCCGAGAATATTAACAGTGTGTCTAATTAACGTCTATTTGGCATGCCAGAATTGTAACAATTGCCATTCTTCTTTTGGTTTCTAAAAATACGGTTACTTACTGTAGTTCATTTGAGAAAAGAACCACAAAAGTATAGTACAACATATGTTCCAATACAAGATAAATTACTTTATGGTAAATTGATTACAGAAAGCATTAACTTTTATATAAGTGAAATTGGATAGTGTTGTGTACTCTACTAATGTAATGACTAGGGATGAACCGGATAGTGGTTTTGCCGGATATCGGATATCCGGCGCACATTACAAACCGGATATCGGATATCCGAACTGGATTTTGCCGGATATCCGGCAGTTTATTTTTTATGAAAATAACTTTTCATACACATTAGAAAAAACGGAAATCGGTCAAAAATTGAAAAATATTTTTTTATTCTGTAATATTTCCCAATTCCTTATCTTTTAAAGTGATACCAAAATTGAATAAACATTCAAAAAACTTTTTTATTTACAAAGGGTTATTCTAGGGTGCTGCTAGCAATGGTCGTATGTTTTGTACATTTTACACTAAACTTCTGAATAATTGTAATTTTACCATATGCCCTTTCATTCCAAACATTAAAACTCAAGTTTGCTTAAACTTTTGAGAAATTTATTTTTTAATTCAACTTTATATTAGTTGTGAGATGTGATGACCCCTCCACCATAACGATTCGTTAAAAATATAATTTTAAAGTTAAAAATTTGAAAAAAGTGGGTTTTTTAAAGTCTCTATTGGTTAAAGGGAGAATCTACACACTGTGAATACATTGGTAAATTTTCAGGAAAATACTTAAATCAAGAACAAAGAAAATTGATCGCCACAAAAAAAAATCTTCGATGTTTTATTCATCCGGATATCCGGCACTTTACTTCCAGATATCGGATAGTTAAAAAGCAGCCGGATAGGCCGGATAACGGATAGTTACCGGATATCCGTTTCATCCCTAGTAATGACTTATTTCTTTGATTGGTCAAACAATTTTTTTTTCTCCTCTTAACCTTATAACTATTTTATCTTCGCTTTGGATTAATATTATTTGTAGGAAAATACTGTGGTAAATTCCTAGTGTACGGTGCCCCGTTGTCGCCAAGGCTAAATATGAAGTTTTTTTTTTGTTGCCAAATTTAAAAAAAGGTTGCCGTACATCATGATATTGCTAAGAAAGTCATGAAATAGGGTTGCCAAACTATAAAATTTATCGCCCACCAATTGTCGCCAAATAGCATTTGGCGGGGGCACAGTACACTAGGAATTAACCAATACGGTGGTTTTGATTATATTTTTTAATGTGTTTGATCTTTCTTTTTATTTATTACAAATTGCGAAAACCGAGCATAACTGTTAGACAGTTATCTTTTCTTATAATTATTTATTTACCAGTTAAGTGCGAATCTGGCTGGGAGTTCTCTTTAATAAGGAATATTTTGTACCCCTCTCCCATGTTCTATATTGTTCTACTTCCAAAGTGTGCAATCTTCTCCCTAAACTAACGATGCAAACTTTTTGCAAAACTGGAATTGTGATGGTTAACCCATTCTTGGTCTTATTTTTTTCTCAAATTTCTTTTAAAGTAAATAAATGCCTCTTTTGTATCTTCTAATCTATCCTGATATTTGTTTGGTTTGTTCGGGCGTCCGGAGAACGTGTATGCCAGAAAATGTTGTGCCTTTGCGCATGCGACTCTAACCAAGAAGGAGTTAATACATATGCAGAAGGAAATTATAACGAATAAATCTGTGTTACTTCGTTTCTTTTATGGTAAAAATATTCGTTAATTATCTGAACGCCATATAACTCGCAATCAGTAAGTGAATATGTCATAGATATGAGTAAATGCAAATAAAAATAATGCCATGCAGTTTTAAAAATAGAAATTAATTTAATTCCACAATTTTTTAACATCGCCAAAATGCATGGGGATGTGTAGGTAATGAATTTTTTAGAATGTAGTGAAGAGGACAACAAGCTTTTTATTGATTAATTTAATGGTAACAAGTTTGAACCGATCAGCGTACTTGCATTCCGACCTAATTTTCATATTTTTTGCATTCCTGTTTTTCTTCTATGCGGTCGAAGAATAAAATGTAAATACTAATGACTCAGCTTGCTCAAACAAATCTAGTCTATTAAATAATGTGTATGTGTGTTTTGCATTGTGTAATATTCAAAAATTCTTCAAACGATTTTTAATAATAATGACATTGATTAAAATTTGTGTATTTCTGTTTTTAGTGAGAGAGCCTTGAGTGTCACTGAAAACAAAGGAGTTGAGCCAGCAATGGAATGGTAATTGATTTAATTTCTAAAAAGTGTTCTGTAAGCTGTGCTTTGTAAAAAAAAATATATATTCAGCTTTTTCCAATTAAAGTAGACAGTGATCACTTTAGGCGTTTTTCAAAAGGCGGTCCACCCAGCCCGCCCTTTTTTCATTTCGATAGCGCCCTCATGCCCCTTTTTATAAAATGCCGCCCTCTTTCGAAAAAAAATTCCGCCCCTATTGTCCTTTTTAGTCAAGCACAAGCATCCTTGCTTTTCTAGCTGTCTTTAAAATAGGCATCGATTATTTTTTTTTTGTAAATTGGAATTAAGTGAATTATGGCAGTAGAAAAACAAACTTCTTTTTAACTAAGCTTGTTGTGAAATCGCAATGATTTCCGCGGTAATTTCGAGCACGGGGCATTGCACGAATCCTATTGGTTGCTTGTAAGATGGTTTGGGGCGAGATTACAAGATTAGACCTTTTATTACTAAATTTTGGATTTTAGTAGCCTTTTCATCAGTTTTGTAAGGGGCCTAATTCGGGCTACTTACCGATTTGGGTTTTAGCGAAAACGTTAATTTTAAAATGTCAAATTTTGAATTTTAAGTAGTATTTCCACAAAGTGACATCAATTTTGTACTGTTCTTTCCTTTGAGATAAGCCCCGAGCCGTCACCAATAGCCCAATATGCAGCTCTACTGCAGTGCCAACTAATAAATCGGATTTTTTTTTTTTTGATCACGGGTCCAATATGTCATCGAATGGCCACGCCCACTTCAATATATTTTTTAAAGTACCCTTTTAAAAACAAGAAGTGCTTTTCCAAAAACGGGGTGCCCTTTTGCTGTTAACAGCGCCCTGCCCCTTGTTGCGGCTGAGATGTTTTACTTTTAAAACAAAAATATCTAAAATGAAAATGCCATAAAGGAAACAAAATTGTATCCCCATTTTAACTTTTTAATGTACTTGTTTCGATTATTGTAGCAATTAACTAGAAATGAGTTCACTTTTGTCGAGACATATTTCATTAAAAACTGTAGACATATTTTATAATTAATACATTTATTTACAAAATAATGAAATTTTGTAACAAACAAGATTTATTAATTGCCTAAAAACATTTTATTAGAAGGTGGTGGTCCGTCACTTGCCAAATTTTGGAGTCTGTGGCCATTTAAATGTTAGGAGCCCCTGTATACCACTGGATGTATAAGGTTACTCCGTTAGCACTTAGTCACTATAACAACTTTGATGCCAAAAAGTTTGCAATTTCGGAATTGTGCTAGTGATTTAAAAGTGGGTTTCTACGAGTGTAGGCACTCCTGAACTTATGCAAACAATGTTTTCGAAAAAAAAATTTCACTGCAATATTTAAAGAGTGCCTAACAATATAACAATTATTTTTTTAAGATTTGCAATTTGTTACCTTTGTACATAGATACAATTCCATTCCCTAGTTAAATTTTCTTGCAAAAATATAATATAATGCTGTGTGCAATTGACTTTTAATCTCTTTCTCAGGTTGCTAGCTCATGCAAGCGCAATGGAAACGCAGGCACCTCAAGACAAAACTGGAGCTGTAGGTGATACTGAAGCAGCCGGTTTGTTTGTAATTTTTCATATTTTAAATTATTGTGGTATTGAGTGCCATTGATTTTAAGTAATTACTAGGTCTTCAAAAGTTCTTTTTTTTTTATTGGGGGCTGACAATATTTTAAAGGATTCTTCAATTTGTTAAATAACTGATTTAAGCTAAGGAATAAGTGTATTAATTGCCAAAAACATAAATTTTTAGTAGATTTTTTGTTTGACGAATCACATGTCTGAGATATTACGCATACCAACTTGTATAGGTACAGATAATGCACAATCTTTGCCTATTAAATTACATCTTTTGGAATTCTATCATGTTTTTTAGTTTCACTTTTCCAGCTTTCTTTACCTAGTAGAATAAATTTGTAACCTATTTTCTTCGATTTTTTTTTAATTTTTTTAAAATAGTTTTTGTTAAAAATACATTATTTTATTCATATCATGTTTAATATTTGCGTCTTTTGTAAAGTATCATTCATGTTTCACTTGTGAATATCTGAATGTGTAATGTTATTTAATTATAATTTTGATGATGGATTAACATTAACATTATATAAGAACTGGTATCATATTTTTTAATATAAAATAGTTGTATACATTTAGAATAAATTTAATGTTAGAAGTTTAAAAATTTCTGTATGTTAATTGTAATGCTGTTGCTGAAATCTGAATATTGTTCATAATTGCAATTCAGGCTTTCCAGTTTTTTATTCGTAATAGATCCCAAACTATCTCTAATATCATTATAATAAACTAACATTCTTGAATTTTATTTTCTAATTTTACAGAATTTCAATATTTTATAATTTAATCTCAATAGATACAATGGAAATAAAAACAGATGAAGAATCTGAAATACATGATGTGCAAGATTTAGGAGATGATTTATCTGCTCTAGCTAAATCACTACAATGTGATGAGTAAGGCATTTTATTACTTAAACTGATTTTGTTCTAAGAAAATAATTCTTTAAAAAAAATATTAGGAATTGAACCAGTTTAGGTAACATCTGTATTGCTAAAAGATGTCTCATAAAGTTAAGTACCTTTTGAATACATATAAAGATGATTTAATTAAAAAAATATTACAATTCAATTTAAATTTTAAAACAATAATAACTATTGTCAAAATTTAAGTCTGAAAAATTAATTATTTTATTTGAATTTTGGGACAGAAAACCTTAGTATTTTACAAAGCATATATTTTGGTTCTCTGCTTTTTCAGAAATTTGGCTTACAAATTTAACTTCCCCTATTTTACGTTTCAAAGAAGTTATCAGCTTAAAATATGTCTGCATGGAATTTATAATAAATGGAATTTATATAATTAATATTAAATGGAATTAATAAAGACAACTACTTGTATGCTCACATTGGTTGCTTGTTCATAACTGTTTACTTTAACAAATTGTTACTTGTTCAATTTTTGCAAGAAAGTTTTGCTTTTAGGATATTAGGCCAACAAACATAATATGGGCCTGAATTCGATAAATTGTGCATAGTGAAGCATCAAAGTCTTATAGTTGCAATCTTGGAGGGAATTTAATAGTATATAAAAAATATAAATGTTGTAGCGATAAGAAAAAAAGACTGAAATTGTGTGTAAATAGAAATTGACCTTTCTCCTCAATATCCAATTCTTTAAAATTCTCTATTTTTCTTTGTTTATTTGTAGAAAGAAATATTTAAAATTCTTCTTTTCTAAAACTCCAAATCACATAGTGAAAATTTTCACTTATGGGAAAATACCCAAATATTAATGTAAATATATGTGATATATGGTAGCAGAAGTTGTAAATTGTATTGGTAGCAAAAACTACAAATTCGTATTTCGGAAACTTTTTGCTATTTTGAAAGTCTACTGTATACTTAGTTTTTGTAATATTTGAACGCAGAAATGGATCAAGATTTTGTTTAAAAAAATATATCTTAATTATTTGTTCAAATGTTGTGTTGTATCAAAATGAAATATATGCTGTGTATTCGAATCGCTTGATTTTAAAACGGGAATTCTACATAGGAATACCATGTCAGAATTCCTCTTTTAAAATCAAGCAATTCATTTCAGATGCAACAAGAAATTTCGCACTGATGCTGAGGTTGAGTTTCACGCTATAAAAACGGGTCATCAAAAGTTCTCTGAATCCTGTGAAGAGATCAAGCCTCTAACAGAAGAGGAAAAGAAAGAAAGGCTAAAGAAGTGGGCATATTTCTTTTCCATTATTTTTTAAGTAAATTTAAAAATCGACTATATTCTAAACTAATTTTTGCACTTTTCAGAATCGAGAGCATAATCAAACAGCGACGAGCCGAAAAAGCTGAGCAAGAAAAGCGTGAGGCGCTCGAGAAGGAGAAAAGTCGCAGGAAAACTGGGCAAGAGCTTACACAAACTAGACAGAAGTAAGAAAACTAGTTTTTGCAAGTATTTAAGCTAGGTTTTATGAACAGTTTGGAAATAATCTAACTAAAACCGCTAAGATTGAGAATGGTGCATGTACAAGTTTCAACTTTTGCAAACATATTTTATTATTTAATTTTTTTAGCCATTATTGATATTTTTCTTTTAGGTTAAATTACCTTTATTTAGTTTTGATTGTATTCATCAAATATCACCTACAACAAAGCCTGTTTTTTACGCTAATTTATTGCAATTTTCTTGCTTTGCATGCATTTTTTCATACAGTTTCAAGGAATTTTTCCAAGTTATAGATTTTTTTTTTTGGTTGCCGAGTTCCGTTTAGGAAAATTTATTAAAAATTGTTCATTATTAAAATTAAATTTAATTAAAAAAAGTTATATCTTATTTGACAATCTTTTCTTTTAAAATCATGTATTATAATTTGTCATTTATTCTTCATTGAAAATCCCCCAAATAAATGTCAAGCTTCATATTAATTAAGTCATGAAAACAATTCTTGTTTCACACTTAATAAAAACATTTATGGTCATTGGCATTCATAAAAATGTATTTGTGGTTTATAAAATATTTATTATTACAGAATGCAAGAAGATGAAATGAAGCAACTAGCTGAATTGAAGAGACGGGAAAAATTAGAAGCTAAAGAGGCCAAGTAATCTATTTAAATATATATATATATATATATAGACTTGTTAGTAAAACTTTTATGTATATTAATTTTTTTAGTGCTAGATGGGAGGTCAACAGAATTATTTTTTTTTGAGAAATAAAAATAAACTTTAGTGATGTAATACAACAGTTTGCATGGTTTACTAACACCCCCATTAATTAAATTTAGAAATTGCAAAATTTTATACAACTAATTTAGTAATTCTGAATAAATGTTGAACAACAGAAAGAACATAGGCAGCGGTTAGTCTAACCACACACTGGCCATTATCAACAATTTGGCGATATTGTATGGATTGTTACAATACTACAATTTTATCTTCACTTTAGCGATTGTGAAATCTAACACCTGGCAGCCCTAAGTTGGATGTAATTGAATAATCAATAGCAGTTGCAATAGGATTTTTTTAGTTGCTTAGTTGATTAAAAATTGCTAATGTAGGTTTTAGGCTTGGCATGGGAAAAAATTGTATGCATTTCATGTTTGAAATATTAGCGTGTCAATTGCTACTATGTTAAAGTAACCCTCATTGTTGTGTTCTGCAGGCAGCGTGTCTTGGAGCAGATTGAGAGGGACAAACAGGCCAGGCGAGAGAAGTTTGGCATGGCAACCCCTCCTGCCCCAGCACCAAGTGTAGTTGTCCCACAAGCCGCTCCGGCAACCCCTGCACAGACATACGACGAATGTAACATTCAAGTAAGTGAAAGAATTTTAGAAGTTTTAAATATTTTTTATAATAAACATTTTAGTTTGAAACTTGTCAGGTGGAGTAAAATTATTGAAAAATGTCTTTAAAATAATAATTTTTGTCTTGCATCTGCTGAAAGTGAGTTTTGAATGAGGAAAATTAGTAATATATTGAGTTCTAATGAAAATTTTTGAATATGAATAACTTTCTAAAAATGATATATAATTTTTTTGCTAGCATGGGTTTCTGTGCAATCTGGTTAATTTTAAAAATATATTTTGCCTGTCTAATATATTATAACCCTTACAAAATATTATTTCTGGAATTAGTCTAAATAAATCCATAATTATAAGTACAACTGAATTTCTGTCTGATATTTAGTTTTGGAATATTTATCTATGTTTAATCTTTTTAAAGAACTTGTAAATAAAAAAAATTACTGGTATATATTAATACATTAGAACACATCAAAATTACTTATTATAATAGACTTCTATTAGCATCTTTCTATTAGTGGTAGGTATCATTAACATCCTAACACTTTTCAATATTTTGGCATTAAAACAAATATTAATTTAAAAAAAAAATTAAATAATTTTTGAAAATTGTTTAATTTAAAAAAAAATTAAATAATTTTTAAAATTGTTTTTGTGTTTCTGACAGGTGCGGCTGACAAATGGTTCATGTTTAACTCACAAGTTTAGTCCAAATGAGCAATTGGCAGCTGTTCGATTGTTTGTTCAGATGCACCGCACAGACAGTGATGGACCATTTAATTTGATGACCAATTTTCCTAAGAAAGTATTCACTGAAGAAGATATGAACACTCCTCTCAACATTTTAGGTAAATAAAGTTTTATTATTAATTGTGCTTGAACTATGTATATGTTTGTGGGATTGAGTGTATATCTTTGTACGTATGTACCTAGTAGCAGAAAAGTGGCAACACATTTCGGATAAAGGGCTGTAGGCATATTTTTGCAGAAATCAATTAAATGTATTTTCTATGCCTGCATTACTACTTAAGAAAATAATTACAAAAAAAAGAGATTTTTCTTAGTTTAGCTTATTTTCCTTGTAAGTCAAGTTAGGGAGATTAAAATTATTTTTATTTAGGTTTTTTTTTTTTTAAATGGTTCATTTTCCCATTATTTTTTTAGAGCTTAAAACGGCGATACTTTATTATTTGAGATTGTTTAATATGTGTTATCCAAAAAGTAATGGGTTGGGAAAAAATGAGTAACAAAGCAAGATCAAAAATCTATATTTTAGCCATTGTTATTTTTTTTTACAAGAGATATATGCTGATATGTATGTAAATTTTTACTTTCCAAAATCATGTTGCAGACTATTTAGAAATTTTCTGCTATTGGCTATGTATATTGCATATATCAGGCATGTCACTTAATGAAAATTTCCTTTAATTGCATGATTGATTTCAGCCATAAAAATAAAATTGTAACTAATTTTTTGTTTGACTAATTACATATCTTAGCTACAAAAACCTTAAAATGATATGTGATCCGATAACAAAACTTAAATACCTAAGTGTTAGATTAGGCATATGAATTTTTTTTACCCTTTTACTTAATAATTATGTATTGCAGAAACCTGATAAATTGTTCCTTTCAGGTTTAGTGCCATCAGCTGTTTTAATTGTATGCAAGCCGCCACCTCAGTGATGCAACTATTTCACATACTTATTGAACAATTTAAAGATTGTATTGTATTTTTTAAATTTGTGTAATAAATGTTTGTTTTCAACAAATAACTTTGTTCAAATTCTGTATAAAACAGTGTTACGTCATATTAGCTTTGGTTATACTAATATTTTAACATATAATGAATTTTTAAATTTGTTTATTTTTTTTTCATTACAAAATAACATCAACTGATTCATGTTATATCGCAAACTGCATTGATATACTGGAAAAACCCTAATGACATTGACAAGAATCAATAAATAAAACGGCCAATATTAAATTCTCATATACAACTTTAATTTACAAAATATTACATTTATTTGAATGTGCTTATATATGCATGTCTAATTTTTAACTTATGCAAATTTTTTAATTACACAAGGCTGGTAGGTGGGCAAATGGTTAAAGCTTCAAACTTGGCTGCGGTGAGGACACAAGTTCAATTCCCGTCATGTGTAGCGGTCAGGTAATTGGAGAGTTGTCCGATTCGTTCTTTTCGTCCACCAAAAATAATAGGCTGTGTATAGATGCCTGGTGCACTGGTCAAATCTTTCATTGCTCAATGTCATTATACTAATGTCAAGGTTGAGTGGGGTGCCAGAACAGGTGTCATTGCTATTTGAAACACTAAACACTATTTGAAAGATTTATTTAGGTAATTAAAAATAATGCTTTATCATATTTTCTTCAGCAATGCACAAGTGGTAATAATTGCATTATAGGGTTCATTTTATAACTGAGAAGTAAATCTTTGTCCTTTATTTGCCACAGGGGTCTAGATTTGAATCCTAGGAAAGTTGTTTGTTTGAAAGAGTATTTAATTTTTATCAAGATGTTTAGTGACTTTTCACTGCAGGTATATCTACAGTTGGATATTTCTGCTATTTTAATTTACGCGATTGTGATTATTTATGAGATACTAAAAAAAGGTAATTAATAAGCGTTTCAATAATTGAGTAGCTCAGCTGTAAAAGCAACTATATGTATTTCTAACTTTTTTTGTGTAAATCTAAAAATAAAG
Source organism: Troglohyphantes excavatus (assembly GCA_963932185.1). Taxonomy (NCBI): domain Eukaryota; kingdom Metazoa; phylum Arthropoda; class Arachnida; order Araneae; family Linyphiidae; genus Troglohyphantes; species Troglohyphantes excavatus. The sequence goes on from OZ010675.1 coordinate 43,612,570, forward strand.
TCAAAACTCAACTATTGTTAATACAGCAATTTCTTTTGTGTGTAAAATTTAAAAAAATAATTTAATAAGATGTGTAAGTTCCTAGATTAATGAATAAGTTATAATTTTTACACTTTATTTTGCAACTATATGAAGGATTTAACTGGTTTTGGAAATGTATGTTTCACCATCTTGTTTTTTGTTCAAAAAGCGAAACCTGCTATATCCACATTCCAACCAATTAAAAATAATTTTTGAAGGATTAACTGCTTTTGCATTTTTATCCATTTTTGCTTTTGAAAACTTTTTTTTAAAATTTGTATTATCAAATAATGTTTTTGCTCCTGTATTACATTTTGAAGCCAAAGGGATAGAGTAGCTAATGATACTAAAGTCTTAATTTTTTGGATATAACATGTTTTCATCTGGGCTCCTCATTTATAATCTGCATTCAAAGTTATTCTTAATATTTTATCATTTATTTTTTTATCAAATTAAAAATCAATTTAGTAAAATATTGATAATGCATGATGAAGTGTACATAAATGTTGTAACTGCAGCCACAGTGAAATTAACATTTTCTTCCAATACACGAACACCAATTTGCAATATCTTCAAATGCATTACAATACATATCATCCTCGTAATTTTGAATAGGCTTAGCAGAGTGGTCACAACCTTCCAGCCAATGGACTTTATAAGGAGACTTAATGGCACACAAAACACCTTGAAAAATGTCCCTGTCGCACATTTCATCTTTAGTCCCACTGAGGAAGAAAACTGGTTTCTTCAAGTTCTTGAGGGGTTCATCTCTCAAGTCAGTGGTACTTCGTGGCTTATGAAGTGGATAAGATAAGCAAATAACTCCTAAAACTTTACAAGACACAGACACATTCTCAAGAGCTTCAGGATCTGAACTTAACATTGCAGCTGCTCTGGCGCCCATAGATCGACCTATTTAATAAAATATAAAAAATATTTTGCACTTTGAAGTAAAAAATAATAATTACTATCAAAGACAATAGCTTTACTCGGGATTTAATCTATATAAGTATAAACTCATGCAGTGTCATTTTAAATATTTATTATTACAAAAATAGTAATTTTTTTTTAGATGAAATTTTTCTATGCATTGTATTAGGAAAGAAACCTGATGTTATGCTCTTAGGGTAATCCATTTTGACACTATAACTGCATGACAAATAGCAAGGTTGACATAAATTTGGCCTCGTTTGACAGGTGCTAATATGCGTAAAATCATTAAATAAATGTAACCACATGCATGATCTGATTTTTCATTATGCCCTGTATTTGGGGGCTTCGATTTTGATTTAAATATTGAAAAATTGTCTATCTTTAGGATATATATATATATTTTAATATTTTTTCAAACTGTTTAATATGCTAACAATTATAATAACCTTGTGATAACAGTATGAATGAGGTGTATAATAATATGCTTAATATGTAATGTTCTTCAGCTTTTAAGATTATTTTAATGGACAAGGGTCCCCTTAAGTAATGCACTGCCTATTGTACTAAAATGCCAAAATCGGGCCTATTGTGTCGTGATAAAACTACCTACTGTAGGCAGCCAATACCTATTCTATAACATGCTGAAATAACATTTCTTGTAAAACCTTTCTGGCCATGTTCCGATCCAATTATTTTTGGTATTGCAAAGTTAAATTAATTCGAAAATTGTAATCTAAAGAAAAATAGTTACACTTACCACCAATAAATATTCCTTTTGGTTCATATGTTTTCTGTAAGTACTTCTGTATAGACAAAGGAAATTTTCCAATATATAGTTAAAAGATATATTTAAATGTTTGTATTGTGCAATTAAAATTATAAATGAGATATTCATTAAAATATTGTATTATGTTGATATAAAGACTATATAACTGTAGTCAAAACATCCATATTAATTTTTTTAATTAAAATTTGTTTATCGAATTTAGAGGAGGAGTTAGGAGACTACTGTCTAGGGTGGCAGTTTTTGATCAATCTTTTCTCTCCTCTAAAATCTGCAGTCGGGTTAAAAGATGTTTAAAAATTGTCTTGCATTTCTGTTTTTTTTTTTTACAATTTATCCAAGGTATCTTGAATTTCTTCAGATAAAAGTTGAATTTCAGAAAGATAAAGTATATATTTTTTGCTATCTACAAATAAATTACTACATTCCCCATTGCATAATTACATAAATGAACTTCGTTGATGCTTTTCTTTTCAAACTAATAGTATATAATTAAGTCTACTTTTATTCTCATTCATTATGTGAGTATAAAATTGTAATTATGATTAATTTTTAAAATTTTGAGTATAAATTTTTATATTAAATTAAAAAGAAAGTAAATTAAAAATTATCACTGCTTGTAAATTAATATTTTTGATGAATTAATATTATTTAATTACACAGTGTAGAGCAAATTCCACTTTTTCTTTATTTATTGTGTTACAAATGTAAAACTTATTATACAGATAAAACACATTAATATGAGCAATATTCTGTAAAAAATTTTTTGTTGTATTGGTATTTTTTTTTTTTGATTTAAGGTGTTTAAAATCCTAGGCACTTCTTTTATAAATTTTAAGTTACAGCTTCGAAAATTTTTACTTAATAAGGTATATTGTTGATAAAAAATTTTAAACATTTAATTTAAATATTTAAAAAAAAATATTTGGCTTTTGACATATTTGATCTTTAAATGCATATGTCTCAAAATCTACTTTTTAGAGTTCTTCACAAAGGTAAAAGCCAGTTTAAAAAAAAAAATAGACTTAAAGTTATAATTTTTTTTTGTAATACACTTACAATATTCTGCTAAACAAAATTTTCAAATAGCTAGTCTTGTTGTTTTAAAAAAAATACTTTTTAAGTAGAAAATGTATAAGTTTTTGCAAAATGTTGCTAATGTCACATTTTTTTTTTCAAAAAGTTTTATCTATTTAAAAAAAAAACTTAAGATTTATATGAACTCCAATTATCCAGATCAATTGGAACCAGACCTACCTCATACGCATAATTGATTATCTGAATAATTCCCCCCAAAAAGGCGTATTGTAATGTATCATTGCTTGAAAATATCACCGCTATCAACTACACTAGCAACTTTTTTATCATTAATAGATTAGAAACTTCTTAAATGCGGATTTTGCCAATTTCTTATTATTTTTCTGAAAGCTATCGGAATAACTGAAGTTTTGATAATTGGAGGTCTACTGTACTTGCACAAGTACAAATAAAACAAGCCTGTTTAGCTAATACTAGAACCTTTTAATCATAAGTCTAATCCTGATTCTCAAATTTATATGATTAACAGAACCATTTGTGAATTTTAATATTTTGAACATAAGCAGCATTCAAATGTAAATATATGTTGTAATAACGGGGAAAATAACATTTATTGAAAAATTGAGTGTACATTTTCCTATTGTAACAAAACTTGTCAATAGTACAAAAATGTATTTCAATAAATAGATATCGAGCAAGAATTATACTTACAATGACTTCACTAAAAACTCTAACCCGATACTTGATGTTGAGACCTTTGCAAGTAAATCGCAGAACAGCAAAACCTTCTTTTGCAAGAAAGGATGCAATTGCCGTCAACTGTGCTGTTTTTAAATCTCCTCCGGCGCCATGTGTAAGAACAAACCACAGCTTTTTCTTCAAATCAGACTTCACCAAAGACAAGCAATCGATAACAGCCGGTATTGTTTTGTCTTTATACGATATAGAAATCTGGGCCTACAAGAAAACATTATCTCTAACAATATTTATCAATATATAATATAAAAAAATAAGCAATTTATTTCCAGATAACTTTGCAGGCTTCTTTATTCCCAACCAAATTTGATGGCTAATTTTTTTTTTCAAACTAAATGTTCGCCTGTAGAAATGTATAAGATGCAGATATATCTAAAAAGGACTAAATTTATATATTGCTTATTTGCATATGAAAGATGCTTAAAATCAACTACATGAAATATCAGGATAAAAAAAAACAATGTTACACTTTCAGGGGGGTCCATTCTGACACTATAACTGTGGAAAATAGCACAAGTGAAATTTTTTTATATAAAATTGGACGCCAATCTATATAAAATTTCGAAATAAAGCAAAGCTCGCAGTGGAACAACTTGATTATCCTCTTGGCAACCAGCTTCTACTTCTATAATATGCTTAAGTAATGTTCCACATAAAACCGTTCCAGCCATACTCCGACACAGCCACACCCATTTTTTTAAAAAACAAAGCTTGTACAATGCAGAAATACCTAAAAGAGGTACAATAAGTAATTTGCTTATTTTTTATTTCGCTTTTAATAATAATCTTATAATTATGAGTTTATTATCATACCTACTGATGGCCATTTTAAGATATTTAGGGAACAGATGTAGTATAGGACATTTGGCACGTTTTTGTTTTTGGCGACGAAAAATTGCCGTTAAACAGCACTACGACGTCATAGGGTTGCCAGATTGAAAGTCGCCACAAGAATCGGAAAATACAGACAATGTCAGGTGGGGTTGCCATACTATAAATTTATCGCCCCTAAAAAACACGCCAAAAAAACCTCGTGCGCTAAATGTCCTATACTACATCTGCACCATATTCATGACTAGTATAATTATATACAATTTATTTTACAGTGGCAAAAGTTTAGAGAAATTTCATTTTAAAAAATAATTACTTTAAAATTGCTAAGAGGTTTTTAAATCAGATTTCATTAAAAATTCTGTAGGTGTAATTTGAACAAGCTTTCCCAGTCACCAAGCGCGAAAAAAGACAGCTTTTTGTATAGTAATACAATTTAGACATTGTAAGTTTGTTATTTGCTCCGTAAGTCCAAATTTGTTACTTTTTTAAAATGATCTTATTCTTAACACAAAAATCCAATTATTATAACTACACTTGGCCATGTTTTTGGAATTGCAGTAAAAACTTTTCAATTTACCCACAAGCAGAAGTAATTTTACTGCAATCACTCTTTTAAAAATTATTATTTTATTTTAAGTATAGGGTTACAAAGTTTGTTCAACAAAGTGGCTTTAAAGTGAGAATAGCATAATATTTAGTGGAAAGTATCTGGGTTACCAATTGAAAGTTTAATTCACAATCTTTTAAGCAAATTCAATATTTAAAATGTCATTAATAAAACATTTTACATAGTAAAACAACTGCTATATAATTAAATAAGAACTTCCCACATCAATAAAGTTTTGAGTTATTAAATTAAATATAATTTAAAATATAACTACCAATAAAAAATAGCTCAAATTCTTTAATGTAATTTATGAATATCAAAGCATTTAAAAATACACTGGGGGAAAAGTTGTATACTATTGAGAAACAAAAAGCAATTGATCGTACTTGTGTATCCATGTTTTCAAACTTTATATTTTGAATAACGTCACTTTAACTAAAATAAAAGGACTGTAACTTTTAATAACAAGAAATTCTCTAGCCTTAATATATTTTTTTTTAAAATCAGGATTATCAAAGGAGAACCTTTAACATTACACAAACAATTAAATACTTTACAAAAACTAAATTACAATTTTCGCGGGATAGTCTATAGCAGACAACAAATATTTTCTTCATTTCAGTTTACATTATAATGTCAGTTTATTAATTTTTTCTTTATTGAAACATTAATTCTATGTAATGTAAAAGCATTGGATGTAGTCAAACAACTGAAACTGGAAGAAATATTTAATCATTTATCAAGAAAATAAATTATATCAAAAGTCTAAAACATTATTCCATCAATACAAAACAGCTCAACTTTACATTCGGTGCCAAAATTTAAAAAAGTTGTTGCTGCATAGGTAAGTTTGAAACTTTTTCAAATTAAAACACAAATTCCTTTTATTTTATATTATTTAAAGAGTACTTCAAGCGCTTTTCATAAATATGTCTAAGTTTTTAAGTTGATATTAATTTCTTTGTTAAATAAGATTTATCTTGAGTTCACAAGCCCTTCGTTTGCCTAGTCTTCTAACAAGTGGAATTTCTACTTGGTAAATGTGATAGTATTTAAAAAACATTTATTTAAAAAAAGGTTTTTAAAAAAATGCTTTATGTTTTATGGCTAATAAAAGGTGAGACTTGCTTGTCTTTTCAATTGCGAAAAGTATTAATTTGCATGAAATAGTATTCCCGTTTTCTCATTTGAAGAGCCATTAGATTTTTTTTTAATGAATTTCAATTGCTTTATACAGTAACTTTACTTCTCATTAACTTGAAAAGGAAAATTTATTTAAGGGAACAAATTGTTTGTATTCTAACAAATTAATTTTAAAGTTTGGCATAAGTGTTAAAATGTATTTAAATGATCTCCGTTGGTGACTTTTCTCAAAAAGCGATATTCGCAACGCTAACACGTTCGTGGCGACAAAAGTTTTTTTTTTAAAGAACTCTATGTTCTCTCTGCAGAGTTACCGAAAATGGTAATTAGATTTGGCAAGATATCAGAGTGACATTAGAATACATTTTAGCGGGCTTAAGGCCAAAGCGGCCGCTTGGGTTAACTACAAATATGCACGTATTTCGTAGGAGGAACGACATTTTTTATATTTCCTAGTCAGAAAAGTATACTAGTCTGTTTTCTAATTGTGCATTTTTATTGCTAATTTGAATTTCAGAAACATGGCCCATTTTAATCTTGAAAACGAGGTATCTAATGCTTTGAGATACGATGCACCTCTGATCCAAGGACCCGTTCCACGTTGGCAACGAAAGAAGATGGAGCTGTCTATGTCTAACTTATCCATCAACACGTCCAGCAATGAAACAACTCTCAACATGTCTCTGAACAAGAGCTTGAAACCTCCTGGCGGGAGCCCTAAAAAAGTTCTTGGTAATAATGCAAAAGTTTCAATGACAGATATATTTTTAAACTTGCCATTATGCCGCGCATACTACCTCAGTGGTATTATATCAAACCTGTTTATGATAGGATATTAAAATGTGTCAGAAGCTGTTGCGTGTAGATTACTTATACTTGATAAAAGACCATATATAATAAAAAAATATATCTGCAATTAAGTATATTGAATACCCCTTAGGACCTGTTCATAAATGATGTCTTACCTTTCCTCCATATTTTTGACTGCTCCTCCTTGTGTCAGAAAATGTCGTAAATCATACCGCTTCTTTTTGGTTTTATCCTGTATCTTTATCCATCGCGAATTAACATGTTTTTCAACTGCAGCTATATCTGTACATTTGTTCACAACTTCACCTCTTAATCGATTCAAACAGGAAGGTAAGGCCCATTCTACACAAATGTGTAAAATACGCTGGGGATTCAAGAATTCCTTCCACATGCTATGAATTCTCATATCCCCGAGAAGCTTCCGTCCATTGTGTAAAATAGGCCTAAACGGTTTATTTTTCCTGAGCATTTTTTTGTTTGTTTTGTTTTCTGTTGATATGCAATGTGTGTGATGTCACACTTCTTGTAACCCTTTTTCACAAAGTGTTACAGCTTCATGAATCATCTCCCCCCTCCAAGTATGACATAATTTGTGAACGGTTCCTTAAAGTTTTATGAATATAAAATACCAGATTACAAATCTAACTGAATTTTAATTTAAATATGATATGCAGGAAAAAACTACCCTAAGGTCTACCTTTTAATCTATTTTTCAGATGCTTAACTTTCTTTTTACAAAAATTAAATTTAGCAATCCAGACACTTTAAATGATAATTTATTAAAGTTTTATTAATAATTACAATAATTTTTTTTGTTAATTCAAATTGTCCATTATGATTTACAAAAAAATGAGCCACTGCTTTTTTGCTTATTTATAGAAATAAAAATTCCTTCATATTAAGTCGCATGCTTTTATTGTAACAATTGTAATTTGGCCTGTCTTGCAGATGACTGGAGCAAACGTCTCACACCTGGTAGAGGCAACAGCAGTAAAAGTCCACTACCTGATCAAGGAGATAGATTCATTCCCCACAGAGGGGCAATGCAATTCGATTTAGGACATTATATGGTTTGATTCTTTATATTTTTTTTTTATTTTAATGTTTAAGAAAACATGCATACTTTAGCCTTTTCTGTTTCATTTTGTGAAGCACTATTTGCATTTAAGAAAGTATGTGCAGATTTTAGGTCTATACTCGGGTCTATACCAAAGTTGAGCCTAAAGCAACTATACACATCACAACTATACACATCTATTTATACACATCACAGCTTCCGCTTCAACTTAAGTTGTCCCCGAATATAGACTGATTAGGTTCAAAATCAAATGGTCGAATATATATTCTAAATTTTGCAATTTGTTTTTTATTCGGCTGTATTGTTCATTCCTCTATGAAACATTTTACATAATTTTTTTAAATACTAATTAACACTTATATATGTTCTTTTCTGTTAAGCCATGCTGTCTGCCATGCTTAGTTAAAAGCTGCTGAAGCAGAGTTAACAGTCAAACCTGACTAATACGAACATCCTCAAGATGAATTACTTATAAGAAAAGCAACATACCTAGTATTACACTGTTGGTTATTACAAAATGTATTACAACTTCAGTTTTAACTTGCATAGATATTTGCATATATTACTTTATATTCACACAAATTTTGGTTCAAAAATTTCAAAGTGCACATAGAAATGTCAGGAAATTGTCGTCTTAATTTTTACTGGCAACCTGTTAAGTAGAATATTTGTTTTTTTGTCTTGTAATGTTTTTAAATGAAATTGATTTTTATAAGAGGATAACACTATTTAACCTATTTGATGAATTAAAAATTGAATATTTAAAATTTTATTTCCTAGCTGACGAAAGGCAATGGAGAAAATGAAAGTGTGAGTCCTAATACCGCACATTATAAAAAGACAATGAGCGAAAACCTCCTGGGTGATATTTCAAACTTCCGCATTCTTGCTTATCAGAACAAAGCTCCTAATGCACCTACGGGTAAGACACTTCAAACTTTAAAAAAATCTTTTATAATAGAATTAAACACAATTTTAATTTACTCAACATACTATACTATTCTTCATTGTTTAAAATTAAAGGATGTTCATTAATAGGACATGCAAATGGTCTAAAGATCTTGTACAGTTCTTCCAAAAACCCTGGTTCCACTAAAAAGGCTTCTCGTCATATACCCCAGAACCCAGAGAGAATTCTTGATGCTCCAGATATCATGGATGACTATTGTAAGTTGACTTTGTTTGATAATTACAAATAACTTAGATTTTCTATAAAATTAATTTATGATTTGTTTAATATCTTTTACTTCAGTTGTGATAATAGGTAAGTAAATGTAAAACTTGTAACAAAATATTTAACAAGCTTAATACTTGTTAAAAATGCTATGTTGTCATATGACAGCTCTTTACTGATTGAAAAGATGCTTGTTAAGTAGACTTGTACAGTTTTTAGTGTAAAATTGGTATTTTTTGAATAATTGAAACTTGCTTGTATCAATGTTTAAAATATTTTGTATGTTATGATTTTTCATTTGAAGAACACACACAATTTAGTTAAATTTTAAACTTAGTTTTGTACTGAAATCTCAGTGCAGATGTATTTATTTACTATTAATACTATAGACCTGTACTACTTATGACCTGTTGAAAGTTTATACTCTCTGTAAATAGTACTATACTTGGCTCATATTTCAGTTTTCTTTGGTAACATAATGTTAAAACAGGGTGGTAACATAACCGGAAAATCAGGAAATTTTCACAATTTCACAAAAAATCAGGGAATTTTTCAAATTTGGATTGTTAAAACGGCAATTTTTGCCTATTATGACCTCCATTCTTGGTAATTTAATTGTCATTATTTTCTTTTAGTTCTGAATAAGAATTTAAGAAAAAGAAGCATGGTTATGCACATTTTCATAATTTCAGTTTTATTTTTGTAAAATCTTGAACCACTGCTGGAGGGAGAATCAAAAGCAAAGTGTGTTGAACCTTGAATTGTAAGCAAAATGGGAAGGGCTAATAAATATAGGATTTATTGAAAATAGGATTAGGAAATATGATGCATTTAAAATTATCTACAAAAGAAATAATTTGAAAAAACTTGCTTTTTTTGCATTCTGTGCTTCCAGAGAACATGCTTAATTACTATAATGCCTGTCGCAATTGCATAATTTGTGTTGTATCCATAAATTATTATTAACTGTCAATAAGTATTGCTTATAATTTTTCATTTGTAATGCAATATATTTATAGTATTATCGTAGCGTGGATGCTTTGTTTCTATACAAAGCATGCATTGCAACATTTCTTAATGTAATTGTAAAATCAGAGAAATTTTTGTGACACCATTGAAATCGGGGAATTTTTTTTTCTAGAATGTTGTTGCCACCCTGTAAAATATAGAATGTTGTTGCCACCCTGTAAATTTTTAAAGTTTATTATTTTAAATTATGTACAATGGGAAGTGAAAATTTTAACTTTTAGATTTTTTTTGCACATATACATATTTAGAGATCATTTTCAAAATATCATCAAATGGATCCGGATAATGTCGTAAAAATTTTCTTTAAAATTAAGCTTATTTTATTAATATAGTATAGAATATTTTTAATCAATTTGAGTGATCATTTAAAGTATATGGAGGTGTTGAAGTGGACAAAGTTCACGAAAGTTGATTTCAAGAACCAGTTTCAAATTGAATAACTAACACTTTTATTTAGTCGTTAAAAATTAAACTTTGGATGTGGCTTCTTATTACACTGAACAATGATATATTTGCATCATACTACGACTGTACTATACATGTAATTAAAACGAAAAATTCTCAACATTTTCAGATTTAAATCTCGTTGACTGGAGTTCCACAAACATCTTGGCGGTCGCCCTGCATGGCACTTTATATCTCTGGAATGGTAGCACCGGGGAGATCAACCAGTTGCTGGACATGCCCAGCCAGGACGAATACATCTCCTCTGTGTCCTGGCTCCCCGAAGGAAATATCCTGGCCGTGGGGACCAGTACTTCTGAGGTGCAGCTTTGGGATGTTGGATCTGAGAAGAGGATCCGCAACATGAAGAGCCACTCTTCGCGTATTCCTTCTCTCTCATGGAACTCTTATATATTGTCAAGGTACTGGTTTTATTGCTTTTTGATCACTCTGTTTTGGGGGGAAAATTGCCTTAAGCATGTATACATTTTGCTCTGTATGGATTTAAACTATCATGGGCCTTCTGTGCAAAAGCCACTGTTTTATCAACAAGAAAGACTATGTTCCTGAACTCCTGGGAAGCCTTAGTCACATACCTAATAATGCCATTAAGATCTATACCGATGGCAGTAAAACTGACGATCTTACAGATAGTGACATTTTTATAGAGACTCCTCGAGGTAATGTGACTCATTGTCATCGTAATCAAACTTCTGTTCAGTATTCAGAAGCGAATTAATATAGCAACCAGGGACTCAAGGTTATTCTCTCCGAGAAGGATATTGGAGATTTTTGGATTTTATCGGACAGCTGTAGCTTTCTCCACCACTTGAATAACTGGTTGCTTACAGGTGACAAGGCCAGTACCTCTATTTTGCTTAAACTAAAATTGATTTCTTTAGATCATGGTATCCATTTTTATGTTGACTTACATGGCAATGAATTGGCAGATAAACTTGCAAAGGAGTGTTGCAGACTCTATCTTTTTTTTTTTTCAGGGTGTGAAAGTATGAAGCTCTTAATGGTATTCTAATCATGGTTCAATACTCTCTTATAAATATACTAAATCTCTAAATACAATAAATACTAAATTGTCTTAGTAAGATTAGATCAATGAAATTCCTTTAGAAATTGTCTATAAGAAGACAAAATTAAACTGTATTTTCTCATGTAAAATAAAACTTTTATAAATTTGTTACTAATTTACTTTCTATGCCACCTTAGACGCCCAGTAGCAGAAAAATTCTTAACAGTCTGCGACAAGTTTTTTAGTGAAAAAGATTTGTCGGCAACTTAATTTATTATGTAACTATTGGTATACCTTTCATGAGCAAGAATTCGATTAAAGAAAAAATCTCAGCAATAGTATTACTTCGTTTTCGCGGGTTTTTTTCTTCCTGTGCTTGCTAGATTATAAGTATTCATCACTAACATAATATAGTACCAATTATTTAAATGTTTAACATCTTATTGAACAAACACATACCCATTTATTAAATAGTTTCAGCATTTAAAACAAAAACACCTTATGTTAACAATATTTTCTATGAAAAGGACAATACAAATTAAAATTTTATTTCATTGTTAAAATCAGGGATGGGAATTCTGCGCCAGAGAGCGCCAAAAGTGGTATCCTGCGCCAACTTGCTACAAAACCACATTTATGTGTGATTCTGCGCCAATTTTGTTTTAAATCCTTGTTAAACACGTGCGCCAAATGCGCCAAGTCTTGGTGCCCGTTTGTCTGCCCATAAACGAAGTTAAAGCAACCTTCGGAAGAAGAAATGGGAGAAAATTTAAGCACATTTTCTAAAGTTTAAATAGTATTTGTAGAAATATAAGGTACGAATGGAGTATAAAATCATGCTATACGTCAAGCAGAGAAATGGAATAATTTCGCGTCCTTAAAAAGGACTTGATTCCTGATGTTCAACTTTTTAGACAAGGGCATTTCATTGTCATAACACATTTCATCATTGGAATATCGGATAGTTTTTTTTTTTTTTGTGCACAATCGATGCTCAATCTTGAAAAACTGAGAATTTTAAAAGAATAGAGCATCTTTAACATGTAGGAATATTTGCGATCTTCGTCAAACGGAGATAATTCACTCGAAAGTTGATGGTTTCTGTTGATGTCATTCGTTGCATAATGGCACTAACTTTTTTAAGGAATTTTTTTCGCTCTTAAAAACTAAAATATTCACTAAACGCGGTCGGCTGCTATCTTCTTTGAAATGCTTGCATCTGATAAATAAGTACTTATTTTTCATTATTTTCTATTTCATCGTGATTTGCTTTGGTACTTTTGGTAGGGGTGGTACTTTTCCCGTTTTTTTTAAAAATTTCGGAACCCGAAACGAACGGGGTTTTAAAAAGTTAGAAATGTAGAATTCAAGATTTTTATTTGATTACAAATTTCTTCAACATTACAATTTAAGCATATTTTCTAAATTTTAAATATTTGTAAAATTTAAGGTAATAACTTTTTGAGATTTGTCCGAATTTTTAGCCAAGGGTATTTGATTAGAAGACACTTGATCATTGGAAAATTTCAGTTCGTTTGTTGTTTTATGAAGAATCGATGCTCAATCTAAAAAAAACAGATAATTTTTCAAAAATTTAGCATCTTGAATATGTAGAAATATTTGCGATCTTCGTCAAATGGGGATGATATCACTCTGAAGTTGAGATGAATGATTATAATTATAATTACGTCGCATCTGCCGAATGCAACTTTATTTAGCACTCTTTTGTTATATATTTTCATTCATGGAAACCTTGAACTTGTAGAAATTCGCTAAACGCGATCTGCTGCGATCTCCGTTGGAAGACTTTCAATCCTTTTGCATCCGATATACAAGTTCATTATATTTCACTGCTTCCTGTTTTATCATGATTTGTTTTGCACAACTTAACAAAATTACATTACATTTTTCGAAAATATAATTTAATTCACGAAATTGAAATTTAGGACTTGTAATTTTCAGTAATAAAAAGAGATTTAAAAAAAAAAAAAAAAAACCTTGTTTCTTCTTGTTTGGATGGTTTTAAAATTCCAATTTAATCCTTTTTTGTTTAAATGTTCAAATATTTTATTAAATTAATTATTTTCATTGGAAACTTTTCGTTCTAACAACCATCCAACTTTAAAACAAAACTGTCTTTTATTTAGCTTTTTGAAAGTTTTAAAATTTCTTATTAAATTAATTTTTAAGATAATAACTTAAGTGTAATTTTTAATGATTTAGATTACCATGCTTAAAATATAGCAAGGTATGTTTTCTATAAATTTATTACTATTTAATAAATCTAGTTTGTGTTGAAATGTTAAGGAATTTTATATCCCTTAGACAGTGGTGACATTCTAAATTGTCTTTTTCATGCATAAGGTATGAAAAGTTGTAGTTTGTTAGTGTTTCGGTTTATTGTATAAACCACATTTTACTAAGAAATTCAAAATTGAAAGTTAAGTATATATTGTAAAATATTGTGTAAATTGGTTAATTCTTAATTAAAAAATCTTTTGGTTAAATATTGTTAACTGCCTTTAAATGGTCTCATAAAGCTTAACAGTATAAAAAAGATGTAAAGAGCAAAATACAGTTTTAGGGTTTTTACTCCTTAGTTGAAAATATTATTTAATTACGAAATTGAAGTTTGTTATATTTTATGTAATAACAATGGACAATTTGAAAAAAAGTTTTTTTTTTTCGATTTGCAACTCGTTTTGGCATTAATATTTGATTTAAATGTTTATATACAATTTAATAAATATTTTTGTGTTTAAACCCCTCACCCCTACGCTTATCATGCTTAAAATAAGTAGTAACATAGGTTTTCCATCAAATTATTACTCTTTAACTCTAAAGTTTGTGCGAAAAAATTAAGCAATTTTATTTCCCTTAGACAGTAACAACCTTCTTAATAGATTTCATGCACAATATATGCAAGATTGCAACACTGTTTTCGTTTTTATAAACCACATTTCAGCGGGGGAAAAAATCAACATATGAAAATTAAGTATATATTGTAAAAAAAAATTGAAAATTCAATAATTCTTAATTAAAAACTAATTTTTGTTGAATATTTTCAACTGTCTTTAAAATGTCTCGTTTATAGCCTCTACCGGTTTTGATTTATTGCATAAAAAATGACAGAAATAAACAACAGAGACCTTCAGGGTTTTTACACCTTGGGTAGTCATCTGATTTAAAATCGCATGTTACAAATTTTAATTGCTACAATTATTGTTTAATATGCTAAAATTCACTGCTACGTTTTATTGCATTCTTGCTACAAATCTACAGTTTTCTGCTACAATTTGTCGCGTTTCTGCTCCAAAACTTAAATTTTGCAGCTCCAAAACGCTACAATTTATTGCGTTCCTGCTACAAATATTCAGTTTTGCTGCTACAATTTGTCGCGTTTCTGCTCCAAAACTTAAATTTTACTGCTCCAAAAATTGCTCCAAACTGGTCTTTAGCACTTCCCATCCCTGTAAAATTTATAAATGAAAAAAAAAAGATTATTTTCCGAATTTCTTTGTAAATTAAAATTGGAATTATATCTTTAAAGTATGGTAACTTCATTAAATTGCAGAGTTCATACTGGAAAAATAAAAGGGAAGGGTGCAAAAAAAAACATTTTTTTTTATCTGCTAGTACTTAAATATGTAAGTTTCAAAATTGCAAAAATTAACTTCAAAGGCAACTTAAATTATTATTTATTATGGTTTTAGACATTTAATATAAGTTTTATAACATTCAAGTCTGATAAATTATGCTGTCCTTGAAGAATAGGAATAGTGAATAAAATTTAATGCAAACTAACTGTAAACTAATGTTCAAACTGTTATTGTACATGTAAAAGAATCATGACATAAAATTAAATATATTGAAGTATAAATTTATTTTAAAATACTAGAATTCACACAATATCCTCAGGAATGTTCGAATATTCCAATTTATAAAGATGAATAAATTAGCAAAGTTCGATTTTTAATAAACTGCATAATTAATTGGTTTGCAATAGTAAAAAAAAAATTCAAACTAAAGAAATGCCTTTCAAAACGAGAATGCTGGCTTTGAACATGTAGTAAAACAAGTTTTCAGTCTTGAAAATCGGAAAAGCCACCGGGCTAAAACGCCGATTTCGGAAAAAAATCGGCAACTGTGGTTAGCTGATAATAATAAAATTCCTAACAAACTCAATAAAAAGTTAAGAAAACCATGTTAAAGCCAGACCAAAATTAATAAATTTGAAAAAGAAATGCATTTTTAGTCACCAACATCGAAGTAATCGCGGTATCAAATTGCCGATTTTTGAAAAACTTGCGTCATTTATTTACCTATTGACTATCAAATATATGAGATAAGAATGAGTAAAAAGAAGAAAAAAAATGAGCTATTAAAGTAAAAAATTTAGCTCTAAATCCAAAAGAGAAAAAAAAATATCGCCAAAATCGAAAATCTGCCGTAGAAGCTATATAAAATACCGTTTTCGTGAAAATTCCCTTCTCAAAGAAGATTCTTCTAATTATTTTGTAGTAATCTATCTTTTCAAAGAACAGGTACTGAAATGTACCATGGAGTTGGACAAACAACCAGGAAGCGTCTGCGGCGATTTTTTCAAACACGTGTAACTTATCGCGATTGCGACTTTCTATTATCGGGACTTCTCCCCCATCCCCTTCTTAAATGAAAGAAAAGTAATTATCTAACCTAAAAAGAATCTGCAGAACATTTTCTAAAGTAGTGCAGACATAAAAAAAAAATTGTATGGTAGACTTCTGCAAAAATTTGTCTGCAGACATTTGAAAAAATCTGCGTCGTACGACGCACGTCGCCGCGTTTCTGCTACCGGGCTTAGACGTCAAATCAAAAACCATATTAGTACAGTTCCCTCGCCTAACCAATTCGAGTACTCATTATAAGGAAAACAGGGTGACCACAGACAGGGAAATCAGGGAATTTGACCATTCTGGAAATATCAGGGAATTTGGGATTTTTTTGAAAAATCAGGGAATTGATCAAAAAAAATATTTTTAACTTGAATTCTGGCTGTGAAACATCGTTGATTGGTTGAAAATATTCAAATACTTTTTAAATGTGCAATCAAAAAGAGGGAAATTGCGTATGAGACTTTTAAAAGTGTATAAAAATGAAAATTTTCACTTTCAAGATCGTAGAAACCGCACCAAAATGCTGATGTTTCTAAAATTTGACAAACCAATTGGCTATCTGTAATTAGGTACTTGCCCGCCCACTCAATTTATTTTAAAAATAGATCTTTCAATGTTGCTGAGTTCCTAGTGAAATTCAAATTTCTTTTGAACAACCCTAAAATGATATTTTTCTGTTAAACTTGACGAAACTGTTGTTGCCTCTATTATTTTTTGGGTACATTTTAGATCTTAGGAAATATATTTTGTGTACTAAAATGTATTTCTTAATGTACTGGATTTGATTGAATAAATTATTTTTATTATTAGGGATAGGAATGCATTGGGTTTCTACTTTTTTTTGTATATTGGATTTCTTTTTTAATATTGAGGTTATTTTAGCCTTTGATCCTAAAGTACAATTACTAATAATCTAATTACTAATATTGCACTTACCTTTATGATTTTTAAGTAGCATTTTGAATTATTGATTTTTGGGTGTTAAAATTTTAGTTGCACTTTTTTGGGAGTTAGAAAATCAAGCGAAACAATTAGTAACTTATATACTAAAAATAAATATTTTTTTGGGAAATAATAAGATAATGTCAAAGCATATCTTGCATAATAATAAGGAATAATAATACATTTTTTTAAATATTGCCGTAAAATAAAGTACAGCTTGCAGGGAATTATCAGAGAAATTCAAAATGCTTTCCCTGTGGACACCCTGGAAAAGGTCATTGAAGAAAGTAAAAAAGCTTACTGCATTGGAAACTAATCTATTGGTTGTAATCGGCTTAACAAGGGATAGTTGCAAGGAGAGTCTACCATATTAAGTTTTAGCTAAATGTCTAATGGGGTTTTACATAAAATACCCACACACAATTGAAGTGGAAGGTTATGCTGAGAACCTTAAATCAAATAGAGAGTTGGAAACACAAGCAGACCAATGACCACCATTTTTCAGGACATTGCTTAAAAGTTTTGGGTTTCACATGCATCGACATATTGGTGTATTATTGATTGTTCAATGGCCACAAAGGGTATTTGTGTTGTGATAAAGCTTATCAATGTGTATCCATATAGATAACTCAAGACAAATCAAATGTGACTGTGTCCAGTGTTTTGACTTTTGACCCAGTCTTCTAAATAAGGCTGTATATTTATGAATACATTTTAATGACAAATAGGGTTCTGTAATATTGATATACAAGATTTAAAATTTTTGTTTTCGTGTTTGTACAGTGGGTGCCGAACTGGAGTAATCCACCACCATGATGTTCGCGTGGCAGAGCACCATGTTGGGGCCCTGTCCAATCACACACAGGAGATCTGCGGTCTTAGGTGGTCCCTGGATGGAAGACACCTGGCTTCTGGGGGTAATGACAACCTGGTGAACATCTGGTCGGCAGGTGCAGGCATCGGTCAGACGGATGCACAGCCCCTGCATACATTCAACGAACATCAGGCTGCAGTGAAGGTATGGGATTCTATTTGAAATGCAATGTTGAGTTTTAAAAAGAAATCTTTGTTGGATTTGTAAATCTTTAAAATGATAGATAGGCAATTCAGTCTTTGAGCTATTGTTCAGTGCTGCAGGCACGCTTTCTGTTTATTTCACTATGTAAAAAGAAAACTATGTTACTTTCTATATGTTGCTGATTTTCAGAAAATTTTAATTGACATGGAAATATCTTAAAATGTTGGAAAAAGTCAATATTTTAGACTTATTTTGAACCCTCTGATGGAGCTGAATGGCTTTAGTTGTCTGCAGATTTCCAGTTTTTCTAGCAATGCACATAAACTTTAAATTCATAAAAAATATTATCTCCTAATGCAAACTCTAACTGTAACCCATACCTGCCAACTTGTATAGGGATTTTAACTATTTTGTATGGATTAGCTTATACTACTGTACTGATTTCAATTATCTTTTGTAATAAATTTTTTTGACAGTTAAAAAAGATATTGAACCCATAAAAAAAGTTCTTCAACAATTTTGTTTATTTAAATTTAACTTGTCTTAAAAAGTAATGCATGTATTTATATTTATAAAAACAAAAAAATATGAAACAACTATTGAACTATTTTTAATAAACATTAGAAAAAGTTATTTTATTTTGACACCAATGAAACAAACTTCTTTTGTGTAGTGTTGTGAAGAGGAATTACGAATATTAAAAAAAATGTTTGTGTGTATAGTAAACCAGACGTATTGTGTACAAGTTCTTTTTATTAGAATTTTGCCTTTGAAACATGTTATTTTATTTCTTAACATAATCATACAGAAAACACTTTTCATTGAAAATGAATTGATAATTATTTTTCACCATTACTAAAAGTATTCTCATTATCGACTTTTCAGTTTCTTATGTTGATTTATTTTTGTTTTTCTCTCCATTCCCCATAGGCACTTGCCTGGTGTCCTTGGCAACCCAACGTTCTTGCATCAGGTGGTGGCACAGCAGACAGACACATCAGATTCTGGAATTGCAGCCTTGGCTCTTGCTTAAACACAATCGATGCCAAATCTCAGGTACAATAAAACTATTATTTAATTGCAACTACAACTTTTACTAAATAAATAGTGATAATACTCCCTTTTCTCATTAAAAACATTTATTTTTTCATTACTAGTCAAAATAAGTATAGTTTGTACAGTATTTAATTTTATCATTAGATTTTTTAAGCTTATTAACTTTCCAAATCATTATATAAAGTTCTTAGAGCTAGTATTTTTTCTTATTTTATATTAGTAAGATTTTTATATTTAAAGAGAACTTTTGTTATAGAATTTGATTTTTGAAAGGTTGATTTTAACTTGGACATGTTAAAGCCTGTATAGGTGTAGGCCGAAATATGTGCACTAAATTTATTGGCATTTCAAAATGATTAACAATATGTTTATAGCTAAAATTATGTATGGTTCTGTTAAGAGTTTAAAATTCCTTTAAAGAAATTAAAATTTAGTTTTTCTTTAATAAGAATCCTTATTTTTATTTTTTAGTTTATAAAAATAAGCATGAGCAATGAGCACGTTTAAAATAGTGCAGTGTAACTTATGTTTGTTATGTTACACATGTAACTACTATGTTATGAGTTTATAATTTTTTTACACCAAACCCTTAATAATGCAAATTGAAGCCCCAATATTCTTAAGGTAATTCTAAGAAAGCGTGTTTTAAATATAAGGCATGAAATTACCATATTTTTAACAAAATGCATGCATGATCTTCTGTTGTAGGTTTGTGCTATTCTCTGGTCTAAAGAATACAAGGAATTAATATCAGGACATGGATTTGCTAATAATGAACTGATCATTTGGAAATACCCAACTATGACTAAAGTCTGTGAATTAACAGGTAAGATCCTCTCTATGTTGGATCATAATTTTTTTTTTAAGTAGGAACTTTATATATATCTTGAATATATTGCTATGCTTGGAATAAGTGACTTATCAAGATTACTATAAACCTTCAGATGTATTGAAGATGTTTATACCTTTAAACTAGTTTTTATTGTTATGTGTTTAAAAAAGTTTGCGAAACTCAATTTCAGTATATTTTTGGACATTGTTTCTAATATTTTGTGCATTTTTCTGTAATAGGACATAAATCTCGAGTTTTAAATCTTGCAATGAGCCCGGACGGGATGACTGTCGTCTCAGCGGGAGCTGATGAAACCCTTCGACTGTGGAATTGTTTTGCTTGTGATCCCAAAAAGAAAAAAGTAACCACCATGGGCGTATCAAAAAGGAGCGATATTATGAAGCATACTATTAGATAAGATTATAAATATATTTTAATCTTGTGTCATTGTAAATAGTAGCATTGTAATTTTTTAAAGTGGTGTATGTTGTAATAAGTAATTCTCAAAATAAGTGTATGTGTAATAATAAATTGTGATAATTTGTTCATGTATTGCTGAATAAAGGAAATTATTGTTCATGATTTAAGTTGAAATGTTTTTATTTTTATAACACTTTTTCTTTTTTTTTGTGTTATTTATTTAGTTATATACAGTCTTGTGTGGTTCGGAATTGCTACAAATATATAGAAGCATATTTATGACTGAATTATGGAAGATTTTGGTTTTCTATTAAACATGCATATATTGAGCCTGACTATTTTTTACTTTCCTAATACAGTTATGTTACACAATATGAAATATAGAATAGTAAAACTATTGCTTTTTGTTAAAAATTGTATCTGTTTTCACACATTTAGACTCTTGAATTTATTCTAAAATAGTGAGACATATTTTCGAAAACTATTAACTTAAATATTGTACTTTGATATTAGGAATAGTAAAACGTATAATTGCATTATTTATTAAATTTAGCGATAAAAAGAAACTATTCAGGGACCATACATCCATGCCTGTTTTTTTTATGCAGATTTTATTAATAGTTTTGCATTACCTTGGAGAATAGTCATTCCTTTTTGTTAAGAAAATTTAGCATACTACTTATTAAATTATGCAATTTAAGTTTGAAATGCAATGAAGTGAAGATAAGCTATTTTTTCCGATTTGTTAGACCTTGCTAATGTACAATCTACATTTTCACTAGACATGGCAGATTTGTAGAGTTAGGAGAATTGCTAGGAATTCTCGAGACAATTTAAAATGAGTTTGGCAACACATTTTATACGAAGCTACAGTTTTTACAGGTGACTTGCACAATATTTTTTAACCTTATATTGGATAAAAAGTATTTCAAGGCCAATTTCCAAAATTTGAAGTAAGTTGATTTACATTGCATAGAGCTACTTAATTTATTGGGGTCAAGAAGCAATCGGACATGCTAGAAAATTATGTAAATTACAATGTTCTTACTATTAGTGGACTGAATATTCAGTGTACTAACTGTAGCTAAACTGAATATTGAGTTCAGCCAAATAATTTACTATTTAGCAATCAAATAGTGATACTTAAAATATTTGTAAAAATTGTTAAAGCAAACTTTTTATATAATAAATTAAAGTAAAATTTATTCAAATAAAAATTAGCTTGAACATTAGAAAGGTGATTATTGAAACCCATTCCGGGATGAAGTTTTTCAATGAAATTTTGCTTTTCCCAAAATATTATTTTTCCTAAAAAAAAAAAAAAGTTTGAAATAAATAAATCTAATATATTTTTGAGTATTTGATAGTCTACTGCCCTCACAGGCAACTAAACGAATTATATTTGATACAATTTTTAACCATTTGTTAATTATTTTTAGCAAAAAGCCACTTATTTTATGAAGACCTAATATCATTGTTAGTTTTGTAAAACTAAAATGCTTTGTTACTTAAAATGTCTTGTGTATAATTCATTTAAACTTTTTAGCCAATCTTATCCCTGTATTAGTAAATTTTATCACTGTAATTTCTTAAATTTAACATAATACAAAATATAATTTTAATATTATTTAACATCATGTAATTATTAATTGTAGTAATAAAGTAAAAGTAAGGAGCAAAAAATTAGCTATCACTGTTGTTGCTACCAGATACTTATCAACTTTACTATTTTTATTGATAAATAATCAGGTTAAATGATATTTCTGAATTATTAGAAAAAAATTATCAATATATTGAGAAATTAATTATCATTCTTAATAATTTCAAAGTAAAATAATTCAATAAACTATTAGTTAAATTTTTATGATGGTTTAGTCAGTATAATTAAAACAAATTACAAAAAATTAACAAGGTTTTTAATTTTAATGAAAATATTAAAATTTTAAACTACATATTTAAAATCATAACTAAAATTTTACTATTTGGTGTTTACTCCATCAATCAACTATGATCCATTAGTTTTTCTTGAAAATTTGGCACCCTCCTTAGTTTAGATGCCATTAGCAGTTGCTAGGGCTTGTGTTGCCCTAGTCTTATCCTAAAGTTTTACTGTAGTTGAATGCAAAGTAAGCTAAACTGAAAGTACACAGGAAACATTATTTATTGAAGCACATTGATATATCTCTTGTAGTGGAATACATAATGTGGAATGAAAATTGAAATGTACATATGAGGATGAAAAATTTACAGAAATATAACAATTGGCATGTATTTATAAGTAGAATGAGATATAACCTGGAAGCACATAAATTGAAATCGCTAAGCAAAAAGTCTAAAAATTATTAAAAAGCTGATTTCTTCTAAACACAACACTTTTAATAAAGAATTGTAAATTATATAATTTTTTTGTTTATAAAAAGCAGATTTATAATTAAGTTATTAATCAAAGAAATAATTAAAATAAGATCTCTAAAAGTTCACAGGTAAATATCTATAAAATAATTAAAAATATCCGCAATATGCTTTTAAAGCAAAAGTTAGCTCGACTATGCAGTCTGTAAACATTCAAATATTAGATTCACATAAACTTGAAAACATAGTATACTTATTTTACTGCATAGGAGCATTGGGTATTGCATCATTTTCATGAGAAATTTTTGCTGCCTCTATTATTTGTCTTTAACATATTCAAATATTAGAACTGCAGAAATTCCAAAAACTAACTTAACCATAAAAGACTCGAGTTTACTCAACATGAGCATTGGGTATTGCATCATCACCTTCATGCGTTTCTTGCTGCCCTTCTGGATGCGTTAAAGTAACAACACTGTGGCAAAGGGGGCATTTATCCTGCACATACAACCATTTTCGCAAACATGTCCTGTGGAAGTAGTGTTGGCAGGGTGTAACGCATGCGGCAGCCATGCTGCCAAAACAGATAGAGCACACATCGTCCAGATGTTCAAGCTGCTCAGCTGTTGCCGACGGCAAAGACTTTGCTTTCTTTGCAGCCTCTCTTCTAAGTAGGAAGCTCTTCCAACCTGTCTGCAGACGCTGCCAGACATTAAAATAGCAGTGCACGAGCAAGATGGACGCGTTCACCCAGTTCCATTTCCCCGAAGTACTCTCCCAAAGGCCCATGCCTACCACGAAAATGGCGACAAAGAACTCCAGGACTTTTGTAACTGCCCTGGTGTAGTACACGATATCGTCCAAATTTTCCCATGGCTCGAACCTCACTGAGTCATACAAAAACAGCGAGTGGACGATTAGAAGATCGAACACCTGGACAGAGGTCAGTGTACAGCTGGATAGGACCACCATCATCCAAAAGTCTATGGGGAACACCGCGGACAGGACGCGAGTGAGGTACAGGGGGAAGACCAGCAGGGAAAAGCATAAGCTGAGTGCCCGGAAATGTCTCCAGAGACTACGGCTCCTGGAAGCACTGAGCGCTAGGACAACCGGCTCAGCGATCTCCAGCATAGACTGGAGCAGGGAAGACAGGACGATGAAGAGGATTATTGTCATGACAGCCATCCTGGCTGGCATCTTCATCTCAACGAGTCCCGTCTGGAAGGAGAGTAGCACAAGGGTGAGGCCCTCCGTCCACCCGCTGTGCATAGGGTTGTCGTGGAAGAAGGCAGAGAACCCTTGAAGATAGGCTCTCGTGGAGCACAGGGTGAAGAAGGAGAGGTAAGACACACAGACGGAAGTGGCGACCAGGGTCACAGGACTGGCGCAGATGGAGCTGATGGTTGTGAGGAGGATCAGGTACCATTCGTCTCCCCATGCAAGGTTATCCGCCTTTAAAATGTATATTTGAGATTACACAATAGACAAGATTTTAGAAGGTAAAAAAGGAATGTTCATTTATAACATCAGACAATTTTACGTTCATTAGTTATTAATGCAATATTTTTTTACTTATAATAAGGACAACTTTTATTGGTCGCATGAAGTGTAATAATATAAAAATTTACAAACTGAAACAGATAGCATAATTTCCTCATAGTATTTTGAGATGATACGGCCAATTCTCAAGTCGAGGGTTCTGCTTGGAGAGTTATGGAATGAATATAGGAAAGATATTTTGATTGAACATTGATTTTATTTTTGTGCACATCAGCATTAGACAAATTCCTAAATTTTTAGTAATTAAGTTTAATAGATTTTGCGTAAGTTTGATAGATTTCGCTTGTAAGTAAATTAGGTAGACTCTCAGTATAGCAACCTCTCCCAGGACCAATATGTATTGAATAGGCCAATTAAAAGTTTTTTCCTAAATTAGGAAATTAATCTACAGATTGGGACTTTTAAGCGGCTGTCGTTACGAGGAAGGAGTCTATATACCGGGTTTCCACTTAATATAAAAATTCCCTGACTTTCCAGGTTTTCC
Source organism: Troglohyphantes excavatus (assembly GCA_963932185.1). NCBI lineage: Eukaryota > Metazoa > Arthropoda > Arachnida > Araneae > Linyphiidae > Troglohyphantes > Troglohyphantes excavatus. The sequence goes on from OZ010675.1 coordinate 43,637,570, forward strand.
CCCCGTCCAGCATTTAGATCGAAAATTGCTTGCAAAATTAACTGGAATTTTTATAAATTAATGTTAAAGCCTATAGAAATAAGGTGCTAGTAAATAAAAAAAACCAGCAAAACATAAAAAAAAACATATTTTTGCAAATTTACAATTTTACTATGCAAGAAAATTATGTGGCTTTTAAAATTTTTTTTTTTGAAGTTTTCCTGATTTTTTAAATTTATTTTCCCAAAATCTCTGAGTTTTCAGGTGTGTGACAATCCTGTGTATATTGACAGGGCGTTGTAAACAGAGTCTGCTGTACAAGGTGCCCACTTAATTCTTTTGCCTTCACTTAATTAATATAAACAACTATAGTAAAAAAAGTAATATCTAGGTATAGTAAAGGGACTATGTACTATACAATGATACATCATACAACATTTCCAGGCAATGTACGAAGTTAGCATAAAATTATGCAACAGACATAAAAATATCAATTAAAAATTAATAGAGGGGAATCGATTTGGTACAAAAAGGCATCTTATGCACATGCATGCTATAAATAAATGTGTACAAAGCTTTTTTGTTTAACTTGCACCTTTTTAAGTCTTTCACACTTACCAAGGGTGGAAGGCAAAATTTTCTCTTCACTGTGCATTTCTTAAAATAATAGTATTGGTAATTTCAAACAAAAAGCTAGCTTTGATACATTCTATTCATAAGGTGTCTTTTTGTACTAAATCAATGCTCTGCTAATGACTATTTTTATGCATGATGTATAATTTTAAAGTTAGGCACAATAACTCTCTGCATTGCCACTAACGGATGCTGTAAGTTGTCTTATTGTACAGCCCATAGTCACTTTCACGACTACAGCTGTTTACCTTCAAAAGCTAAGGGGGTAGAAAGTAACTTTAGTGTTCACCCTGTATAATACAAACACTGACCTGGTAAATATTCCCAACCAGCTTCACGCAGAACTCAATCAGCCAGAACAGGGCAAAGTGAGTGGGCACGAACAGCTTGTTCCACAGCAGAATGAACAGTGTTCCGAGGCCGTGGGTCTCTGTCACAGTAAGGGCGTCCATGTAGGCGAGTTTGGCACAATCCACAACTTTAGGAAGCTGGCAGGTGATGTATAGAAAAACATTTAATCCATTGCAGGCGTTGGCAAAGTTCTGGATATAGGGAAGGGTGTCTTTTGGGAGGTTCATCAACCGGGCAATGACTGGAAGGGCGTAAGTCGAGAACACTGGTGTGTAGGTCTCCCAGGGACCTTTCAGTAAGTAAGAGACCAGGGCGCCGAGGATTCCGTGGAATATCAGCATTGAGATTTGTACTTTGTAGAGGAAGAAATCTTCGACGAAGAATAGGGAATTGGCTGTAGTCTTCTTGGACTCGATGTTGATATATAGGTTGGATACCATGTGGCAGCTGTATATGATAGCCCCACTTACAAAATGAGAGTATAATGCTACGACATGTCGTAGTGGGAGTAGCAGCAGCAGAAAGCCGTGTAGCAGAACTGAAACATTAAAAAAAAAATGTAGATGATATGTTTGCTTGGACAAATATTGCATAATATAGCATCATCACAAGTAACACTTTTTTTTTTTAATTGAAAAGCGAGTTGAAATATCCTATGTACAATAATACCTTATGTATACGTTTCTATTGAAATAATTTTTTTGTGATTACACCATTGTTTGTTTGCTGATATATTTTATAAATTAAAAACATGATTTTGCAAAGGAAATATTTAAATGGAATTCTTATTGCAGCTTTGTAATGAGACTGATATATAATTTCAATTAGTCCTTGAAATTTTACTTTAGTTAGTCACTATTTTAAAATAAAAAAAATCTTAATTCATAATCTTTTTCCCAAAACAAAACATTAAAAAATTATTTATGAAGAGCAACATTAAGTATCTAAATTAAACGAGCCATCAAGTTTCAAAACCACATAGCTCATTGCATTAATTAAGGAAGATTTTTTTTTTTTACAAATTGGTATTAAATAGGCATAGGTCTTAACCATTTTAACTATCTAGTTTTGCAATAAAGCTATAGAATGTAGCTTGACTACTGTACTGTGATCCATGCGCAGTAGCCTACCCGCATCTTTATTTTTCTGGTTTTGCAATCAACCGCAAAATGAATAGCCTCTAGCTGCTGTTAAATGTTATGACCTCGCCTACTGATAGATATATAGGAAAACAAAAAATCAATGATATAATCTGAAATTCGAAAAACTTTAACTATCTGGTTTTGAAACTAGATGGCTTAAATATAATTCGCGGGTGGCTCAGTGGTCTTAAGCCATCCAAGGAATGAGAACCATTGATTTAAGTGATTGATGATTTTTGATTAATGAATTTTCCCTTACAAAAATTTTACGCTGCAAATATAAAACCATTTTGATAACTTACTCAAATTAGTGGCAAAACTGTTTAAAATATCCCCCAATTCCATGGAATGAGGTAGGGATTTATAACGATCATGCTGCCACCAATAATCTATTATGAAGAGCCCAGGGACTCTCATGAGAACACCAACAGCTGCCTGTACGGAGAACATGGTCTTCAATGAGTGTAAAATGCACAATAAGAGAAGTAGGAAGACTCCTTTAAATAATCAGCCAAAGCTTGAATACACCTAGAAAGAGAACATTTACAATTAATTTTTTTCCTTTCATTAATTTATAATAAATTTTTAATGAGCATGAGAAAATAAAGTTGCAAACGTCAACCCTCGATGCGGTTTGGTTGTCTCCGAGGATCCCCAGTTTTCATGGAATTGCAAATAAAATTCAAATTCATAAAAATACTCTATTTTATATATTTTTTTAATTTAAAGCTTTGAGGTATATTTTGAAAGCTTTATATTAATATAATTAAAATTTTAATTACATGAGATACATGTACTGAAAACAACTATAAAATACATGTATTTAATTACTAAACTCTCATAGAGTGAAAACTATTAGATATTCTGTTTCTGCATGGTAATAGGACTTATGTAACTCATGTCCAAAATTAGTATATCCGTTACCATACTAAAAAATGTATATTTCTCAAGTCAGTTTTCATATGAGAATAGAAATTTTTATCATTTTTAAAGGTAATTTTGTGCTCTTTTTAAACAAACCAACATTTTTACCTACAATTAAAAAAATGAAGAGTAAAATTTTTTATTATTATTGCAAAAAGTATGTCCGTTACTTAGATTTTGCCCTATTTTTAAAAATAATTAGTTTTATATTTTGTAATAGAATGTGATGAACTGATAAAAATATTAGTTTATTTCAACCAGAAGATAATATAAACACTTTTAAATAGGTTTTATCAAGAAAAAATTGACTTTATAAAAATGCATGGTTTTTGGTAAGACGTACCGGCATGTCCATTACTAATGATTTTTACCCAATTATTTTTTTTATATAAAAGTTCTTTTTAAATATAATATTACATAAGTCAAACAAAAAATAAACAAAAGTTGAAGTTTTCCAGTTCAAAAATAAAGTTACATCATCAATATAAGTGAAAAAAATAGTAACGGACAAACTAATAAAAGCCCCCCCCCCCCCCCCAACAAATTACAAATTTTTTTAATGTAAAACTTAAAACCCTTAACTATTATGCAATCAAAACATGCTAAAAGAAGAAAATAGGTTTGTTATCCCTTTCCTTTTTAAGTCCAGATTCATGCTTACAAACATGAATCTGTGAACCAAAAACTGTTTAAAGTATATAAGCATTGCACATATATTTAAAATGTGCAAACTGTCACCTTTAAAATGAGGTATAATTCGATTGTGATTTTGAAATTTTGAGAAAAAATTTACTTTGATATGATTTTGCCCAAAGTGTTTATGTAGGAATTCTTGCTATTTGTATAAGTTTATATTTAGTAGAATATAGCACATTTTTCATAGATAGTTGTTTGGAATTTGAATTTATTTATAGAAATAATGAAAATTCAATAAATGAAGTTAATAATGTTTCAAGCCTATTTGAAATAAATGACAACTGCATCTATTTATTAATAAAAATAAAGGACATAGGACATTTGTAAGAATATTTTTATTCTTTCAAATACTTGTATCTGTACAGGTTTAGCTTATAAAGCAGATACGTCTGATGTGCATATAAATTCGTTCAACTATAAATACTTCCTTACAAAATTCGCTGAAACTTATGAGTGTGTTTTTAAATAATTAAGTATCATTAAATGAATTTAAAGCAAAAAAAAAACTGATAATGATACACACTTCGTGCAGGAATGAGTTTTGTCCCGTACATTATTGCATGCGAAACTTAATAAATGGGGTCGTAATGGCGGATTTTGCTCCTTTCAATTTGCACAGGTAAGAGCTTTCCGGCAACGTTGCCATGCCAAGTCCGGTTAGCATAGTAGGTCTATGGGTTATTGTTCAGTACCAAAATAAAAAAAAAATTATTCAATCTGAGGTAGAAAATACATAAACAATAATATAATGTTCTACATATCGGTAAAACATTGTTTTAATTTTAATTATGAGAAACTTCATGCATTCTTCCAATGTCACAAATATAACCATTTCGAAATACTTGTCACTAAATAATCAGATACCTTGAACACTTTAATTTAGTGAAAAAGTTATTTGTGTCAATTGGCATAAACTTCATAACATCCACACAACATCTTGTGACATTGAACAAGGCAACTACGATTTTTTATCTAAATAATAAGCTTCACACTCAAACTTCCTTAATTAAGTAGTGGTTTTCCTTTTCCAGTACGAGATTACTATCAACAAGGAAAAGAGCACGAATAGTTATTACTTTTGCGTTTAAATAAAAAAAAAAGGTTGAAAAAAAACCCGATAATCAAAGTACAGTAATAATTTATTTATGTTATACTTTTTTTTCGAGATATATTTTCCGTATGGTTGCAGCACACTTACCTTCATACATTTTCGAAGCGGTATCATTCTTAAATAATACACTTGCCATTTAAGTATTTGACATGAAATCCTGCGTGGAGCTGGAGAACTCAGACCGCTGACTCAGAAACAAACAATCATAAGATTCATCTACACTATTGACGTATACGATAAAAATGCTTAACCTATTTACAATCTCGAAATTATCGAAGACAAGTACATATGGAACGCATGCTCAAATATGTAACTTTCTTCAACTATGAAAGCACTGGTTTACTTTCATTTCAAGAAACATATGTATCGCTTATATAAGAAATAGGTGTACTCCCATACCATAGTCGAAACTAAATATTGCACAATTTTTTGTCTGTATACACATTTTAATATGATTTGTATTTATTTATTTTTGTAGATAACTACGGTCACAGGAGATATTATACTTTCGCTTATGCGCCAAATGTCTTTGTAGGAAGCATAGTTTATCGAGATGTGATTGGTTGATCTTTGAATACATGGGCTGCAGTAGACTAGTCATGGCTCGGCTGTGCGTCATATATATATATTTTAATAAAATTATTTATCTATGGCTTCTGCGCTTTTTCAACCTCAAGAACGAAGATAAAAACAAACAGAAAAATGTTTTTTCAAAGTTTATAGCGTTCTTTATGGATCATAGAATAGAGGAGGATTTAGCGAGATAAGTAAATGATGAGTAATGGATACAATGGCAGGTGCGATGGGTGCGAGTTTAGATGCTGTACTCGTAATCAGAACATAGTTACAATTTCCGAGACAGTATTCCTGGGTCTTTTCTTTGGGATAGCTCCTCTAACTATTGTCAATAGTTCATTTTCATTCTCTAGTGAAACTTTAATTTAACAAACCGACAGTTCTTAGTCTATCTTGAAGGAAGACCTGGGTTTTTCTATATCGTACAAATCCAACCCCCGAATTGATAAATATGTCATTTCCTTTCTTTGACGAGGTAAAAACATTCGTTAATTTTCTAGGTAGCTCTCCAGAAAACGTATGATCGGACGGTGAATAATACAATAGAAATTTCAAAATTATTTCTCTCTAAAATATAGTTTTATAATTTTTTTTCTGGGCGCGAAATCTTTCAGAGCGCGAGGCCCTGTACGGTGTCATCGGTTGCGGTCTGGTAATTTCTAAGGTCTATTAAAGATTCACCATATAAAGCGGGTCTTAATTAATTAATTCTTTAGTACAAAATCTCGATATCTTTACAAATATTTTATCCATTAAGACTAACATTAACTCCCTTATTTTAGACAAATACAATGTTTCGTTTTAGTCACTGTTAGGTTTCGCGAAATAAAAAGCATAAGTAAATGTAAAATGCACTTCTATATTTTCTCACTAACGTCGTATTACTTAACGTTTCAATAATACAACTTTTCTTGAAGATTATTTTAAAACGTCTAAAAATTTAATTTTTGTATACAGCATGTAATTCACAACTTTAAGATTTTCGAGTGCTACAATTCACATATCAGAAAGTTAAAAGATTTATAATTAATTAAAAAATTTAAAAGTTATTTATAAGATTTTTATTTTACTATATTTATAGCAATTGTTGAGTATCAAGAGTAGGATCGCACTTATCACCGCGGTGCGAAAGTATATTGATGTGGTCACTCCACACAAAATTTATAAATAAGTCTCCAAAATTTTAAAAAGCCAATCAGGATTTAAAAAAAAAAAAGAGTTGCAATATACCTAAATGCTATATCAAAATAAAATTTACTCATCTAATCCATGTATAAGGTTAGATGAATATACTTTATTTAGACATATTATTAAGAGAAGGAAGATAATTTCGTTATGTAAAATATCCGCATTTAACTTTCATATTGTTGAAAAGATTAAAAATATCCTTTAAAACTATGTAACGTCAATGAATATCATACTGAGGTTTATATATATATACTAGAAATTGTCAAAAAGATATTCAGAATAAGAAATTTTAAAAATGAATTTGAAAATAAGAAAGGTTATCTTGGAAATGGAATTGAGAAATAATATACAAAATTCCTTTTATTTCCAATATTATTATTTCGCACATTTTTCTCTGATGGTGGTCCTGCCAGAAATGGCAATCTCTAAACCTATTCTCATCCCAATACCGTGCTGCAAATATAAATGAAATAAAAAAAAGTTTTCATGAATACAAATTCTCAAACAATGCACAAGAACTTTAATCCTCTTCCCGGACATACCTTACATACAAATAAGTTTGGCACCACCGAATAAAATACAAATATTGCCTTTTACTAACAAATTTATATGCGTTTTACCAAAAAGTGGAATTAATGGAAACATGAGTATATGATACCTAGAACATTAAAAAAGCACAGACACAAGATATAGTAGCTACTAATAAAGACAAATGAGCTTTATTATCAATGTGTTAAACTAATAGTTGGATTCCAAAATATTTTTTTTTTGCTACAGTATTTATTTGTAAAATAAAAAAATTAGCAACCAATTTTTCAATAAATGCAGTTTATTGATATTCAATTTTACAAAATTTATATATTCGCCATTTACAGATAACAGGTATTCGAAAAATAAACATTTCATAAAAACAGACTGGTCCTTTTGAATATTTATACTTTTATATACAAGAGACAAAATATATATACTACTACATCTTAAAATGAACACCTATGTAAAAGGTAAGAAATATATATCTTTTAAAACTATATTAACTAAAAAATATTCTTATAACCAAATAACCTTTTCACTAATGGAGTTCATGTAATGGAATGCAATGTACATTAAAATAATTTTTTCTGGAAACTCCAGGTTTTTTATTTGAAGTTACAATTATAAAAAGAGCATACATAATTGATGTTTATTTTCTCCATTGATGGACATTACTTCAGACATTGGATGTAAACCACATTCTTTTAATACTTAAAAAACTGTTACAACTTGCATGACTTTTTTGGGGGGTTAGTAAGTTGTAGAATAATTAATTAAAAAACGGGTTGAGAATAATTTTAATCAATATGCATTTATAAATAAACCAAAGTTATGTTGGCGCAACTTGCTCAAAGTCTTGTAGATATCAATAAGCTGTACAAAGCAGAAAATCAATTTGAAATTAAAAGTCGCTTTTAAATTAAAAAAAAAAATCTTTCAAACTTAAGGGGTTAAAAAAAATATTCTGTAGCATTGAATTTTTTTTTGTTTGACATATTTTAATTTTATTTTTTTAGAAACTCATTACAACTGTTTACCAGCTAAGCAATTTCGAATATATTTATTATATGTTATCACATGTTTAACCCCTCCATGAATCAAGAAAGTGTTGCTTTTCTGGCAATTTTTGTATTCTCTAATTCAAATTCGCCAAATTCAGCAATTTTATTTTTTTAAATATGTCAATCCAGAAAATGGATATAACAAAAATATTTTAAATGCTTATATATATTTCGATTGAAGTTAGTTCATACAACAGAAAATTATAGAGGAACAGTTTGGCTTTTAAAAATCGGATATTTTTATAAAATTTCAACATTTGATTCTGTGTATAAAAATATATAATTTAGTTGGTTGATTTCTAACACTGCTTTATTGAATGCAATAACGCGAGACAGTATAAAACATTGACATTTAATAACTGGTGGTATAAACACAACACTTAATATTTGACATCTTTACAAAACAGGCATAAAATACTACAATTGTTTGACTTGTATAAATGCTAGTTTTATAATACTATAAAAATATATTTTCACTATATAAATTATTAATGGCAAGTATTTTATAGACATATCATCTATAGACATGTTAAAATAATTGTAAATAAAATATTTATTATATATCTACTTTTAACCTTTATTTAATGTCCATTTATAATTTCTTCTATAATGGTCCCTTGAGTAAATTTCCATAAAACTTTATAAATTTAATAACAAAAAACCACAGCACAATAATAGAGTTATGTAAACCACAGGTTATCAAAAGAAGGTAATTGGTGAAAAGAAGGTAATTGGCTTATAAGATTACCAAAATATTGGTAGTAAGGTCTTTCTAATTTGAATTGTAGAATATTGAAACAAATTAGATTTAAATCACCTACTTTATTTTCCCCATTGGATAACCAAAAAGCAAAATGTTATTACGATAAGGAATGTGAAAGTTTAAACCACTTTTAAAATGAAAATTATTGAATTGGATTTTACTTAAAAAAGCTTAAACTAAATTGCATTTTTTGCTTTTTCTTGTAGGAAAAGAGAATCTGAGCACTTTTTTTGGTTCAGCTATATTAGACATTTAAAGGTTGATAAACCATTTGGAGTTTATTTGTTTGGGTAAAGTTTATAGGCATCATATATGGGCATTTGTAAATAAACTAGCATAACTTTTCGATAATTATCATACCAAAACTAATATAATTTTTCAGAATATAAAAATGTAAGACATTCAATGAGTAAGATGAATATGAAACCTACAACAGGAAAATAAAATACTTTATAAAAACATAGCTTTGTATGAAAGAGTGAAGAATGGATTTTAGTCAGTATTCAAAAGCAAATGCAGATTTTGACTTGGATAATCAAAAATCTTTGTGGACCTTTAAATAGCAGTTGCCAAATATGACTGGAATCATGGATGTTGCATATGTTCCAAATTTATTGAAAAAAAGGCAACTGAGAAATCGAAAGCATACACAAACATGCTTTTGATTAAAATAGCCGTTTCAGAGTAAAATATATTTCCTTATTTCTAAATACTGATCACTTTGTGGTTTAGGAATTTTTGTATCAATTACACATTAACCGTATTCATTGCTTATCATGGGGCCATTTTTATAACCTATATTTTTAATGAAAGATATCACGATGTATGTCAATTAAAAAAAGTATAAAACCCCATAAAATGGCTAGTCAAAAGCCCCACATTCGTATAATACCTAAAATTATGGATTATAGCATTTGATGATGGCAACATTGATTCTCGGAATCTTGAACACATGGCAAGCAGTATAAATGCAAAAATAGTATTTTCTATAGGATAACTACATCACAGTATGGTATTATATGGATTTGGCAGATGAAGTGAACTTGACTAGTAAGTTACATCAGCTTTCGTTAACGTCCACGGGCGATTTCTGGTGAGGTCTTTTTGGAAGTTCGGGAGGACACTCTGAATCAACAATTGATGGCTCTTGATTGGGCGAGAGGGAGCCTTCTTTTATAGGCAATGGTGGAGGAGGCTGCAAAGAAAATATGTTATTGTTATTTATACATTAGTGTGCAATGAAATGGTAATGAATTTTTCTTTTGCCAGGATGCAAAGTTCATACAGATTTAATTTAGTAAAACTTAAGTCATTTTTTGTTAAATGAAAATATACACTTAAAAGTAAAAATCATTGGTAATGTAACAAAAATCTAATGTAACCCAATGGTAAAAGTTTAATATAGTCAATTGAAGTCTAATGTACTCAAAAATAGGAGAATAAGGTTTGCTAAAATCAAAAAATAATATAGCGCATGATTAAAACTCAAAAATTGGTAATTTTATAAAATTTACCAATTGGCAATTATGTTTTGCCAACTGTAAATTAAGAAAAAAAAGTTTGATAAAAAAATTACGGATTTGGACTAAAATTTACGGGAAACAAAATTTAAGTATCTTAAGGACTTTGGGAGAGATGGTTTGAGAGCTCAAACTTTTTATCAAATTAAAAACAAAGTACTTTATAAGTATTTTTTAAAGGCCTTAAATTTTATAAGAATCCAACAGGCTGAAAAACGAAGCAGTACACCAACTATATTAACTAGGGCATAATTTTAGAATGAATTCTGGAGGGAAGATATCTTTAATGACTAATTTTTTTAATTCTTGGCAATGTTTCAGCGTTCAGAATGAAAGTCAAAAACAAGTAGAAAATCACAATCTAGCTCCCACACCAATTTCTTAAATATATTTTGTTTTGTGATCCTCTTGCTTTTTGGATAAATATGTGTTTAGTACAATAATTAAAAACTAACTTTATTTTTAGCTCGCAAAGTCAAAGAGATAGAATTTTTCCTTGGCGGGCCGCAAAACTGCATGTCTTCCGTTATATTGGTGTAGTCCGAATACGCCTGTTTTTGTGGTAAAGGAGGAGGCTTTTCTTCGGAGTTCTCAGCCGCATTCGAGAGGGAAATGCAGGACAAAGTAGAAGGTGTCGAGGGAAGTGATAGAGAGTACATTGAGGCACTTGGTGCTGGAAGAGAAATACCATAATAGCATTAAACTCAAAGTACAGGACAGAGTAACATTTTATAATAATTTTCTAAGAGTATGAATTTACAATATCTCAGAGCAACATTTTATAATAATTTTCTAAGAGTAATAATTTACAATATCTCAGAGCAACATTTTATAATAATTTTCTAAGAGTAATAATTAACAATATCTCAGAGAAACATTTTGTTATAATTTTCTAAGAGTAATAATTTACAATATCTCAGAGCAACATTTTATAATAATTTTCTAAGAGTAATAATTTACAATATCTGAGAGCAACATTTTATAATAATTTTCTAATAAATTTACAATATCTCAGAGCGACATTTTAAAAATTTTGTTTAGTATCAGGATCTTATTATGCCTTTGCCCACTCACATGTATATTAGTTTAAGGAATATTCAAATTAACATCATTTAAGCACAGCTATTGTTAATTATCTAAATAAATATTTTCCTTTAATAAATTATTTAAAAAAATCATTCAGTGTATTTTTAATTTAAACTTGAACTCAACGCAAGGCTAGCCCAGAGAATTCATCTATATACACTTATGGAGTGTGTTGTTTCAAAGAAAGCACAATATTTTTATTATATTAAATACTTTTATATAACTTGGTTTGTTGGCCTTGTTTCTACAAATTTTGCAATTCAATTTTAACTCCCGGTTCAAACGTCGCATTAACTTGAAATTTAGCGTACTGATGACAATTATAGAAATGACATATTTGATGATAGTTCTGCAAAGAACAGTGCAAATTGATAGAATCGTTTAAAAAAAGAACAATTAGTGTTTTCAAAATACCGTTTTACCCTTGGGCTAAACTTCCGTAAAACACTACTAATTTGGAAATAATGTATACACTTATTCACTGTCTAATTAAAAAAATGCTATATAACTGAATAAAAACACATATCATGTAAAAACGTTCTTTTGTAACCAATTAATAATATTTAATATGAAATGACTTACATCTACTCATTCCAGTAGGAGATGGAGTTTGATGTCGAAATTGGCCACTGGATGGTCGGCTCAGCCTCTTTTCCACTTCTGACCTCAGAGGTCGTTGAGGGGTCAACTAATAAAGAATAATTAAAACGATGTCATTAACATCCTTAAAGAAATAAAATGCTACAGAAATATTTTCAAATATAAATGCATTACTTTAACAATACAATAAATGCCTTGATTGCTATGTTCCTAAACAGTTATTCTTCATTTCAGAATCTCCAATTGAGCAGCCAGATATTTCTTGACTTGATGTGTATAGAAATACATTAGAAACAGTTTAATACTTAAAATGAGAAAGAAGAAGTGAGAGTTACATGCAGGCATTGAATGTTACATTTTTAGTGTAAAAGTTACATTTTTAGTGTAAAAGTTACATTTTTAGTGTAAAAGTTACATTTTTAGTGTAAAAGTCACCTTTTTAAAGTTATAAAATTATTTGGTAATAAAAGCTAATTACAAATATCCTAAATAGTTTTAAATAATTTATTACAAGCAGAGGCTTTCAAAGTCCCAAGTAGGCACTGCGATACTAGGCTGAAAAGGATGATAAATTTTTTCAATTTTCCGTATGTTCTATCTTAATCCATAGGTTCTATCTTACTTATTGTCTGGCCCGTATAACAAATGATGTAGACCAAGAAGGGGGTAAAGCTGGTAATTTTGCACTGCTCATCGATTCAAATAACAGGGTTATCCCAACATAGTAAGATTCAAATTCTTCGAAATTTTTTCAGACACAGAATAATGTGCGAAAAAAAGTTGACACCATCATAAAAATTAATATGAAGGCCATGTTAAAATAATAAAATAACCTGTATATAAAAAATGTACCAAGAAACATTCTGCCCATATTATGCTTGATCTTTCATAAAGAAAAGTTCGCTACGTTAATGTCCACAAGAATCTGACAACATACGGCTCAAATTTCACGAAACTTCACTTTTTAGGAGATTTTAAACTGTATAGATTTTCTATCAATCACAGGTTTTTGATTTTATGTACTAGTGAGTCTCATAATTATAGTCCAAATTAATTTCAGAATGGTAGAATCCCACCTCTAGTTACCTGTTCACTTAGTTCTATGACAGGCCCCTCTCCCTTTGGAGTGGTGGGTGAGATGTCATACCACTGTGAGTTCGAGTGTGATTCGCTATTCTGGGATGTGTAAGAGGGTCCTGAGCTTCTTCGCAGAGTCAAGGACGAGCTCTCTCGGTTCTTTTTTCCGGATATCTTGGAGCTGGAAGAGGAGATGGGCTTCACAAAGATGGACGTCCCTCGACTGCTAGGGGACGACTTGTTTGACTGCACGGAGGACACGCTGAAGCGGAGAAATTAATTTGAAATTCAAAGAACAATATTGGAATATAGAATTCATAAGGAACACTGAGGAAAATTCATTTATGAAGATCTTACTTTTGGTTGATTTGATTATAGTCACATTATTATTACATAATTACACATCAATTTTCAAAATAAAATTTTGTTTATTATTTTGGAATAGTAACTTAAATGAATTGGAAGTTATCTTTTTTACTCCATTTTTTTCCTCAAGAACTGCTCAAAGTGAACAGACGAGAATTATGTGCAAAAACAATAAAATAAATTCCTAGACATAAAAAAAAATATGTTACTGATGTTGAAATGTTAAACACTTTCAAATGAATGTTTAGAAAGAAAAAAGAATTTTGTGATTTTCCTGAGTTTGAAATACTTAAAACAGAGCAATGGAATTACAGAGGGCTAAATATGGGAATGTTAGAATTATTTTGTTATTGAATTATTATTTTGTTTCTTACCTAATGTTAGACTGCACATTTTTCCTGGGGCTGAAAATAAAAATATGATTTAGAACAAATATTTAAAATAGTAGACAAATATGATCTATTTAAAGGATTGTCAAATTCAAAATTTATAAAAAATTTTGTAGGATTAAATTTATACTTTGTTAGTTTATGTGCAATAAAATAATCAAAATAGTGCTTAGGTGACAAATGTAAGGACATAAATTTTTAGCTTTTATTTTAATAGAACAATCTCTCCATACTTTTAATGATCAATTAGTTTTAGGTATTACTAAGAAATCTTTGCACACATATATAAATAATTATTCTCTAAAACTCGGGCTCAGAACCCATTCGGAATTCATGTTGTGAGATAGAAAAATTGTCTGAAGAGAGTGAATTGCATCGTTATTCAAAAACACATGTCAACATTTTTATAAAATGTTATTATTCACTTTAATAAATATAATTATCATCACATGATTACATTTTCAAGAATAAAATAAGCAATATTTTTCAAAGATTGGTTTGGTTAATTAACATCACACTAGAGCTGCACAGTGGGGTATTGTGGACGGTTCGAGGTCCATCGTGAAGGAAAAACCTTGGAACAATGCCTTGTATTTTTGAACGATCATCAGATGATGAGGACAAAACCTGAGCTGGCACCCAATGCAACCTCAATAGGTGTCAGGACATTGGACCCACGATCAGATTTAACATGCACTTCACATCAAATCTGGCAACCCTCCGATCACAAGATCACTGCATTAAATTTTTTTAATTGTCAAGTCTGTCTCAGCCATATTCAAACTCGCAACCCTCTGATTACTAGCCGATGATGGATCCCCGGGGCCACAGATTCCTAATATTTTTCAAAGGAAACAAAAAGCAAATTTTCTAAACTAAAACCATCAAAATATGCACTGTGCATATCTGAAAAGAAAACGTTTAACTATTACTAAAGTGACATTTCTATGTGCTCTATTTATATTATGGAATTCAATGCACATTTGAATCATTAATATAAATATTATAAAAAGTATCTTGCGAAAGAAAATAATTGTTTTTGAAATTTTAAATTATTTTTCTTCCTCTCTTTTCATAAGGCATTTATTATATAGATTTTATTTATACTTATCAGAAAAGTACCAAACTGTTAGACTACTAGTTAGACCCTGTTTTTTTGTCCTTCCTTTTAATTTAATATAGAACATCAGCTATAGGCAGTGATAGTGATTGTATACAAACAGTGAAGGGAAAATGCCTAATATCTTTACAATTACTATGGAAATGTATTTAAATTTTCAAAAAGTAGGGTGGAATTTGTTCCTGCTTGCCACCCCTAATCGCTGCCACTGGAAATGGCACTAATATGGAATTGTGAAAATAAACTTACGATTCCAAAGTAAAGCTTGAAGTATCAGAAATTCGCTCCTCCTTGAAACTTGGTTTTGGCGAAACAGTTTTGACTCGTCTGATCGAAACAGAGACGCGTTCTTGCAGCTCTGGAGGGTTGTCCTTCAGGGGGAAAGAAATCAGATTTTTTTTAGTGTTTTAGAAGTTTATTAAAATAAAATTAACTTTTAATTACACTTTTCTGTAAACATAAAACAAATAAACTTTATTAGGAAGAATGTAACATCTACATATAAGATTCTTGAGTCTTAAAAATGTCCTTTTTGACAATAGCTGTTATTTTTACTAACTCTAAAATATTTTTGCTTTCAAAAGTACTATATATTAAAAAAAAAACTCTGAAATAACTGTTGTGTAAAAAGAACATAAATCTCAAATACATTCTTGGAATGAAAAGGTATAATATTTAATTTTATTGCTCTTTCATGATTTCGTTAAAAACTATGTAACTGATTTATTTTGCAAGATTAAGTTACTACAAATAAAAGAACAAGATAATAGAAGTCCCTACCCTTTTCCCATATTTTTCTTCAATTCCTCCTCTAAGCTTCTGAAAAGTTTCTTCCATATGTTGATGGAAAGGTTTAAGACTTTCAGGGGCTTTTAGCTTGTGAATAGCAATACCAGCCTCTAATAACGGAACCTTAAATAAATTCAATTATTAATACATCTAATTTACAGTTAATAAGGAATTTAAACATATTAGAAAGGTTAGTATATTTTATCTATTCATAGTAAAAAGTGTTCAGCAACTATTAAATATTTTCATCATTTTTTAATTAAATGGTTGTATGACTGACTTCATTTTCAGACATTCTAGTAATGGGCTAAAGGTTATATAATTTTTGAAGGAACTTTGGAAAGTAACACATTTTTTGCAGGTTCCCCAATTACCATTTTTTTTTTAGTGTGTTTATGAAATTAAAATGACACACTTACCAAAATGACACTTTTATATTTGCTTAGTGTTTTGTAAAGAAATTATAAGATAAGCTAATAGGCTTGCATGTGTTTTTCTGATATATACTACCTAGTATATTTTCTTTTTATGGTGGTTGCATTTATTGACCATTTAATTTAAATTTTGATTTTAAAACAATTTCTAAGAAACTAAATTTATTGGCACATCAAAATAATTTTCAAAAAACTAATCAGTCCTTGAAATTTTTTTTTTTACTATTTGCCACTGGTTTGTTTTGTTATTAATAAATTGTGTCAAAAAAATAATGTCTACATATATTACTATTTTCAGTTTAAATTAATATTAATATTTTTTTACTATCACTACACACACAATATAAGTCTCAATATTCCTTCAAATCAGTAAGTTACCAAAAGATAAAAATCAAAAATATTTAAAGATACTAAATAAAATTTATTTAAACGAAATATTAACAAAACAGGGAATTTTATGGAAAACATGGCACAAATTCAAGAACATTAAAATCAACTTTTATATAAACTAATAAAAAGACTATTCTAAAAGCATTGTCATACCTGGCGGGCAATTAAATCTTTTAATTTTTGTATTCCTTCAACATCTTTTCTTGTATTATGAGACTGAGAATATTCTTCTGTGAAAAATGCCTGCAAATATATTAAATAATTAAATTTGCTTGATTTCTTCTAGTACAGAAAATAATTTATATAACAAATATATATAATAAAAAGATACAAAATAATGTTGTTTTATATTAATTTAAAAAATATATACTAATTTAGAATTGACTTAATTAATAAAAACGAATTAAGATTTAAAAACGTTTAAACACAATTAGAAATTTAGAGTATTCAATGACCAAGTCTTCAAGCCAGAAATATATTAACTATAACGTTATTTAAAAAAAAATATTTTATTTAGGATTTAACGAAAATAATCCTTTCGACTGGAATTCCCATGTGTATAACACACACATTTTCCTGTGCATGCTTTTTTATAATATTAAACAAAAGAATATAACTTGTAAGTTGTACACCTTACATTTAAACTTAAAATATATTGCAAAATAATGAATTTTGAAGTAGATATATTTCTGGAAGAACTGAAGGTTCCTTGACATGATCACATCCATGAGACCATGTTCAAGAGAAAAAAAAAGTTATATACTTTATAAAGATACATACAAATAAAAATGGAAATCCAAGACTTTAACCATATAAAAACCCATCTTTATCCATCTTCTTTCCCAGAAAATCTCTAATTCAAAACATTTTTCAAATATAAAGCATTTTGTGAACTTTAGAAATCGTTCTCTACTGAAAATTTTAACTTTTATTTTTTCAAAGGAATGTGTTGGAATTATGAATTGAACCCTTCTTCAGTGAAAACAAATTCAATATATTTGCCCACAACAGGACTATCTGAACACCTGCATTTTCCTCACCTTTTCGTAATTTATAATCCCTCCCATGACAGCTGCATCCACCACTCCATTGAGAAGCATGCTCAACGGATTGATGGGCATCATGGGATTTCCCCTGTGCTGCAAGACGAGACTACAGATCCTTTTGTTCGTCATCTCCATTGTTTCAATGGCATTTTCCAGCGGGCTTATCTCGATCGACTGCTGGCTCGTTACCGGAAACCAGCGCAGGATCCCCGGCAGTGGGTAAGACGTCACCAGGTTCGTTCTCTCCAGCCACATGGTGGCAAACTCGTTATCCTGTTGCAAAAATATATTCGAATTTATAGAAAAATAAATGGCCAGTAATGATCATATTGAAAGGTCAACAGTAAAACAACTAAAACAATAAATTATTGTGTGTAATAATATGTAATTATTTACAAGGAGGAATGCATCTAATAATAAAAATTCCGAATGTTTGTAATTACTTTGAAGGAAAAAAAAGTGCAAAATAAAAAAATATGTATAAATATTTCTCATGTGGGCACTGGCAATATTTTGTTTAATATTGAATTTATGGCTTGATGCTTTTTATTGCTACTTTTGTCATATATGAATACAATGACTGGTCTATATGTATTCAAAAGTAATGGCTTTACTGAGACACATGAAAGTTATAAATTTAAGTTGCTTTAAAGAGAGAGCAACTACATTGCAGATATCAAAATGGTATTCTACCTATTGCTTGGCCTATTGGATGTGTGGACATCATGTCATCAAACGTTTTTGCTTGGGGCTTTATTAAAATGATTTCACACCAGCAGAACGTTTACAATTTGGATCATTTGAATTTTAATTAGCTGTTTAGGTACTCTGTTTAATATAAACAGAGTACCTTTGCAACAATTGCTTTTATACCACTTCAAATCAGAACCATATTGGGACATTAAAGCGGCTAGGTGACTATTAAGCAGCAGCAATCACTGTTTACCGGCCCAAAAATTAATGCTGGGGCCCTGCGGCCGATGTTAGGCCAGTGATTGCATTGAACCATCATATGGTCGTTTTGTCCCTGTTTCAAAAGCTACTAGTAAACAGTTTCAAGAGATAGAATAATAGCATCTACAGAGCCACTAATTATGCTCAAATTTAACTTCATTAACCTGCAAAGAAACTTGAAGTTTCTTCTTTAATGCAATTAAATTTATAATTAATCATTTTTGATTCTATCAAAATAAGTTATTACTTTTGGATATGTTTAAACCAGACACCCTGTATCTCATGTATATTTAACAAATGTACTTTTCACTCACCGAGTCCTTCTCCCCTTTCCTCATTGGACGGGAGTAGGTGAACTTTTGCACCTCATTGACTTTGTAGTACTTGAGGATCTGGTCGTGGACATTGCGGTTGCGGAAACGGTCTCGCTCGTGCATGACTGGGTCAACCTTGTTAACCTGCAGGAACTGATCGCTGGAGTCGGTGATCTCTTCACCGGGTGGCGAGAGTTTTGTCATTAGCTTGGCAGACGGGTATTGGTTGAGGAGGCGGCTGCTAAAGTCCCCAAGGGGTTCGTAGGCGTTACCTCGGTAAACGAATACTCGGTTTTGGAGGAAAGGGGGAAAGCCCTTGCCAAAGTATGCCACTCTAAAGTATTCTGGCTCTGGCCTCACCTAAAAGGATAAGAACAACAAAAATATCAAAAGAGTATTCTTAACTGTATTGTTTAGTCTTAAACAGATACAACTTTGAAAATAATTATTATTACATCAAAGCTTATTTTACTTAGCTTTTGAAAACAATATTATAATTAATTATACTTTTTAATTTTGTTATTTTTAATATAAAAAAATAAGTTTATTTTCATGTAGATATATATCTTTTATTCTGTATATAAATATGTAGTAGCCCGTTTATCTGAACACTTGCATTAACTTTTTTAATTGTATTCCATGCTCACATTAGTAATTGTGAAAAATGTTAGATATCTGTCTTTCTAGATAAAAAGTGTTGGATCATACCCTATATGGAAAATATGTTTCATAGTCTGAAGCCCAGGGTATAGAATTTTTTTTACTGTTCTTGGCTAATAAAATTTACATAATGAAAGATAGAAGTTTTTTGTGTGATTATTTTCTTCACTAAGCTTGAGATGGGTATTCAAAATCACAAGGAAAAATGGGTTAAGTTAAGGGCAATTTTACTTAAGCAGCTTTAATACCATACTAATAGAATTAAAATAAAAAATACCATTGGAAAATTTGAATTGTCACTTAAAAGTAATTAAGAACAAAATTCAGTAATTTTTTTTAGAAGATTTAAAAAGAAAAATCCAGGTTGCAAACTATTTTTTATAATAATTGTAATTAATATTGCAGAGCATTAAATTAAAGTAACAGTAAATATAAAAAAAAATAAAGTATTGAGGTTGATTGAATTAACTAGAGCTACATAATGGGCTAATGGCAACAGTTTAAAGTATTAGGATAATCAGCACAATTGTTTTTCTTTAATTTGTACTTTTCAGAAAAAAAAAATCCACAAATAATGTTGGAAACCAATGATAAAGCACATCCATGAATAAAAACGTCAATTTTATTTTTAATGAAAATAATAAGCATTCCATTTTCCAATTATACAGCGATTTGAAATCAGAATTCCTATTAAAATGTGTGCTTCCATACCTGTAGATTTGTAAAGAAAAATTGTGAAACAAAACTTTATATTTTTATCTTTCCAGCCATAAGGCACATTACATTTATTAAGATGACTTTCAATCCACTCACCTGCTTCATAATACTGTCATAAAATTCAGCCATTCTTTTTAGGAGTGTACTGAGCTGGATATAGTCAAACACCTCATTCTCGTACTGGGTGGCCAGTTCTTTGCACAGGGCCAGGCCAGTCTCCCACAGCTTCCCCTTGTCAAAGTAGTCAAGGATGTCGTAGTAGAGGCACTCCTTGAGTTCTCTGTGTGTTTCACAGTTTGGGTGCTTGTCGTTTTTCAGAAGCTGGGACAGTGGTTCGTCGCTCCACCGCAGCAGTTTTGCATGCAGTTTGAGAGTGAAGGCGGCCTCAACATAGTTTTCGCACTCTAGGTGAAGGTCACAGAGTTTGTAGAGGTACCTGATGTACATTTCTCTTCGGTTGATTTCGTGGTAAAACTCCTACAAACAAATAGGAACATTTTGTATTAGTTTGAATGCTTTTAACCAAACAGTTATTAAAAGTGTTACCAATCAAAATATCTATCCTTAAATTTTCTAGGCTTTAAGGTGATTTAAAAAAAATATATAGGTTCAGAAATGTATAGTGATTACTTAAAATATAATATAAGGAAGAGGCCGAGAATAAAAGAGGATGACACGCAAAACACGTCCTTCCCCTTAACTTATATTTTCATAAATGTACTGTTTCAATGAAAATATCACTTAAAAAAATATAAATGGAGTCAAAGGTTATACTATACAAGTTATTTTACCAATAGATTAACAGTGCAACTCATTCTGTTTTCCTTGTTTTCATCTGTCACAATCATTCTGTATTCCAGAAGTCTCTTCATTAGACGAACAACCGTTCTGACAAACACCATCCCTTTCTCATGCATTGTCTGGTGATTCTCACAAAGGCTGCCAACACTGCAATAAAGAAAATAATAAAAACTCAATAGACTTTTTCAAACATTTATAATTATAAAGTTTATTAATGAGAGCAATCAAGTAAATAATTAAAATTTTTTTAACCTAGTTAAAAATTTCAAACGAGCCTGATGACACCAAATACGGATGGTGCCATCAGGCTCGTTTGAAACTAAACAAGGATGCTACCAATTCAAGCCGTATGTATTGAAAATTTTATGTACATTCACTTGTAATTACAATTCTAATTTTGTGTTTTGGGTAGGGTAGCACTTGCAATAAGTATCCGGTTATCTAGCATCCAGAAATATAAATGAACTAGAATGGTGCTAACTGAAAAACTGTAACAAAATGTATTTTTTTAAAAAAAGAATTTAATAAACTGGAAGTCACACTTTTTTGGTAGTGATAAGTAAATATTCTGATACTGGGATAGCAAGTGAAATTATTCTTTTAATCTCAAAATTTATTTTACGTGTTATGTAACAAAGCAAAAATCGGCAAGAGTTGCCTGATAGCAAGAAATTTTGCTGTTTACTAATATCATAGTTTGCACAACTATACTATTTGAGTATATAATTTCTGGGAAATAGCCATTTATTGCCTTTTTATAAACAATAAAATATTCTGAAAATATGTCAATGTCGATGAAAATAATATGATTGTATTTATATAAATTAGTAGAAAGTCTCAAATTCGAAATCATCAGGAATTTTAGATTTCATTATATTAATAAAGATTCCATATACTCTGCGCAAAAGCAATTCCGGTTCGGAATTGAAATCTCTGAGAAAATTTAAATTTTCTTTCTCAGGGATGTCAGAACTATTAAAAAAATTGCTAAATTAAAGAGTGAAGTGGCCATCTGTTATTTTGTTGGAGAAAATATACAAAATCGCCAAATCAGTAATGTTTCACTATTATTGATAACATTCTAGTAGCAGAATTGGAATTTCTTAACATTCCACGCATTCTGGATTTGTCCATTTTGCATGCACAGAAGAGAAGACTTCACCACATGATTTTTTGAGTTTGTCCATTTTGTATACCAAGGAGAGTAACAACTACATAAGGCTTAAATCAATGCATGCCCAATGTGATAAACCTTAATTCACCCTCTACCAACCAGACGATTTATAACGGGAAAAGTATTGAAAATATCAGATTTTTTTTTAACATTCTGAGTTTGTCTATTTTGAGTACCAAAGGGAGAGGTAAAGTTTAAGTCAATGCCTGCCAATGTGGTGAACTGCATCCCCAAATACTTTAGCCCGATGTGCTAGTTTATAGAAGACTGGAAATGTAATGCCAAATTTTTTTCAAATTAGATTTTTTTACATACTGCAAAACAATTTGGATATCAGATCATTCTGGTTATTAGACTTCAGACAACCTATTGTATTAGGATTTTTATTATTTTTCCAGCAATTTTTTAAATTGTTCATTTTTATGATATTACTTATGACTATTTTTATTTTCCCTTTCATGTCTTTTTTGCGGAAGAATTCAAAGGAATAGACTAATTTTTTACAGAAAAAAAATATAAATTTAAAGAGTAATAATGAAAAGAAACTACAATGCAGATAATACAAACATGTAACTGCTAAGGCAAAAAATTAGCAGACATTGTATTATTATATTGACTGATATGCACATTACTTAGTTGAAGTCGGTCATTTAATGAAAAGAAATTCGTGGATTTCAGCTAATTAGTTGGAAAAATCACATGCTGGTAACAATAAATTGTGACTTACATTTCTAAAAACAAATCTTTGTACTCTTCATCGCCTCTTCCACCTTCTACTAGCATATCCAGCTGTGTGATCATCTCATGTTCAAACTGAAGTACACAAAAACAGGGAAGTATTAGGAATTGTTTTTCGCATTTCTAATTAAATACATTACAGATAGAAAAAAGTACCTACTTCATCAAAGTTGTACTTCATTTCTCTGTTAGAAAGGTAATAGTCCTCTTGATGTGTCGAAGAGGACGAGGACATGGATCCTCGATGGGTGTAGAATTCACACTGCATCATGTCGAAGAAGATGGGGATGGTGGCTTTCCTCAATTCAACTTCGGGAATAAGTGTCATCTCCAAGAAGGGACCCACCATACCAGGGACAAACTGGATCTGATGCAGACCTTTAAAATAACCAAAAAGTTAAACCCTGAAGAAGCTGGGCTGATTTTCTAAGTAACATTTATGACAGCCCAGTTATGACAAGAAATTTGAAGCCAATAATCAAATCGTTAAGATACAATTTTATTTTTTAACTAATTTTTGATTTATACTTTAACATAAGAAAAAGTCCTTTTTAACGACTGTCCATTTCAAAAGTCTAACTTCCCATTTTTAATTTATGACTGCACAATTAAACCACTACTGTCCTTTAGAATAGGCCCTGCTGCGAAGGAAATAATAAAACCTATGTTTAAATTAAAAACTGATTTAGTTAACGCAACCCGGATCACAATAGAATTTTATATAAAATGACAAGAAAATAATACATGCTTTTTATGTTTAGTTTGTTAGTACATGTAAAATTAATATTTAAAAAAATTATTTGGGCTCACCATACAAGCATATACAGTGCGCCTCATAAGTTTATAGACAACCATTTTTTGGATTTAAAAGTAAAAAAAAAAAAGATGTACAATTGGACATGTCAACAAGACAATGTTTCAATTCACACCTCTAATTCAACAACAGTGGTTTAGACAAAATCAAGTGACTGTTATGGAATGGTTAGTCATCAGTCCTGATCTAAACTCGATCAGTCTGTTTCATATATTTTTTTTAATCTAAAGTTTTCACATGAAAAGTAGAACATGAAGTTTCACATGAAGATATATGAAAAACTTATATTATTAGTTTTCCTAATTTAATTAGAGTATTGGCATATTTATTTCTATTTTGCATCATTTTAATTACCAAGTTCTAAGTGCAGGTATATTTGTTAGTAATTAATTTAAGTATTACCTAAATTGAACCACATAGCTCTTATTTCAAATCCAGTTTCTCTTCTCATATCTTTATACCTATTGAAATAAAGTACTTTTCTATTATAGATAAGCAGATATATAAAATATAAACAATAGTTTTCGAAATGTACAAGTACATAATAGGAATGAAAACATTCAAATATAATTAGTGAAAAATATTATACTATTAAATAAAATACTATAATATAATACTGTTTTACAAAATGTTCATGTAAATAGAGCAAAGCATTATATAAAAAAAATCTATATTTAACTACATAATTTAAAAAGAAATTTCTACATTAAGTAATTTATGAATTAATTTATTTAAACTTAATTTTCTTATTTGAATTATTGTTATACTATATTTATCACAGTAAATGTTTTATAAATATCTTTTGTTAACAGTTCTAATACTTTATAGCTATAATATACTATTTTGGTGACTATACTATCCGGGTCACCAATGAGGTGACTTAGGTTTAGTTTAATTATAATCAGAAGGTTTATTTTAGTATGTTATTTATTTAATCACAAGAGCTAGGGGTTAGGTGCGACATGTTCGCTCTTCAATCTCGTTCTGTTTCTGCCGGTTCCTCCTAGAGGTAACCCTGTGGTTGCCGAAGAGACTTGGCGAATTATCGCTTAGTCGGCGCACACCACTATATTACAGTATTTTATAATAATATATAAGACCATAAAAGTATAATTTTTTAATAACACAAGGTAACTTCTGCATATTTTAGGTTAAATTAAAAAAAAAATATTGCCTCTTATTGTATCACTTTAAACCGACTTTATTGCTAAAATATTGTTTGAAAATTGGATAACTGCAAATTTGTTGAAAGTTTCATTCCAATAAATAAGTAATTATAATGTTGCCCAGTAAATTTAAAATAAATATGGATTTTTTTTTTACAATTTACTATAGTAAATGTTTTTAATACCTGAGAACAATTTTGTTCCTTTTGTTTTGGGAAAAGTTTTCCAGTTGAAGAGAATCTTGAGTTAAGAATGCAATGGCACAATGGAAAAAGTTATTCCAAACCTGTAACAATATTTTAATTAGAACTACATTACATTGTTCTTGAGATATCTTGTACATACCAACTAATAAAACAAATATTTTTAGCCGAACTCTGACTGTCGTATAGTTGACAATTATAATTAGTGAAAAAAATTCTGACCTCTTCCAATTTTACTGAAAATATTTTATTTTAAATTTTCCAGTGAGACAGAAACTAATATTTTCACACATTTATATCAAAGCCTGTTGTAAAGAAATACTCTTGTAAATACTAATTTTATTTAACATTAAGCATCAAGAACTTTTTGCCCCAATTATTACTATTTCATAGGAAAATTATACCAATGACGATCTGAGATATATGGTATATATATATCTAACTCAAACTTTTATGATTTTCCAGATTATTTGAAATATTTTTGGTTTTCAAAGACAAATACTTGAATTTTCAAGTAATTTTTATTTCCTATTGATAATTTCAGGTTTATCCACTGAGCTAAATAATAACTGAAAGGAATATTCCCGAAGGAGAAACATAGAATTTTTTGTGGGTCTACCTTGACATTCAGATCATCACATTCTATGTCATTAATTGCCTCAGCGTTATCCGATATAAATAATATATTTGCGAACATAAATTCCTTCCAAACAGTAAATTTAAAAGTATAAATCTTCTTGAAACTGTATTTTTACCAACTTGTCTTTTTGCGACAAGGTGAAAGAAAAACACATGCTTAGTCTACAGTTATTATTTAGATATTCCAGTTATTATTTAGATAGTCCAGTTATTATTTAGATAGTCCAGTTATTATTTAGATAGTCCAGTTATTATTTAGATAGTCCAGTTATTATTTAGTTCAATGAGTTAATTTCCTTTTTTTCTCTGGTCGTTAGCATACAAATATAATGAATTGAGGGTTGCCACTCCAAAGTAAGATCGAATTCCTTTGACTTCATAGTAAATTTCTGAAAAAGTAAAAATTTTTTTACACATTAATATTGAAGTCCCAAGAAATGAAGAGTCTGTCAATAATAACAAATCAAAGAATAGAAAATTGTAAAGTTTTACAAATGAATATTTTAGGTTAGGTAGTCCAAAATAATATTATGTCAATAGTAATCACAATAATCCGATGTGGAAGATTAATTCAATTTTTTTTTTAGAAAAATATTTCAAAGTCCAGAATATTTGAAAATTTGTTCACTTTTTAGGTCATTTTCATTTTAGGCTTTGGCAACTCCAGGTTTTCCCTATTTTTCTATTTCATGGCAACCATTTGTTTTTGCAATCACAATATATTCTATTCCAAAGAGGTTCGCTTCAAGAATACATAATAAAATTTATAAAAGTAGTTCTGTTGTTAGAGCCAGAAGAGAAATAAAACGTTTTTCTAGTGAAAAATCAACATTGAAATAGAACTCTCATTAACCCACTGAGGCTCAAGCAATTTTTGTAATTGGTAGGTCGTATCACTGCTCAGAAGTTTATTATATATTTTTTTTACATGCACTTCGTAATGCAAAAAGATTGCGTTTCATATTGTACTACCTAAAATTAGGTAATGCAAATTGGAGTATTTTTATTAATTAAAAAATTGGGAGCTTTGTTGAAAAACTTCAGATGCCTGGACGTGATTTCACGTACAAAAGTGTCAAGGTGTTAATATAGGGTAACAGTAAAAAAGGACTTACCTGAATTTCAAAGGGATTTGTGAAACGCTCTCTGATGGTTACTGAAAAATGTCTCAGGGCTTTCAGAATTACACTAAGGGTGAAAATAAAATGAGTAGTCAGAATGGCAAAAATTATAATTTTAAAATAAATAATGACTATTATGTATTTGAAAAATATATTGATTATTTTAATTAAAAGGGTCAGATAAGTTTTTTTTCCCACCCAAAGTCCAATTTTTGAGAAATTTTCTTAAGTAAAAAAATAACACAAAGTTTGCAATTATATTCTTTTAAAATCTGATGGAATTTTCTTATAAGTAATACCATGAGAAAATTTTGTGAGGGGTCCTGAAATTGGATCCAAATGCCTTAAAAAGCAATCGTTGAATTAACATTTATATATTAAACTGAACGTTAATATTTTTATGGTAAGCTTAAAAATATTAAATGTCACACAAGCAAATCTGCCAACATTTCAAAAATAAATTTTTTGCACAATAAATTTGAATAAATTCCTTTCTGTAACATTATAGAAAACTAACTTGTGTAATTGGTGTCATACACACACAAATATGAAAAATAACTTTTTTAATGTACTAAAAATAGTTTAATAAGTGCTTAATTACATTAAAAAAATTAGATAAAAAAATATAACTATCACTTGCTTTAAATAGATTTGTTCATTTAATGGTTGAAAAGGTGTTTTTAGGAGTCAAAAGAGTAGCTTTCAAAAAACATAAAAAATTGTAAAATTTGGCACTGAGTGGCAAAACTATAACAGCTTGACATTTTTACTATACGAATAAAAAAAGGTTGCTTTCTTACACAGCGTTAGTAGAAGCATTTTTTGTTCGAACAAGTATGGGTAAAAAAGTCATTTAACGCACTTTACAAGTTTGTAGGTATTTATAAAGATGTATAAAAATTAAAAACTTACATATGGTAAATTAAAACAAATAAAAAATAGAAGTCTTACCTATTTTGCAACATAATCATTTCATTCCAATCAGCCGGATAGACTGCTTTATTGAATAAATCTCTAAATACAAGCAGAATTTCCATAATGAAATCCAAGAGATCCGTTTTTGTTTGGAACTTGTTTATGTATTGGTTGTAATGATAGGGTGTCATCTGACGAAGTATGGCAATCAGAGTCGCAACCATGTTACCCTAAATAAGTAATCAAGTTAAATTAGATAATGCAAAAACTGATATTTTCTTAAATGCAAATGTTTATATCTGAGTAAGCAATAATGGACACATTGAATGCTGTAAGGGCTTCATCAGTGACCAGTAATTGGTTGTTTCAAAGGTCCTGTGAAGTCATCAGCAATTGTACAGTATACTTTATGTGTATTTCAGTAAGTAAAGCAACCAGATTTTTTGTTCTATGTTTCTGAGAGTTGACTTGAGAATATTATTTGTATAGTACTGGTGAAGAGCAGTTCTTGAAGAATGTGGTGTTGGGCACCAGTGATCGCACATAAAAAACAGAGTTCAATTTTGTTTAGAAAAATACAACTAAACAATATTTTTAAATTTTTTTTTTTTTTATATCCTAAGAGACTAAATGACAATCAATGCGTTAATCTAAACAAATAAATTTCTACTACTGCTAAAAAATTCTTTAAAGTGTATGTACACAATAATAAATGTGTATGTATGTTCGTGGACTTAAAAACACCGTTTCATTACATATAAATATGAGAAACTAATATTATTTACGATTTACTTAGAATGCAATTTTAGAATAGTTGCACATTTTTAATGTAATTATTATGCACTTATCTTAATGGTTAAACAAATACATTAATTTAGAAAAGGGACAGTATAGAATAAAACTACAATCAAAATATAAAAAGTATAGTTTGGAAGATAAAGCGTTTTTTCTAATCCAAAATAAAATGTTGTATTATTAATTTTTAGATGAAATCTTACCATTATTAAGGAAAATTTACGTTCAACTACACACTGAATTATAGTCCTCAAGATGGACAACATGATTTCAGAAATATCATTGTGTGTGGCACGTAGCTCTCGGCTGTAGAGAGCAGTCAGAATGTCACTGATGATTTTGACACACAGCTCCATCTCATCATTTCGTTCTAACAGGAGCTTTATTTGATTGCAAATCATAGGAAGGAGCACCAACCGACATTCTAGAAAATACAATATCCTTTACTAATAAAATTTTGGTATGCATCAATACATATAAAGAATAGCCAATTTCTAACCATCAAAATTCATAGACTTACAGGAGACTGATTTTGATGATTCTTTTAGCTTTATAACTCATCAATATCCAAGCATTTTTAAATTGGTTTTCACTGTTCGGTAGTTTAATTTTTTATATCTATGGTTTATTCGTATTAAAAAAAATTAATGTTAAGAGATATTGTAGATTGTATCTCAAGCCATAAGATTTGAAAAATATAGCAATATGGAGTATTTTTGTCAATTACAAAAAATTCCACATTACTGAAAAACGAGATATCCCAGGACGAATACATACAGCCTTGAACATCTGTGGATTAAATAAAATTTGCAGCTATGTCTAGATATGAACTTTGCGATTAATGTTATGTATAAATTTATTAGCTTTTCTTAATCTACCATCAGCTAATGCTCTTTTACAAACTCTGCAACCTATTTAAAAATAAATTTATTGTGATTAACTTATCAAATAGCCAATTTACTATGATCAATCAATCGTAAAGGATACATGAATCTTCAATAGTTTGCTACAAATGACGAAATTTTAGTGAAGGATCAATCTTGCAAATTTTTGATTGTGTAAGATTGTAATCAGATTAATTACAATATTTGTTGTAGATAATTGCAGTATGGATATTTAAGTGTCTATAAAAGTTATCTAAAACATAAACACATGTGGTATAGTTTTGTAAAACTAGGTGTATGATACCATCGCTAATTCATAATCTTTAATTAAGTTGAATACAATTGTTTGTTGATGGTTGACAAATAAGTTAATTAAAATATTTTATGTAAATGATAAATTAAAATAATTTATTAAGTTTTTGGCTTCAATACTTTTGTTGCATGTGTGTGTAGGATTTTACTTTTTCATTTTTTAAAAATTGTTTTCTCATTTATGATATTTTTTCTCTCTCCTCTAATTAGTAGTATCAGTGTTAGTACTTTTGTGTGCAATTCATTCAAAGTACATGTTGTCAGTTCCATGTAGCCTTAAAATTAAATTCAAGAAATTTTGTAATTTTTTTTCTTCTTAAAAACAGTTCAATATCTTTTTTATGAATAGATAAATAAGAATTATTTTTCGAATACAAATATTTAGAGCAAACTATATATATCAATAGAATAAGAAAATCATGTATGCATGCAATGTATAATTTCACACCTGTAAGTAAACAAGATTACCTGGAATTAGAAACAGTTCACTGTGTATTAAATCATTCACACACATCATCTTTTGCTTGGTTAAACGGACTTTAGGAACATTATTAATAAGCTTGACTAGGATGTGACTGTTGTACACCCAAATAGAAAAGAAAAAGGAAGGCATTAAAAATATAAAACACACAGATAAATTAAAAAAATTTACAACAGGCACCAGTATATAGCAAGTGTATAATGAAAGCATACCCTCCAACTTTAAGAACACCATCAAAATTGTCTCAAAATTGGAGGAGATATTTATCTAAAAACATATTTATCTTAAAACACAAATTGAATTTCCAGTTTAAATTAAATTGTTTTTTCATGTTTATCAAATAATTATTTTTAAAGCAATTAATTGCGTCACTTGACAAATTTGAAAGGAGTTACATATTTGGAATTCAGAATGTGTTGTAATTCAGAACAGTTAGGGAAGATTTTTTGCAAACTTAATTGTGACAATACTAAGGTGAAAAAAATTAATTTGACCATTTCATTATTTTAGCGAAGCTATCACTTTCCGCACAAACTAAAAAACTTTCTGACCCCTCAAAGGTAGGGTGACCATATCGTTAGGATGGTCCTGATTCCAAGCTCCCACACAAGCTTATACAAACTCTGGTTATTAGTAGGCAGCTATTAGAATTTTATATTACACTTTGAGTCCCTTCCCAAGACCCTTCAATCGCCACTTCCCCGATAGGTCCGTATTTCACTAAAATAAATTATGGTTTGTCTACTCAAAGGGTTATAATTATTTTTTATTCAGCAGGTGATAAACTTTGAATAAAGTCATTTAAATGAGTTACAATTACTAAACAATGGCTTAAAAATGAACAAATATATTTACTAATATTTTTTAAACTAATATTTTAAGTTTAGAACATTTTATGAATGAATGAAAATATTTAAAAAATAATAGTTTAATTACATACAGGGTTGCCATTCAATATTACAATAAACAATCTCTGAATTGTCTGGATACAACAGTTAATCCCTAACTCAGAATTAGATGACAAGCAAATGATTTTTCAAATATTCATATAAAAGACTATAAATATTTAAATGACTTAAAACAACAAAATTTTAATTATAAAAGCAAAAAATAGATTTTACAAATTTATATACAGTCAAACCTTGGTATAACGAACCCGGGATATAACGATCCCTCGGTTGTAACGAACTTTTCAATTAGTCCCAACCGAACTCCTATGTCACTAATGTATTTTCAAATGCTTATAACGATCTTCAAAAGTAAGGAATTCGGATGTAGCGAACTAAAATTCACACTTTTCCAGTTTAGTTTCGGGTTTTTTCCCAAAAATTTTACTCGCCTCGACCACATTCCTTACCTTTTGTTCCTTTGACAGAAGCCAGGTTCCTCAAAGGTGACAATAGACTCCCCTGGTCAGCTCCTCCCCTTCCCCCCATTCAACTGGTTTAGCATACATTCTTTGCCTATTCCTTTCATTCTATTGCTGAAGATTATCGTTTAACTTGCGGACTTCGCATAGGTTTAAAACCGCTCCTGTTTGCTAATGCCTTTTCTATTGAGGATAAAGCGAAAATTATTAAAAGAATAGAAAGCGGTGATTATCTTTTATCTACAGATATTGCATACGAAGGGGATGTTAGTTCAGGTCCTTCAATTTCTGATGCTAAAGGTAAGGCAGCTGTGAACATTTTGCATAATTTCTTTGCAACAGAAACTGTGGATAAGAATGTAATGGACTCTTTTGATGCTTTTAACAAAAAAATCAAAACTTCTTTTCATACTTTAGATAAATAAATTTAAGTAGTAGTAAAATTAATTTAATTGTTTTTTAAGAACGAATATTTCTTTTACTTTATTATTGCCCATTACTAATTGCAATTCTGTGTAAGTAATTTGTTTCGCACAAAACATGTTTAAGGACTTTAGGAAGTTTTTATATCGTCAATATTTGAAAATTCGGATATAGTGAACCCTTGGCTATAGCGAACTTCTGAACCAGTCCGTTGAGGGTTCGTTATAACGAGGTTTGACTGTATTTAAATCAAAAGAAAATTATCTCAACAATGATGAAAGGATTATGGAAGGCCAAATATTCAACTATATTTTAGAAAAAATTCCTGACCTTTACAATTTTTTTTAATTGATCATGAACCCTGACAATTTCAGGTTTTTTCCATTTCCAGATGCATGACAAACCTGTACATATTAAAGCAGACAC
Organism: Troglohyphantes excavatus; assembly: GCA_963932185.1. Lineage (NCBI taxonomy): Eukaryota > Metazoa > Arthropoda > Arachnida > Araneae > Linyphiidae > Troglohyphantes > Troglohyphantes excavatus. The sequence goes on from OZ010675.1 coordinate 43,670,248, forward strand.
ACACATTAGCTTACTTATTTTATGCTAGTTAACTTAAGTTTAAATTACCTCAGTTCTAGCCCATCAAAAACTGACAAAATGTCCGGAATCGTAAAGGGGAAATATTTCAAACAAGCTCCTTGGACAAGCAAAGTAGAGTCGGTGTCATACACCATCATAGCTGTAATGGATTCCAGCAGTTTCTTCAGAGAGATTTCAAATTCTTCTCTTCCTTTGTCTTCATTTAAACTATATACAAAAAAATATTTTAAGTAACCAATAAAACATGTACATGTGTTTGATAAAATTATATTCAATTTAAAAGACTAGACTATTTTTTAAGTTACAAGTAATGAGAAACTCTGGAAAAAAATTAAAGAACAATGGAAATGTGTTAAAATTTAAACACTTTTAAACTAATTTTAACTTATTTGTGCTAAAAAGCACAGGAATAAAGATAATATAAATAAAATAAAAATAACAGTAAAAACTTAAAATGTCAAAATACATATAATCATTATTCATGATATTCTATATTTTGTTAGATTCTACACTATAATGGATGCACATAATTATCAAAACAGCAGTAACATTTTAATTGAATATAAATTATAGTTAAAATACTAAAATATATTCTCTTCCTAAAAACATATTTCTTAGTACTTTAATAAATAAACATGTTTACTTTAAATACTACTATAACTAAAATATATCATTCGGGTAGATTACTTTTTAACTAGTGTAGAAGTTAGTGTGTTAATATATAATTAATCTAATACTTACGCTGCAAACAGCTGACGTGATCTCACTATAAATTTGAAAATATATTCAATTGACTTCATGGTGCGTAGAAGAGTTTCTTGAATTTCTTTCTGAAGAGCACTGTCAACGTAGTATTTCAAAACCACAACTAATTTACTAAAAATAGAAAATAACTTAAAATAGTACATTTAAAATTAATTATTTCACATATAGGGCTATAATGCAATTAGCAGTATTCTGGATATGAAAAGGGTCAGGGTGCAATTTGAGAAAAAGGGCCCTTTAATGAGGACGTACAATTGATTTTTGCTAAAATTGGCAATATGGGGGTCAAACTTGCAGATTTTTAAAAACTGATTGGTTTTTAATATGTAGTCAAATAACTGTAGAATCAAATTAAAACTAAAGAAAAGTCTTTGAAAATGGGGAAATTCATTTTAAATATGCAGAAAATCTTAAAGTTGTCTACCTGTAATATAGGGAGAAAAAAACACAGTGCTAAAATGCTAATTTTTGCTAAAAGTGTCACCTTTAGTTAGCTGATGATAAGCAAATATGTAATAAACAGAATTAAAACCGTAAAAAATAACATGACGCTAAAAAAACGACAATAAATATGGAAAAATTTCATGATTCCGTCATCAGAATCGGAGTGTGCTGTCAAATTGTCGATTTTTCTAAAACTTTACATCGTTGATTATATGTTGATAATCAAATACCAATTGATGTTACAAAATCATATTAAATCAAAAATTTAATAGTAAATTTTAATGGAAACACATTTTTTTTCACATCCAAATTCATAAAATCTTGTTTTCGAATAACACAGATTCTCCTCTCAAAGGAAGGATGTTTTTATTGCTACTAAAATGAAAAGGACGAGAAAAAATATTTCCATAACAATATCAAGTGAATTGTGGGATTTAACGGAAGAGCAAGAAGTGCGGCGAGTCGTGCATAACAGTGCACTTGGATGCAATTTTCAAATTAAAATTAACACAGCCATTTGGCAATATTTACAATCTTCTAAAGGAACGCATTCCAGTCAAAATTTAAAAACAAAGCCCTACAGAAAATTTCATTACTTAATGTGATTTCTTAAGTACTTCTCTTTTGTTATATATTCAGTTTCTATAATACTGAAAATAAGCGAGATTTAACACAAGAAATTAATTTACAGCATGAATTGAAAAAACATCAAACTTTTAAAACTAAAATCTAAGGGAACACATAATCAGTGAGTATTTAACTGAAACCTACTTGTATGTCAATGTGGCACTGAAATCTTTCTTTATGTATAAGTCTAAAATGGGCCGAAAATGATGATATTTCCTGTCTGAAACCAAGCTAATGATGAAAATCTGTAAATAGGAAACAAAATTAGTCTAAAATTACAATCCATGAAAAATAAACACATTTAACGTTTATTTGGAATGTAAATATGAGAGTAATAGAGGAAAATATCCTAAAACTACAAAAAATGTAATGAAACTAGATAATTTAAGAACTCAATAACATTTTATGATTCTTTGTTTGGTTTTTGAGACAATTTAAACAGTAAACCAATACATTTTCATAAAAGGAATTTGCTTTCTTGGAATCTGTATAATTTTACAAGCAAATCGTAAACCATAAAAAAATGATTAAAATCTGTACATTATATAGAAAATCAGTACAAGTTAAGATATAGGTTAATATAATTTTATTAATTTATTTATACAATAAAATATAATTTATTAACACAATAAAATATAATTTATTAACACAATAAAATATAATTTATTAATTTATTTACACAATAAAATATAATTTATTAATTTATTTACACAATAAAATATAATTTATTAATTTATTTACACAACAAAATATAATTTATAAATTTATACACACAATAAAATATAATTTATTAATTTATTTACACAATAAAATATAATTTATAAATTTATACACACAATAAAATATAATTTATACACAAAATAAAATATATATACTTACTAATGCTTCAAATACTAAGTTGTCATAAAGCTCCGAATCTGAATTTTGCATAAGAATATTAAATAAGGCATCTAAGGTGTCCTGCAAAAACTAAAAATACAGTACAGATGCATTAGAATCTAGAAATGAATCATCTGCTGTGAAAAAAAAGCTCATGACAGATATTGGGCACTATTTTGTATGAATTAACTTACAATTTAATCTCTAGAAATATTCAGAACAATTTTTATTTATGAAATAAGAGTTGGAATAATATATCTTTAATTATGAAAATAATATTTTTTTTTTAAATTAAAAAAAACTCTGAAAAATGGAACAAACTTTTCTAAAGAAGATCAGTAATATTTAAAATTAAATGTATTCTTGTTAAACTTACATTAATTCTTTCAAATTGTAAGCATAATCTGCTAAAACGTCCTTCCATTAACATGATTTTTGTTTATTAAATCTTAAAAACATTTCTTTAATCTATATCTTAGTAAATTTAACATTATTGACATCTATAAATTACATCTATTTTTTAAAATTTGAGCTGAGAGTTTTTGAGAAAATGAAATTACTAGTTGGAACATAACAAGACATGTAATTGGTAAGAACAATAAAAAATTAGCTGAAATTAGTCATTCATTAAAATTAAATTTGTAAATTGCCGGTAACTCATTGAAAAATCGATAAATCATTTGATCACCATGATCATCAACAAAAATTTGGGAAATTCTAACCTTTTATAAATAAAATATCTAATTCACATGACTATAATAAATGTTTAAAATATTGCTAAGAATGACATAATTAAGAAATAAGCTTACTTTAACAATCTCTTCCCCATCGACTTTCATCAAAGACAATAAATTATTTTTCAGATTTTCAAGATTTGATCGCCACTTGAGCAAACCCAGCAGGTCAACTAAAAATTAATGAGAACAAAAAGTGACTGTTTTGCTGTATTTACATTCATCACACAGTAAAAGAAAATATTTTTACAGTTAAATGACTAATAATTTAAAAAAACAATATTTTTTTATTTATATACAAAAACAAAATGAGTATTTTTTCTAAGCAAGCACTAATCTATATTCTTTTTTAAATACAAATACTGATGACCAATTGCAGGCTTTAAGCTCAGCAAGGTTGGTCTTGTTTAAAAGATTCTAACAATCCTACAATGCCGATCCACTTGCCTTTTAAAACTGCCTACTCCTGGTGAATTAATTACATTTTCAGGCAAGCTATCCCCTTTATATATTATAAAAATAATACTTTCTATCTTTCTGATTAAGTTGCGATTTGTGTAAATTGTACCCACCACATCTATATTTAATTTCAAGCCTTCTTTAACATATCCCATTTGATTAGCTGAATAAGGGCCCTCTAAACATCCTATCCTCACGTGTATACATGTTTAAAGTTCTAAGACTGTTTTTACAGTTAATTCTTGGAAATATCCTGAATCAATTTCATAGCCCTACGAATTCAACACATGTTTTATGTTGAACTTGCAACTATGTAGATGAGAAAAAAATCCAAGAAAGTTGCAAATTAAATATTCTGTATACTTTTGATTGCTTATTTCTTACATACAGCTTTAACACAGCCTACAAGTTTAGTTTATGTAATCCATTATAATTTTTTATCAAATTTGATTGCAGTTAGCATTTCACTAAGAGCTATCGATGTCAAGCAACAAACTTAAAACGCAAAAGTTTGTCAATGACTGCTATATTAATCGGAATATAGTGGTCTCTTCAAATACCGAATACTTTCACTCATGTTTCATCAATTGCTTTAGATTGTCGGTTATAGTAAAGTGTTGAATACACAATGCCCCAAGTTTGATTCTGAGCATCTGCTAAATGCACAACGCTACATTGGTGACCTGGATAGTGAACAGAGATTCTAATACCACAATATTCACAGCCCTGATTTTCTGGTACTATTAATTTGTTGCAGCATCCGACTCACCGAGAGTTCCTTTCAAATACTTGATATTTTCACTCATGTTTGAGTAATTGCTTTAGCTCAATAGCTAAAGTATTGGCATAGATAGAATGCACAACTTCTCAGGGGCCTGCCTGATGCACATCGCTACAAAACTACGAAAACAGCCATACTATTTTTCAAATAATCCTTAACTTACCATTTTGAGTTAACTTTGTAGAACAAACTAATGAACCCATATAAAAGCTGTCTTTAGAGCTCAACACAAGCCCATTGGTTGATATGATGTTGTTGGAATTTTTGGATGGAGTAGGTGGACAGTTGGCAGAAATGTACTTTTCAAGCTCCTGCCTTGTGGAGGGAAGTTTCATGTAGTAAATATCATTCTCGTCAAATCGCTTATAGTCAATCTGAAACAATGAAAGAGTTAAAAAGTGAAAAAGTATTCTTGTTGTATACTTAAATGCAAATATTTAAAATTCTGAATACCTTATACACTAGAAGCTCGTGGATTTCGTCTTTCAAAGTCGTCCCATTCTCTTGCATAAGTTTGACAAAAGAAATAGCGAAGGCTTTTTCAGCACGATCCTTAGCTAATAGAAATGCACAGAGTTCAAAATTAATATGAACTAGAAAATTTTGTACTATTTCTAATGATTAAACAAATGCTACTCAAACTTTTATGTTACACATATTTCTTTGTAATGGATAACTAAAGGTTGCACTTTTTATATATATTTAATGTTCGACAATGATTACAAGAAATCATAGTTTAAATAAATTTATTTGTGAGTGTTCACACTAAACGTTTTTTTAAGAGCAGTTCGCCTTTTACCTTGAAAATTACTATATCAACTTACCATCATTTGACGATCTATGTTTGAAAGTAAATTTCAAGTGAGCATTGTAAAATTCTTCAATAGGAATTGCTATCTAAAAGAAGAAAAAAAATTTCAACTGTAAACAAAAAACTTGTGTAATTTTTTACATTGATACATTTAAAATAGAAAAAAATATACAACTATTTAAAGTCTAATTTTATTTAATCTACAGAGCAATAAAAGTATTATTTTAAAATAAAAAATTTTAATAAAGAGTTTTTAAAGTTCTTAGTGATGTTGAGTATCATGTAGTCCAAACAGAGATTTTTAAAAACCAATGTCTGTGAACACAGTATATAAGAATTGACAATGACATTTGGTAAAAAGTTTCTTCAAGTTCGAAGCAAAATAAAACATTCTGAAGAGTGCTGTCATAGTTTTGAGTTAGAAACTTAGTTATTGCTAAAAAATGGCGTAGTCGATTTACTTTGAAAACTACAATGCATTATTAAGTGTTCTTAAGCTTAAAGTCTATGAAGTACATATATAAATTGTCCAAAAGACCAATGCATCTGAATTTGAATCAATGCAATCAGGTTTTAAACTCATAAAAATACTCAATTTTACAATATTTTCGAAATATAATTTTTTTAGGTATAACTTAAAAGCAACATCTTTATAATGACATTGGTTGATTGATTGGTTGGTTTTGATTGAATAATAGGGAGTTTAGTAATGTTACATTGTAGATTTTAGAAGTTTGTTATATATTAAATCTCTTGCTAAAACACATATAACAATTTAAGAACTGAATTTAATCATATAATTTTTTATCTTTATATTGTTAACTGCAATATTACTTCAAACATTTCAAATTTCATTAGTGAATCAATACATAATTTTGTCTGCACAATCTTCTAAAAAGTTACAGTATATATTCATAAAAATATCATATTACATTATAAACATTTTACACGCAAATAGTCACATTGTTTTTACTTTGAAAGTCTCCATCCATTTGGGTTTATCTTCATGGTAATAAATTACACTTCTGTATTCATTTATGGCATCAGATCCACAACCTAAACTTATAACATCCTAAAATATTAATAGAAAAATTTAATTATATTTTCTAAGCACTTCAGCTTTTGGAACAGTGATAAACAATCAATCTAAGTCTAAATCAGAGGGATAAATAGATTTTCAAATGTAAAATACTTAGTAGTTATACAACGTAGATCAGTAAACCCAACCTTATAATAAAGAATTTTGCATTAATAGATTTTACTGTAGTTCAATTAAATAGTTGTAAAATAAAGTAAGCACTTATTGTTAGAAAAGCATTGAGGATATCTAATACAGTCATGTTGTCTCAAAGTCATATAATAGCATTAGTATATGTCTATTAAAAATTTTGTTTAAGAATGAAATATTTACTTTCCATTACCCTTTATAAAATATACAAGTATTGTGTGACTCTGATTAATTGGCGGTTGGAAGTCGCCCCTCAAAACTGGTTTTAGCACATCAACAGATGAGCTTCGGTGAGTTGACGAATCACATTATCTAAATCATGTATCGTCACAGAAGCCATTTAGCCAGAGCTGAACTATAGTATTCTATTTTTGGGTCAAAACTCCTTTTTAAATGCGGCATAGTATTAACAAATATTCATATTTTATGTTTTACAATACATTTCAACTTCTTTAAAAACAATTGCAAAATAATAAAACTGTAAATGGGCATTTGTAAAAAGCAGTCACTATAACATCACAGTTAAAGCATAAACGAAAATTGATATGCTAAACAAAAATCGCTATTTGCAGTTACAGTGTTCACTCCAGAAATAAAAAGGGGCAGGGCGCTGTTGGCAGTAAAAGGGCAATCCATTTTTGAAAAGGCACTTCTTGTTTTTAAAAAGACACTTTAAAAAAAATGTTTGGTGTAGGCGTGGCCACACGTTGACACATCGAACATGTGACCAAACAAAAAAAGTTCCAATTTGTTGGTAGACATTGCACTAGAGCTGCATCTTCGGCTATTGTTGACGGTTCGGGGCCTATCTCGAAGGAAAGACCCGTACAGAATTGATGTCACTTTATAAAGATACGTATTACTTAAAATCTAAAATTTGACATTTAAAAATTAATTTTTTCCTTAAAAACCAAATCTGTAAGTAGCCCTAATTAGACACTCTACAAAACTATTGAAAAGGTTACTTAAATTCAAAATTTGGTAATAAAATGCTCGGGTAAATCGAGCTCGTCCCGCCCAATACTCTCTTCTCTTTCAGAAAACACACAGGAAAAAAAAACTTAATATTTCATATGAAGGCACAGGCAACTAATAGGATCTGTGGAATGGCCCGTGCTCGAAATCATCGCGATTTTACAACACGCGTAGTTAAAAAGGAGTTTATTTTTCTACTGCCATAATTCACTTAATTCCAATTTACACACAATTTTTTTTACTCGATGCCTTTTTTAAAGACAGCTAGTGAAGCAAGGACGCTTGTGTTTGACTGAAAAGGGCAAGAAGGGCGGCATTTTTGAAAAAAGGGCATGAGGGCGCTATCGAGATGAAAAAACGGCGGGCAGGGCGGACCGCCCTTCAAAAAACGCCTAGAGTGAACACTGCAGTTATATGCAATACCCTTGGTAATAATTTTGGGAGGACAACTACCTCACAGGTCTACAAGAATTATATATAAAAAAAAATTCAATAGAAATTGTTGAACTTACTGAAATTAGTACTCCTTTTTCATTTAAGACTTTTATAGAAACCTCAATATTCCTGTCAGATGATTTGGCACCCTTTGTAAACTCACCATGTGATATCGTTAAATACAAATCATTGCGGACATCACCTAAAAGTATAATTTATTCTTTATCAATAAATATAAATAAATCTGAAACTTTATTACTACAATACAATTTTAATGAAAACTTTCCAAGCTGTCTATTACTGGTAAAATAAAACTTCAGCCTTCTAGAAATTTGTAAAATAAATTGGTTGAAGGATTCAAAACATGTGAGAATAAGAAATGCTTTCCCTCCTCTCCTTTTGCCCTGTAATATTTAACTTTTTGAGGAATTGTGTAACACATGTTACTTAAAAAAGAAATTTTATATTGTTACAGTGAAACAGGCCTTGCCTTTTCTTCTTTCTAAAAATCACATATTTCGGATGAATGCACAAGTTACCGACCACTTAAGACCAATTTCTGACCAGTGCGAACCCTGTGACTACTGAATTCACATTACAATGTAAAATGAAATTTACCCAAAATTTCAAAGCCTTTGAGTAACATTGATTGAAAGGACTTTTAAAAACGTATATATATGTTTTAGTTTGGTATAGTATGTGGTCAGTAACTGGTACAGTCACCTTACTTCAGAAAAAGCATAACAAATTTGGAGTATTTTAAAATTGAAAAAGTATTTTTATATGTTTATAAATTTCAATAATACAAACACTTTTACACTCATTGCATAAAACTTTTCTTACCGCTGAATGTTTGATGCACTACAAATCTCAAAAAGGGATAGTTTCCTCAAAATTCTTGCCATTTTATAAGTTATACAAGCATACAAATCAAGGAGGAAAAAAAAAAATCATAGATTCTATGAATGATCCATATAAGTCTGCAGGTATGTATAATATGTCATGATTTAAAATTAATCAATATTAACATACAAAGGCATTTTTTATTATTAATAAATCTATTTCCTTCTCTATATATTTTTCTTTTAGACTTACCTTGACTGCATTAAAGTAATTCCAAGCATCTATAAACAAAGATGGCATCAAAGCAGCAGAGAAACACAATAGGAAAACATGTATATCTCAGGCAGTAAATATAATTTAAATAAAAAATACCAAATACCTTACATACAAAATTTACACTACTAGTGATAAAAGATAAAGTTTAAAACACCAAAGAAAATTAACTAGCATTCTAATGTTTACTTATATTAGAAATTATCATTACTGATAATCAAAGTGCACTCTTTTCCCTTCATATAAGGCTTACAACTACTTATTGATACATACTTAATAAATATAAACAACTTTCATATTTAGCAGCTATTTTAATTTGTATAAACAAAAAATTGGTAACAATTATACAAGGTTCATACAGATTTTCAAAAGTAAAATTTAAGTAGTTCTTAAGGACTTTTTAAGGACCTCTCGATAAATTTTAAGGACCTCTTATATTTTTTGGCACCACTGGGGGAGAATCACACTTTGTTTTTGTAAAATTGGCGCAGAATCATTAAAGATGCTACATTCTTGTAAATTTCCCCAATTTTTCAAAATGAGTATTAATTTTTCACAAAATAACAAACGAACTGAGATTTTCTAAAAATAAAGTGTTGTGTATGATAATGAAATGTCATTGACTAAAAAAAATCGAAAAAAAGAGATCAAAAGTTAACTTTTTTTCGTATAACGTTAACTCGCGTTAACCAAGGCCAAAAATGTGGACAAGATTAAAGTAAAAATCCTGAATTCTACATTCCGATATTTTTAATGCACCCGGAATTCTTGATTCCGAAAATTTAAAAAACTCGGAATTTCGGGTTAGACACGGAAAAATACTGACTATGTGAATTAGTAAAAAAAAACCTCATGTTTGAGAAAAATTAAGGACCTTAGTTGGAAATTAAGGACTTTAAGTATCCTTAATTAAGGACCTACCTAAATTAAGTAGTTCTTAAGGACTTTTAAGGACCGTGCGAACCATGTTATAATAGTATATTATAGGTACGTCGGCATTGAGGCAACACCTCTTAAAACTGATTTCAGAGAATTAACAAATTTGGTTAGAAATTTTTATCTAAACTCTGTAAATAATGTGACACCCTAAGTGCTTCTTCAGCCAGAGCTCCACTATACTTCATATGGTTCCTTTTTAACAGTCTGATTCATTTTTAAGACAGCAAAGTAAAAATGACAGAGTAAAATTTTTAAATTGTAACCTGGAAAAGTTGCCGCTTGAAAATAAAATAGAAATTATCATACATTTCCAGTTTTTTCTAAAAACTATCAGACTAAGAAATGTTTTAAAGTAATATTATCACACAATAATATGTCTATTAAAATGAAGTCAATTAAATATGAACCAAGATTCAGAAAATGCATAAGCCCCTTTCAAACGAATTGTTTTGCAAATAAAAAATACATCCATGAGGCAAGCAATTATAATGGATTGCATTCAGTTCAAGTATTTAGGAAAAAAAATCCTTGATTTATCCAGAAAATTAGATTTGACATATCAATAATTTTACTTGACTTTTTCAGTCAGTTTCACTTTCCCTGACAATTCCCAGTTTTCAAAGATTTTAAGATGCATTAAAACTCTGCATATGCATAATCTTGTACCTGATGGTTTAAAAAATCGGTAGAGTTTTTTCCCTATAAACTGAGTAGTTAATTCGATAATGACTCCATAAATCGCTACATGTAACTGTGTATAATCGAACATTATTTGAATAATGTTCGATTATACACTGTTACATGTAGCGATTTATGGAGATTTTGTTTATTATTTGAGTAATGTTTGATAATTCACTGTTCTTGGGTTCTGTTAATTATTTTTATTCTGTTGTTAATTTATTGTGTTTACAGCTCAGATAAAGGCTTAGTAAGTTGAATTGATGGAAAACTTGATAGAGCTATTACACAAGTTTATTTGCTTTTATCTCTGTAGTGTTGAAGGCATGCACATATGGTAGTAATGCCCCAAGTCCAAAAATATTTTAATAAAAATATTTTTGGCTGACCAATTATTTTAATTATTAGAAGGTTATTTGTGAATGAACATCTAAGAAATCAAAACTAATTTTGACACAGGCAAATGTGCTAAATTTAATTTCTATCAAAATATAAAAAAAGTAAAATGATAAGAATTAGTAGTAGCATAAACATACCTGGTAAGATAACATCTGGAAAGCCCATTTTTCGAGCGACAGCAGTTGAAGGGCTTATGAGATGTGGATTTTCTTCCTTGACTTGCTTGATGTCCCCATGGAGGAGTTTCAAGCACACCCAAAGACCTTGCCCCTTGTGTTCCTTCTGGGTTACTTCTTTGGATGTCAGAACTTTACGCAGCAAATTGTCCAGGAAGTCTCGCTCATTACACCTGTGTGACATTAAAAAAATCTGTGAAAAAATAGCAACTTACTTTCTCAAACTAAAACTAAATCCAAACCATAGAAAAATTGCTTGTTAATTTACTTTAAAGTACATTTAGCGAATTGAAGCAGTTTGGATGGTTAAATACGTGCAATTTGTACATAAAATTAAAAAAAAAACAGATTAAGGTTCATTTTATACGAACGAGTAAAACGTGTGAGCTTCTTGGTGATTCTAGAATTCATACCATGTGATATGGATTCTCGAATCACTGAGCAGCTCACACATTTTATTCGTTCATGAAGAATGGGCTTAAGATCTATTAACAAAAATAAATATCTAACATCGATGTTCAAATATATCTATGTTCGAGAAAACAATACATAGTCACTATATTAAAAGGAAGATATGTGGCAGCAATTGAATTTCTAGAACAAATCTGACACATTTTTTGAATCCCTAAAACTGGAAATGTATTGCTTCTTGCTCTGTATTTTTGTATACATACAATTTACAAATTTTATGCTTTTGTAATTAAATATAGCAAACTAAAAACTTTTCCTACAAGATAAAATAATTCATGTTAGCTTACCATCTACAGATAGGAAATGTGGCTTCAATATACACACTTTGTATTAAAGTTTTTATAAAATTTGGTATTGATAATAATGTTAACTATGCAAATTACTTTAAAATTTTAAAACAAGTAATAAGCATACTTACACAAACAATTAAATATATTAAGATTTTATAGTATTTAAATTAAACTATTTTAATATTATTGAAAACTGGTTTATATTTTTACTCATACTTACTGAACAAAAGGAATGAAATATTGCTTTTCCTCATCACTGTCAAGTCTCCCATTTATAATGTCAGTTATTTCCATGGCTAACAAAGCAAAATACATTTATTAATATTAAACAACAACAATAAAAAAGTACCACTATACTCGGGGGCAACCTAAGTTGAACCTGAAGCTGTGATATGTATAAATATTCAATTGCTTTAGGCTCAACTTGGGTTGTCTCCGAGTATAGTTACTTTTTAATAATCATATTTAAGTACCTGCAACACCAAATGGTCTTCTTAATCCATCTGATGATTTACTACGCTGGATGTGAGTTGAGCGTTTGTGATCATAATCTTTTAATTCCATAGATCCTGCAAAATTACATTACGTGAAATTTTAAAATATAATCTCTTGCAATTCTAAATACATTATTACAATTATAAATAACTTATAAAGGTTACCGTATATACTCGCGTATAAGCCGAGAAATTTAAGTAAAAATTTTCATCAAAAAGTAGGGGGGGGGGGTTGGCTTATACGCGGGTCATTAAAATTTCTAATATAATTTGCCTGAAATGGGAAAAGGAGAGAAGTTGAAATTAGTGGATTCTTCTGAAATCGCGCCGACACAGTTTCGAGATCGAGAATGTGCGTCACGTGCTGACTGAAGACCGTTCTGCGCATCGCGGCGTAATCGTAACGCAAAATTTAACTACTCACATAAATAATCAGTTTAACTTAATAAAAAGTATATATATTGATAAATATTTAATTGGTTTGTAGAATTTATGAAGCTAGTAAACTTTACTTTAATAGAATTTTGGATGGAAGACTAAGAAGTTGACATCGAGGGTAGCGAATGACACCACTTTAAAGTCAATGTCTTTCTTGCTTGATAACAATAATTAAACAAAATCTATTTCCCCAATTCAGATTTTATTCCTTGATAATATTATGTACATATATTAATAGTTGTTTCATTAGTATTTTGGATGGAATTGGCTTTTAAAGCGGTAAAATCGGGGTTGCTAATCGGTGAATTCAAGTTCTACTTTCAAGTCATTTATCTCGTAATTAAAAAAAATATTTTAATAAGAAGTATATATTCATCCATAAAGTAGTAGTATTTCCTTCCGAGACGGATAAAAAAAATGCTCATCCGTATTTAATAGTGACAGTAGTCAACGATGTTGACAAAAAATAGTTGATGTTTTCTAAGTTTTTAAATCTTTACAAAACGATTTTAAGGATTAGAAATTGCACATTTTGGTATTTAAGTTTGTGGTTTAAAATATTTTATTTGATAATAAGGGAGATTTTATTTAAGAAGTCCGATGGAGGTTTGAAGGACACCAGAACATCGCGAGTGGTACATACTTTTAAGCCCGATGGAATCATCGCGAACTTCGAGGAAGGCCGTTTCTCCAGCCACTTTCTTTAAACTTTTAATTTCTGGGCTTAAATATTTATTTTTCTAATAAAAATTTTACTCTATTGTCGAGGATTTGCCGATTTTAATCGTAATTTTTCATGTACGGAAATACAACTCGGCTTATACGCGAGTTTCCGATTTTGGACAAAAAATCGTCCTAAAATTAGGGGGTCGGCTTATACGCGGATCGGCTAATACGCGAGTATATACAGTAAGTTTAGTATAAAATGCAATAACTTTGGATATAAAATAAGTTTCATGTGCATATAGTTTATCATTAGTAATAAATATATAATAAACTAAGAACAATAAATTAAAATATATATATATAAATAAATATACAAAATGAGTTATCAAATGACTATGCACAAATTAAGAAATATAAGTAATTAGAACTATATTTCTTCAATATATGTGAAAAATTAATAAAAATAAACAATTACAAAATAAATGTCCTCTACAGCTCATGTTATTTTAGGTATTATGTATTAAAGTATTAATTTGTTATTATAAAGCACTACATGGATATTTTTTAATATATTTTCATGTTTAGTTTAACTTTGTAATGCAAAAGTATGTCACCAATCTAATGTATAAAAATAAGTGCTTTTTTTCATGTTTTGAATGTAAAATTATTCGAAAATAGGTTCAAAAGATAAAATATTTAGTTACCTATTCTTATAATTTGGCACACAAGGAACATTTTTTCTCGCACAAGATCTTTACTCCCAAGATCCTACAATATTAAAAAAAAAAAAATCATTAAATATACATTTTTTGCCAAAAAGCTTAGAAAAGATAAGTCATAACTTAAAAGTAAAATTATAAATAAATATTCTATAAAATGTTGATAACATATTATAAAAACACATATAAAATATACAATTGAACTAAAAAGCATTTTGAAACAATCTGAATATCAGTTTTGCAATATATGTACTACCCTAAAGCAAAATCTTTGCAACGACAAATAAATTAATTTTTTAATGGAATTGTAACTATTTTGCAACTTGGACAAAAACAAGTGAAGTTTATGGACATCTTGGCAAACAGAATAACACTTAATAAAGTAACATCTTTGCAGCAAGATTCACAATCAAGCAAGAATGTTGAAACTACTTGTTAAGGAGAAAATAAGGTCTTGATTGGTTTTCCTTCTAAAAAGTGAGTCACAGTATTTATCAGGTACTTTTTTATCTTTCACTTTAAGAATAAAGAACTTTTAGAACCATTTCACTGTAAAAGAAGACTCCTACTTTATGGTGAAATTAGTCTCATTAGTATTTTCTTAAATATTGAATTTTATTATTTTATTTACAATTTATTTGAACCTGAAAACTTAACAGATAGCAATTTGTAATTTTCATAAGCACATTGACTTACTTATGTGAGCAAATTTATTTTTATAACAAAAGCAGCTGAATAAAGGTTACTTACAGTAAATAGAACCCTTAAGTTATTCAATTGTTCAAGATCTTTGGCTAATCCTTCTTTACTCCACTTCACTAAATAATTCTCACTAGAAAAAAAAGAAATAATTTAGTAAAATATTTTATTATTAATATGTATTATGAAAAACAACGATAATGAATATAAAGAATAATAATGAATGCAAAGTTTAAACTTTTTGGTTACCTGATACATCTCCCTTCTTTGGCATCATAGAGTGTCATCAGCAAATCAGCATCATCTCCAATGCGACAAACAAAGTTTTTTACAGTGACATAGAAGCTATGCACATACCTTGAGGAATACCTTTGACTCTTATATTCATCATCATTAACAGTCTGCAAAAAGAAAAATTTTAGGACACTTTCAAACATATAATGAATAGCAGTCTTCAATAAAAAAAATAAACAATTTCCTTAAAGCAATACTAACTGGGATAAATTTTGTACTGTGACTACGTAGATTTTCAGAAAAATTTAAATAGTTGCTGTTCAATATCCTGCATATTTGTATTTTATTGCGATTATAAAATGATCTTATATCAACTAGGTTTTTGTGGGCCTCACAACCTTAATGTCATCTTTATCTGTCATCCAAGGCATGTTTCATTTTTTAATCCGAATTGATTGTGGCTAACAAACCAAACCTGCACAGATAATACTGCCCTCTTAATTATTAAAAAAAAAATCTGCTTAGTTTGTGAACTATTGACATTATTCCTAAGCAAGAAGGCCATATCTTACTAAGAGATAGTAGATAATCACTAATGAAATAAAATGCATCTTAAAGAAATGTTCCTAAATTACTAAAATGTTAATAACCGAAAGTTATAGTTTTTTGAGCTGCACCTTTTAGGCTTAGAATGGTGACTAATATGCATATTATTTAGCTAAAATCAGTGAATGAAAAGTTTGGATGAAATGAAATTCGTGGATTTCCGATAATTCGAGGAAAAATCACATCGTAAACTATAACAATTTCGACAGTTTTTAAAAAAGAATATGTTTTGTGTTCTGTCAAGTTCCTGAACCAACCAATAGAGGCGTCAATGTTTTTAGCCTAATCATTTACTTACAGGTTTTTTCAGTGTTTTCCGATTTGCAAAATAGCAGCTTTTGGTAGTATATAAAAGTATCTTGCCTTGCCCATTCATCGAAGCACAAATAAAAACTAATTGTTTTGTCTAATTCAGCATATAATCACCTTCCATAATCACTTTTAGGTGTAGATTTTATGTTGCAATTAGGTTTAATAATATAACTTGGCAACTTTGCAACAGGAAGCTTGGTGAAAAAGTTACAACTTTGCCAAACTAGAATTTTGTCATTTTCTCAAGTTCTTTCATACTTTTTTTTTCCAAATAGTGCGTTTTTCATGTATATTTACAGGTTATTCAGATACCAAGATGTCTTGGGGCTAAGTTGAGAAGCTGCAGGCATAAAAATTATGATGATATAACATGCAACTTGCTGTCTCTGCAGTGGTTAATAAGGAAATGAGCAGCGGAAAAGCAGCTGAAAGGTATATCCCTTGTAGAATCATTCAAAATAAAGACAATGACGCCACTAAAACAAGTTAGTGATTCACTTTTAAATTATTCGTTATCCTGTCATAAGAATCGTAGCCATAGTCCAACGAAGAGAAGAGGACTGAAAATTGATTTGGCACCAGGGGAAGCTGCTGACAAATCCCACTTGTTGGAGGACCAATCTTTTCCGAGTACATCTACAAACGAATCAGACCGTGGCCCAAGAAATTAATAGTATGATTCTTAAACAACTAAAACTTAGCATATTAGTTGTGATAAACTTATTAAGGAAAAAAAGTGTCAAGCATTTTATTTTACCAATAAATCATGCTTGATGGAGAAGGAGCAATTTCTTCCGAGGACTTCTACAACGAAAGAATGGGCAGCTCTGCTTTACACTACTCACTCAATACTGTGAAGACAAAGAGTTCCGAGGTGTCATATCTTCATACGAATGACAGAGAGGGAAAAGGTTTTACTTCCTAAACATGCTTGATGAAGCTTATTTTATTCAATGTACAAAACGTTGTATAAATAGTTGACACTTCTTGCAATGAAAACTGTGGCAAATTTACTTTTTCTGAAGAAAATGTTAACATTTTGCTTTGAACTTTGTTAATTTTAAACCTTTTAATTATAAAGTTTTGAATATTTATGTGTACTTCTCTTTACAATAAATAGTTAGTACTAATGTTTAAGATGTTTTCATATACAAATAAAAAGTTTTTCTGGTGCTTTTTGTTATTTCCACTGGTTTTAAATTGGCAAAGTTGTCCCAATTTCAAGGTAACTTTGGCAATGCTTTTTGTTTAATGTATAAATGTTTACTTAAGTTATAATTTTTCCACACATTGTGAAACTAGAGATTAAGACTAATCGTTTATGATGGTTCTGAAGTATTTTCATACATTGGCCGTTACCAAATCAGTTGAAAGAAGTGGCAAAGTTGTACCAGTTGACGGTATGCCTATTACATTAATTTTTGCCAATATCATTGAACCCATCTTTTATTTCTACCGTCAATTATAAAAATTGACCATTTGGGGATAGTTGAAATTTTACTTCCCTTTCTGCCAAAAAATGAGGAACTTCTGTATTGTTTGCAATAGTCTTTTACAACCACATTTTATGAAAGGGCTTTAATTCAGTTGCTTTATTAAATTTTATAGGTTATTGTTTTTCAGGTAGAATTTTTTTTATTTAAAAATATAACCAAAAACTTTGTAGGGCTTTAGTTACAATAGTGGATGTGTTTATTATTTAAAAAACATTTTTTTTAAATGTTATAATATTAATTATGTTATAGGTGTGTTTATTCAATTCCTTCTTATTGTGCTTTCAATGGGTATAAATATGCAATCTGTGATACAAGAAGAAAAAAAAAGAAGAAACCATATATAAAATCTTACATTATTTGCCATTAGTTTGATTCTCTGAGTAGCGGCTTCATGTGCACGGTATAAATCTATTGCACTCGTAACATCAGGATTCAACATGTTGCCATGCTCGTCTCTCACAACAAGGTCTAATCCTAAAATGCTGTTAAAACAAAGTTTACAATTTGTAAAATGCATTTAGCACATTTCTTTAAGATTGTTGCACATACATAAAATCATTTTTAATATGATTAAGTTTTGACACTATCCAACTGTTTATATAATAGCCTTACAGTTTTACTTTTAGTCACAATCACAGTATATTTAAAATGTTTAATAATAGCTTAGTAGAAATAAAATTATAGTATTTCAAAAATGATTTTTGATACTTCCATGTTACAGCATTCATCGTTCACAATGCTGGAGCAACTGTTACCAAATAGTGTGCAATCCAACAATGTAATTTTTTTAATGAGGTAAAAGCACTTAAAAACATGCAATGTTACTTACGCATTTCCAACATCAATTTTAGTTGTTGATTTTTGCTTCAACTCTTTGAGTTCATCCTACGATTAAAAGTAACAAAAAAAAAGTATTAACAGATTTTGTTTAAAAAACATTTTAGTGCAATAATTAATAAAAATCATAAAATTTACTAACTTTTAAAAATAATAGCAACTAAAATACAAATTGTGTTTTTATTTAAAATATATGTGATGTTAAATTTCTTTCATTTAATTATAAAATTAATTAAAGATAACATATGTTTGATTAGTATAAAAAAAAACATTTCATGCAATTTTAATGGTAGTAAAAAAAAAAAAAGAGAAAACTTTCCTTACCACAGGTAATGTGCCAGACATAATTTTTCTACGCCATTCAATAAGCTCATAGATCATGTTACGTACAATCTCAAATTCTGGTTCTCGCATCTAAAAGTATTTACATTAAAATTCAATTTAGAGATAAAATTATTTAAAAGAAAACAAAGTCAGGGTGTCCACAGGGAAAGCATTTTGAATTTCCCTGATATTTCCCTGCAAGCCGTACTTTTTTTTACAGCAATATTTAAAAAATGTATTATTATTCCTTATTATTATGCAAGATATGCTTTAACATTATCTTGTTATTTCACGAAAATATATTTATTTTTAATATATAAGTTTACTAACTATTTTGCTTGATTTTTGAACTTCCAAAAAAGTGCAACCAAAGTTTAACATCCAAAAATCAATAATCAATGCATAAAAATTTAATGTACCCCAAATTCAAAATTCCAGAGTATTTACCAAATATCAATAATTCAAAATGCTACTTAAAAATCATAAAAGTACAAGTGCAATATATCTCTTAGACTATTAGTGATAGTACTTTAAGATCAAAGACTAAAGTAACCTCAACATTAAAAAAAAATCCAATACACTCAAATAGTAGAAACCCAATGAATCCCTATCCCTAATAATAAAACTAATTTATTAAATCTAATCCAGTATCTTAAGATATACAGCTTAGTACACAAAATATATTTCCTAAGCTTAAAAATGTACCCAAAAAATAATAGAGGCAACAACAGTTTCGTTAAGTTTAACAGAAAAAAAATCATTTTAGGGATGTTCAAAAGAAATTTGAATTTTACTAGAAACTTAACAAGTTTTAAACATTTGAAAAATCTATTTTTAAAATAAATTGAGTGGGCGGGCAAGTACCTAGTTATAGATAGCCAATTGGTTTGTCAAATTTTAGAAACATCAGCATTTTAGTGCGGTTTCTACGACCTTGAAAGAGAAAATTTTCACTTTTACACACTTTTCAAAGTCCCAAACGCAATTTCCCTCTTTTTGATTGCATTTAAAAAGTATTTGAATATTTGCAACTAATCAACGATGTTTCACAGCCAGAAATCAAGTTAAAAATATTTTTTTTGACCAATTCCCTGATATTTTCAAAAAAATCCCAAATTCCCTGATATTTCCAGAATGGTCAAATTCCCTGATATTTCCCTGTTTTCCCTGCTTGTGGACACCCTGAAAGTCTAAAAACAACTTGCAAAACTTAAATTACAGTCTGTTACAATATCCAGAAGTTCACTGAAAAGGGTGGTCACTTCGAAGCTATGACCAATATTCCGCAACATTTCAAGGTTACACTGATCTTTATAATTTTTCTTAGACTACAATTATACTTGAAAATAATGCATTTTCATAGGCTTGTATTAAAACCTGTTAAAATGAATTGCCAGTAAATATAATCCTAGTAATATATCAAAAATCAAAACTTTAAATTCTCTTGCAGAAAAGAAAGGAGAAATATTGTACTTATTAGACAAAATTTTCTGAAAAAAATTGCATGATATTTCAGGTTATTGGTAATTCCAGATTTGTCCTCTTTCCTAGCAGTGTGGCAAACCCGACTTAACAAGAATAAAAGCACTTTTTAAGCAAGTTTCAACTTGCATCTCACAATACAAATAATGTGGGCCAACTATAGGCTCTGCAAGGTTGGCTTTGTCTATCTAAAACATTTTTATTTCCCCCAATGCCAATTCCATTGCTTTTTAAAACTACCTATTCCTCAAGAACTAACAACCTATTCATAGACAAATTATTCCATTTGTCTATTACACTTTAATAAAAATAATGCTGTCTACCCTCCCTATTAACCTATGATTTGAATAACTTGCTGAATATAATTCATGACCTCTAGTTCCTCTACATAACCCAATTTGATAAATTTGAATAGCTAAGTGTATACAATATCTATACTTTAACAGAATCAGTTTTACTTAAAATAAAAAATAATAATTTCCTAGTCATTTTGTTAAAAATGGAATATATATTTAAAAAATGCAACATAATCTTAGATAAAAATAATGTAATTTATGTAATAACATATTGAAACTCTTTTAAATAAAGCTTATCTGTAAAAACAAATATTTTCCACAATAAATAATTTAATCCTCACAAATGCTTAAAAGACATATCTTACAACATAGAGCTGCTTCCAAATGACACCCCATTCACGAATAACTGAAGTGATTTCCTGGACAATTGGAGGCTCTCTTGGAATAATAGCTTCATGAGGGCTAAAAATAAATAAATTAGCATTTAAGTATAACAATTAAAACTAAGTATATATATTTGATAAATTAATTTAATAATGAATACAAGCTAAATAGCCTTGCATTGTCATATACTGGGTAATGTACATAGAATTCTTTCTATATATAAATACTAATTGTATGCCTGACCCTTATGCCCTTTAAAAATTCTAGATCATCACTGTATTCATAAACATTCCAAACTCACCATTCAAAAGCAAGTCCGGAATTGATTAGTACGGAAATTTCTTTAAGTTTCGGAATTTCTTTAAATTCCACACAATCTATGTTTGTTTATTTTGGCAAAAAGGGATGGTGACTGAAAAATTTAAATGGGTGTCACATGGTGAACTATATCCCTACCTTTTCCACTCTTTCTTCAGTCTGATTCATTAATTTATTGAAAAATGGAAAAACAAGTTATGAAACTTTTCCAATTAAAATTTTAAAATTTTTTTTTAAAAAAGGAATGTTCTTCTAGATCATTCTGGTTATCATCCGGATTTTGGATTTTCTACAGTGATTTGAAATATTTAAAGGTAGAAATATATAAAACTCGATGCAAAATAACTTTTAAAAAATGAATTATTTAAAATTTAAATTATTATTTTTTGTGATTTATAAATCATTTATCAATGACTTACCCAGTTTTATCCACAATGGATTCTTTGACGGATACGTATGACTTAGGAAATATTCCCCAATCCAATTTGCTTTTCGTTGAGCATCCATAATACCAATCTGAAAATAAAATCCTAATAAGTTAATATTAGAGTAAATAATTTTTATTACAATTTCTAAAATTTAAGCAAGTATATAAAATTAAAGATTACAGTTATTCTTTTTACTTAACTGTCTCATCCTAATATCACCAGTAACTATTTCAGAAAAACAAGATAAAAACATATAACATTTCATTAACCAGCTCAACTCTCTCTCTTTCTATTATGAAATGTTAGACATATTTTTAATAGTTTCATAGAAAAATAAACCTAAATAAATTAGTTTCATTTGGGAAAATTAATTTAACCGTTTAACTAGGGATGGACAGGGGTTTTGCCGGATACCAGATATCCGGCTTATGTTACAAAAAAGGATACCTGGACTGGATTTTAATGGCTATCTGGCATTTTTTTTTTTTTTTTACAAAAAGATCTTCTCCTAACAGTTCTTTAATAAGCTGTAATTATTCATACTATTTTTGAAATGGCCGCAGCTAATATATAATGCGTTTGAAGATGTAATTTTGAAATATTCCCAAATTGCGCTATATTTAAATGCTAGAACTCTGTAGTCTGGAGAATAAACAGCATTTCTAATATATAACAAACAGAGATGTAGCTATGCACCTTAAACACCATCACCCATGTAAATTATTCAAACTCAAAGATAGCTGGTGACTTATTCCGAATGTTTGCAGTATATCTTCCTTACAATCTATTCTCTATGACTCAACATGTTTTAAACGGACCAGGTCAGATTTGAATGAGAAAGTTATCACTTCAATCCTTACCCATATGAATAGACAGAGAAAAATTCAAGGGAAAACCTGAAGAATACATTGGTAGTATTTTCAGGAAAATACTTAAAGCAAGAATAAAAGATAATAATTGATCGCCATAAAAAAAATCTTCTGCATCCGGATATTCGGCACTTTGCTTCCGGATATTGGATAATTACCAGATAGTTAAAAATCAGCCGGATATCCATTTCATCCCTACTTTGAATGAAAATGGTTATCATTAAGCAACCAAGATTTTTAAGAGGTTATACAATGTGTTATTTGCCAACAGCTTTTCACCAGGCAACAATCTTTTTAAAAAATGTTAATTGATTGATCTTTTGAAATATATATCCTCAACAGTTTTTGAATGATAAACACAATTTTTAAATTCTTATAACATATTAAACTTATTAACATTTTATATTTTTTTACATTTTATTTTATAATCGAAACATTTTTAAAATCTCAAGCAGTGAAGAAAATTTTAAAATAATATTTACTAAAAAATTATTATTATTTTATTTTTAAAAAAGAAGTGTGTTGGAAATGTAAATACAACCACAACTACATGTACCTCAGTTTAAAACTACAATTTATGTTCAATTTCAATATTTTTCTTGCTAGCAAAAGGGCAAAATCATATATATTATATCAGTAGTACTTCTCACACACAACGCATCTTAACATGTAAGGAATAAAAAAAAAATTTTCAAGAGCAATGATGAATCTTACTTTTGACACATGAATATTAATATTTGTTTTTTAATGCATTTAAAAATAATTAGTTTCCAAGCAGTTTTTAAATGAGCCATTGGTAGTACTGCCATCTATGTGTAAAATTCTTTGGACAGACTGTCATCTACGAGTAGTTACAATGAATATGTGTGTGTAGGGGGAGAGATAATTATCACACAGGCATGCTAGTTTAATTATAAAGTTGTAAGGATTACTGGGACCAGGCATAAAGATTTTAATAAGACTTTTTTTTATTAGTTATTTTTTGTCACTAATTATGTACCTGCAGTATATATATATTAAATACATGGGCTTTCTTCAAATTCAGCTTAAAATTGACTGGACTACTACTTTGTTTTAAATATATGCGATGAAAGAAATCGAAGCACATGAAATATCCATTTATGGCATTCCTTGATGCCATCTGAAAGTATACATGCAATTGGGAAAGGCTAAAAACGACCAGGAGTAGTCCAGTTATGATAAATGGAGGTCGGAGGGGTTGGTAGGCATGATTCGTTATCTAACAAATGACAATGTCACAGAAAAAAAAGGTATGTGTTCCTATTTCCTTCTTTTTATTTTCAGCACGGTAAATTCCTAGTGTACAGTGCCCCGTTGTCGCCAAGTCCAAAAATAGGCGCCAAGGTCTAAAATGAAGTTTTTTTTGTCGCAAAATTAAAAAAAAAGGTTGCCGTACATCATGATATTGCTAAGAATCTCATGAAATAGGGTTGCCAAACTATAAAATTTATCGCCCACCAATTGTCGCCAAATCGCATTTGGCGTGGGCACCGTACACTAGGAATTAACCTTCAGCACTTTTGAAACAGAAGCAAACTGAAACCACAGAATTTCGCGGTATCTGGGGGATTTCGCGAGATCTTGAAAATGACAAGATTTCACATGATTGAAGAAGTGATGTCCCTTTACAAAACATGTTGTTTTGGCTTATTTTGGGTTGGCAAATTTTCAGAAAAATCACAAGGTGGACAGTAGAATACACTTTAACCAATAAATTCACCAAAATGACAAGGTTTTAAAATTGACTGTAAATGATTTGAAACACTATACTTCTATTGAATTGAATCAAATAATTTGCAAATCGGTTAAAAAATTTGACGGATTAAAATTTGAGCAAATTGTAAAAAATAAACTTAAACGAAACCAATTTCCCTACCTTCCAACTCTTGCAAAATGTGTACGGTGTCTCCCACTGTGAGATGAAGCCTCTGAGGTCCATCTTGCTTGAAATTACAAACAGCTGTTTCAAAAAGTAACAAATAATATTAGTGTCAGAGAAAAATGTGAGCTCATTGATAATAGAAGAGTTTCTAGTTAATGTAACCTACCGACGGCATATTTAGCCCGGTCTTTAACATGGGCCCATTTCGACATGGCGATGTAGATATTTGTTATTATAGCATATTCGTTAATCTAAATATTTGAATATAAATTACATAAAAAATCATACAAGACACTTCCTGCGAGTCATTTTAATTAAAATCCGGATTTGTAAACATTTCCGATTCAACTACAACATTGCCATTAAAGTTTGTCTAAAAAATGGGAAATTTTTAAATCAATTTATCTGGTTGGTTGTTTTAAAAAGAGAATTACAAGAGCTACACAAATGGATTTTGTTAACGGTTTGAGGATCGAGATCTTCCTTATTGAAAAGACCCGGGAAAACTACCTCTTAATTTCAAACTGGGTCCAATGGCCCAATGGTTCTAAAAAATATCAACAGTCGTGTATACGGGATTGATGTAAGATAAAACTGATCTTGGTCCAATGTGTAATGTTTATTGAGGTTACAGTCTGGCGCGTGTCCGGGTCGCACTACAGCTGCACAGTAGGCTATTGGCGACGGTTCGGTGTCTATACCGAAGGTTTGGTTTGAATAATTAACGTCGCACAAGAGCTGAACAGTGGGCTATTGGTGGCGGTTCGGGATTTATCTCGAAGGAAAGTCCCGGAAGAAGCACACCGTATTTTTGAACCATGGTCAGAGGACCAGGGCAATACCTCAGTTGGCACCCGACGCAACCTCAATAGACGTCAGGACATTGGATTCCGATCAGATTTAACGTGCACCAGTCTCGTTAACACGCCGTATAAATTGTAGGAAAGTTCAGACGACGTTATTGTTACATTCGCAGCAAACTAGGCAACCCGTGTGTACGGGACTGGTGGGTCCAATGTCCTATTAAAGTTACGTCGGGTGCCAGCTCAGGTGTTGTCCTCGTCATCTGACCATGGTAAAAAAATTGTGAGGCATTGTTCCCGGGTCTTTTTTTCGGGATAGGCCGTCGCCATAGATAACAATCCTAGACGCTGAAAAAGTTCCTTAGAATAGACAACTAGAAAGGGGCAGAGCTTTTACTTGACGTGTGGTTTATTGTTTGTGGAATAAATTCATGTGCGTCCGTATAAACATATTGGGCTATTGCTGTAACTTAAAATTTTCTTAACAATGGCCAATTTAAATTACAAATTTGCATCGGAGAAAATATTTATATAATCTTTAGTCATTCGATAGCAATCTTTTGATGAATTTTAGCCCAGAGTCTTTTTAGAGAAAGTTATAGTTTGTTTGTGTCGGTAAAATATCTAAACTTTATGTGGACATCTTCAGAAGGAAATTCTGTTTTTTTAAAAGCAAGGTAAAATACATTTTTATTATTTAAAAATATAATGAAGTGTTTTTAATAATCGTGGCTTAAGATGGATTGCTATTATTTTCATAACTTTTATGTTTTTGCTTTTAAAAATACAGAAATCGTAATTTCGTGTAGTGCATTCGGTTGCTTTAGCACCATTTAGATTCCTTAATTCCTTACTATACTTCAAAATGTGATTGTATTGAGAGAATAGTATATTTTCGTAATTTTCCTCATTCTGATTCTAATCTGATGATAGCATGGCTAGCTAAGATAAAGCAAGAAAACTTTGTTCCAACGAAATATGCGAAGTTTTGCTCCGATCATTTTGATCCAAAATGTTTTGTTCATATAGAAGGAAATTTCAAACGATATAATTGTACTTGGAAGTTAATGTTCCTGGAAGTTGTATTATAAATTATCCAACTTCATACCTCATGGTATTTTCTTTATTATTATTACGAGAATTAAAGGATATTATTCAGGTACCTAATAATACAGAGATTTAGACAAATTATAAAAAGTTCAAATATAATTTTTGAAATATACATATATTTTAATTACTTGGCAGGAAAAAATGTTGTACACAATAATTTGTTTTACAATAGGGCGATCGATCCCTTCCCTTTCTTTTGCTTGTGAAATAAATTAAATTGTTGTCCTATAATTTCACTTAATTTTCCGGCATAAGAATAAATGTGAATGAAGCCGAAATTTACCTACAATAATTTTTACGCGGGGATGGTATAAGGAATTTTTGTGAAACTAGCGACCATGAATTTGGTGCCCCCAATTTTTTTTATTGTATGCGCTTATCACGATAACGCATGTCAACTAAAAAACCTGTATTGTTTTCACTAAGGTATCAAACACACGCAAGAAAATCAAAACCATGCTTTAATTATTAATTAATATATCGACGGAAATAAAGTAATATTACTATTATAAAAAAAGCATTTAACTGTAATATAATATAATTTAATTAAAAAGCATAAATGTTGACCCAATACTACAAATTTCCATCTAAAATATTAATTTAGAAAAAAAAATTGGCGCCTTTCTTAGTCTGGAGCCCAAGCGCCCGCTTGGGCCTTAAGCCTCCCCTGCTATTACTTTAACTTTGCATTGTCGAAAACAAACGGTGAAAATAGATATTTAAAATATCTC
Source organism: Troglohyphantes excavatus (assembly GCA_963932185.1). Classification (NCBI taxonomy): domain Eukaryota; kingdom Metazoa; phylum Arthropoda; class Arachnida; order Araneae; family Linyphiidae; genus Troglohyphantes; species Troglohyphantes excavatus. Next base: position 43,697,625 of record OZ010675.1, read on the forward strand.
GTTAAAATACAATACGAAGTTGAGTGAGCGAACTGGGCGACCAAACCATAGGAGAAGACTTGTCTGCTATAGAGAAGAAATCGAAACTATCAGTAGGATCTCCGTGTTACTACGTCACATCAAACTCCCGCATCGGAGACGTGGGTGGAAGAACCAGATAGCTCTACTTTTTTCTGATTTACACTTTATCCTCCAATAAAGAAAAAATTCTCTATCGATTGGCGCAAGAGCCAGAGAGCTGCCAGTAACGGCTATAGAGATATAAAGGAAAAGGAGCTGTATTGTTGTCTCATACTGTGCAAGAAACGTACAGTTCCAGGAGCTGTCTTGTTTGTACACAGAATTAGCTCAACATTTGGTCGTATCGCTTTTCGTGTTGCATCATCCAGTCATTTTCCAAGCTCGTTTGTTGAAGGTGTGTTGTTTGTTGAACCAGATAATAGGTATGTGTTACACATACGACTTTCCATTAAAGGGTTGTAACTCAAGAGCTAAACTACATTTAGATGTAATTTATTATGCAGTTCTGAAATGAAACGAATATTTTTTGCTGTTTGAAGTTCACAGTCGCACTGTTGATTTCGAAGAAGTACTATACGAATTTTATTAGTAACCCTGGCCACAGAATTCCGGAGAGAGTTATAGATGTAAAGATTGATTTGTTAATTAACATCGCATTAGAGCTTAACATTGGGCTATTGGCGACGGTTCAGGGCCTATCTCCAAGGAAAACCCGTTTGCTGTAATAAAACAAACGGCTCCATTATTTTTTTTCAATAAAAAAAAATAGAAAAGATTTAAAAAGTAAAACCGGTCTGGAACGAACGGAAAGTAGATAGGTTCTTTTTTGTGTTTTACCTAAATTTCATAAGTTTTAAAAGACGTTAAGTATTTTTAAATGATTTTCGTCCTTTCTGAACAATTTCAAAAACTGGAGCTGTCTGGTTTTTCCACCCACGTTTTCAATCATTACCTTTGTTTGTGGTCGTCACCACGTCTACAACCAGTTAACTTTTAAAATAAAGCACCGGCGTTAGTTTTTTTGTCATTAAAATACTTTTTTTTATGCCACAGACAAAAATATTTGAGAAAGTATAAAAGTTGCGTAAGAAATATCAGTTAAATCTTGATTTTTTTGCAATTTCGACTTTATTTAGCATCTCCGTCGTCTAACCACGGTTTAAAATTACTTGGCAGTTTCCGAGTCTTTCGGTTGGTTTAGCTTGTTAATCAGCGTCGCATTAGAACTGTACAATGAGCGCGTTCGACGGCTCGGGGTCTATCGCGAAGGAAAGACCCGGGAAACCTGCCTTGTATTTTTGAACCAAGGTAAGATGACGCGGAACACACCTGAGATTCCCGAATTTTTCCTCCAACGATTTTAATAATTGAATTAACGTCGAACTAGACCTGTATAATGGACCATTGGTGATGGTTCAGGATCTATCTTGAACTAAAGACCCGGAAACATTTACCTGTAATTAGAATCGTCAGATGACGAAAATAACAACTAACGAGACCTCAAAATTGGATCATGACAGATTTAACTTGCATTAGTCTGCTCTATATTGTTGCTCTACATTGTGTTGTCCGATTACCACGAGATCGCTCATACTCATGCAAAGGATCGAAACTGCGCTCGTCGGATGCTGAATTCTTTCGGATGCGGAATGAAACCTTTTAACTATTCACTCAACTAATTTTCGCATTACTATCGATCGTGGTTGATTGATCACCTGAATATGGTTTTCGCTGCACTGCGCATCTCTAGTGCGACGTTACTTCATCCAACACATAACTACCCTAGATTCAATTTGTTAGCAAATGAAAGTCCAATAAAATATTTTCAGTGATAGTAGAAAGATTGCGATACTCGATCTATGACATGAAATTTATCAATCATGTTTAGTAATCTTTTTAAATTAGAAGCATAAAAACTTTAAATCTAATATCACATAAAGATGAAAAATTATTATCGAACAAAATTGTCAATACCTTAATGATTGATTATTTCTTTGTCTAATTTTTATAACCAAAATAGTGGATACAATCCAATATTTATAAATATTTGTTGTTACAAGCAAAGTATTTTTCCGTAAGAAATTGACAAAATTATATTTCAATAAATATTATTTGAATTTATTTAAATATTTTATAAACATTTACAATTATAGAAAATTCATTTGCTATCCACATTCAGGTTTCCTGTAATATGCCCAATAAAAGCTAGAAGATATGGCAAACCTTCATAAGTAGTAGAACTAAAAAAAAAAGTATGTTTTACACATTTTATAATCAAAAGTTTTTTAAATCATAAAATTTCAACAATGCGATAAAATAATAAATTTAAAGCAATAACTAAAGTAAATAACTGCAACTTTAATATGAGATTTCTTCTGCAGTTCACAAAGATATTTAATTATTTTAGACTTTCATAAATCCAAAATAAAATCTTTTACATATATTCCAATAAAATTGTAGTTTAGTAGATAGATATCAGAAATTTAAAACTCTTGCTTGATTTTAAGTACTAGCAAACACATATGGGTGGCTTAGTCGGCAAATGTTATAAGTCCCAAAACAAAGTTTCAAGTTAAGAACGTTTAAAGTTTACGACTTGCTTTGCCTATAATATAAAATGAAATGTCGTTGAACTCAATATCGGGCAACCTATTTAACTTGGAGGCACACCACTTGTCCAAATTACAGATATAATTGCTTAGTCAGAGAAAATGATGTGTTAGTTCAATTTCAGAATGTTTTGACTTATACCATTTAGCAGCCAAGTCATCCATATAATGATTTAATTTTATGTGAAAACTTATAACAAGTATATCACATCTCTATCGCATTTTTAAATAAATAAATTGATTTTAACTACACAATAAATTATTTTTAATACCTATTTTGTTTTATATAGTTCTACTATTAAACTCTCCAACTATTAAAACTTATACATACAATTTTTTTTTGCAAAAACTTTTATTACATATACTAATCAATGTTTAGCGGGCAAAAAAACTCAATAAATGACCACCAGTAATGTATTTGATCTGCTTCATCTTTGACAATGTTTAAATTTAAATGGTTTAATAAATTTTCCATTTAATTAGACCTTTATTATTTAAAAATATGCTGACAATGCAGATTTCAATATACTGTTTTTTATGGTGTTCTTATAAAAATAAAACATATTGCTTGTTTGTAATTCAGATATAAAGAATTTTCTATATTTGATTAAATAATACTAAAAAGAGTATTTTCAAAAATTATTCTATTCTCTATAATTTCAGAGTAAATTTTGAATTATTAGACATAATCGAGTTTTTCACTTTGTGCAAATAAAAAGTTTCAATTAAATACACTTTACTTTAAATATGGAAATTAATAATACGGAGATTAAACATAATTAACAGTCGAGTCAATTTTTCTGAAATTTAAGCTTAATATCATTTTCAAATATGCATATATATAATATATGTTATTTTATTAATTGGAGAAAATCCCTCAAGTTTAAGTTAAAAAATTGTAATAAAATGAAACAGACAACTTACCTAACCATGAAAGGTTGAGGAAAACAACATAAAGACGAATATCGATCTTTAATTTTCTTGAGATGTATTAAGTGCCTTAAGAGTATACCATCTGCAGCCGTATCAATTTTTGTCATTATTAACTGCAAAAAAAGTGTACTTAGCTTATATTTCATTAATTTTAAAATAGAAGGGCATTTTTGATGTACAAATTCTGCTAATACTGGAGAAAATTAAAATTCATAAGATTTTTTTTGCAGAATTAGTTATTATGATTATGTTTATTTTAAAATTGTTATTTTTACGTTTATTTTAAAATTGTTAATTTTATGTTTATTTTAAAACTTTTTAATTTGCAATACAATTTTATTTTTAAGAAAAAACTTTGCGAAACTGTTTACCCACTCCTTGATTGTTTTCTAAACACATTTCTCATTAACATAAAATATGCAGAGATAATAAATTAAAATACAATACCCATAAAAATAAACACTTAAAAATATTAAAAAAATATCATATGAAAAACTAAATAATTGACTGCTGACCATGCACTGTTTGTGTGGTACTGGTTATTGCCCAGAGGCCAGCCATACACCTTGTGCATGATAATTTCTTTAAAATTAAATTTCATGGGTAAGAGTCAGCTTCGACTGGCAATCATATAATATCATGGCCACAGTCAACATGTTAAAATGTAAAAATATTATATTTAGCAAATTATTAAATATTTAATTACACTGGCAGAATATAAAAGCATATTAACATTTTAATAATAAATTCTCTTATAACATTAAGATGTATTAACATGAGTAAAATAAATTTATAATCAACAATTTTCTTACGGCATAAGGTGTTCCAAAGCCTTCAAGCATATGCAAAGCATCTTCATCACAACTTTGAAACCCAATCTTGCCATCAATCAAGAGAAAAGCTCGAACTAAGCTAAAAACAGAAACCATTTGTTAAGAAATACTGCTGATTGAGATTTTTACAAGAGTTTTAATTTGAAATTCACTAACAATAAAATATCATACAGAATGGATAAAATCTATTTGACCTTCTATCCAGTTATTTTTAAAATAGTAATACAATATGTTTAATTAAAAAAAACAATACGGATAAAAAAAATATAAAGTGTCATTTAAAACATAAAAAAGGCTTGATAGGATTTTGATGCATATAGCTTAAATCAATGAAATGGTCCTGTAATAATACGTATAACAAATACTCAGTTGAGTAGAAAGATGATTCTTATAAAAATAGCAAACCAAGAGATCAAATAGTGGGTGACAGTGATAAAAGGATGCAGTTGCTGCACACAGCATATTGCAGTATGCAATGGGAAGAAGGGTGCTATTAAAGGCCTTAGTTACGAGTTCAAGTTAATGTACCATGGATAGAAGAAACCATTTTAATGCCTTAATTGGATAATGATATTCAAAGCTTGAGAAGAGGTGTAGTGTGACTTATAAAATTATATTTTTAGTCACTAAATATTTTTGTTTTTAAAACATTCAAAATCAATTTTTAAATTTAAAGGAAATTGTTTAAATTTTACAGATAGTATCTAACAAAATGATGTTAATAAATGATACAAGTTAAATATTAACAACAGTACAAGCTATAAATGAAATTCATACAAATTAAAATAACACAATTAGATACAAAATAATTCATTTGAAAATTAAAAATCAGTATTTAAATTAAAAGGAACTTACTTTTTTCTTTTTTTTAAATACCCTCCAACACATTCGTCAAACCATTCAGGTTGACCATAGCCATAGCCCGGCATATCGACAATACACAATTTCGAGCCCACTTGATAAAATTTTGCAGACTTTGTGTGTCCCTAAAAATTACAAAAGCAAAAATCATTAACAAAAAATTAAATTGCATAAGCATTTTCCAAGGTAGTGTCCTAATAACTAGTACAAAAAATGGTATTGTTAATATTACTAATACATAATTATCATTTCTACATGAACATCTATTAAAAAAAAATTGTAATTACTTTCTATTATCCTATCTGAAATATAAGGCGCAGCACTGGGCATTTAAAGACATATAGAATCGAAACTTGAGCACTACACATGCTATTAAAGCAATTGTTCGAGCCCATGAGTAAGTATCGGTTGATTAAAGGAACCACCACAATAACCCTCACTCAGTAAGCCAGATAGATAAACAATTAAAGAGCATCCATGAAGTGCATCACATGGATGAAGATAAACATATTGTTGAGAAGCTGTGTTCGGGCAGGTCACCAACGTAGTGCTGTGCATTTGGATTATTAACTGTTTGTATCTCTAACTAATCTAATCTAAACTTTATATTAAATGTGTATGCTTTAAACATTTTCATTGGTTATACAACATTTTAGCAAGTTGAAATTAACTTTCTTATTGAAGTAATACTTTAAAATTAATATCTGTATATATGCACAAAAATAGCTGAACATTAAAAATGTAATGTAGAAAATTGTGACAAAAATTATATAACCTTAAAATCCTCATGCATAGATCAGAAAATAAAAAAGTAATAAAAACGAATAAGACTTTAAAATTTTAATAAAGAAAAAAACACGTTTTGGTAAAGAATCTAGATAGATTATCTGAATTTTAAAGGGAAATGCAAACTTCTGACATAGTGGCATTTTAAGATACCCTATGAATGGTATCAAGAAATAGGACTATATTATTTTTTAAAAGAAAACTTTCTTGAAAGCTACCAACAGTGTACATGAATATTTAAGAGGTTAATAATGAACAATATGCAGCTAATTTTCTACAGAAAAAAATGTATCAAGCTTAAATTTTAAAACAAATATAAATGATTGTAGAAATTTAAAAGCTTTTGATCCTGTGGTGAGGTAATATTCAAATATTTGCCACCCCACCTTTTGTCATGCAAACGAGGCACCAGGAATCTCAGAGTATTCCAGTCTGGGCCCCCATACAGTGGTTGAAAGGAAAGTTTGACTTGGGGATTTTGGAGCCATAAAGTGTAATATGTGGTCCTTTTATCTTGTTGGGTCGAATAGGTTTAAAATAAATTACCAAATCACAGGCAAGCTGACAAAATAGAGATTAGGTATCCAAGGAGGCCAATGGAATAAGCAGGGGTAATAAATTGGAAGGTCCTTTTGCCCCCCCTCGACAGAACTCTGCTCTCCAGATCGAGAGACTCTTCACTTAAACTCTTACTTCGACTTCTATAACTCGGAACTCTTAACTAAAAACTCTTGTACGTTAAATTGTCCGATTTCTCCCTTCAACATGTCTGTAAAAACAGCATAACACTATCATTTTGGAGAGTTTTTGTACTTTGAGCTACTTGCCTCCCCTTTGTTCCTGAAACCCCTTGTGAATCATGTCAGCCAATTCTCGCACTTGTAATAAATCTGTACCGAATGAATGCTTGATAGTTTTCCTTGCATTATTATAGTTAAGGTTTCTGCATGATCACGCTAAAAGTAAATGTTTGTAGTCGGTCTAAGTTAATAATTAACCTTAATGTTAACCACTTTATATCATTTATACAGATACTAATTATAGCAAACCTATTATTATTGTTTAACAACACTAAAATAATTACTGGTTTCTTTGAAACGTCAATTCTTATGTTAGGATGATCTTTAAATATAGCTTTCAAAAGTGAAGATTTTCCAGCATTACTTTGTCCAATGAAACCAACCTAAAATAACAACAGAAAAGTATAAGTGCAAAACTTAGGATAAAAGTAACTGTTATATAACAGATTTGGCTTATGTTCTTTAATAAAAAATTATAACTTGTTTCAAAAAGAACTAAAAATTTAATGAAAAATCTCCAGGAGGCTACAGCACATTCCTTTAGTCTATTTACTATATCATGTCCGACTAACATAAACAATCATTAAAAAAATACTTTATAAGTAAAACTTACAAATAGGAGGCATTCTTCCAACACGTTTTTTAATTGTTAATGTGGTTTTTAATTTCTGACTTTGATGGCAAAAGGCTTGGGTTACAATTTCTAAATACAAATCAGACATGCAACAAATAAATACGACAGAAAGTGTGTATCATTTTCTAGCCTTAGCCAATCAGAGACTATTAATAAATTGTTCACCTCACTTCACTGTATAGAAGTCAGTATTTAAAACCTAAATTGTGACACTTCAGATACCATTTTGAATTATTGATTATAAAGCTAGAAACAGCTTGAATGCCAAATTTTCTTACAACAAAATTTAAAAGTTATTTTATATATTAAAATAGTTTTTACTTAATCTAAACCATTCAATGTCTTACCTCGGGCAAATCGTGCTCAGGATATTTGTCAGGATCAATGGCGAATTTAATCGGTTCTATTTCGTGATCTTGTTTTGGAATAAATAAGTTCTCAGCAGTATATAATGTCTGGATTCCGGGACAAAAAAACGTTTCATGTTCTTCAAGTAAAGGGATCTCGAGATACTGACTTAATTTTACACATGGATTAGTGTAAATATTTATATTAGAGACATTCCCCTTTGCAGATGCAACGTTACAAAATTTTGAGACAAAATTTAGGCATATATTTAGCGCTCGCCTTTTCATTATGCTAAAACGTAATCTGCTGAACTATTTGATCTTCTTTTACTTTGTTTATTGTAGTTGGCGCTTTCTGGTTTGTAGCTATTGCGATCTCGTTGCCAACTATTAAAAAAATATACTAAGTTTTTAAAAATTGTAGTTTGGTTTGGTTTAGATCTGGTGATTAAGATTACGTAACGCATTCGATTGAAGAGTTTCCAGTTCGAGTAAAAGTTAAACCAAGTTGAACCTTGGTTAAACTAACTGAAGACTTACCTTGTGTGTACTTAAAACCTATTGTGGCTTAAATGTCATGAAGATGTCTTAGTGAAGAAGTTTGAAAAGTGGGGTGTCCAGCTTAGGTATTTCTTGGTGCCGCGATGGCTCGTTAGATGGGAAAGTGGTAGTGTTGAATGTCTTAATAAGTTTTATGTAGTTTTTTAAAATATAATATTAAAAAAGTTAAGTGAACTTGCGCTAAATCTTATAAAACGTACAATTTTTTTTTATGTAGTACCATTACAAAAGGGGAAGCAAACATTTAAATCTGCAGGCATTTACTCATGTTAGTATCTGCAACTGTGCATGAACTGATACTTGAATAATTTTGGAGGGAAATGCGTCGTCATTAAAATTATCAGATTAGAGTGAACTAACACTGTAAAAAATAGGTACTCGAATAAGTAAAATGTACTCATTTTTGAGTACATTCGATGCTTACTATGACGAATACATAAGTTTCAATTTTGAAAAAGACATGTACTCAACAATTAGTACAATGAGTAAAAATTGTAAATGCTGGCCTACATAGTCTGCTTTTATAACCACTTTCAATAAATATCAAGAAATATAACCAAGACTTACTGGGAATCGAACCCAGATCCCCAGGCACCGCAGTCATGTTTCCAGTGCCTTATTTATTAAACTACCAGGGTGGCATGAAGAAATTTTAAACAGAATAAATGTTAAAAATGTGTGCTAAAAGAATGGGAAGTAAGATAATTGAATAGTAATAACTCAGTTTCCATTAAAGCAATCAACATCAAATAATGTGGAAAACCATCTTCTGTACAACTATTTTAAGTTTGTCTGGTCGTTTTGTTAAGATGACTTAACCATGGTCAGATTAGTAATATTAAATCACGCTGCTCAATTTTTAGAAAGTACGGTTACTTAAATTTGAGCACGTCATCGCTCATTCACGATGCAATTATACTCATAGAAAAATAAATAGGTTCAGGTACTCATTTTTAAATATATTTTTTTTTGCTGTGAACACATCCCCTTAAAATTGTATTTTTAAATTAATAGAATAACACTTGAATTATCCGTATTAAAAACATTTTTATTATCTAATACAAAAAGTTTTATTGTATTGCCATGGGTAAATTTTTAATCCTAGTCGTCAAATCGTCATCTATTTTATATAAGGTTTGGTGTTGACTTTAGACCCCAACTGTAGCATAGGCATTCAATACTATTATTATAAATTTTTTTGAAAAAATATTAATAAAAAAACAAACAAATGAAATAAATTAAGCCCTTCTCAAATTTATAAAAGAAAAATAATATTTAAGATTTGACATATTTAAAAAAAAATACTCACACACCAGTTCAAAAATGTAGACATACAATTAACTCTATTTTTCGAAAATTTCAAAATTACTCTTTAATCTGTCAACAAAAAAAGTGCCATTTACAGATAATTTACAGTTTATTTTTAGTCGTATTTTTTTTGTTGCAAATTTCCGTTACAAAAAAAGGGGATTTTATTTAAATTCTTGAAATTGTATTATCTATTGAATCCTAATTGTCTGATCCGTATGTCCCTATCTCTTCTATCCTGTTAATCCTCCGTATGTTATATCCTGCCCTGTCTAGTTCACATGGCGATCATACGGGCCGGGCCAAACTTGATATAATATGCGACGCTGACCAAGAAGATGGTACTAGTTTACCATGAATTTTTTTTATGGAAAAAAATACGAGGTTTTCAAAACATACGGATTATCTTTTTTGGAAAATCAATCAAAATCGACGTAAAAAAATAATTTACAATTAGGAACGTGTTACAAAATTTTCCCTGGAAGTACTTAAGCCATTAGGCCACCAATTCGAATAAAGAAAATATTCTCCAAGTCATATTTAACGAAAATGGAATTATTTTGTTATCACTAACAACGGAGTTTTCATTTAAAAAATTGCGCAAAAAATTCACAGCAATAGAAATTGAAACTTTTTCGAAGAGTGGTACTTTTATATATTATTAAGTATTAACTTTTATTATGGAAACAACAAATGAAATCCCCCAGAAGAATGTTCATTAATAACATTCTGTTCTTCATACAACTAAAGACTCCAGCTGAGACATCCCATCGTCTTCCATCCGCTATTCATCATTTTAACTGTCCATCATAGATGGTTGGTTGAGTCTCGGCGATTAATTCAACCCCGGAGTAAGCGGATTTTAATGCTGAGACAATAATTCACTTCCTCTACTGTTTGTGTCTCTGATTGTCATCCTTATGTGTGTGTCTCAAGACATAAGGAGTGCTGGCAGGTTTGGCGTAAAATCGGGCATTTGGCGATATTAAATGAAAGCCCGATTTCAAAATGTATCTTCCTGCTTCTTACCTGTATGGTGTTGCACAAAATATACTAAGGTACGTTAATATTATAGGAGGATTGTAATTTTGTGGTTTTCGTTGGGCTTTAACTGATTTAGAAATATTATATTGACATGAAATTTGTCCTTTTTACTTAAGCCTTATGAGTGAGAATAAAATATTTATTCAAAACAATGAGTTATATTTATATCTTTCATGAGTGGGGGTAGACGAGAATTAGCGAGTAGTTAATAGAGCCCTCTAAATAAATAAATTTAATAATTATATAAAAAAAACCTGATAATTAAAAAAGAATTAATTTTGAAAGTATTTTAAATTCTTGGCAATGTCATATAACAACGTCGATGATATTTTTTTTAAATGTAAATTTCAAAAGTGCCACTATAGAAGCGTTAAAAAATTATTAAAAAACTAAAATTGAATTTTAAAATGTTAGTTTTTCAGGTGCAAATATTGATGTTGAATAAATTTACTGAAGGTTGGGGGGTGAATATTACTGGGGGTTGAATAGATCTACAGGGTGGGGTGCGGGGGGTGGGGTGAGGGGGGACCGGTAGGACTTATCTTAACGGCGCAAAAAAATAAATAAAGTTTAAAATTTCCAACTGTTAAGTTTTTTATGTACAAAGTGTACTTACGGAAGGTCTTGGGCTTGTACCTTCTATCGTTATTCTCTTAGATGGATCCGTTCTGTGACAATTACCACGACTGATATAAATATGTTCTCGTTTGATAGAAAATTAGGCTTATAGAGAGATAAAAAGAATAATAAAATAAAAAAAACTTTTTATGTAACGAAGTTCTCTAATACATATTCTCTATTCTATTCATGTGATATGTAGCCGCATCAAATATTTGAAGTTGATAAAAAAATCCGAATGTGTGTGGAGGTTAGAAAGGGGCCCACTACTAAGCTCGCACCTTCGAGCATGGATCCTTTGTAGTAGAGGAGTCATGATGTCACACTTGCTAACATCAAAGTGAAGCTAACATGTATGGCCCAAGACACGTGACTAACTACGTTATTCCATTCATAAATTTTCACAGTTACACATTTCCCAATTCACAAGCCAATCGCGAGTATTTTTTCATTCATAATTTTAAAGAGATGGCACGTGGTATGGGCCTTCCGCTCTGAGATGTGGGCTTCACGATTTTGACGTCATATTCTCTCTACTACAGTCCATTCATGCTTGAAAGTTCGCACCGAGAAAAGCGTCTGCCGGCGTGGGTCGGGTCCATTTTAAAATTATTTGTTTCATTACAATATATTACCTTTTAATTATTATTTATAGAAAAATAAACTCTTTATAAGAAGGTAAAACCGTAGGCAAAAGCCATTTATCTTTATTGTAAACATTCTATTTTTTGGTTTTGTTTGTGTGTGGAACTTTGGCTATTACAAATGTTTCCTATCGGCGCCAACCCTGGACTTATCACTCAACACTTCGTTTTGTTCTTTGGCGATACTTGACAAACAGGTCCTGGTGACAATTCTTGCAATGCATCCATTTAATGGAATTAGTTTTCGGGATTTTTGAAGCGAGATTAATGGAGCCCTCGCAATGGTCAATGGGACATCATTTGGAGCGATACCAAAAAGGAACTGGAACGTTGACGACATCTAGTTATTTTTTGTGAATGGAATCATATTTATGGGCCTAAATCAGTTACATTGTTGGACGGAGGAGTAGTGACAAATTATTGGTGTTTTATTTTATCAATTGATTCATTTATACATTGGAACCTTGATGTTATCATAGCTGAAATAGAAGTAACACATTTGTGAGATGAAGTGCATTACATAAGTGAATAGGTTATTTATGGAAGTGTTACTAAGTTTTTATTTTATTTGTTTATTTTTGTTTGAATGAAAATTGTTGTGTTCCCTAGTTATTGCATTACTGTAGCAGATATAGCATTAAGGGCATTTGCTCCCTCCGAGATTTTCTAACTTACATTGCTTAAAACGAACATTTCTTCGTTTTCAAAGAAATCATAAGAAAAAAAAATCATATAATTCAATTTACCTATTTTGATTATAAGGAACTTGCATGTTATGCCTGGAACTTTTGGAAATACAAATTCCCAATTTAATGCCACCGACAGCTGATAGAGACATTACTTGAGGTGTCACCCCATTTCAAAAACTTGCACATCAGAACCATCGTGATGACAAATAACGATGACAGATTAAGTGTGCACCAATCCCTTCTACACAGTAATTAGTGGAAATATATACGTATATATTTTTTTCACCTACTAGGGGCTCTGCCCCCTGTTCCGCTGACGCTCCGCCAACCCCCGGAGGATTGCTACGCAAACCAATGCTGGCTTCATGCACTGTATGCAATGACAATGTGTCCTAACAACTATACTTTTTTAGCTAAATCATTACTGAAAATTCTTTATAAAATTTAATCTGAAAATCATTGTTTAGATAGAATTTTTAAGATAGAATTTCAATCTTGATACCATCCAAGAAAGGAGGATTTTGTAAACATGATTATATTTTTTTTAATGGGAAAAAAGAATATTTTTTAACTGCTCAGAGCAGTTTTAATTTTTCGGTTTTAAAAAAACTTACAAAATTGTCGACTATTTTAGACATTTGGTCAATTGTTTAAAAATTTATAACTACAAAACTAAATCAAATTTTCAAAAACGCTTTGGATCATTTGTAGACGATAGTTTAATCTATATCCTAATTTTTTTATTAATTTTGTTGTTGAAAATTGGAAGACAAATATTAAAAAATATATGATTTTCAATTTTTTTAAAATGAAATTAGGAGTTTAACATTAAATAGCGTCTAAAATACTAATCGCATGGAGAAAAAAAATATATTCACCTTATTCCTCAAACATTTTTTAAAAAAAAAGGCAAAATTTCATAGTTTTCGGACATTTACTTTTTGAGATGCGAGCGGAACAATGAGAAAAAAAAGGCGCAAATTAAACTTTGCTCGAAATTTTCGAATAAACTTTCCTTCTTCACTCATTTTAATATTTATCTTAACTAACTATATCTAATTTAATTGTAAAGATAGAAATATAATTATTATGACAGTGGAAGAATGAAGTTTTAACGAACCTTAATATATTTTTTTGATCAGAAAATATGTAATTTTAAATTACTTATAGCAGTTTAAAAATGACGTTGTAAAAATGAGGGGGAAAATTTTTCAAATAAGTGGAGCATGTTTAGATGTTTAAAAATTTTATAAATCTAAAACTAATCCGAATTTTAAAAAAATGCTGACTTGGATTTCCAGTTCAAACCTATTCTTACATTTCCTAAAAAAATTGGATCTTTCCTCTTTAAAGTGTGTCAGAAACTAGACGGAAAAAAATACTTGTAAGCGAAATTTTTGTAACGACGACTTTAATATTAAATAACTTCTAAACTAATAATCATATTGAGACAAAAATATATTCATCTTGTTTATCAAATATTTCTTAGCAAATTCTGTTAATTTCGTAATTTCAGAATTTCTACTTTTTGAGATACAATCTGAATAACAGCGAAAGGATTGAAAATTCTCCCTAGGGCTAACTTTTTTTTTAAATAGAAAGAAAACATATTTTGTTCTGAATAGCTCGTTTTTGTATAAATATCTTCAAAAACCAGAATGAAGTACTGGTAAATAAGTGTTTTTAATTTTTTTTTGTACTACTACTTACATCTTAATTATAAGACTATATTACAAATAATTAAGTAGGTCTGCATTAGTTAATTAACGATTGGTTTTGTTAGTTAAAAATGTATTAGGCTTGCAAGAATTTTTTTTTAATCTAAACTTTTTTAAGAAGAATATTTACCAATAATTGTCCGTGATCCAATCCACCCCTGTCGTATGGGTGATCCATTTGACAATAAAAGGGTCGAAATTAGCGTGTTAATTATTTGAAGTGGTTAAAGAAATATTGTTGTCAGTCACTTTTGACTTACTCCACTATTACTTCACCGCATACAGTAAATCACCAAAATGTGTCCGGATGTCAGTACTAGAAAGACTTAGTAACTATAAAACGCATCCCTTCCAAATTTACGGAATAGTTTGTTTGAAAAATTAGAATTTTAACGTGACCATTTTCAAGTCACTACGATGTTTCGTTCGAAAGTTATAAACTTTATAAGTAATATCAGTTGTAATAACAATAATATCAATTGCAATCAACGGATACAAGTTAAAATCTAATACATAATACTGTAAATCAATTCGAATGCAGCTCGGAAGGAATACTCTGTAGCTACAAAACCTAGGTTTTGAAATTTGCAGAGTATACTTTGTATGACAAATTAGCAATTTAACGGGATTATTTTATAATTCGGAACGATTTTCCATTCGTATTTGATAACTATTTTAATTTATCTTATTCACTTAACACCAATGAAAATATCGTTTGAAAATTAAAGGATTTTTTTTTAGTTTATAGACATTATGCAGATGACGTTATCGGTTTTGTTTGATTATGGTTGGTTGGTTAAATAAACGTCGTCGCACTAGAGGTGCACAGTTTGCTATTGCCGAAGATTCGGGGTTTATCTCGAAGGAAAGATTCAGGAACACTGCCTCAATGTCGAATATTTAAAATGTTGTTATATTTTATTCTAAATGCACACATTCTCTATCGAACAAAAACAATTTAATTGAAGATAATGGTCAATAAACTGGTTTATTGAATTTTCCATATAACTGAATGCTAGGTAAGGATTATAAAAAACGCGTATATTTTACTAAAATAATGTCTATATTCCCAATCAAAACTGAATGATCAAAATCTTAAAATTAGAACACTAGTTATTGGTGAATACATACCCTTTTTACACTGAGTTGGCGTATAAAGTCAGTTAAAAATAAAATATTCGATTCAGATTAATTAACTTTGACCACCAATATAAATCTTTTGAAAGGCATAAAAACCCCAATACATTTTCAACGTTTTTATGTGGTTAGTCAAAAACACGCCATCGCCATGTCAGAAATAATTCAAGGTCATTCCCTCACCCTCAGTAATCCACACTGCGTTAAGTTAATTACCATCAATTAAGGCAATGAGGGTAATTGCAATCACCATAAACTAATTAATCTCACTATTGGTATGCGAATAACTCTTATTTAGTGCTCTTTTTTGCTTGGTAGTTTGCATTTCCCCTTTTCAGTAATTAATGAGTATTCTCTTTTCATTCATGTTTATTTTTTGGTTTTTGGTTGTGGTATTTTTAGAAATGCCTTAAGTCTTTTTTTCCCCGCTCTATTCAACATTCAAAGACTGGCGCAAAAATATATCGAAAACTTCATAAAAGGTATATTAATTGCTATATTTTCCTCTATAGCCCGATTCCCAACTTTTTTTAGTTATTCAGAAATTGGTTCTTGACCCATTAAATACTAACCATACTGTGAATAAATGGAAATAGTTTTAACGTTGTTTTGATCCCTCTCCTTACACATTATAATGCGGTCTCCTACCGGATATTCTATATTCCTTTTCAAAAAAATCTTTTTGGATGGATCTAAAATAAATTCTTTTTCGTATAACTTGTCGATACTAAATGAAGATTCTTAATGAAAAAGCATCCTTTGCTTTTGTGTTTTTCTGAACTCATCAATTTTTTTTATATGGAGGAGAAAATTATGAGTTCAGAATTTTTGGATGGGTTTCTTTAAAAACTCTATACAGGTTGTGGCCCAAAACGTAGAAATTTTCTTTTAAAAATTTCCTTTTCATTTCTGATGTTGTAGGTAATTTGAGGCATGTGATATTAATGATAATTCTTCAATGTAAAAAAAAAGGTATTTAAAATGAGTACCTGAACCTACTCGATTTTCTTTGAGTACAATACATCGTAAATGAGCGATGACGTACTCAAATTTAAGTAATCGTACATACTCAAAAATGAGCAATGTGATGTAACATTGTTAATCTCAGCTTCTGTTCAAGTAATCTTAACAAAGCAACCTGATAAACTTAAAGAAGTTGTTTAGAATATAGTTTTCCACATTTTTATGTCGATTGCCTAAATGGAAACTGAGTTATTTTAACTCAATTATCTTACTTTCCATTCTTTTGGCACATCTTTTTAAAATTTCTTCTGTTTATAACTTCTTCACGTCGTCCTGGTAATTTAATGGACTGCGGTGCCTGAGGAACTGGGTTCGATTCCCACGTATGTAATTGTCGATATTTATCGAAAATGATTTATGAAGGCAGCCTATGTAGGTAAGCACCTGCTATTTTCATTAATTTTTATCAATTGAACTCATTTTTGAGTACATGTGTGTTTCAAAATTAAAACTTGAGTATTCAGAGCCATGATAAGCATCGAATATACTCAAAAATGAGTACATATTATTTTTGAGTAGCTATTTTTAACAGTGTAGTTTTAGAGAGCATCGACCTTTAGTTGAAAAGAAAGTTGTTGCGTAATAACGAAACGAAATCTCGAAAAAGACTTCTTTGCGTGTGAAGAAAAATAAGAAATTTATCTTGCACATCAGATTTTGTTTATTGCAGACATTCTATTTCAACCGATTCTTCTAACCAATCTTCTATGCTTTTCTAAATGGTTCAACTCCTTATGCATTGTAAATCAAATTGGACTTTAAAAAGTTTTTATCTGTTGAGAGTAAAAAAAAATGCATTAAATGGATGAGCAATTCCTTTGTAAGAGAATTCAGTATTTCGTAGTTTCTGATCGCCCATTCGCTTGGTTGTATCTCATTCTGCATAAAAATGCATTTTCTAGAAGAGTCGCCGATTTGTTACGATGCGAGTTTAAGTTTTATTTTTTGTACTCGGGAAAGAATATTCTGAGTTAAGTGCAGTTGAATGTAGATGTCGTCCAGTTGGAATTTTTAGAAGTTATTTTTTAAATAATTTCCATCATAAATCATCCGTCATAATTTTTTTTTTTGAGAGATGATTACTATTTAATTTATTATGCGGTTATAATAATTTTTAATAATGAATATAATTTATCTATATATAAATTAATATTATTTGAAGTTATGAATGGGGTCCATTATGGGTTTCAAATAAAATAGCACGATTGAAATTCTTACATTCGACGTGTTAGAACATCAAAAATCGTTTGAAGAAAAGTTTTAAAATTCTATGCACTATATTTAATTTTTTCCCATTAGAATTAGGAATCTGAAAATTGAGATCAATAATTTATATTCTCAATTTAGAAATCTCTTATCATATTAATAATATAAATAATAATAAAAAAATGTGCCATGTGATAATTATAAATTTTCAAATATTGTAACAATGTAATATTGTGTAATATAATCGCAAAATTTAAACAGTTTTCTTTTTATTAACATTCTAAGCGTTCAGGATGTCTTTAGTCGTACGTGTTTCTTCAGTTTTTCCAGCAATGCACATACATTTTAAATTTATAAAAATAGTTAATATTAAAATATTTTTAAAATTTGTCGAGTTAGGGATATTTTAAAATCTATGCGCATTAAAATAATTAAAATAATTAAAAAAAAACTTATGTTTGAAATATAAAATATAATCTCTTGCAGTGCGCTAACAAATTTACCATTTCGATGTTTTCTCGCCACTCACTAACTACTATTTTGAATTGAAGATTTATTTAATTGATTATTTTGAATTGATTATATTTTGAAAATAGTTGATACAATAAACCTTGCATAATCAAAATAATGATTTCCTTTTCTGTAAGTTATTTAGTTTAATAAAAAGGAAATTTATTATCAAAATATCGCCTATAAATAATTACATTTCATACCGATTTTAATTGTTTTAGTCAAATAAAATTTAATAATTTTAAAGAAAAATTTAACGAGTATGTCAAAGCTTGAAATACTTATTACATTAAATAATGCTATTGGAACCATTCCAAAATCGTAGCGTTGACCTAGAAATTCACTCTACAGAGTTCTACAAAAATATCAAATTGTTAGTTTCCCATTCATTCAGACAGATGAATAAAAATACTAATTTAGGAGTTACAGAATGTATGTCCATTCGTAAATCTTAGATGTTTCGGTGTCGTATAGTAAAAAAAAAGTTTACAGAAATGTTTCCGCCGCATAGTAGTTAATGTTCTTTTCCAAGTGATGGGTCACTGTATAAATCATCTCGCATTTTTTTCCTTGTAAAAATTCATAAAATACATTCAATTTTTACAAAGTGTTTGAATAAATGATAAACGAGGTAGTTCCAATTTTTTCTAGTGATATCTAAATATATGTTTGCGAGTTCTACTTGTTTATATGTTGGATATGACCACTGATCTCTAACTGTAACTTCTGGATAGGGCAAGGCAGTTTGTTGACTTGAAGCCAATTGAAGGTTAAAAAAGTGCACTCCATTTCCATTTTATTTATATATTGTTCATGATAAAATATTCCGAATTGTAGTGCTTTTGGCTATATTTTTAAAATTTTCCATTGGAACCCATTTTGAATGCATATTCTTTGAAATCCATTACAACCGATAATAAGTGGATAAGAAGCAATAAGAAAAACTATATTTTTGGCGATTTTTGCCCCGCACTTTTTTCAGATGTTATCCCCGCACTTTTTAAAAAGTAATTATAAGTCAATTATTTTACTGCATTGCCAAAACAAGGACGAATTTCGCACCTACAACTACAGATGAGGTTAGGTCGTCATTTGAAGTCTACAGTCTCTGTAACGGTAGTGTTTAAATGCTGCCTGAACGCAAAACTTTTTCTTAGTCTATTTTAAAAATGTTTTGTGTACATGTACATATATTTATTAAATTTTCACCTATCCTATTTACTATATTGAAGTAAATGAACAGTTCATCAGTTGCTCTTTCTCAAAATTAATATATACGTTGTTTTTGTTATAAAATTGTTATATTTTTCTGTAAAAGGAAATAAAACATAATTAGTATATTTCACATTAATTACGTCAAAATTATGAAATCGTATTTTTAACGTGAAATATTGCTTCAAGGTCTCCTGAGTCCAATTTAAAAAAAATCGAACCCCTCATTTTTTAAAAAAAAAAAGACAACAGAACACAACGTAGAACTTCAAAACACACACACTGTATCATATTTTTCCTACCAGGATATTTAGGAAAAAAGTCTACAAGTTCAATTGCTAATGATACAGAGAACATTTTTTTCGAAAAAAAAATTCTACTAGTGAAAATCCTCCCCCCCCCCCCCCTCGCCCTGGTCTTGCCCCCTCACTTTCAGCACCCAATTGCCGCAACTGAGTATAATTGCATCGCAAATGAGCGAGGACGTACTCAAATTTAAGTAATCGTACTTTCTCAAAAAAGATCAGCGTGATTTAATATTGCTAATTTCAGCTTCTATTCAAGCCATCTTAACAAAACGACCTGACAAACTTAAAATAGTTGTTAAGAAGATGGTTTTCCGCATTTTTTTTATGTCGATTGCTAAAATAGAAACGGAGTTATTACAACTCAATTATATTACTTTCCTTCTTTTGGTACACCTTTTTAACATTTCTTCTGTTTATAACTTCTTCATGTTTCCCTGGTAATACAACGGATAATTCATTGGGCTGCGATCCCTGAGGAACTGGGTTCGATTCCCTGTAAGTCTTGGTTGTAATTGTTGATATTTATTGAAAGTGATTTATGAAGACAGCCCACGTAGTCAAGCAACTGTTCTTTTTATTCTTTTTTACTCATTTTTCTCATTTTTGAGTACACGTCTTCTTCAAAAATGAAACTTATATATTCGGAGTTATGATAAGCATCGAATGTACTCAAAAATGAGTAGATTTGACTTATTTTTGAGTACCTATTTTTAACAGTGCATGTTTCTAATGAACCCCAGCGGCGTTGCCCGAGGATAAGCTTCATCCATTACTTTAAGCATTAAAGATTACGTCGCTAAAGGCTCTAATTTTTACTTAACAGACTATTACGAAAAATGTAAGTAACTACAGTGCTTTATTAGGAATTCTTTTTCTCAAAGGAAAAGGACATTAAGCGTAGGTTATATCCGATCTTAAGCGATTTATATTATTTCTTCAACGCCCCAAAATGCTACCCATACTAAAAGAAATACTTCATAATAAGTTTGATGAGCTTTGGTGATATCAAGCCTGACGAAAATGAAGTTCATTGAATCTTTCGCGCATTATATTTGATTATGATGCGTTCAATTGGCTATAATGGCTTTGTGATACTTTTCCAAATGGCAGTTGACGTGTCACATCCTATGAAGGAATTAAAGAATTGTTAGTTAATTTTTAATTTTTTTTTTAATGTATATGCTTTAAACGGTTCCCCAGCAACGATAGGCCAAACAGTTAGTAATAAATAAAGTATAAGTAAAGCTAGTGCGAAAAGTTAAGTTCGATCTGTATCTAAATAATTTTTTACAGCATTATGGCCAAGCACGTAGGTATAGATGTTTCATGGGTGGTTGTAACTGAGCAACGGATTTCTTTAGGTAGGTTATCCCCCCCACCCCATTTTTTTTATGATTTTTTTTATTTAAGTAAGATACGTTGGCATATAAATATCGAAACAGCAACAGTTATCATTTATTGTTCATTAAATCGTTACCAATATCAATCATTACCAACTTTAAAATTAGTTACTATCTCTCCCTAATTTTGAAATTTAGAGAACAAATTTAAATTTTAAGATTCCTTTGTTTAGAATAATATATTATTTTGGTTACAACTTGTTTATATTTGCCTTTGTCACCGAAATTCAAATGTTATATGGGTATATTATGAAACATGATGACATAATGTTATGCTTAGTTTGAGATCTAAATGCCCTCAAATAATGTTTTTAAAGCCTTTTAAAAATGCAAGATTTTCTCACATGCAACTCAGCAAGAAATATTACACTAGAAATTGAAATGTTTATAGATTTTTTAAGTATTTTTTATGATTTTTACAGTAATTCGATTTGTAATTTTTTTTCTTGACTTTCAATGGGAGGGGTTTGAACCCCCTTACCTACGTGCCTGATTATAGCAACTGGTAATAATTTGGTATATGTTACTGAAGTGTATGTAAGATGACAGCAAAAGTGGCATCAACCAACAGTGGTTAATATTTTTAATAATTGCAAAATATCACACAATTATTTTCATTAAATATGTTACAAAATTATTCACTTATACAAATAAAAGCTAATTACCGCAAGTCTACAAAATGTTCATGTATTTGAAACTTTGTATAAAGATAGGTAGCGGCACTGAATCGATCATTTATTGAGTTGGCGGGTCGCAATCTTCCATGGATTGAAAGAGGTGACAGGAAGATAATGAGAAGAGAGATTCACTTGTCCAAAGAGGTACTTTCTTAGGAGAGCAATCGAATTGCTGAGGAATTGGTCTCTTTGGGGTGCAGATTTCGACTCGGAATGCTCTCTATATGTCCTTTGATCGCATAGATGACTTCTATGACTTTTACTTCGATGTCTTTTGTCCATGTCTTCAATGACAATGAGGGAAAGGAAAGAAGATACCCAAGATAGATGTATAAAGTTTGTTACAAAATAGCGGTAAAGAGCACTTTTTTTCTGAAACGTTGGAGAGAAAATGTTAAATGTAAATATTCTTAACATTAGGTATGAAATCAGAAATTAGCTGTGAATATTTATTTATTTTCACAAAACAAAAGTTTAAAAATGATGAACGGTTTTCTAAACAAAATGGTAAATTAGAAAAAAAATCGTTAACATCTATTATTATTTTAGAGCCCCAGTTGCTCAGTGGATAAGGCGTTCAGCTACTAATCAGAGGATTGGTGGTTCGAATCCGTGCGATGGACTTGACAAAGAAAAGTAAAAAAGCAGTGATCTTGCGATCGGAGGGTTGCCAGCTTCGCTACAAAAATTCTAGAAAGTCGTCCAGAACATCCAACAAATTATACTGGCGTGTATAGGGACTGGTGCACGATAAATCTGTTCGGGGTCCAATGTCCTGACGCCTATTGAGGTTGCGTCGGGTGCCAGCTCAGGTGTTGTCCTCGACATCTGACCATAGTTCAAAAATACGAGGCATCGTTCCCGGGTCTTTCCTTCGAGATAGTCCCCGAACCGTCGCCAATAGCCCACAGTGCAGCTCTAGTGCGACGTTAATTAAAAACAAACCAAACAAACCAACTATTATTATTTTAAATTTTCAGTAGCTAAGGGTATGAGTTTTTTTAACAGTTCATATTCAGTGAGTAGTCCAAATATAATAACCACACATTTCTGATTTCATACCTAATGTTAAGAATATTTACATTTAATATTTTTAATTATTTCCAAGCAAAGGAGAGGAGGAGAAGTCCTAAAATTGGCAGAATATGAAGTATTTCCGACCGATTCTGCACAGCAATCTGTATCCCGAGATACATTGCGTCAATAAGTTCCATTGTGCGCACCGATCGGTTTTTAAGTTCTGCGCATAACGAAACTGTTGGCAGTATCCCAAAATGCATTGCATTGATGGCTTCTTTTGTGCGCTACTGCGCATGTACTAGGGATTATCTTAAACCACATGAGTAACCACAGGGACCACATGAGTAAAAAACTCGATTTGACGGACCTTGAACGTGGGATGATTGTGCGTGCTCGGAGTCATGGTGTAAAAGCATCAACAAAACTGCTGCATTTTTTTAAATGTGCAAGACCAGCGGAAATGAAAGTATTTAAAACTTAGTCTGTAAATTAAAAAAAAAAAATATATATATCAACGTGCCTCCTGTTGTCGTCAGCGGCTACTGCATGCTGACGCGGAAAAAAATAGTGTCCAGGCTTGTAAGGGACAACGAAAGGGCAACGGTGAAGTAAATTACAGCAGATTTTAATCGAGGATTCTCTCAAAGGATCTCTAGAAACACTATTTGCCGTACACCAGCATATGGGTTATGAAAGCGTTTGCGATATGAACATGATCGTAATATTTTGGCCACTCAGTTTAGCATGATATAGTAGCGATTCCCAATTAGCATTAGGCCACCGACCCCTAGCTAAAACTAAACAACAGGGTAACTTTTTCATATATTATGTAAGAATCCCAAGAATAAATGCAATACACATATTTTTATATGGTCCAAGCTCACAGTATCGCCAAAAAAAAGAAGATTTTTTGTGTTTAATAAACAGTAATTTGATTATGGTTTTTGCCAAAGACACATGGAATTGCAATAGAAGTTTTGAACGAATATAAATTAAAGTTTTAAATTTACTTTGTAACGTAAAAAGCTCTGGAACATTGTTACAAGCCATGAAAGTTATATTTTAAAATTAAATTATACTTAGAAAGACTTCAGAGGTGAAAGTCTACGTCAATATACGCCTTGCTTGAGAAAATTTAGAAATTATTACCTTCATTTAGAGAAAATTTAATTTATTCGTATACTATATAGTTTTCTTAAACCTTGCGAAGAACCGGGTTTTCTTAAACCTTGCGAAGAACCGGGTTTTCTTAAACCTTGCGAAGAACCGGGTTTTCTTACTAGTTTTCTATATATTTTGCATATATACTTTTTTATAATAACGAAATTATTTGGGAGCATATATGTATTTTATGATCGAAAGTCTTTTTCCAATTGCGATAACGTTTCTAGAAAGTTTTACTTATTTACACATCTTGATTTGAGTGCTTGCTAACTTATGAGTTTGTTGAGTCCCCAACATTTAATTTTGCTTTCGTGTTGTATTAAGTTTCTTTAAAAGATAAGTTAGGAAAAATACTTTACTCTGAAGTAATATTTGTTTAAATCGCTGTGAATGTATCATTTGTGCCATTTTGATCCTTATTGATAATTTATTTAAAATGTTTGTTAGATTGATTATAGAGAATATAAAAAAAAAATTGCAATTAATTGTTCTAATATCCTAATCGTCTGGCTCGTAAGTCTCTGTTTTATCCCGCTAATCCTTCGTCTGTTCTGTCCTGCTCGTACTATCTTCTGGAGACGAAACGGACCGTATCGTATGCGACGCCGATAAAAGGGTTTAAATGTCATTTTTTGTTCAGTACAAAGGAACATTCAAACACAAAATTTGAGTCTAAACGAAAAAAAATCGAACAGTTTAAGTAGAAGGTCGCCATGATCACAAAATTTTCTGAAACGTGGATTTCGATTGAGGGTTTAGTTAGTTACCGTCGCAGAATTTTGACTGAAGGCTAGAGGCCCATTGGACCTATATAAAACCCTTATATATATATATAAAAAAGAGTGTATAAATGTATATTTGCTATTCAAATCCCTTGTTTTGTATATAGAAGCTGCGTGAAGTAGCACATTAGAATTTTATACTTTTTCCAGTTATTTTATGCAGTAATTAAACAAAAATTATACAAACAGACATTGTATTTGTTTAACTTTAAATGTAAAATATGGATTTATTATAATCAATAGAAAGGTTAAAATAAAGTGGAAGCAGTTTAGTTTTTTGAGATTTTTGTTAAAGACTATGTCTTGTGTGAGTTTAACCAACAAACAAATTAGGTCATATGTGTGTCCTGTTGTGTAATTTACTCCAAATAATATAATAATAAATTAAAAAATATTATTGACAATAGAAATAGACATTAGGAAAATAAAACATTTATTTATACAATATACAAAAGTAGATTTTTTTTCAAACATTTCAAACAAGCATTAAATAAAATTATATCCAGAATTAAATACAGCAAGTGGTGAATTCCCATAGGAGCTTGCAATAAATTTATATGTATATTTTGACATTAGCGCAATTCATAATAGAATATGGCACTGGAAAAATATTTTTAAATAGCAATACACGTATATCTTTAGGGGCTAGAGACCCATTGGACCTATATAATACCCTTTTATATATATAAAAAAGAGTGTATAAATGTATATTTGCTATTCAAATCCCTTGTTTTGTATATAGAAGCACGATTGCATATATATTTCACCGGGTTCCAAAAAACTCTGAAATTCCAGACATCTAAAGGCAAAACTCTTAGAGTTCTTATGATGCCACACAACTCTCTTTTTAACCGACTGAAAAGCGCGCCAACCGAAACTTTAAAATAAGACAGCCAAAAACTTTAAATTAAAACTTTCAAAGCGCGCCAAAAGGAGAGAGATTATCAATACGACTGCTATGTATTTTTATAAAAATAATTTATAGATAAGAAAAATGTTTTAAAAATATAATATTTGTAAACAATATTACTATACTTTAAAACAAACAATATTATACATTGATCACATTTTATTGGGAAAAAATTTAGTAATATATTTAAGAATATTGGGAATTTATGAAATGGCTTATTTGATAACAAGGAAATTTATCGGTATTAGTCCCTCGCTAAATTGACGCTAAAATTATTTAGCCCCAAGTATCTTAATTTTAATGAATATCTATAATAAAAACAACAAATAGTTTTTTAGCGCTTCTTTTTATAGGATTTTTTTATATTGTTAAATAATATTATTTTTTCAAGCACACCATCCATTATTCTCTTTTTTAACACATGTTATACACTTTATTAAACTTATTAAACCCTGGAGGACTCACATTTCCGACTTTCAAAAAGCTCTTGAGGCATACACAGATTTGGCTTTTAAGAGCCAACCCCCAAAAGCGGCCGGCACCTGCCACACTTATCAATTGAGGTTATTCAGACAAAAGACTTTGACGCGACTTTTTTATGAGAAAATTCTTCTGATTTATTTCATTTTCCATCTAAAATCGCGGAAGCAAGCAGTAAAAAACGCTCGTGTGAACCGGATTTAAGGTGGGGAACATATACTTGGTTTTTTCATACGTATAGACGCCGCGTCTGACGTCTGTCTAGGATTCCGACCCTGGATTGGCTGAATCCAGTGTATCGGAGGGAAACCAACCAATACAGTGTAACAAAAAACGAGAGGATATATTCCCCCACCTTAAAGTACGTGTTCACACAGGACTTATGATATGGCATGATTTCATGACTTTGGGAAAGTGAGTAAAGAAATGTTTGACGGGACAAAGGAAAAATAACTTTACACATTTTTCCTAGCCCATTGCAATAAAGTCGCGTCAAAACGTCCATTTACTTAAGACCTCATGACAGCTGTCACACGTGAGAATACGAGCCACTGCAAAGAACATGTGAACGCGCCGACTTGATATAATGTAAACTAAGGACCTTTTATCTGAATGTGCTGATTTGATACAATCTAAAGTAAAACCCTTTGGTTTTCTTTATGTAACAAACAGTTTCTCGTGTCAAAGCTACTAAGCGTTATCAGGTTTCTTAATTATTAGTGTTAATATAGAAAACGGTAACAGCTTAGTTGATGCAAAGTAAACTACTTCAGTATCTCGTTTGAAGGGTTCTTAAGAGTCAATAGATACTTCTCGACGGTAAGCGTTAGTAGGTAATGGTGTTCACACATGTGAACGTACCGATCTGATACAAAGTAAACCACTCAGGCTCTCTGTAGCTGACACACAGTCTCTCGTGTGAAGGATTCCTAAGAGACATTAGGCTTTTTGACCGTAAGCGTTAGTAGATAACGGCGTTCACACACATAAGAAAGCGGGTTATTTGAGCAAAAATCCAATTCGGAATTGACTGAGTGCTGACGTCAAGTCTGTCTACTTGAGCTTGTTGGTGTTGAGCCACGGTCTGAATATGGGCAGCGTGGAAGGGTAGCTGGTGCCTTTACGACGCTGCAGCGTTCCGTCGCTGTTCCTGATAGGATACGTTGCGATCATGATTGGCAGCTGCAGCTTCAGGATCTTGTCCACTCCCTTCGGCTCCAACATGAACTAGAAAAGTGTGTACAACAATAAGTTGATGGAAGTATTTGTAACATGAATTGGAAATTGTATATTCGAAGCATGCAAATACTGAATTCACTGAACTGAGAATTTCCTCATTTTTGCTATTCTAATGAGTGAAGCCGAAGTGTTTGTCCAACGTGTCAATATGGCATCGTGCTTGCAATCTATTAAGATTTCGGAACTAATATAAACTCAACGGATTTCACTCTCGTTTTGGTCTATAGATAGGATTCGGATATTGACGATTTCAGATTTCCATAATATTTGTTGGACAGTTCATATGGAGATCAATTGACAATTGTACAGTTCACATTATTTTATATAAAACAATATCGCTAACGACTATCGATAATAATTGATTTTTTAGCTGCTTAAATAATATGAAATGAAAATATGCCACACATCAGAATATTATCTAAATAATTTATAATAATTGAGATATTAAGTTTTATACTTATTTAATATAACTTCTTTCAGATATGGTTTAAAATAATTATTATGGCAAAAAAAATCCAAAATAAATGGTACTATATAAGGTTTTAGTGCAGCTTTGATCAATTTGAGGTAAATTGGCATTCTGGTTTCAACAGGTAAATAGCTGGAATTACACTGTACCACTTTTTGGTTTTGTGGGCACATTTTCATTGTCATGGTTTCCCTTAATAATAATTTTTGGAATTAATCCGGTAGATATTCGTAAATCGCAAAAGTTAACGAAAATATATAATTCGGATTTTTAAAGCTTGCGATGATCATCGGTTGGGGAGAGAATATTTTTATGCAAAATAAAAAATATATAAAATACGAATAAATATATTATATGAGTAGCCGAAATGCAAAAGCAAATACTTACAACTTCTCAAAATTCGAAAAATGAGATTTTGGTACCAATAGATTTTTTATAACTTTGGCTGGCTTCAATTTTAAAATGTAATAAAGCAGCAAAATCCTCTATTTACTAATAAAATTTAAAAAAAAGGCCATCAGAAGCAAAAGGAGCTATATTCACGCTATCCATATTTTATGAAAAGGCAAAAGCACAGTTATACATCTAGAAAACGTGAAAGTTAGCGTAACAATTAATTTCTAATTTGTTGGAATAGCTGCTTTAGTATCTGGGATACTGATATAAGGGTATTTAATACAAAAAAAAATAAAGTATTAATATATAGTTAAGTAAAAATAATCTAATTATAGATATTTCATTTAGAAGTTTCCAGGCACGACTCGTGAGCCTTCCTGATATACTCACGTATACGTCGTACTGTATCTTGATGAGGTGGCACCCTCTGAGGTTGGTGGGTGGTAGAGGGGGAATGTACAGCATCTCGCTCTTCCAGTGGTCCGTCGCGCCGGGGTCGATGCGACCCTTTTGAAGGGAGGCCAGCTCCCGAGTTTCTGACTGGACGATCTTGCTCTTGGCCGTGTATTGAATCGTCTGCAGAAAACAAAAATATATATAAATTGGGTGTGACTGTGTCGGATTATAGTCGGAAGTGTTTTACGTAAAACGTCATTCCAGCAGATTGTAAAAATGGGAATCCTTTACTTTCTTTTGTTGAAGTACTGTACTGTCTTTTTTCCATGTTTCTTGTTCTCTACAGATTCTCACATACCCATTGCGGTTCAAGGGAGAATCGCGACTCATCCATGTACAGAAAAACCAGAGAATGGTCCCTACCAAACAGTGGCGGCCCGTTGTCGAAAATGTTAGTGCAGCCGAAATCATGTGAATCCCCCCCTATTTTCCAAAACCATACATGAACGGAAATTCTTTATTATTCACTACTCAAATCAAAGTTTCCTTTCAATTTTTACAAAATGATAACATGCGAAAAAAATAGAAAACACTTACTTATTTTTTGAAAATTAAAGCAATCCTACTTTCAAGGGCGGATCCAGAGATTATTGTTAGGGGGGTAATACAGTATATTGTTATCATGAACATCAAATTTGACCCCCTTAGTTTGAAATTTTTCATTGCCTAAGGTGACTTTTGAAAATATAATCTTAGATGTTAGGGGGGAGGGGGGGGGGGTAATTTCCCCTTTACCCCCCACCTGGATCCGCGCTTGCTTTCTTTTAAACCTGCAAATCGGTCAATTTTAATATTAACTTACATAACGAAACAACAGCAGGACCATTTCCTGAAACAACAGCACACAGTAAATGTATCACGAAAACCATTTCCGTTGTGAGATATTCTCGTAAGCTCTCGTTTCATCCAGGGGCCAATCAGCATATCGAAACTCAAGTGCAGCTAAAACAAGAGTATCCATTTCGGCTGTACCTTTTCACAAATGCAGTGCATTAGCATGGGGGGAATCTCCATACTACGTAGATGTTGCCATGGCAACGATGCAGGCGATTTCGAATTTCGCTTTTTAGCTGCAGTTTTGATTGAATGGAGTTTTTTCCCCTCCTAAATTGTGCATTACGGTAACATGCTTGCTATTTATCGGAGATTTTGTTTACTACTGTAGAAATTTCATTTTCAATTCTAATCTTCATTTAAGAAAATTAGTAAAACATCTGATTTTAGTTTTTAAAATACACTATTGAATTTAGGTGCAGCCCGGCTGTACTTGCTGTAGTGGGCGAGCCGCCACTGCCACCAAAGAAAATACTGACGTCTTTAAATGTCTGCCCTGCTTCAAGGCCCTGCACCGCGAGGCAGCGAAGGAAATATTCCAGTTAACTTCTTTAAGCCATAATTCATAATATTTATACATAAATAACCGTAACCGTTTGTCAAATTTTTTAAAACAACATTTGAAATTATCTTCTGAAAGGCTCCGGAAATGCGGCGTCTTTAAACTATGCCTAATTTGCATATTTATTGAGAGTACATTCTGATTAGGCACATCATATGATATTTTCACATTCCCTTCTTCTACGACAATAACTTTTATTCAACAAAATTGAAGCATCCATATTTAAATTCAGAATCTGTCACTCGTGCTTAGCTTTTAGAAAGCAGTGTGTCTTTCTTGATGATTTCAATGACGCGTTACGACAAAAAATGTGACATGCATGACTGGGGGCTGGGGGAAGCATAACTTTCCGATTTTCTGGATTTACTGCCTTGATTTGCCGAAAAATTGGTATATTTTCATGAACTTCGCAGGATGTGTAGTTTGCTTTAAAATGAGAAAGAGGTAACACCTTTGCATTATTTACATGGTTATATGGGTTTACATGGTTATATGGGTCAGAAGCTAATTCAAAGCAAGCACGTATAAACAAATACGTGCTTGCTTTGAATTAGCTTCTGACTTGCATTAGTTTTCCATTTGAAGCGTAATTGTCAGAAAGAGCTATTTCACCAAAGTAATTTTTGATCGTCAACTTTCAATTATTTAAAACAATAAATACAAACAATACACTACTTTAGGGGTCATGCAAGAACTTATAAAACATCAAATTTGATCAAATCGATCCAGTAGTTTACACGAGAAAGACGAACAGTTGAAATGGAAGAATGCAACTCTATTATCGATATCAAATAAAACGTTTTCTAGAGTCTAAATTTTGTGGGAAATGAAAAAAAAGTTATGTCGCATATTGTTATGTTGGTTAAAAAAACGCCGCACAAGAACTACACAATGGCTATTTATAATGGAAAGACACGGAAACACTATCTCGTAAATTTGAACCACAGTCAGATGACAAGGACAACACCTGAATTGGCGCCCATTTTCCAACGTGAGGATATTTGAATCACGACATATTTAACGAGTACTACCCCTTCCATACGATCATGTTCAGTTGGAAGACTAGAATCATACTCGCAATCCTCCCATTACCAGCTCGTCACTGTTTCAACAATATGCTCTAGAAGTTTTAACCTAATGCAACTGAAGTTCCATTTAACAGTCCGTTGGACTAATCTCGAGTCTACAGTTCGTGAACCGTGAGCGGCTAATAAATCCTTTACAATATGTTAATATGGGGAAAGGGGGTTGGGGGAGGCTTTAATGAGAAGGTCATGTATGCATTTAATAAGTCGACTTCGGAGGGCGGTCGCCCCCTGACATTTTGAGAGGGGCCTTTGAAATTGAATGTCTGAATTAAGATTAAATGAGCATATTAGTTGAGTTAAAGTATATAAAATGTCAAGCCGAAATGTATCGATTATTTTAAACTAGCTACTACCCGCGGTTTCATACGCGTTAATTTTTTTTTTAACTCAATGGGTTCGTTCTTCCCGTTTATTCCTTCTCTTTTGTTTTCTTGAAG
The DNA here is from genome assembly GCA_963932185.1 of Troglohyphantes excavatus. Lineage (NCBI taxonomy): Eukaryota > Metazoa > Arthropoda > Arachnida > Araneae > Linyphiidae > Troglohyphantes > Troglohyphantes excavatus. The sequence continues at coordinate 43,729,341 of OZ010675.1, forward strand.
GCAAAATAACTGGTCTATTGTTCAGACATTTCCGGATACATCTCCGAATTTAGCGTTTCCGTTAGTTTTTCCATTGAAGCATAGATGTCAGAAAGAGTTATTTCGCCAAAGCAATTTTTGATCAATTTTCAATTATTTAAAACTATAAATGCAAATTGATTTATTTTAAAGTATTTCATTGTTGTTAAGGTTTTATGATTTGTAATTTTATAACAAGGTGGATATTATTTTTTTAAAAATGGCCATTCAAAATAGCTTCTAAAACCGTTATAAACGGCTATAAACGGAATACTAAACGGATTTTTAAAATTTCAATTAGAGGTTGAATATTGTCTGTATTTTGATTGTATTTTGTGAACCACAGACAAACTCTTTTATTATTATAGATGTATTTACTAGCTGAAATATCGTTCTACGCACGAAAAGAAAAACATAATATAGATATTGTAAAATATACAAATGTAATATTTATAAAAAGGATGGGCAAAATATATTCCGCGTTATGAGACTCTTTATCCCTTATTCTTTCTAAATATTGAAAATATATAATTAAGGGGATATGCTGCCATCTAAACTTTTTTTATTCTTGACTTTTTGAAACAAAAATTTAGTGTATATTATTTAAATTTATATAAGAGAATAATATTTGACGAAAAAATTTCTCAATAATTTGTATTTTTTTCAAAATTTAAATTAATTTTTTAAAAAAGCTTTTTTAAAAAAAGTTTTTTAGTTTATATATATATATATATATATTAACCAAAATGTTTTCTAAGACCCTTTGAACTACTATAATACAAAACATTTGGCATTAAAATTTTGTATACTACATGTATTTGCTTTTTATATAAATAGATACAAAATAGATGTTCATAACAACACACAATGTTTCCTTAAAATTTATATTTTTTTAATTTAGTAATTTAGAAAAAAAAAACTTTTATTCTTAGAGAGCGCCTCTATAATTTTTCCAAAACGTTTTTTAAACATTCGGGACTTTTCAATGGTGACAATTTATCGAAAGTTTTTAAATGTAAAGGTCATTTTTCATTTTGTAAAAGGCACTTTAGAAAACAAGTATTACAATATTCAGGCTAGATTAATAGTATCCCCGCAAGATTTTTAATTAGTCCATCTTATAATTAAAAAAATTTTCGTTAATTTTTTTTTTAATTTTCATATTGAAAACCGTGTAAATTTTAGTAAAGATTTATTCTTATTTTACAAGAAGTGCTTTCAAAAACAAATAGTAAATAAGTACAGTATACTCTCAATGGAGCAATACGAGATGGTCGTTATATCGAAACGTCTTTGCAATAAGGTAAAAATACACATTGCATTATAAACTAATCAACTTATTGCGTCTGTCTTTATAAAACATATCGAGTAGTGGCTGGTTATATAATATTAATTGTACCTAAGAAAAAACAATTCAGCATAAAACCTTAATCGTAATTGTAAAATTGAAGGTTTTATGCAGAAAACTGCAGTTTTTTTGAAGGTCTATTAAAGGTTTTTGTTTTAAATTCTTTCATAAAACCTGTAAAAACTAAATTGCTTGTACATTTAGTAAGTACCTATCAGCTTAAAAAATCTGCAAAAAATAAGTTCAATTAAAAAAAAATTAAGAGAAAATGCAGATTTTTTAAAGGTATATGTATAAAAAATAAAAAAAATTATAAAAAAAACACGCATTTTTAAATTTTTTTATTTTTAGAACCTTCAAAAACCTTTCAATTTCACAAATTTGGTGATAGTTTTATTTCTGCTTCTTATTTTTCTGCTTGGTAAATGACTTTTATCTCTATAAGATTATAAGCTTTTTTATATATCTTCTATTTCACTCTTTATTTTTTTTATTAAAAAAGGTATGTCCGAACTACACATCTTTGCGTTTTAGACAGATACACCCTCAGGGGAGAGATATTTAGGGAGATAGAAAGAAATAGAGAAAGAGGGGGGGGGGGGGGGAGAGAGACTTCAAAGATCCCTAAGTTATCACTGCCTCCAGACAACTCCATACATCTTCCTTATGTCGAGAAGCGAAGGACGTCTACGCTGAAATGAAAGAAACACGTCGGTTTCGATGTTCACTTTGGCCTCTAGTGACATTGAAAGGATCACCTTTTACTAGGAGAGAAGATTAGTAAAAAAAAATGTAATAAAAATTCAGTGTGCGTGGCGTCATATAACTTTCATTTTCCTTTCAATAAAATCACAGTCGACAATTGCAATTAATAGGATTTGGATAAAAGAACAATTGAAAATATGGAATTTATTTAACTTAAATTCGGAGTTTAGGTGTTTCTTTGGTAGGAATTTTAACCTCATTAGAACGGATGGTAAAAGTTTTAATAAGTATATCATGTTAAATCTATATATATAGTTCTCTTAGTCGGTGATCGCAAAATGCTGTATTTATCTCTATGGAATGGCAACATTAAAGTTTGTTTATAAAAATCTGTTGCATCCGCACTTGTATTTTGCCATTATGTAAACTATTTTGACGATTAACCCCTTCAATTCGTTAGTGAATAACTATTATGATAGCATTGAGTAAAAATTAATTATTATTAGCATTGAGTAATATTGCTGAATAATTATTTTGATGATAATAATTATTGATAAATAATTATTTTGATGATAGTAATTATTGATGAATAATTATTTTGAAGTATGTCTACGTCGAAATGAAAGAAACACGTCGGTTTCGATGTTTACTTTGTCTTTTAGCGACATTGAAAGGATCACCTTTTACAAGGAGAGAAGATTAGTAAGAAAATATACAATAAAAATTAGGTGTGCGACGTCATATAAGTTTTATTTTCTTTTAAATATAATCACAGTCGATATTAGCAATTAATTGGATTCGCTTTAGAGCACAATTGAAAATATGGAGTTTTTTTAACTTAAATTCGGAGTTGAGGTGTTTCTTTGGTACGAGTTTGACCTTTTTAGAACGCTGGTAAAAATTTTAAGAAGAATATAGACAATTCTTTAAAAACCATTTCTTTTCTTTCCATTGAAAATATATAGAGACACCAAGAACCCGAAATCAAAATTTTGATACGAAAACATTATTTTAATTATTTTATGTTTTATAATGGACAATGGAAAGTAAAAGTGGGTTAATTAGAAATAAAAATGAATTGTTTAGGAATACATTTGATTATAACGAGTAAAGGACAAAACTCCTGTTTTGTAGACAGGGAGAGATAGAGAGATTTTGAGAAGAGAATAAAAGAAAAGAGACAGACGCGTAAACAGAGAGATAGAGAAAAGAGTGAGAGAGAGAGACATACGTAAAGAGATAGAGTGATACGAAAAAATAGAAGGTCTAGAGAAGAAAGTAAGATAAAGTAGAGAAATAAAATTTTGATCAATTTAAGAGAAAATAAATGGAGATATTGAAAAAGATTTAAAGAAGGAAAAACAAAATAGCAGAGAAAGGGATAAGACATATTGGGATATATATGAAAAAAATAGGAAGATGTATAAGTAATATAGGTATGTATAAGGAAAAAAAAAGAGAGCAAATGAAGAAAATATAAGAAAAAGAAATGAAAAGAGAAATATAGAAAGGCAGATAGAAAGTAAAAAAAAAATTGAATTTTTTAATAAAAATATATAGAAAAAGAAATTGAAAGTTAGAAACATTCAAAGAGAGAGATGGAGAGAGATAGTAAGAAATAGTAATTTTGAAAAATTCAAAAAGAGATAGACCGAAAGTAAGAAATGGAAAACTTGGAATACTCAAACGAGAGAAAGAGAGTTTCTTACCTCAGTGAGTATGGCTTTTGTCTTCTTGATGGTGACCCTGCTGCCGTTGTCAATGGTGGCGAAGAGACAGATGCTCTCTCCGGGTACGTACCCTCCTCTGTCCAGTCTCACGCGGCACGACACGGGACCGGAGTTGAGGCACGGGATGCCCAAGATGTCCTCGATCTCGCAGTGGAAGGGTTGCTGGCAGAGGCGGAATAACAAAAGTACATTGAAATCAAAGCAAATTAAAAATTGGAATTACACTGCTGCAACTAAGCAAATTGTTAAATGTGTTGTGAACCAATTCGCCTCACTATGGTCGTAGGGTGAAAGGAAACTTGGAGAGTGGGGTGTCAGCTCATGAGTTGTTTCTGTCACCTGACCATGGTTTGCCACAGTGTTTCTGGATATTTCCTTCTGGATAGATTCCAAACTGTGGTCAATAATTACATAGCTCTAGTGAACGTTAATTTAACAAGAACGTTAATTTAAACATTCAAACTTACTTTCAAACGTGTAAATTTATTATTTCGTTGTACTGCTTGATTGCTTGTTTCTTTTAGCTTTTAAATATATATTAAATGATGTATGTTTTGTAATTACAGAAATACGGAATTTTTTGAGCAATTGTTTTTAAATGAAAAATATTACACCAAAGTATAGAATACTTTTATCATTGTACATATTTTATTATTAATATTATGTAAATATGTATTGTTAAAAAATAACTACCAGTATTCAGAACTGCTTCATTCGTAACCAACGAAATGCCATTAAAACTTACATTGTTAAAATACGTACTTATTGTACGTTATTTTGTACTTAAATCATAAAAAAAGTAGAAAATCGCTGTTATAAAAGACTTTGTCCAAGCGTCATAAAGGGACCAATTATTTCAAGCTCAAGTTAACCGCTTAATCGATCGAATAAAAGTATAAAAATATACTTTCTACTTATTATTATAATTTCATTCAAAATTTTCATGTAAAATAAAGACTTTTTTGGCCATAATTAAAGTCATTCTTAAAACTCCAATATGTATCTACGAGTGCTTAGTATTAGCAACCGTTTGTTTAAAACACGTTGCTATGGTAGAAGGTTCCTTCGGAACTCATAGATGGCAGCACGGGAAGTTGATCTAGGACGGTGACGTCAGAATCTGACCAATACTTATTTTTTAAGATAAAAACTCGTCTTTAGAATATTAAAATACAAATACAACGTTAAAATACGCAATAAAAATCCAAGAGATCCGGACATGTTTCGGGAGATACATCTCCCTTCATCAGCAGAAATGAAAAGTCTGTGTGTACAATAAAATGCAAATAAACCCTGAATTGAAAGTGTTGTCAAGGAACAAAAAACCATCTCAATCGGTTGGAGTTAACTATTGTGTGCCAACAAGCGGAAAATACTCGGACCGTAAATGTTTCATTGACAATCTAATCAATATTGCTAAAAATATGAAACGCCTCCAGGAAGTCAAGTTCAACTGGAGATTTGGGTTTACAAATTAAATGTGGGTTAGAAAAATTAAATATATGACCATGTTCCCAAGAGTGCTTTGCAATGGAGGACTTCTTTATTTCTTGTTTAACAGTATGTGCTTGGTGCTCCTTAATACGAAATCTCAATGCTCTCTTTGTTTGACCGATATATGACATGCCACATTGACATGAAATACTGTATATGCCCCAGTTATTCAGATCGTCAATAGGGTCTTTAAGTTGTGTGAAGGTGATCTTATTGATAGGTGAAAAAATGGAACGTATGTCGAACCTACCGAGAATTTTAGAAATTTTATGGCAGATCTGGGGATAATAAAGGTCTCCCAGAAAGCAGGGTAGTGACCCGTTATATCTGTATAAAGGGTTCGGCCTAGAACCATAATTTGTCCGCCTTTATCAGCCCTGGTTAAAACAACAGAAGGATTTGATTTCAATTCCTTGAGAGTGTATGTTTCATATTTATTAAGATTGGGTACAAAATTCTTGGAATTAAAGTTGACATTATTTAGTATGAGATGTCTAATGGAATCTTTCTGTGTTTGTGATAAACCACTATTGACGAACGATCGTCAATAGTGGTAGATTAAGTCCTGTCACCCTATACAACAAAAAATGGTAGTCTTTTGCACTTTTGTTAACCTTGCTCTTAACATCTGTTCTACACCAGATTCATTCCAGGCTGAACTTGATTATTTGAGAGTTGTCGCCGTGGATCGAGGTTTTTCACCTAACGTCGTTGACATGGACATACATACTGAGCGCTCTAATGCTTTGGTTGTTTTACCATATTATCCCCAGATTAGCCATAAAATTTCTAAAATTCTCGGTAGGTTCGACATATGTTTAATTTTTTCATCTATCAATAAGATCACCTTCACACAACTTAAAGAACCCATTGACGACCTTAATAACTGGGGTATATACATAATTTCATGTCAATGTGGCATGTCATATATCGGTAAAACAAGGAAAGCATTGATATTTCGTATTAAGAAGCACCAAGCACATACTGCCAAACAAGAAATAAAGAAGTCCTCCATTGCCAAGCACTCTTGGGAACATAATCATATATTTAATTTTTTTAACCCACATTTAATTTGCAAACCCAAATCTCCAGTTGAACTTGACTTCCTGGAGGCGTTTCATATTTTTAGCAATATTGATTCGATTGTCAATGAAACATTTGCGGTTCGAGTTTTTTTCCGCTTGTTGGCACACAATAGTTAACTCCAACCGATTGAGATAGTTCTTTGTTCCTTGGCAAAACTTTCAATTCAGGGTTTATTTCCATTTTATTGTACACACAGACTTTTCATTTCTGCTGATGAAGGGAAATGTATCTCCCGAAAAATGTCCAGATCTGTTGGATTTTTATTGAGTATTTTAATGTTGTATTTTTATTTTAAAATACTTATGTTTACCTGTGTATTTTATATTTGATAACAGTGATTCGAAATGTGATTTACTCACCATGAGGAGTGCGGGTTCCAAATTGAGATCTATAGGGTTCATAACAATGAAGACCTGCTGATTCTTGTGAGTGAGGCCCGAGGGTTCTTTTAAGGCCGTCTTGCAGTAGAACTGCACCCAGCCGTGTTTGCCAAGGAAGGTTGAGGGTAGGCCTAGGGGTAGGCCAAGCTTGAAGGGAAAGGAGTGGACACCTGGGGACAGGATGATCATGCGATCCGATTCAACGGTGTGTTCGGATCCTGAAATACAAGTTTTATATTTTTGGACAAGAAATATTAGGATTTTTAGCATCTTTTTACAAGAGAAAATAGAGAGTTAACTTTTACGAGAACAAATTTGAAATATGGTAAATTTTTATATACATTATATTTTCGAAATAGGCTTATCACCAGCTTTCATTTGATATTTAACTGAATACAATGTAAGAAATAATTTTATATTTAAGAATAAATTGTTGTGAAATATTAGTTTAAAAAACATTCTATAACTGTATATGAAACAAAGTAATAAAAGTATTTTTGGATAAAAATGTTGATGTTGGTCTGTGTTGTTTTTGCATATGCAATGAGTGTCGATTATTAAAATATAAACAAATATAATAAAAAAACACGCTTTTATTAAATTAATTAAAAAGTAAAAAACAAAATTGTTATTAGTTCATTCGAAATGAAAGCGTGGTGTGCTCATACAATGAAATTGCAAAGCCGTTTATTAGAGCTGTGAAAAAAAAATTTCAACGTCAAATATGACTTTAGCGCCAGCGAATTAAAATATATATATGAAGAGTGAGAAAGAGAGAGAGAGAGAGAGAGAGAGAGAGAGAGAGAGAGAGAGAGAGAGAGAGAGAGAGAGGGAGAGAGAGAAATGGAGCACAGTTGAAATGGAAGTTTGTTGCTCTGATTTTAAAATCAAGTAGAACTCTTCTCGATATTGGATTTTAGAGGGAAATATCAGAAAGTTGGTTGATGTTGAACACTTTTTGCTTTTGATTTAGAGCAGAATACCAAAGATTCCTTCACATAATCCAAATGGGCACATTCAATTAAATTTAAAATTTTACATGATCAAAGAAAGAAAAAAAGGATATAAACATTCCAATTTACTTTTACTTTAAATTTTATAATTCTTATTCAGATTTTTAAAAATGTAACTATTCACCGTTTTTTTGTACATTTACCAACGTGAATATAACAAATATACTATTAATACATATCTTCCACTTTTAAGAACCGAAAATAATATATATTCCACTTACATAAGAACTGAAAGTATTAATTAGTCACTCAATGCAACACAAAAGGCCGAGCATTAGCAAACAACTAAATCCCACGAAATGGTAATAATAAACTCGAAAGACATCACAAAACTAAAACAAAATCGTCCTCTATTCTTACAAAATGGCCTCAGATTTGCCATCTCGAAACTTAATACCCAATTAAAAGGTATAATTATCCCCGAAAGAGAGAAAGATCGTAGTACCATTACGGAAACAAATGAAACGGTTCTCAACAAGAGAACAGTTTCTTTGTGAGGAGAGGATCGAATTCGAAACCTCGGTTATCGGAATCGAAAATGGTTTCGAATAAGTTCTATAACTGTTTAATTGCAAGGCCTAATGAGGCATATTTTTAGAGGTCTTTTTATAGGATGTTTTAATGGAGCAGAACAAATAAGTTGCCCAATTCCAAAACGTTTCCTGTCCAATTTGGAGAACAACCCCCATCGTATTTTTAAACCACATTTTTTTTCGTATTAAATTTTATTTATACACCTGGAATAAACAAAGTATGTTGTTTAATGTGTAAAATAGCATAATTTGCTTAATTACAGGTGTAGAAAGAAAATGTTATACGAAAAAAAATTTGTTTTAAAAGTGTAATGGGCTTGTCTTTCTTTCAAGGTAGACAAGAGATGTTTTAGAATTTGCGACAAAAATAAGAAATGTTTTTGAGTTTTATATTCAAATACCTTTTTGAGGTAAGCAAATCAGTGTATTACTTATCTGTTATATAAATTAGCGTATAAATTTTATGAAGGACATATGCTTTGTAAAATTGTATTCATAATAGACAAATCGTTGGGCGATAGTCATGGTTTGGCTGTTGCACATTAAGAAGAACTGGCATAATAAAACTGTATTTTTACCCAGCTGCTTTCGTTTATATTTTAAACAAGCCGCTTAGTTTTAGTAAATACAAACAAAGTCAGGCCCGTCGCACGGCCCCCGACCCAATAATCTGGAAACCCTGACAGTTGGGAATTTCAACTTCTAAAAACCCCGAGTTGAGAAAGTTTATGCCTGAAGAAAATTAATATTATTAACAAATGAAAGCTAGGGGATTAGAAATTGCCCAACTTGTAAGATTACATTTAAATTAGACCTCAGGACGGACACTGCATCGGAATATGGGTGCAACAAATCAATGCTTGTGATTGAACTGTTTAATATTACCTAAAATATTTATAAAAAAAAAAGATGAAAAATGTCGGTAAGTTGGAACTGGGGGAATTTCCAGCACTGTTGAGTTGGGAATTTCGAATAGTTGAGTTGAGAATTTCGAATCATTAAGTTGGGAAATTTCTTGTTTCAACCCCCCCACCCCTTCCAAATATTTTTTGTATAACGGCACTGGACGAAGTAATTAAAGTATAATAAAATGAATGGTTTATTATTTGCATTTAAACAGTAAAATTTTTTTTGCAGTTAAACAATTATGTGTGGTTACAGTATAAACAATTTGTTTGAAAATTATGTGGAGTGGAAAGGGACGATTTGTCGAAGCACACTAAAGTACAATTCCGGCATTCGAAACTTAAATAGGTTGAAATAACAGTTCAACACCTATGACAAGTTCAATCCTTGACAAGTGCAGAAAGATGCAAGCAGGCCGAGCAAGTGCGCGTATTATAAATTAACGTAGCAACAGTGAGGACTGTGCCTACTTTATTTTTTAAAACTGTTTTTGATAGGAGGATTGTATAAAAATAAAAATGTAGTTTTTTACTTATTATTTCAAGAATTAATTTCACGATATCTATTTCATATTTGCGTTGAAAATGAAAAAAAATATTCGAAAAAGTCCTATAATCTTAAACATTTTTTAATTCAACACATGTCAAAGTACGCAAAAGTTTTAAAAATTATCAATGATAAGTTATAGATAAGTTTTTGTGAAAAACTTCATAAAAAAAAAAGATACTTTTAACGTTGGCTTCAAACAAGCCTTTTGCTCCCCTTATTTAAGAATTTCCAAAAAGCGAAATAATGCGAAACAATTTTCCGGAAAGGCAAAAATGAATCAAAGTCGGACGTTTTTATTCCAAAAGCATCCTTCTTACTCTCTTACGCGTTCCATTTCGCAGGACATGGAAAATAAAAATGGCGGTCGGAAGCAAAAAAAAAAAGTTATTTTAACCAAGAAACTGAAGCGCAACAAAAGATGTCTCCTGCGAATGAAATCTTCTTTTCGGAAACCGATTCTCTGAAGAGTTCCGAGCGGAAAAATAGTTTCCAAGGTTGTTTCTGGGGTGTTTTTGCAAAAAGTTCGAATCTTTTGTCACTTCTGAAAAGCTTTTTATGTTCGCCTTTTCACGGCGTTACGATTAATTTTGAAATATGATCGAACTTGTAAAGAAACTTTGTTGTTTTATGTGAAAAACAAAGTGAAGTTATTAGGCGTTTATAGAGTCTTTTATTTAGGTTTTGTACGTTTTTCCAAAAGCTTCCTGTTTACTTATTATAACAATGAAACGATGATTAAAATTCATTAGATATAAAAGTAGTTGCTTTTTGTTTATTTACATGGGAATATAATACAAATCGTGGTAAAGACATAACTCTTTGGTAGGTCAACGTGGGCTGTCATCTACGTTATGTACGTTCCAAGGCCGGATTTAGGCATAGGTTACATAGGCTACAGTCTAGGGCCCGTACCACATACAAAAAAAAACCCCAGTCAACTTTCGTAAAAAATTATATAAAAAGTTTGATAATCTAAATCCTAATGAAAATAGTATACTACATTCTTTTTATGAGGGAGAAAAATTCTACGCTTCTTAACAGATTTGTACAATGTAAATACTCCCTAATAATTTTATGTTCTTAAAAAAAATTGTTTAATTTGTGATAATTAAGCTGTATTTTCTTTTTTTTGGGGGGGGGGGGACTTGACTTGAGGGCAATACAAAGACGAATGCAGTATTTTATTATCATTTTCATAGATTCTAGAATGCCATTGCGCATTGCTATTTCTTGAAACCGTTGAAATTTTGTAACATATTATTGGAAATTTACAAAAAACAGTGTATTCCACTTTTGTTTGTACACTTAAAAATGATTTAATTTACAGTTTTGGAATATATACCTTTAAAAAAAATTCCGCCTCGTCCCTTGTACTTGGAGGGGTTCGCACCACATATTCAGCCTAGGGGCCCACTAACGCTAAATCCGCCTGGTATGTTTTATGTTTTATTTCTAATGTCCTGAACGCAGACTGCCCTTAGCAATCACAGGGCCCGGTGCAAAATCCCTTTTCATCATTTACACAAGCTTATAAATAAGTTTTAACGGAACTTACAAATTATAAAACTTATGAGAATAAGTTTGTAAAATGTCAAATTTTTGAAACTATAAATTTGAACTACAAACATTTCATTCGGGTACATTTCATTTGCATCGAATATTTGGCAACTTCGTTACTTAAAAGGTCTGCATTATTTTGTTCTTTTTATTTATTTCAAGCGTAATTTTCTATCGAAGGACACCAAATTTATGATTTATGTCAGTCGTGCTATTTGTTACGAAGTGTAGGAACGTATCCCCCTAAAAGTGCAACATAGTGTTTCTACCCTGATATCTCATGCATTAAGATATTAAGCTGATTTTAAAGACGTTTCAAGCCAAAAGGAAAAACATAAGAAATTTATTTTATCTGTAATGTTATCTTTTTGCACATTTTTCTCTGATAAACACAGGGCCCTGCCAAAAGCGCAGGGACCTTCATTGCCAAAGAAAGTACTTAAAAATGAGTACATGGACCTATTTGCTTTTCTTTGAGTACAATTGCATCGTAAATGAAAGATGACGTACTCAAATTCACGAAATCGTATTTTCACAAAAATAAACAGTGCGTTTTAATATCAGCTTCTGTTTAAGCCATCTTATTTATCAAAGCGACCCGACAAACTTGAAGTAGTTGCTCAGAAGATGGTTTATATATTGTTGATATTTATTGTAAGCGATTTATGAAGTCTGCTTATGTAGGTTAGAATCTACTCTTTTTGTTTATTGTACTCCTTTTTGAATATACGTCTTTTTCAAAATTGAAACATGTATTCGAAGCCATGATAATTATAGAATGAACACAAAAATAAGTACATTTTACTTATTTTTGAGTAACTATTTTTAACAGTGTGTGTAGTGGCACTTGTTGCACACCCGTTAGGGCAGCCCTGATTGAACGATTCCAAATTAATGGCAATCGAGCTATTTATATTTGAGTTATAGTGTCGGAAGGAATCCCTTAAAAGCATAACACACTGTTTCTATTCCGATACTCTATGCATCTGATTCGAAAGACTTTTCACACCAAAAGTGAACTCTCATTGTTTTCTCCATGAACACTTCACATGTGAAGTTCGATATTTCTCATATGCGAAAGATCTGAAGCTCATTCCGAATATTTCCGTTCCAAAGATTCTTCTCACAGTTTTGTGAGACGATGTGAACGATCCCAGGCAAGAGATTTTTTTTTCGAACGCTGTTGAAATACTAGAATGCAGAAAAGGGATTTTTTTATTGTACAACGAACGCTTTGAAGTCGGATCTTGACAAGTTTTTTTTCGCATGCCCTTTGAAAGGACGATTCCTATTTTATCCATGCTTTCACACGAAATACCTGATCTCTTTTCATTTTCTTAACGAAAAAAATCATGTTCCGATTTATAAAAATTCTTTATATGAAGGGATCCGTCATTTACGCAGGTTTTATTTCCATTATTAAAGAATGTCGTCAGATTCCACAAAAGCTGTCAACTCCTACAATGGTTTGATGGTAATGGTAATAAGAAATGGAATAGTTTGTGTTATAGAGAGGATATGAGATTAACTATTCTTTGATGGATGCTATTGAATTGAGAATTAGTTTACTATCATGGCTTATAAAAATCAGACGATTGATGACAGAATGAATGGACATTCGAAAAAATTATTTTTGGAAGGAAAGAAAATATAATTTTTGTAAATGGTGTTTGGTTTAATGTTTAGTTATTTTGGATACAAAGTTAAAACAAACTTCTAGTGGACTATTTATTTTTGCTCTCATGGTTTTCAAATGAATAAATAATTTATTTTTATTTTTGACCAACATCGATGGCTCCGCGTTTTTGGGGACATGTCAAAATATTCTTTTCTATGCAATAGATGAATTATAGAGGTCGGTCATAAATTCTTGGGATGTTGTTTGGCTGTATCACAATTAGCTGTATTAGCATAATAAAATATTAATGTTGCCTAATTCCTTATTTTATATTTAAAAAAAGTCGCTTAGCTTTAGTAGAAACACACACAGATTGATTTACATTGATTTCCAGAAGGCATTTGATAAAGTTCTCCACGAGGCATTGCTGTTCAAGTTAGGTTAGGGATTGGGGGTGTAATTTTACAATGGATAAGGAATTGGTTAATTGGTAGGAGTCAGCGGGTGCAAATTAAAGGTAATTACTCTCAGTGGGCAGAAGTTAAAAGTGGAGTGCCACAGGGTTCTGTGTTAGGTCCACTTTTATTTATTATTTTTATTGATGATATTAGTTGGGAGATTGGGAGCAAGGTCAGCATCTTTGCAGATGATTTAAAAATTATGGGGACTGTGAATTTTGGGGAACAAATAGAGCAATTACAAGGTTATTTAACAAAAATATCAGAATGGGCTGTTAAATGGGGGTATGTCTTTTAATATCAGTAAATGTCAAGTGTTGCACATGGGTATCAAAAATAGTAAGGCTGCATATGTTTTACAGGGTGCAGAAATAAAAAATAGTGAGATTGTAAGCGATCTGGGAGTGTTGGTAAATGAGGATTTTAAAATGAGTCATCAATGTACTGTGGCTAGCAAAAAAGCTAATAGAATGTTGGGGTACATCAGGAAAAGTGTTTCATCAAAATCTAAGGATATTATCTTGCCATTGTACAGAGGTTTAGTAAGACCACATCTTGAGTATGCTGTACAGTTCTAGTCACCATATCTTAAAAAAGACATTGAATTGTTAGAGAAAATTCAGCACAGGGCTACTAAAATGGTTCAAGGGTTTTCAGGCATGAATTATGAAGATAGATTAAGAAATTTGAATATGTGTACTCTGGAAGAGAGAAGGGTTAGGGGAGATTTTATTCAACTATTCAAATTTATCAAACAAGGAGATGTGGAGGGTTTAGATTTTAATATGAGTGATAGAACGAGAGGTCATGGGTTTAAGTTAAACAAATCCCATTTTAATCGGGAAGGGAGAAAACACCATTTCTATAATAGGGTAATAGACAAATGGAACAACTTGCCAGTGAATATTGTTAATTGTAAAGGAGTAACGGATTTTAAGAAGAAGTTAGATATACATTGGGGGATAGTTAAGAGGTACTAGATGGACCAACCTTGTTGGGCCTTGAGCCTGTTGTTGGTCGTCAATATTTGTATTTGTATTTGTATTAGTACCTGCTTAAGAAGAATGGTTTATTTTGTGTTGCCAAATAACCAAACAGTGGCTATTGCATAACAATTTGTGACTACTATGTAAATTATATAGATAACTTTCTTTATAATAAAAACATGAGTTGTGTATGCGTCTCATCTTTATAGGTAACAACAATTTAGTACTGAAAGTAAGGCAATACCTTTTTATATATATTTGACGAGTAAAATTTGGTTAGTTGGTTGGTTTAATTACATTTACAATTAAGCTACACGAGGTCTTTTTGATGGTGGTTCGGTATCTATCCACGAGAAACGATCCGGGTATACTTGTTTTCTCATATTTAAAGCATTTCGAGAGCTTTTGAAAGATTTCTCTACTAAAGTAAAAAAAAAATAATGTTTTGTTAAAGAAAAATAATAATGTATTGGAAATATAAGTGACACTCTTCTGCTGTGAGGACAAACTTACAATTTCGATATTTTGTCTATCCTTCAGAGGGCTTAATGGAGCGCGTCTAACTACGGAATTCCCGATCATGGTATAGTCAGCAGTTCATTTTCATATAGATCAATAAATGGTTATCGATCTATGAAATGATGATCACATGGAATATTAATTTTGAAGTAAAGGCATTGATGAACTCGAATTTACATGGGTCTGTTACGAAAAGCACCTAAGTAGCTTTATAAATGACTTACAGTAAACAACATTGACTGGTTGATGATATTTATTAGGTGGTAAGGTTAGTGAATTGTCTTTTAGATTATTGATTAATAGGAGCTAATAAGAATAGTGATTAGTGATATGTGCTTGTATATTTAACAATAACAAATATCCTTTCTCCCAGGGTTAATTGAAATGACTTACAACAGAAATATAAAAATTATTTGCCTTTACTAAGTAGAAAAAGCAATAACTGTTGTTTTAGAGGTTACACATTTTTATATTTCCTGGTAACTTTGGATTTTTATCAAAAATATTTTCATAAGACAAGTGTGTCAAAGAATGGGAAAGTGAAAGAAGTAAGTTACAATAACTCAGTTTCTTTTCAACGAATAGACACGACATTAAGCGGAAAACCTTCTTTTAAACTTCTATTTTAAGCTTGCTAGTTTTATTAATATCGCTCCAACAGATGGTTAGATTAGCTTACATAAATTTTGACGAAATCTAAGAATTTTACCGGGTAACTGGTGGCGCGGTAAGCTATTAATAATAGTTAAAATAATAAAAAAAATAACAGTTAAGCCTTATCTGCATATACTCAACAATTAATATGTGCCTTTAATAAACTTAAAACGGAACTACTCAGAATTATTTCAAGAAGAAAAAGTATTAAATATGATAAAGATATTTCATATTAAGTACTAAGGAGTACAGTTCTAGAAATTGCCTTTTGTCCCACAGCTTTTTTTTTTTTTGGAAATCGTTATGATTATTTTGGATAAGATACGTCTTGGAACTGCATTCCACTTTGCCTAAACTATTATACTTTTGTTTGTTTAGAGTTGAGACAAAACACAATTATTCCTATATAATGGTTATATATTTAATTATATAAGTACTGTAGTACAACGAAGCAATGGAAAACGGCTGTTTTTGATCAAATAAGGAATTTAGCAAGACCGGATTTTTTTTTTATATTTTCAATTAATTTTGAACAAAATACAATATGCTATTGATCTAAAATAATGGTTCTCAACCATTTTTCTGTTCGTACCCCTTGATAAAACTTTTCATTTATGAGAACCACTTCCAGTGGCGTAGAAATTCAAAAATTATGGAGAGGGGGCTTCAACTTTTCCATTCCCAGAATATTTACCAATATACAAAAGTAAACGGTAATTAGCAGTTATGCTAGTTAGCAATTAGTTGTTAATTATCAGTAATATGTTAAATTACTGTGGAAATTGCATAAATTTCTTAAGATGTTAACACTTTTTTAAAGAAAATTTTGGACTATGGGAGGGGGCTTGAGCACTCTGAGGCCCCCCCCCCCCCCCATTTCTATGTCTTTGTCCCTTCTCATAAAACTTCTCATCCGTCCCTATGCAATTAAAAAAAAATCTTAGGTTAGCTGGCAAATTAATCAAACGACTCAAATTGATGACATTGCAGACTTTTGGTTTTAGTTTTACATATTACATTAATTAAAAAAGATAAATTTTTTTTAGGTATTTTTCGCCGTTACTAATATTATTTTCTAGTACCTCTAACCGGACTTCGACGTACCCCTACGGGTACGTGTACCACAGGATGAGAACCGCAGATCTAATCTATATTTTCCAATCATATTTCCAATCATAATTGCGTATAAGACGAGTTTTTGAATAGAACTCTTCGATTATTTTATAGCGTTGTACAACGATTTTTTTTAGTGTCAGTGGAAAGCAATGTTGATGTTCCTTTATAAACGTCGAGATATTTTGAGAGATTGTCTGCTTCAGCAGGTAAATCTAAACTTGGGCCATTTTGTTGCTGTTGCATTGCCAGATGTTGCCTCAAGGCGAGGAGCTGTCAGCAGCAGACGCGTGGACAGCAACCGGGCGATTTTATTGACATTAAATGGCGGGAAAATGGCTTTTAGGGGGGGAAGGAAAGTTTCTTGACACAATGGAAGGTTGAAAGGGTATTAAATGACGAGTATATGGGTTTAATACTCCCTGTTATTCACCTTTCTTAGGATACGTGGGTAGTGGTTCTGCCATTCAAGTTTAACAAATTGAGGATTTAACAATATTCTTGTTGCAGTATTGGTCGGATTTGTATATTTATTTATACTAAAATGCAGGTATACTAAAATGCATATCTGTTCGTGTATAGCTAGTTTTCCT
The DNA here is from genome assembly GCA_963932185.1 of Troglohyphantes excavatus. NCBI lineage: Eukaryota > Metazoa > Arthropoda > Arachnida > Araneae > Linyphiidae > Troglohyphantes > Troglohyphantes excavatus. The sequence goes on from OZ010675.1 coordinate 43,746,601, forward strand.
AGCATGCAATACATATAATTCAAAAATACATATAAAGTCTCTACTTTGAAACGTTTTCAAATTTAAAGCATTCGTGTCCTTTTCTTGTAAAATAGTTTTTAAAAACATCTCTGCACCGGCAAAGTATGGAATCCAGGTATTTTATAGAAGGCTTGGCGTATTTAGGCAAAGTATGAAATAAACGAGTTTTTTAATCTAATATGTACTTTACCTTAGACATTGTATAAAATGCTAAAAGACAAACCGGGAAAGTATGAAATACTCTAACTAATGACGTCTCTAATATCACGTTGGGTTTATGCTATGTTACTGAGTGCAAAGGTAAATTCGTCCGAAGAGCAACTGAAAATCCGCAGTAAACTTTTAACTGTTGTGCAATCTACGACTGAATTCCCTTCCACCCCTTCGATCAGCCAACTTTGGCACCGGGAAATGGCACATGCAGTTCAAAAACAATTGGTACCCCCTTTAAATTGCATTTAATTTCTCCCGAAAAAAGTAAAACTTGAAAAGAGTGTCAACGCCTTCTATAAAATACACACATGAAAGATAAAAATAAATCAAAATATATAAGGATCAAAAAATATAGGGATAGACATTTGCCACGTTAAGTCTAATTTTATAAAAACCTCTAAAAGTTATTTTGTTTGCCAATCTCACACTCATTTTAGCTTTGATTTCTAACACACTCAAAGATACGTAATTATTAAAATGTCGAACATAATAAATATATTTTGAATTGGTAAAGATATATATATTATAAATTATTCGTTACCTCAAGAATTCAGTAAAGTCCAGTAAAAATTTATGTAAATGATTTAAAAAAAATAAATAAATAAAAATATTATTTTAAGTAAAATGCTTTTCTTAAAAATGCTTTACAAGTATGTTTATATTTTATTTTATCTTGTTTTTTTCAATAAGAAAATTATATACTTCATTTCTTAAATTTTCATATGTCTTTTCATAAAAGCCTTTACAAGAATCTCATTTCATAATTTGCCTAAATAATATTAGGCATTCTATAGAATGCTTGAATTTCATAATTTGCCGGTAACATATGTATTTTTGAAAATCCCAGACAAACACTCGAAGTATATTTTAAATGAATTATTTTTACAGTGAGTTGATATAAGATTACTTGTTGTATTTTTAAAGTATTTTTACAACATCTAACGAGCACAAATTAATTATTTACTTGGTCTATGAGCATAAAATATATATTTTTAGAAAATTCAATGCGCTAAAGATGAAGTAGGTCACGATAGTTATTAAAAATCCCTTGAAAGTTTAAAAAATGCATGATTCCTTTAGTTATTCCATAAGATGTAAATCAAAGTTTAAACGATCATTCATTCCGTGATTTATTTTTCTGTATAAACTTCAAGTACACATTTTTATGTTGCATTATAGGAAAATGGAGAAAATATGTAAGTCTGCATGCGTATTACCATTCCTAAAGAGACGTTTGAGCTACTTTAGACAACTAGGCCAAGAAAATACTGGACATTTCCCAGACTCCTAGTAAATATTCGAAGCTTTAACTCTATTTTTACAATATTTTCTAGACATCAAAACCTTTCGATGTTTCCCAATTGTTGTGTAGAACGCTTTCGGGGTTAATTTTGTAAACATTCGAAGTGAAATTCTAATAGAATTATTTTAGTTATTCGTGAAAGAAACCGGTTGCGATTTTCTAGACTATGTAGACTATAGTTATAATCATTCGTATTTTTTAAGGATTTTGTTTGAAAATATTAGTAGCAAGTTTTTGCTTGTATGTTTATAAAGCTATCTTAACTAAACTACTAAGTAAAGCTAATTTGCGAAATACCACAGGAAAAAAAGTTGTAAAATTGTATTTATTCGTGAAAAAATAAATGAATCATATAATTTTTATAAATGGGAAAGTTCCGTTTTTAAAGCAGACATACAACCAAAGATAAGTAGTTTTTAAAAATAAACACACAGTTGAAAATTCCGTTTTATAAATTATACACTATGTTAAAATTTCGACCCAATTCCGTTAAAAGTTACATAAACAGAAAGATGCATGAAAGATACATTTGTTTCACGATAGATAAAAAACACGGTGGGCCAGAAGTCCATAATGCATTTAAAAATTTAATATAAAATGAAGTAATTAGTATAAAAGAATGTGGTTTGGACTAAAATACTTCTCACGGTTAATTTTCTAAAGCAAATAAAAATGTTAGTTTCAAATTTCCCCATAGGTGGCGCTGTACCTTAAAATATCAGAAGAAGCATAAAAAAAGTAAAGAACATAATTTATCTTGTGCAATCCACTACCATACTTCACTTGTTGCGTCTGCGTATTTGTATCTCGAGCCATATCTAAAAGAAATTCAAATTAAATCCATGTATTCGTGTTTTGAGGACTTTTTTTTAATGTTTTTTAAGGTACAGCGCCAGCTATGGGTAATGTTTGGAATTAACATTTTTATTAAGTTAAAAAAAACTTTTCATCGAGATGAGGATTTTAGTCCAATCAACTCTTTTACAGCAATTATTTGATTTTATATTAAATTTTAAAATGTGTCATAGTCAATAGTCAATCAAATATCTACCCTGTGTGTTATATATATAAACATCACTTTTGACCCGGAAATAATTATTTTGTTATTTAATTGTCATGCGAACAGAGAATAAATAAACTCCATTTAAAGCTGGGAATATAAGACTAATAAAGTATCTTGGTATACTCTTACTGATATTGGATACTAGAATTTCAATATGTCAATCGCGGGAGTTCGAACAAAGTTCTCCTCAAGAATAGAACATTGATCATCTTCTGCGATATCAACTCTGCTGACTCGTTTCAATGTAATTGAAAACCCTGAGGCATCGAAAAGTTTCCGGGACTTTTTTTTTCTTCCAAAAGTTGTAGGGATCGCAGATTTGTAAGCTCAGCAATCTAGGAAGAGCGCACGGTTGAATATCGAATTCGAATCACACAAAACCTGACACAGGTAGAGTTTCGTAACTATCGAATTGTTGGATAGGCAAGGGAAGGTGATGTTTCTTACCTGGTCAATTTTATTAAATACTGAGGTAGAAATACTGGGAGACCACAAACTGTACTGGGACGGTTATTATTTGGATGTTTAAATACACATATAAAACCATTTATTTTGTCTATACTTTAACTACTTTGTTTGTTGCTGCTAATGCTAAGAGATTTCCTTTAAATATAAGCGAAGTAATTGGACAAAAATAACATTTTATTATGCCAATGTATCTATATGTGATACAATCAAACAATGAATGACCTTGTCCAACAATTTATGACCATCTTGTATAAATCAGTAGTATTAAAAAATTTCCTCCCTTTGAGAGTTATAAATTAAATGGAATTAAACAAAGTAAAAAAAAAATAAGTGGGTTGTGTTTATTGAGATGGCCTCGGGGTTTAAGGCGAGTAATTTCAAATTCAAGCGCGGAATTTTTTCGGATTCCAAAGAAATCTATTCAAGCTTTTTATGTTATGTCTCTTTTCCTATAATGACGTTTGAAGTGTCAGAAGAAAGTGAAATAGGTGCAACTGTGGCGACGATGTTTCGTGGCTCATGTTTTCGTTACGGTATACAGTATCGCACAAATTTCTATTGTATTATATTTCTATTAAACGACAGAAAGCGATTTCGTTAATTCGGAAAACAGAGCAACAACCTTCCATTTTAATTGGAAGATTGAAAATACAAAGTCCAATATTTTTTATTTTGAGTTATCGATATCTATAGATACAGTTTGACGAGTTTTATTATAATACAAATAACGAACAACTAATTTTTAAAAGAAAAAAACCGACAAATTCCCAATATATTGATGTATGGGAAATTTCCTAAAAAACACATAGGATGGTCTATTTTTATTCTTATACATCCAATCATTGGTCTATTTGCATTCTTATACATCCAATCATTGGTCTATTTGTATTCTTATACATCCATTCATTGGTCTATTTGTATTCTTATACATCCAATCATTGGTCTATTTGTATTCTTAGATGTCCAATCATTGGTCTACTTGTAAGCTTATACATCCAATCATGGGTCGATTTGTATTCTTATTCATTCAATCATGGGTCGATTTGTATTCTTATATAACCAACTGTATACGGTTTTCTACAAAATTGCTGCGTCCATTTGTCTTAAATCGGGAATTTATAGTTTTACCTTTATGTGGTCCAAGTGGCAAATCAGCTACTAACATACAAATGAGATAAATATTGTATTATGTCTTAAATTGTTCACTAAACTATCTATCCTATATTGTCCAATCAAATTATTTTTGTAGTTTACGTCAGAGTGAAAAACAACTTTAACCCTCCAATGGTATGGAATAATTGCAACAATACCTATGATATATATAGAATTCAAAAAGTTCTCCAGGAACAGAGAAAAATAGAAGCGACATTTGAAATGTTTTATGAAACGTTATAATTCGTATAAATGCTTGTACATTGTATAACTATTTTTAGACATAAATTTCGAATTAAAATGTTGGTAACAAAATTAGAAACTAGGACACTACTATAGAAAAAAGGAATTACCTAACTGAACATGGGAGTTCAAATGAAATCGAAATTCCGTATGAATATATTGTTTATGAATTTAATATCAAAACTACTGTTCTCCCATCAGGAGAAAGTCTTTCGCCAAAGTTCTGTTGTCTGTCAGCTGCTATGGAAACGGGCAATTTTATTCAATTCTGGGGGTGGAATGTATATGGAATAATTTCATTTGGCGGATTGTAGAAAATCTTTTTTCCTTTCTAAATACTAAAATAATAATAAACACTGGAATGAGGACTCAGCGTATGCGACCACTTTACACCCTTTGAGCGAAAGTAGAAAAAATAGTCCTTCCGAATAGGTTTAAAAACGCATTTCTGGCTTTCAAAATACATGAAATGTTATGCACCAAATGTTTTGACATACGTACTTTCTTACTTACAAAAAACAGAAGACAAAAGGTACCGAAAAAAACACTTTTAAATCTTTCTGTGACGTCACGTGAGCACCCGCAAAGCGAAGGTAGAATGTTTTCTTAACCTTTCTTCCGAATAGTATGCATGCGCGCGGCACGGTATATTGTCGCTCAATATGAGTACTTTCTCCAGTGTTTATTATTATTTCATCTCTGTAAGTGTGTTGGAAACAAAATAAGTGAATTGTATGTATTTTCTCAAATGGTTCTAGTCTTAACAGATATTTTTTATTGCTTACCGCCCCCTCGCTCGTTGCTCTCTCCTAGAAGTTTCATCCGAAAGTCGATGTAGTTCTCTTTGTCATTGTGACTACTCCCGCTGCCCCTGTCGCTCAGCTTCACTACGCCTTCCCCTACGATGTGGAAATACAGGCCTGGAAAAATAATAAAGAAATTCATTAGATTTATAACAAATCATTGAAGAAAAAAATGTGTGACTGTATCAGAGAACGGCCAGAATGGCTTTCAGTGAAACTTCATTTCAGCAGATTATTGAAATAGGAATTGGATAAGAATGAAAGAGTCCTGTGTTTTGAAAACAAATATTTTTTCCCTTCTCTATTAATCCTGCATGGCTGGCCGACAAATAAAGCAGTGGCGTGGTAATTAAAAAATTTGGAGAGGGCATAAAATTAAAATGCCGAAAAAGTTCTTTAAAAAAATAGCTTACAGTTGAAGTGGATTGTTGCTAATATAGAATGGTATGGAGTGTAAGGTTTGTAGAAAGCTAACAAAAATTATGTCGGTCATTTTCTTTTTCGATTGTTGACTTTAAAATTTGTGATTACAACTGGGCAGTCATAATTTTTTTGAGGTTTTGGGCAGTCGTAATTTTTTTTTAAAGAATTGCTCAGTCGTAAATTCTTTTATAGAATAGGCCAAAGTATTTAAAGTGTCCTATTATTATTTCAGTAATAAGTATATAGTTTAATATCTTATCAAAACAATGTTTAATCATAATTGAAAAAAAAAATGTTTTTTTCTGTTATTATTATATGCTAATAGAATGGACTGTTAATGTTCCAGAAATATGTTGTTCGCATAATTGTAATAAAAATAATATAAAGATTTTTTTTTACCTGAAATGTGAAAAGTGTTTAAAACTCTTTAACACCAAAACAACTGGTTACAAAAATATTTGGCTTTAAATCTAACATTTTTAATGAATTGTGAAAAGCCATCGATGGAGTTATCAAACTGTCGCAATATAAAATTAGTATAGCTATTTTCACAAAATTCCGAAACTTTTGCTTTCAAGGGTTGCAGGTTGCGAACAAAAGAAATTACCAACCCCAAACTGATATTAAAAACCATTAAAAGAATGCCACAAGTACCGCAAAGAATTTTAATATCCATTACTACTAAACATCCATTTTCCATTTCTTACTATTAACTCAACAAGAAAGTTTTTTTAATGGAAATTTCAGGAATGTGATATTTCAGGAATTTAATAAGAATTGTAAGGGGGGAGGGGGTGGGGGGTCTTGTAAACTAGAAGAATATATGAAAGAAAAAACGTGCAACTTCCAAATAATTTATTATGGAAATACCAATTTTTTTTTGTTTTAATATTAATAAAGCTATTTTTAGAATCGCGGCTAATTAACCTGAAACATTACGGATGCCTGCAAGGCTGTAGAAAAATTTTGTCATCAGAATAATTTCAAGAATTTGTAAACGTCCAAAACGAAAAAAAACGGTAAAATGTGTAAAAAAGATGGCGGCGTTTTACGTATAAAATATTCTACTTTTTAGGGGGAGTATCCGAAGATTTCATTAATCACTGCGCTTGAATAGAATATTTTATTTTGATTATTAATAGAACTCATCAACTTTTAAAATTAATCCAAAAAAATACATTGTGGCGAGCCACATTACATAGTTTTCCCATAAAAACTAATGGAATTTGAAGAGACATTGAAGAACATTATCTGTATTTATGCCTAGCGATGAAGTTGGCTGAAAAATACCCTAAAATTTAATATTTTTAGAATTATGTCTTTCAAATGCACAAAAAGACGTTAAAGGGACATTGAAGGACATTTTCTATATTTATGCTTGCTTTAAAGCTCTCTAAATAAAAGAATATTTAAAAAAAAAAATTCTGGCTTTCAGGCGCATTCATGTCTCTGGAAGGCATTTTGTATTGCACACTATTTTTATATTTTTATCATGAAGAATAGAAATATGTGTTCAATGATGGGTAAATCCACATTTTTATTGTAGCAGGGGAATCGTATTTCCTTGCGCATCTTCTTAGCGCGCACGGTTTGAGGGATTGTTGTTGCCGTGTATCGAATTTCTTTGAGTTCAAATAAAATTTATAAACCCGATACATTTTTAATAATTAATATTTGCTTGACTAAATATTGTACATATCATTGAAGTTGTATGCACTGTTATAAAAAAAGTACTCAAACATAAGTAAAATAAAATGTACTCATTTTTTATAACAATCGGGGCTTATCATAGCTTTGAGTACGTAAGTTTCATTTTTGAAAAAGACATGCACTCAATAATGAGTACAATGAACAAAAAGAGCATTTGCCTGCCTATATATGTTTCTTTCATACATCAATTTCAATAAACATCGACAATTACAACCGAGAATCGAACAATCGAACCCAGATACTCAGGCCCTGCAGTACTGTGCCTTATACGTTGTACTACCATGGCGATGTGAAAAAGTTATGAAATTTTTTTTTTTTAAAGTGTGCCAAAAGAATGACAAGTAAGATAATTGAGTCGTAATAACTCAGTTTCCATTTAAGCAATCGACATCAAATAATGTGGAAAACCATTTTCTGAAAAACTATTTTAAGTTTGTCAGGTCGCTTTGTTAAGATGGCCTACACAGAAACTAATATTATCAATATTAAATCACACTGTTCATTTTTGAGAATGTACGATTACTTAAATTTGAGTACGTCATCTATCATTTACGATGCAATTGTACTCAAAGAAAAACGAGTATATGTTTAAGTACCTTTTTACAGTATAACTTCTTTTTGGTTGGAATGTGAATAAAGCAGCTTTTGCTTCTTGAACAAAAACAAGATGGCGAAGCGTACGCTCTCAGAACCAATGGCATCATCCATCAGGTTAAACAAAACAAGTTATATATGAAAATTAAAATTTAGATTATAACTTATTCATTAATCTCAAAAGTTACACATTTTAATGAAAAATAGTTACATCTTTTTTTACATTTTTTTTATTGTCAAAACAACAGTTAAATTTTAATAGTTTTTCGTAACTCAAATTTTTTAAAAGTGTATATAGCCGTTTTGGCATCTGCGCTACTCTAATATTTTATGATGAATGCAGTTTTTTTTTTCTACGATCCATGGTTACCTTCAGAGACTGGGAACCCCTTGCGGATTGCCTTTTAAGGTAAGACAAGTTTCTCCCTTTTCGACACTTTCTTCTGCTGACAAGAATTCCTTGTTTTTTTGTGGTAGCAACGAGCGTCTTAGAACTGCAGTGAAGTGAATCGTTCTGATGTGCGCCCACTCAGGTCTGAGGAAGGTTTTTTTTGTTGTTGTTTTCTCCCCACTCCCCCATTCACGATTTTTTTTTCAAGGTCAAAGCGAGAATTGTTTTTCAGCGGAAATTAAAACGCTTGGGGTGAAATGAATCTGAAGTTTCCGATTGCCGTTGACTGAAAGTGAGAAGAGACAGGAACGTGCTGCAGAGTGATTTAATTCCTTTTTACTCTTTTAAAATGGCCTTTAGGCACTTGAATATTTTCACTTTCAACTACAGCCAGCGGTTCTCAACATGTGGTACGCGTACTACTTAGGGTACATGGCGGTCCGGTTGGGGGTACGCGAAAATAATATTTGTAATGGAGGAAAACTCCTAAATTAAAACTAATAAATGTAATATGTAAAATCATAAATAAAAGCCAGTAGGTGTCATTAATTTGAGTCGTTTGATTAGCTTGCCAGTTAATCTAAGAACAATATTTCCTACCAAAAACAATTTTTTTTTGTGTAGATGGATGAGTGAGAAGGGTCATGAGCAGGGGTGCCCTTCCTCCTAAGCTCAATGGCGCAAATCCCTCCCACCCCCCTAATTTATTTTAAAGATACTACATCTCAGGCGACACCTGTTTTTGAAAAAGTAAAATGAAAATATCTATGGAAATGAACAATGGTTCCACGGATTACGGGTTGGGGACCACTGCACCAATACATTAGGTAGTTCAAACATACTAAGCATTAACGTAATTGTTTTTAAATTTAAGTTATCACTGTATCGTAAGGTTTGGTTTGCGAATACAATTGTATGCGCTCCTGATCGGTCTGTTCGTTTTTTTTGCGTCTTCGGTGAGTTCTGGATCTTTTCGCACTTATTACAAATTTAGATTTCGTAGTCTGCATCTTTCATCGTGAACTACTCTTCCAATCCTGTTTAAGTTTTCTGTACTTCAATTGACAATTTAGTGGGATGTTTGAGAATCGTCACTTTCCATTCCATACAATTTTCGCACAAATAATTTAAACTGTCAATTGGAATAGTAAAACTCTTTTTTTTCTTTTCAATTTAAGCACGTACTTGCCGTGATTGGAACTGAATGCAATGGTCAGGAAAAGGGGGGGGGGGGGGGGGGGGAGACAGAGTTGGTTAATGGCCAACTTGATCGACTCGACCCACCTTTCTCTACACGATGGTAGGTCATTTATCTTCATAGGCCGAAATCCCCTGTAGTTATGGGGCTTTGAGATATGAAAACTTTCGTGTCGCCCAAGTTTCTGTCTATGACAACTCGTATGTTCCGGAAGTGCTTTAAAGATGTATTAACGTCAAAATTTACAGCTAATAAATTGACGCGATTTTAATAAAAATGTAGTTTTAACGTAACTCGCGTCATTATGTGTTCCAAAGAAATGAAGATTCTTATGAAACTTTGAAGAACAGTAAAAAAACTTTGGTAAAGAAATGCGTGTTTTGAACGAAAAATAACAAATTCAGCGATCAAAGTAATCTTTTAAACTATTTCTATTTTACCGAAGCTGGCGGGCCAATAAATTGCCAAAAGAAGTTTGAAAGTCATCTGAAGTCTCACAAAAAAGAAGACATGAGATTCAAAATTTCTAACCAATTCATTTCAGTTCAAATATTGATCGCAACTGCCTTTAGGAATTTTTCAATTTGTATTCATAAGTGCGACTTGTTTTTTTCTTCTTATTTTTGTTTCTAAGGGTGACATGTAATCTTACAAAATATGACTCTTTCTCTCTTCAATTTCGTTTAATCGATTTTTGTGAAATGAAAAATCAAACAGATTTATTTCGAATAGCACTTTGTGTATGAGAAAAATTATTATCATTAGTTTATTAAAGGCCTATATTAATAGGACCGGAAAAAAAATTCTAGATAAAAGAATAGCGAAATGTTTTTGGATAAAAGAATGAAAAACATGTTTTTTATTATTGAAAAATTATTGAGAATAATGTTTTGAAAATGCTGTTAGAAATGGTAAGAAGGAGAATGCAAAGAAAAAAAAAGGAATGATTGAGAATAATACTTAAAATGTCTTCCGAAAAGGAATTGTTTTAAAATTTTAATAAAAATTGGCCAGGAAAGACACCTTAAAAAGTTATTGAAAAGGAGGTTTGATAACTTTTTTAATTCAAATTTGTTATCGAACTTGCGTGGGAAATTAAGATATAATTAAAATTTGCAAGGGAAATTATTTTTAAATGTTTCCCACAGACGGATAAAAAAAAAGTGAAAAGGGGCAGCATATATTAATTTTTAAGTATTGTTAAGAAAGAGAACACGTCTTATGAAAAGCGGTCATTAAGAACACGCTTTTAAAATATTGCACAAAAGGGGATTAAAACTAAACCTTATTAAACTAGGAAGGAGGGGGGGGGGAATATTATTCAGGGACGGGTAGATAACAATACTTTTAATAAGGCGACACAAAGAAATCTCGTAAAAGCGTTATCCAAAAGGCGTTTGGGAACAACCCTTTTTCAGAGAGGTTAGCGAGGAAGATGTTTTTTTTTTAGATGTTTTTCAGAGACAGGTTAATAATAAGTCTTACTGAAAATGGTTTTCAGTCGAATTTTTTAAGGTAGCCTGTCCAAAACGAAGTTGAGAAAAAGCCTAAGGCCGCAAAGGGAATATTTTTAAAACAAGTAGAGAAGGAGGTTGAAACCAAACTTCCTAAAAAACGGTGGTTCAAAGGATCCGCGGGGGGAAAAAAAATCAAAAAGAAAATTAAGATTAAAACTTCTATTGCCGAATGTGAGATTGAAAAGAAACTCAAGAAACGACCAAAAGGTAATGCCCTCTAAATTACACCCTAAAATGTGAAAAATTGCTCAATAAACACCAACATTAACTTGCCATTTTATCCGAGGTTCATTCCCCTTTTCGCAAATCCTCCCCCAAACACATCCACCGTATCTAAAGTAGCCGAAAACCTCCATTTTATTTCAATAATAGTTCTCTTTTCACGGTTCAACGAATCCCGACAACAACTTCCAGTAATGGATCTACATTGATCTACGCGTGTGCGATTCAGGAAGCGCTCGAATCTACCCCTTACCATCGCGTCATCATCAGTGGTCTCCATCAATGGATGAACCTTGAGCAACAACCCATCTGGTGGCTTCTTCTGGGCGGAGGACACGAAAACGCCAGATGGGTTTGGTCAAGGTTGGATTGCTTCCGGCGTGCATTTCTTGTGTCTGTCTTTGTAAAAGTATCTATTTGAAGATTGGAATAAAAGTTAACGATGCACCGTTGCGGACAATGGGGATTTAAGAAATGTGAAGGGTAGGTATGGGATATGAATGAAAGGTTGATGCGTTGACCTTCCGTGGCCCAAAGTGATAACTAGTCTTTGTTTTCAAGGAATGATCCTCGGGTTTCATAAAAAAATAATTTTGAAGTAAAGGGTGGTGGCAAATTGTTGGGAGATGGTCATTGTTTGGATGTTTAACTACACATAGTAAAACATTATTTTTATATACTTTAACTACTTTGTTTGTTGTTATAAAAGCAGTGATTTGTTTGAAATATAAGCGAAGTAATTGGTTAAAAATAATGTTTTACTACCAGTGCCACCTTTAGCAACCTCGGTGCCTGGTGCGAATCTTGTAGCAGGGCTCTTTTAGTCATCCATATACTTATAAACAAGTTTGAATAAAAATTATGAAACTTATTCATAAACTTGTTAGAGTTTCGAAAAATCAATCGGGATTGTTTTTTTAATAACTACAAATGTAGTTGATAATCAACTGCATATGTTAGATGCGGCAACATTTCATTTGTATTGAGTATTTATTAGATAACTAATTTATGTAAAAGTATGCATTATATCGTTTTTTTTATTGAAAATTAAAAATAAGCCAGCTGATCGAACGAAATTAAATTTATGTCAATCGAGCTATTTGTCACGGAATCGAAATGGATGGATCTACATTGATCATAATCTGCAGGTTCAAAGTGATCACTAAATGCGTAGAATTGTGTTTATATCTCGATACCATGTAGTTGAGTTTAAAAGCGTTTCAAGTGAAAAAAATTAAATTTTAATAAAATTTCCATTTTGTGCATTGTTCTCCCAGCCGTTGTCTGAGCGGAAGGTATTGTGCGGTGGTATGCGTCGCACATCCCTACCCCTGTTTATTATGTCAATGCAGCTAAATGGCTAAATGTAGCACAGTCAATCAATGGTTATAAACCAATAACTTGTGACCTCCTTGTATATACAAATCTTGAAATTGCACGGTAAAGACCTTACATCAGAATGGTTTGCCGTCTAATAGAGGAATGTTTGAAATTCGTTCTTGTATCCTTTTCTAGGAGGATAGATCGCGAATTATTGTTTATAACCCACATTTGCAGATCTATTCTCGGGGACAACCTAGACCAAGCCTAATCAATTGAGCCTAAATGAATTGAATATTTATACATATCATAGCTTCCGCTTCAGGTTCAACTTAGGTTGTCCCCGACTATAGTGGTTTTCAAAACAAAAGTAAGACACCTTAAATTCCTGTTTTTAGTGGAAAGATATGTCGTCTGAAGTATGTTTGAAATTCATTATCATGTTATTTTCTTGGGGGAGGAAATGTCTTGCCATAATTGTCAAAAAGAATTTTCTCAATTTGACAAAATATTTAATCGAAGCATATAGCAGGCGTCTGTTTCGTCAAAAATGGCGACTCTTTTTAACTGCTGGTTTTGGAATACACTTGAAACGATATGGCATAGGTAACCGATATGGCATGATCACAATATGGCATAGGTAACTGAAATTTCCTTACTGAAATGTGGAAATTCATTATTTTTTACAGACCTCCTCTTGACGAATATTTACATTTCGAGAATTGTTTTCAATAAATAGATAGATTTTCAAATATCTTAAAAGCATATGAAATGCTTTTGATTTATGTACATATTTTTCACATTCGAATAAATCAATTATTTTTTTCCAAGTCTCTTTAAATTCAAACAAACAGATTATTTATATCAGTTTAACTTCTATTAGAATTTAGTATTAACATCTTCGAATTGTTTTAGATCCATATAAATCATAGAGAAGTCAGATATAAACAGAAACACATTTTGTAATTTTTCATTTATTTTTCTTCTTAAAAGCCTCGGGAAGCAATTCAATCATTTAACGGCATAACTTTTCTCGAATGGATGCAGACGAAAAATGAAAAAAGAATTTCAATAAAATTATTTAGCTTCATAAAATAAACATTTTATTTCTATAAAAAAAATTATACTATGCAATTTCCTCTTTATAAAAGTTAAAGCTTCAATCGTTGCTCAGTTTGAAATGAATATTTAAAAGATTACACAATATATTTTTCATGTTCTCACGCGTGGGCGGATTCAATTTATTTATGTGATGGAATTTCATTTTGAAGACCTGTGGAATTTTTATGCAGCGATTTTGGCCGGAGAAAATAGGATATTGAATATCCGTTCAAAGTCCGTTCTTATAAATTTGTAAAACAGGTGAAGCAAATTTGTTTAGAATATTACTTTACTGTCCCATGCAAAGTAGAAGAAAGAATACGAAATTCCCATGCATTTCAAAATCATTGACCAAAAAACACTATAAATAATAATTTTTTTTCCGATACGATATCCAGAACAACGTGTTTATCTCTAAAACTACTTTATCGATTTGTGTCATGTTCGTAATTTAAATTATTGTATTGTCTCTCATGATATTTCGCATGGTCTCTCGTATGGCAAATTGACTATGAATTATAAAAGGGTTACTTAGAAGAAAATAAAAGCTATTTTTCTTACTTTTGAATCTCATATAGGCAGGCCCTTCGCACTAGGGGGGTTTGGGGGGGGGGGGGGGGAGTCCGAACCCCCCAATAATCTGGAAACCTTGAAAGTTGGGAATTTCAACTTCTAAAAACCCCCGAGTTGGGAAAATCTATGCCTGACGAAAATTAATATTATTAGCAAATGAAAGCTAGGGAAGATTAGAAATTGCCCAACTCGAAAGATTACATTTAAGCTAGACCTTAAGAACGGACACTGCATTGGAATATGGGTGCAAAAAATAAATGCTTGTGAGAGAACTGTTTAAGATATATATTAAAAAAAGATGAAAAATGTCGATAAGTTGGAACTGAAAATTTTCACACTGTTGGGCCTGCACTGCGGGCCTGCCTATATGGGCCGCTGTCTCACAGCACTGTTGAGCTGGGAATTTCAGTAGTTGGGTTGAGAATTTCGAATTGTTAAGTTGGGAATTTCTTGTTTCAACCCCCCCCCCCCCCCAAAAAAAATATTTTTTGTGTAACGACACTGCATATAGGACATGTTTACGCGGATTTCAATTATATCAGTAGTTAGGAGACGTGAGAATACGCTGCAACGTTTACATTGGTATCCGAAAAAACCGTTGCCCCTTTCTCCCAAGCAAAATCTCGATGTCAGTCCGAAAAACAATGTAAAATTTTGCCGATAGATTTCGCAAACTTTATGAAAATACATTAAGCTGGGATTTTTTTAAAGTTAAACTCGTACACGCTCGTATAAACATTCAGATATACAAATTTGTAACTCCATGTTATGTATTATGAAAATAATAAAATATATTTAAAAAACATATTTTTTCAAATAACAGATGATTAAATAATATTTAATTATACTGATTGGTACCTGGATCCATACAGGGTGATCACAAATTATTGGGCGATAGTCATTGATTATACCCATTACATTTAGCTGTATTGAAATAATAAAATATTAAATTTGCTCAACAACTTCGCTTATTTTAAACAACTCGTTTAGATTTAGTAGTAATAATGCAGTGAAAGTAAAGCAAAAGGAATGGTCGTCCCATTATTTGGCTCCAAACAATAACTATTACCCTACAAACCTGTATAATTTGCACATTTTTGTATTTTACAAAGGGTATTAAAAATAGTATTATATATAAGGTTGTCAAAGGACATTTCACTTTTCGTTCTATGTCCTAGTAGCACTCGAGCTCAAGTTCTAACCTTCCTATTTAAATATTTATCATTATATAAGTTCTCAGTTTCTCACAGATTATCTATGAACTTAATTTCTGTAAAGAAATATAGTCTGAAAAAATATAGATTTCAGCCCCAAACATATTTCCTGATTCAAACCATTGTTTCAAAGACTAGTTTCAGATTCTAATCATACAAAAGCCAATTTTACCATAGGATTTTTTTTGTAATCTGTATAAGTTTTTATTTATATTAAATAATAATTTTATCCTCAATTTTTTTTTTATTTCCTTATGTGGAATTTGTTGGTTGATAAAACGCGATTTATTTAATAACTTCTTCTTTAATTATATAATCTTAGAATAGTTAAAAGTTTTACAAAAATAAAAGAAAATAATCTTGAAATTTATATTAGAACATTAAAATAATACTTTTTCTAAGTATTTAAAAAAAATCGAGAAAGGTGTTAAAAAAGCTAAGATCGGATAGTGTTAAATGTGCATTTATTTTTTAGCTTCAGGGTGAGGAGCCGTAATTATCATGACAATAAGATGTAAGGTCGTTTTATGTTAGTTTCCATGCTTCAAGATTATGAACGAGAAAGAGTTTACCACCTTTTTCGGCTTGAGAGAATAGAATACAACTCAACCCACAATATGCAGTGTCGGTTACAGCTATAGGTCAATTGCCTCTTTTGATAATTTCAAACTTACAGAGTCGACAAATTTAATTTGTTTTGGGATGAATAAAAAAAATATATTTTAACATTTAATTTCTATTATAATAAACTTGCATTTCACCACTGTAAAAATTAACTTGTGGGAGGAAAAACAACCACGACAGATTAAACGTGCACCAATCTTCCCTACACAGTAATGAATAATCGATAAAAAACCCAGTTATTTAACTTTTATTTTATTATTCTGAGTAGATCTCTTCTATGAAGATATTTTCGAAAAACATAACAAAATATTGTTAACGAGCGACATAATATACATTCCACTTGAACTATTTGCAACATAATTTATATGAATGATATACGGTTAATTTAATGTCCGCCTTAATAAATGGTAAATATAAATTAATTATAAAATCTAATTTCGATATTTATTAATAAAAAAAAGTTGTAAAAAAAATTTGTATTATATTATCCCCTTCAGATATCCAATTCTTGATTCGCTCCCGATAATATGAAATGTATAAAACACTTAGAACACCCGATACCCAAGCGATTCTAGTTATTGAACGAATTAAAAAAATAAAATATTCTATTTCAATTTATTAATAATTAAATTCAACACCCTGTTGAAAACGTTTGGAGATTTCCTGAAACAAGATGCATTGTTCCGAAAATTCGACTATAAATTTCTTTTTTTATTTTTACTTCGGGAAATGAATTTTCTGCCTACGCTACCGGGATCTCCGGTATCCAACCTCATGATTCGTCAATTTGAACGGGAAATGAAAACGACGCAACGTTTGCAGAATCGCCCATCGAGTTGGGTTGAGTTGTATTTTTTCTGAGAAAGCGTGGGAAGAGAGTTTTTGTGTTCTATTTTTCCGGGAAAGTGTCAAGAAAATCCGTGGGCCACTGTGAAGGTGTGTCTGTCTATTATTTTTAGATAGACAATTATTTTAATATTAAATTGTTTTATAAGTATCAGCGTTTTTTTTTTTAATTTGTGTTAGATATATTTAGTCATAGCTCTTTCTAAAATTAAACTTTTTATCAAACCAGCGCAAACAGTCTATTTTAAATAATCTGAAATCTTGATATAAAGCCCAGCAGCTTCCAGTTTTTTCAGAAAAAAAAGCGCAAATTTTTAAAATTCATTAAAATAGTATTTTTAATATTTATTATAACTATTACAATAAGATGTATCTTAAAACTTATTATTATTTTTAATAAATAATTAAAAATGCATTAATTGAAAAGGATAATTAGAGAAATATAAAGTCAAAACAATTTTAAAAGTTCGAATTTAACTAGATGTCGCTTGATCATTAACGGATTTCACTTTTTGTTTTCCTATTTGAAATATATAATAATGTAATCATTGGTTGCGAGTCATAATTCCGGTGTACATTTGTTTATGTTTTTTATACGCTCAGAGGATCAATAAGCTTGGTTCGAAATTAAGAGATAAAAGTTAGGTGACATTGGCACCTAGCAACTTTTTTTAGTTGCCAAAATGTTCTTATGGCATGGAAAATGACGGGGAAATCATTGTAAAAAACTGCAAAATTTTAATAAATTTTATTTCTGGGGTTGGCAATTTCCCATCTAGTTGGCAAACTTGCGAAACATTTGATTTTTTTTAAAACGACACTAAGGAGTTTCACTTTAAAAAAGCCGAATGTTTCACAAGTTTGCCAATTGGGTTTATGATTTTGCCAAATCAACAGGAATTTATCAACATTCTTACGGCATACGTAGAATGTTGGAAAGCAAAAAAATGTTGGGGAAATCATTGTAAAAAAACTGCAATATTTTAATAAATTTTACTTCTGGTCGGGTTTTCAATTTCCCATCTAAAACTAAATTTTCGTATCCAATTGGGGAAAAAACAAGTAAATTACCATACTCTAAAAAAATTTGGTAATTTGAGCCTAAAAGAGTTGGCAAAAACGCAAAAACCCATGCTAAGACTTGGCAACTTTAAGACTTTTTGAACTGTAGAAATGTTTTAGAAAAATTGAGCAGAAGTAAAATTATGCTTCGAATAGGCCCTTCGCTCCGAACCTCTGCTGTGAAGAGATTATGCGTACATCACACCCACTTTACTCCAAAAATTGAATGTGTGTGTTTATTTGGAAGAGCAACAAAACAACTGTTGTTCGCCCTCAGGACACGTCCTGTGACAGTTTCCTTTTCGTCGATGCATCCTTTTCTTTCTCCACAACACTCGCCTTTCTATTCAGTGACCTCAATCTCCAAAATGGGCCATCCAAGGTGTTTCGGGATGGCCTCCAACTGCCTCCAATTGGAGGCCTCGAGGCTTTGGCACAGTTCGCTTTCGAACGATGCAATCAATTATCGAAATTTGAATCGGCGAAATTGAACGACCTGATCTTTGAACTTTTATTTAGGAACCGGTGGAATATGTGATTATATTTATTTATGGTTCGATGCTGTTAGGTTCGCTGTTGAAGTTAGGCCAGTTTAAAGGATTTTTTTTGACGCCAACAAGAATGATTTTGGCGCTCCAAATTGCACAATTACGTTTTTTTTGTAAACATCGGAATTTTCTAATTTTGTCAACTCGAAAATTTATACTAGTCTTACTAAGGTACCAAATTCCCTAATAAGGGAGAAATTACTGGTATTCAGTGTCAAGAGCGTATTTTTCAGTCTAAAATAAAATTTAAGCCACATATTCTTGATAAAATAATTTACAGGTATGACTATGGTAATGTTGTGAATCTCAATAAAATTAGTTTAATTAAAATATAATAAACAATTTACAAAATACAATTCCAAAATATATAAATCTACACTGTTAAAAATAGGTACTAAAAATAAGTAAAATCTACTCATTTTTTATTACAGTGCTTATCATGCTCCGAATAGTACATAGGTTTCATTTTTGAAAACAACATGTACTCAAAAATGAGTAAAATGAATAAAAAGAGCAGTCGCATGACTACATATATTGCGTTCATAAATTACTTTCAATAAATTTTATTCTTTATTTCTGACAAAAGTTAGTTACAGAAACAGTTTTTCTGAAACCAACCCAAAGTTGTTCGTTGGGCTAAAAGTATTATAAGTTTAAAATAATGGCAGACGGTGCTCATACTATTCGATTGTCACAGTTGGATTGCCGCGATACATTATTGACTACTATTGAAATCAATGAAATCTCTTAGAAAAAGTCTAAAATGTATCGAAAGTTAGTAAAACGATATATTTACATTTTAAGCTACATTCTTTTGAATTCGTAACATATTATTCATCTATTGAATTTTAGTGAATATAAAAACATCTAAATAACAATAAAGATGAATCAATTCAATAGACTTAGAGAAAACTGCAAATAGTTGAAAATAAAAGTTGTTCTCTGGAAATATATCGAAAAAAAATTAACATAAGACAGACGATTTTGATGGAGAGTAAATAAAAAGTCGTATGATGCTGAATACTATATTTTTAATATGCTTATTTAGCTAAAAATAGTACCAACTACATGTATGTTTAATCCACAAGGTCGACTATACTTTCCAAAATTACATTGAATAAACAGAACTCTATTACATTACATATATTCAAATGCTATTCTGTTTGCATTGGACAATGAAACACCCATGGTTTAGAAACAAAACCCCATAAAACTCAGATGTATTCAAATATCAAAGAATTGTTTTAAGGATCCATTTGCATGCGGTCGTATTACTTGCCGTATGTAGAGACAGAATGGATCCATTCTCAAGGATACGCCACGTGCTGGCCATTTATAGGGTTTTGTAACTTGACCAAAACATTCTTTGTCGGGAAAAAAACAATTTTGCAATGATATTGAAACTCTTTGCAATCCAAAGGTGAAACAAATAACGATCTTTTCTTTTGTTTTCTTGTTCTTCCGAATAAACGCGAATAGAAAGTTGTTGAGTCTAAAAAACATCGATTTTAGATGGATAGATTTCTCAATAACCCCAAAACAGATTATTACTATCAACATCTAGAAGCAACAAAGATTTTGAGAGGACATAGAAACAGAGGTGAAATGTTTCGTAAAAAAGCATTTTTGTGCTATAAAAATATGAAGTGCAAAAGGTGAAAAGAGTCCCCATGACAGTTGGGAAACGTTTTAACCTAACTCAAGATGAATTTTCTATCTTAAAATTGTTCTTCGAGCATGATTGGACTGTAGTAGAGCGAATATGACGTCTCATCGCGATGTAAACATCTTAGACCTGATGGCACCAGACACGTGACTTCCTTTCAAAACTTATGAATGAAAAAACGTTCGCGATTGACTTGTGATTTGGAAATAATAGTAAATGTGTTACTTCATGAAGTACAGGATATTTTTATGAATGAACTAGAAAAAAATTTATGTATGGATCACGTAGTTAACCACGTGTTTGAGGCCATACATTTTGGCCTCACTTTGATGTTAGCGAGATTATAACCTTATGATTTCTCTACTATGAGGGATTCATGCTCGAAGAAATTGTTGTTTAGAGGTGATTATAATATTGAAACACTGATATTCAACTCTGGAATATGAGTCAGATAGTTTTTAAGAGTTTGAATCTGTTGAATTCTGACGGAGGACTAGCACTAGTATCTGAATATCACTTTAGAACAGTGGTTCACAACCCGTAGTCCGCGAAAGGGTCTAAAGTAGTTCGTGGAACTTTTGTCCAATCAAGGTGTTTTTTTATATAAAAAATATGTAGTATTTTTTGAGAATATATAATTTTTTATGTTAAAATAATCTAATGATGAAATCGCAACTTTTTCCTATAAAATAAATATTATTTTGTGCCTCATCGTGGGAATCCTATTTTTTATACTTTTTCTCTTACCTTGATTCTTCTGTATTTTAACTACAAATTATTTTTCATATTTATTTTGTTGAGAAAAAGTTTCAGTTTTCTTTCTCATGTCGCTCATTGTGAATATGTTAATATATTGCATATATTAAGCGAGTATTTTTGGAAAGAAAAATTTAAGTGGAATTCTCGTGTTTGCAGTTTTGAAAGTGCATCTTTAATTTTTACCCGCATTTTTAAAAATATTCTGAACCCATGAATAGTGAATTTGACGAAACAACGCAATTTGAAATATCATCATTATAATTTGAAATTAAATAAATAAACATGATTAAACATGATTTCACTAATTTCAAAAATCCCCTTTTCTAATTAGAAACACTTTAGTTAAACGTTCTAATTAATAAATGTATTGAAACATATAGCATGAAATATCTTAATTACACTTATATTAGATACTTGAATATTTTTTACTGTTAACAGAAAGTGGTGGTCCGCGCAATATCTAAGTTTTACCTTGGTGGTCCGCAGTCACCAAAAGGTTAGGAGAGACTGTTTCAGACCGCCAGAATGTAATTGATGGAATATGAAAAGTTGGACTAACGGATAGTCTACCTGAAGAGAAAATAAGACTGAATTTCAAATTTAATCCCTTAGTACTGATAACAAATTTAAAATATGTAAGTCTTGTATTTCACAAATAGTTTCGAGTTATTTTATTTCTTTAACACATCACACCAACGAAAAATTATCATATTTGTCAAAGTTAACCTCTTTTCTATGCTATAAATAAAGACCAATTGAAATATGTGTAGTGCTTCTAGCGTTATTGATGATCAAACATAAAATGTCATACAGACACAAATACTGAAATCAATTCAATTGGCTTTTAAATAGTTTATACAATAACTCTGATGTAAAATTTCAATAAAATATAATCAGAAGTTTACGTGATGAATAGTATTTGAAATAAAAACTTTCGTATTAAATAATTAACTTTAAATATTAACCTGTTGCTTTGGCATGTCAAGAACATCTTTGATATATATATTTTTTTTTAATATTTGCATTATTTTTAAAGAACAGTTATTCCAGTTTCTGTTGTTTTTCCTATAACCTTTGATACTAAGATTTTGCGGAAAATAAGGAAAGAATTTTCAGGTATGTGTAGTTTTAAAAAGCAATGTGTGTAGACATAAGGGGATCGTTAACTGGGTCGTTGTGCTAAACTTTTTCCCCCCCAGGAACGCAAGTTTCTATAATCAATCGAGAGTCTGGGATTTTTAGAAAAATTCTAATGCAAATTCACAATATCTTGCATAAATTATCAGATTTTCTTTTACCTACATCCGTTACACTACTTCAGTCCTTTTCATTTTGCTATTACAAAAAAACCGCTAAATACTTTTATTTACATAATTATTTTCTAACTAACCCATTGGCCCATCTATCAATCACGTAACAAACAGAAACAGGTGCAAGAATGTCACCACACACCTCTATATTCTTAAAAACAAATGTTGGAAGAAAGGGAATTTTTCACATCTGAGGAGAAAATGTGAAATAGGCAAGTTGCTTTCAAATCGATGTCTGATAATAATCGCAGTTTAAAATAAAAATATATGTCAATTTCAGCAGCAGAAGACTATACCAGAAATGGATTTTTGTCTGGATGGAATTTGACTTATGAAATATATAAAATGAAAATTTATAATGCTGGCAATAAAATTCCGGTACTCCAAAAAGACTTGAAAAAAGTACATGTACGTTGTACCGGCCTCATAATACCCCTGATCTAGAGCTTGTAAGTTTGTCTTCAGTATTTGTGCACTGTTAAAAGTAGGTACTTAAAAATAAGTAAAATGAACTCATTTTTGATTACATTCGATGCTTATCATAGCTCCGAATACATAAGTTTCATTTTTGAAAAGACATGTACTCAAAAATGAGTAAAATGAATAAAAAGAGCAGTTGCTTGCCTACATAGACTGCCTTCATAAATCACTTTCAATAAATTCCAACAATTACAACCAGGATTTACCGGGAATCTAACCCAATCCATCTACCGGATATCTTTCGCACCGAAGTACAGGGCCGGCCTTATCCATCGTACCACCAAAACGACAAGAAAAAGTTACAAACAGAAGTAAAGTTAAGAAGGCGTGGCAAAGGAATGGACAGTAAGATAATTGAGTTGTAATAACTCAGTTTCCATTTAAGAAATCGACATCAAATAATGTGGAAAATCATATTGTCAGCAAATATTTTAAGTTTACCAGGTCGCTTTGTAAAGATGGCTTAAACAGAAGCTGATATTATCAATATTAAACCATACTGCTCATTTCTGCGAAAGTACGATTACTTAAATGTGAGTACGTCATCGCTCATTTACGACACAATTGTACTGAAAGAAAAAAAGAGTACGTCCACGTACTTATTTTAAGCACATTTTTACAGTGTATTTAAACTGAAGAACATGCAGTTCTTTTATTTTGATAAACATAAACAAAATAAAAGGTCGCTTATTTTATCACGTTAGAAGTGACACTGAAGTGTAAATCGTTAAATAATACATAAACACTTAAGACTTTTGCACACAAAAAAATGTACAAATCCAATGCAAAAACAGAAAGAAAAATGCAGTGTAATTTTAGTTCAAAAGCGGGAAACTGAAAAAAAAAGCTCGAAATCTTCTACAATTATGATTCCACCCACACCTCTCCAGATCCCTTTTGAGGATCCAAGAAGCAGAAATAATCTGTATAATTAATTAATAACTTAATAAGTCCACTCAGTGTAAGAAAGGGGCGCCGAATCAAAGGCTTACTGGAAATATAATTAAAGGCTTGATATTTTTTTTTGGTTAAGCCTGAATAATTAAATAAGAAGTGATTATGGGCCGCAGTAAAAAAATTTAATGGAATAACGTGGACTAGCTTTTGATTTTCTTTTCTGTTGTGATTCTTTCTTAATTTACAAGCATGGGTGACTTGGAATGAGAGGTATAATGATAAGTTGTAATTGAAATGTTTTAATTTTCAGCGTGTTTGTTGCGGATTTTAAATTTTGGCGATGAAAATTTTGTTGCAACATATTCCCATAAATTGTTCTGTGTAATAATACAAAAGTTTGTAGTTTAACTCCTGTTTAGTCGAATTTTTTTTCAGATCTGTTGTAAAAAATGCATTTTTCTATTCTTGAAAATGAATGTATGTTCTATCCCGTATGCTAATTGTCTGGTCCTTAGTTATCTCTCTATCTTGTTGTTTATCTTCCGCCTGTTTTATCCATAGAGTTGTAATATTAAATAGAGAGCGCATTCAATGCCAGACTCTCATAAGGCCGCGGTGTCAACATTGAAAAGAAAAACCAACATCACGTGGTTTTAGCGCTGCCACATTTGGCGTTCAGAAATCTGCAGGAGTTCCAAATTTGGTGCAGTTTCTTTTTTTTGGTGATAAGGCGTTCTGTCCGTATTCAACTTCTTAACATATATGTAGGTATTTATTTATTTTCAAACAATTTGCGCTAAATATTTCCTCTTCATTAACGAAACGAAAATATAATTTTCTTTGTGCTCAATACTCGAAAAAACGAAACTCTTTATATTTCTCCGGTTTTATTGTTTATATTTTCTTATTGAACTATACAAAATAACAATTGAAAGAACTTCGCTTATGGTAAATTTTTTACATAAAAACGTAACGCAATTATTTTAAAAGTACAAAGTAAGAAAAATATATTTAGTATATTTGTAAACTCCCTTAAATTGTGCCACTCGTTAAAAAAACTATATTTAAATACAAAATTAAACACAAAACCATATTACAATATTTCGATCTCGCTTAGTTCTGAAAGTCGCCAAGGCCTGCCAAGTAATATTGGCGCATGAATGAATTGGCATTTCCACAAATCACGTAGTTTCAATGATGCACACACGGAAATCAGCATTTTTATTCCTCTATTTGTATCATTTCACTATGGTTTTATCCTTCCCATTGTCTTGCCCGTATGGTACTAAAATACAGGTAGGTCAGATAATAACGAACGTATGGCATGCGACCGAAAAGGATTTAACTTGATGTCAAATATGCAAACAACTTGTTTGAACATTGCAGAATTGCCCACTAATTGTTTCATTACTAAATTTGCTCCATTTTTACTCTGAGTTTGTTTTATAAATACAAAGGCATTTGTTGATTTCAACAGACATGGCAATAAAAAAAATTAATAGCATTTTTACCTAACAAAATTTAAACAAATAAAACAATCTTACTCAATAACACATTTTCGAAACATTTTCATGTTTTTAAGCAGTGGGTCCTAAACTTTAGCTGTCCACATGGACCAACATGTTAAAAGTTATATAAAGCATGAACAACCTTTCACAACACCAAATAAAATTCAGGTCATGTATATTTTAATTCTAAGAAGAATTCAAGTGAAAATTTTTATATTTTTTCCAAATAAATTTATTAATAACACAGAAAGGACATCACATTAAACTTAAATTATATGAATTATTTAAGGTCACATTTAAAATTAATAATATGCGTCTATTTTCAAATAATAAAATTAATAATATGCGTCTATTTTCAATTAACAAAATTAATAATATGCGTCTATTTTCAAATAACAAAAGGATATTTGAGTGTGTGATTGCACCTGTTTCACCAACTTCGACATTTTTATTAAAAGTACGATATAAGAAATGAAAAATACACCCTTTCAAATTTGCAAGTGGAAGAATTCCATTTAAAACGTTCTTTTACAAAGATCTCCACGGATTGGGAACCATTATTTTAAAGGATTTTGAAGTTCTATATTTGTAAATGAAAAACAATCCATTTAATTCCTTACATTTTTATAAGTTAACCATAAAAAAATTGTTGAAATACGAACATTGTATGAACAATTCGAACACGCTGGTAGATAGCTAATGCATTACATCACAACACATATGTCAAGAAGCGCTTTTCTTTAGTTTAATGACAAAGAAACAACTTTCCATTTATTCCGTTTGATGTTTTTAATGATTAATGGTCCGATTTGACTCCAATTTAGATATATTCTTCGCTTAGCATTGCATTCGAAAAAATTAGTGAATTTCCTTCTAATTCGGTAATGGCTACAAAAAAGAATAAAATAATTTTTCTAACTTATAAATATTTTTTTTGTAATTTTCATTCATATTTTAAATATTCTAGTTGTAAAAGAGCCTTTAATCACGTTGATATGACAGTTTTGTATAACATCTTCAGCACCCTCTTAAAAAAATTCCCAAAAACCAAAACTGAGAAATGACGTTTAGCTTTTTCGGAATGTTTTATTTTGGTGCGAACATTACTGTCGCGTCTAATGTAAAACAGTAACTTGTATACATAAAAAAAAATATCCGTAGATTTTTCTATTCTTAAATATACACATCACTAACATATTATTTACTTTAAAAAAAAAAACCTTTAATTAAAGAAACCTTAAAATGCATAAAAACATTAAACACTCAACGTAAATTAACATGTACTTTGATGTAGCATGATTGAATATGATATATGAATAACGTTTATTTAATAGGTTGGGTTGTATTAAATAAAACATCAAACGTGTAAGAAAACATCAAACATGTTTATTACCTTTAATAACTATTAAAAAATATATAGTTATTTTTCATTAAAACCATTGTAATTAAAAAAAAATCTCCATCGGGTGTTTTTAAATCGCAAACTTTTGCAAGCACTGGCGTATGTAATTAAAATTGCAATTATATCGATATTTTTTAAAACAAATATTTTATATTCTTATTTAATACGGAAAATTAACATGATAAAAATTAATTAGGTAATTAAGTTTTATTACAGATTTTTTTAAGTCATCAAAGAGATTTAATATATCTCAGATTAAGCAATTTTATTTTTTTTATAAAGAAAATGCTTTAAAATAAAAAAAAAACTTGGCGTTTAATTTAAAAAGTTGTTTAACCTGTTCTTATTTGCCATTTTTTTTTCATTGAAATCTTCAAGACATATTTTTTTAATTTACCATTTTATTACGACTTTATATTAATGAACTATTAATAAGGAGCGAATAATTACTAGCATTTATATTTAGTTTTATGGCTTGTGAGTTTGCATTTATTAGTAATTAAAAGTAAATACTAAATATATATATATATAAAAAAAACATTTGCAGAGCATTTTTGTACTTAAACTGCTCGTCCGAGAAAAAAAAATATTGGTGAGGAATTTTACATAGTTTGGGTAACTTAAATATGATAAATATTACACTTTTTGCGTGTAAAGAGAAACGAAATTGGCAACTTTCTGCTCACGAGATCGCTACACTGTCTAAGATAGTATTCGAATCGCAACCCACCGATTATTAGCAGGGCCATTCTTAGGGATGTGCGACGCATGTCACCGCACAGTTCTTCATGCTTATTGAGGGGCTCCGCACTTATCAGAGAAAAATACATAAAATGAGAATGCTACACGTATAAAATTATTTTCTTTTGGTTTCACTTTTGACGTTGAACGTCTATAAAATCACCAGGATAGAAACGCTAAATTACACTTTTAGGGAGATTTCTACCGACACTATGACTCCGTGATAAATAGTGCGACTGATGTTATTTTGATTTTTTTATAAGAAATTAGACTTATAAATAAAAATTTTAAAAATAACAAAATATAGCAGACTTTTTACGTAAAGGAATTTTCTAATAAATTCCATTCCAATGAAATGTAGCCTCATTAAATATTTGTATTTGATTAAAAATAATCCCGATTCACTTTTCAATAACCTGACAAACTTATGAATAAGTTTCATAATTCATAAGTTTCATTCGAACTTAGTCATAAGTTTGTGTGGATTATAAAAAAGGGGCCCTTCCACAAGTTCGCACCGAGCCCAGTGATTGCAAAGGGTTGCCCTGATTATGAAGCCGAATTCTTCACCGTCTGGCTACCGCTGCAATTAAGGAAATATCATGTATTTTCAAGGGGTTTCAAAACATCGAAATATCGTAATCGAAAGATTCCCTGATGCAAATCGCTGTTTCGGGGTTTCAACGTGGGAATTACACCTTTTCATTCGAGATTTACCTCATTAATGGCCGAAGAATGTTATTTCGCGCTTCAATTGAATTTCCGCTCACCGCAACTGTAAACTAAGTGAACGACACGCACTGAAAGTTTAAACGTGACTCAATGTAATTGATTCCAGCATACAGAGTGGCTGTATTTTTTTGCCAACACGCACTACGGATTTCGAGTAGATTCTAAAGAGTTATTGTGAACGGAATTCTTGATGGGAATGTTTCAGAAATTACAGGGTGGTCTAAATTTAGAACTTTATCTTGATGCGAATGCGTCTTTTGAACGGTTACGAGTTCAAGATAAAGCAGATAGTTGAGCGACACAAAATGTTGATTTTCCAAAGCCCTTCAACTACAGGGAGAATCAGCTACTGGATAAATGACCTACCAACGTGTAGAGGGAGGTAGAGGCCGCATTGAACAGGTTGGTCATTAATCGACTCACCTTCTGACTTTTGTACCGCGCGAGAGGAAAATGAGTCAAACTTCGGATATACACATTTCGCGCATCATGGCGATTTATCCTCTAAAACTTCAGTTCTACTAACAGACTACAGTTAAAAACTTCAGAAATAAAACTTGAAAACTTCAGGAATAAAACTTCCGTTATACTAACAGACTGTAGTAACTATTTGCTTAAGTTGAAAAGAACGTTGCTTTCTGTAATTATGTTTGTCTAGTTGACAGTTTAAACCTTTTTGTGTAAAAATTGTGTGGAGTGGAATGGAACGATTTGTCGAATTTTACTATGGAGCCAAAATAGCATGCTAAAGTTCAATTGTGGCATAACAAACTTAAACAGGTTGAAAGAGCAGAACAAATAATACGAAGAAATCTAAATGATGATTTTTAAAGTATATTAAAAAAATATGGAAAAAAGTCTGGACCGGTTTAATGAATTTATGTGACGCAAGCGAATATTATTTTGGCGCCCTAATACGTTTTAGAACGATTTGTAACAGAATTACATTAAAAAAATACCTATATTGGTTTCACTTAGGTGACGAATACCTAAATTAAAGGAAGAAGGATCACTGATAAGCAGCGTCAAGAACGTATTTTTAAAGGAAAAAATAAATAAAATCGAAGCTATATATCTTTTATAAAATAGTATATAGGTAGAGAAATAGAATAACGATGCACAAAGTAATCAATTGCATAATATAAAATTTAAATAACAAGCAAAAAAAAATAATTGTAAAATAATGTCAAACCTAGATTACAAATGTCCAACTAAAATTATGTACATTTTCACAATCGCACATTCTTTAAAAAAATTTCAAACCAGCAAAAATAACTGCTTTGCTGACAAAAATGACCCAGTGCGTTCATATCTTCCTGCAACAAGTTTACCTTTATTGTCTATTGACTCTTAAATACAACTTTAAAGTTAATAAGTTAGTTAAAAACAGTGGTCCAATTTTCCCGCATGTTATGAAAACGAATTGTAATTAATTTATTAATATGCGAAACATTTTCGACTGCTCCTTTTTAAATTTACAACTGGCCAAATTAAGCCACGGCTGCCCATTTGAATAAGCCCTGTCGTTCAAGTTGCAAAATTTCCCCATTGATTATTATCTGGTGTCAGGCACTTTATTAAAACCTTTGGCAATTACTTAAAACCCTGGTAATAGCGAAGTAATTCTTCGGAATAACGGTGTCAAGTAAATTATGCGGCCATATCATTAAGCGTGGGTTGAACTCTTGTGGGTTGTAAGCATTAAATGTAACCTGAGGCTTTCGCTTCATTCAGGTATGTTGCTTGAAATAGAAAGTTCACTAGTAAACTATAATTAGGATAAAATAGGTTCTATATTAGAAATTTGCAATATTTAAACCAGTTGTTTCCAATCGGTGGTCCGCGGACCCATTGGTGGTTCCAGGGGAGGGGCGCAGGGACCACTTATTTCCCCCCTATATAATAATGGATAATGTAGCAATTTTTGTTCTGTTTTGCAAAATCAGGAATTCAAGTATTACCAAACTTTGGACAACAACCATAAAATTAATCTATCATGTAGTGATCTCTCTCTCCTCTGAAATAATTACATCACAAAGTCTTTACATAAATACCAGACCTCGTCCTTGCACGGTAGCGATGACCATCAAGGTTTAGGGTAGATAGGCCGGCGTGCGTCAGTCACGAGTTTACAATAGGACAAATGGCCACATTGTATTTCTCTGGTAGTCTCCTTTGTTTGACTAATGACTTTTTAAATTGACAATTCCGTTTGTCATCGGAAATGTTAGCCATACACAACGGCAAATTCTCGGTAAAGTTCAAATTTATTTCAAAGGGGGTACAGGCGGGAAATATTTCATTAAATTATTAATTATTGAAAATAAAAGCTGAGAATTTTACGAAAATAATATTAATTAAATTAATTAATTATACATATCATTGACTTAATTAAATAATTAATGATCTAATATTTATTAACAGAAAAGAGACTGTTTACATTCAAAAGTATCCGGATCACGTCCACATGTACTTCCCCACCCCTTCAGTACGTATTTCTACTGTGCTTCCCCCCCCTCCCCCCGAATTATTTTTGGGTCCGCCTATAGGGATCTGAAGTAGTGGTCGGTGGCGCTCTTGTCTAAGGAATTGTTTGATGTTTAATCTTTCTATGCAAAAAATCTAAATAGTGAATCAATATTTATTTGAGTTTGCTGGTATGTTTTATGACTAACTTGAGTTTTAATAAACAATAAACAGTAAGTTTAATCCTCCCATTAGCAGCTTTGAAAATGTGTAATTTTTATCTATTAAATCTTGGGGTTGGGTGAGTAGGACTATGAGAGAAGGGGGGTACTTATAAATGAAAAGTTTTATCAAAGAGGTGAGTGAGTGATAAAATGTAGAGAACCACTGTTCTATACTTCTACTGCACAATATCAAAGTTGGTAAAACAAATACAAGCACAAATATCCTCCTTATTACTTGAGGAATGACAAGCAATTGTTCTAATGTTAATTATATAACATAATTTAAATTAAATTGAATTTTTAATAATAAATTTATTTGCCAGCATATAACCGTTTGACACCTGAATAATGTTTAGCATCAAATTAACATTTGACACCTGAATTATATTATTAGAAAATGGTGGTCCGGGTTCTGAATAACTTTTAATTGGGTGGCCGAAATCATATAAAGTCAGGGAACCAGATTTAAAACTTTTACATTCAAAGTAAGTTTTTGATATTTACGTTATTTTTATGGAACAATTACCTGGTTTCTCTTCTTCCCGCCTATATAAATTGAAACTATTGACGAAACTATTGTAAAATATAACCAAAGTAACCTTGTCGATCGCAGAATTCTCAAAGAGTTTTATTTCTGAGAGTGAGCATACAGCACGCCTGTCTTTGCGCCGAATCACACTAACTGAGTGCTATACTCGGGGACAACCTAAGTTGAACCTGAAGCGGAAGCTATGATATGTATAAATATTCAATTGCTTTAGGCTCAACTTAGGTTGTCCCCGAGTATAGGCACTATAAGGATAGCCGATCATCACGAGCGATAATTCCACTGCAACTATCGCTCGGCGATAACCAACTGACTAAAAAAACACTCAGTATTTGCCTGGCGATTATTTTAACTGCTTTTGACTCGCGGCTGCCACATTTCAGATTCCGAAATCACCAAAGTAAAGATGAAAAATCGCCAATCTCATATAATAGGATAATTTGTCCAATAGTTGCACGTACAGTAATCGAGTGATCAATCACAATTTGAGTTTTTCAATTGCATGCAACCAAATAGTTCAGTTGCATATCCGATAGTTGCTACCCTGAGTGCTAGAAACAGTATAAAACATGCAAATCGCCTCACCAGTGACAGCCGTGTCCTCGTCCAAGTCCACCAACACCCGACCCGTCAGAAAAGACCCGGGAAAGTAGAGCAGACTCTCGTTATCCAACAGGATCAGGAACTTCCTCAGCTTCTTAGCCATGGTGTCACTAATCCACTAAGCACTTTCTTATTTGCTTCAGGCACAGAAAGATCCTCCTAGTAATCCTCGCGATGATCGCATCCTAAGCACTCACTTTTTCCCTTGTCAACCGAGACCACCACAAGAGAAACGACCGAATGGCAAGCAGCAACAGGTGGACCCAACTCCACTCACTCTCTTTCAGGTTGTAGGTGGGCCCTATTTCCATTTTCGTGACCTCGACAACCGGTCTTTCGTGGACGTGACGTCACGCATTTGTCTTGAGTTTTTTTCTTATTATTATTAGTGTTATTCGGATGTTGGCTAACTTCGGGCCCACTCGGGTGTGACGTAGTGGCCAGATAAAGGGATCCTCCATATATTACGCAATTCTACTATTAGCAGTGGCGATCGCGAAAAGAAATCGGGAGACATATTCCCCACTGTACATTTGTAGTCTGTACCAGTGGCGGCTCGCCCACTACAGCAAGTACTGCCCGGCTGCACCTAAATTCATTAGTGTATTTTAAAACTAAAATCAGATATTTTTCTAATTTTCTTAAATGAAGATTAAAATTGAAAATGAAATGTCTACGGTAGTAAACAAAATCTCCGATAAATAGCGAGCATGTTACCATAATGCACAATTCAGGAGGGAAAAACTCCATTCTATCAAACTGCAGCTAAAAAGCGAAATTCGAAATCGGCTGCATCGTTGCCATGGCAACCTCTACGTATTATGGAGATTCCCCCCATGCTACTGCACTAATGCATTTGTGGAAGGTACAGCCGAAATGGATTTTCTTGTTTTAGCTGCACTTGAGGTTCGATATGCTGATTGGTTCATGGATAAAACGAGAACTTACGAGAATATCTCACAACGGAAATGGTTTTCGTGATACATTTACTGTGTGCTGTTGTTTCAGGACATGGTCCTGCTGTTGTTTTCTTATGTAAGTTAATATTAAAATTGACCGATTTGCAGGTTTAAAAGAAAGCAGGATTGCTTTAATTTTCAAAAAATAAGTAAGTGCTTTCTATTTTTTTCGCATGTTATCATTTTGTAAAAATTGAAAGGAAACTTTGATTTGAGTAGTGAATAATAAAGAATTTCCGTTCATGTATGGTTTTTGGAAAATAGGGGGGGGGGGGGGGGGGGTTCACATGAATTCGGCTGCACTAACATTTTCGACCACGGGCCGCCACTGGTCTGTACCATAAAGTTTGGTTCAATAATTCTTTGCTCACACTACTTCCCCATCTTGCTTCTTCGATAAGCTCTAGATCTTTCCACACTTGTCATAAGTTTTGACTTCTTGATATCAATTTGTTATTCTTGATCTGATATTCAACCTGCTTAAGTTTTTTATGGCGCAATTGTACTTTAATGTGTTATTTTGACTTCATAGTGAAATCTTCCACAAATCATCACTTTCCACTCCATACAAATTCGACCCGAATGGTTCCAACTGTCAACTAATTAAATGGAAGTGTAGATCATGACGTTCTCTCAGTTTAAGCCCTCACTCCATACGATCCCGTGATTAGAACTGAAGTTACAAAAGTTAAATAGGCCAGCGTATGCTCGAAATTTGACAATTGTTCCACCCTACACGGTACAAAACTCAGTAGCAGGAGTAGATTTATAGCCGACCTGGTAGCCGTGTATCATCATCTTCTACACGATGGTTATTTATCCCCATTGGCTGATTCTCCCAGGAGTTATTAGGCTTTGAAATATCAGCACCGTATCGCTTATGTTTTTGCCGATGACCGTTGTACCCTGACATATTTTAGAAAAGTATTCACATTAATATATATTTCGCTTCCAGTTGGATAGGATTTAATAACCTGACTTTTAAAACATGAATATGGACGACTATTAAAATGAATTTTTATTATAGAGAAATATTCGTGGGTTATCGGATCCCCAGGGCCCGATTAAGGCATTGAGGCACGTCCTTAAATTGGGGCCCTGATGCTCTCAAATAGACCCTGAAACATGAAATCGAACTTCATGCACTAATATCCTTGCCCCTGAATGGCATTAAAATGAAACGTTATAAATAATGTATAAAAATAAATTAATAAGCAACGAGTATTCCTAATATTCTGTATGTTTTGATTTTTCTTTCTAATATTCGAGTAAATTTAACACAAGTGACAGTTTGTTTTTTACTAAAGTTTGTAATACATTTTTTAAACGTAAATTTAGTATCAAACTATGTTAGGGGTGTTAAATACCCAGCAAAAAAAGTCAGCATAAAACCTTCATCAATATTGTGAAATTGAAGGTTTTATGCAGGAAAACTGCAGTTTTTTTTTGAAGATCTATAAAATTAAAGGTTTTTGTTTCAATATCCTTCATAAAAACTGTAAAAAACCTTCATACAAAACTGCAAAAAAAAGCTTCAATTTTTAATCATGAAGGGAAAATGCAGATATTTTAAAGGTTTTATGCAGAAAAATTAAAAACTTAAAAAAAACCTGCAGTTTTTTGTTGCAATATCCTTTATAAAAACCTTCAAAAAACCTTCAATTTGACAATTTTGATGAAGGTTTCATGCTGATTTTTGCTGGGTATCTATATAAAATGTGTGATTTGGGGGCTCCTTAAAAATGCAAAGTGTAAGCCTGGGCTTCACAGGCCTATTCGGTAATCAGGCCCTGCGGATCCCTATCAACATAGGTTCACATAGCTAGTGGTTGTGCAATTGTTGAATGGCCCCCTTTATTCGAGGTGGGGTTTGTTTTACTCTTGTCACCCACAGGCAGTCGTCTGTATTGAGAGACACATGCGTTCCTAACGGCACTTGAAGCATTCGCCTTGCATATTTTGGGAAGGGTCACGTTCACATAGGGTAGAACCGAGTGCACAGAAGGGTTCTTCCCGTTATCTCCGACATCTTCCTTATTGAAAGGACAGTTGTCAAAGTATTTATAACACGGAATCTGACTGTGATTTCCGTGATTGCCTTGGCATGGTGATTGGATAGTCAGTAAGCATGGATAGCGGGGCTGAAAGGGTTTTAGAGACTGTTTTTAATTTAATTAGAAGAGGAAATTGTTGTTAATTTTAATTAGAAAAGGAAATCATTTTAATATATTTAAATCAATTTAAAAATTATTTAAATTATTATTTTTTTAGTTCGAATGCGAGGCGGTTACCAATTGTTGGGCGATGTTTTTGGCAATTTGACTACACAAAATAAGCTTTTCTTTTTTTATACTGCTACTTTGTTTGTTGCTACTAAAGCTAAGTGATTTGTTTAAAATATAAGCGAAGTAGTTGTGCAAAAATAATGTTTTTGGCTATGCAAATACAGCTAAATGTTATACACCCAACAATTTGTGACCACTCTGTAAAGTCATTATGTTTACATTTAGTAAACCCTTAAATATACAAATTATATAACTTTTTTTTTAAACTTTCATGTTATAAAAATTATTGTTAAATATCAAAAACAAATCCAGGTTTTGTTTTCTTTAAAACAATTTTAAATTTGTGGATTAAAATTACCTTAATTAGAGTTGAAAACACTACTTAAAATCTTAAAATTCTACAATCAACTTAAAAAATTTTTCCGACCGGGTGATCAGACATAGAATTTTCCTTCATGGGATAATAACATTTTCTAGCTATACACACCGTTTTTAAATTCATAAAAAATCGAATATATAAAAAGAAACTCATGATGAATATGGATTTACGAGTTTTAAATTCGTAAAAATACTCTATATCTCTCACCATATTTTTCAAATCAATTTCATTAATGTATAATTTCAAAGCAATGTATTATTAAAATTAATAAGATTATTATTAAAAAAATCTTCATAAAAAAATATATGCTTTTTGGCGGTCAAGTAGTGTAAGGCCAAAAACAGAGTCCCTTCACAAGAGCTTTTTAAGTTTTCTGTAGTTTTTAAAGTTTACCTTTAAGTTTTGCAAAATTTAAAGTTTGCCACTTTCAATAAAAGCTTTTTTGTGAAAATTATTATATGGATCTATAATTTGTGATGTAAACTTCTAATCAATAAACAAAAATCGAGCACTCGATAAAAGCACTAAACTAAGCACTCGATCACTAAGCCACTCTGCTAAAATGACATGTACTCAAAAAATGAGTAAAATGAATAGAAAAAAACACTTGCTTGTATAGGCTGCACATAGGCTGCCTTCATAAATAACTTTCAATAAATTTGAACAATTTCAACCAAGACTTATTGGGAATCGAACCCAGACCCTGTGGCACCGCGGTAAAGCGCCTGTCCCGTTGTACTACCAGGGCGACGTGAAGAAGTTGTAAACGGAAGAAATATTAAAAAGGTGTGCAAAAAGAACGGGAGATAAGATAATCCATTTGTAATAATTCGATTTCCATTTAAGCAATCGACATCAAATCATGTGGATAACTATCTTATATTAACTCATTATAAGCTAGTCAGGTCGCTTTGTTAAGATGTCTTGAACAAAAGCTGAGATTAGCAATATAAAATCACACTGCTCATTTTTGAAAAAAGTACGGTTACTTAATTTGAGTACGTCGTCGCTCATTTACGTTGCAATTATACGCTGCAATAGCATAAAATTACTTTTATTTCGTTTGCTTGTATTTTATCTAACTTCATATAAAAGTATGACAATACTAGTCTGTATCGGTTGTTCGAAGAATTTTAACTTGAAAATTAAAATAAACTTATGAATTATTTTTTTATTCACTCACACGCAAACGCGTACACACACGCACACACACGCACACGCACGCACGCACACACACACACACACACACACACACACACACACACACACACACACACACACACACACACACACACACACACACACACACACACACACACACACACACACACACACACACACACACACACACACACACACACACACACACACACACACACACACACACACACACACGCGCACGCACGCACGCAGATATATTTTACAGCCATATTAGTCATTTAACACTTTATCCCTTCCTGTTTCATTTGCATTTATAAAATTTAGGTTATTTAACACCACTGCTGACATTTAGATGACAATTGCCTTTTGTTCGAGCAAATACGCTGCCAACCATAGCGACTGTTATTGTTTATAAAGTAATTTATGTTGCTACACCTTGAACGAAAGACAGACAATGATTCTACCCACAGCAGGATACTACAAAACACGAACGTTTTAACTTTACTTTTGTCTGTTGCTACTTTTAGAAGTTCTTCAAACAAAACGTGGCAGGTTTTGGTTGTGTAAGTTTTTAAACAATCGACAACGGAAATTACCGTATTTATAACAAGCCTTGATAACAGCATAAATGTTTACGGAAACTTAATTTGTATCGTAGAAAGTCTTACTTAATTAGAAATTGGAAGTCTCATTTCAAATTGTTAAAGTATGGTGAGTGAGAATTCATTTATGATTTAGTACATTCTTTTGAAAGTCTGTAGCACTATTATAAGGAATGAAAAGCAACAATTGCCAAGAATTTCTGTAAATTAAAATAATTGCTTTTCACCCACCTGATATATATCTTCAAAATATACCTATGTAATTCAATTTATTCATGTTTAGAAAATGGTATATATTGTCTGGCTTCGATTAGTTGGCAGATGGTTAACGCCCCTTCAAGCTGATTTCAACGAATCAGCAAGTGCGTTTGGGCGAATTGACCAATTGGCTTATCTAAGACATGTAAACAATGTGACGTCATAATGGCCTTTTAACCGGAGCCGAACAAAATATAAAGTTTTTTAGTGTTTTTTTTTTCATTGGCTGAACGAATTTTAATAAAAATCGAACTGTATAGTAGATGAAACTATTTTTGTGAATATAACGCGATTTTCATAATTAGCATCCGAAAAATTCATCTAGGAGAATTATATTCTGCAGTGCTAAAAAAGAGAATATTTTACATTGGATATTTTTTCGAATTAAAGAAAACACTGTTTTGACTGAAAGTAAAATTATTTAATACTTTTAAACAAAATTGAAAAAAAAATGTTTTTCTTTGTTGTTATGCTTATAATTTCTAGAAATATACTGTAGTTTCAGCAATATACAACATATACTTTTTGAAAATGTTTTTTTAAATGAGTTATTTTTAAAAATTATAAAAACATTTTATTTCCATCTTGTAAAAAAAATCTTTACAAAAAAAAGAAACTTTAAAGAAATATTTTATTAAGTGTAATTTATTTGCTTCTAATGCCTTATACATTTTATACAATGTTGAATGAAGTGGAATTGGTAATACATTCGTTGAGACCGAGTTTTGCCACTAACATTTTATCTCATTTAAAAAATAATAGATGTATATATTTAGAAAATGAATACATTTTTCTCAAACGAAATTAACGTTTGTGAAAAGATTGGAGCGTACTACAGTACTAATGTTCATTGAACAAGTACTATTTGCTTACTATGTCTCTTTACTTTAGAAATGTTTATGTCCTATGCAGTGGCAGAATGAATGAAAAATGCATAAATGACAAAGCCTTCGACGATATATTTTGCATTTAAACTGTTTAATATTAATCTTCAATTTAAATGTTTATTAGGATTTAGTTTTATAAATACATCACATTAAGTATTTAATGATTGTCAAATGATAAAGGTAAGGAAGCAGCCGAACAAAATTGTATAGGTTTCTTAAGGATTATAAGAGAAAAAAATAATTGTTACACTTCTTTTTACCTTTTTAAATATTTTAATTTTTAGGTTTTTGAGATGTTATGGCCTAATTAACTCTCTGACGCTCATGAACGTGATTTCAAATTCAGAGATCTCCAGTTTTTCCATCAATGTATCCAGTTTTTCCATCAATGCATCCAGTTTTTCCATCAATGCGTCCAGTTTTTCCATCAATCCATCCAGTTTTTCCATCAATGATAACGTTTTTCTATCAATGCATAAAGTTTTTCCATCAATACATCCAGTTTTTCCATCAATGATAACGTTTTTCCATCAATGCATCCAGTTTTTCCATCAATGCATTCAGTTTTCCATCAATGATAACTCT
This sequence comes from Troglohyphantes excavatus, assembly GCA_963932185.1. Taxonomy (NCBI): domain Eukaryota; kingdom Metazoa; phylum Arthropoda; class Arachnida; order Araneae; family Linyphiidae; genus Troglohyphantes; species Troglohyphantes excavatus. Next base: position 43,785,661 of record OZ010675.1, read on the forward strand.
TTTCCATCAATGTATCCAGTTTTTCCATCAATGCATCCAGTTTTTCCATCAATGATCTAGGGATGTGAAAAAAAAGAACACCCCGTTCTTTTTCACCTGTTCTTTAAAAAGAACAGGAACAGCATGTTCTTAAATTTTAAGAAACCCTGTTCTTTTTCTGATCTGTTCTTTTCGGATATATTTTTTCTTAACTTATGATGTCCCTCTAACAGACAATGCTTTCGGTGTTTTAAATAATATTAAGAGGTCACGCTCATTTTTTAATGATAATCTAGTTTTAACATTTAATAAAACTCATGTTTATTGCTCGGTCTCAATAATTATTATCGATTGAACACTTTTATTGCAATATCTGAAATTATTTTAAAACTTAGTTTATTTAATACTTATATAGGACGATTGGGTTGCTTAATAGTTGCGTTTGTGAAATATATGTAATAAAAGTTGTATAAAATGCATCAAAGAATATTTTAATGCGACAACCGAAAAAAATCAGCATTAAAAAAAAGCTTAAATAATTTATTGCCAAAAATATTTAGTTGCAGTATTATATGAATATTTTGGTGTGAAAAGCCAGAGTTGCTATGTTTTGGATATTGCATAGATAATTTTTATTTACATATCATGGTAGGAAATTCAATGTAAAACTTATGTTTCTGAAATATTAATTATGAAAGGAAATTTTCTATTTACGGGGATTTTTAATGTCATGAAAAACAAACTATTAAACCAAATGTTCATTATATTAAAAAACGTTATAACACATATTCTTTGTACGAAATAGTACAAAGAATTTTCCTAACCTATCCTAATATTTTTTTTATTAAAGAAAAAAATTATATAAATAAAAAAGCCTAAAATCTATTATAATTTAAAATTTTTTTTTTTATTTTTAGCACAAAATAAAGAGATATTACGTTTTGAATATATTTTAAATTGAATAAAATGACATTTCTTTGACAAAAAAATATTATTAGAGTAAATATAGCTTTTAATCATTTGTAATGAAACAAATAAAAAATTTAATTAAAATTTGAAAATTTTAGTTTTTATGAATATGCGTGTCACTCCTACAAAATTAATGATAAACAAATATTTATATAAGCCAATTTTCTTTATTATAATGTGTTCAATTTATAAAATTTCGTTATTATAATGTGTCAAGCCACTTTCCACTACCATAACACATCCTTGGCATCCCGAGTCCGAATGCGAACTTCACCGCGGGGACCCTTTAAAGTATAAACATAATGCAAACTTTCAACAGAAATTTAAATTTTGATGAATAATAAATTTGCAGAAGGAAATCATAATGAATTAATTTATCTATTATGTCCTTTCTCTTAGGGTAAAAAAATAATAATTATCTGGACGCCAGATAACTTATAATCAGCGAGAGAATATTTTCTCTAAATAAATAAAAACAAATAAAAAAAACAATGTAATTGCAGTTAAGGAATTCTTTTAATTCCATTATATTTAATTTTATAAATTTTTTCCTAGTCGCGAGGCCTCAATAAAAAGAGTGGCGAAATGTGCGGTAGCACACGTCGCACACCCCTTGAGGCCGCCGTTCCCAGAGCTTTCGTACAGTTCTGCAAGAATATTTTACTCTGATATGCTTTCTACTCAGAATGCAACTAAAAGAACCATCCTGTTCTGTAAATGAACAGGGTGTTCTTTAAGTGAACAGGGTGTTCTTTAAATGAACAGGGTGTTCAGTAAGTCAACAGGGTGTTCTTTAAATGAACAGGGTGTTCAGTAAGTGAACAGGGTGTTCTTTAAATGAACAGGGTGTTCAGTAAGTGAACAGGGTGTTCTTTAAATGAACAGGGTGTTCTTTAAATGAACAGGGTGTTCTTTAAATGAACAGGGTGTTCATTAAGTGAACAGGTTGTTCTTTTTTTGGAACAGGCGTTCTTTTTCGGAATAAAGGTGTTTCTTTTTTGGGACAGCATTTTTCTTTAATTGTTTAATATGTTATTACAAGACATACTTATCTGCTCTATGTTAATTGGCTACTAAACTGCTTGTGTCAGTTACTTTGTGTTGATTTCTTATGACTTTTTGGGAATTTTGTCAAATAATCTAAAATTGTTTTACATTTTATATAATTTCATTACAAAGATACATTTCCTTATATTAATTGTTAGTCGTATATCTAGATAAAAAATATTATATAATGGAAAAAATTGGAATGGACGATTCAATATTACATATAGGATATTTTGTATAAGAAATTATACATTCTTCGAGTTGTTTTGGAATTATTTTATAAATTTGAATATTTCTTGTAGTGTTTGTTAATTGTCTGTGTTCTAAAAAAAGTATGCAAATGATTTTGATCGACATTTTTTTTATATACCTTTAACCAAGTTTAGTAAAAAAATATAAATTTTAAAAAAATATCTACGCGTAAGAAATGTTCTATTTATACCTTTATATTTAAATTTGTATTTTTAACATGCACTAAATTAAAGTAAAGGATTTGCAAATTTATAGCACAATTAAGAATATATTAATAACTATTATACTAGATTATTGATCATGCAGTTATAAATATGCCTTGTTTCAAAACTTTATAACTCAATATAATCCTTTAATTTTATTAATTAACTTTTCACGTGGACATTTTCAATCTTTTGGAGGTATTTTTTGTTAATTTTTACGAATAGTTACAAAGACTTTGGGATGTATAGCAGTTGCGCCGGAACCGGTATGGCAGGTATGGTTGCTGCATACACATTTTCATCCGAAAAATGTGTTGTAAAAATATTCTTCAAAAAATGTTTTCAATTATCAAATAGTAAAAACGTAATTTTTCCCCCTGTCATATTTGCCACTTCGTGATAAGTTTTTGCCACTAGATTCCGTATTAGGGATTTGGATACCAAGATGATTTTTTTTTCCGTTACCAAAACACTTTTCACTGACATCTTCGCGTAAAGATGCCGGAATATAAGAGAAGGTAAACTGGGAACGGGAGACGGTGATTAATATTACTAAAAGGGAGGTGGAGATGAGAGGTGTTGATGCGATTGTGTAAATAACACTCTTGTCGGAGTTTTTTGAGAGGGTTTCGGTCTCGGTTCTTTGTCTCACTGATGTGGGTGAAGTTAGAAAAGGAATGCAATCTGTTGGGATTTAGAGAGTCGGTGGCAAATCATTTTCAGCTGACCTGCAGATAAGACACATTTTCTCCGTTCCTTACTTGCTGATCTGTAGACTATGCAATATGATCATTCAAAAGTAGTTACTTTATTTTAAAATTAAATAGGAATACCATGTTAATTTTAAACTCTGATTTCAATATAATCTTGAACATAGATAAAAGGTCTTCACCTGTATGAAACTATTTTAACGTAACCGATTCCATTAAATCTATAGCAGTATGTACCATAAGTATAATCGTTCTTGTAAAAAACTTATATATTAATGGTTCGGATATTTGGGTGAAACAGCTAAGTATTTTCTGTTGTTTTGTATATTTTTACTTCAAAGGTGTATAGAAATATTAGTGTATTACGTTATTTACCGTTCTTGAAAGCGATGAATGTAAATTTTTATTACTATAACTTTTATCATATCGTGAACATTGGAGATACTCAGAAGTTTCTTAAAATGAGTTTTCCTTTCGGATTTCATTTTTGAAATATAAAAAATGAATGGCTATTAAAATTTTATTTTAATTTGACCTTCATTTCCTTTCCATCTACAAACTAGCAAGCAAATTATTACAAATTTGCAATGCTTATTTATTTAGGAATAAAATGTATTATATTAATATGTAAATATATGAAAAATGCTTGCATCCTAGAGATCCCTTTAAGGAACTTATACTTTTCTTTACGATTTATACATATTTACTGCTCTAAATTATTAGAATTGATCGTTATTAAAACTAAGAATTTGCTATATTAAAACTTTTATCACCATTACATCTGATTTTGAAAGATAGCTTTAAAAATTTTCTGTTTTTCCTGTCATATTCTGTTTTTTTCTGTAAAATTTTTGTAATGAATTATTTTCTGAAATGTCGATATAAATTTAAACTAATTATTAATAGTTTTCTTACTTTGAAAATTATAGATCCTTTGTTTATTTTTAATTATTTACTATATAAAATAAAATTAATCGGTATTTGTTAATTTTTATGGTTTTAAGTTTAAAAATACCACACAAAAAAAAATTCTAAAAAAAGAACAGTTTTCTGAAAAGAACAGGTTAAAGAACAGTTCTTTAAAAAAGAACAGGAACAGGGAACAGCTGTTCTTTAAAAAGAACATACATTTCACATCCCTACAATGATCCAGTTTTTCCATCAATCCATCCAGTTTTTCCATCAATGCATCCAGTTTTTCCATCAATGCATCCAGTTTTTCCATCAATGATAACGTTTTTCCATCAATGCATCCAGTTTTTCCATCAATGATAACGTTTTTCCATCAATGCATCCAGTTTTTCCTTCAATGCATTCAGTTTTCCATCAATGATAACGTTTTTCCATCAATGCATCCAGTTTTTCCATCAATGATAACTCTTTTCCATCAATGTATCCAGTTTTTCCATCAATGCATCCAGTTTTTCCATCAATGATCCAGTTTTTCCATCAATCCATTCAGTTTTTCCATCAATGCATCCAGTTTTTCCATCAATGCATCCAGTTTTTCCATCAATGCATCCAGTTTTTCCATCAATGAATTCAGTTTTTCCAACAATGATAACGTTTTTCCATCAATGCATCCAGTTTTTCCAATAATGCATCCAGTTTTTCCATCAATGATAACATTTTTCCATCAATGCATCAAGTTTTTCCATCAATGCATCCAGTTTTTCCATCAATGCATCCAGTTTTTCCAATAATGCATCCAGTTTTTCTATCAATGATAACATTTTTCCATCAGTGCATCAAGTTTTTCCGTCAATGCATCAAGTTTTTCCATCAATGCATCCAGTTTTTCCATCAATGCATCCAGTATTTTTATCAATTCATCCAGTTTTTCGATCAATGATCCAGTTTTTCCATCAATGCATCCAGTTTTCCCATCAATGCATCCAGTTTTTAAACTCATAAAAATACTCCATTTTACAATATTTTTAAAATCTAATATTTTTAGCACCTCATTTTTAAGCACCTTTTTTTTACAGTGCACTTAAATACTGGCTCTGTGGTTTGATTATCAAAGAGATTCGAAGTTACGGGTAATGTTCATATTGAAGAGCTTTGAATGTTTTTTTCTTAAATTTTTGTATAACCCCCCAAATCGTCACAGGAGTGAGATTCCGTTTCGAATAGTTAAACACTGTAGACTCTCCTAATATCCGGGGAGATTTATTGGCGCTGATTCTCTCCGTCAAAATTGCCATGAATTCGCTGTCAAAAGATAATGTGCAGCGGGGATAAGAAGGGGGCAATAATTCGCATGGGTCTTTATAATGTTCGAATGTGGGAAATAGAGAGAAAGATAGGTGATAAATTTAACTTTATTTTTTGGGAATATAGAAAAAGTTCTGAAATTTAAATAAAATATAAATCAATTTAAATGTTGTGAGGGGAACGTCATTTAAAAAGTTTGGCCTAATGAAAGTTTGATTTTGAAAAACGCTGCTCGTCTTTTTCATATGTTTTTAATGAGTTTTGTGTATGAATTTTGTAAAAGGTTTCGAAAATATGTAAAATTTGATTTTGGTGTAATCGTGTTCAGAGAAATTAAAGTAAGCCTATATTACATTAAATTACAAAACTTCATAAATAAATATATTATATTATGCATACCCTCTTCCTCATACCTTGAGCAGAAATTCACAATAAACATAAAAGCAAAGTGAGTCTGTTATTTGACAGAAAACAACTTATTACACGAATTTAGATTATTACACGAATTTAGATTATTACACGAATTTAGATTATTACACGAATTTAGATTATTACACGAATTTAGATAACTTTAACGATTTTAGATTATTACACGATTTTAGATTATTACACGATTTTAGATTATTACACGATTTTAGATTATTACATGAATTTAGATTATTACACAAATTTAGATTATTACACGAATTTAGATTATTACACGAATTTAGATTATTACACGAATTTAGATTATTACACGATTTTAGATTATTACACGAATTTAGATTATTACACGATTTTAAATAACTTTAACGATTTTAGATTATTATACGATTTCAGATAACTTTAACGATTTTAGATAACTTTAACGATTTTAGATTATTACACGAATTTAGATTATTACACGATTTTAAATAACTTTAACGATTTTAGATTATTATACGATTTCAGATAACTTTAACGATTTTAGATTATTACACGATTTTAAATAACTTTAACGATTTTATAGATTATTACACAATTTTAGATTATTTCACGATTTTAGATTATTACACAATTTTAGATAACTTACTCGCGTAATTAATTTTAACCCTTTCTGATAGTATTATCATTATTTTGGATATGACAAGTTCTGAAGCTATACATTTTTATTTAAAAAATATTAAACTCTTTGAAGAGTTGACAAGTTTGAAAACACAACTGTTCTTTTGCAAAGGTTATATACTGAATTATATAATTTAAGATAGTTCAACACGGGAGCAGAAAACAGTATTTTTATAATTGACAATACATTTTGATAAGACTGAATTTGGAACGATCCTTAATATTTTCAATTTAATTTGAATAGGATAAAATCCATTAATTAATTAGCTGGTGCACAGTGCACCTAATTTTTTTTTATTTGTGTGTTCGCAGTGAACCTAGCTTTTCTGTAAAGTTTTTGAAAATTCGACAATATGACGTCACGATTACTCCAATTTGGATGACGGAAAATGATTTTTTTTTGCAGATTTATTGCCGTTTTAGTAGAGCTACATGCTTTGTTCAGCTTTAATTGCGTTTATTATTTGGTCATCATCCGCTTGCTAGAGTAGCCGGTTTTAGCAAAATTGGTATTTCAGCATATCGTTTTTTTTATTTTAAATGTGGAAAATTTAAGATTTCCTGATTATTTTAAATGAATGTTATTATTTTGAAACAATTTTTTTCTTTAGTTTTAATTCGGTTCAACATTAATTTGACTACACAAAAAACAGTTTTCCCGGTAAGATTCGGTTGTAATTGTCGATATTTATTAAAAGTGATTTATGAAGACAGTCTATGTAAGCAAGCATCTACTTTTTTTTTACTAGTGTATTCAACGTCCTTTTCAAAATTGAAACTCCTGTATTCGGAGCCATGATAAGCACAGAACGTAATCAAAAATAAGTAAATTTTATTTATTTTCAAGTACATATTTCTAACAGTGTTATTACTAATTTTCTTAAACATTTTAAGATTAATGTAAAAAAAAAATAGTTCGAGTGATTAGAGGATTTGCCATTGTTCGATATAAGCTCAAAGCTAAATAAGAGTTAATCTTCCTTGAGACTTTTAGTACGTTTAATAAGTACAAGTAATCCTTTTTCCAAAGAAAAGAAAACACCTGCTGTTTTGGAGTATTGATTAACAATTGTATATTTTTTCACGCCATCAAGATCTTTACAGGTGAAAGGATGCGATAACAAAATATTCATTCCATCATCTGAAAAAAAAAAAATCAAATGTTGATGTAAACTGAATTTTTCTTACAGAATTCGAAGGAAAGTTTCCTTAATAAAACTGGACATTTTTAAAAAACTTTCCAAACAGACATTTCTTCCTACACCAAGTCTCAAACTAGTTGATTTCGTATATGTGCAAATAACCGCCCTCGACGCCTTGTTTGCGAAATAATTCAAGGACAACGCGACTACATTCCCAAGTTTGAAAACTCGCAGTAATAAAGTAAGATTTATTTAACAACCCGTATTAGCCTCTCTAACCATTCTGCCTTTTCTAATTATACGACGAGAAATTGTCACCCCCCCCCCCCCCCCGGATATGTTGAGCTCTTCCTTTAATTTTAAGAGACTTAAAATATCCAGGTGCTATCTTTAAGTATCAAATTTTCACAATATCTAATTCCAACCGGGTTCCATTTAAGTGGTTTACAATCTATTAGTATTAGTGGAGCGTGTCGCCAAGTATGTTAGAATTTTGTGTTTGGTTTAAATTTAGAGGGCTTTATGTGTGTTTTGGATTAGCCGTGTTCAACAGTCAACTGGATTGCTTTGAAGTTCCCAAAATCCTGCTTAAAATTTTGAACATGCTTAATAAAAGTTACCTTAATTATGAGGAATATTTTGTTTTTCGTTATTAAGACAGGGGAAGAAGTGTTTCGAAATGTTTTTTTTTTCTCTTTTGATGTAAAATAGTTTTTCGAAACATGTTTTATACTGAAGCGATTAAAGTAGTTTTCTTTCGTTATATATAAATATATCCTTACTAGATAAAGTACCCGGCGTTTCCCGGAAAAAAAACTGGGTGATATTTTTACATATATGACTATATTTTAGTTCAGTTGGCGTTATATTTATTCGTTTGGCGAATTTTCTTTATTCATGTGGCGAGATTTTTATTTATTTGGCGACATTTTTACCATTTTGGCGACATTTTTATTCGTTTTTTTCCCCTCATTTTTATTTGTTATTATTTTGGCGGTATTTTTGCCATATATACTCATCAGTCAATCAGAATACATCTTTTGTGAATCCTCATAGCTATGTAAGATATGTTACAATGTTGAAATACTGCATTGTTACAGTATTGCATTATTATGATTAGGTTTTAGTAAGAAGTCAAAGGCGTTAAGCGAGTTAACGGGTGGAAAGGTTGGGTGTTTGAAATTTTAAGTAAACAGTTTCCTTACCCCTGCTTTGGAGGTCAAGTTTGGAAAATTTTATCAAGATCGGAATAAAATTAGATTTGTATAAAAAATAAATCCAATCACACGTATACGGACACTTTCCTTTATGTATGTTATAAATGACATAAATACTAGTTTTTCAAGCGGAGTGTATAAAAACGACGCTCCATAAAATTAAATGGGAGAGTGCATGCAAAAACAAATGTCATAATTTCGCAAATCGAGGAAAACCGCAAAAACGTTTGGTACAGGCATGCATTTCTATGATCCTCCGGATTGTCAAGTATTAGTTACAATTACAGAATGTTCAATTGATATATCATTAAAACATACTTACCAGTTTAAAATGATTTCTGCAGTATTTCTACTTTTCTATAGCAAAAGAACAAATAAAATTTCTCATTGCTGGTCCACTTTCCAATGAGAAATTTACAGTTTTACGGCCATACGCTTTGTTTTGTCCACTATAACTAAAAAATTGCAGTTTGATATATACAAATACAGAAAGTTAGCTAACACATAATTAGAAATATACTTACTATATTAAGATGCTGTCAGAAGTTTCGTTAGGGTAAGGGGAAATTTCTCATTGCCGTCCATTTTCCAATGAGAAATTTCAACTCTCACGGCACTCTACATTTTGTTCTGTCCTCCTTACCTGAAAAATTATAATTTGATAGTTACATTTACATAAAGTGTAATTGATGCATGATTATAAACTAGCTTAAAATGATTTCGGGAATATTTTTAATTTTCTATGGAAGAAAAGTGAAATTTCTCATTGCCGTCCACTTTTCAATGAGAAATTTCAACTTTTATGGTGATACACTTTATTTCTTTTTCCTTACTTGAAAAATTATAATTTGATAATTACATTTACAGAAATTATAATTAACACAGAATTACTAAAGTTACTCATTAGTAGTTTTCAGTAGTAATATTTCTCCTTTTCCGCAGACGAAAAATCGAAACTCTCATTGTCGTGCACTTTCCAATGAGAAATTTCGACTTCCTCAGCGATACACTTAATTTTTTCTTCTTTACCTGAAATATTACAATTTTATTGTTACAATTACAGAAAGTTTAATTAACGCAGGATTGCAAACATATTCACTAGTATAAAATAATTTCTGCAAAATTTGTCCTTTTCTCCAGAAGAAAAGTGAATTTTCTCATTGCCACTCTACTTTCAAATGAGAAATTTCAACTTTTACAATTATTCACTTTATTTTTACCTCTTTACCTGAAAATTTATAATTTTATAGTTTCATTTAAATAAATAAATATACATTTAGTTTATACAATATTACAAACCAGTTTCAAATGGTTTTTTTCAGTATTTCACCTTTTTAAGAGAAAAAAAAGTTGAATTTCTCATTGCCGTCGTCCATTTTCCAATCAGATATTTCAACTGTTATGTTTATACTTTTTATTTTTTCCTTTTTTTCTAAAAAATTACAATTTAATAACCACAATTACAGAAAGTTTAATTAACGCATGATTATACACATACTCCCTAGTTTGTTTTCCAGTATTTCTTCTTTTCTACAGAAGAAAAAGTGAAATTTCTTATTGCATTCCACTTTTCCATAAAAACAAATTCGTCGTTTCAAACGAAATTATTTTTTCTACTACACCTTAACAATTACAGTTTGATAGTTAAAATTACAGAAATTTAATTTATGTATAAATATATGATACTTACTAGTTTAAAATGATTTCCTGAAAATGATTTCCTGAAATGATTTCCTTGAAAAAAATTGCACCTGAACTACGGACGATAAAGTGAAATTTCTCATTAGCATCCACTTTCCAAGGAGAAATTTCCATTTTTGCCGGGATATACTTTATTTTCTACCTGAAAATAACAAAATAAATGGTTTACTTATTAGATGGTATATCAAAATACTAATAGCTTACATTTTTGAAAATCCTGCAAAATTTGATGATTCTACACGGTTGGCAAATAAAAATATGGGAATATGAATTTTGGAAATTTTAGAAATGTCTCTCTGTCGATTATATTTTATGTAGATAACCGAAAAATATTTCATTGACTATTTCCGTATAATTCTCAAAAACAGAGTCAAAGCATTTTTTTTTAAATTTTCATTTATAACAAAACAGAATAATTAAAATCACAATTAATGCTTAAAATTAAATCAAATTAATTAATTTTGAAGAAGTTAGTTCCCTGATAATTTGATTATTATTTATATATAAAAAAATTAATCTCTTTACAAATTCTGAGGGTAATTAAAAAAATTATATTCACTACTAAGCTTATGTTTACCCCCTAAATAAAATTCAGTCAAGTTTTAATTTTGAGATTTTCTATGTATAAGAAATAACAGATTCAGGATGTTTTTAATTTAAAACGTTTCTGCTTTCGAAATTGTAATGCATATGTAAGTGTACATGAGAATGAATATAAGGAAAAAGAGTTTAACTTTATATCTAATGGAAAATTGGGTTATTAAAAATTTATTAATCCGGCTTATCTGCTTCCCAAAAACCGTTAATCAAACTTATATTCTTAAAAAAATTCCAAATCGAACGTTTGAAAGGATTATGTTCAAATCAAAATTCTATAGCTTACTCACTCTCACACTCTTCAATGCCTTATTTTTTATGGAACGATTCCAAATTATGTATATCGAGCTATTTGTCACGGAGATACAGCATCGGAATAGATAGCTCTTAAAAATTAAAATTGTTTCTATTATGACGTTTTAGATATTTTATTCTGATATTTTTAACTGATTTAAAAACGTTTCACGTCCAAAAAGTGCTTGCGTTTAATTTGAATGATGATACACACCAGTTCAATTAAAATACGTTTTTAAATATTGATTTGACATTTATTTAAGTTTAGTATTACAAGTTCAAAAAACGAAAACTAACTTCATAAACCCACATAAAAGAAGGTTTCGATAACTTGTTAAATTATCTATTAAAAATGTGCCGAAATTCTTAAAACAAAGAAGATGAAAGTTCAATTTGATAAGTTTATTCAAATATTATGAACAATTTTCCAAAGAACTACCCAAGAGAAGGACAAATGAACGCTCGAAATTTTAAACCACGGTCGTGCTTGTTTGAAAAGGCATCCTTTTTGGAGGACAATGACTATTGTCAGCCATATTGAACATTACCCCAAGTTGATGCTGAAACTTTGCCTTTTAATATAACCGAAAATATCAACCATTTAAATAAGAATCTATAAACTCTTACCTTGCAGTCAGAATATCACAATTGTATAGAAATGCAAAAATAGTAAACGTAACAATTCTGATAAGAAATGTATGTCAAAACAAGGCATCTAAAGAGCAACAATCAAAATACTGTAAACAATAAACATAAAAAACACAATATAAAAACAATATTAAATTTTCTTAAAATTTAAAAAACTTTTTTTTAACAATAACTCTTTAATAATAGTTTGGGTAAGTAACAATACCAACATAACTTAACTTATTTATATTGTTTCCGTCAAAACTCAAACTACTGAATCACCTATGAAACAAGAATTTTAAATAGAATATATTTATCATAAGAAAATTAAGATAGAAATCCTCAAATGTTATTCTTTATGTCATCTCTTATAATAAATTTTACAATTCGTTGAACAAACAATTTATTATTTAGAATTTTTACATCTCTCAATAAATAATATGTTGTAATTTACTAAATTTATCACATTTTAGAAAATCCAAAATAACAATTTATAGTAGTGTTCTGTAAAGTTATTTATTCTAAAACATAAAAGATTTAATAAATTGGACATTTATTAAATGAAACACTTTAAAACCGACATAAAGAACAGAAAATAACCGAACATTGAATGTCATTTTCAATTTTCGAAAATAAGTGTTTGGAAGCAATGGTGTGGTGGAAAGCAAATTGACAATCATCTACGGTACTGAAATATATTGGAGTATTCTATTTTATTTTTATTTTTTACAGAAAATATTTATAATAATAAAAGAAAGAGTGTGAGTCTTTGGCACGCAAAATACTCTCTTCCACTGCTCGGAAAAGTCTGAACATTTATATATATAGATATACCAGAAAAGATGTACACACAAGGTCCGGAATTTTAAAATTCCTTTTATAAGGCGTATAGACTAAATAATTGCTCAAGGATTGAACATAAAAATTTTTAATCACATAAGCCTAACGTTACAATAACTCGGGGTGGGACGAACCTAAATTACGCATTCACCGTAAGAGGGCAGTTACATAACATTCATTCTTGCCTGAAGAACAGAATTATCCTTCGTTTTGCAACGAACTTCAAAATGGCGCCTCTCGCCATTTTCATCGGTCGGAACGAAAAACCTAAAAAGCGAGCCATATAATTGCTGTTCTTACGGTGTTGCCCCACGTTGGGCGCCATTTATAAGGCGTATAAACTAAATAATTGCTCAAGGATTGAACATAAACATTTTTAATCACATAAGCCTAACGTTACAATAACTCGGGGTGGGACGAACCTAAATTACGCATTCACCGTAAGAATGCAGTTACATGACTGACGCATTCCCGGCGCAGCGGGGGCGGCATAAAATATATAGAGAGCGTTACAATCGTAATAACGGGAACAATATATAGACACGTAACGGGAACATGAAATATATACAGGTGACGGGGACATGATAATAGGACAAACATATAAGATAATACATAAATGGATAACGCTGGTTACACTTTTAGTTTTTTTGTTTATAAACCAACTGTAAATCATATATTCAGGAGCGATTTTTTTATATGTCCATTTAAAAAGAAATAGACAAAGAAAAGAAACTACATTGTTATGAAATCATAAGATGTTGACAACAATGAAAACTTTCAAATAAAATAATAACACACGTTTATTGCTTTTAAACAACTGAAAGTTGGCGATCAAAATTTGATTTGGCGAAATAACTCTTTCTTACAATATTAAAGTATTGGTACGAATCTACTGAAAATTCTACTTATGTCTCAACGGGAAAACTAACGGGAAAGCCAACATTCGGAGAAAACGGAAAAAAATATGACAACGGGAATTCTAACGAGAAATATATTACTTATATAATAATTTCCAAGTTATTTAAGCATCCTACTTTTAAACTATATTGTCTGAGCCAATGATGCATTTATGTTCAACCGTCGTAGCAGACATCACAGTTTCTATTTATTTATTATTTTGTAAACGATACTGGCAACACCAGTCGGTTTCTACGGGGTCGTCATTGGAACAGTTGGGTTTTTGTCAGAATTCAGCCATTATTGTTGTTAATATAATGTTCTTTATCGCTCTGTACAACTTTGCAGTGCAGTAAAGGTTTCATTAAACTTATGTTATGTACCTTTCTTTTCATCAATTACATTTTAAATACAGTCCGATTATCACACGATCTTAGGGGTTTGTACATGTATCTGAAATTTTAAATTTAAGTACTATTTACGTGAAGCCCACATCTCAGAGCAAAATGCCCATATCACATGCCATCTCTTCAATATTATGAATTAAAAACTTCTCGCGATTGGCTGATGAATTAGGAAATGTGTAACAGCAAAAATTTATAAATGGAATGACGTAATTAACCACGTGTCTGAGGCCATACATGTTGCTTCACTTTGATGTTAGCGAGAGTGACGTTATGACTTCTCTACTACAAAGGACCCATCTTCGAAGGTCCCGACGGAGTCAACTGAATTTTTTTTTAATGTGTTAAGCCTTAACGGAATCCCCAGAAGAGCGTGGCTTAGTAGTTAGTAAACAATAAAAAGATAATTATTGACAAATTATTTCTAAATAACTAGGTATGTAATAATATTTAAACGAAGTCTTTTAATACCAGATTAAGCCTTTTGCCCGTGACATGTGATATTTCGACAAACTTGGTATTTTCGTTGGTTTTTCAACGTGATTATAAGCTTTATTAATTACTGAAATCCTATTCGAAACTTTTACGGAGATTTCAATGAATTTAATTTTTGAATCACCTACAAGTGCACAGTTTTAAATAAAATTATTATCTTCATTTTCTAAAGTTGCTAAAAACTCGAAAGTGAACAGTGACAACCGACTGAAAAGCGCGCCAACCAAAACTTTAAAATAAACCGCCAAAAACTTTAAATTAAAACCGCCAAAGCGCGCCAAAAGGAGAGAGGTTATCAATTCGACTGTTATGTATTTTATGTATATTGGTGTAAGATTTCTGTTCTAATTCCTATATTTTGATAATTCTTTTTTGTCAGATAGGGGGTGTCTCACTTGGGCACCATTTAAAAAAAATACGGTTATCCGGCATTTAGCTATCCAGAAATTTCAAATAACCGGACCGTTTGAAAAAAAAATATTGTCCGATTTCGAAAATTGTTTTTTTGTTAATTAGAAAAAAATCCACTTTTGCAAAAAAAAAAAAAAAATGTAAATAAATCGGTTATTCGACAGTTATATATCTGAAAATATCGGTTAACCGGACGCTTTTGTAACAATTTCTCCGATTTCAAAATATTTCGTTCGGCATTTATTAGCATGGATAGGGATTGTTTTACAATATACATTAATGAGACAATATTGTTTTGTTTAACCGGCATTTATTAAACTGTATCCGTGTCGTAGACAAATGTGTGCAACAACTTCAATTTCTTGATGAATAATAGAAGGGCGAAGCCTTCTACTAAATTAAAAACTAAACAGGGAAAAATAAAATAATCTTTTTAAAAACAAGAAAACTGACTTTAGAAAAATGCGCTAAAAAGTAAAAAAAAAAATTAATTCTACGAACAAGTTGAAAAAATTGAATTATTTAATATGCAATTGAATTATTTATATTTTATACTTATTTCAACTTTTTGAAGTTGGCTCTAATTTACAAAAAACATGCCTAAGTTTCGGCACCGATTTTAAAAAAAAGTTGTAATATTGTAATAAGTATAAAATTATATTAAAAAATTCCGTTTTTTTCAACTTGTTCGTAAAATTAAAAATTATTTTTTACTTTTCAGCTCATTTTTTTCTGAAGTCGGTTTTCCTTTTTTTTTAAAAAAAGGTTATTTTATTATATATTTTTTCCGTACACAGAGGATTAAAAAACGTGCAGAAAGAAAGAAAAACGTCCTAGACCTTACGAATTGTCATAACAATACTTTATATTTCATGTAGAGAAATAGAAATTAAAAATTGAAAACGGGGTTTTTTAAATACACGCCTCCAAAGGAAAACATTGAATTCGTTTCTGTTACGGAAAAACGTTACGCAAATGTAAAGTAATTTCGTAAAGTAAAGCTTGCACAACTCAAATATGTATGACTGCAGAACCACAGCATATCTGGTTTATTTAGAATATACCCAGAATGAAGAAATAAAATAGTACCTAGAAAACATTTGAAAAAAATATTGCTTAGGGTCAAACATTTCTTTGGATTTTTAATGCAGAATTTATCTTTCAGTCTGCATAGTAATCTTATACAAGTGACTTTAATTTAATTTCAAAATTAAACGACACGTGTATTAATTAAATTTCATTAAATTGTTCTATTGCACTACGTAAAATATAAATTTATAAAATTATTGTTTTCTGTTATAAATTTCAAAAGGTTTTTGCATGATTTAAGGTCTTTTAAAACAAAAAAGTCACAAATAAACCACCCGATTTTGAAAAAAATTTAGCCATGAAATCGAACTTTCAAAAGAGGAGGGATAACAGAGTTTATTTTAGCTTTTAATTTCTGGTCAAATAAGACTTGCCCAACTCCTAGGAGAGAGGGGGGGGGGGGGGGGGGGGGGGAGTGTGTGGAATTGTGTATAGGAAAGTGGGCCCTGCCGACCAGGCTGGTTATTAATTTCCTCCCTCCTGTGACCTTTGTACAGCGTCGCGCGGTAGTTTTTTTTTTAAAGCATACAAATAAGGGCATACTCGGGCCTGCTTAACCACTGTACCTACAGTTCAAATCAAAGAATCGGGGCCAGTGTCAGCTTAAATTAAAGCCAAATACAAGTTTTATAATTTCATTTGACTAGTTAACAGTTTAAACTAGTTGTGCAAATATTGAGTGAAGTGAAATGGGACGATTAGTAGAAGTCAAAATATCACTATAAAGTTCATTTTCTCATAGGAACGCAATTTCGCAAGCACAGGAAACTTAATCAGACTAAAAAAGCATTTCAAAGTAAACAACATGATACTAAGAATTTTAAACTTAGGACAAGTGCGGAGAGATCTAGAGCTTACCGAAGATGCAAGGAAAGGTGTAGACATGCTTACATAGTATTCACGAATCAACGTTACTGTAAAGTGTTAACTTTGCCTAACTGATTTTTTAAAATTTCTATGAAAACTTTGTTTTAATGGATCATTATTTGGTTTAGTTAAATAAAGTCGCACTAGAACTGCACAGTGGGCTATTAGCGACAGTTCGTGGCCTATCCCGAAAAAAGACATGGGAACAGTACTTCGTATAATACCTCAGCTGACGAGGACAACACCTGAACTGGCACCTAACGCAACCTCAATAGGCGTCAGAACATTGGACCCCGATCAGGTTTATCGTGAACCAGTCCCGTATACACACACAGAGGCCTCTGTATTCCAGAGGGAGCCCCAGTTGCTCAGTTGGTAAGGCGTTCAGCTACTAATCAGGGGATTGGTGGTTCGAATCCGGGAAATGGACTTGACATAGAAAAGTAAAAAAAAAGTAGTGAACTTGCGATCGGAGGGTTGCCAGCTTCACTACAAAAATACTAGAAAGTCGTCCAGAACATCCAACGAATTATACCTGCGTGTATATGGGACTGATGCATGATAAATCTGATCGAGGTCCAAAGTATTGACGCCTATTGAAGGCATAAGGTGTTGTTCTAGGATCGGCCCCGAATCGTCGCTAATAGGCTACAGCGCAGATCTAGTGCGACACTAATTAACCATAACCGAATCAATCTGTTCAACCAGGCCGCTACGTGTTCGTTGGCGTGCTTCCGACCAGACTATCGTGGTTCCTTTGAATGCGGCCTCTGGTGGCTAGAAATGAGTTTCCGACTGGCAATTGGCATCAATGCCTAAAGGAGCGTTTTGCTGGAAGGATTGTGTTGTGTTCTGCACGGTATTTCTGATGTTAAATTGTTTTGAGTGAGTTCTGCAATGCTTTGGTCAGGAGTTATACTGCTTGGCATGTGCTGCTTTATATTTTTAAGCCACATTCCGCGGTGTATATTCCTGAATATTCCATTCAACTTAGAAGATCAAGATCATTTTGTGGTAAGTTTCATCTCGCTTATTAAATTGCTTTTGTAGAATGTAGTACCGCTACACATGTAAATAATGAATAAAATTTAAAACAATTTTGTATGAAGTGGTAGCTGTACAGCTCCTTGCATTATGACTTTTATTTCTCATTAAAAAGGAGAGAAAATCTACGTAAAACGTTATTATTACTGACTAACTTCTGGATTGGGAAAAGCAGTTTGTTAACTTGATGCCAATTCAAGGCCAAGGGGTGTGGTGCCCAATAATGGATTGAGTGCCATTTGTCGTTAGAAACATTACATTTGGGTGTAAGGGTTATACTGTGTGCCATATAGTGTGTATATATAGTTAGTTATATAAGTACATATAGTTATACTGTCATATAGCGTGACTGTGGGGATTCTCTATGTAGTTACGAAAGTAATAACGTCTTCCAAAATTATCACTTACCTTAAAATCGTGTCCATCAAAAAGTTGAAGAGGACACTATCTACCAATTCGAATACTTGGTCGTACACTTGAAGAAGACAATTCGAAAACTTGTATTGCACCCAATTTTGATAATCATAGAAAACCATAGTATTTTTACTATCCCAATGCAAATGGGAATTCAATAAAGTTATTATTTTTTTAATTTCAGTCTTATTAAAATTGGATTGAAAATATTAGTGGTCATTCCAAATCTTGTATTATAAAAATGTATGTTTTGTTTGAAGACTGTTTTCAGCTGCTGTGTTGTACTTGGGTCCTATTCTTAGGCTGCCGTGCGCCAATCAAAAATATTTGGCGGTAATTAGTGATCGATAAAGTTTAGATTTTGGTCAAGTCAAAACGGCGGACAATAATGGTTAATTGTTTAAGTAGCATCGCACTAGAGCTACAACATTAAGCTATTGGGGCCCCTCCTCGGGTCCCTCAACCTGGAGAGGGGGCAAAGTGGGTGCGGGTCTGGGTGTGAAAGTGGAAGCTATTGGTGCCGGTTTGTACTCGACAAGGCTGGTTGGTTAACGTCGTACTAAAGCTGCACAATGGACTATTGGCCCCGGTTCTGATTCGAAAAGGTTACTTGTTTAAATAACGTTGCACTAGTGCTGCTCAATGAGTTATTGGCGGCGGTTCGGATTCGACAAGGCTGGTTGGTTAAATAACATCGCACTATATCTGCAAAATGTGCTTTTGGCACCGGTTCGGATTGATGATTGATAAAGTTTACGTTTTGACAACACTAAATTTTATTCTCTGTGATCGGAAATTGTTCGGTCCTTTTATGCCCGGAGTGTCGTTGTTGTGTTTTTGATTGCGCTATGGATGTGTTTTCTGCAGACGTCTACCTGAATAGTAAATATTTTTAGTTGAAGGCACGAAGAACACATTGCTGAATGTACTGAAGCTGTTCGTTTCGACCAGAACTGTTATTGTTTCGGATTGCTGGTGGTCTTACGACTGCATGAAGGGTGAGGGATTCGGCCACTTCAACCGTGAACCAGTGTCAACTTAAAGGGTCACCGGTGCGTACACCTATTGGATTGAGGGTACGTACTGTGTACTAGAAATTTACTATTATATTTATAATTTCGTAATTGTATTCACTATAATCACCTGATATGAGAATTACGCGTAAACACTTTAATCGACTGCTCGAAGGGAGCACCAGCTTTGATCTTGAGTAATCAGAGGCCGTAGGCCGGAGTTCAATATTGCACAGAACCATAATCGAGGTACGAGTCTGACATTAGCTCACGGTACGTGCGTTAAGATTTTTGATTTGGTTATATATCGATTAATTGCATAATTGTCGAATCCGAACCGTCACCAATAGCCCATTGTGCACCTCTAGTGCGACGGACGTTATTTAACCAACTAGTCTTGCCGAATCCGAACCGGTGCCGATAGCCCATTGTGCAGTTCTACTACGCCGTTATTTAACTAACCAGTCATTATGTTTGCCATTTTGAATTGGCGACCACCACAAAATTTTGGCCTTGGCGCCAATTTTCCAGAATAGCACCAAGGGGCACCGCAAACTGAGAATTTACCACCATTAGGAAGGAGTAGTCGTATTTTTCAAACTTGTAAACTCTAAAAACAATATTTTTAAAATAAGAATTGAACTTGCAAAACTTGTATTATCCAAAATAGAGATTTACCTATCGATTAGCTAGAAAACAGCTGACAAGGTAAATTATAGAACTGTACTCCGCACTTGTACTTGCATACACATACTGTAATATATGTCATAACAATATATTAACTTTGATGTAGGTAACATTTTTTTAAATTAAGTGAAGTACTCGGAACGAACTCTCTATCTATCTAATAAATTTTAGTCTATTTTCATAGACGAGAAAAAGTATCAATTTTGGCAAGGGAATATCCGATATTTTTACTTGACTTCTAAGCTAGATAAATACATCTAATTACAAAAACAATTTCATAAAAAGACGCCAAGAAATAGTCACAATAATATTTATTTTCGCATGAAAATACGTAAAACTTTTCTTATTTTCACAACACATTTGTATAGCAGAACAACAATCATTCTGGATCACATTAATAAATTTTGATCACGCCATTATCGTTGTAATATTTTAAATATATCTCACGATAGCAACAATATTTTCTTAACAAACAGTACATTTACAATATGTTCTCTCACAATATGTACGGCACAACATCTATTCTTAAATTGTGGCACATTTATTTTATGAGTATCTTTACAACATTTAACACTTCTGTACATTAAAACACAATCGAATACATCTAAAGTAATAGATTTTTCAGAAATACAAATGCGTCTTAAAAGTAGATAATTATATATTTTTCACCACTTTAAAGAAGAAAACTTCAACTATCAAAACAAATATTGCTAATTTGTTGAACAGGCATTTATATACAAAGATTATAATACTATAAGTTTAATGTTTTATATCTGGAAACAAATTTGTTTTCAAAATATTTAAACTTCAGTTTTAAAAAGTGTTACATAAGTATTCTTAAAATCAAATGTTTCTGAAGTGCTACGGAAATTGTTTCGAAGTTTATCTTTGTGTTTGTTCAACCACAGCGTTCTAGGCAAGCAGTATAGCATAAAATTGAATAAATAACAAAAATTAATAATTGCATCCGAATGTAAAATGTTTATAATGAAATTTCTGTATTTATCTGTTCATTAATATTTCTTTAAATATGATCTTCAATCACGTAAGTCGAAGTTGAAGTTAATAAAATATGTATCGTATTTCAATTGAAACACGTAACTATAATTTCTTTATATTTACGCATTTTAAATATTTAATAGTGCAGAAACTAAATACATTTGAAATTTTTTAAAGAATTTTCTGCAAAGAGCACCGTTTATCGATAAATTTTCCGCATTTGTACAGAACTTAGAACCAAAATTTATTAATAGTAGGTGTTTAGTTACATTCGAACTTCCATATACGTTCAAAAACTACTCATCATTAGAATAATGCATACTACCATCTCGTTAAAAAAGTTATCTTGAGTATTTCTTACCATTAAAACATTCTGTACATTTCTTGACGCATTTTAAACTTCTTCATTTGAAGAACAAATGTAAAAATCTTGACTTAATTTAAGAAAAGTTGTACTAATGCATTTCTGACTTGGATGATGTGTTTCAAATCTGCCAACAGTTTATAATGAAACTTAAAAGCCTTATAGAACGGAATAAAATGAAAATGTTTTGGAACAGGAATAAGAAATAATCCTAGTTGTTGAAAAATGACCATGACGTCCTGTTCTTTTGAGATGGAGATATTAATATGGCACTTGGAATTAAACCATGCTATTAATCTCCATGTCAACGAATATAATTACTTGTTGGATAGTTAATTTTAACTAGAAATAATACCAGTTTTAACTCATTAATTACTTAAATTGCAGAATTAGTTTAGTGCTTCTGAAATATAAGTAATTTACTTTATTATTTAATACTATCTCGAAAATTTTATTCATTGAATGAATAAAGCAGTATGCATAGCTCGTTCTAAACATCTAAAAAACTTTAAATTAGTATGTGATGTTTATTTAACGTAATGTTTGTTTAACGAAATGTTTATTTAACATAATGTTTATTTAACGTAATGTTTATTTAACGTAATGTTTATTTAACGTAATGTTTATTTAACGTAATGTTTATTTAATGTTTATTTAACGTAATGTTTATTTAACGTAATGTTTATTTAACGTAATGTTTATTTAATGTAATGTTTATTTAACGTAATGTTTATTTAACGTAATGTGTATTTAACGTAATGTTTATTTAATGTAATATTTATTTAATATAATTAATATTTTAAGTAGTAAATGTGTGTCCCGATGTGTTGTATTTGCAATAATCTTTTCGAAAGCATTCATTTGACAAATATAAAAGTTATCTTTAGTGCAAGTAACTTCACTTTACCGTTTTGCTGGAGTCTATAAATAGCTCAATATGAGTAAAAATAAAAGTTATTGCGTCATGGGCATACGCTCCCTAAAGGATATTCAAAAATAATCCCCAATATTTCAGTCGATATGATAACGAATTCGTGACTGGAGCTTGCGAAATCAAACCCTGTAAGCCAATTAAAGGTGTACTATTTATAGTGAACGTTTGTTAATTCGTGTCTTTCTTGTAAATATCGAACCATCCATAAACGTCCAAAGTAATCAAATTAGAACTGAAAATAGAATAAAAAAATTGTTGGTAGTTGTGCTAATGTTATAGGGCCAAAGAAGAATATTTTGAAACAGTAGTGTCAGAATTGACTTATTTGGAATCGTAAGCTCTTTAAACATTTTTAAACTTAATTTTTTAGGGACTTGAGTTAAAATTATTTGATCGGATATATACTTTATTTTAAGTATTTTTGCAACTTACATTATTTACCTTTCTGAAACTTATAAAGAAATAAACACTTAAATTACTGGATATAAGACAAATCATAGAATTAATATCATTAAAATCATATGAATTTATATCATTAAAATCATATGAATTTATATCATTATTAAAATCATATGAATTTATATCATTATTAAAATCATATGAATTTATACATCATTAAAATCATATGAATTTATATCATCATTAAAATCGTACGGAATTTATATCATCATTAAAATCATGAATTTATATCATCATTAAAATCATATGAATTTATATCGTCATTAAAATCATATGAATTTATATCATTAAAATCGTATGAATTTATATCATAAAAAAACATAATAAATTTATATCATAAAAAAAACATCATAAATTTATATCATCAAAAAAATCTTATAAATTTATATCATCATTAAAATCATATGAATTTATATAATTAAAATCATATTAATTTATATAATAAAAATCATATGAATTTATATCATAATTAAACTCGAATTAAATGATATCATCATTAAAATCATCTTAATTTATATCATCATTAAAATCATACGAGAATATATTCTTTTAAAATATCTAAAACATTTATTAAAAATTTTTCACCAGCTTCATTAACCAAAATATATAATATTTAAAAAATTTTAATAGTTTTAAATAAAGTCATTTTTCCCGTTCACACACAAATTGTATTTTTTACACTTGATTTACATCAAAATACTTCAAAATATCAGTCTCAAAGCTCATCTCATACATCTCATTATATAAATTTCATTTTGCGCACAATTGGAATAGATGTATACTTAATATTATTTAAAACGGTACATCACAAATCACAATAATTGTAAATTTACGACGGAACTTTAAAAATTGAGAGAAATGTGATCCATGAGAAAGTGATTAAAAGTTTTAATCTATGATATTTATACACATGAAGATTTTAAATAAAGGTAAAGATAATAACCAAGCATCTGTACTATAAATAGGAACATTTGCAAGCGTTGAACAAGTATTTTCGAAATACAAAAAAAGCAAATGAAAAATAAATAGACGTAAATAAGTATACTGCATGAATAAATTACAAATGAATAATAATACTGTTCGCGTACGAAGAGTAAACATTCAAAACTTGTTTTGTCCCATTTAGGAAATACTCGTATACAGATTCTAATTTTAGATTTTAGTAAGTTAATTTCAATAGGATAAAACGTGTATTGGCCGAAGAAATGGTAAATTTGAAGGCGAATTGAATGATGCATACCCATAATCCAGGCAATCAGAATATCGCTGATGCTCATACTGACTGGATATAGCTACTTTTGCTTCTTCGGACTTCTTTTTTTAAGTTTTTATTATTAAAAATCTGTTTTTGCTTGCGAATTTTTGTTATTACTGCTTTTGCGTTTGGGCTACGCATCTATTAAATATCCCAAAGGAATAGTTATCCAGCCTATTATAACAAGGAAAAGGTCATTCACTCCCCCCCCAAAAAAGATTACTCATTCAATTTCTTATTTTTGTATACTGCACTCAAGAAAGCCGTATCTCCTACGCACCTTCTTCTTATTTATCCCATCTTCTGCACAAAAGCGAGCAATATGCGAACAATAGCGATATAAACTCTGTCTATTGCCTTCTTAGAAACTGCTTTGTCAGACTAACCCAGAATTGCTTAGCCATTACGCAGCCTATAAAAGTTCCTTATATATCTATAGTGGGCGTCTGAATGTGTATCAGATATTTGCTGTTGACCTGTGTTACATTTGGACTACCTTAAAAAAAAGTGGAGGTGACGTTAAATTGATGTTACCGAATAATTTCTCGAGTAATTTCATTTTAACCCTTTGCACTCCGTTGACGCAGCTCAGGCGATAACATAACGACTCGTTCTTTTGGTTCCCTGTTCTTTAAAATAAACTCGAAAAGTGTCTTGTATGTAAAACACATCGATCTTTATTATTTTTCCCAACTTGTTCTCTTGCAGATCCATACAGATTATTATTTCCCCCCCTCTATGAGCATAAAAAATTCTGGGGGAAAAACAGAAAGAGGAATAACTGTTCTTTAGAAAGAACGCAAATGTCAAAATGTTCTTGGAGTGGAAAGGGTTAATTATGAAATCGCGTCAACCCCGTTCAGTCCCATCCGCATTACAAACAATGATAGCTGTTTCTAATTTTTTTAAAGTTTAAGTTGATTAAAATTGTAAATACGTTATTTTTGTATAAAATGCCCCAGAGTTCCATATTGCCAATGGAACAAAAAAAACTTCTTTCCATGTTATATTTTTAGATGTCCGAAGAACAGGGCAGTTTTGATCAATGCGATTCGTAAACTACTTTTAAATGTTTAGAGAAAACTGCGTTTTGATCAAAAGTAGTTCAAGCAATTCTTTCATCAAGCAGCGTCATAATACCAATGGTAAATGCAGCATTTCTAGAAGCGCGCCCTTGCTACATATAAAGTTTTAAAGAATTTGAGATATTTTGATCAGAGGGAATCATTACTATTTCCCCATTAAAACCATAACATTATCGTAAAAAAACTTTATCTAACAATCGCGTCACCAAACCTTCGAGATCTTTATACTGTACACTACTTTCAACGTGGGCCTAATCCACAAAAGCTCATTCGGTGAAATAACCCGTTATGCCATCTCTATTGGGATTACATCGCAAATCCGGATTTAAAATCTTGAGTAAAACTGATTTTGAAATTTTAAACAGTTATAACCTTAATCCGACAGAATGTCAGTTTGTTAGATCAGACGCATTTTGAATTCCAATGTCTTATTTCTTAGTGGACAATGAAAAAGAAAAATAAGTGTAAATAAAATATAAAAAAGAAATACGCCCGATAAATCTTGACGTCACCGTTAGTAAAATTGAGGGATCGACTGTGTATCGACTGGGCTTTTCTTCCTCCTTAGCAACGTTCCAAACAACCTTCTGCTTCACTGTTAAAAATAGGTATTTAAAAATAAATAAAATGAACCCATTTTCAATTACATTAGATGCTTATTATAGCTTCCAGTACATGAGTTTCAATTTTGAAAAAAGATATGTAATTAAAATGAGTGTATGCAGGGAATCAATTTTAAGCATGCTTAGTCGTAGCAATATTGTTAAAATAGGTGCACACATTAAGAAGTATAATTTTTTTCAAGATGTTTGATTGTCTGCATAGGTTACCTTACCTCATTTTACGATATGCTCATGGACATATAACACAACATGAATCATTTTTAATTAATATGCAGACAGACAAATATATCCACAATTGCAACCAAGTCTTAACGAAAAGCGAACACGGATCCTCAGTACCACAGTGCAGCACTCTATTCGTTTCACTACCAGATATATTTAATAGCATTGCTACTTTTTGAAAAAGTACGGTTACCTGCTTATGAGTGTGTGAAAATCTCTGTTCAGATTCTTATTTTAAGTACCTTTTTTTATAGTCTATGTATCAAATTTTAGCTTAATTACAAAACATGTAATTAAAAATCCGTTGGTTACATAAATAAAAAAAATTTAGACTATATCTCATGTAATACTTCCATATGAATTTACGGGTGTTCAGTCATAGCAATGTCTGTTTGAAATTCGTTGCTAAGGTAAAAGGAAATCCTCGGCAATCTTCTCTTACAATCTCACAATGGTGACGTCAGTCTTAAAGGGTCTTTTCGTATACAACTTATTTCCCCATTCAAACACCACAGTATTTCATTCAAATCTGTTTGAAGACGATCTTTTTTTGAATGTAGATTTTTGATGTCAAACAATACAATGCAAGATTATTGGATCACCTGTAAATGTGTAGAGGATAATGGTTTGAGATCACAGAAATTAATAAATAAATCATCATCCAAACACCACAGAGTTTCATTCAACGGTCCAACTGTTCAACCACAATGTCTAAATGGATAGCGTAGTTCGATGTCAAACAGTTTACTGGTTTTGAATATTTTATGACTAGTTTACATCCTTTAAAGATAATAGAAGTTCATAAGTAATTTCTGCATTCAAACGTACCAGCATATCACCAAAACTATTGTCCTACCACCACGAGAAAACCCTTAGATTAAACTCTATTGTGGCTGTTTCCATGGAAAAGGACTATTTTTCTCAATTCTATGGATAGAATATAGAAGATCGTACTAGTCCATTTGGCTGATAGTAATTTTTTTAAAACCAATCCTCTCTCGTTATTTTTACAGACTTATTAATAAACTAGACTTCTCTTAACTTATTCCGCGTTTACCTAATATGAACGGCTCCATTAATGACTTTAAGAACTTATTTAAGACGTTAAAAAGTACAGCCTGATTGGTTTCAAGCTTCCTTAAAGATAAGTGTTCTCAATTTGTAGAATAAAATCATATTTGCATGGGTATAATAATTATTCATAATATTTTTTAAAAAAATCAAATTTTAAAATCCATAACACCAAAATAGCAATGCATTACAGCGTTAAGAATCCTATATATGGGATTCCTAATTACGGATTTCAAATTTCTCGGTTAACAGTTATCGGAAAATCCTGCGGGATCCAGTTTGTGTATAGATCAGTGTCTCCATTTAGAACGTTCCACAATAGCAACCCTATCCGTGAGCTGTCTCGTGACGGTCGCTCAGTACCAGCTTGGCGACATTCTCTCCCAGTCCAATCACTAAAAACTTCCACCGCGTCCTACACTATGATACACGACTTCGAGTCCGGTTTCTTCTTGTCTTCGTCCACCTCTTTTGGGACGCTGGACCGCCTCCTCACCGCCGCCAGGTTGATGTTGCCGATCGAGCTGAGCCTTCTGCTCAGCCTCCTGGAGGAGGGAGGGGGAGGCGGTGGGCGCTCCAACTCGTGCGCGTGCTCCAGCAGCTCCTGGAAGAGGAGAGCCACGTTGCGGTTGGACTTGGCGCTGGTCTCGATGTACCTGCACACCCGATTTGGATCCTGAGTTGCCTCCTGCACCATCTCCTCCGTGACCTGGCGCTCGGAGTCCAGGTCGGTTTTGTTGCCTACCAGGACCACGGGGACCTTGTCACCTGGAAATGAGAAAAAGGAAATAATGTTTAAAGAAGTCTTTGTTAGAAGGCTTCGGGAATGAACTGTGGAGACAGCCTTAGAACTTGAATGATAGAACGTACAGATCAAAGTCCGGAAACACTTTTGCACGTGGCCTCCCGCGATAACTGCGTCCTGTTAAACAAGTCGTCAGAATTTATTTTGAATTTAGTATCGTGATATAAAAAGTTGTAGAAAACTTCGGAAGAAAAAAAAAAAACTATATACAATCGTAAAGACGAGTCTTATCGAAAGGAAGTTGTACGTTCGTCCTCAAACATGTATGCACACTCGAAGAGACGAGGAGTAAAGGGGACCTTAGTTAGCTATTTAATTTGATCAAATTGAGTTATGTTGAAAGCATAATATTTAATACAGTCAATGGGACTATAGATCATGGGTATAAGTTATACAAATCACAACTTAATCGGGAGAATAGAAAGCACTATTTTTACAATACAGTAATAGATAAATGGGATAGATTGCCTGAAGAGGTGGTTAACTCATCAGGAGTGGGTAGTTTTAAAAGACAACTAGATCGTCATTGGGGATTGTTTTAGTATGCTTAAAGAAGAACCAATCTAGCTGAGTTTAGAGCCAGTAATCGTTCGTCATTTTTTTACTTTTGTATATTTTTAATAATTTAATAGTCCATTAAAAAAACGGTAAAGTCTCGTTAAACAGTGTTATCTTTCAAACAAAAAACAATCAAAATTCCTAAATCCAGAAAGGTATAAAATCTAGTTTTTTGGCGCAGCTTGGCCCTATTCGGCCCTTGCGCCAGTAAACTCCAACCAAAATCAGAAAATGAGCCATGCGTCACATGCATATCGTAAACATAATGTCCAGTTTATATCCATTCCTTTTACACTTTATCGTCAAATAAAGCAAAATAAAATTATACAGAGAAAATTATTGACAATGCGATTTTAAACTAAGAGAAAACAGCAAACATAAATCAAATATGCAACTGAAGCCGTGGATGCAAGAACAAGGCAGCTCCAGTTTTCAAAATTGTACAGGAAGGCCGAAAAACACTGAACGTTTCTTGCATCGTATAATACAAAAGTACAGCTCTTTGTTCTTTGTATCTCTATATTCATTGCTAACAGCTTTCTGGTTCTTGCACCAATCGATATAGGATTTTTTTCTGTATAGGAATAAGTTAAAAAAAGTGTAAATAAGCAAAAAGTGGATCTGCCTTGTTCTGCAATTGTTAAAACAATGAGATTTCTCATTTCAGAAAACTTGATATTGAATGAAATAGACAAAAGTAGTAGCAACTTATGTTTAGAGAATAAATGAATAAGAAACGATCTATTAGATTTCGATTTAGCGTTCGTGACGAGTTCCATGAATTTTTTTAAAAAAGAGAAACTTTTATTTCGCTGAAAAAACATGACATAAAAAAACATACTGAGTTTTTTTAAAGAAAAAAAAGTCGAACCTTTCAAGGAATTCTTTTGCTTTAAGTACTTTTTCAAGCACCAGTAAACAATGAAGTTATTTAAGTGATAATGGAGTCAGACACTCACAAAAAAAAAAGTTAACTAAAAAAAAGTCTGACGTTTTAATCTTTAAAACACTCTGGGATCTGTGTCCTTTTCAAACAAAAAAATAATTCTAAAAACGAAAATATTTCACCAATATTTACAATATTTCGATTTTTTAAATGTAAAAAGTATAATCGAAACTTTAAAATTTACGGAAACAGTATAGGCCCAGATATTATTTGTCCTATGCTTTTAATATACTTATTAGATAATACATTTTATATTCGCCATTACTTTAAAAATGAAATATATAATATAAATAAAAAACTATGTAGAATATTTTTCAAATCGCATTTAAAATTTTATGATACATTTCTGTATTTGTATTAAAAGATACAAACTAAAATTTGAGACACATTATTATTAGCTAGTATTACACAGTTTAAAGTATTAAAGTAATGGTGGCTGAAACATTGAGGCTTTTTCTAATTTTTCGGCTTCTAAGTGGTGAAATATGATTTTTTTTGTTGAGTTTGACATTTTATCCGTATAAAAATAAGAATGAAAATAAAGCTTTCGTATTGAGTTCGACCATAGTTGCAAAAACTTTAAACGCTTTTTTCTTAAAAGTTGAGTTCGCCCTTCGTATACATACATTTATAGGGCTTACATTTTGTTTTCATTAAAGTACAAAAATAAAATTGCTATATCAAAAAGGCGTATTACATAAAAAAAAATCGGATTTTCTTTTTGATTACCATTATATATGGTGCTTGGAACAAGGACCAATGCCATAATTGACAGCTTTGAGTAAATGGCTTCAAAGTTAGCGGTTAAGCCTTGGTGCAATGTTACGGAAACAAGGAATTGTTTGATTCGAGAGGGTCAGACGAGCCTGGGTTTATTTAATTTAGAAGTTTAAAATTAATATATTCAAAATAGTTAAAAAGAAATGGACATCGTTCCTTCTTAGATCAAACCAGATATTATTCCCAGAAGTTTTTTTTAAAATAAGTTTTATTATTTTCATGTATAGTGTTCATTTATTTTTTAAATGAATTTTTAAATGAACTATGTGAATTTAAAATAATAAAATAAAGATAGTTTCTTTCTTGTAATACCTCTTTATTCTTTTCATGTAAAATGTTAAATTTAAACCAATTATGTGGATTTTAAATAATAAAATAAATATTTTATTGTTTTAATAGTATTAGCAAATTCTGCATCTACTTAGTTATTGTAGTATTAATCGTCTTATAGTAACATAAATAATTTTTATGGGCTTAAGGGGACCTCAAAATGTATCGAAATACTAAAAATCCCAATATCAATCTTGACAGTGCTTACATTATTCTTTATTATTGTACCATATAGCAGTATTGCTGTTTAGAATGTACAAGATACATTAAGAAAAACTTTTTAATATTAAGGTGATAACAGCCTTAAGTATGCTAACTTATTAACATTTATTACACACATCAAACATACTCTTATTATCAATAATTTATTAAAGACGGTTTTTAATCTCTGGGTTTCCGAGTAAGTCGTAACAAATACATTGTTTGACAACAAAGTTCCGAAAACAGTAAACAAGTTTTCCAAAACTTTAAATCAAAGCATTTGCGCCAAAAACTTTCAATCTAGGCACTTGCGCCGCATACAAAATCTTTACGTTAAGGATTTAAAATATTTTTATATTCCACACACCCGTCTATATTGACATTGAAATAGTGTCATGTTAATTCAGTCAAACTTTCGGAAAAGTTTTGTTAAAACGTCGCCAATTGGTCTGTCCTGGCGATTTCTTGGCTCCAAGCCCGATTTGCTGGACCCTTGCCCATTGTGAACGTTGTAAAATCGAGTTCTGTAACCGTCGGAGATTGTTTCATTTGTTTCTTCCTTTCAGTTCCGCCGATCATTCAGAAAATGGGAGTTTTATAGGACCCGTAAAAAAAGATAATCTGAATGGGAGTCGGATTTGGCAACCTCTTTGGCGTCTTTTTGAGGGAAGTTACGGATGATGTTAAGTCATGTAAAGATGTGTTTTTCTTCGGAGAAAGGTGCTTAAAAGTTTTGGGGTTATTGGCATTGAATGCATGGACTGTGTAAAAAGAAATTACTAGCTATTAAAGGGGTTTGAAAAGAATGTCAGGTTGTTGTGTGTTTGGTATTTGAACTCTTTTAACCTTATTATTCGACTATAAAACTGCGCTTTATAGTTGATGTTTATAATTATAAGGTTAACTACTTCTTTTTAAGAATTCTTAAAGGGAAAATTTATTTACACTTTCATAAAAAGTGTCAATGTCGAACAACAAAGGGTTTTATTATGTTTAAAAATGAATGGAAGCTAATAATTTCTTAAAGTCGGGTATCTCATGTTAATACCCTTTAAATTAGACAACGAAATTTTAGTACATTTCTCTTAATAAGCACTAATTTCAAAAAGTAGTAATAACTTTAAAACAAGTATTAATATGTATATTTTAAACACTTCTTCAAAAATAGAAATTATGTACTTTTTAGTGTATTTCTAATTGAAAGAATTATATTGAATTAATTTTCCATTTTTTTCCCATTTTTTTTTAAATTTTCAAACTACAATATTATTGGGAGATAACTAACTATAAGGAATATAGAAACATAACTCAGCTCCGATACATTGGATCACCTCGTATGTATTTGGCTTCATTTCGAAAATATAATATTAATATTTCACATTATTGATTAAATATTGTTTTTTGGTTAGCTATGAAGTAAATGGTTATTTATAAATTTATTAGAGATAAATAATAAATACATATTGTTAAAATTGACAATATAGTATTTTGTATGTTTTACATTTTTTAGAAGAGATTAAACTTAATTCTTATAAAATTTTATAAGCCACTTTTTTTAATTACTATTTTTTAGAGAGAGCGTGATTTTATATCCCTATTTTTTAACGAACACGGAAAAAATAGTTAAGTTGTCCAAAATAAAATATTTTTGTTATCCTTATACTTTACAAATTAGTCGCATTTTAAAATAAGAAAATATAAGTTATTTATTTATGTAAAGAATGCTCAAATGCTATCTTAAAATACGAATATATCCATTTAAAACTCAAATAAGTTATATTTACTAGTTAATCAGCAGTTAATCCCTGAACTACATACTAATATATTACAAATATACACTAAGGGTTGAAACAAAAAAAAAACGCAAAAATCCTTTGAAATATTAAATTTTGTATCCGAAATTTTATAAAATATTAAAAAGGCTTCTGAAACATTAATAGATAGTTCTATTTTCTAAACGTTTAATTTGTTTTGTTTTAATTTATTTTGTATGTTTAATTGATAACGTTAAGTTTTGAATTGCCCGAAATGTAACATATTTTCTATCAAAAATAATCTCAAGACTTCTCACGTCTTATGATGAATGGATATTTCTACGTTCTTTAATATTGTATTACACATTCAGTTTTAAAAGGCGAATCAATTGCTTAATTAAAATTAACGCACATAACTTTAAAGGCGTCTAAATTAATCACCAACAAAAAAACTTGATTAGAATTGCATTAATGACGAATCTTTGCGAAAATAAAAACACACTTCAATCTTTATTACAATCGCGAATAACAATGAAAGATAGTTTAATTAAATGATTGTAGAATTTCCCTATTTTTTTCCTTACTAAACCCATTTCATGAGTCATAGTCAAACAAAGACAACTCTACGGATTTACTTAAAGAATTGACTTAAAAAGTAATGAATATTTTTAAGTGTTTATTTTTAATTTAATTAGATTTTTTTCAGAGTATTAAGTGATTTATTTGGGGGAAATAAATTAAATTTTATTAAGCCAATTTATTTTTAATTAAATTGTTTTTAAGATAAATTAAATTTGAATTTGTTTTAAGTAAAACAAGTTTTGATCGTTGTGTCGAGATAGAGGTGTTTTCGTTTTAAATTGATTTAAGGTGTTTTTTACGAATACAGTTTATACAAGTTTTGGGGTTCACTGTATTCAAAGCAGATTTTAACAAATTGGTTTCTGTATATGTGTATATTGAAATTAAAATGATTCCCAGAAACATTTCATATTACGATAAACAAATTCGGTATTAAATTTAGTAGTGTTACTAGGACAATACAGCAAGATTTGACAAAATATAACGCCATTGTTTAGTTGTGTGTTTAGAAATTCCTCGAAATAAATTTTCATCCTAAAAATATTGCATCGGAGATACAAGATGTTGGGAAAATGTTTTTGTGTTTAATGTACGATAAGTTTAACATCAGATTCGCTATGTAGAAACGGGCTGCCGTGTTTGGAATGTCTTCAGATACGTTGTTGTGTGTGGGTTTCAGCATATGTGTAGTCCTGGTCATCTTACCATAGCACATATCCTTCGAAATAAATCGTGAACCGTGTCCAATAGATTATATATGTGTATCTCTAGTGCAAAATTAAATAACTAATTATCACCAGGTTATTGGGGTCGGTTCGGGTGTTATCCTAAAAGGTTTGGGAATAGCACCTGTTGATTTAAAAACATAATCTGGTAACGAGGACAACACCTGATCTGACATCCCACAGACTTAAAATGTACCAGGATGGCTTAATACACTGTAAGAGAATGCTTCATGTCTCTACCCTCAGCCGAATCGGTAGTGTCGAACACATAACCGGAATGTTGTGGTTCGAATCTCAACATCACTATCAGTAATAATGCTATTCGCTTTTGATAATTCCGCGATCGTCAAGGCTACTTTCGTCCTAGTTGACAATCGTTTCGTCATTGAATTACGTGATTTTTGACGAAACAAGAATCCTCAAATTTTTAATTGAAGTCATTTACTCGGATGCCTTTTCGGCTTTTTTGTAGTTCATCATCTCATGTTTGGCTCTAATATTTCTATCGTCAGAATTCAAACGAGCATTCTTGGCTGAGTGGATAGAACGTTGGACTCTGGAAAGAGAAGTCCGCGGAAATTATCCTGCTTTTCGACGAAATTATCCTGCTTTTCGACGAAATAAATTTCTTTAAAAATGACAATGAATTTTCCTAAATTTTACGACATATTTAATCGGAGCAAATAGCAGCTGTCTGTTTCGCCAAAAATTGCGAAACTTTCGCCAAATATGAGCATGTATTTTTAACAATGACTTGAGTGTTTCGAGATCACATTCAGAGGGTAGTCAAAAGCGTTCCCATAGTCCCTTAAATATAATACGAGATGTAGAAGGAACTGGTGCACGTTCAATCTGTCTTGGTCCAAACGTCCTCGGCGAGCCCCAGTTGCTCAGTGAATAAAGGCGTTCAGCTACTAATCAGAGGATTGGTGGTTCGAATCCGTACGATGGACTTGATAAAGAAAAGTAAAGTAGTGATCTTGCGATCGGAGGGTTGCCAGCTTCGCTACAAAAATACTAGAAATTCGTCCAGAATATCCAACAAATTATACTGGCGTGTATACGGGACTGGTGCACGATAAATCTGATCGAGGCCTAATGTCCTGACGCCTATTGAGGTTGCGTCGGATGCCATCTCAGGTGTTGTCCTCGTCATCTGACCATGGTTCAAAAATACGAGGCATCGTTCCCGGGTCTTTCCTTCGAGATAGGCCCAGAACCGTCGCCAATAGCCCACTGTGCAGCTCTAGTACGACGTTTTTTAAACAAACCAAACCCCCTCGCTTCTATATAAGTTCGAATTTCGTCCTCGTTATTTGACTATGTTTCAAAAATCGAGGCAGTGTTCCCGAGTATTATCTTCGGAATAGATCCTAAGCCCCAGTTGCTCAGTTGGTAAGGCGTTCAGCTACTAATCAAAGGATTGGTGATTCGAATCCGTGAAATGGACTTGACATAGAAAAGTAAAAAAGTAGTGATCTTGCGATCGGAGGGTTGCCAGCTTCGCTACAAAAATACTAGAAAGTCGTCCAGAATATCCAACAAATTATGCTGGTGTGTATACGGGGCTGGTGCACGATAAATCTGATCGGGGTCCAAAGTACCGACGTCTATTGAAGGCGTTGGGTGCCAGTTCAGGTGTTTCCTCGTCATCTGACCATGGTTCTAAAATAACGAGGGGCATGTATGAATGTGTGTGAATGTGTATGTGTTCCCGGGTCTTTCCTTCGAGATTGACCCCGAACCGTCGCCAATAGCCCACTGTGCAGCTCTAGTGCGACGTTAATTAACAAACCAACCAACCAACCCGAGTATTATCTTCAGGATATATCCCGTACCTTCACCAATAGCCCATTGTGTAGTTCTCGTTCAACCAACTCACCCCTGAGCCTCTGTATGAGGTCCCACAACTGCATGGCCTCATTGAAGGTCTGGACGTTGTTGACGGAGAAGACGAGGATGAAGCCCCTGCCCGAACGGATGCTCAGCTCCCGCATGGCCGGGAAGTGAAGGGAGCCGGCCGTGTCCAAGATCTCCACGGCGTGGAACACCCCGTCTGTAAAAAAAAAATAGAGGAAATACTATTTTATTTACATTAGATATAAATGTTTGTATACACTCAAGTACCAAAAGTCATGAGATGCCCTTCTAATATATATTAGGGACTCGTTTAGCTGTACGTAGTGCAGCAATTCAACGTGGAATGGATTAGACTAGTTCTGTAGCAGCCGTTGGGTGAGTTGTTCAATCTAGGGTCTCCCTTAACTATCGCGAGGCCCTGTGCGAAACTAATCGCGAGGCCATGGAGTGCAGAGTCAAGTTTTTATGCAGAAGTTTTTGAGAAACACCCACAGCGCTAATGTTTAGAAAACATGTATGTCCTAAAATAACGGAGTTCGTAATTGAATTTAAAAATTGGGAATTCATTTCGCTCTAAAATATTTTTCGTTTTTTTTAAGGGGGCTTAGGGCCCCCTCTAAAACCGCGGACTCTGTGCGGTTGCATGCGTCGCACACTCCTAAGGACGGCCCTGCTTCAGCCCATTGCTTTCTTGATAGTCACCCATAAAAAATATATAATTGTAATTTTCCTGTAGTGAAAGCAAACTTACAGAATGGATATTTTGCTATTTCCTCGTAGGATTAACATAAAAAAAATCTCAAAATAATAGAAAATTTTATACATATTAAAAAAGTCTTCTAAAAAATCTAGAAGCTTCTTAAAGCTGGAAACACTTAAAAATATTTTTTAATTAAAAAACAGGAAGCTCATCTCATTATTAGAAGCTTTAAGTTCTTCGTATTGTTTGAAAAATTGCCACTCATTGTTTAAGAGTGCTTCTGAAACACGACCCCAAAGTAAAACCCTTTTAAATAAAGAACTGCAAAAATAAAAACGCTCGTTTCCTAATTTAGCTCCAATATCGATTTTAAAGTGAAGAGCACAATGAAGGTTGTTGTTTTTAAGGAGTTTAATTGGTTTTATTATATTGCTAATACTAATCAATATTGGCCGAACGGTGCGAGCGTAGGACCCAGCACCGGTACAGCAATGTTCGATTTCCTGCATGTGGGTAGCGATCTGGAAATCAGAGGATTGTCAGATTCTTGTTGTAGAGGGGGTAGGTGTACGTTACATCCGTCGTGTTCCAATGTCCTATTGATTCCTCTATTGAGGTGGTGTGGGGTGCCAGCTCAGATGTTTCCCTCGTAATAACGATGTTCTGGGGTCTTGATGCGACCAATCGCTATATGTGTATAAAATCCACTACTTCTCTTCACTCTTGCTCATTTCAATATGAAGTTTTTATCATAACACTTTGATCAACATATAATCGGAAATATTTTTTTTTCGCTTCTGACTGTCTTACAAATATTATAATGTTAACATCATGGGAGCGAAGGGTGGTTGAAATAACGTCCCAATAGAGTTATACAATGAGCAATCCTTAGGAAACGCATGGGAACACCTTTTCTTCATTTTGAACCATCTTCAAACGACGAGAACATCACCTGAACTGGTACACCCTTCAAGCATGGATCCTTTGTAGTAGAGGAGTCATGACGTCACTCTCGCTAACATCACAGTGAAGCCAACATGTATGGCCTCAGACACGTGGTTAATTACTTCATTCCATTCATAATTTTTCACTGTTACACATTTCTCAATTCATCAGCCAATCGCGAGTATTTTTTAATTCATAATTTTGAAGAGATGGCACGTGATATGAGCCTTTCGCTCTGAGATGTAGGCTTCACGATTATGACGTCATATTTTCTCTACTACAGACCATTGATGCTCGAAGGGTACACCACACACTTGATATGATACTTCTGACCATGACAAATTTAAAGTGTACCAATCATCTGCCCTATACAAGGCGGATGTTTTTTGTGGACGGTGAGGAACGAAACTGACAACCTTCTGATGACGAGCTCGCTGCACTATCACAGCCCACAACCCACTGATATGGACCGAATACGTCACTGCTGGGCCACCTTACTCTCCACATCGTTGTGATAGAAAAAAAAACATCGTCACATTAATAGAAGCGCTATCCGCCTAAAAATTGCATAAAAGGTTCAAAAGTTACGTTTTTAATCATTTGTCAGCCGACTTTTTCAAATTAGCAGTAAATTCGCAACTTAAACGACATTAAAAGACATTAAAAAAACTCAAATCGAATAGTTTAGATAAAATTCTCGCCTTGTTGAAGGTGAATATCGTCAATCTATAATTAAAATACGTTAGAACACTTCTTGACATTCGAATATAATTGAAACAGAAATAGCTGAAAGTTGTTTGAAAGTAGTTATTGCACAGCATTCTTTTCATCTACCTTGGGGCATTTTAATAACATTGCATGAAATATTCAATTCGCTTAAATCTAAACGTACGTTAGGTATAATTACGTCTAAGTTATATAACTTAAATTACGCGGGATTTAATATATAACTTTATATATATTAAAAAATTTCTTTATACTTCATATTATATTAAAAGTTACCCCCTCCCCTCCCCCCTTGAGCTATGGAGAGCAAATAAAAAGTAAAAGTTTGTTTCCTAAATTAGCTCCAGACAAAGTTATCGATTTTCTTGTCGCCTTCTCCACAGAAAGGCCTTACACTCTCTGGGGTTTTAATTAGCGCGCATTTAACGCTTTAAGACTCCAAAATAGAGAAGAAAAAAATCCACTTTCTTTTTTCAGCAAAAATTACACTTAAAGCGGTATCTATACACGAAATAAATATTATTGATCTCCGATTAGCACTTGGGAATTTAACTCAAACACGTTTTTGACTTTTAAGAAGCTCCGGCCTGAATTTCAATTTGGAAATGTAAATAACCTATTCAAATTACGTGTTGGAATCTGAATAAAGGAGATAATTGATATTTGTCCTGTAAGTGTGTGTAAATTCTATGGGAATACACCAAAGACTTTTAAATCAAAGCACTTCGGATTGATTGAATTAGTTATAAGATAGGGTTCCTTAAGTGCTTGGGTTAAATGTATGTTATGCTTTGCTTTCATTGATAATGATGAAATTGTGAGGTATTTGATATTCATATTGTTTGCTGTGTTGGTAAAATATTTCTGAATGTTATTTAGAAGGAATTACTATGGGAATTTAGTGTTTTGTGTGAATAAGAGTGAAGCTTAATAATTGAAAGAACTTTGATCTTTAGTGTCCAACTGTTACTAAATTATTTCATTATAAATATTGATTAAAACATTTAAAGTGTTGTGTCATATTTTTCAAATTCCAAAATTTTTTAATAAAAAAAGAAGTTTTTTGTTCTTTAAATAGTGCTCAAAGACTGACTATTTTTTCTGTATAATTTTCATGTTGGGTATTTTTTTTTTCAGTAAAGAACAGAGAAGTTTGTTTTGTAGAAAAAAAATGTAGTTCTACACAAATTAAGTTTTATCTTATGTTCTTTGGAGCATTTTGTTTTCTTTGTTAATTATCCAGTTTTCCGTGCGATGGACATACCATTTAATAACGGGTTTAACATCAGTACATAAAGGACAGCCTTGTAATTAACATACGTCGTTGATATAACGATTGCAACATAACGTGGACCTTCATCGCTTTGTCCTGGACCATTCAAATTTTATTATTGAATGACCTCGAACAAAAATGGGAAAATAGATTTTGTTATAAAAATATAAATAAATAAAATTGTGAATAGTTGTAGAAATTGTCACAGGAAATATAAATAGATATTGTTGTAAAAAAACTATCAAAAACTAAATTAATAAAATAAAAAAAAATATTATAAATAAATTTAATAATTTATTTTTTCCTGAAACCGTCATGAAAAATAAGAGTTCATTTTACTGTTAGTAAAAAATGATTAATTTAAGTTAATTGTATATAGATTAATAAGTTACGAAGTGTTGCTTAGATGATAATTGTGAGTCATTTTCAAACAATAACATAGAAACTATATATTTTCAGTTGTGTGAAATTTATTAACTTTAATAGACATTTATTTGAAAATATGAATATTGTGATAAGACTAGAAACTTTTGCAATATGTTATTCTTAACCCTTTGCACTCCGCGAACATCTTTGACAGTGCGTTCTTTCCACGGAACAGTTATTCCTCTTTCTGTTCTTTTACCCACAATTTTTTTATGCTCTTAGAGGGGAGAAAATCGTAATATGTTTAGGATTTTTCTAAACTTAAGATCACGCCGTTCTCGTTTATTTTGAAGAACAGGGAACCAAAAGAACAACTTGTTATGTTGGCGCCTGAGAGGCGACATCGGAGTGCACAGGGTTCATAAAACAAAATCGAAGAAGTGCGTAGAAGTTTCTTTTATCTTACCATTAGATTTTATAGCTAACTTTATGAGAGTATAACATATTTGTTATAAAGTCAACACTATTCTTACTGCATCTAAAATTAAATTTATTTTATATCAAAAATGGTGATTTTTTTTTAACAAAAATAATATTGAAGATGGTTTTATGTATCTATGTTTAAGTTTATGTTAATTGTAAATTTTTATGTATTTATGGTCTGGGTGGTCTTTTGGTCGTCCTGATTAAATTCTTTACTCAATAAACAATTAATTCATACGTGAATATACAAATTAAAATTCACACACAATACACTTCCTCTGTCATTTTATTTTATTTAAAAAACGAAAAAACAACTAGCAAAAAAAAATAATAAAAAAAATCAAATAGTGAACACCAACTTTTCAAACTAGAATCTTTCTATCCGACTTACTGAAAACAAAAATCCGTTTTGATGTATCGACAACTCTACGCAGTTGGCTTTTCCCACCCACACCTCAAATCACATTTCTGAAACAACGGACGCTCTACGGATTCACACTATTGATGTCCAAGTTAAACCCCCTAATGCATTTCAGCACGGTTTCTAAATATACCACTATGGGGGGGCTTTCAACTGGATAATAGCAACCCACCCCCACCGAGTATACCCAAAGACAGGGCACAGTCTCCCTATTCCAGACTCGCCTCACGTTCTTTTTTTGTGATTTATAGCTAAGTCAGCTCGTGTTAGGGATAAGAACGGTGATTTAATCTTCGGGTATGGATTCGTATACCTATTCTTCAATCCCGCCCACGCTTCTTGTTCGGATTGTTTAGGGTTGGATGTGTCTTTTAAGAACTTCGGTGGTAAAGTTGAAGGAACAATGTTTAAAAAATATGGTGTGAAACGCCACATAAATATCGTATTGCGATTACGTAAATATGGCAAGTTTCTAGTATGTATTTGGAAGAGGGTAGAAATTGAATTCCAATAAGCAATAATCTGTGAAAAACTATACAATATATTTTTTGTTCTCTAAATTTTCTATTTTGTGAGTTTTTAAATGAAATGCATAATTTTTAATTCATAATATCTCCACCAA
This sequence comes from Troglohyphantes excavatus, assembly GCA_963932185.1. NCBI lineage: Eukaryota > Metazoa > Arthropoda > Arachnida > Araneae > Linyphiidae > Troglohyphantes > Troglohyphantes excavatus. Next base: position 43,826,949 of record OZ010675.1, read on the forward strand.
TTTTAAGTATTTTTTTAATTGTTAAAATCGTTTTTAAATGGTATTGACTTATCTGAAAGCTGAGTAGTTAAAATTAAAGTTTGTTTAGTTATTTTTTTTAAATTACAAATTCTAAAATTACTGGAATTCTTTATCTTTTCTTTCGATTTTGGTATTCCTAAATTTATTTTCATTTTAAAATGAATTGGTTTGTATTTATCTTAATTTGTGCAATTAAAATAAGTTAAATACAACTCAAATTATTAAAGAATATAATGTTTTATTAAATACGACATGTGCATTTAAATAATTCAATATAAATTAATAATTACTTAGTAAAATTTTATTATCCCGCATTTTTAAAACTCTTTGAAAACACTCACGCAGAGAACTTTTTAAGTTAATTCAGCTTTTTTTTTAAATATATATATTTTTATATATACGTTTGAAATGATTACTATTTTCAAATAACGTCTAAATATTTAAAATTGTTACTGTGAGTTTTCGAAATAGAGTGCAGATTCAAAAGGAGGGGAGGGGGTAATAGTTTAAATGTATTATAAATATGAATGTTTCGGATATAAAGTTTAATTTTGAAAACATTTATTCTTAAACTTTCTTTTGAAGTTCAGCAAGCAAAATATATTTTTTCACGGTAGGAGAATGTTTCCGAGCAGTTGCTAGGAGTTTTGATATTTTCAAACTTTTATGTTAAATAAACGTTTTCTGGATTTCTTGGGTTTAATCGTCAATCGATATCGATCCAGTAGACATTAAATTGCATTTTGAATATTAAAAATAAATCTATTTAAAACCGTTCTTAACATACATTTAAATGTTTTTAAAATATATTTAAAATATCATCTGTTACCAAACATCTATTTACAAAAACATTTATTATAAAATTATATTTACAAAGTGTCATAAGTATATAGTACAATAATTAACACTTTGTATTTAACTTTCACACAGCTCTCACAGGACGTTATTTAGCTCCCAGTAGTAGACTGTGGTAAAATTTCAAAACCATGTTTAGCAATACGTGACGTAAAAGTCGGCCTGTACAGTCCCTACTGTACCAAAAGGTTTGGTTTGTGATTACTTTGTACTTGCGCCTTTCGAGCATGGATCCCTCACAGTAGAGAAATCATAAGGTTATAACCTCTCTAACATCAAAGTGAGGCCAACATGTATGGCCTCAGACACGTGGTTTACTATGTCATCCATTCATAAATTTTTCTAGTTCATTCATAAAAATATCCTGTACTTCATGAAGTAACACATTTACTATTATTTCCAAATCACAAGTCAATCGTGAACGTTTTTTCATTTATAAATTTTGAAAGGAAGTCGCGTGTCTGGTGCCAACAGGTCCGAGATGTTTGCATTACAAAGATGCCGTCATATTCGCTCTACTACAGTTCATTCATGCTCGAAAGTCTGTACAGTCCTCACTGTACCAAAAGGTTTGGTTTGTGATTACTTTGTACTCGCGCCTGCTCGGCCTGCTCCTTGTTAGTATTGGGAAAAAGTTCTAGAAATCTTCGCACTTGTCATGATTTTAGACTTCTTGTTGTCATTTTATTCTTATGGAGCAGCTCTTTCAACCTGTTTATTTTTCATATGCCGCTATCGAAATAAATTTAGTGTGGTATTTCAGCCTCGTAGGGAAACCCTCGACAAATCGTCACTTTCCACTTCATGCAATTTTCACACATATAGTTTAAATTGTCAACAAGGCACATGGAATTGTCTAACATTGTTATCTTCAATTTAAACATTTACTCGCCACGACCCGTCCATTAGAATTGAAGTTACATCGATTCAACATGTCAGCGTATGCCCAAAATTTGACTGATCTCCTCACCCCACAGGGTGGGGAGAAGATCAACGTGCAACCTGCTCGACTCGACCCACCTTCCTCTGCACCAGTAGTCCCTTGGTTGGCGGTGGTCTGCGAGAGGACTATAAGAAGTGCGTCGAACCATATAGGGTTTATTTAGATTTTTGAAAACGCGTACATTGCCCGAGGTGTATAAATTTTAAATGAAAAACAACTTTATTGAAATTTAAAATTTATATGCTATGAGGGAAACAAAATTGTATCTTCACTTCAACACTTTCATGTTATTATAGCAATCAACCAGAAGAACCTTCGATTATTATAGCAATTAACCAGAAGAACCTTCGAATTATTGTAGCAATTAACCAGAAGATCCTTCGTTTATTATAGCAATTAACTAGATGAACCTTTTCTTATAGCAATTAACCAGGAGAACCTTTTATTATAACAATTAACCTGGATAACTTTTGATTATTATAGCAATTAACCAGAAGAACCTTCGATTATTATAGCAATTAACCAGAAGAACCTTCGATTATTGTAGCAATTAATCAGAAGATCCTTCGGTTATTGTAGCAATTAACTAGATAAACCTTCTATTATAGCAATTAATCAGAAGAACCTTCGATTATTGTAGCAATTAACTAGATGAACCTTTTCTTATAGCAATTAACCAGGAGAACCTTTTATTATAACAATTAACCTGGATAACTTTTGATTATTATAGCAATTAACCAGAAGAACCTTCGATTATTATAGCAATTAACCAGAAGAACCTTCGATTATTGTAGCAATTAATCAGAAGATCCTTCGGTTATTGTAGCAATTAACTAGATAAACCTTCTATTATAGCAATTAATCAGAAGAACCTTCGATTATTGTAGCAATTAACTAGATGAACTTTTTATAATAGAAATTAACCAGAAGAACCTTTTATTATAACAATTAGCCTGGAGAACTTTTGATTATTATAGCAATCAACCAGATGATCCTTCGATTATTATAGCAATTAACCAGAAGATATTTTTATTGTTATATCAATTAACCAGAAGAACCTTCAATTTTTATAGCAATTAACCAGATATTCTTGATAAGGCATATTTCGTTGTAGACTTTTTTAATTAATGTATTTATACAACAAGTAATTTTTTAATAAACAAAATATATTAAGTATTTAAATTATATTTAGTACCTAAGCATTATTTTAAATGTTTCTAACGGTTTGGAACAACTGCTCCGCACAATGGTATTTAATTCATTCCAATTGGCTGATTCCCCTTGGAGTTACTGGGTTTTGCAATTTCAACTCTTTTTATGTTTCTGCCATTGGTCATTGTATAGAAACATATTCAAGTAAAAAAAAACGCCAGTGCTTATACTTTTATATTTACATAATTTTGTATTGTGTCTAACTGTTCGAACCCCTGTAAATACTTAGCTAGAACAACAGCAACACACAGAGACGGAGAAATGTATAATAGAAATAATGGCTTTCTACCATTTCCCTTTCAAACTTATTCGTGGTGAATAAATTGGATATTTTAACAAGTGACTAAAAGATAAATCTAATTATTCCTCGAGTTGAAGATACACGGTTCGATTCATTAGCTTCCCACTTATTGGCTACTGTAGCCTTTCAACCGCGTCCTGGATTTCGAGTTCAACTGCTTAACAAGTTAAAAGTAATTTGGATACTTCTCCGCTTAATGCCATTGCGACTTGGAAGAGTGCCCGCAACATTTCGTTGATAAAAGTCACAATTCAATCCACTTTAAGAGTATACGAATTCAATTGTAAAAATTGATTATATAACCTCCTGGTTTAAGTGATACCATAAACTAGGAAAATGTTTTGGTGAAAATACATATAATAAACTTGTGGAGTGTGTATGATTTCGATTACTAATTTTTACTATCGCATGCTTTAAAGTTATTCAATCTATTGCCGTTGTACCCAGAGAGTTGTAATATTAAATAGAGAGCGCCTTCGATACCAGACTCTCATAAGGCCGCGGTGTCAACATTGAAAAGAAACACCAGCATCACGTGGTTATAGCGCTGACACATTTGGCGTTCAGACATCTGCATGAGTTTCAAATTTGGCGCACTTTCTTCTTTTTTGGTGATAAGTAGTTATGTCCGTATTCAATTTCTTAACCTATATGTACGTATTTACTTATTTTCAAACAATATGCGCTAAATATTTCCTCTTCATTAACGAAACGAAAATATTTTATTTGTGTTCAATACTCGAAGAAGCGATACTCTTTATGTTTTTCAGGTTTTATTGTTCATATTTTCTTATTGAAGTATATAAAATAACAATTGAAAGAATTTCGCTTATGGTAAATTTTTTACATAAAAACGTAATGCAATTATTTCAAAACTACAAAGTAAGAAAAATCTCCTTAATATATCTGTTAAACTCCCTTAAATTGTGCCACTCGTTCAAAAAAACGATATTTAAATACAAAATTAAACACAAAACCATATTACAATACTTCGATCTCGTTTAGTTCTTAAAGTCGCCAAGGCCTGCCAAGTAATATTGGCGCATGAATGAATTGGCATTTCCACATATCACGTGGTTTCAATGATGGACACACGGAAATCAGCTTTTTTATTCCTCTATTTGTATTATTACTCTATGGTTATACCATCAAATTTTGCTATTCAATTTCCTCTCCCAACCATACCTTATATCGACTAATGACTCAGTACTTGTTATACACTGTTAAAAAATTTCTTTCAACGTTGCACCATATCTTGGTGCTCTTCAGCAACTTACACCACATTATGGTGCAATCTAGGTTGAACCAAACATCTTTGATCGAGAATAGTTCAGCTCTTGCCAAAAAAATGGTGCAATCTCCTAAACTACAACCGAAATCTTCGCTGAATCTACAAACCGGGGAATCCCCTCAATCCTCTTTTTCATTAGGGGCTCGGTTGTCCATGTCCAGTGGATAAAGGCGTTTAGCTGGTAATCAGAGTGTTGCTTATTCGAGCTCCTACGATGGACTTGACTAAAAAAAGTAAAATTGTACTGATCTTGCGATCTTTGCGGTTTTAAAGCTCCGATACAAAAATACTAGAACATCGTCCAGAATATCCAACAAATTATACTGGTGAATCGCCAAAATATGAGGTAGCGAAAACTCGAATTTTGGTGCACGTTTCACCATAAAATAGTGAAGCGAAAATATGTGTTTTGGTTCAACGTTTCACCACTAAATGGTATTCGTTAAAACACCGTAAAATGGTGAAACTAAGCACGAAATGTTGCTTGCAGCTAAATGGATACCACATTTTGGTGCAAAGTCGTAATAATTTTTAACAATGTACTTCGACACTCAATCATAATTATTTTCTTATATTTATTAATAATGGGTTTAATTTTATCTTGAAAAAATTTCGACACGGTCAAATCGATCCCATATAATCAGTACTATGTTGTGGAAACATACGTTACCGAAACGCTCCATTTAGGTGATCGACTTTACAAAGTGCATTACGAATTAATAGTTTAATTCCAAAAAATTAAATAAATGCACATTATTTAGATAACTTTGATAGTTTTCATCGCAACATGAAAAATAAATCGTAATTCTTCATCTGGGCTTTGACACTATTGTTAGTAAATTTATAAAGTTTTTTTTAAAAGACACACACATAAATTGAAATAAGTTTCCGAAACTTCATATTAAAGTTCTAGTTTCTCATTCACTTTTAAACAAAATTTTTTTACTTTTTCAGCAAATCCAAAAATATTAATTTGAATAATTAACTTCCTAATCTAATATTCAATTCTGACGTATTAACTTTACTGTTTATTCATATATGCTTTACAAATTAGAATAGCAATAGTATTATCCGTTTTTGAGAAATACAATGCACGCCAATTCCTAAAAAGTATATTTTTTATACAGGAAAATATTTTTTAAATGCTACAGAACTCTTGGGACGAAAATGTAATATATTTATATTTTATAGATCATAAATTGTTATAAATGAAAAATAAGTTTCAAAATGTTACGGGGCAATTTTATGTTTTGTTTTAGTTTATCTTTTTTAGTCATTATAAACTTTAAAACTAGTCGCGTAACAGTTTGAAATGTTGCACATATAACCCACTTTACTTTTACTTGCAAAGCCAAGCATAATACAATTTTAAAAGTAATTTTTTCTTAAATAAGGAGCATGCAAAACATGTTTTCGAAAATAATTTTCCACCATGCTTTTCTCATCATCCGAACACTTTTTTCTGGCCTTGTTACATATTGCAGTAGGTATACATCTTGCATACATTTTAACTTTTTTGCCCACAAAGAGTAATAGTGTATTTTGGTTTTAATTACCAAGAGAAAGTATATGCATACTTTATTAAAAAAAATTAACTTGGCAAGCCTCAAAATTAAGTATGCTTTTATTTTAAAGAAACCAGGTACATAAACAACAAAGATTCGCCACTCTAAAGCTCAACTAATTGCGTATTTAAGTTTTTATTTATAAAAATGCCAACTTTAAAAAATTAAAAAATGTAAATCTTCGCATGCTTATAGTGTTGCAGAAAACAGCTAAGCCACCTTAATTGGTTGGGTAAGAAACTAATAAAATCCGATATTGTCTTCAATTTTTAAATATTCCTCCAATTAATGCAAAATAGTTAATTAAGTCTAATTAAAATCAACTAAATGTTTATTTTTTTTAAACATTTCATATTCCGTTTTTGAGAAATACTCAAATTTTTTTTATCATCGCTCCCCATTCCAGGGTTGATAACCTTATTGTAACATAGTTTTATGTAAATGAGCCCCTTATTGTAAAATTGAAAGCAGAAGCAATCATTATTTCTTGACGTGAATACAGTAGAGCCTCATTATAACAGACCCTATTATTACAGACGTTCTCTTAAAACGGACAGTTAAAAAATTATAAAAATTGAAACCCTATTTAGTGAAGAGCCATCCAAACCTACACTGTTAAAAAATTATTACGACCTTGCACCAAAATTTGGTACCCATTTAGCTACAACCAACATGTGGTGCTTAGTTTAACCATTTTACGGTGCTTCCACGGATACCATTTAGTAATGAAACGTTGCATCAAAACTCATAACCTTGCATAAAATTCAAAACTCGAGTTTTCTTAGTATTTTAGTAATAGTATTTTTTATCGAAGATGGCAACCCTAGATCACAACTTTTTTTTGTCAAGTCCACCTATTGGGATCGAACCAGGAATCCTCTGATTCATAGCTGAACGCCTTTATCCACTGGGCCACGGAAACCCTTGTTCGTCGGTGTCTTTCTAGGATGTGATTATGGGCTTGTTGATGTAGCGACAGCGAAAATTTTGGTTGTAGTTAAAGAGGATGAATCATATATCGTGAAACCTCCGCTTTTTCCGATAAAGAATTTTTGGTTCAACCTTCATTACACCATAATATGGTGTAATTTGCTGCAGATCTCTGTTTTACGCCAAGATATGGCACATCGTTGAACTAAAATTTTTAATAGTGTATGGTGGAAGATCGTTTAATTTTTTTTTTCAATATAACCAACAAACGGAAATACAATTGCATATTATAAACACTAAGACACCTCTGTCAGTTATTAACCGAAGAAATAAGCAGGACACAGACCATCATAAAATAAATTATAATTTCAAACCAATAAATGTAAGCAATCAACATGAACCAGGACCTTATTTTTCTAAAGATTAATGCAGGGTATACGTACACATTCGAAAATTATAGGGGGAGGGAGTCTCCACTAGTTCTATTCTCAGAATATTTAACAATGTAAATTTATATATATTTTAATATATTTAATAATATATTTAACAATAATTAGCTGTTATTAGGAATTAATTAGTAATTAGGCATTAATTAACAATTATATTTTAATTAGTAATTAGACATTAATTACTAATTATATTTTAATTATTAATAATTAATTATCAATAATTTGTTAATTACTGAGGGCATTGCATAAATTTCTTTAGATATTAACATTTTTTTATAGTAAATTTTGACTAGGGTCCTCTAATCCTTCCTCCTTTCATATGGCTATGTACGTACACATTTTTCCAATTCACAGGCTGTTTTTTTTATTATATAACTAATAAAAACTTTTTATAGCTAACTACTCTACTTTCATTGATATTACACCCCTATAAGAATTATTTGCTATAAACCGGACTTTCAAAAAACGGACTACCTTTGACCCTTATTAGGCCGTTATAATTAGTTTCTACTGTACGTCTTTTAAAATCTCTGTATTCGGGGCCACGATAAGCATCGAATGTAATCAAAAATGTGTATAGTTTGATAATTTTTAAGTATTTTTAAAAGTGTTTGCTAAATTGAAAGGGCGACAAGTTCTAATATTCTAATTGACTACATGATAGTTTAAACAATTTCGACAAATAAATGAATTTCGCCAAATAAATAAAAATATTGCTAAAATTTGCTGATGAGTATATATAGCTAATATATCGCTTAAATGTCACCAAATGAACAAAAAATATCGCCAATTGAATAAAAAATTTCGCCAAATGAATAAAAATATCACCAAATGAACTAAAATACGGTAATATGTAAAAATGTGATCAAAATGGGGAAATTATTGTCAAAATTATAAAAATTAATATCATTTTGCACACTTGACTTTCGAAGCAAGAGGAAATTCTCTCTGTCTACATAAGATTTTGAAAAACCACACCCATTCCCCGATTAAGTAGATTTCTTATTAAGACCGCCCGATGGCGCCACGGTGAAGAAATCGGCCAACCCTCTGCGTAAAGTATACATATAAAGAAGAGTGTCTATGGGTTTGCTTTTTATACGAATCTACAATTAAATTCCGAGGCAACGGTTTTTTCCCGCTATAGGCCGGGTACTTTAGCTAGTTTTGATTAAAAAAAAATTAAGAATGAATTTTATCTTCACTCAAAAAAATTACACCTAATATTAAGTTTATGCATCGCAGCTTGAACGTTACGAAATTTTCTTGTCTTCACGTAGAATGAATCCAGTTTTTAAATAGAACGCCACCAAACGAATCAAAGACTAGAACTTATCTTAACAGCCCCAGTTTTCGTAGGATATGATGTCGTTTCAGATCTCCCCGATTCCTTCAGAAACCCGAAGATAAGCCAGCAATTCTGCCCTCCAGTCACCGCAAAGGGAAACTGATGATGTCATAATTTTTGGTTAGCCCGGAGCAGTTATAAGATATCTCTGACCACGAATAGCTTAGGAAAGAAAGCCCCTAACAGTATCATGGGCAGATATGTATTGTCTATTACAGTTATGTGGTTCAGATATAATAATGGTAATGCTCGACATGGTTTTATTATCGTGAATGTGGTCTGAAATTACCTTGTTTTGTAAACAAAAGACTGAGAAAAATGAGTTGGATGTACCGATCGAGAATAGTAATTAATTAGGATTTTTATCGTTCCCCCGCCCCCCCCCCCCCCCCATCCCCCTCAGCGTTTTCAATCGCAGCCTGACGCTGTTAGGTATTAAGTAAATTTCACTAAATATTTCTTTGGAGCAGAGTTATTAATATAATAAATAACTTTGTAGATCAATTTTCCGTTTTGTATTACTGCCAATTTTTAAAAATTATTTCCAAAATAAAAAAGTTGAAAGAAAATTATATTTTTTAATGTAGTTTAGATTTTCAGTGCTGTAGGTGCACGATTAGATACTAATAGAAATTAATGACATATTTAAAAATATTTATATACCTGAATAATCTACATTTCCATGTTATTTCAAGATCTATTTGTCAAAACAACGTCCACAAAAGAATTCTAATTTTTACAGTTAATATGGGCTAGATTTTAGAGAAAGTCACATACATTTAAAGTAAGGTATGGGGTATGAATATTTTGTGGAAAATATATAAAATTTTTATGGTTTTTTTAAATGGCTAAAAAGTCCCATCTTCATGCTATTTAAAAAAAAAAAATTCGTAAAAGCAATTTTTACAAAAAAATTTCGACAAAATAGCTTTAATTTGGATATTTTGAACTTTTCCGAACAAAATGCCTCGCGTAGAATTTTTATGATTTTTTTTTTGCGTTTACTTTCTGTCTAATGAAGCATAATCGATTTCACATAAAAAAAGTGTTTTCGGCACACCCTACTCTTCAGTGTACACTTATGAAATGTCTGTTTTCTATAATATTAAAAGAGTTTGCGTGTGTCATAAAAAAAACCTATTTCATCTCCACATAGGAGATTTAGGCATATATATAGGTACTAGCTGAAATACCCGTTCTACGCACGGGAAGGAGATAAGTTACAAAATTGATACAAACACAATATTTATAGTGAAATAAAAACAATATTCTGAATTTGTCACCCATCAGGGGGAACCACAGTATTAAAGGAACTAAATTGTAACGAAATTTCATTGGCAAGGTCCTGTAAGAACTGGAAAGATTGATAATATGGAGAGGTTGCTATACAATAACGTGGATATATAAATGTTACTCCCGTTGATTACCATCCATATTTTAACCTTTAGTAACATCCCAAAGATTTAAAGAGGAATAACTCATATAATTGTTAATAATAATTATTTGAAAAACTTTTATTGCACACCTATGTCAACATTTGTCGTTAAGTTTCACAAATTGGTAAGAATATAAGACGAAAAAAAAAAAAAAGAATTTTAAAATTCAATATTTTTATATTTTTTTTTTTGTGCGGTAAACCCTATCAATATGCGAAGAGGGACGGTTCCCCAGCACTTTTTTTGGATTTTGCCCCCGCACTTTTTTAATGTTTAACTTAAATAAAAATAAGTCATATTTTTTACTTAATTGCCAAATATTTTTTTTTTAAATCGTATCCTATCCCCTAACACTTGTACCATGTGGGGGAGGAGTCAACAACAACATTTTTCGATTACGCCACATAACTACTCATATAGGCATACCTTCATATAAAGAAAGGTAGGCCGCATCGATCAAGCCGATTATTAACCCATTCCGCCGCTGACCGTGAAGGGAATGTCGCCCTTAACTGCAGGCTATTTCGTTCACATTACTCCCAGGAGAATCGTGTTATGGGCTATAAATGACCTACAATGGTATAGGAAAGTGAGTCGCGTCGATCAGGTCGTTTGTTAACCCATTTTACCCTCTGATCTTTATACCGCATGAAGGAAAATGTCACCGTTGGTGACAGGCAGTATAAACTTCCTCTCCAATAATTCTATGGAAAATCAGCCTTCGTGGATAAATGACATAACATGGAGTAGAGAAAGGTAGGCCGCGTCAATCAGATTGACAATTTATACACTCTCCCTCTGACCTTCCTACCACGCCAAATTTAATTTTCATAGCTGATGTAGTACGGAATATCCTGTTACCCAATCATATTTTCACCATTTTGACATACATTTTATCATTTTTTGACACTAATTTCGCCATTTTTATGGTATTTTTACATATGTGTTCATATTTTAGTTCATTTGGCGATGTTTTTATATATATAGATTACAGAACTTCACTCACAGGTAGAGTGGTAACATAACTGGCCTCTCGGCAGGTAAACTAATAAATAATGGATAACACAAAACTAACTGAGTGCACGGAGGCTAAATTACAAACTTTTATTTAGCGATGGGCTTCCTGTCTTGAACCTTTATATTATTCATACTGTATACTTCTCTTCAGTTTGATAATATATTTTTCGTATGGCTTGCACTTTTGGTCGTAGCATTTTTCGTTTTGTTTTCTTTTTCACAGTTAAATCCCCCCCGGTGCGACGGGCCGGTTTTTATATTATTTTTGCATATATGATCATATTTTAGTTCATTTGGCGATATTTTATTAATTTGGAGAAATGTTTTATTCATTCGGTGAAATTTTAATTTATTTGGCGAAGTTTATTAATTTGGCGACAGTTTTTAGTTATTTGGCGACAGTTTTTAGATATTTGGCGACATTTTGGCGATATTTAGTCATCAGCCAATACACCCCCTTAAAACCGTTCGATCGGAGCAAAAATAGCTTACTTTTCCTATTTAAGGTATAAGGAACAAATTTGCCAAATTTCTTTTCCATAGGTATACGGGAAGTTGGAGAATTAGTGATGAGTGATGAGTGGGGTTTTCGCATTTATATATATAGATAGAGGTAGGGCTTTGTATATAGGTACCATTTCACGTCAACATGTACACATGAGAAATAAACTTTTAAAATTCCAATGACTTCTTTGTTAGTATGCTTTTTATGCCGCCTATGGATAGAGTATTTCAAGATGAATAAATTGATACCAAGAAGCCTTACTAGTGCTCAGTGATTTAGAGCTTTTTCTGAATATTCCAGAAAGAGCAGACCGCAAGAATAAACTATTTACGATAACAACCCGATTTTTCTTATGAATTTGTATTGTTTTTAGGAGTACTTTACTAATAGTGAAATAAATAAAATTTGTTTATTGACTTAAATATTTGAGAAATTATTTTTTCTCCTTATTATCTCGCGTTTATATCAAACGAAACACCTACATTTGGTTTTAGAAATGCAACTTTGTTCTTTGTATTACGCGGTTAATTGTTTTAATTGTCTTTTTTAACTGTTATTTATCGTTTGTAATTACGTATGAATACTTTAATTACAACTATAAAATAGCGTCTGAATATGCCCACACATTTGTGAACTAGACAGGTTAATAAAAGGTTTTATCAAGGTTAATAAATCTTTTACCCTCTAAACAGTTTGACCGTCCATGGATGTCCAGGTTTTCCAAAAAAGCACATACACTTAGAATTTATAAAAAATTTCATCTCTTCTATTTTAAAATGTTTTTTTAATATAAAGCATTGGGATGTCTTTTTAAAAGTTATATCTATCAAAATATTTAAAATGAAAAATATATATTAATAATAAAACTAATATAAAGTAAACTCTTTTTTTTTAAAGAAAAGAACTTAAAAATTTGAAAATTTTCTAAACGCTCTCTATAAAGAGTTTGTGATTTCTAACGGCTGTCCTGACTTTAAACGAACTGAGAATCTTCTTCAAATACGAGAGAATATCATTCTAATGCAATTCATTTCACCATTGGCCTTTCCATTTCTTCCCAAAATGGCCGTGAATCAAACCTAATCTATCACAACGCAACAGGGCCATTTTCGAATTTCGCCCAACGTACCCTCCCTCCAGTGAAGGAAAATCTCAAACCTGAAAATACGGCACCAAATCGCCATTTTATCTTGAAACGCAAGAAATAGTTCCAAAAAGATGGCATCAGTTTGTTTCGATGAAAAAAGTTTCAACTCATTGGAGTGTAAGCTAAAGCCTCGGAATATTTATGGGTTTCGATATGCGTATGATTTCCATCATTTTTCCCCTTTTCCCCCAAGATGGCGGAGGGGGAAAAACAGTATCCCTTTTTATTTGCTGTTGCCAAAGGGCCTTTTTGTAATTCTTTTTATTCTGTAGTTATTGATTGCTATCGTCCATCAGGTATTTGGAACGCTTCTGCTCGTATATTGTACGAAGTGAATCGAAGACAATAAATAAAACTTTTTCTTAAAGAATTGTTGACGGGAAGCTGTTTATGTATATTTTTATTGCTTAAAAAAAAGGACGAAATTGGATATTTGATGGCTAATTTAACTTTGGATTCTTGTGCCAAAACAGAGATTCGTTTTATGTAACTTTCCTACTTCATGTTCAAGAAAGAAAATACAAAACAATTTGCCATTGAGGATATATGTTAGAAATAAAAATGTATATACATATTGTACATTAAAGATACTTAAAAACTAATTTTTTATTTGTAAAGCGAGTAACATAAACCATAAATGTTTTTAAATATTAAATGTTGGTTTTGCTGAATGTAATCGTATTGTTTTGTGCGAAAATTGTCATATGCAAAGAATGCCTTCCAATACAAAAACGTTTAAAATATTTTATTTCATACATTTTTAAATTCTTAATGTTATTAAATTCTTAATGTTATTCTTCTAAGTTTTAATAAAATAAAGATACTATCTTCAATTTTCGCCATAATTAATATTTTTTTTTGTTTCACTTGAACTTTCAAAAAATAAAAATGTTGTTCCATGGAAACACATATTTTACAATAAACTTTTATTTACAAAAGCTATTGATGTTTTTTATTTAATAAATATATAAAAGTACACAAAGTACATGTTTAATCCCTTGTTTACGACACGTGAAACGTCTTAAATTGTATATGGGGTATCAGGATAGAATAATCATGTTAATAGTTCAGAATGACTATAACGACACTATAAACGCCGTGACAAATAGCTAGATTGGCATAAATTTGGTCTTGTTCAATAGGATATTAGGCGGCGATGCGAGTAAAATCTGAAGTAAAGAAAATCACTTGCGTCTGATATGGGTTTACGGAGCCATATTAAAGGCTTTCATATGTTTCTTCTGTTGGCTAGGAAATCGTTGGCAGCCAATTCATTTGTCTATAATCTGCTGAAATTATATTTAATTTAAAATTCTTTTATTACCTTCTCTGACACAGCCACACCAATTTTAATGTACAGAATCTAATGATGAATATAACGCAACTATAAAAATAGATTTAACCCTCCATTACACTCCTCGTGTTAGGAAATGTTGAATTAGATATTTGTAACAAAACAGTAACCTTGATAAAATATTTTAATCTAGTGACTGAGCGACACTTTATTCTCCCAGTGTGAATTCTTGTCACCCAGTGTCCAAGGAAATCCTTTTTGTCGCCAAGTGATTAAAATCATACTATTCATTACTAATACATAATAATACATTTCAATTATTTTAAATAAAAAAAAATCCAATATATAAGAATTTTTTTTTTCCTTCAGCCTTTCACCTTTGTTTCTGAAATGTATTGGAAAGAATATTGTGATTTACATAGTTTTTTTGTTGTTGTGTTTTTAAGCAAGAAAACTTCATTTGTAGCTAACGAAGAGTTTATAGTTTTCTTCTTTACCGCCCGTTGAAAATGCGCACCCTTTATAGGGGACTAATGCACGTTAAATCCGTCATAGATCAATGTCCTCACGTTTGTTCAGGTTGCGTGAGTTGCTATCTCGGGTGTTGTCTTGGTCCTGTGACCATGGTTCAAAATTTCTCGGGTATTTCCTTCGGGATATTGTAATGTTACCAATTGTGCAGCACTAATGCGAAGTTAATTTAACCATCCAACTAGAATACTAGATTAATATAATTTGCTACAAAAACTATCATTTATTTACATTAGGAGTGTAAGAACAAAATGTATGGATGGTATAGATACTTCGTGAAAAAATTATGAAGTCTCACTATCATGCTACATCATACCAAAAAACTGGAGTCAGCAAAGCTAGTCCTAAATTGTATTACTTCAAACAACAAACTTACCTTTCTCGGAATCATTTCGATTGTTAAGAAAACAAAATTCTATATTTAACCACTGAGCTAGAATAATATAAACTATAAGCCACGGAGCGAGAATCTAGCGTCGCCGACTGCTTTACTCCTTTTTGAGCGAAGGTAGAAAAAATAGCCCTTTTGCATAGGTTTGTGTAGATTTAAAAATGCATGTCCGTCTTTCGAAAATACATTAAATGATGTTTTTCTATACTTACTTCCTTTCTTACCAGGAAAAAAGACAAAAGGCACCGGAAAAAACAGTTTTAAACGTTTCTGTGACGTCACGAAAGACTCCCGCATAGGTAAGGACGAATGTTTTCTCAACCTTTCTTCCGAATTGTATGCGTCCGCGCGGCACGGTAAAGTACATTGTCGCTCAATGAGAGTCCTTATTCCAGTGCTTATAGTTATATTATATTCTAGTTCCGTGTGTTTAACTAAAATATCGCTTTCAGTTAAAGTGAAACAATCCAAAGTTGCTTATCCGTTTTGTTTTGGTAACATGTAGTAGTCCCAGAACGGCTTCAACTCTTTCACTCCCATGCCAACTCTATTTCTTCTATATGTGAGAATTACTCTTGGAGATGAACGACCGATTGCGACCTGAACGAGCATTAAAATATAAACTGTTTTAAAGTTGCAACAAACTATCATTAAAAGGGTGAACATTATTATGACAGCATAACTAATTAATTATGTGTCCGTTTATTTTAGGGTTGTTGCCCTATAAGTATAAACTTGATGGTCACATAAGCCGCTCTTCAGACTGACGATGTGTACGGAGAAAGCGTTTATGGAGTTTTCAATTAAAACTTAATTGAGTCTAGGTTCCGTAGAAATGAAACATTTTAAACAAGTCCGAAGTATCCTGATTTATTTTTAAGGAAGCGTTAGACTTTTTAAGACGTAGCAACATTTGGCTGCACACCAAATTCTAATCGTCCAGCGGAAACTTCGCTTATTTTGTTAAATTGTGGGATCATTGTATTTTATAAACTTCTATTTTCGGATACATATTTCAAAAAATTAATGAGACTTTCTGCGATAATAGGAGGGAATCATCATATCCTTCAGTTGTGCGGCGCTGTTGGAATTTTTTTTAATTTATCACTTGGTGGAAAATATAACTGTCTTCACTAACTTGTTTCTCTTTTGATTGGTCATTTGGGTGAAATATGGTTGTAATTTTTGTTAGCTTGTTTTCTAGACATGATTCAACTTTTAGGGGTGGAGCATCACATAAAATTGTTATTCTACTTTAAAACTCTGGAGAAAAAAATAGCAATCGAATTAAGATTTAACTCCTTAGAGCTATTTATTTTGTTGGATTGATTGTTAACGTAACATCAGAGTTGCACAAACGTGCTATTGGTTACGATTCATACACAAGATAATACAGGGAAACGGCTGTCTTGTAACTTTAAATCCTTTCAAACGAGAACGTGCATGATCTGTTTATCCTCCCCCCCTTGCTACTTTCATAATCACAGCTTGGCACTATTAGGTATTAAACAATATGTACGAGATATATTTTGTATGACTTTAATAACTCTAAATACTAATTTTTATTTTTATATACTGACAATTAAAAGAGTTCATTTTCCCCCCCAAAAAAATTATATATATATTTTTCTTTCTTAGAATATTTTTTTGTATGTCTGACAATTAGAGAAATTAATTTATTTTTTTCCCCAAAAAAATTCGTTTTGTACATATTTTTTTTTTTAGATTTTTAACGTCGGATGTAAAAATTAATGAAATATTTTATATTTATATGCCTCAACTTAAATTGTTATGCTATTTCAAGAAATACAATATATCAAGAATACAAGTGCAAACAATTTCAAAGAAAAAATAGTCCTTAATAACATATAACATGGACTTTTTTTAAAGAAAGTTGCACACGTTTAAGGCAAGGGTATGGGATATAAATATTAAGAAAAAACTAAGGAATTTTTTTATGATTTTTAACGTCGGATGTAAAAATTAATGAAATATTTTATATTTATATGCCTCAACTTCAATTGTTATGCTATTTCAAGAAATACAATATATCAAGAATACAAGTGCAAACAATTTCAAAGAAAAAATAGTCCTTAATAACATGGACTATTTTTAAAGAAAGTTGCACACGTTTAAGGCAAGGGTATGGGATATTAATATTAAGAAAAAACTAAGGAATTTTTTTATGATTTTTAACGTCGGATGTAAAAATTAATGAAATATTTTATATTTATATGCCTCAACTTCAATTGTTATGCTATTTCAAGAAATACAATATATCAAGAATACAAGTGCAAACAATTTCAAAGAAAAAATAGTCCTTAATAACATGGACTATTTTTAAAGAAAGTTGCACACGTTTAAGGCAAGGGTATGGGATATTAATATTAAGAAAAACTAAGGAAATTTTTTATGATTTTTAACTTCTTTTAGAAATAAAAATTTCGTGTCATTTCAAGAAATTTTAGTGAAAACATTTTTACAAGAAAAAATTTCATAAATGAGTTTAAATATTATAAAATATTTTTTGTGGTTCTTTCTGTCCAGGGGCGCCACTTTTCCGCATTATTGTGAAATCAATTTCGGGAAAAAAATTGGGAAAACGTTTGCGGCCCACCCTACTGCCCAATGCGACCATTCGGCATCTATTTTGAAGGAATGACCATGAAACACTGCCACGTATTTTTGGACCATGGTCAGATGACGAGGTTGGCACCTGGTGCAACCTGAATAGACGTCTGGACATTGGACCTGTGTAATTTTGTAATTCGTAAAACAGTACAGTTAATCCTAAGCCAAATTTAAGGGGAATATTTCAGGTATTAAGAAATGGAATGTGTGCGTAGTACACATCTCAACAACCCATTTTTCACATAACTTTTTGAAATAGGATTTCGGAATTACAGCCACGAACTAAAGATAAAAGCAACAACCTTAGTAAGACGCTAATTCAACAATTCGATCAACTAAACAATCATTTTTTAACATACAATGTTTTTTCAGCATGAGAGAAAGACAAAAAAAAAATCAGAATTGAATACCAAAACAATAGACTTCTATTTTGTTTTATCCTAACTGGAAATATTCCCTATGCAACAAAAAAAAGAATTATTCAAAAATAACAATTAAAACAAAATTTTCAGTTATCAAGATATATGTCATTTCCACATACCTGGCATCTTAATGGTGTGTCGATAGTAGTCTTCCACGGTGGGTTTGTACGTGGTGGTGAAGAATCCCTCTAGGTATTGCACCACCAGTGACGTCTTCCCGACTCCACCCGACCCCAGCACCACCAATTTGTTGTCCCTGCTGCCACCCATACCCGGAATCGAACACGAAGAAGGCGGCGGGAAAGGGATTAGGGGAGACGGTCTCTTCTCAGGTTTTCCAATGCATGCATTGAGCGCGTCTTGTTCGACGTAGAATAGCGAATGAAAGGCTGTAAATAGAAAACAATAAATAGTAAGAATATATGTTTTAAAAAGGTATTCAATTGAACACTTTGCACTCCAATAATGTCTTTCAAATTTATTTATTACGGGACCGCTACTATCGATTCTGTTCTATGAGATTGGGGATTCTATGACATTGCAAAGATGTTAGCAATAAATAACAAAAACAAATTGAAGCTTTTATGACTACTTTATTACGTCATTACGAATACAAATATTGATAACAAACAACAGGCTCAAGGCCCAACAAGGTTGGTCCAGTCTAGTTTCCAGTGGCGGCTCGTCCACTACAGCAAGTACAGCCGGGCTGCACCTAAATTCAGTATTTTAAAACTAAAATAAGATATTTTACTAATTTTCTTAAATGAAGATTAGAATTGAAAATGAAATTTCTACGGTAGTAAACAAATAATGTACAATTCAGGAGGGGAAAACCTCCACTCAATCAAAACTGCAGCCAAAAAGCGAAATTCGTAATCGGCTGCATCGTTGCCATGGCAACCTATGCGTAGTATGGAGATTCCTCCCCATGCTAATGCACTGCATTTGTGGGAAGGTATAGCCGAAATGAATTTTCTTGTTCAGCTGCACTTGAGATTCGATATGCTGATTGGCTCGTCCGTGAAACGCTGGGATGGATGGGTGAAACGATAACTTACGAGAATATCTCCAAACGTAAATGGTTTTCGTGATAAATTTACCGTGTGCTGTTGTTTGTTTCAGGACATGGTCCTGCTGTTGTTTAAGTTAATATTAAAGTTGACCGATTCGCATGTTTAGAAGAAAGGAGGATTGCTTTAATTAAAAAAAAATAATAAGTGTTTTCTATTTTTTTTCTCATGTTATCATTTCGTAAAATTGAGACTTGAGGAGTAAATAATAAAGAATTTCCTTTCATGTATGGGTTGTGGAAAATAATGGGGGGGGGGGGGGGGGTGAGGGATTCACATGATTTCTGCTGCACTAACATTTTCGACTACGGGCTGCCACTGCTAGTTTCTCTTATTTCCCAATGAACATCTAAGTTCTTAAAATCACTGCTCCTGTAGAATTCACAATATTCATTCAGAAGTTGTTCCATTTGTCTCTTGCCTATTATAAAAATAGTTCTTTCTAACTTTTGAATCATCTTCTCTAACCCTTCTCTCTTCCTAAGCATACATATTCAAATTTCTTAATCTATCTCCATTATCCTTGCCTGAAATTTATTGGTCCACTTTAGTATCCCCGTGCAGTACTTTTCAGAGAACACGATAACGTTCCTTGATTTTTTCATAATTCCGAATATTTGGAGGAGAAAAATGAAGCTATAGAAATATACCTTTTACATTTTATTTATGCATATAAATGTCTGAATAAACAGATACTATTCAACATCCATTTACGGACCCGACAAGAGGATATTAAGAAGTTTTGTTTTTTAACTAACACATAATAATTAATTCTTAAAAACACATAATGGACGTTTATAAAAAGTTTTTCACATATCCGTTGTGTATATGTTAAGAGATGCTATCAAAACAATCGATTTTTTTTTTAATATTATAAGTTTTTTTATTAATATTATAAGAAGCATTTTAATTCTTTATGTTAGCCTGCACTTCCATCTATTAATAAAAAATTAAAAATTCGGGCAGGCACAGTCCCTACTGTACTGTAAGGTTTGGTTCATGAATACATTGCACAAGCTTTTGGTCAATGATTTTCACTTTCGTCTACAGTTTCACATCACAGTTTTTTATCCCCATAAGCTGATTTCCCCTGGAGTTATAGGGATTTGAAGAAGCTCGCTTTTTATGTGCCGATTTTAAACGCGTATTCTATTCACGTAAAATAGAAATGGGTAGGCACTGTCCCCATTGTACCGTAAGGTTTGCAGTACCGTCACACATTTTTTCTGGGGGGAGGGGGGGGGGGGGGGTTAACGATTCGAAATTCCCAACTAACATAACAATTCAAAATTCTCAACATGAATGATTCGAACTTTCCAACTTAACGATTCGAAATTCCTAACTTAACAGCGTCAGGCGCCAGCTCAGGTTTTATCCGATATCTGACCATGGTTAAAAAAATACGAGACATTGTTCCCGGGTCTTTCCTTCGAGATAGGCCCCAAACCGTCACTAATATCTCAATGTCCAGCCCAAGTGCGACGTTATTTAACCAAACTTAACGATTCGGAATTCCCAACTCAACAGTATTAAGAATTCTCAGTTCCAACTTGTCGACATTTTTCAACTTTTTGTTATAGATTAGGCAATATTAAACATTTACCTCAAAAGTATTAATTTGTTGCACGCATGTTCCAATGCAGTGTCCGTTCTGAGGTCTATTTTAAGTTTAATCTTGCAAGTTGGGCAATTTCTAATCTTCCCTCGCTTTCATTTCTAATACTGTTAATTCTCTTCGTGCATAAATTTTCCCTACTCAGGGATTTTTAAAACTCGAAATTCCCAACTTTTAAGGTTTCCAGGTTATTGAGGGGTTGTGATTCCCCCCCCCCCCCCCCCCCCGCCTCCCCCGATGCGATGTATTTGATGGTCGATGCTTTTAGTTATCAACCATCTTTGAATTAATCGTTATATTGAGGAGTTTCCTTTTTTTTCGAGGAGGTTTCGAATATTTTCTCCCTAATGGGACTGCAACTTGTGAGAACGACCTCAAGAGATGCTTGAAAAAAAAATTAAACTGCTGTTACTTTAAACTGCTCGTCATGTTTTTACTTTCACTTATTTTCTTTGAACCAGTTCGATACTAATGGCTCCAATAAAGTATAGTTAATATCTTGAGAACTTGTTCCATTTCACAAAGTGCTCAATTACTTCACATGATTACGATACATAGATGACTTTGACAGCAGATGTGTTAAATGAATGTAGACCCCATGGCGCTTAATACAGTTGTGCTCAAAGGCATCGTTATATGTATATAAAAATTAGATTTGGGTATCAATAGGCACTTTATAACTTTGGCGTCAATTTAAAAATTTAATATAGAAGCAAAATCCGTTACTTAATAATGAAAACTCAAAGAATTCACTCGGAGGCAAAAATAGCTATTTCAATTTTAGACAGGATTTCTGATTGGTTAAAATGTGGACACACCGGCTTTTGCTCCTTGAACAAAAACCAGATGGCGACGCATCTTGTTGCAAAACTAGTTAAATCCTTCATCCAGTTGCCAAACAATTATGGAACATTAAAATTTAGATTATAAATTATTCGGTAATCTGAGTACATTTTTGTGAAAATTCTTATATTTTATTTCATTTTTACAAGACAAATATTTTTGTTTTATCGTTTTTGACAGTTTTTTGCGATTTGATCATAAAAGCTTTTCGTGCATATAACTGCTTTTGCTTTTGGAACACTCGTATTTTAATCAGATATATTTCTTGGTAGTTAACTCTCTAGCGTTTTTAACGTCTATAGTCATCCATGGATATTCAGTTTCATCAGTAATGCGCAAATCTAAATTCATAATTTTAAAATATAAAAACACTCTGTGGTGAAATATTTTCAAATATAAAGCGTTGGGATGTTTTATAAAAAACTAACAATTACAATAACTAAAATTTAAAAAATGTATGTGATTGATGCATTGAAAATATATTACATAAAATGTATTGCAGTGAAAATAACTGTACAATCTTTGTATTTTTTTTCACATCTTAGTGGGCTAATAACAATATATATACTGCCCAAATGTAGCAAGTGACGATTCACTAATATTTCAGGATATACATTTGCAAATTGGTATCGTTATTATAAGTAATGTGAAGGAACATTCTTGAAGGGTTTCTGCCAATTAAAATAATTGTTTTTCACTTGCTACAATTAGGTACTTCATAGATTGCAATCTGAGGATACAAATGAGCACTTAACCTCAGTAACTTTACTGTAACCGCAACCTCGACTGTTATAACTGTTATTTTCTTTGTATAATAATTACCGCTTTACTATTTTCATGTAAACGTTTAATGAAGTTATGGTAATTTCTGTAAATTTTCACGCACACTCGCAAATGTTTACAAAGACAGTTTCCTTGAAATCGGTAATATATATCTTTTTTTTCTATAAAAAATAAAACAATATTTTTAATTTTTTAAATTACATTTAGAAGAGAAGATAAAGTAAAGAGGTAATAAATTAATGCAGTTACTAACATTCAAAACATAATAAAATGAAATTGTAAAATAATATTAATGGGAGCACATTTAACCGGAGGTGCTAACCAAGATATTTGCTATTAAAACTATAATTTCTTGTTGGGAATTATTTCAAAGGAACAATTTGTAAACAGAATAATTATTTATAATTCATAAAAGGGTTTAGGCTTTTACATAAATATAAAAATTACAGAGACCGTAAATAAAAAAAAATACCCAGATAGCCTTTGAAAAATATATTATTAAACTCATTAACAAAACAAAAGAAGGCACATTCTATATTAAGCCTTGATTATGAAGGAACGTCGAATATTTGAATATTTAATAGCGAAAAATACCAAGTATTTCTTATTAGCAAAAATCTTCCATAATAATTAAAGCAATACAGAATGCTTCCACTGTAGTTTATAAACAAAGGATGTTATATTAGATATTTAGTAAAGTTAAAACTAATATTTTAAACTAATATTTATCGAATAAAATAATTAATTTTTATTTAATACTTTAAAAATCAGGTATACAAACAGTTCCCATTGTTTGGTATATGAATATTGTATACACGATAGTAGGTTATTTATTCCTAAAAGCTGATTCCCCCTTTGAAGGGGTTTTAAAATATCAACACTGTTGGTAAGTCGAACAATATCTGTCGATGACCGCTTTACACGGACCGATTTTAAAGATAAATTCACGTCATCAAAAACATCGTTCTAGTCGTAACTTGTTTTCTCATTGACTCCATAAAAGATTACTTATGTTTACAGAAGCATCAAAGAGTTTAGGGGAAAGAAAAAAAAACGGTATTTACAGTTCCATAAAAAAAAAGACTAAAATGTCAGATATTCTTAGATTGCAACGCTTGCTAAATAAAATATTTGTTTTTGGACTGTGTGACTTAAAACGCGTAAATAAACCAAACTCTCACATCAAAATTTTACCCGAAAGAAAAACACTTTCACTGAAATGTATTTCATATAGGTAAATATCTCACTATTGTAAAAAAAATTAATAATAAAAGCCTCTGTTGGCGTACAGTAATCCTCTTTCACCTACCATATTTTGAATCGCTACTCAAAAAGTAACAATCGTATAAATATGAAATTTACAAGTTTGCTAAGAAATGTGTGGGAAATACGATGATGGTATTTTTATTTTAATAGAACACTTATGTTAGAAGTTATATTTTACTTTAAATCCGAAAAAAGCAAGAAATTGCGTTGTGTCAAGCAAACATTCCAAAATTCTAATTTACTTTGTAGAATGGTAGCCACATATCTGGTCTAATGCATTACACTTTTTTTTAAAGCGTTGTTGGTTTTAAGTTATAAACTTTTAACAATTCGAACAATGTTCGCCAATTTTTTCTATATCGTAGGAAATATAATATTCATTTTAATAACATATTATCAAATGGAATGTAAACTTCTTTATATAATTAAACTGTATAAGTTAAGTAAAATAGCTTATATCAATTAGAAAAGGTTCCAATTTATACAAAAGTTTGTTGGAAAAAATCGTTGAAAAATAACAGTACTGCATTTACGAAAAATATTCGATCATTTTTAAACTGTTGTCATTTGTTGTTATCAGAAGTCACTATTTTTATTGTTTTACAAATACAATTTGCTTGAAATGTTTGAAAAAAAAGCAATGATGGATTAGATTAGTTTTATCATTTTACGTGTTTTGGTGTAAGAAACTGGCTAGCGTTTTATTTGAATCAAATTTATTTCCTCTGCTTGCGCTATTCCATTTATGTCAGAATTAATGCACTTGTTTGTAAAGATTGATTTGTTTTCAACTTCATTCATTTAATAATTTTATTTTATTTTATATAGTTTTATACTTTGGGTTTGAAATATTATTCTGGCTTTAGAATTATCAGATTCATATTTTTAATACTAGATAAAATTATCATCGACATTTGGCATCCAAAAGACCATAGAAACCGCTCAAATACCAAGACAAAAGCCAAGACGATTTACTAATTTTTGTGGTAAATGTGTTGTAGATTAAGAATCAGTACAGCATCTTCACAATGGGAAGTAGCAGAAGCAGCACTGTTGTTGATGAAGGAAAAACGGAACTTAGTAGAAATGCTCAGAGTTAGCAGGGCCTCGTTGCATATATATCAAGACATCACCAGAAAGTCGAAGCATGTCTGAAAATTTATATTCGGAATGTGTATAGAACACGCTCCTCGTCGGAAGGCGAGGCGTTCTTGCGCAGCAAATAAATTAAAAAAACAGCCCTTCTAATCCCCAACCTGTTCATTAATAATTGGAAATTCCCTTCTCAATTCAAGGGCGTCTCGCCTTTGGAATCTGTGGATATCAAATCTAATTTCTCATTAGAGGTCCCACCGCATACCTTTCAATGGGATAGATCATTTCTCATCGCTTCGGAATCGGGAAATCGATATCCAGAAATGAATGGACGGTAAAACTTCTCCTCAATTGAGAGAGGGGATGGCTGATTATGAGTTTTTTTTCGAACTGTTATTTATGGATTTGTTTTAAGGTTGAACGGATTTCTTGGGGAGGAATTTCAATTGGGCAAATAACTTTTTTTTACTGCATGTTACTTCATTGTTAAATACACTACTACCTCTCAGTGTTAAATAACTAAAATTATTAATGAAGTAGTTTGAATTGGAGGAAACGATTTTAATTTAATTAAATAGTTTTATTTAAGTTTGTATGGTTTAAATGAGGGGAATAATTCTAATTAAATAAAATAACGGTCATTTGAAATGAGTTTAATTGTCATTTGAAATAAGTTATGGGGCCATTTCACGGTATTTGGCCTCTTCGCACATTTTTTAAAATTTTATTATATCGTCACCTCAGAGCAACAGTAGGATATGAGCAAAAACAAAGTTGCCTATAAAATTGATTTAAAAATTTGCTGTTTTTTCAATGCTGGATATCTAAGGCTGTAGTTCAGGGATTTCCAAGAAGACATAAAAATGTCCAAGTGTTCCACTAAATAAAGGCACATTTGGTAATATTTAGCAAGACCAAAGACTCATTTTCGTTTGTTTTTTTATGTCTTACTGTTGCTCTGAAGCGACGATATGTTAATTAAAGTGAAATAAACCCAAATTTAGCTAATTAGTTTTCAATTTTGATCTTTTAAAAAATTAGAATTATTTTACGTTAATTAACATATTATACGTTACGTTAACATTTTATACGTTAATTAAAATATTATACGTTAATTAAATTATTATACGTTAATTAACATACGTTAATTAGCACATTATAAAATAATAACACAAAGTTGTGGAGGGGACAAATACCATGAAATTGCCCTATAATTAATAATCTTAATATATTTTTTCAATTTCGAATAACAACGTTTGTTATTCATCGCTCTTCTAAACTTTAAGATATGAAACATTTCTCCGCGAGTTTTTTCTCCAAGGCAATGTATTTATTGGTTGGTATTTTCTCTCTCTGTCTGGTCGGTTAATTCTATCAACCAACCGATCCAGCGATTTGTTGGGAAAACGCAATCACCACGGTAGTAAAACGGGAGGACATGTTCTTTACCTCTATTTCGAGTAAAAAAAGTACATTTTATTCCATAGTTTCTAACTTTCTGATTACGCGATTGAATTACAAACTGAGTAGAAAATTTTCTACTAAAAATTAATTACCCAAAACATATTTTGTAAAAATAATATAAAAGAATTAAGGGGGTCCGATACCTTCGACATTTTGTTCTTTATTTTTATACTTGTACAATCCAATTTTTTTTCTCTTTCTAAATATGCATAAAAAACCATTTTAAGACGCTCAATTTTTTTTTTTAAATTGCACATTTATTTTTAAATTAAAATTTTAGTAAATTTTTTAACAATTTTAAAATTCCTACTCCTTTTTTGTTTTTCAATATTTTGAAGCAATTTTTTTTATTTAAGATCTTGAATAATATGTAAATAGATGTATGCATTAAAATTTTGATTCAGATACATCACTTTAAAAAAATAAAATATATTAGAAATTTTGGAAAAAAAATTGACGAAAAAAAATAAAATTCCATTTTAAGTGGTTTTAAAAAACAAATTATGGTAAAAATAGGAAATCTGAATGCATACATCTATTTAAAATATATTTATCTTGCTATACACACAAAAATTATGATTTTAAGTATAATAGTAAAAAAGCCTTAGCATTTTTAGTGTTCATTAAATTTCAAAACCACGAACAGAGATATTTGCTTTTAAAGTTTACATATGATACAACTATGTTATAGGAACACATCATTAAAACATTCATAACTAAAAAAGTAATAGGAATTTTTTGAAGCAGTTTTTTGTGAGTTATTAAGATAAGTTTGAATACTATTTTTTAAATATAAAAAAAATGACTTTTTTTGCGAATTTTGGGGCTCGGGTCCCCCTTAAGATAAAAGAAATTTTCAAAGATAAAAAAGATATCTTCTTGTCACAGTCCCCTCTGTGTCGTAAGGTTTAGCTCGTAAATACTTTGAACGCGAGCAGCCTTCTCGGTAAGCACAAGATCGCTCTAGATCTTTCCGCACTCGTCGTAAGTTTAGAATACTTGGTATAATTTTGTTTGTCTAGAAATGCTCTTTCAACTTATTTAAGTTTCCTATTCTATTCCGCAATTGGGAATGAGTGGGAAATTTTGGCTTTGAAGAAAACCTTCGACAAATTCGTCATTTTGCACTCGACATAATTTTCACACAAATGGTTTAAATTGTCAACTGGAATTGAAGTTATAGTGCTTTAACAAGGTATGTCCAAAATGTGACTTCGCCCCAACCTCACACCCGCGTTACAAAGGTAAGAAGAGGGAGTGGATTAGTTGCCGATCTGGTTGACGCGGCTACCTTCCCTTACACGATTGCAAGTAATTCATTTTCATAGGCTGATTCTGACTGAAGTTACTGGGCTTTAAATTATCAGCACTTTTTATGTTACTAAGTTTCTGCTAATGACCGTTGTACCCGGGCAAATTATAAAGACATATTCGCGTCCAATTTCAAATTTGAGTCAAGTATAATGACTTGTTTTAAAGAAGCCATCCTTAATTGTAGTGGAAGGTTGATATTTTCTTATTAAATCCCAGTAGTTCAAACAAAATCTCTTGCTTAAGTTCTAACGCACTATATTTTAACGCTCAAAAGACCTTAAAATTTGCATACATAGTAAAAACTAAATTTAACTGTTTTCGTTTTTTTTTAATCGATATTTAAATTCTGCGTTAAACATTATCAAACAAATTACTATGCCAAAGTTGACAAACATTTATACATTGTTACATCATATAAATAAAATTAGAAAGCAGATTTTTTTTTTATTATTTGCAGAGTTTGAACATGCATTTTTTTCTAATTATTCGCTGAAATTAATGGGGATTTAATTTAAGTTGTAATCCAATGAAAAAAAATATGTGAAAAATTGTATCAAGTGAAAATCCTTTTTATGATGGGAGATTCTCAAAACGACTGCTCGAAGGAAGTATCAGACCAGCTGTTTATGAGCAGCGTGGCGGGTTACAATGTATAATTGCTAAGTTTTTTTATTTACTATCAAAAGAAAGATAATTTTGTTTTTATTATTTTAACTATTTTTTTTCTTAGTGTGTATATTTCTTCCAATCGATTTTCGCTTTTTAACTAAAAATAATGTTATACATAACACCAGGAGAAAACATCCCAGGATTGCTATTTTTGTTGGCGGCATTTAGTACGCCAAAGTACCAACATAAAAAAATTAGGCGGAATTTGTAATTTGTACACTTATTTTAGTTTGCAGTGGTCACTTTAAATGGCAGATATATTCACACAACCTTGGAGATCATTTTGGTTTAGTGGTGGAGAGTATCTGGCTATAGAGCAAAAGGTAATGAGTTCAAATCCAGCCCTGCGCACATCGCTATAATTTTTTACCCATATTTTTTGCATTCAAAAACGATAAGAAAATTGTTTTAAGCCCAAAACACAATATGTTCATTATTGCACATTACCAGTAATTGAAATGCGTATAATACCAATAATAATAAATAATAATAAAAATAACAAAAAATGATTAATTAAAATAACGATACATAATCGGCAGCTGGCTGACCGAGACGATAGAGTTCCGAACTCGTAATCGGAGGGTTGTGGTTCGAATCACGACTAGAGAGTGCAGCGAACTTGTAATCGGAAGATTGCCAATTTCATTCCCCGTTGTCCCCTAAAAAGCATTCGCCGTGTAGAGAAAAGATTCACTAATGCAATATCGCGGTCCAAATGACCTCATGCCTAAATGAAGTGCTTGATGTGACAATTCAAATATTGTCTTCATCATCTGACCATTTATTCAAAATTACGAAGCAGTGTTCTCCAATTTTTCCTTTGTGATATATTGGAACTGTCAGCAATAGTCCACTGGGTATCTCGCGTGCGACGTTTATTTAATAAATGATAACTTAAAATATAATAAATAATAACTTTAAAACATTATTATTAATAACAAATAATAACTTTAAAACATTAATTATAATAAATAATAACTTTTAATAAAATTAATCATAGCAATAAATAATGACAATACATTAACTTAAAATAAAAGTAATATCAATAACTTTAAATAAAAAAATAACAAAAGTACTAAAATAACTGTAAATAATAACAACAAATACACATAATAAAAATAAGAAATAATTACTTCAAACAACAAGAAATATTAATTTAAAATAATAACTTCAAATAACAGATAACTTCAAGTAACAATAAATAGTAATTTAAAATAATAACTTCAAATAACAATAAATAGTAATTTAAAATAATAACATATAATAACTTCAAATAACAATAAATAGTAATTTAAAATAATAACATATAATAACTTCAAATAACAATAAATGGTAATTTAAAATAATAACACATAATAACTTCAAATAGCAAATAAATAACTTCAAATAACAAGTAAATAACTTCAAATAACAATAAATATAATTCGAATATTTCTAAATTCGAAAACTCTACAAAGATTCTAAAAATCCTCACCACTTCTCTAAGTAGACTGAATCCCACGGCGGGGATAGTAGACAAAAGTTGGGAAAGACTTTTTCCCGTTTTTCCGGAAGAGCGTCTACTCCGGTGAAGTGGCATTCGCGAAGTGGGAGTTAGGGTCCCTCACTGGGAAAACTTATTCCGACGGATTTGCGGTTTCTGCGCCGGATTAGTGCGCAATGACGTAGTTAAGGGGGGGAAGTGATTCCATTGAGAAGTATTTTTGGTAAGCTAAATTTTATTTCGGTTCTAAATAAAAGGGAGAAAAGTGGAAAACAATTGTTGTTGGATATTGTTTCCTGTTCAGGATTTTTATTTTTGTGGTTTAGAATAAAAAAAAAAATTTAAGTTTAAAGTATCTATAGTAGATTACTTCTTGAGGTTGATACAGTGATTCATGTTTGGGTGTTCTAACTTACAAGATAGATTGTTTTAAAGTTGTGGAACTCAAAATAGAATGCCCTTAAACCTCAAAGGATACAATAATTTAGAGGTTTTAGCATATGCAGTGGCAGATTATTAGATGCAAATGCGACAGGACTGAATGTTGTTAATAAAAATTGTAAATTTAAATATTGTTTACAACATGGCATTAAAAATTGAAAGAAAATTAAAATAACACTATAACCTTTGTGTCTTCCGACCTCGTCTCAGTTACTGAGAACTGGTTTTAGCCGGCAAACAAGAAGAAAGACAAATATATTTTTTATCGCTCCATATTGGGGAGGGGTGGGATAATGACTATTGTAGTTAAACCCATTGATAATTGACAAAAGGGCTTTTGCTGAGAGGTACTTGGTCATGCACTGCGAATTACTTCCAAGTTAACTGCTAGGTAAGTTGTAGGACTATAATTACAGGGTTGTTCTACTACTCATTGTAATTATGACATTTGTAAAAGTCAAACGATTAGTCAAGAGGACTCTTAAAAATTCAATCTTCAAAACTCTTATCTTCACTTCTTCAAAACTTCAACTCTTTAAAAATTGATTTCGCTATCAATTTTGCACATGCTTCATCTTGTGTTTATTCCAGTATGGCCAATAACGGTCCTTCAGCTAATAAACTAAAACCAGCCATTTTTTACAAAAAACAAACAAAAAAAACACACGAGAGTCTGATAAATTTTAGACTGTGCTAATGGTATGTCTCCAAGAAATCTAATCGCTAAATATTCATTGGTCCGAAGAATTTTTTTTTCGATTTTTATACGGGGACTTTTTGACCATCTTAAGTATAAAACGACAAAGATAAATGTTCGCCTAGGTATAGATATTCCTTAATCGACCAAAGAGAATCATTTTCTCTCACCTTGAGCACCCTAACATTCATCAGGTCTATTACCATCCTTCTAGTGCATGCGTCTATTCTTGCGGATGTTTCTTCCATAAAATATTGCACTACATTATGCTAATGACTATGCAGTGTTATTTCTTAGGCTCATTTACACTGTAAAAATTTTATTGTGCAACATCGCACAGCTTTATATTATTATCCATCTTAAAGCACATAACATTAATCATTTTACTCGATTTTGATGACATAAATTCAAATTTCAGCTTGGAATGCGCACAACTTTCTCTATAACTACTGGATTGATATCACTCGGTATTAAGATGGTTTTTGCCATCTGCCAACTGTGGAATTCTATTGAGCCTATGATAATATTGTTGGTTGGTCGTTCGGTTGCCCCGAAACCTCCACCACGAAGTGCCGTTCGGGCGGGATGAATTGTTGTCTATATAAAATGTTTGGCAACAGTTTGTCCCCTCTCGACCGCTACTTATAGCGTTGCTGATGTACTGATATCTATCTGTAATTTCTGGATTGGCCAAGGCAGTTTGCTGACTTGAAGCCAATTGAAGGTTAAAACACTGTATACCAATTCTATTTCTACTTCAATATTTCGTATATTATTCATCCTACAATATGCCGAATTGTAGTGCGTTTGGATATTTTTAAAAAAAATTCCCTTAAATCCCATTTTGATTCTTTGAAATCCATTTTAACCAATAATAAGTGGATAAGTAGTAAAAAAAAATATTTTTGGCGTAATACAATATATATTGATTCTATATCGTTGCTTCAGAACAACACTAAGACATATAAAAAAAACGAAAATGAGTTTTCGGTTTTGCTAGTATTACCAAATGTGCCTTTATTTAATGGAACACTCGGACATTTTTATGTCTTCTTTGAAATCCCTGAATTACAACTTTAGATATTCAGCATTGAAAAAACAGCAAATTTTAAAAACATTTTTATATGCAATTCTGTTTTGCTCATATCCTGCTGTTGCTCAGAGACGACGATATGTAGAAAATAAATTAGCTAAACATATTTAAAATTTATATAACGGATTGAGAAGAAAAACTCAAATCACTTTTAAAAAATAATTGGGGTTCAGTATGGCTTCAACCGCGCTCATAGAAATAAATGGTTATGAGTGTTCCAGAAGTTACAGTTAGAGTTCAGTGTGCTGATGTTAGTAGGTAGCTTTTTCTAGTGCTCTATTCCTTGAACGGAGGTGACATAGTGCGGCGCATTGAAATTGACGTGGAAAAAAATTCCATTTTACTTTTATTTATTATAAGTAATGATTGCTGTTCTTTTGAAAGTTTTCAATTCGGAAATATATTTCAAGTTAATAAACATTTATTCTTCTAAAGAAACGTATCCTGCTTTGAACGCTGAAAAACCTTACACTGCGTAACAAATTCATTAGGAAATCGAAATAAGTACTTATAAGTCTTTGGTTTTCTAACTTTTGTGTTGTGTTTATACCAATAGCCCTGGTAATCTTGGACTGCGCATAGGTCACACACGTCTCACTCATGCATATCTTTTACTTCATGAACCAGCACCGGTTTGTACCCGGTGCAACTGTCTTTTATATTGGTAGTACTGTTTAACGTTAAAAGATTTATTAAACGATGACCCTCATCAAAATTTATTTATTTTCTTGCAGAACATTGGTTTTAGTGGTCAGATTGAACTTGGATATTTTCGTAAGCTAACAAACGTTTGGCGCAGCATAGCCAAATTTGGCTCTTGTGCCATAAAACTCCAACCAACCAACTAACATTAATAATCTTGAAGAAGTTCGTTTCCGAGTAATTTCTAATAGTAATGAAATAATGGAGTCTCCATTTTAGAATGCTTTATTTTGAAGATTACTTTTTTGTCGCACGGGGTTGACTATAGGGAGGTCATTTGAGCCATGACAAATTTAACGTGTATTCTACACGGTGATTTTTCAATTATAGGAAATTTGGTTTCAATAGGAAAGGTAAATTTTCAATTAGATTATCAATGCAGTAGAACCCGGAACCATCTAATTCTGATTTTGAAACTATGCACATCATATTGTCATGGTCTCATCAACAAATGTGTAGAAGCATCATAATCCCTACAGCAAAATTTTATCTAAAAATGTTCCTTTCAATATAATTCATTATGTATTTTTTTTATATTCTCAAATTTTATTTTCAAACTCTTATAAGATAAGATCCCGTAAAAATACACAAGTTTTGCCAGAACTGTAATGAAAAATTAATGTATTTATTAATATTGAGACATAGTCAATAATTTTCTCTTTTTAAGTACCCATTATCAACATTGTACATTTCAGATTGTTAAAATAGTTTCCAAAAACTGAATTTCATTTTTTACATATAAAAGTTGAATCTTTGAATGATCATAATTTTACCTTTTTTTGTAAAAGTCTCTTCAACAATAAATTAAATATTTCAAAAACCCTTTTGATATAGAATGTTTTGAACATATAAATCTTTAAAAACCAGTTACCACATTTTCTTTGATAAAAACCCATATATCTAATATAAAATCTGTATTTTGAAAATATGTCTATTTATTTACGCAAAGCTTTAATATAAATTCCTCGATTTAAACGAAATGCTATCTTGCGTACCACGTTGTGGCAATAATCACTAAAAATGATATTTTCCGAGAATTTATAGCAGCAATCATGTCAAAGTTTTATCGAAATATATAGAATATTTCCTTAAATATATATTTTATAAAATAAATGCCCATTTCTCTTTGATATTTAAAAGAAATATTCAATAAATCCATATTACAGAATATTTTAGACGAAAAAGTTTGCCTGAAGATACCTATTAATAGAAATACTAAGTTGGATATTTTTCTTTGAGTAAAATGGATACACAATTGATAAGCCTAACAATAGATATTATGGAACTCTCCAAGAACTTTTTCCAATAGAATATAAACTATTTTGTTAATCTTATTTTTTTTTTAAAGTTATGTTAGTAAAGTATTTTGTAGTGAAATCTACTTTACAATTTCAATTATTCCTCCTCCCCCCCCCCCCCCCCCCTCAAAAAATTAAAAGATGTAGAAATGCAAAAAAGCAAAATAAACTAATCGAAATTTTGATACGAACACAATAAGTCGTATGAATTACGAAAGTTAGAATACTTAATGTACAGAAGTGTTAAACCTAAAACAAACAATTAGAATTCAGGATAGAACAAACAAAAAAGAGAAATTTTTATTCTTAAAATTGAATGTATCATAAATTTGTAGAAGAAAAACGTCCAACCAAGAAGAACTTAAGTCTATGTATTTTCCGGGTTTACTTAAAATATGTCATATTCTGTAAAGTATATATGGCTCAATAGTAAGGTTTAAAGTATCTAAATTTCTGTAAGGTATATGCACTGAGCTAAAATAATAATAAATCCTGGAGAAAGTACTCCCATTGAGTGACAATGTACTTTACCGTACCGCGCGGATGCATACTATTTGGAAGAAAAGTTGAGAAAACATTCGTTCTTTGGCTATGCGGGAGTCTCACGTGACGTCATAGAATATTTAAAACTGTTTTTCGGTTCTTTTTGTCTTCTTTTTCTTGTAAGTAAGAAAGTAAGTATGTCAAAACATTTAATGTATAGCATTTAATGTATTTTTGAAAGCCGGAAATGCGTTTTTAAATCTACGCAAACCTATGCGGCAGGACTATTTTTTCTGCATTAGCTCATAAAGGTGTAAAGTGGTCGTGCATGCTTCGTCCTCGCTCCAATGTTTATTATAATTTTAGCTCAGTGGGTATATGTGTGAGACAGCAATATTAGAAATGAGTTGAAAAAATCACATGTAGAGAGAAATTAAAAGTCATAAAATACAATATGAAAAATAATTTTAATACTTTAAATTCTACTTACACATTTATATGAAATAACAAGAAATAACTCTCCTAGAACGATTTTGAAAAAAATTAATACACTTAAAATTAATTGTCTAAAAGTATTCTATAATTCAATTGGGTTTTCTTTCCTTATCGATTCGAAGTCTACTTTTAATAAAAACACATTCCATAACTTTACTCACGGCTTTAAAGAAACGTCCTTATGCTTACGCCGTTGACACGATTCTGAATACAAACAACAATATAGTAAGACATTGTTATTCATAAAAACGTCCACAGATAACTTCTTATCAACATCAATCCTCACTTTCTAATTTCATTTCACATTAACTGCAATATCTTAACGAAAGCAAAACACCTGATGGGGGAAAAAAAACTATAAACTGTGATGTAACGGGAAAAAATGTCCTTATCTATCAAAGACGTAACGTGTCAGAGTGGTTAGAAGAATTGTCCCGTGATTTTGTTTTGTTTACATAGTTCGAAGGTTGTGATTCGATTCATGGCTGCGACGTTGCTTAAAATACACGCGTGGATTTGGGAACCTGAGCTCAGCACAGCACCTGTGCGTAACGATCAATGGTTTAACAGGTGCGTCGTTCTATTCAAAATGTTCCGGGTTTTTTTTAATGCATTTTAAACGTTATTCCACATGTCAGCTATATCGTACTATTCTTTAAATATATTTGTTTTATTATAAATTCGCAATTTTCTCTACAATGCCGTTCTCATGGAAGACGTATTTTCAAGGAACGTGGTCAAAGCATTTTGCTGGAAACGTGGCTTATAAGCTTTCAATTTTCAATATAAAATGATTAATTACTATAATATAATGAGTATAATCATACTAACACAATGAGTTTAGTAACTAATTAATACTAATAAATATCGTATGTCCTTCGGGATTACATAAGTATGCTTAATTCCATGTTAAATGCCGAATATCGCGTTTCAAGTTTTAAAACAATAGTGGTTGAGTGATAAAATTTATATTACTGTTAATAATTGTATACATTTCTATTAGTAATATTTATAAGAAATAAAAATAATTTTATATATCTATAATTTTAATATTTATAATACTGTGTATTGTGATTTTATTAATAATTAATTAGTATTTTAAATAACAGGAGCCTCATAAGTCTATACGTTTTTAAATCAGTACTTTTTAATTGCTAATTAATAATTATTTTAATAATTCATGGTCAAAGTTGTGCCGATGGTGGCCAAATGGTGAAGGCGTCGATCTCAGCATCCGATGGATGGGCACGATCGACGGATATGTTCCCTAAAAATATTGACGACCAAACGTTGAATTGAGGCCATGCAACGTTGGTCCCGTCTAATATCACAGGCGCTGTGGTTTTGAGGTACAGGATTCGGCTAAGCAATCAGAGGATTGCGAGTTAAAATCTGCAAGGGGACTTGATAAAAACTTAAAATGTACTGATCTTGTGATCGAATAATTGCAATCTTCACTAATAAATTTCATAAGTCGCCAGGTATTTTCTTCAATTTTTCCACCGTTGTATTTACGTGCACATTAAATCTAACCAGGGTCCAAAGTCCTGATGCCTATTGAGGTTGCTTCGGGTGCCAGCTCAGGTGTTGTCCTCGTCATCTGAAAATGGTTCAAAAATACGAGGAAATGTTCCTGGGTCTTTCCTTCGAGATAGGTGGGGTCCGTAGCCTCGAATATCCGTCGTGGGATAGCAACCAGAGGGTTGCGAGTTCGAATACGGCTTAGAGGGACTTGACAAAACATGTTAAAATGCATTGAGCTTATGATCGGAGGATTGGCAGATACGCTGTGAAATAACAATATACATCGTCTGAACTTATCCTTTAATTTCTACGCCGTGTATACGGGACTGGTTCCCTTTAAATACGTTGTTTTTTAATGTCCTTAAGTGTATACAAGTTTAGTGGGGTGCCATCTCAGGTGTTGTCCTCGTAATCTGTCCATGGTTAAAAAAATGCGAGGCATTGTTCCTGGGTTTTTCCTTCGAGATAGGCCCCGAACAGTTGCCACTATCCCACTGTTCATCTCTAGTGTGACGTTAATTAACCAAACCTTCGAGATAGATCCCGAACCGTTGCCAATAGTTCTCTGTGAAGCTCTAGTGCAACATTATTTTACCAACCAACCCGTCTAGAGTCTCCTAACTATTTACCAATAAATATCTAACTTGTTCTTAAAGTCAATAACTCCTGTAGATTTAACGGTATTCACTGGCAAGTTGTTCCATTTGTCTATAACCCTATTATTAAAAATAATGCTTTTCCCCGTCCCGATTAAAATGTGATATTAATTGGGTATCAAAGAACTATCGGAATCGTTTCTTCCGCGCAGCAAAAAAAAATATATATGAATTGTATAGGAGACTGGTTCACATTAAATAAGTCGTTTTCCAATATCCTCAAGTCTATTCAGATTTCGAGAGGTGCCATCGCAGGTGTTGTCCTACTTATTGGACCATGGTGAAAGAATTACGAGGAGGTGGTCCCTAGTCTTTCCTTCAGAATAGGTTCCGTAACCGTCGATAATAGCCCATTATTCTGCTCTAAAGCGACGTTAATTTAACCAAACGTGCCCAAAGGCAGAGGGTTTGTTACTTTTTTTTTAATAGATATCTTATAAGTAATTTTAATCGAAGTCATTGCGAAAGTTTGAAAATGTTATGTTTCATTCTTTCACGTTTTTTTAAAAGGAATTAATGATATGCTAACCAAAATAGAACGTAAAAATTCTTACAACCATATTTTTAGCACTGTCTTTGATCTCCCTATCCATTTTGGCATTAGACTGAAAAGTTTAAAATAACTCGTACTTCAAAACCTGTTGTTTAGGAGAGATGAGGTCATTTTAAATGATCTGCATAATTAAGGAAATTCACGTCCTTGTTATGAGTTCCGAACAACGAAAACTGAATGAATTAACGGTAATTACAGGTGTATAAGAGATAGATTGGTGTAATTATACAGACAACTGACGGGTGCTAATCGTAAATGGATAAATGATTGAATTTACAATGCTTTTTAAATTATGCTCATAACTTTTAATTAATTGACGCTCTCAGAGTGTATTTCGAGAATTCATTATAGAAAATAATGTATGTCTATGAATATTTTCAATAAAATAAAACTAATGCATTTATAAATAAAACTCGTAATAATAAAAGTTTTATTATAGTTCGTTCGTTGCTATATTTAGATTGTTTTGTGCATTTCTGTAATAAGAAGAATCGACAAATTTACGCTGCAAATGCTAGTTGTAAACAATCATTTTTAGTGATCATATAATTGTTATATAAATAAAACTTCAATATTGGTTGCATGTCTTAAGTTAAATTCAATTAACAAGGAAAATCTCAATTAAGATTTAAGCTGTCACACTATCAACAAAAGTTAATACCTTATAAGGAATATGGCAATGCCATGAAGATAATATCTTAATGAATCGTCACTTGCCGATAAAGACTTGATATAGCAGTGGTGCAGTGGACGGGCCGCACGGACTACAATGCGTGTAGTCAGGATTCCAAGGGGCCCACAAAGTCAATGAAAAAATTATTTATACTAGGAGGCTCCGCCCCCTGCTCCGCTAACGCTCCGCCAACCCCCGGAGGATTGCTACGCAATCCTCATAGGTTTGCTCCGCAAACCACTTCTCGCTTCGCTCGCTAAAAGTTTAAGGACACAATAACAATGTGTCCTAGTAACAATACTTTTTTTTAATTATATTACCAAAAACTTTAAACGTTGAAACTAAATTTAAATTATAATTCATCTTGGTATCAATACATTTTTTCGCCATGTAAATCAATATAAAATCATTTAATTTCTTTTAAACTACAAATGAAAACAATGGAACCACTGGCAAGCCATTATATATTATTTTATTTCTACCATTATTTATTATTTTCCACGTTATTTTCACACCTTTCCTGCGTTTTAGTTTAATTTTTAACATTATTGGTAGTTTGTTCTGGCATAATTGACGTTAAGCTTACCATACTCTTGCCTACCAGAAGTGTGTACGTAACTAAGTTAATTCGTCATAAAAATGAAGGTCATAGAAATACAGTTTTCAAAATTGAGAATAGATGGCGCCACATCAATGTTCCGCTCATTTGAAAACTCAAAAGCGTTTTTCAAAACTTCCATTTTTAATGTAATAGGGTTTATATTCTTCCAAATTTAAGCTGACATCAACAAAATAATTATTTACTAATGAATTGAAGGGGCTAATCGTCAAAATGGCTTACATGATGGCAAAATAAAAATAAGGGCACAACAGAATTTCGTAAACAAACTAACTGTTGCCACTCAGCGTACAAAAAAACAGGGTTTTTCAATCACCGCGTAAGAGAAATATATATAAAGATAATTGTCGATCCAAAAAATTCACCAAATCAATATGTAGATCCTGGAATCTACCTAACTTTTATAATGTAGCAAATTGAAGACGAACGAATTGAACAAATCCAGCGATTTGAGCAGATCGAATAAAACGAACACATCGAACCAATCGAAAGAAACGAACACATCGAACAAATCGAATGAAACGAACACATCGAGCAAATCGAATGAAACGAACGTATCAAACAAGTCGAATCAAACGAACACATTGAGCGAAACGAATCACTGCCTACCTAATATTTTATTTAACTAAACTATGTTAGTGTTTCAAACTATTTATAAAATCGGACATCTTTCTTTTAGAACCTCGCAGTGGGCCCTCTGAATTGGAAATTGTTCGGCCCTTAATAAGGTGCCAAGTCAACACACAAACATCCAAGTGCAGCATTAAGCAAGTGTACCATAAAGAAAGCGTAGCAGAAATTGAAAAACATCAAATAAAGGTAAGCTTTCTTTGAATTTTTAAGAAGTTTTAGAAATTTTTAATTCTTTATAATTATTTTAATACAATCTTTTTTATTTAAAGTTTTGGTTATAACATTTATATAGAAGTAAAATTAGCTATTTAAAGTAAAAAAACACTTTTTTTTAAAGAAATTGAACTGTTAAAAATTAAAATAATTACAATTTATAAGGCAGGGAGTGTAGGGGCAGATTATTAAGGGAGTTGACATTATATGCATAAGTAAGATGTGAAGTATAAGTCGTGTGTCTAAAAATGTAACGTGCATCTAAAAAAAACTAACATAAGGCAGTAAGTGAAGGGACAATTTCAAATTGAATTTGTTAAAATTAATTATTTAAATTAAAATTATTTTTAAAGTTTAAAGGAATTAAGTTAAAAGGAAATAGTTATTCAAATTTAACCAGCAACCGTCAAACATTATATCACTACTCATCATATCTACTCATGAACACGCCACTGTTAACGTCAGCGCACACTTGTAAGCTTTCTGGCGCTTAACTGCTTTAAATATTTTACTAAGAATAATATAAAACTTATAGCATAGACACACTGACAAGATTTGCCAGAGTGGCTCCTATTTTAGTGGTGATGATCAGCCATGGCGTTTCCTTCATTCTATTTGCGTGCTCGCTTCAAATGCCAAACTAATCACATACTTCTAATATTTTTTTTTTTAATTTAAACTTGGATATTTTCTCATTTTCCTTTATATTGACAGATGACATGTAACTTAAGTCATTTAATATTGTTTTTCTTATTGCAACAATGAACGAAGCATGAAGCATGGACCTTTACTTAAACATTTCATTTGTTACTACATGAATATTAGTAACAAATCCTCCGCTTTGAGAGAGGCCAATGAAAGAGTCCAAGCATAGGTCGAAAGTAACAAGAACTAAATCAGTTAAAATTGTTTAACGGTTTCCGCTCAGAGGCAAGTTCATTGAACATTTAGCACACATTCATATAGATAAATGCCTTTATGGCTCTAATTTCAATTGGTTATATTTGAATCGGAGAAGCGGACAACGGTTACCATGACATGGTTTAGTCTCCATGCATTTAAGAGGGGAGATGTAGAGAACTATGGACCACAAAGTGATTAATTTTTATTTGATCACATTAAGTATGTCAGCCTGGAGTTAAACAGACATCAGATTATCTTATTCCGTGATGATTG
Source organism: Troglohyphantes excavatus (assembly GCA_963932185.1). Classification (NCBI taxonomy): domain Eukaryota; kingdom Metazoa; phylum Arthropoda; class Arachnida; order Araneae; family Linyphiidae; genus Troglohyphantes; species Troglohyphantes excavatus. The sequence goes on from OZ010675.1 coordinate 43,868,099, forward strand.
TAGTGAGGTAAAGAATACTCTAATTGACATACTAAGACATACCGAACTCGCATTAAAAATCTGTAGAGCTACAGGCATACCCTGGAAGATAATAGTGCTGTTGGAATTGGTTGCATTGTATCCGTTAAACAGTTTACTATGATGTATTTATTGATCAAGTTTTTCTCTTTTAAGATATCTTAAATAAGCGAGTTGCTCAGTCCTCTTACCTAACATTTAATCTGTCTCCATAGTTTCATCCGTCTAACTCCATAGTTAAATCTCATTTCGAATTCCGATATTTTATTGAGAAAACAAATCTAATTTATCTGTCAAATAAGAAACTAATTTGCAATAAATATCTTCGATGAATTAAACAATTTACTTACGTAAAACAGATACATTTTAATGACAATATAAAAAAGTGATATTTAAAAAAATAGCTTTCGAAGTTATGTTTCGAATTTTTAAAACGGTAACAGACGATAACGCTTCTATTCGAATTACTCGGAATCGGATATGACGTACAGGAAATGAAGTTTTCTCCCATCATCCAAACGGAATCCGGAATGGTTGGAAACAAATTCGAAGTTTGTCTTTAACCGAAAGATAAGGAAACGCCATAAAATAGAACGGGTATAAATTTGTCCTCCATAAAGAACATTTTTATCGTGAATCCGTTGTTCAAAAAGGAATATATAACGGAAAACTCTTTTTCAAGTTTCTTTTCATGATGGATTTGATTATTTTATTTTGGCTGATTAAAAAAGAAAACCTCGTAAAAAGAAGAGCTAAAGGCGCAAAATATCTAGCAATAAATATTTGTAGTCATTTCTAAAAATACGACCACAAGTAAGCCATAAATAAAGAAAAAAGTTTTTACAATAAAATAAGACGTGAATCCAACAAAAATAGGACGGTGGTGTGCGAATGGCAAGAGTGTCGGACTGTATTATCCGATTGACGCGTTTTCGAACCACCGTGTAGAAGGGGCTATTGCATGTTAAATCCGTCATGGTCCAAACTCCTGACGCTTATGTAAAATTACTTGGAATGTCAGATAAGGTTTTGTTCTTTTTATCAGACCTTGGTTAAAAATTACAAAGCAGTGTCCCTCAATAACCCACTGTGCAGCTCTAGTGCGAGGTTATTTCAACCAACCGGTGCCAGATTTAGAGTTAGTGATACAGTAGGTTGAGTATGTGGTGCGTGCCCCCCCCCCCCCCCCGAACTTCAGGAGGGTGTAAGTATGGAATATCCCTAGAAAACCGAGAGGGAGTTTCGAATTTTTTTATAAAAAAAATATATATTCTAGAACTGCAGATTAAATAATTTTTAAGTGTACGTTTAAGTACAAAATGTTAACTATTCCAAGGAATCTCAAAGTGCAATGGCATCCTGCAATCGATGAAAATGATAATTAAATATTGCACACGTCTTTGTTTCACCCTCAAATGACTCTAAGCAAAATAAAAGTTTAAGAAAAATAAAAGCAACTGATTTCCAAAAAAGAAGTCAATTGTAGTTATCACAAATTAAACAATTTTTTTTAAAGAACAGAAAAGTATTAGGATATGTTTACATTGTACAGAACTGTTAAGAAATTTAGAATTTTTCTCCATTATAAAAAGATCTGTAGTGACAGTAGATTTGTAGTTATTTGTACTATTTTCATTAGAATTTGGATTACCATTTTTCCAAATAATTATTTACGCAATTTGACTCGGTCATTCGAGGTGTGGTGCGGGGAACTAGACTACAGCCTAATGTAGCCTATGTCTAAATCCGGCCCTGAACCCGGCACAGATCTTGAACCTCCGCCAAGGGCTGTGCCGGTCTAATGAGACATTATTTAAACAACCAACCGGCTAGAACAACTGAAGATACGGGAAACATGGCCTCCATGGACAGATGACGAGAAGAACATCTGAGCAGGCACCCCATGCAACCTCAATAGGCGTAAGGACATTGGACCATGACGGATTTAATACACACTACACAGTGGATATTTTTGGTGCGTGAAGGGAATAATTCTAAAGACTCTCCGATTACCAGATCCTTACACATATACCGGTGATCGAAAACGCGCCCTTCAGATACTGAGTCCGACGCCCTCACCATTCGGCAACCACCGGCCTCACAACCTTGCTTCAAAGATACAAGGTAGCGTTCCCGGTTTTTACCTTCAAAATAAATCCCAAACTGTCCGCTCCGCAATACTCCACTGTATAGCTCTAGCGGAACGTTAATTCAACCAACCAACCAAACGATAATTAAAATGCTACACTAAAGTAAGACCTTCAATAAAAGAGAATCGGCGGAAATTAAAACTCTGTCCCAACTACCTCCTCAATGAAATGCCCGTCATTCCACCCAGCCATTTCACCTTTGCCCTAAACTTTCATTATCTCCTTCATTTAAATCTCGCATCATTTCAGAGGTGTTCGATATTGGGCTATTCCGGGATATTTTGAAGGGAAAGAGTCAATCTAGGTGTGTAATTAGATGGCACTAATCGTTCGGTGTCTAATTATTTGTAAGTGCTTTAGATAACATGGTTCTATAAGTGGAGTTTTATTCACGAGAAACTACTCTTCTAATTTGGATTATTACGATGTTATTGCAATTTTAATTTAAGGCTCGTTTAATCATAAGAGTTTTTCACTCTTAGACAGTTGTTAGAATTTTCTATTATTCGATAGGAGTAAGATTTTGGTTTGGTTAATTAAAGTCGCACTAGAGTTTCTTTACATCCTCAACTTTGACATTAAATTGAAAAATAATTATAATTGACCACTAATTATTTTTCAGAGCTATTGAATATGTGAAGAAGTATGGGTACTCCTATTAATAAGTGAAGTGTATCCCGTTAATATAAGCTATTTGAAGTTTGTGTCCTCCTCTGCAGTCTATAACTTTTAGTTATTATTTAATTGGGATTTTTAATTATGAAAACGAAACAAGTAAAATATATCTACATATTTAACTTGCATGATAAACTGTTAATTGATTTTTTATGGTTAAGATTATGTCCAAAACATATTGCCAAATATTTGGCTATATTATTGCATTAAAAGAATAACAGTGTTCCGATATCAGAAATGTAGAGGCAAATTTTATTTTCAGAAAATTTGTGTTCTAGGCTTATCTTTACATTATGCTTCGAATTTTTCCGTTAGTTTCTGAACATCGATCAGCTAGTGGAGACTATAAGTTTAATGATTATTTATGTGAATTTTTAATTTTTTTGAAAATACATTCTATGCTTTCACGAAATTTTGATTTTTAGCTTTCATGATATCTTTTAAAAACAGTTTTTAAATAATTCAATTTAAAAATATATTTGTTCGTTGACCGAGCATTAGCCAGGTCCCTGTTTTAGCTCGACCTTTCAGCACTTCGTCTAATTGTCTGTAAATTTGTTTATTGCGCATTTACGACCAAACGCGTTGTTCGATTTTCTTCAAATTTAGCATGAATGTTGCTTGATGTAATTAAAAGCGACGTATATGGTTTTTTTGGTCGTGAAGTATACTGTTCCCAGAAATACTAGTTTATTTGTTGACCGAGCGTTAACCACGCCCTGTTTTAACTTGACCATTCGTCTGTCTGTCTGTAAATTTGTTTGTTATTCAGTCACGACCAAACGCGTTATTCGATTTCTTCAAAATAAGCAGGAATGTTTCACATTAAAATCGACGTATTTTTTTTTTCGTGGGGCCGACTGTTCCCAGAACTACTAGTTATTTTTATATATTCCATTTATGAGTAACTGCTTAACTTTCATTTAGTGCATATAATACTTTCTTAACTTTTATTTGGTATATAAAATACTTTTTTGAACTTTCTATATAGTTATCTTTCTTTGCTTCCGTTTTAATAATACTTTGTAAACTTATTTATTTAACTCTTCAATGTACTATTACTCTTCCATTTTTAAATATAATTTTTAATTATACCTTCAAACTTTACACTTAATAATTACAAATATTACATTCATAATAAACCTTTAACTTTTCAACAAAAATTAAAATTTTAAACTTCCTATTTAATAATATCATCAGAACCTTTCAATTAAAACAACCCTCCTAAATTTCTATTAACATATTTTTCAATTTAAATTAAACTATTTTCATCACCCAGAAAACGGCACACAAGACCAACGAAACCTTGTCCAAACCAAGGGCACCTCATTACACTTAAACTTCACACAAAAAGCCTATTTCAATACGAACGATGAGATGACCCCTGCAAGGGTATTAACCGCGTATTTCCCTGGTCCCTATATTAAGAGGCATTCCTTCCCCATCCGCCCCACACAAAACTTTTAATATCACGTGACTGCATGCAGCCAATGGCGGAAGAAAAATGGAGGGGAATGTCGGGGGGAAAAAAATAGGAGCTGGAAGTGAAGTGAAGTCAAGATCAATAACACACCCTTCATGTCGATGGATGGATGAGAAGGAAGGGTTGGATGCTTGGAATAGTTAAGGATACTTTTTTTTTGGCTGGATGTTGTTGTTGAGTCTGCTTTGGAGAAGGCTTTTCGCTATTAAATGTATGCAGTATGCTAATGGATCGCTTTGCTTTACCTGGCCGCTTTTTGAAAAGAGTGGGGGATTCGAATTTGCGGTTGAGGTTAGTGGTTTTGTAAACTTTTTTTGTTTTGTTTGTGTTTGAGAGGAGTTGGTTTACATCCTTGCAGCTTCGATAACAAATGGACGGGAGATAGATTTTCTTTGAACTAATTAGGCATTCCATTTGTTGTTCAATTATTGATCGTTTGGGATTTTGATTTAGTTTGGGTTAATTAACGAAGCCACTAGAGCTGCACAATGGGCAATTTGAGAATGTTCGGGGCTATTTCGAGGGAAAGATAAAGAAAAATTTCACCTGAGCTGGCACCCGACGCAACCTCAATTGACGTCAGGACGTTGAACCACGAAAAGATTTATCGTGCACCAGTCCCGTATACACTCCAGTATAATTTATTGGATGTTCTTGATGACTTTCTAGTATTTTTGTAGCGAAACTGGAACCCTCCGATTGCAAGATCACTATTTTTTTACTTTTCTTTGTAAAGTAAAAAAAGTAGTGATCTTTTTTTTTACTGTCCTTTTCACGGATTCGAACTAGCAATCCTCTGATTACTAGCTGAACGCCTTTATCCACTGGGCAATTGATCATTTTGGAAGGGATGAACAACAAAAAAGAAAATAATCGAGTGTGTCTGTATTGGTTCATGGCCAGAAGGATTTTACGTGTAACGTCATTTCAGAAGATTACAGAAATAAAAATTGGTCGCCAACAATAAAATAGATAAACAAGCTATTCCGTCTAAGTGATAGAAAAATATTTTTACTGGGTTATATTACACAATTCAAAGATTTTTTATGAAATGATTTACAGCATTAAAAGTGTTCAGTACACTTCAACATGCCCACCACTAATTGTTTGGTGAATACAAAACCTGTTCGCGATGTTTCTTCAGAAGTTCGTAGGCATTTGTGGAGCACAGTAGCTTTTGCTGCGATGGTTCTCTTCAGTTATTCTATCCTTTCCGGAATTTCTGCAACATAAACTTTGTTCAAATATCAACAGAAAAGGGTATCTAGAGAACGTGGGGGACATCTCTAACAATCCGCCGATCTGAGGAAATCTTGTCCAATAGTAGCCCAATGGCAATAGGAACCATTCAGTTGAAACAATACGTTTGGATGCAAGTCCTATGAGGTTTTGATTGTTTCCCATAACCCAAAAAAAATTCAAATATGCTTTTTCAAATAGACTTTTTTTCCCCCCGTAAAAACTAAAACAAAAGCAACTTTCCGCAAATGTAACGCATTAAAAAATATACCGATATTATCTAAAGAATATATCGGTATAAATATATTTTAAGAATACAGATACAACGTATTGATAGGCAATTAAAATATATGCAACATATTTTTAGAAAATTGATTCTGTTGTTTACGAGACTTTTACCGTTCCAAATTTTCTGGTTTGGTTTGGTTTGGTTTGGTTGGTTTTGTTAATTAACGTCGCACTAGAGCTGCACAGTTGGCTATTGGCGACGGTTCGGGGTCAATCTCGAAGGAAAGACCCGGGAACACATACACATTCACACACACATTCATACATGCACCTCGTTATTTTAGAACCATGGTCAGATGACGAGGAAACACCTGAACTGGCACCCAACGCCTTCAATAGACGTCGGGACTTTGGACCCCGATCAGATTTATCGTGCACCAGTCCCGTATATACGCCAGTATAATTTGTTGGATATTCTGGACGACTTTCTAGTATTTTTGTAGCGAAGCTGGCAACCCTCCGATCGCAAGATCACTACTTTTTTACTTTTCTATGTCAAGTCCATTTCACGGATTCGATCCAACTTTTCTGACTTGCTGGCACATAATAGTTACTTCAACCAACTTTACTAATTTGTTTGTTCTTTGGCCATACTTTCATTTCTGGATTTATTTCCATTCTTGCACACAGACTGTATTCTTACTTTTGCTGATGAAGGGAGATGGTGTCTCCCTAAACATATTTAGATCGTATATATATTTTTATCGCGTATTTTTACTTTGTATTGATATCCTTATTCTTAGCGCAATGTTCCATATGACGAGGTTTTATCTTATAAATATATTTCACCTACTTCTTAAAAACTTTTTTTTAATTTAATTTTTTAATCCGTTTACGAATTTATGGACCTTGTATGTTAATAATGTTGCAGCGACATGCGGTTCGTTCACCTTTCTTTCTCTACCAAGTAATTCTGGGAAAGAATTTCCACTTGAACAGCGTATATGTCAAAGAGCCAATCGCATAGCTCCAACACATGAGGCCCACGCAGGAGGCGACCGAATGCGATAAACACTGACTCAAAGGAACTGATTCCCATACATTCTATTCAATGTAACTACACGCTCTTTCAGCGTGCTGCTCATCCTAATTGTAATGCCAATAGATTTAACCTTTAACTGTAAATCCTTAAGTGTTAAACTAGCGTATAAAACCGAACAAGCACGGCCGCCACAACTTTAAGACTAGGCCTTCACTTGCAGTTGCTAGTCACCCGATTGTTGAGTTGCAAAAATAAAACTTATTGTTCAAGTGCAGGGGCGCACACATGCTACTAAACAATCTCAGCGATTAAAAAACTGCAATTGGTCTTATTTTTGCTGCGACGTGACAGTCGTCCTACCACGAAGTTACTTATAGCCCGAAATAAAAAAATCGATCACACAACCAGTTTCAATGACATCCTATTGAAAAACTATTAATTTGACAACGATTTATCTATTGCAGTGTGTGCAATTTGTAGATTTTTTGGTCGCCGCGGCTAAAACTCGCTAATGGATGCCTAGTCTAAATATAATAAAACACAAATAATAGCGAAAGATAAACTCTGGACTAAGACATCTGTACAAGTGTTTTTCTTATGGCAAGACACTCTAGAAGGAGAAGCCAACTTGCAGGATGAACTTTCGAAATTACCTTTCGACCTCCTAAGAAAGATTCGACTATCAAAGAAAGATTTGAATTATATTTTATTTTTAATCAATAGCATGTTTCCTTTTTACACGAAATTAATTTGTGATATCTTTAGAATGCTTTGTAATTATTTATATTTCAATTAAAGACTATTTAAAATAACATAAATTGAAATGCAAAGTTAATGTACCATTTTAAAGTAACAAGCTAAATTGCTTTCCCTCATTGCACAAATAGTCAGAGCATTAAACAGATAGGGCAGGTTCGAAACATACTGCTGTTTAACGCTCTATTTTTAAATGAAACTCATTATAAGGTAATATTATTATAAATATTAACTATTGAAATTATTAATTTGTATACTTACATATTTAATAGTATTAATTATTATAATTGTTAATTAGATACTTATATAATTGTATTAGTATCAATTAGTATTAATATTAATTTCAATATTATTATTTAATATACTAATATAAAATGATTAGTATTAATTATTATAATTATTATTTAATATAAAAAAATATTAATAGTAGTATTAATATTATTATATCATAATTATTTTATCAATTATTATAATTAATAATTAGTGTACTTAGTGTTAGCATTAAGTATTGTTATTATTTATAATAATAATTATATTTATTTACTAGTATTACTTATCATCATATATTCTATTTCTGTAGTAAAGATCCTTTTTACGGCCTTTGTATTCGATGAATCTTAACACATGAGGATTCAAAAGAAAGAGAATTTTCAGGAGCAGTGACGATACATACGTTCATCTCATAAATATCAACGTGTTTTTTTAAATGCATTTAAAATAATTCATTTAAACGTGTTTTTTTTTAAACTGACCGTTGACCATGCTGCCATCTATAAATGAGCAGAAGCGTTAATATTCTATGAATTTTTGGCAATAAAAATGTTGTTAATTAACATATACTTATTTAAAATGTTGGTCTTATGTAAATTTATTAGTATTCGATTAATATTAAAGTAATTAGTATTAAATAAATTAATATTAACTTCATTTGAATTAGTAATAATTTACTGTAACAGCTAATTATTATGAGTAAATATCGAATTTCTATGGGGTATATGCAAGTATGTTATATTTGAAGTCTATTTGACAATTGGGGGGTTTGCTGTCAAAAGGAGTTAGCTGCTCCAATTATTCAAGTTAGCCGTAAAAAACGTTTGCAAATTCAAAAATCCAAGTTGTGTGAAGATATTCTTTTTGATCAATCTTCTTAATTATTCCTACATATCATGACAGTATTTTCACTCAAAAGTATATCTTCCAGATGACGTGGCACATGTTGGATTGTTAGAGCTACCTCTTTCTTGCAACCAAATAGATGCTCTGTCTACCTCTATGAAAAATATTTCAAAAAAAATAAATACAATTTACTATAATATTATTTTATTTAAAGAAAACTTCAATTGAAATAAAGTATATAACTTGGCTTTAAAAACAGAAAATTAAATTTTTAATCATCACTCTCCTCCTCTGTAACGTCCGGCTCATCTGCTGCGTTGTCATCTATTGAGTAACGCGACAACTAACGATTGGAGCTACATCTTTCTGGCACCAAACGAACAAGTTTTTTTTTTACCACAAGATAGTTCATGTAACTCCAAATTCCCGTAGGTTGGAGCTACATCCTTTTTGCAGCAAACCCTTCAATTAGAATGAGGTGAAAAGTGAATTGAATTGTTGTTATGACGTCATCATACAAAGTTCAATAAAAGCATATAAAAAAGATCCCCTCCTCTTCATCGAAATGCAATACTTCAATGTGGTAACGGTGAAGGATGTAAACACGGAATGGTTAGATGCTGAGGGACAAACATGTTTTCATCTCAACGGTCATTTGTTTCTTGAAGTAGATTAAGGAAACCTACGGTTGTTTTCATTCCTCGTTGCGTGTGAGAGAAACATAAAGAAGATTCTCCAGCAGTGGCCTTAAAACAGGATAGTCTATAAGTCGTATAGGTATAAACATGAAACCTTAACCCTCTGTGTGATAGAAAAGTAAATATGTGGGGTTTTGTTAAGAATCATTTAAGTGCTTAAAAAACTAAAAGACAAATAAGTTAGATTTTTTTTTATTTTAAATATCTGTCGTCTTTGGATCAGAGAGTTGTAATATTAAATAGAGGACGCCTTCACTACCAGACTCTCGTAAGGCCGCGGTGTCAACATTGAAAAGAAAAACCAACATCACGTGGTTATAGCGCTGCCACATTTGGCGTTCAGACATCTGCAGGAGTTTCAAATTTGGCGCACTTTCTTCTTTTTTGGTGATAATAAGTTCTGTCCGTATTCAACTTCTTAACATATATGTACGTATTTACTTATTTTCAAACAATATGCGCTAAATATTTCCTCTTCATTAACGAAACGAAAATATTTTATTTGTGTTCAATACTCGAAGAAGCGAAACTCTTTATATTTCTCAGATTTTATTCTTTATATTTTCTTATTGAAGTATACAAAATAACAATTGAAAGAACTTCGCTTATGGTACATTTTTTACATAAAAACGTAATGCAATTATTTCAAAACTACAAGGTAAGAAAAATCTCCTTAATATATCTGTTAAACTCAATTAAATTGTGCCACTCGTTCAAAAAAACGATATTTAAATACAAAATTAAACACAAAACCATATTACAATACTTCGATCTCGTTTAGTTCTTAAAGTCGCCAAGGCCTGCCAAGTAATATTGGCGCATGAATGAATTGGCATTTCCACATATCACGTGGTTTCAATGATGGACACACGAAAATCAGCATTTTTATTCTTCTATTTGTATCATTACTCTATGCTTTGGATTATGGTCGTGGTTCAAAATTACGTGTCCATGTTCTCTGGTCTTCCCGTTCTGGGTAGATTCCAAAACGGCACGAATAGCTAAGCGCGTAGTTCTAGCGCAACGTAATTCAATCATACAACCAAAATGTCAATTTGTTTCAAAATTTTGATTTATGTACTTCTGAAAATACCATGTAAAAATGTATATTTTATATTTGAAAGTTAAATAAAACCTTAACAATGCAAAGCCAAACAAAAATACCAAATTTGCGACAAAATCTAGGCAATAGTTTTATAGATTACTGCAAGCAGGTTGAAGTGAAAGGTTGGTTTAAAAATAATGTAGTTTTCAAAACTCTTTCGATGGAGTCAATTATAAGGGGTGTACAATGTTTGCCACCAGTTTTTTATTATTATTGTATTTTAATTTTCCTTTTATGATTCATTACATAACACGAACAATTTTACGAATTAAAAAATGAAAACTACCGCAATCTGAGATTAGCTAATAAAAATTATTATTGAGACTCCGTTGCGTATTCCTATAATGACTTTTCCGTTTCTTTTAATAAAAATGAAACATAATTTAAATGGGGGTAAAAGTCCAAATGGAATTTAACTTGCTCTTTCGATCAAAATTTCATTATTTATGTATTATTTTTCTTCTTTTCTTAGAAATACAAAAATAAAGAGGGATTTTACGCAAATGAGTTTTCAATTGCTTTTCTCGGGAGAACCGTTTTAATGTATTTCAAGATATTGCTTACTGATGACTTAGAAACGCGTAAATGGGATTTTAAATTTTAAACAAATATTAAATGAAACAATAAAATGTCCCACTGTTTCGACAAGTTCTACAGTGTAAAATGGAATGTAATTTAAAAATAATTTACATATCGAATATTGTTGTAATTCTGAATATTGAATAATAAATATGAACAATCAAGCCGTAAATATTGGATACAGTTTGCTTTTGTATTTCACTAAATTCTAGAAACGAAGCATATTAAAATTAAATATCATATATAATAAATACATTTTATGTAAAGTAAATACAGTTTAAGGTATTATAATTCATGTAATTTCTGAAATCGAAATAAATATTAATTCAATTTCTAATACAAAACTTTCGCAAAACTTTTATTAAATTGAAACTAATTGTAAATAGATTTCGTGTTCTATGTTTCGTAAGTAAACAAATAAAAAAAAGCAATTTTATTATTATAATGCAAAATAGCGTACATTAAAATGTTGATTTTGAATATTTCATCTATGATAATAAAATTACACAGTTTCGCATGTGTTTGTTTATTCAAGTATTCGTGTTTACTCATTTGAATGAGACTTAGTAAAATTATAGTTCTCATTTGAAAAATGGTTTTTATGTCGCCTTTTTTCGATATTTAATATAAAGAAGAGTTACATAAAAGGAATTTACAGTTACTCATATTTTTTCCGGAAGTATATATTTTTTACTGCATACTTTGATTATTTAAATAGATTTTAGAATTTATATTATATCGATAAGGAACTATCTTCACTTGAAACAAAATAAAATTAACTAGCCTGCCCGTGCGATGTTAATAGATGGCAGCATTATCAACGGCTTGTTTAAAAAAAAACGTTAAAATGACTTATTTTAAACGCACTTAAAAAAAACGTTGACATTTATGAGATGAAAGTACGATTCGTCATTGGACCATAAAATTCCCTTTCTTTCTATACCTCGTGTATTAAGATCCGTTGCGTCTAAGAGGCGTAAAAGGGAACTTTACTACAGAAATGCGATTGGTCAAAGTGCGCTTTTTCCCAAACTTCATATCTCTCATGCAATGTTGCCACCGTTCTTCGAAAAACAGAGGTTCTATACATGGCCAATCACTGAAAATGAGACTGTTCGATGATTGAGTAATAAGTTGATCTGAAACCAATGGATCTCTCTTAAATGTTTATATGTGTACACAACGTTTCGTTTCAGACAATTTTTTTTAAAAACTTTTAATGCTTAAATGTACATATTTTATATAAAGCAGGCTTCATATATTTTTATTTCGCCATTATATGCTAAACAAGGATCATTCCAAACATTTAAAACAAATTTTAAGGGGCGAGAACAAATTTTTAAAAGTACTTAGAGAATGGAAATGTTAAAAAGACAGGTTATCTGTAAAAATAAACATTTTTGATAGTTTAAAAAGTATAGGTATCTCAGATAGTTATTTTTTTAATTTTCTCGAAACAAGATTAAATGGTGAGCACCTTTTAGCATTAACCGAATCAAATATTAGTCAAAATTTAGGTTTGCCATTTGAACAAAGGGAGTTAGAGCAGGTAGATCTAAGACCATGTGTCTGGCTCGGGTTATTAACTTTCGGTCCAAATTTTTTACCACGAGTCTGATTGGATGTTGTAAGCTTAAAGGTTAATTTTTATCATTTTCTTCGATTTTGTCAATTCTTATGAAATTAGAATGAAGTGTCATAATATGGGAAATCTGTAATATGATTTCGTTGGTCCGAATAATTTTAAAACCATACTTTCCGAGGTGTATAGAAAAGCATCGAAGTGATATTTTTCTAAATAAATACTTACAGGTATTTATATCTCTTTCTTTCTCACTCTCTCACACACATATATAAACTCGAAGAAATGTCATCAGGTTTTTTCTAATGCCCAATATTAAGTAACAATAGAGTTTTCACTATTTGCTACTATAATAATATAAATTACAGAATTCAATCGCGCCAATATACTGGTCAAACCAATATGGCGGACATACATAAACTAGACTCCTGGTGCTTATTCTCTCAATTACTTCAACCGTTTCGAAGGTTGAAAAGTCAGTATGCTGACCCCTATATTTTGAACTCAAAACATTTCATATAACCAATTACTCCCATATGGGACGTATACTTTTGAAATGCCCAAAGTTTACTTCCGAAAAAAAAAGAAACTAAACTGCTCAGAAAAGATAACCAGTGACTCCACATAACAAAATTTATTGCCACTGAAGTCTGCGCGGAACCATAAAATAACCTTTCACAGCGCTCCAATATACGTTTCATAATCGATATTTGAAATCTCCAGCTATCGGCGACCTTTATAGGGTGATGGTACATCCAACCGAATTTGACCCTGGCGTTCAGTTACTTTGTACAGAATTACGATATTTAATATATTTGGAAACAGTGCTTTAATTATTGCGAATGGACTAAAGTTTGTATTGAAATTTATTAAGATTTAGGATTTTCTAATGCATTGTTCACACATTTTGTTTTTATTGTCAGTGGCGTAGTCGGAGGATGAACCACAGGACTCGCCCCCCCCCCCTCCAAAGTTTATTCTGGGGATACTAGAGCATTTATATTTTGTCTAAGAATTTCTATGTTATATTTATTAATGTGTGGTGGTCACGTTAAACACCCGATACTTACTCTTGGAGCCGAGCAATTGCTTTACATTGACTATAAAGTATCGATGCCAGTATATGTTACGCCAAGGTGGACTCAGTCTAAACACAGCTTCTACCACTACAATCTTTGCAGGAAGAAACATTCTTCTCTGCATTCATGGGATACACTTCAATGGTGCTCTTCAGTCGTTCTCTTATTTAACTGAGCCCCAGTTGCTCAGTGGATAAGGCGTTCAGCTACTAATCAGAGGATTGGTGGTTCGAATCCGTGCGATGGACTTGACAAAGAAAAGTAAAAAAAAAGTGATCTTGCGATCGGAGAGTTGCCAGCTTCGCTACAAGAATACTAGAAAGTCGTCCAGAACATCCAACAAATTATACTGGCGTGTATACGGGACTGGTGCACGATAAATCTGATCGGGGTCCAATGTCCTGACGCCTATTGAGGTTGCGTCGGGTGCCAGCTCAGGTGTTGTCCTCGTCATCTGACCATGATTCAAAAATACGAGGCATTGTTTCCGGGTTTTTCCTTCGAGATAGGCCCCGAACCGTCGCCAATAGCCCACTGTGCAGCTTTAGTGCGAAGTAGATTAAACAAACCAAATCTTATTTAACTTGCTCAGAGGGGGATACTGCGATAACCACCTCTAATACGTACTTAAAATAACATACGATACTTCAACCTCCAAATGAATGGGAATTGAGTTTTAGTCACCTATGTTTATTCTTGTATTCTCTTGTACTTGTATGTACTTAAGGATAAAGGATTACGTCATACTTTGTAAGTTAAATTTTGACATTGTCTAGGTATTCTATTTAATATTTGATTTTGTACTATTATATATAAATGCCTTAATCGAGCCTTTTTCGTGAGTTTCAGGTTTAGGGCCCATTTAAATACTTGTATTGTAGTCGATACTGCAAAGGCCCTAACTTCCTTTATAAAAAAAAAATCTGGCTTCTCCGATTTGTTCTTAAAAAATACATCTTTTTATGACATTAAAAGTCCATAAATCAAATATAATGGAGAGTTATAGGGAAATTTATATTGGCCCTAACTTTAGTTCAAAACGATTTTTGATAGAATAAATAAGTACTAAAAAGTCAAAAATCTATGAGTTGTATTAGAAAAACATGGTAAACTTACGTGGTAAAAGAACTGCAATATTAAAAAAAAAATTACATGCAAACAACTACTTTAACACTTATTTAAGTATAAAAATGTTGACGCTGGGGATAAATTTAGTTTGCCTTGTTTCTGTAAAGTTTAGCTTCTTGGAGTCATGACTTTCCTGCATACACTGAGTGACCAAAATATTGTGACAATGCCCAAGACCGCCCTTAGGTGTGTGCAACGTGTGCCGCCATAGAGCCCATTGCTTCTGGAGGGCCAAGCGCTTATAAGAGAAAATGAGCAAAATGAAAATATTACAGATAGAATGATTTTGTTATGTTGTATTTTTTTTACGCAAAACTTCCTTAAAATCAACTACATTGGGGGTATTAAGATAGAAACACAATGTTAAATTTTTAGGGTGAACTATTCCGACACAATAACTCCATGACAAATAACACGTCTAACATAATTTCTGTCTCATTCGATAAGATTTTAGGTTTATTTTTAATTTCCAATAAAAAACAAAATAAAACGAGCTTTTTATGCAACGACATTATTGAACAAATACTCTACACAAAGGAAATGTAGCCAAATTTAACATTTGTAACGATATTTTTTGTAGCTCATAAAAAAAAATATCGTTACAAATGTTCGTATCGTTATCATAAAAAATTTGACTCATTTATAAATTTCATTCAAGTTTTTTCATAAGTTTATGAGGAACATTAAAAGGGGTTCCGCTGTTATGTTCGCACAGAGCTCTGCTTTTGCTAACCATACTCCCATACGTTGAAATGTGATGCTAATAGTACATTTAGATATCCTTTGAGAAGATCCTTGATTAAATTCTGCTTTAATTTGCTGCACTGTTGAACTTTGGATGCCCTTTACAAACCTGGACACTCTTCTTTCCGATCAAACACTCAGTAGCCTCTGACGACCACAGGAGGTAAGTTGAAGTTAATTTATTTTTTTTGCTAACAGTACAGTCTTTAATTCACTGATTCCGAGCACCCATAATCATTTTACGTTGTTCAAAGTCTGTCAAATAACATTTTTACCCATACCTGTTTGAATAAAACGATTCTGCTAACGTCGTAAGCAAGAACCTTTCCTTTTTTTTTTTTTAATACCTCTCTCGCCTTCTAGCGGAAACAGTATGATGGCATATCTTACTTAAAACTGTCAGGTGATCATAATATTTTGGCCACTCAGTTATGGTAGGTGAATAATAATTATTTTAGACTTGGGATGTTACGAACTTTCAAATGGCTGTCCTGAAAGTAAGTGAATTATCACTTATCACATCTGTGAATTAAAATCCAATCAAAATCATTCCACAATTAACCATTTAAGCCTCTAGTGCATGATATTTTTTCTTTTTTGATGAAATTTTTTTTTCTTTTCTTTTTGCTCCTGGACAGCTGAAAAAATATACAAAAAGTCCCAAGTGCCTATTTAATTAAATAATTAAAAGCTTTATGTAGCACATCTGCAACAATATGTGTAATTACTAAAATAATTTGTCAAAAAGTATGAAAATATAGTTAAATACAATCTACATACCTCTGGTATTAACTATGATTTTTGTAGAGCCAGGTTATACTTATAAGTAATAAAACAATCTTCCAAAACTTCACCTTCACGGGCCAGTTTTAGAACAACATACCTCGAAGCAACTGATTGCCTTTATCACAATCGTTTTTATAAAGAAAAGGGACCTTGCGACGGTTATAAGAACTAGGCACATTGTTCCTTCCCTACGTGACAATACTATAAAAGTTAACATAAAACTCAATAGATGCAACTAGATGTCCTTTTAAAGTTCGACCTCCGTGGCCGAGCGGTTAAAGGCGCCAGCTGGGAATACGAAGATTTCTGGTTCGATCCTAGACGATAGACTTGACAAAAAAAAGTTTTTAAAAAAAAGTAGTGAACTGGTGATCGTAGAGTTGTCAGCTTCGCTACAAAATACTAGAAAAGTCGTCCAGAACATCCGCAAAAATTAACGGCGTGTATACGGGACTGGTGCACGATGAATCTGCTCGGGGTCCAAAGTCCCGACGTCTATTGAAGACGTTGGGTACCAGTTCAGGTGTTTCCTCATCATCTGACCCTAATTCTAAAATAACGAGGTTAATGTATGAATGTGTGTGTGAATGTATTTCCGGGTCTTTCCTTCGAGATAGACCCCGAACCGTCACCAATAGCCCACTTTGCTGCTCTAGTGCGACGTTAATTAACCAAAGACCTTTTAAAGTTCTGTACAATATATGCTACACTATGCACTAGAGGGTTAAACCCGATGTAAACAACATCGAACGAACCATAACATATCAATGCCCCATCACCCCAAAATTCAATAAACCACACCACATATCTGCTTTTTCGTCATTAAGTATCATCCCCTTCAACAAGAAAATAAAACGAGCCAAAGTTCTATTTTAAGAATGTGTCCTGCGGCTCAATAGCACACACACGCTAACACCTTTTTGGGTTTTCTTTTTTGACATGTCCTTTCCTTCCCTGAGGACTTCATCCCTCCTTTGAATCAATAACTCGTGCAATGATGCCTCTTTCAACTGATGGAAGGTATTTTAATGTGTTTTGGAAGAGATCTTCCCATTCATAAGACTTTGGAACGCTCCGGGTTTGAAACTCTAGATATTCAATTTGCGTACGAGAGTTAATTTTTATTTAATCACTAAGGCGTTGTTTTGAAAAAGGTCGCTGTGACTTGTTTCTTGAGCGGATTTTATTGGGGAAATCTTTCCCGGGATTGAGATGGCAATTTAAGGAGGTCGTGCATATTTGTTGAAGTTAAACTTCTTTAGCGAAACTGGTGAACCGGAATGATCTCGACAAGGAAATGACGTTTTTAAATACGTGAAGTATGACGTCACGCTGTTTTCACCAATGGGCGAAAGAGGTATTCCATAGGAACAGTGCTTGTTTACAACGTTAGTAGAAGTGTTTTGGTCGGAGATATATTTGTAAAAAATTTTACTTGTTGGACGCACACTTTGAATGGGAAATGATTATGATGGCTCGTAGTCACGGAGTGAGCATCAGCAAATCCGCTGCATTTGTGAAATGGTGAGGTCCGTAGCCCCGAGAGTCCATCGTCGGCTAACAACCAGAAGACTGCGTGTTCGAATACGGCTTGACAAAATGCAGTGTACTTGTGATTGGAGGGTTTCCAGATTCGCTGCGAAGTAACAATACATCGTCTGAACTTACCTCCAATTCCTACGGCATGTATACAGGACTAGTGCATATTAAATCGGATTGTGGTCGAATGTCATGACGAAAATTGAGGTTAGGTCGGGTGCCAACTCGGGTGTTGTCCTTGTCATCTGACCAGGGTTCAAAAATTCTAGGCATTGCTCGCAAGTCTTTCCTTCGAGATGGGCCCCGAACCATCGCCAATAGTCGAATGTGCAGCTCTAATGCGACGTTAATTAAACAAACCAAACCTAAATTACTATAAAAATACGCAAAAAGTTGTTTTTGAGAGACCTCATTTTAATTCATAAAATTTATCAGAAGACTCATAATAAATAAGATACTTTTCTCAACAAAGGAAGATATGCAAATTTGCATTGCATCTGACTGTGTTAACCTGTAGTGCTCCGCTTCATTTCAAGATTTTACATGAATCGACCCCTTATTTCTGTCACATTCGTGACCTATGCTTTTCCCTAATGCAATGAGGGGAGGTACCCTGCCTCTTGTAAACTTGGCCTGCCTTTTGTAAAAAACAACCCCAAGAGCGGGGGAGAAGCGTGCAGAAATTTGCATAGTCTTAGGCGTGGCTATTCTCCAGGGGGGACTTTTGACCAATGGAGTGAATGACTTCGGGTTAAACAAATCGGAGGCCTGAGTGCCCACTAAAGCATTCGGACATCTTAGCGTATGGCGGGTGTATTTAAAAAGTTGTTGACTGGGGGTTTTGCGAGAAGACCAGAGAGCGATAGTGAACGGATGCCAGGAGATGGAATGCAGAGGAGTTTGTTATAACGCCAGGCCCGAGAGAGAATGACGAGAGTTGCGATGGAATGTACAAATCCGGGTAAGACTTCCTCCCTTTTTGCCACCCAATTTAACTTGTTTTAATGGTTTTGACGTGTACTGAATTAAGTGTATTCAAGGAAATTGTTGATTAAAGTCTAGATCAGTTCTATTCTTAGTTATGTTATTATTATGTTCCTCTAAGTTAGGTCCTTAGAAAAAAAAGTGCCAAATAAGTAGTTGTAATAATTCTGTTTCTTTCTAACATATTAATAGAAAAATTAATATGGACCTTTTCTGAACTATAATGTTGAGATTGTCTTTTCATTTGAAGTCAATAAAAGATTTATCCAAGTGGAAACTCCTTTCTGTTAGAACTAGTAGTTCTAGAAACAGTAAATCTGGCAAGCAAAAAAAAATATATACATATGCCGATTTTAATGACTTCAAGCAAGATTCATGCCAAATTTGAAGAAAATCGAATGCGTTAGGTTGTAAATGCATAACAAACAAATTTAAAGACGAAATGCTGAATTAAAAAAGGTACTTCGCTAATGGGTCAATAACTGTATAAAAACTATACAGTTTGTGGATTTTAATATCAAACAATACTTCAAAAGTATCCTTGAAAATTAGAAGGTAGATTGCACTCATGTCACTCTTACTTGTGGTCGAATGTCTTCAAAAACAATTTTTGGCATTTTCCTGAAATACGATTTTGAGTTGTCACTTTTGAAATGAAAGTGAGGCATGTTGGTAATGGGGGGAGTTTCACGCCGAGAAGACCGCTGTTCCAACGGAACATGGAGAAAAGTTCGCGACGCCGAAGAAGTTCCGTAGAGCTTTAGCTCCTGTACTATAATTTTAAGTTTTACTCTTTAAATAATACCTCAATATAGAAATATTTACTACATACACTGAGATAGATTGTACTCATCGTGTATGAAGTATTTTTGTGTTGAAATAAAAGTATTTTTTCGTAATTCTGATTATACACAAATATATCAGTATTTAAATTTATTCATATATAGAATAAAAATATTGCTTATTTGGAATAAACAAACTTTTCCATAATTGCAAGCGTAGCGACTAAACAAAAAAAAAAGCAAAGTTGTCTGCTGTAGGGAAGAAATCGAAACTACTAGTAAGTTACCATGTTAATACGTCAAGTGAAACTCTCCCATTACAAGTCATCCAAATAACAAAAATATCAGAGGAAAATTACATGTGTTAAAACTCTGAAAAAAAGTATTAAGTACATTGAATTACCAGACCATTATGTTAGTATAATTTTAAATAATTTGACACAAAGTGTGAAATGAAACCATTATAGATTCTTTTTGTATAAAAAACCTAACTCACTAAAAAATCGTAACAGTACAAATGATGCTGTTACTACTGACAATGCTGTACAAGGCCCTTTAACGCAACAAGGTTTGGTTTGGTTAATTAACGTCGCACTAGAGCTGCACAGTGGGCTATTGGCGACGGTTCGGGGCCTATCTTGAAGGAAAGACCCGGGAACGATGCCTCGTATTTTAGAACCATGGTCAGATGACGAGGAAACACCTGAACTGGCACCCAACGCCTTCAATAGACGTCGGGACTTTGGACCCCGATCAGATTTATCGTGCACCAGTCCCGTATACACGCCAGTATAATTTGTTGGATATTCTGGACGACTTTTTAGTATTTTTGTAGCGAAGCTGGCAACCCTCTTATCGCAAGATCACTACTTTTTTACTTTTCTATGTCAAGTCCATTTCCCGGATTCGAACCACCAATCCTCTGATTAGTTGCTTGACGCCTTACCAACTGGGGCTCTTAACGCAACAAGGAATTGAAACTTACATTTTCACAGAAAATTGCGTAAAGAAATTGTTTTTTTGCTAATGCGATTTGTTAATCTGCTAATTGTATACAAAAAAACCGGAAGTATTTTCATTCTTTATGATGTTTTAAATTAACTAAATGAAACTATTCTGTAAAAAATTAGGTGTCTTATTTAGAGGCCTAGAAATGGGAAGAAAAAAATTACTAAAGGCGAAAGGGTGAATTGAATCAGACAAAGTGCACAGAATCAAAGATGAAAATGTTTTTAATTCATGTACGATGGCAAGCAATAAATTTGGAAAACAATTACTTCCATGTCATCCATTCATTACATATATTCGTTTCAGGATATATACAGAAAAAAGTGTACTTACTGGATTATTACAACAGATAACCCACTGAAAATAAAACTTGTAGCATTTAAATTAAACTGTATCAAGAGGCATATAACTGGGAACAATAATTTATTAGTATGTACATAAATATATATGTATATATACTAAAGTATAATCTATAAACAAATATTTATAAGAAAATATAATGAATTCTAATCGACTCCATTTCAAAACTTTGCAATTATTATCGATTTGAATAGAATTTTAGAAGTGTCATTATCAGAATAGTTTATTCTACACATATAGAACAAGAGTCACACTTTTATCTAAGTTGCAAAGAATAAATCTGAAGACCACCAAACCAGACAAGTACCATTTTAAAAAGTTGTAAACCCCAATTCTCGGTGTAGCCGAGGCAGACGCATAAAGTATTATAATTACTGATTGGCTAAAGAAGAATATCATAAAGGTGATTTTCAAAACATGGTTAAAAATAGAGTATACTTAACCTTTTTGTTATACGGGGAAAAAAGAATTTACGTATAATTTCAGAAGCATTTTGCTGTAAAAATTATACACATACCAGCCTGTCAATCAATATCTATAAGTTTTTAAATATGTATCAAAATTTTAAAACAATTCGCAATGCATTTAAACAGGATTGTCACTTCACCAAATCAAAATTCCCCATTTGTATGTCACATAAATAGCAACCTAGTAAAGTATGTAACATAAAAAAATTGCCATTTAAAAAAAATTATTTTTTAAGAACGAAACAAAACCGACATATTGAAACAAACAAATATTTACAAAAACTAACCTTTCCTTCTAGAAGTGTAGAAAAAAATCATTTCTCCTGGCGATCCCAGATAAGTGGCAACCCTGTTTGAGGTTTATGCAAAAAAAAATTTACAGCAAAGATTTAAATGCAAGTTATAACACCCCCCTAAAAAAAATCATTAAAAATTAAAAGTTTTAATCGTTTACAATAGTGTTTAGAAAATAAGTCCAAATGTATTAGCGATTTTGTGGAAAATAAAGCATTTAATTTTTTTTTAATTTCTAAATAGGTTTCTATTAATAATTATCAGGTTCCAAAGACAACTTTAAAAAAAAATACTAACGATTTAAAGAAAATAATTTATATTTTCAATGACAATTCTCGCGTCGAATATTCGTACCAAATGTGGCCTAAACTTGAATTTGATGTTTTAATCTTTAATACAATTTTAAATATGGCAGGCATGTGCAGAATTAATAAAAATAACAAAATCTTGATTAGTTTCAACTACAAAATATTTAACAATGAGATACAAATACTTTGTTGTGAATAATTAAATGTAAAAAGTTCTCTTTGGAAAGCAGAGGAAAAAAATCCCTTCCACTAGAATTCTTATTTATAATACAGTAATGTTTTTTGCTCAACAGAAATTAATAGACAAAGTGTTAAAACATTAACTTGAAAACATAAGTATTTGCTTCATTCCCAACAAAATAAGTGATGATATAACAAAAATGTATAGATATGCATTGGTAATCATTACAAACATATTTTAAACGATATACAGTGCAGCTACATGTGATGATTTAGCATTCCATAAAGTAAGTTAAGACATCGAAATATCTTAACAAATAGCAAAATAACCAAAAAGGGAGAGACATCTTTTGACACTTCACAAAGTGCTAAGTAATAACAAAAAAAAGTTATAACCATTTTGTTATTTAGCTTTTTTTAAAGTGTAGAAGCATACTTAGGAAATTCAACAGCAATCTAGTTTTAGTGTTTAGGCACTTCATGAAATGCTATATTATCTCATGTCGCTACAGGACACTTGAATTGCAGACACATAAGGCAATTCACCAAATCAAAAGTTTTAAAAAACAGCAAAATGTCTGAATCCTTCTTGAAATGCGAAACGTGGCTACAACAATCCTTTGGTCTGCTTATTGTACTGAAGGGGGTATGCTAGGGATCGCATTAAAAAAAAACCAAGAAAGATACAAGAGACAATGCACAACAGGCTTACAAGAAGTTAACTGGAGTTTAGTCTTAAAAACAGTTTCCTATGACACTATAAAAATAGATATTATTAGAAGCAGATGAAATCTTACAAAGAGAAATGCCTAAGGAGGAAATTAAAAACATGTCTTGGTAATTTTAATATGTCAACACCAACAAGAAAGAAGAACATTTAAGTGAGCAACGCACAATAGGAGAGTTGCAGTTTATCTGACCAAGTGAAGTAGTTGCCAAGCAAAATATCTTCGTAAAACTAAGTTCAAGAGTCAAAATAGTAATGAATTGTTTTTAATTTGGACTGATCAAATTTTCTTTTGCACTTTTTTTTTCTTCCAGAAATGAAACGCTAATTTTGGGGTTGGTCCAGGGCAGTCTGTCGAACTAAGTTCATATATATTCTTTTATTATATTCTCTTATGCTGGGTTGAACTGATGGGATTGCAACAGCCTCTCAACAGCTGCACTGATGTCTCCAAATGTTGTAATAAGTGCTGAAATAAAAATACTTATTTATCAGGATAGCACTAGTAATAACTGAAAGATAAAATCTTGATTTTCTAATTATTTAAGCAAACCAACTAACATTTGAACATTTCAATCTTTACAATTTACTTTTATAATACTTTTGCATAATTCGTTTAATATATAAACAATATTGAAAGCATTGGATTTAATTCAAATACAAATTTTACATTATAAATAAAAATAGAATTTTTTTTTTATTTAATAAAAAGTTTTTTTTAAAAATGCAGAAACCAATAAAATAAAATTTAACTCGGACAATGAGGAATAAAAGACCATCGAGAGGGACTAGAAAGAAAGGAGATTGAAGCAGTTCTCGGGATACTCTTCAGGTTAAGTGACTAATGCAGGATACAAAATTACTGGTCGTCTGTCATATTTTGCACCCAAAAACTTCAGTTTGAGGACTGCTACACCCAGCAACCAGTTGTCATTTTTTATGCATAACTTTTTATAAAAACTTTAGTTTGAGGACTGTATTTTTACTCCATTTGCAATTTTTTACGTCTTAACGATGGTTTTCTATAACTGCTCTCATACTTTTCAGTTAAACAGTGATAGTTTTAGAGAACAAATGGAAACGTTTTTAATTTCATGCAAAAGAAGCTTTAACAATTACAAAAATATCATAATAGCTGGCAGCAATGCTTAAGCAATTTGTTTTTAAAATTATGCCTAAGCAAAACATTTGGGCAACTAAAACAATTACTAGGCTTAACCTCGAAATAACACGTAATTACCTATGCTATTCTTCACCATGGGAATTTATAGAATGAATAGGTGAATTTTTGTTTTAGGATATTCAGATAGCATTCAAAATGGGCAGGTGAACAGGTAGGCAGATTTTGAAATTACCTATCCAGGTTGCATGCTTGATTGAACTGTCTTACCTTGCAAGTTGGCTTCTCGATTAACAAAACCCATGTTGGCCAATTGTTCTAGCTGAGAACGGTACCGCTCTTCCGGGGGAGGTTGATTTTGCTGTTGCTGCTGTTGTTGTTGTTGTTGCTGCTGCTGAAACAGAATACAAGAAGCTTTATCACCAATAAAAAACTATTATTTTGCATGCAATTTTATTGGTATGGGGTTGCCTTTCGAAGTAAAAACCTCTATTTCCAGATTAATCTTCAAAACTTTCATAATGAGAATTGAAAAAAACACTGATATTTTTACATTTTAATATAAAATCTAATTAAAATAAAGCAAGCGTAATAGAAACCAAGTAACATATCGAATAAAACTGATTTTATGTTTTTATGGAGAAAACAAAGGACAGCGAGAGAAGTAAAATGAAACATTTTAAAATAAAATGTTTGCAAAAACTACTTAACTTCCAAGAAAATATTGATAAATAAATACAAAATATTTGAAAGATTGTTCCTCTTTCAAGGTTTTTATCAGTTTACCCATTATGACAATTCTACTGCAGATTAAGAGTTAGTATAAGCAAAGGACATCCTATAGCTTTCTGTAAAGTATCTTTTAACTGGCATTATCAAAAGAACAAAACCAATCAATATAAGCAAGCAGTGTTCCCCCTAGACTTTTTGAAGAATAACACGCCCTCCCTGCCCACTCTTTTCTTGAAAATTTTGCCTTTTTATGGATGAATTGTTGCCCATCATAAAATTTTACGATTCACCTAACCATTTTATTAAAATATCCTCTCTACCTTTTCACTTCAGTAGTAAAAAAGTTGTTTTTTTTACTTTGAGAACAGAATCTTGGCTAATTGAAAAAAAAAAAAACAGTACTTTGCGATTTTTTAACTTTGGTGATAAAAAAAAGCTTGTTCAGATTTACAACCAATTATTTAAAGATTTAATGGAATTTTTTAACATTAAAATTGACAAGTATTTTACTATAAAAAAATTGCCAATTTGACTCTGCAATTACTTTAATTTTGACACCTGAAAATTATTGTTTGACTATTTTATTCTTATGTGCTTTATTTAGTATTTCTTCAGCATTTCCAGTCATTATTAGGATCAGTCTAGTGTACAGTAACGATCGAAACCGAAATCAGCTGGCAGTCAACGTATTTTCGATGGCTTATATGTCTTCTAGTTATAAAAAGGTCAAGCACCTTTTACCCCAAATTGCAATTTTATTTTAATTAAACCAAATAATTTTTCTCAACTAGTCTAAATATAAAATCTATTATTTTACACAAGCCCTTATGCAAAATTTCTAAGGACCCTGCACTTACTGAATCATTTATAGCCATAGAGGACAACATGTTGGCCATGAGCTGGGTGAAAGCTTCGGAGCTGTTTATGCCGGAGCCACCATCCGTGCTAGGAGTCGGATTGGGGGCTGTAGGGGCAGTCGTGGTTGTCCCTGCAGTAGGCGCAGTAGTAGTGGGGGCAGTCGTAGTCGCTGCTCCAGTACTTGCAGCTGGTGTGGATCCAAGCATTCCAGGTCTGTTAAATACATTAAAATTGATGCCTTAAAAGTCAATTATTAATATTTTAGATTGCTAAATATATATATGTCATATTTTTGTCCTTTTATAAGCATAATATCAGTTAATAAAATTAGGGTTGCCACTCCAATAAAATAAAAAAATTCCGATTTCCAGTTTTTTTTAAAAAATATATTAAAAAATTCCATACAGAAAATTAATTGCAAAAATATCTCATTTTTATAGACATTAATAATATCCTGCACTAATATTGAAGCTCCTAACAATAAAATTTTGGAAAATAGTATCCTACTAAAGTAAAATAAAAACAATATACTTATATTTTTTCAACAAAACAAAATTTCGTCAATTTTAAAATGGTGTTCATGAACAGAAATTAAGAAAAATTTCATGAAATTTTGAGAACATTTAAAACGTTAGTTTTTAATTTATACACAATTTAAAATATTCAAGTTTGTACACATTTATCCAGTATATTTGGATACAGAGTTCCAATTAAAGGAATTTTTTGGGATAACGGAATGTCAACTTTTTTTTTCACAAATTCTGGTTCAAATTAACCCTTAGAAAAAAAATGGCCAAATTTAATTAGGCTTTTACTTGATTTTTAAAACAAGCTACAGCCAAATTTTATATTAATTTTAAAATCAAAGCTATTAAAATTTGTATGTCGTGCAGAGAGCGATATGTAGTCAAATCATAAGTATTCCTTATTTTAAGTTACTGATCACTAATAGATAATAAAAACATAGCATATGAACTTACAACATATTAAACATATTTGGGGCAATTTGTTGTAATTGAGTCACTCCTTGGTGAATTTGCATCATGGCTTGAATGGCTGCAGGATTCGTTAGGACGCTTTGCTGCTCCGGATTCTGAAGCTTTAATGAGATTCCAAAAGTTAATTAAACACTGAACACATATAATTCACAATTTTACTTATAAATGCAATTTCTTTAAACTCTTATGCTTTAAGAAATAAAAAAAATAGTAAAAAAACCTCTAGCATTATTTTATTGAAAATAATTCGAAATTTGTAATTCACAATTTCCTCAAAGTTGAAAATTGTCCCATAGCCTCAAATGCATACTTACACTAATTAACACAATTAGTTCGTATAATTTTAAGCAATTCAAGTCTCCCTATTCTTTTACGCCCTACATGAAAATGTATGACAAAAAAATTATACCAAGAAAACAGGAATTTAATCTTTACTTGCACAATTTAAAGCTGGTCCTGTTTCAGTTATTAGCGAATTCAAATTGTTATGTTTCTAGATACAAATTTTGAAACTTGTTTGCGATGCTGAAAGATGGGAAGTTGGCTCACCTGAGACATCATTTGTGGCAGCATGTTCCTCATTTGCTGCTGCAGAGCAGGATTGTCAGCAAGAAGGGGATTATTGGCCATTACCTGAAGAAAATAACATCAAGAAATAAGAAAATTTGAATAGTTTTGTGCAAATCCAATGCCGGCAATATTGAAATAAAATGTTTTTCGTAACCTTCAAACGAAGACTTCAACGTATGTAGAAGGGGGATCAATTTTTTCAACAAGGAAAGTAGATATATGAAGGTTTACTCAGTTTATGCAACTTTGATAACATGAAACGTAAAGATAAATGTTAAATTAAACAAAAACATATGATCTACACCTATGGACCTACAACTCAATATCTATTTATGTTGCATATTCACAACTATAATTAAAGGTACAACTCAATTACCATAAGAAAAAAAAATACTTTTCAATATTTACATTGTTTTACTATTAATTGTATTATTATATTTAAGTACAATGCAATAACAGCTTGCATAAAAAAATATTCTATATAAATGTTATATGTTGAACTGCCTGACGTGGAAGGGATTAAAGGGCCTAAAAATTGTGTGATGCAACAAATGAATGCTCCCTTACTCTTGAGGTGAAGTCAGGATTGGCAGCCAACGTCTGCATCATGTTCTGCATCATAGGAGTGTTGATGTTCGACAAGAGTTGGGGGTTCTCAGTGAGCTGCTGGAACATGCTCTGCATTCCAGGCGACCCCATCAGGTTAGGCATGGGGCCTCCCGCAGGGCGGGGGGCCGAACCTGGGCTTTGAGGCCCACCTCCCGGTGCCCAGGGGTTGGGCAGTGGGTCCCTGTTCTCGGTCCCCTGTTGACTTGAAGTTGAATCTGATGGGAGAAACAGATTTGGGTGAGATCATGTATGTCTTTGGATGAATGTGTGAAAGTTGGTAAACCATAAGATCAAAATGCAAAATTTCAATTTTCAATTCAAAAAATCAAATTTCAATCGTAATTGCAAAAAGAAAGAGCTTCAAAAGATTTAGATGTTTTGTTTTTCAGTGTTCCAGAATAATAATAACTTTAGATTTCATTAAATTTTATTTCACATTTCTACAGACTAATCCTTTAAAATGGTGTTAGTATAATATATTAGGTACAAAAATATGCCACATTCGTGTATATATTTAAATGTTCTGCAAATTTGAAACACAATACAGATATACAAAACTATATTCTACAACACTGAAAGCCAGTCTATGTATAGTTGAAAATTTAAATTCTTGAAACCCCATGCAAAATAAAAGATTAATTCCCAATTGTCTGACATCACTGCCAATTATACAACAAGACAACTTAGCTTTGTGTCCTTTTACTTATTTCTGGCTTTGACAAATGTTATGAGCCTCATATATGCCTGAATTTTATTTTGCTCTGGATATAATAGAAAAAATACGAAAATTAGTCCACAGACTGAAAACTTTCCCATAGAGTACTCGATTCATCACTATTCCCAACTTCAAATATGTGAAACTTCAACTCAAGTTTACCTGCTGAATCGCTGACCAGGGAGGCAAAGGGGTTAGTGCCAAACTGCTCCTGCGCTGCATTGTACATGGGTTCTTGCAATTCCGTATACATACGTCTCAATGCATTGTAACCACCAGGAACACTCTAATTAGGGAGAGAAAAAAGTAACACCATTAAGTTACAGACACTTACTCATATTAATCTCAATAAGTAGTGTGTTTATAATGAAATTACTAGTGAAAAATATTGAAAAGTTTTAATAAAATAAATTAATAAGGTGTAAATAAAGAATAAAATTAAATATATTAACCACAAAAAAAGGAATTAAACATGTTTTTCCCACAGATAAATAAAAATCTGTCTGTGAAAGTAAAACAAGTTTTATTTCTGACTATCACTGAAAATTACTAGCCGAACGCCTTTACTGGGGGTCTACTGAAGATTTAAAGAATTCAGCTTTTTACGTTCCTTGTGGCGATGTACCGGTACAGATTTTAAACACGTATTCACTAGGGATGAAACAGATATCCGGTATCCGGCTGATTTTTAACTATCCGATATCCGGAGTAAAGTGCCGGATATCTGATTTACCAAGCCGGATATCCGGATGAAGATTTTTTTTTTGCGATCAATTATCTTTGTTCTTGCTTTAAGTATTTTCCTGAAAATTCTACCAAAATCTATTCACAGTGTGCACATTCTCAATTGAATTTTTCTTGGGCTATTCAAGTGGGTAAGGAGTGCGTTTCAGGACTCAGACTTTTGAACAATTCACATGTGTTGGCGTGTAGAGTGCATAGCTACATCTCTGTTCGTTGTATATTAGAAATTGTTCTATTCTCCAGTCTAAAAGTTAATTTTAACATTTAAGTATGGTGCAATTTAGATCAGCAATTTGGAAATATTTCAAAATTACATTTTCAAACGCATTGTACTATACAGATCTGGCCGTTTCAAAATCTGTATAAATATG
This sequence comes from Troglohyphantes excavatus, assembly GCA_963932185.1. Lineage (NCBI taxonomy): Eukaryota > Metazoa > Arthropoda > Arachnida > Araneae > Linyphiidae > Troglohyphantes > Troglohyphantes excavatus. The sequence goes on from OZ010675.1 coordinate 43,897,873, forward strand.
AACAGTTTATTAAAAGAACTGTTAAGGTGCACGTACACATTTAAAATTTGTTTTTTAATTATAAATTTAAAACTAGTTTTTTCATGTATGAAAACACTTTAAAAATCACTATGCATTATAAAAAAACATGAATTAAGTCAAATGCTATTTAGCTAATTATCATGTTTTTTTAAAAACATGATAATTTATCCAGTTCGGATATTTGATATCCGGTTTGTAATGTGCGCCGGATATCCAATATCCGGCAAAACCGCTATCTGGTTCATCCCTAGTATTCACATAAAAAAAATTCTGACAGTGCTTCTACCAATAATAAAAAAGAAATAATCAATGACAGTTGAAAAAGTTACTAAGTATAGTAAACCTTACTTCAATATTACTGAGGGCTCTATCTTGATTCCTCATCACTTCTTGTAACATGGCTGGATTGCGCATAATTTCCATAGTATGCCTTAACAGGTCAGGATTATTAAAAATATGGTTGATCTCAGGATTTCTCTAAAAATGTTTAAAAAAATTAAAGTTGAAGCAATTAAAGAGCAGCTGATACTTTTCATCTAGAAATATATACAAATTTATAATTGAATATTCGCTAACGTTTGAAGAATTGAATTTGTAACAACAACAAATCCTTACAAATGATAATTAATTGTTGTGTATATTACTAAACTTGAGTAAGTTATTTTTAGTGATACTCAAAACACATTTTGATAAAAATAAGTTTTTAGGAAGAACCTATTGAAATTAGTTAATTTTATAAAGTCTAAATAATATATAAATTCTATTGAAACATACATCAGCAAAAACTCACATTATATATCTATAGAAGTTGATAAGGTATAAATTTGTATTCTCTATTTTGATTCGTCATTATGACAGTTTATAAATGGATAATATCTTCATTTATCATTAACAAAGAGTTCCCATCCAAAACAAAGAAAGTTAAACATGCTAGTTTCTCCAGTGGATTCTGCTTTTAGAAACATGGAAAAATAGGATGACGTGCGGAAAATTCTTACCTCCATTATCTGCTGCATCTGAGGATGATTCATTATCATGTCTCTTAAAGTTTCAGGATTAGAGAATAGGGACTGAACAATAGGACTATCAAAGAGTTGACGCATCATTTCAGGATTATTCATAAGCTATAAAAAAAAGCAATATTAATAGTCTTAATTACAATATACATTAGACATATTTCTTTACTTTTTAATGACATACTGTCAAAAAATTTACAGCTTACAAGTATTAAAGAGTATAAATTCTATTTCACAAATGGGTTATTACAAATGCGGGCTAAATCTTGAAATACCTCTCTCTGCATTCTTTGTTGCACATCTGCAAATGCAGGGTTGTTAGCCAAACCCGCCAGGCCGCCACCTAAACCGCCCATTCCTCCAAGTCCCCCAAAAGCTGGGAGACCCCCAAACATGCCACCGCCAGGAGGGTTAGCATGGCTCTGTAAAAAAAACAAAAATACAATGAAATTCTCCGAACGTAGAAGTGGTATTATAACTTTTTTTTCATAAGAATTGAAAGTTATAGCAACTTGGTTTACGAAACAGTGTTTGACTTATTGTTTTTTTTTTAAAGAAAAATACTAAAAGAAATGTGATTTTTAGTCCAGTCAGCAAAGGGTTCAATTCGGAAAAAAATAGGGGAAAGCTGGAAACAATTTTAATCGCTTTCAAAAAGTGTTCTGTATGATATATTCATTTTGCACCACGCCGGCGTTGGCCGCCATCTTGTAAAAATGATGGCCAAAATCAGTTTTATGGGATTATCTCTTTAATTATTATATTTAGAGAAAATATTTCAATTACAAAATTATTCCCTAAGTAATTTTTGCACAGAAATGGGTCTAAATGGTGAGCGACAGAAACATAATGTAAATTGCATTTTTGTGTAAAATTACTCGGGGAATAATTGTGTAATTGAAATATGTTCTCTAAATTTAATAACTAATGAGATAATTACAAAAAAATTATTTCATCCGCCATTTTTCCAAGATGGCGGCCAACGCTGGCGTGGTGAAAAATTAATATATCATATAGAACACTTTTTGGAAGCAATTAAAATTGTTTCCAGCTTTCTCCTATTTTTTTTCTTCCGAAATGACTTTTTTAATGTTTTGCTGACTGGACTATTTGCTAACATATTAATATTCACTTCAGTTAAAAGGCAAAAATGAATGAAAGAAATCTGCATAACTACAAAATGTTTAAGATATTAAAATTTCATTATATTTTTTATTAATTGTAATTGGACAAATCTTTAAAAAAAAATTTAGTATACACATTGAAGTTAGATAAAAGTTTTTTATTTGTGTTTAGAAAGTATGATAATAAAAAAAAAACTTGCATAATTTGCAATAAATGATTAAAAGAACTTTTAAAATTAAAAAGTTTTTTAAAAAGCTAAAAGTAGTTTTGAGACCTTAGCAAAATTACTAAAATATGTAAAGGGTACGGTCCAGAGGTAAAAATACTTGCAGTCAAAACTTAGATTTTAAAAAGAATTTGAGGGGGGAAAGGTGTTTTTTTCCCAGCATACAGAAATTTCATTGCTTTTTTTTATGGCTTAAAAGGGATTCTACTTTAACAATAAATGTGTGGGGTGATAATACTCCTTGAAAGCTACTAGATGGCACCACTATCTCTATTTAAAAAAACATTAAAATGGTTTTGCATTCATAAAATTAAAATGAATAGCAGCAAGGAAAAATGCAGATTTAATTCATCTACCCGATACTCCTGCTTAGGCAAGAGTGATCACTTTAGCCTGACCGGCAGAGGATCGGCGTAGCAAGCCGAAGTTCCTCAGTTCAATAACGAGCCTAACCAAGTAGTGCATAATGCAGCAGATATTAGCATTGCGCTACAATTGGTGACTTCCGGACAGTAGATCAACGCAACCTTCTATCAACAAAAAAAATGCGACACCGGAAAAAAATGCAACACCGGAAAAAAATGCAACACTCGGCATCAACCACTGCAACGTGAGAAAACTTCACGGCATCAACCACTGCCACGTAAGAACACTTCACGGTATCAACCACTGCCATGTGAGAACACTTCACGGCACCAACTACTGCCCACGTGAGAACACTTCACTGGCATCTCATTCATTCGTTCCCCCGTCCGACTCACTGAGTGGGAGGTACTGTGGGGTTCACTTCATCTACCCGATACTCCCGCTTAGGCGAGAGTGATCACATTAGCCTGACCGGCAGAGTATAAGCGTAGCAAGCCGAAGTTCCTCGGTTCAATACCGAGCCTAGCCAAGTAGTGCATAATGCAGCAGATATTAGCATCGCACTACAATACCATAACTTTCAATTCTGAAAATGTGGAAATTCATTTGAGTTTGCAGAATAATAAAAAAATATTTTTCAACACTAATCATCAACACTTATTTTGTTAATATTAAAAACTAACTTTAAGGACTTTGTTTATAAAATTTAACTTACTTGAGGAGGAGGAGTTGGTGTCGGATCTGTTTGCTAAAAAGACACCCACCAGCATTAATAACATCAACATTAAATATATATATATAATTATATGAAGACTTTTAGATTTTAAATATAACAAGCTATGTTAATTTTATATTGAAATCACTAATAGTGGAACTTGTGTGATATTTTTGCTTTGCTACAACTTTAAATAATTTTGCTTTTAATGCAATATAGTTAATTATAATTTTAACCCTTCAAATATTATTCTATGACTTAACAAGACTTTAGCTAAGTGATAGGATTATTTATGATTTTCCTTATAATATTGTGGTTATATATATATATATTTAGAAATGGGATGAATATTCGGTTAGGCTGAATACTGTTGATATTCGGCAAATCTTTAGCTGAATCTGTCCGTTGAAATGGCGTAAAAGCAGGATTTGGGGGGAAACAGTCAGATTAAACAAAAAAAATTTAACTTTGTAATTAGAAAACAAATCTAGCTGAATAAAAATAAGTTACTGTGAAATGTACTATTTTATAATCAGTGATTTAAATTACAAAACCTATTAATCCCAAATAGCAATTTTTTATTTTGATCACTCAGCTTTATATTAAATAAATAACCTAAATTTGTGGTGCAAAAATAATAGAGACAAGGAAAAGAAGATCATTGTGTAGGCTAGTTTACTTTGAATAATGGAGAGAGAAGTATCACTGTGAGATACTAACTTTTTGAGTTCTTATTTATTATTAAATATATATATATATATATGTTAAAAAAAATAATCATGACTGGTTTTATATTATGACTACAGCCATAAATTATATTAATAAAAAATTATATTATATTAGTGAAAATTTAGATTAGGAAAGTTGCCAATTTGATACTGAAAATTATTCAAATTTAAAGATTTTACAGAAAAAAGGTTTTGCTTATTTTATGTTTAAACTGAATTGACTACAGATTTAATATTTATTATTATTAGCTTTTATTACTCTTCTATAATAAGTATTATTTCTATCTATATATATAAATGCGAAAAACCCACTCATCACTCATCACTAATTCTCCAACTTCCCGTATACCTATGAAGATGAAATTTGGCAAATTTGTTCCTTATACCTTAAATAGGAAAAGTAAGCTATTTTTGTTCCGATCGAACGGATTTAAGGGGTTGTAAAACCCCTTTTTCGAAACTTCTCCATAGGATTAACATGGAGAACATGTAACAATGCAAAATATAAAATTTAAACAATGGAAATTTTTAATATTATGTAACGTACGAGGAGCATTCTGATTGGCTGATGACTAAATATCGCCAAAATGTCGCCAAATAACTAAAAACTGTCGCCAAATTAATAAACTTCGCCAAATAAATTAAAATTTCACCGAATGAATAAAACATTTCGCCAAATTAATAAAATATCGCCAAATGAACTAAAATATGATCATATATGTAAAAATAATATAAAAACCGGCCCGTCGCACCGGGGGGGATTTAACTGTGAAAAAGAAAACAAAACGAAAAATGCTACGACCAAAAGTGCAAGATCTGGTAGGTAGAAGCCACTCTGTAACGTAATAATTGGTTCATGAATACTTTGGACCCCACGTGGTAGGAAGGTCAGAGGGAGAGTGTATAAATGGTCAATCTGATTGACGCGGCCTACCTTCCTCTACTCCATGTTATGTCATTTATCCACGAAGGCTGATTTTCCATAGAATTATTGGAGTGGAAGTGTATACTGCCTGTCACCAAGGGTGACATTTTCCTTCATGCGGTATAAAGATCAGAGGGTAAAATGGGTTAACAAACGACCTGATCGACGTGACTCACTTTCCTATACCATGGTAGGTCATTTATAGCCCATAACACGATTCCCCTGGGAGTAATGTGAACGAAATAGCCTGCAGTTAAGGGCGACATTCCCTTAACGGTCAGCGGCGGAATGGGTTAATAATCGGCTTGATCGATGCGGCCTACCTTTCTTTATATGAAGGTATGCCTATACGAGTAGTTATGTGGCGGAATCGAAAACTGTTGTTATAGACTCTGCCCCCACGTGGTACAAGTGTCAGAGGAGGATTGGGTTTGCGTAAATCTTCTGTAGTAGTGGATAGGGGATTGATAGGATTTTTTTTAAAAAAATTGATTTGAAGTTCAATGAAGTAAAAAATATGATTTATTTTTAATTTAAAAAAGTTAAATATTTAAAAAGTGCGTGGACAAAATCTTAAAAAAGTGCTGGGGAACCATCCCTCCTCGCATATTGATAAGGTTTACCGTACAAAAGAAAATATATGAAAATCTTGAATTTGGCAAATGAACCTTTTAAAATTCTTTTTCGTTTTTTTTTCATCTTATATTTTCACCAATTTGTGAAACTTTTTGACAAATGTTGACATAGGTGTCTAATAAAACTTTTTCAGATAATTTTTATTAACATTTATAAGAGTTCTTCCTGTTTAAATCTTTGGGATGTTACTAAAGGTTAAAATATGGATGGTGTGACGGGAGTAATCTATATACATAAATGCGAAATCCCCACTCATTCACTCATCACTAATTCTCCAACTTTCCGTATACCTATGAAGATGAAATTCGGCAAATTTGTTACTTATACCTTAAATAGGAAAAGTAAGCTATTTTTGTTCAAATCGAACGTATTTAAGGGGTTGTAAAACCCCTTTTTCGATGTTTGTAGCGACGTTAGCTTGGGTATCTACCGATCTAAAAGACCTAGAGTGCTGAAATTTGGAACACAGATTCATCTTGGGCCGTAGAGATGCACTACGAAAGGATTTTTAAAAATTCAAACTCAAAATGCCAAAATAACAATTTTTTAGAAACCTTCCCATAGGATTAACATGGAGAACATGTAACAATGTAAAATATAAAATTAAAACAATGGAAAATTTTAATATTATGTAATCAGGAGCATTCTGATTGGCTGATGACTAAATATCGCCAAATAAATCAAACCTACGCCAAGTTAATAAAAACATTGCCAAATAAATTAAAATTTCACCGAATGAACTAAAATATGATCATATTTGTAAAAATAACATAAAAATGGCGAAATTAATGTCAAAAAATTATAAAATATATGTCAAAATGGCGAAAATATGATTGGATAACGGGATATTCCGTACTACAACAACTATGAAAATTAAGCATGGCATTTTTAGCCAAAATTGCTCACTAAGAAAGGATGTTCATTTTCAAAAATTCAAACTCTAACTGCCAAAAGTAAAAATCCTTGCCACTTATCCACTGGCTCATAACTAATTTTCTAACTTTCTGTATACCCAGGAAGATGAATTTTGAAAGAGTTGTTACTTATATCTTACATAAAAAAGTAATCTATCTGGTAGGTAGAAGCCACTCTGTACCGTAATAATTGGTTCATGAATACTTTGGACCCCACGTGGTAGGAAGGTCAGAGGGAGAGTGTATAAACGGTCAATCTGATTGACGCGGCCTACCTTCCTCTACTCCATGTTATGTCATCTATCCACGAAGGCTGATTTTCCATAGAATTATTGGAGTGGAAGTGTATACTGCCTGTCACCAAGGGTGACATTTTCCTTCATGCGGTATAAAGATCAGAGGGTAAAATGGGTTAACAAACGATCTGATCGACGCAACTCACTTTCCTATACAATGGTAGGTCATTTATAGCCCATAACACGATTCCCCTGGGAGTAATGTGAAAGAAATAGCCTGCAGTTAAGGGCGACATTCCCTTCACGGTCAGCGGCGGAATGGGTTAATAATCGGCTTGATCGATGCGGCCTACCTTTCTTTATATGAAGGTATGCCTATACGAGTAGTTATGTGGCGGAATCGAAAACTGTTGTTATAGACTTTGCCCCCACGTGGTACAAGTGTCAGAGGGGGATTGGGTTTGCGTAAATCTTCTGTAGTAGTGGGTGGGGGATTGATACGATTTTTTTTTAAAATTGATTTGAAGTTCAATGAAGTAAAAAATATGATTTATTTTTTATTTAAAAAGTTAAATATTTAAAAAGTGCGGGGACAAAATCTAAAAAAAGTGCTGGGGTACCATCCCTCCTCGCATATTGATAAGGTTTACCGTACAAAAGAAAAAATATGAAAATCTTGAATTTGGCAAATGAACCTTTTAAAATTCTTTTTCGTTTTTTTTTTCTTCTTATATTTTCACCAATTTGTGAAACTTAACGACAAATGTTGACATAGGTGTCTAATAAAACTTTTTCAGATAATTTTTATTAACATTTATAAGAGTTCTTCCCATTTAAATCTTTGGGATGTTACTAAAGGTTAAAATATGGATGGTGATCAACGGGAGTAATGCATATATATCCACGTTATTGTGTAGACAACTTCCTATTAGCAATCTTTCCAGTTCTTACAGGACCTTGCCAATAAAATTTCGTTTCAAATTAGTACTTTTAATACTGTGGTTCCCCCGCATGGGTGACAAATTAAGAATATTGTTTATTTCGCTATAAATATTGTATTTGTATCAATTTTGTAATTTGTGGCGACCACACCATCGAACGGAAGTGAACTGCACACACCATGGAACTGAAGTGAACTGCACACACCATCGAACTGAAGTGAACTACACACACTGTCTTTTCTTTAGAGAGCGATGTTTTGAACGTATCAAAAGTAATTTTGTAAACAAAATAAAAAGAGTTTCTTTGCCGATACATATTATTTTATACGCGGCTCAACACTCTTCAGTGGTGACTTACGGACGTGAGTTTTGTTTTGAACAACACGCAACGCATTATGTACAGACACTCCGGCGACAAGCGGCAGATGGAAGTGGATTCTTTATTGCCATGCGAACTCCGGTAAGTGAGATTTGAGTGGTATTTTGACTCGAGACCATGAATCCTACCTAAATTTATTTAGAATTTAAACTTTAAATTGCTAAATTTTCTTAGTTCATACTATTATTTAGCACGTTCGTAGCGTTATTTAACACGTTATTTCAAGTTTGATAATTCTATTTTAAATTTTAACTCTGGAATTATATCTTTTTGATGTTCTAATTATTAGCGAATTGAACTTTAATTGTGTAAGATGAATACGGATAAAGTAACTAATGTACAAAATACTGCAGTGCAGGAATCGGAAAACGAAAGTACGTTCAAACCGGAACTTGCTCGCGTGGCCTTCCGTGCACCGCCATTTTGGAAAGCGAATGCTGAACTTTGGTTTTACCAGCTCGAGTCCCAATTCATAACGGCAGGTATTAGTTCGGAAGACACTAAATTTCACTCGGTAGTGGCGGCGGTAGATACAGAAATTTTAACGTATGTTAGTGATCTGGTTAGGAATCCGCCCATCGAGAACAAGTACAAGAAACTTAAAGATCGAATTGTAAACCAGTTTTCGCAAAGCGAAACTGCTCGTATAAGAAGCTTATTACAGGAAATACAACTGGGGCATAAAAAGCCTTCTCAACTTCTTAGAGAAATCCGAGACCTCGCTTCTGATCGGTTAACCGATGATACAATTTTGGCGCAATTATGGAAGCAACGCTTACCAATTGCTTGTCAGCAAATTTTATCGGTTAGCACCGGAACATTGGAAACTTTGTCGCTCATTGCGGACAAAATCACCGAGGTGTCTGGCATTGCGACAGAAATTTCTGAAGTTCAAGTTAATCCCTCATGCTCTTTCAAATCTCTACAAAACCAAATTTGTGCGTTGCAAGAAAGTGTCGAACGACTTTCTAGGTCAAGGATTCGTGAAAATTTTTCGGGTAATAGACGTAACACTAGATCCAACTCCCGGGATCGCCAACTGAGATCTCCAGCTGTAGTTGAACGCTATCCATTGTGTTGGTATCACTTCCGTTACGCGGATAAGGCACGAAATTGCAATCCACCATGTAGCTTTAAGAAAACTCCCAATGTTCAGGAAAACTAACTGGCTCATCAGTGATGGCGACCACGGATGAAAGCCAACAAATGAGTCGTCTTTTTGTTTTTGATAAAGGAACAGGTAAACAATTTTTGATCGATAGCGGAGCCTGTGTTTCTGTTTATCCTAAAAGGTTTACTAAAGGTGTTTCCAAACAAGACGATTTTTGCCTTTTTGCCGTAAACGGTACAAAAATTACAACTTACGGTACTCGCAGGTTAACGCTGAACTTAGATCTTCGTCGGGATTTTTCATGGAACTTTATTATAGCTGATATTCAAAACCCTATAATAGGAGCGGATTTTTTGGAGCGGTTTGGATTATTGATTGACATACGCAATCATCGTTTGATTGATAATGTAACTTCGTTAGCTACCAAAGGTTCGGTTAAGTGTGTATCTACCGGTGGGTTAAGTACAATAACTAACGATATGCCATACTTTGAATTGCTTAACCAATTTCCGGACATCACTACACCTTGCATCAATGATGCACCTAAAAAACATGGGGTTACACATTGTATAGTCACTAAAGGACCGCCAGTTTTTGCTAAAGCGAGGCGTTTATCACCGGAAAAACTTGCAGCTCTCAAAAAGGAATTCAAAGATTTACTCGACCAGGGTATTATCAGACCTTCAGATAGCCCTTGGGCCAGTCCTATTCACATGGTACGCAAAAGTAATGGGGACTTCCGTGTCTGTGGGGATTTTCGAAAACTTAACTCTATTTCTGAAGCAGATCGGTATCCAATTAGACATATACATGACTTTTCTCTAGAGCTGGAAGGTAAATCTATATTTTCAAAACTAGATCTCGTTAAGGCGTATCACCAAATTCCTATGGAACCTGAAGATATTAAAAAAACTGCTGTAATTACACCGATTGGTTTATACGAATACGTGCATATGTGTTTTGGATTGCGGAATGCTGCACAAACGTTTCAACGCTTTATTGACTCAGTTTTGAGTGGATTAGACTTTTGCTTTGCTTACCTTGATGATGTGCTTGTTGCTTCTCGTAATGAGAATGAGCATAAAACACACTTGCAAGAAATTTTCCAACGTTTTTCAGAATATGGAATAGTTATTAATGTTAACAAATGCGTTTTTGCAGTAAAAACTTTGCAATTTTTGGGTTATCAGGTTTCGCCAGAAGGTATTTCTCCATTACAGGAAAAAGTGGAGGCACTTCTGAACTACCCTAAGCCTAAAACAATCGATGAATTAAGACGATTTTTGGCATTATTAAATTTCTATCATAAATTCATACCTCACGCAGCTGATAAACAAGCGTTGTTGCACGACTTTCTAAAAGGAAAAAAGAAACGCGACAAAACCCCAATTGTTTGGACTGACGACTCGGATAAAGCATTCGAAGAGTGTAAAGTTTCAATTTCTCAATCTACCTTACTAGCTCATCCTAAAGTCGATGCCACATATTCATTGTTGGTAGACGCTTCGGAAATCGCAATAGGGGGTGTTTTGCAACAAACGTACTCAAACGTCGTACAGCCGTTAGCATTTTTTTCGAGAAAGCTTAATGCCGCGGAACGCAGGTACAGTACCTATGACCGTGAACTCTTGGCTGCATATTGCGCTGTCAGACATTTTCGGCACATGTTAGAGGGCAGAGATTTTGTAATCTTTACAGATCATAAACCCCTTACGTTCGCATTCAAAAATTGCAGTGAAAAATGTTCTCCTCGCCAACAGCGCCATTTAGAATTCTTAAGTCAATTTACCACAAATTTTTCATATTTGGCAGGTGACAAAAATTGTGTCGCGGACGCGATGTCTCGCATTTCAGAAATACAGGTACCTACAAATATTGATTATGATGGTATGGCTAAAGCTCAGGTTGATGATGAGGAACTACAGCAGGTTTTAAATTCCGATTCTGGTCTTAAGTTGAAACCGCTTCATTTCTCACAAACCGATTTGACTTTGCTATGCGATACGTCAACTGGAACTGTTCGTCCTTATGTACCTAAAGACTTTCGTTTTCAAGTTTTTCTAGTTCTACATAACTTGGCCCATCCAGGAATAAAAGCCACAACTAACATGGTTCGACAGCGCTTCATCTGGAAGGACCTGCACAAGGACATTGCTGCATGGTGTAAGGGGTGCTTGGAATGCCAGAAAAACAAAGTCCACCGCCACACGAAGTCCGAGGTCGGGAGTTACCCCCTACCAAAGTGTAGATTTAGCCACTTAAACATCGACGTGGTAGGTCCTCTTCCAACTTCTCGAGGATTCTCCTATTGCCTTACATGTGTCGACAGGTTCAGCCGGTGGCCGGAGGCATTCCCCATGGTGGACCAGACTGCGGCAACCATAGCTGAAACGCTGTTCGGAGGATGGATATCCCGTTTTGGAGTCCCTGAGTACATTTCAACCGACCAGGGGAGATCTTTCGAATCTGAAATCTGCCGGGCATTGATGAGGTTCATCGGGACGGAGAAGTACCGGACAACCGCCTACAACCCCGCATCTAACGGTCAGGTGGAGAGGTTTCACCGCCAGCTTAAACAAGCCATCAGATGCCAGGCCACGGAAAGATGGGTAGAAGTACTTCCAAGTGTCCTGCTAGGCATTAGATCTTGCTTCAAGGAGGATCTTGGAACGAGTTCAGCCGAACTCGTGTATGGAACAACGCTAAGATTACCCGGTGAGTTCTTTCGTTCTTCACCAGCGTCCAGTACTCCTACGCATGCAGAGTTCGTTCAGCGTCTGCGGGATACCATGCAGAGGTTGCAGCCTACGCCAGCGTCCAGGCATTCAAAGACGGATGTGTTCGTCTGCAAAGATTTGATGGAAACAACGCATGTCTTTGTGAGGCAAGATATGGTGAGGAGACCTTTGCAACAGCCGTACGAGGGCCCGTTTCAAGTTCTTAAACGGGGTCCCAAGTTTTTCCAGTTACTGATCAAGGGTGCGAGGAAGAACGTCGCGATAAACCGTCTGAAACCGGCATTTCTTCTTGCCGCAGAAGATCCTGCTATTCCTCGTCTGGGGTCGAATCCTCAACCAAGAACAGTCACGACTAGATATGGAAGGACTGTTCGTTTCAGACTACCGTGACAACAGTATCGTCGTTCCGACTTGCGGGGGAGCTCTGTGGCGACCACACCATCGAACGGAAGTGAACTGCACACACCATGGAACTGAAGTGAACTGCACACACCATCGAACTGAAGTGAACTACACACACTGTCTTTTCTTTAGAGAGCGATGTTTTGAACGTATCAAAAGTAATTTTGTAAACAAAATAAAAAGAGTTTCTTTGCCGATACATATTATTTTATACGCGGCTCAACACTCGCTATAAATATTGTATTTGTATCAATTTTGTAATTTATTTCCTTCCCGTGCGTAGAACGGGTATTTCAGCTAGTAGTACATATACTGCTTGATTGCAATTAGTACATATACTGCTTGATTGATATACTGCTTGCTAGCAATCTTTCCAGTTCTTACAGGACCTTGCCAATAAAATTTCGTTTCAAATTAGTACTTTTAATACTGTGGTTCCCCCGCATGGGTGACAAATTAAGAATATTGTTTATTTCGCTATAAATATTGTATTTGTATCAATTTTGTAATTTATTTCCTTCCCGTGCGTAGAACGGGTATTTCAGCTAGTAGTACATATACTGCTTGATTAATATGATAATTTTACATTCTAAACTTCTACCTCTGGTACTTGGGTTGTTGACCTGTAGTATTTTAAAGGAAGTCATTGTTTGGCATTATGCCTCAAACTCAACTGAATTGGTATTCAGCCTTAACCTTGGTCACATCCCTAACTGTTGCAGACCTTTAATTATATTATCAGTTCCTTTTTTCTTCTTTTTATGAAATTTATTTAATGTTTATGGAAGAAAAACTATTTTAGTTTGAGTAAAACCAAAATACTAGTATTAATGCATTGAAGAGAAATCTACTTATTTTAAATGCCTTTGCGCATAGCATACTATACCTTGTATACTTCTACCGTCTGCATAAAATTCCAATATAAAGGATCATTTTACCAGGAATACAAGGTCCTTTAAATAACCTAAATTTAATAGCTTCTTATTAAATTAATTTAGTAAACTAGCTTCTACTTGATTTTAATTTGAGAGCTTCAAATTTTTATCGTACATTATAGTTAAGCAACATTCCAAACACATTTATCTTTAAAAATTGTCTAACAAATGGGAAAAATGCAAATAATTACGACCAAATACAATGTTGAAGACCAGCATTGTGGGTTTAGTGTAGCATTTCCAATTTATTTTGCAATGTTACTCTTATGGAAAGAAGAACGTCATCAGAAAAGTTAAGTTGTCAGTGCCATCTCTTACAGTGCTATTCCCATTTCAATGAGACTAGCTGCACATTGGCAACTAAACTATATTGTTGCATGCAATTGAAAACTCTTATTCTAGTCACTCACAATTATCAGAAAAATCCTTTCGCTCTATACCACCCCAACATATGTGGCAAATAGTCAGCAATTTGTATGTGTAGAATGTGATAACACGAGTTTGATGGTCTTTATTTTAGAGATTTTGAAATCTGAAACATGGCCGTCTTGAGTCGAATGCAATTGAAATAACCACTGGGCAGTTGCTGAGTGATTTTTTAACATGTCAGTACAATTATCGCTCGTGCGTGGTTAGCCTAAGACTAAGATTTAAACCCATGATCTCTAGTTCTATCACTTGCATTAAATTCTAAGTCCTCAATTTGATAGCCTAAAGACCCTCTCATTTATCTATTATGTTTTCTAATTACTTCATTTTCTTATATCAATGACTTAGGGCCAGATGTATTAAATATATATAATATTCAAAACATATTTAATACATCGCTAGGCAAAGGGAACAATATATCTGTCTTTTTAACATGCAACTATAAAAAAATAATAAAATGTATATATGCTTTAAAAAATTAAACAAAACCAAAGAAAAAATAACAAATAGGTTTACTCTCTTACATTACTTCCTGTTCTGATAACTAAATGAATGGTCAACCCAGTCTTGATATCTGTAGAACAAATAAAATTAGTTTATATGAAGAACTTTTTTTTTACACAAATATATGCAATACAGTTTACAAATCACACAGGAAGTTGAAGTATAAAATTAATAGACTGTTCACTCTAGAAATTAAAAATTAAATTAAAAAATATTCCACTCAATATTTAGATCAAAATTCCCCGACTTTTCCAGGTTCTCCCACAAGATTTAAAAAAAATTCCAGAACAAGAATTAAATTATTTTTTTACATATTAATCTTGGAGCTGGGAAATATAAAATGCTTGTAAATAATATTAACATAGCAAAGTATGCAAAATCGAAAATTTAGCATTTTTATTTTTACTATTTTTCATCAAGAACAATAAAAAAGAATATAACCAGCACTTATAGTTAACATTTTTAGAAAAATTCCGACTTTTAAAGAAAATTTTAAAATTTGTTTTTTTTCCCTGACAATTTCAGTTTCCCTTGTTTTCCAGGTGCGTGGGAACCCGGAACGAGCATCAAAAAGTCTAACGTGAACACTGACAAAGTTAAATAAAAGAGTATATTCAAAACAGGGAGGTTACAGAATATTTTTTGGATAAGTTATAACTTGAAATGTTACAAATTTTAATTTTTTTTTAATGTTTTATCCAGCTATCAAAACTCATGAACATTTTTTAGACAATAGACTCATGGATATGTATAAAACAATTAGGGATGAAACGGATATCCGGTATTCGGCTGCTTTTTAACTATCCGATATCCGGAAGTAAAGTGCCGGATATCCGATTTTCCATGCCGGATATCCGGATGAATAAAACATCGAAGATATTTTTTTGTGGCGATCAATTTTCTTTGTTCTTGCTTTAAGTATTTTCCTGAAAATTCTACCAATGTATTATATTTTTAACGAATCGTTATGGTGGAGGGTCATCACATCTCACAACTAATATAAAGTTGAATTAAAACATAAATTTCTCAAAAGTTTAAGCAAACTTGAGTTTTCATGTTTGTAATGAAAGGACATATGGTAAAATTACAATTATTCAGAAATTAAGTGTAAAATGTACAAAACATACGACCATTGCTAGCAGCACCCTAGAATTACCCTTTGTAAATAAAAAAGTTTTTTGAATGTTTATTCAATTTTGGTATCACTTTAAAGATAAGGAATTGGAAAAAATTACAGAATAAAAAAATATTTTAAAATTTTTGACCGATTTCCATTTTTTCTAGTGTGTATGAGAAGTTATTTTCATAAAAAATAAACTGCTGGTATCCGATCGGATACCCGGCAAAATCCAGTTCGGATATCCGATATCCGGTTTGTAATGTGCGTCGGATATCCGATATCCGGTTTGTAATGTGCGTCGGATATCCGATATCCGGCAAAACCACTATCCGGTTCATCCCTAAAAACAATTTTAGAGATGTTATCGGACTACACATTTGTTTATGATCATAGAAAATCCTCATTGCAATTAAATGGTCAATTAAACAACTTGTATATAAAGCAAGAATATTAATCATTATATCATCAAAACTTTAAATGTAGGTAATAACACTGCGTGATACAACATTTGATCAGTATGATTATAACGGATTTTAAATTTTACTTACTATGGCTTTTAATATCTTCATGGTCTTTAAGGATTTTTCCTGCAAAAATTAAGCATACTTGCTCCACTGTAGTACTGAACTGCTTTGCCACCTCCTCTTTCAACTAAACATATCAAAATAGAAATTATTGAAGCAACTTTGAATAAAAATACAAACTATTTTTAGTGGTATTATATTAACTCTTTGCACACTATTGTCAACCAGCCAAGGGTCTTTCACGATTTCGGCTGCACTAACATTTACGAACGCCACTGCTATTCTCCGTGACCCACAGTGTCTAAAATGCATCCAGTCAGGTTTTAACAGGAAAGTTATCACTTCACGCCTTAACCACCTAAATAGCCATAAAAATTCAAGGAAGTATCTGCCGAATGCATAAGTAATATTTAGGGATGAAACGGATATCCGATAATTATCCGGTATCCGGCTGCTTTTTGACCATCTGGTTACAATATAAGATTTACCATGCCGGATATCCGGATGATTTTGTGGTGATCAATTATCATTGTTCTTGCTTTAAGTATTTTCCAGAAAATTTTACCAATGTATTCACAGTGTGCAGATTCTCCCGTGAATTTTTCTCTGGCTATTCAGTTTTGTAAGGAGTGTTTTTCAGACTAGGTGGGTCACAGAGAATAGATAGCAAGGAAGATTTGCTGCAGATATTCGGAACACGTCACTATAGCTATCATGGAGTATCTTCGAGTTTGAACAATTCACACGGGCGGTGGTGTATAGGGTGCATAGCTACATCTCCGTTCGTTGTATATTAGAAATTGTTTTATTCTCCAGTTTAAAAGCTAGTTTTAGCATTTAAATATGGCACAATTTGGAAATATTTCAAAATTACATTTTCCAATGCATTGTACAGTACAGATCTAGCCGTTTCAAAATCAGTATAAATATGAACAGTTAATTAAAGAACTTTTAAGGAGTACGTTCACACTTGAATTTTTTTTTTTAATTATAAAATTAAAACTCAAGTTTTTTTTTTCATAAATGAAAACACTATAAAAATCATGGTGATTCATTATTTAAAAAAAATTGAATAAAGTAAAATGCTAATTAGAGTAGTAATTCATCTATAAGCACAATTTTTGTTGAAAATTACTCGAAGTATCTTTCTGAATGTTATGACCCTCCAAAAAGTTTATAGCATTAAGTTTTTTTTATATAATATTTTACCTCAAGAGTCCTTAAAAAAAAAAAAAAACTTTTTTTTTTAATTTTTAAAATTCTATTAAAAATTATTTTTTTAACGAATCGTTATAGCGGAGGGTCATAACATTTCACAACTAATATAAAGTTGAATTAAAAAATAAATTTCTCAAAAGTTTAAGCAAACTTGGGTTTTTATGTTTGGAATGAAAGTGCATATGGTAAAAATACAATTTTTCAGAAATTGATTGTAAAGTGTACAAATCATACGCCCATTGCTAGCAGCACCTTGTAAATAAAAAAGTTTTTTGAATGTTTATTCAATCTTGAATTTAAAGATTGATCTTGTACCTTAAAGATAAATAATTGGGGAATATTATAGAATAAAGAAATATTTGTAATTTTTGACTGATTTCCGTTTTTTCTAGTGTGTACGAGAAGATATTTTCATAAAAAAGAAAACTGCCGGATATCCAGCAAAATCCAGTTCGGATATATGTTATCCGGTTTTTAATGTGCGCAGGATATATCCGATATCCGGCAAAACTCCTATCCAGTTCATCTCTAGTATTATTTTCAGGAAAATACCTAAAGCAAGAACAGAAGATAATAGATCGTAAAAAAAAATCTACTGCATTTTATTCATCCAGCACTTTGCTTCTGGATATCGGAAAATTACCGGATAGTTAAAAATCTGCCGGATACGGGATCCGTTTCATCCCTAGTTTTTTTTACATCTTTACAAAACGATGTTACGGATTAGAAATTTCAAGTTTTGGTATAGCATGTGGTTTATAAGATTTGAAAGACACACAATCGGAGCGAGTGGAGCATACTTTTATTCATGAGGTATTGCAGCGAACTTAGGAAAAAGCCATTTCTGTTGCTACGTTCTCTTAATTATTTATTTATCGGCTTGTAATAATTATTAACTATTTATTTTAAGTATTAAAATGTCATTTTTTTTTGATGATTTGTCGATTTCAATTTGAATTTTTCATGTACGAAAATAACACTTGGCTGCTGGATCGGAAGAAGTCTAGTGTACATTCTTCTTAATTTTGCACCCTGCATATACATATAATAAAATTGAATTCTGAACACTCAATGGTAGCTCAACAAGCAGTGAGATTATCAAAACGAAAAGTAAAGCGTACACATGCTATCACAATTAGCTCTCCGATTACCACAATAAACAAGCAGCATTGCCAAACAACACACGAAGAACTTTTCTGCACAAAAAGGCTGAATTATTCCTTCTCTTCATGTCATGTCAGTCATTGGCCGTGATCGGCGTTCACTCACACAGCAAAAGCTATTTTCTACCTATGGGTCAATCGTGTGTTTGTTGACTAGGCCACATGGTTCATACAGATTTTCAAAAGTAAAGTTAAGCAGTTCTTAAGGACTTTTTAAGGACTTCTCGATAATTTTTAAGGACCTCTTATATTTTTTGGCGCTGTTGGAGAATTGTAATTGTTTGGTGAAAAATCGCATGTAAATGCAGTTTCGTAGCAAGTTGGCACAGGATACCACTTCCGGCAAACACTGGCGCAGAAATGTTAAAGATGCTACATTCTTGTTAATTTCCCCGATTTTCTAGAGTGAGTATTGATTCTTCAAAAAACAACAAACGAGCTGAGATTTTCTAACGATGAAGTGTCGTGAATGATAATGAAATACCATTGACAAAAAAATCGGACAAAAGAGATCAAAAGTGCACTTTTTTTTCTGTCACTAAATACGTCTATTCACGCCTTTCTTGCTTTGCCGGTCAAAAGTGTGGACACGATTAAAGTAAAATCCAGAATTCTACATTCCGATATTTTTAATACACCTGGAATTCTGGGTTCAAAAAATTTCAAAAACTTTGAATTTCGGGTTAGACATAAAAAAATACCACCCATGTGAATTAGTAAAAAAAAATAATGTTTTACAAAAATTAAGGACCTTAGTTGAAAATTAAGGACTTTAAGGGCCCTTAATTAAGGACCTACCTAAATTAAGTAGTTCTTAAGGACTTTTAAGGACTGTGCGAACCATGGGCCACTATGCGAGAGGTTCAGATTTTATTTTAAGAAGGATTCATTCGTACATTTAATTTGCAAAGGGTTCATGTTGTAGCCGAAGAAGATTTGAGAAAGCTTTGTTTTCGAGATACCGTATATACTCGCGTATAAGCCGAGAAATTTAAGTCAAAATCTTCATCAAAAAGTAGGGGAGGTCGGCTTATACGCGGGTCAGAAAAAATTATAAAATAATTTGACTAAAATGGGAAAAGAAGAGAAGTTGAAATTAGCGGATTCTTGAAGAATCGCTCCGACAGATTTCCCGGATTCGACATCCGATGGAGGTTTGAAAGACACAAGAACATCGCGAGTGGTATATACTTTTTTAAGCACGATGGATCGTCGCGAACTTCGAGGAATGCCGTTTCTCCGGCCACTGTTTTTTATTTTTTGATTTCTCGGCTTAAATATTTATTTTAAGAGTTAACATTTCACTCTATTTTCGATAATTTGCCGATTTTAATCGGAATTTTTCATGTACGAGAATACAACTCGGCTTATACGCGAGTTTGCCATTTTGGACAAAAAATCGTCCTAAAATTAGGGGGTCGGCTTATACGCGAGTATATACGGTAAATACTTTTGTGAAGGTTCTGTTTTCAAGAGTCAAATTTTTTAGATAAAAAAAATTGTGAAAGTTGAGGGACCCAAATTATTCCTAAACAGACCCCGTTAGCAAGTTACAAAATAACAGTTGTTCTCTTTTAATCTTCTTCAAAATGAACAACATATTATCTTACTCAATAACACATTATTTTGGATAAAAACTTTGGAGAAAAGAACAGAAACAGCACAGTAAAAAAAATATAAATGTCAAAAAGATTCTTGAAGTGTAAAAGGTTAGTTTAAAATACCTTAAAATTTAATCAACAAAACTTTGTTGTTAACAAGACAAATTATAAATATGTTATATATGCAAACAAATTTTATAATTGAAACAATACATTTAAAAAAAAAACTACCTATCAAAACCTGTCATCATCTAATGATAATACAGATACAAGATTAAGACAATTCTACAAGTGCATTAAATATAATATTCATTTTGGTGGTCTTCAAGCAGCTGTCAATTTTGCATCAGTGGTGGCTCGCCCACTACAGCAAGTACAGCCGGGCTGCACCTAAATTCATTAGTGTATTTTAAAACAAAAATCAGATATTTTACTAATTTTCTTAAATGAAGATTAGAAATGAAAATGAAATTTCTACGGCAGTAAACAAAATCTCCGATAAATAGCAAGAATGTTACCGTAATGCACAATTCAGGAGAGGAAAAAACTCCATTCAATCAAAATTGCAGCTAAAATTGAAAATTGCATCATTGCCATGGCAACCTCTACGTAGTACGGAGATTCCCCCCATGCTAATGCACTGCATTTGTGAGAAGGTACAGCCGAAATAAATTTTCTTGTTTTACCTGCACTTGAGGTTCGATATGATGATTGGCTCGTGGGATGAAACGAGAACTTACGAGAATATCTCCAAACGGAAATGGTTTTCGTGATACATTTACTGTGTGCTGTTGTTTCAGGACATGGTTCTGCTGTTGTTTCCTTACGTAAGTTAATATTAAAATTGACCGATTCGCATGTTTAAAAGAAAGCAGGATTGCTTTAATTTTCAAAAAATAAGTAAGCGTTTTCTATTTTTTTCCGCATGTTATCATTTCGTAAAAATTGAAACGAAACTTTGCTTTGAGTAATGATCTGTATCTTAATGGGTCACCCTGATTGTTCGCCTAATATGGCAACCCGGTGCTAAACGCCTATTTTGGCAGCCCTATCGGCCAGAAAAATTGGTAAAGTTCTATGATTGGCAAAAAAACGATTTTTGTTGTTAAAGCAACGCATTAGAGGTACGAACATAGGATTTTCAGAAAAGTCGACAAGGGGGCTAATAAGACAGATTAAGCGGCTAACTGGAGACAAAAATTGTTTGAAGCAACCCCTTTTAGCAATGAAACCACCAGTAACACTACATTTTCAAAAACTTAGTGTTTGCTTAAACAAAAGTATTGGCTGGTGGAAGGGGGGCACTCTACCAAGGCAAGAAAGATTTGGTAAAGGTTTACTGTACGGTCACCCTTGGCGACTTTTTCAAAATCTCGCCAAAAGTCGCCATTTTGGCGACTGTTGTCCAATAGGGTTGCTGCAATTCCTTGTCGTTTCGGAGGGGGGTTGCCATTTAAAAACAATTATCGCCAACTGCGGAAAAATCGCGCCAAGGGTGACCGTACAGTAAACCTGACCCAAAGATTTTACTTCTATTTGGTAAGTCAATGCAATACTTGGCAATTAATATCATTAGCTCAGGCGTGCATGCATAATTTTTAAGCACGTTTACAAATGCCATTTTCACAACAAATTTGGCGATTGAACATTGTTTTTGCAGAGTGCTCCTTTTGAAAGGTCACCAGAGTGATCATAATAGAAACAATAACCAAATTAGGTTATATTTATAGAGATTTGTAATTACAAGTTATAATTTTTTTCGAATAGGAAATTCACCTTGTCAACATTTAAAAAAAAAATAAGTGGCTATATTTGTCATTATATAAGTCTTTAAATTTTCCAAATATACAAATATTAGGATAATTTAACATCTTAAAAATGTCTGGAATTACTATATACGAATTTAAAAGCCAATAAAAAATCTTGTTGAAACGATTTGAAGTGCAAAACAATATGCATATATGTAAAAAAAAAAAGGAAATTTTTAAGAAAATGCATATAAAACGTATCAGTAGGAGGAAGATTCAAGAAATCATGACGTCAATTTTTAAAACTCATCGTGTACGTATAAAGATAACAAATAAACAAGCATAAAAAGAAAGGATTCCAAGATCAATTAATATAAATTGTTTACAAAATGTAAATATAAAATTTGACCTGATCATGCAATGCTCCATGTCATTAATTAATATTAAATCCGAACAGGAAAGAAGATGTTTTACGCAATATGCACAAGTGACTAACAGTAAAATGACGCATCTGTAACTCCAAAATCAAGACAGATTAAATTCGAAGTAAGAAATACTTACTTCTTTGACACTGGCACTTTCTTCTATTTCTACTGACTTTCTATCTTTCGCAGTTTTAATGTAAATAGTAATTTTGGGACTTAATTCTTCATCCGCCATGTTGAACTTTTCCACAACACGACGAAGTAACAGAGATTAAATTAGGAGGAAAAGATGTCTCAAAATGCCGATGGCGATGGCACGATTAAAGCTAGCGCTGTAGATGACAAACGGAATCATATGACTATAGTAAATTATTCATGACGTCATATTAAATACTGATGTTTGATTTGTTTTAGGTCGCACAATAATAGTTCGTACGGGCTTTTGACGTAATCATCCACTCTTTGTTTTACTCTTTGAAGAGCCTAATAATCTTTTAGTACTAATATTACAAATTGAATACCGCATCTAGGAAGTAGAAACAGAAAAATACTTATTGCAGTCACACCTTCCCCAAGTAATTTTTAGGGGGTGAGGAGGGCAAGCTGGTTGGTTGAGTTAACATCGCATTTGAGCTGCAGAATTTACTATTGGCTCCTGTTCGAGTTCTATCTCGAAGGAAAGACTCGGGAACAGTGCTCCGTATTTTTGAACTATCGTCACATGACAAATACAGTACCTAAGCTGGCACCCAACGCAACTTCAATAAACGCAACTAAATTGGTTTAGACAACTTTTTGTTATTTCAAAACGAATTTAGCAAATCTCCGATCGCACGATCGCTATATTTTAACTGTTTTTGTCAAGTCTCCCCAGTTCTCAATCCTCCGATTACTAACTGACGACGATACCTAGGGTCACCAGACCGCTTTTTGACAAGTTTAGTAAAAAAAACTTTTTGTTTTTTTTTAAAGGAAAATGAATTTTAAAAAAAGCGCTAAAAAATGAACAATTTTTAATTTTACAAGCAAGTTGAAAAATTTTAATATTTAATTTTTTACAAATTACAAATGTTTAAAATCAACGCCAAAATTTTGGTATCATATTTGTAAATTAGAACAGAATCGGTACATATGTACGACGGTGAGCGTACATATATTAAAAAAAAATACTAACAGTTAAATTGATAATCACTTCTTTTGCGCGCTTTTTGAAATTGGTCAGCTCGCTTAAGTTGTTTAAAAAAACTAAAATACATAACTTAGAATATGAAAATATCTAATGCAAAACCTATTTTTATTATACTCGTAATTAAAAAATATAATTATTTGTTAATTAAGGTGTACAGATGGTCACGGCTAAAACAACACGTATTAGTAGTGGTTTGGGGTAAAGTCTATTCAAACAGGAATAGCTGTGATTTAATTTTCAAATAATTCTCTTCAAAATAAAAAATATGTAATCAAATTTCCACAAACAACAAAATGTCTTATGTCTGATATGAAAACGATATAAAATATATTTTTATTTTATGAAAGATTAAGAAATTTTTTAATTATTTTATATCAATTTCATACTTATTACAACTTTTTAAAATCGGTCCCAAAATTTATGTATGATTTTTGCAAATTGGCACCATCTTCAAAAAGTTTTAATAAGTATAAAATTGATATCAAAGATTTCAATTTTTTTTAACTCTTTCATATAATTATATAAAAAAAATACTTTTTAGCGCATATTTCTTAAAGTCGATTTTCCTTTTTTTTTAATGAAGATTATTTAATTTTCCCCTTTTTAATTTAGTAGGGGCTTCGCCCCATTCATGATGAAGTTCAAGTTGTTTCTCACATTTTTCGAAGTCCCGAATCTGGTTTAATAAATGCCTTTCAAACGAAACAATATTGTCTCAATAATGTATATTGTAAAGCAATCCTTATCCATGCCAATAAATGCCGGGTGAATGAAATGTCATTGTTGTACAATCTTTATTAAACAATGAAACAATTTTTATATCGGATAATTTTTTTTTTGAAAAAAAATTCCGGTTAATCCATATTTTCGGATATATAACAGCCAGATAACCGATTATTTTTTTGCAGTTTTTGCTAAAGTGGGTTTTTCTCTATTTAACAAAAAATAATTTTCGAAATAGGACAATATTTTAACGGACCGTTAGTTGAGAATTCCGGATAGTTAAATGCCGGATAACCGAATATTTTTTTAAAAGGTGACCAAGTGAGGCATCCCCTATCGAACAAAAAAAGCATTTTCCAAATATCTGAATTAGAACAGAAATTTTGTGCGAACATACATAAAAAAAATACTAAACAGTCGAATAGATAACCTCTCTCCTTTTGGCGTGTATTGGCGGTTTTAATTAAAAAATTTCGGCAATTTTATTTTAAAGTTTTGATCGGTTAAGTTATATAAATAAATAAATAAACAAACAAATAAATAAATAAATAAAACTATAAAAAAACATTTGTTTTAAAACAAGCTGTATTTCTTTGTATAAATTTAGCCACACATGTTTGTATATATTTTAAATTTACTTTCATTCAGAGATTTATGAATAACTTCTTGAAGAGTGGAAAGTGCTTAAAATTGGAGCATATCTACCAATGACTGATAATCATTTTTCAGAATTTCCCAAAATTCTAATCCTTAAAATATTAAATTATTTTATTATTAATCCTTAAAATAGTAATTAATTTCCCTTTATTTGGGATAGAAGTTTATGGACAGTATATCTGTAATAACCTGAGGCGTTGCGCTTGCTTTAACCGCCGATTTAAAGTAATTGCTCGAGCCCGAGGGAAAGTATCGTGTACTTGAATGGACCGCCCTAGCATTAATAAACTTACAGAAGGGTCTGCTTGTTAACTGATGATTTAACTCATCAATCATGAGAACTTTACGCGAACATTAATCATGTGAACTTTATAATAATGTATCTTCTGATTTTTCTAAATACAATTTTGAACATTTTACATCATATGTCTTAAACGTAATAAAAATATAATCATCGTAAACAACGCAAAAATAACTTTTTTTTGTGTTCTTTCTATATCAAGATTCAATACTTGTATTGTATGTGATAAAGTTCCCGAATTTAATGAAAACTGACTTTCAATATTTGTAAGAATTTTTTCGAACATTCTATTCCGAAATTTTGATTCATCATGTAATCGTTCCATGCATTACGTAATCACTTAGTCCCTCCATGTTCAAGTCATGCAACAGATACTCCTTTTCCTTAGAGGTATACATGACGTAACAAATCATTGGTCCCTATCAAGTTCTAGTATCAGACTAAATAAGAAATTTTACTTTAATTGTATAACGTAATTAGAGTTATATTTATGGAAAGGCTTTTTATTACCTTTAGTTTCATATACTCATTATTTACTTTTTAGTGTACTCATTTGCATATCTTTTAAGTTAATTAGAAGTAACATGGTCCAGTTTGATTCACTCACAAATTTTGACGAGTAACGTCTTTAAAATCATTTGCGCATGATGGACAAAGTGGACCGTATCGAAACGTTTTTTAGGAAAAATTTAGCCGCAAAACAGCGTAAGACAACGTAGGAAGAGTTCAGTGGTTTGTCCGGAATCCAAAAAGGTGCCATCCACTTCAGTTTGACGTTACACGCCTTAACTTAAACCCCTGCAGCTGTCTCGATAGACACGGTGTACTTATATTTCATACACTTTCGCCTCTAGAGTTCTTTTTCTATGTTACTGTTTATTTTCTAAAGGAGATGAAGTGAGGTGCCATTTTTATAGAATTTTTATATTTATACATGCAGTAG
The DNA here is from genome assembly GCA_963932185.1 of Troglohyphantes excavatus. Lineage (NCBI taxonomy): Eukaryota > Metazoa > Arthropoda > Arachnida > Araneae > Linyphiidae > Troglohyphantes > Troglohyphantes excavatus. The sequence continues at coordinate 43,923,832 of OZ010675.1, forward strand.
CCATTCAATAAAATTATCAGTTCTAGAAAAAAAAATGAATGAAAATGTTCTAGGGAGACCCGAGCCCCAAAACCTAATTTGTTTATTAATTTACAGACATACTATTTTTTTTTATATTATTAGAACATCTTTTTCTGAACTATAATCAAAAACAAAAATATATTTAAAAAAAATATTTTTGTTATTTTTTAAGCTTAAAAAGACTTTTTTTAAAAAACACTACTCCTCTTTTAATTTTTAATTTTTTTTTAATTGACTAAATAACATCAAAGTACATACTACAAACGTATTTATAGACTTTTGCAGATTTGTGCTTTAATTGTCTTCAAAAACTTGTTTTAAGTTCAAAACCCCAAAAATATTCAATTTTTTAAGTTTAATAATTTGTAAAAAAATAATTTATAACTTTATTTATAAAAGCTATACATACGTTTATAAAACAAATATTAGAGCTTCAAAAACTATTAACAGTTTAGTTTTAAGTTAATTATTAACAAAGCCTTAGCATTTTAAACGTGACCACAATTAAAATAAAATATTTTAAGTAAATGACGATTGTTGCAGACGAAAAGTATGTAGAGAGATGATAAATGGTATATAAACATCAAAAAAACATATGTTATGTTTCTTTTACTTTTTTTGAAATTTTGTACACACCTTCATAAATACGTTTAGCATCGTTTTATGAAGAAAATTTGTTTTTGCAATTTTTCCGGAGTTTGGGGCTCGGGTCCCCCTTAATCACTTAACATGTTCTCTATTTAACCATGTTGGTTTTAAAAAAAAATGTAGTTGTATATTTTAGATTCATAATGCTTTTATATATTTAAATCAGTAAAAAAAAGAAAACTGTTATATGTGTCGAATTTAATTATTTACGCTAAAATTTAATTAAAGATTTTTTTCCCCTCATTTTATTTTCTTAAAGTTGGTTATTTTCAAAGATACAAATAGCAACGTCAATCTTTACAGTACGGGAAGATAATAAAAATATTTAAATTAATTGCTTAATAAACATTTACATTTTGTATCCATTCAGGGGCAAATTAAGGCCCATGCGACACAAGCGGGCCGCTTGGGGCGCCCGACTAAAGAGGGCGCCAAATCTGAGTAAAAACAGTTTACTATATTTACTAGTGAAACTTTGTCTCACATTTGTCTATTTCCTTATTTAAAAAATATTTGTACATTTCATAAAGGATATATGGTACAAATGAAATATATTGTTTTTAGCAAATTAGTTTAACGAATTCAACAATAAAAATATTTAATCAAGTTTTCTGATTGCTTTTAGCATGTTCTTTGTCCAGGACAAAAAGCAAGCGCCAAAATTACGTGCTAAAAAAAATCATTTATCAAAAGTTCCGAACTTGAGATATACCAGAGTTCATTATAGGAATTCACGAATAACTTTTATTTGCAATAAATAAATCGTCTGCTTTGAGCTGTTAACGCTGCCTGGCATCCATTCTTATTTGAACAATATTCAAAAGAAATATGAATAGAAATGAATATCACACTAAACAGAGAAAAATACGGGCAAAGCAGGGGTTTGTTGCAAAATAAAAGGTTGTTCGGGTAAAATTGTTAAGTAGTAAAAAAAGAAAAAAATAACACAATTATCCGTTCTTAAAGAAAACGTAAACAATGATCAAACTTCGCCGTCTGTTGCTCTTTTAAAACAGGTCGAATTTTTAGAACAAGTCTTTCGAATCGGATGTGACGTCTACAACCTGCAGTGACCTCACATCCGCCTGCCAAGGTGGTTGCCTGGCAACTGCTTCTTTTGCCTTCAGATCGATTTTGCGTCTGCAATACGATGCAACGAAGCATCGCTAGTCACAACACTCCCTTTCAACTGTAATATATTCAAAATGACAAGACATTCCGTATTATTGCTATTATTTGCTTTGTTTTTTGTTTGCGATTCGAAGGCGGTAAAGAATGACGAGAAATTCTTTCCCTTGCTGATGCCAGATGTGCAACCGCTAATGGTGAGTGATTTTTTTAGGCTTAGACGTGATTTTCAATAGTATTGGTTTCAGTTTGTTATTAGTTTTTCTGTGATTTCCTTGTGTTGTATTATTCGATCGGATGAATTGGAATTAAAAAAGAATGTGGTTATTCGAAAGGCACTGTACTGAACTGTGTACATTGTTTTGTCAAAATGTTTAAAAAAAAAAAAATTGACAGCTCCATATGTTGTTTTTAAATGTCATTGACAGTGAAGAAGATTTATAATTTCTTTTTTGTCAGGTTTCATTAAGATCAGTCCAACATATTATCGATAACAAAGTATATTTTCTGATAAAGATATAGATAATACAAACTTCAACGTTAACACCTTCTTTGTAGTGGAAACTAATTTTATTAAGTTAAATCAAAAATTAAAATCAAATAATTAATTCCGAAATATGATTAATATAACAAATTACTGCCCCCCCCCCCCCCGCCCGCCTTATAATTTTATTAATATATATGAATTATTAAAACAATTTATCATTAAAATTAAAATGAAAGTATTTTAAACTATTTTTGACGGTTGATTTATAACAGGTTTTGCAATAAAAAGTAAATTTAATTATCTACATTTTATAAAATAAATATTTCCACATTTGTACATTGCATCAATCAATAGGTGCAATATCATCATCAGGCCCTTATAAGCATATATGTATGGCTCTTGAGGGATTTAACTTTATTTTCTTTTAAGATTGGAAGTTTACTTAAAATTCGTAATTATAAAGTACCAATGATTTAAATTTAGTTAAAACTATATTTATTGAAAATATAGTGAAAGTATTTTGTATTGTAAGTTTCCATTTTTAAAGTGGACCCTTATGAACACTTGCTAATGATAACCTCTCCCTTTAAATGACCAAAATCACAACTACAACAAAGTACAAACCCTTAATAGTTTTCTGTTTTTGATATGAATAAATATACACCATTAAAATTTTACAGTATTTTTAATTTGTCGCATGATATCGATAGAGCTGTTGTTTCATTTTAATATTTTTTTTAAAAATAATAATTCTTTATTTGTATTACAAGACTTAAAATGAGTGTTATTTACACGCGGGCATGTATGTTATTCAGGCATGGCAAAACTAGTAAAATACCCATATCTGCGTCATAGTAGGTACTTACTACCAGTTTCTAATTTTCGTTGCTTTCATGTTTTTTATGTTTAAAGAACCTGTTAAACATCCATGTCTAAATAGATTTTGATAATTCATTTATAAAATTTACTTAACGCAATTTATTCGTAAATCTATTCAAATGTTTAATTTTTTCAGAAAGAAACATATCTGTGTACCTCTTTTAAAATGCCTAGATCGGATTTCGAGTATATAGGTAAGCAATTATTTAATGATGATAAATTCTTTATTTAAGCTTTGATAGTTTTATTTATTTAATAATGACAAATTATTGATTTAATGATGAGAAATTATTTATTTAATAACGAGGAAATATTTATTAAGAAATATTATTTGCTAAGAAATAAATGAAATAACATTTTATGATTCACACCCGAGGCATCTGAGATGCCAAAAAGGCTATGGGGCTAAATAGAAAATACAGTGGCTCCCATAAGTGTTCGTACACTTTAAAAATTTGTAGAAAAAGCGTTGTAGTCTGAAATTGAATTCGAATATAAAGTCCAATATTATTTCACATAATCTCCATGTTATTCTGAATAAAACCTAATATATATATTCTTTAAATATTGAATTATTTTCTTTTTATAAAAATGAAAATGCAAGGAAACAGAGAAAAAAAACGCCACAAAAGTGATCGTACACCAAAACATTTTCGAATAAATTCATAAATAAAATTATCGTCTGTCGCTTTTTTTTTATTTTTGCATTGTGGTGACGTTTAATATTCGTTTGGTATTAATTTTTGCTTGTTTACTTTGTAATATTCTATTTATTACTTAAAAATGGATCGTAGTCGTAAGGAAACAAAGAAAAGCATTCGAATATTGATAATTTCTCATCAAAATGGTTGTAAATCATCTCGGAGTATCTCTAAATCAATAAATTTATCCAATTCTACGTGCAGTATGTGATAAAATGCTTTAAAGAAGAAAATTGAATCAAAAACAAGGTAAGAAATTGTCATCCGGCAAAGTTAACTGAACGTGATCAGAGATTTACAGTTAGAAAATTTATGAAAAATTCACGTTTGAGTGTTGTAAAAATATCTACAGTATTTAATGAAACATGTTCTACTTCAATTTCAATCGAAACTGTTCGACAAGTGTTCAGATGTGCTGGATTACATGATCGTTCCGCCGAAGAAAATTTCTTGTTAGTGCGAAAAATAGAAAGCTTAGGCTTACCTTTGCAAATATCAATCACTTAATCGGAACAGTAAAGCATGCTTTGGACGTGTCCTTGTGCAAGGGTGCAAATTAGCATCAGGACTAGGTAATTTGGTATTTGATGATAGCATAATGAATCGGTAAGTTTATTTAAATATTTTAACACACAATTTCAAATTATAAGCTCAAAATTTGGGTATCGGAATCAACTTTGTTTATTATCAAGATAACGATCTTTAGAACACGGCTCTTAATATTTGCTTTTGTTGCCTCTATAATTGTCCCCAAGTTCTGAAAAAACACCTCAGTCGCTGAATTTAAACCTAATAAAACCCATATGTAAAGAACTAGAGGTTAGGAGTACGAAGATACGACATTAAAACGAAAAGCAAACTTAAAAAAGGAATAATCGAAGTATAGAAGAAATTGATACAAAAATTACAAAAAAAATAATGAAATTTATGCCTAGTCGTTTAAAAGCTGTTGTGGGTGTTACAGGACATCCTACTAAGTACTAATTTACCGAAAAAATGCAATATTTATTAATGTGTAGACATTTTTTTAAAGTGTACGAAGACTTTTGTGAGATAATTTTTTTGTTACTTTTTAATTATTGATTTTACAAAAAAAAAGTTTTACTATGTTTTTAAAATATTTTATATAGTTTTGTTAAGAACAACTTATATATCTTAATAAAAAATTCCCATTCGGAAATATTATTTTTTATAATAAATAGAGCAGTATTTCTTTGAAATTCGTAAGTGTACGAACACTTATGGGAGCCACTGTATGTCTAATTTCAGCTTTTTAAATTAGTTTTATAAATAGACCAATTACAGATGTTTTACAAATGAATATGTATATAGTTTTTAGGTATATATTTACAAAATATTATAAATAATTAAATAGAAATTTTTTGTAAAGCAAATCGTAAATATGGTGTAGATTTTTTCACAATGAGAGGTTTTTATAAATTTATCTTAGCATTGCATTACACATCTGCACTGAGGACTTTAAAAATTGCAGCCCTGAATATTTATTTAGCAGGAACCTTTGTTTTCTGCCTTGAGAAAAGTAATGCGATTTATAATATGAAACCTTTGAAAAGCTTTAGAGATAAATAGCACCACATACGTTATAACCAAACAGCTGTCATCATATGAAAAAGGTAAATATTTAGTATTGATTCTGACGCAAATTGCAGCTGTTGCACTACATATTTGAATAGAAATATCTCGATAATGTAACGATTTTATCGAACTCATTTAAGATAATTACAAACTGTGCTTTGATGTGGCATAAGAATGGAGCATCTGGGATTCAAAACATATTCAATAACTTATTAATTTTGCATAATTTATACTAGTTAACCGCAAAATATATTTCAAACCTGTGTGTCTGTTTGTTAAGTTTTAAATCATAAACGACTAGAAAGATTTTCGTGAATTTTGTTCAGTTTATAGAACATAGTACTACATTAAGTAACATAAACCTTAAATAAAGGAAATTAAAATAAATTTTCTTTTGCACAGCAAAAATGTGACCCTTTATGCAGGGTCGCCCTTAGGGATGTGCCACAGGTGCCATCGCACAGGGGGCCTCGCGTTGACAAAGAAACAATTTCTTTAAAAAAAATTAGACAAACGGTTTATAATATGAAACGTCTTAAGTCATTTATGTGGGAAATCAGGATTGGAATATCATGATAAGATATCCATTCCGACACAACTTCCGGAACAAATAGCATAATTGAGAGAGATTTGGCTTCGTTCAATAAGAAGTTATGCGCCCATGAGTATAATATCATGATATGAAGTAAAGCACATTCGGAAAGTGGATAGCGGACCGCAGCGTCAGACAAAATAGTTTGTTTATCTTCCTTCTGTTGACGACCAATCCCTATCAATACAATAAGCTGAAATGACATCCTTGCTCCAATCAAGTCCCCTTCGTTATTTTATGCATAATTTAATTTAAATTAGATTGTTTTGCTATAAATTTTTAATTAAAAAAATATTTTAAATAATAATTAAAAAAATGAATTTAAAAGCCCCCAAAAATGTGTCCCATTGGTACAGTAAATTAATATAATACACTTTCTTTCACCCAAGAAAGGTTCAGAAACTGGTCTAGCTATAAAAAAAAAAACACCTTAAAATCTGGTCCAAGGGGTCCCGTGGTTTCCTTTGCACAGTGCCCCGCATCTGCTATCTATGGACGGTCCTGGTCCTTATGGAACCAATACGGGATGGATTATTATAACGATAGCTTGTTGTAACAAATTAAAAAGAATCTTATTACATACAAACTGATTAACCGATTGGGGTTTGGTTTTCTTGCTTAAAGTGTATATTACATGGTTATTATAACTCTTTGAATGCGGTTTATTATAATGACAAAGAGAGGTAAGAATTGGAGTGCATATAAAAGTTCAAATCAATGTTCTAAGGTCTAATGAGAGCTATTTGGTAGCCCTGTTCGGAAATGCGCATCCAGTTTTCAGAAAAATTCTTTTCTTAGAGAGGAGACATTTTTTACTCACACACACGGCACGCATGCACACGGCACACACATACACACGCGCACGCACACACATACACGCACGCACACAATGTAAATAACTTGAGTGTAAAAAGAAGATTTTTTTTAAAGGATTATTTTTGTAAAACCCTTCCGGGTACATCTGAAACAAGGACTGTGTTTCAGTCAAACTAGTCTATCTTAATATCCAAAAAAGGATAAATCGCAATCAAGTTCCCTCGAATTTATCATTGATATTCTTTAAATTTTGACTGCGTTCAGTGTTTACTGATCACTTTAAATTCGACACGATAAACCTTCCAAATAAACAACCATATCAGATGACGGCAAACATTTCCGATCCATGCAAAGAGAAAGTCGGAACAGATTGATTTTTACCTCGTTTATTTGTCAAGTTCACTTTCGTCGTATAACGAAATGAATGCATTAGGCTGTGTTACTAAACCGATAAATACAAATTTTATATATCGCTTACAATATTGTTCACGTTGCTGGGAAACCGTTCAGGCCTTACAATTTTTTTATTGAAAATTTTAAATAAATAATAACTAATTAAAAATTTTAAATTCCGACTCTTAGGTGCACAATTAAAGGTTGATTAGAACTTACGTTTAAAATTTTAGATATTTCCGCGCAGAGCAGGTAGGATGTTTTGTATGCCACAGACAGACTTTAAATAAAGATAACAATTTTTTTTCTAGCAAAAAATAAAGTATATTAAAGAAACGCAATAAAAATAAGGACATTTATCTGAAAGAATTTTGAATGAACTACACAAAAAAATATTAATTAAATTTACAAACTACAGAAATCAAACATAGATGGCGTCATGTATGCGCTCACTACGGCCCTACGATTTCTATTGGATGGAAACTTTCAATATTAATTAAAAAATAACTAACTAAAATTGTAAAATTCCGGCTCTCAGGTACATAATTAGTGGTAGAATCGTACTTATGTTTGATAGGAGAAAGCTATGCTATCTATTGTTAGGGCATATCACCGAAAAATGTGTCTCCGGTTGATAAGCTTCAAAAATGGTTGAAAGATCAACCTCATATTAAAACTGTAATTTGCAATGTAATTTTCTAAAATTAGAGTATTTTAGTAACTATTTTAATTAATAATAATTATTATTTTTATCAGTTCTACACAGTCGGATATTTTGTTTTTTAATATTAATTTGAAACTTTTTATATTTTGTGTTTGTTAAAACCTTTAGATGTTTATTTACACATATTTGATTTTTTTATACTGTCAATCAAACCAAGTGGGACAAATTTGTCGTTTTTTTTTTTTTTTAAAGAAAATGTTTGTCGTCCTTCTAAGTTTCTGAACCCACCAATAGAGTAGGGCGCCGAACATAATGTTAAAAAAAAACGGCTAAGTTGTTTCATCGGGCCCGAGCAATTGCTTTCGCCGCAGGTACTTCGATTCCAGGTGTCTGACAAACGCACAGGCAGATTTACATATTTGAATAAAACAATTCCTAATTTTTATTTAAATTTTCAGTTGGATTCACGCCTAATGCGTCCATGCACACGGCCCACCACATCCTGATCTACGGGTGCGAGGTCCCGGGACGCTGGGAACGGGACACCCCCCGCCTCGTGTGGGACTGCGGCGAGATGAGCGGGCAGAAGGCGGGCTATGCGAGAGGTCCCACCTGCAAGTCCGGCTCACAGATCGTCTACGCATGGGCGAAGGACGCCCCGCCTCTTGAGCTGCCAGACGGTGAGAGCCACCACTTTCAAATGCTAGCAAAAATTCGCCCAATTTTGTCTGACATATTGCTTCTTAGCGATTTTGCCGTGTTATGTATTTTGTCCGTCTTGTGTACCAGTGTAATTAAAAGGCAGACATAAAAAAAAAATTATAAATTTTAAAAATTTATAATAATTATAAATTTAAAAAAAAAGTCATAAAAATGATAAAATTTAAAAAAAAAGTAACAAAATCTACAAAATTTTAAAAAATCATAAAAATTACAAAATTAAAAAACAAAAATCATAATTTTAATTATAAATATTAAAAAATATATATATATTATTTTAAATATAAATTTTTAATTAAAAAAAATTAAACAAAATAATTAAAATTTCAAACACATTATAACAATATTAGTGTTTATTAAACCATTAAATATATTAACAGTTTATAAAATGCCTTATTAATAATTTTTTTTTATTATGATCTCATTGTCGTGTGTTTGTGCCCTCCCCTAAATAATTTATATTACTACAGTATTCAATTTCGTACCCGAGTAATTAAAAGGCAATATGCTAAGTTATTCTATTATAGGCTGAATACGATACAGGCATAAGGACGCTTCGAATCAACACAACATTAGGTTTTTACTCTATTCTTCGCATAGGATTAAGTAAAACAGTGAACGATAGAAATAAACAATTAAAGGATCTATCAAGAAAAAAATATTAAATGAGATTTTATGTTGCGTTTTAATCATTAAAGCAAATGATCAAAATAGGTATTCATAGTAAAAAGTACAAACATAAATAAAATGATGTATCAAGGCATGGGAAGTAAGAGAACTAATGGTATAATAATGGCGTTCTATTTTAACATATTGACACCTAATGAAGTGGAAAACCTTCTACTGGGCTACTGTTTTAAGCTTGTCGAGTTTCATTGAGATCAGTTTCACAGGTAAAATATTTTTAAATAATAACTCATCTTTTAACTAAGATGTTGAAAAAATCTTGCTGCTAAAATCTTTTTCCGAGTGAAATTGTGATTGAAGACTTTAAAGCTAAAATTTCGAATGTGTTTAAAGTATGATTCCTTTTGGAGATGTTTTTACTAGCCTTATATATTGGTTTCAAAAAAGTGTTGCCAAATCCTGTGCTCACCTGTTTTCCCCCAATTCATTATCTAGCATTTTCGAGCCAAGTATAGAGGGAAATAAAAACATAATCGCGACGAAGAATCACATAAATAAATATAGTAAATGTACATATGCACTTTTAGTCTTCTATTTTACTCCTCAAATTCGATTATTAGTTTCTATGATTAACGCGGAAAAATAGACTGCTTCCAGTTATTTTAGTATAAGGTTTACAGAACGATTTCCTGATTTCTTTTCTACATAAAGACGATTCTCTTTACCCGGAAATGATAGTTTTCCTTAAATGGATCCTCAATTGCAGTGTTGGTAATTTTGCCTATTAGGCTTAGTGGTGTAGTAATTATAGTCGTTCTTACCGTTCCACATCAACTTGGTACAGTATAACTACAACCCTGTGACTGACATAAGAAGTTGAGATCTCGATTTTAATAAATATAAGGACCGTTATCGTTTAAAAACCATCCTCAGTTGTTGCGGGGTCCTGTGAAAGGAATGTTAAAATAAGTTTATTTTTTAATAGTACCTTACCACCCAGGGCCTGATTAAGACCTTCAAACAATTGAAGCCCGCCTTCAAACGGTGGCCCCATTGCACTCAAATATCACAAAAAAAAGTTTTTTTTTTTTTTAAATAAAAGTAGGTTTATTTATAAAAGTTATTTCAAGTAAATTTAGTAGTAAACCATGTTAGGGATGTTAATTATTATTATTGTAGTATGGATGATTTTGGGCCTACTCCAGAAATCTAAATTGTAAGCTCGGGCTTCACGAGCCTATTGATAATCGGGCCCTATTACCAACCTCCCTAGTATCGTCAAAGCGGGCATTTATTATACAACGTCTTTGGGAGAAGTTCTAACAGCACAATTTTTAACAAAACCTATGGATCTGTGGAATTTGATTTTAACTTTTAAGGGGACACGGTACCCACAAAATGGTAACATTCGCGATTTTTTTTTGTTTGCTAAAATTATAGTTTGAAATCTTCTAAATATGCTTGCAATATTCTATAACTGTATCTATGTTTTTTTAATGATTTTATGTTGGATGATGTATTTTGTTTCTTAAGGAACGAAACTTTAAATCGGTTTTTGTCAGTGTTGTGTTTTTTTTTATATTAAATTTTTCGTCACGCTAAGATTTTTTTTTTATATTAAATTTTTCGTCACGCTAAGATTTTTTTTTATTTATTAATGGAGAGATTTATAAGTAAAATTTTGTGTTATTATGAACAACTTAAAAAAAAAAATTCAATACATATAGTATACAGAAATTTAATGCCGATTCTTATGTAATATAGTTCAAAAGATCTGAGAAAAAAAATGTTTTGAAAAATATAAAAGCTTTAGCGGTTTAAAAAAAGACTTAATAAAATCGAAAAAGTTTAAATTTGGACAAAACTACAAACATTATGGAATTTTATATTTGAAATATTGTTTTTTTTATATAAATTTAAATAATATACGTTAAAACTTTGATTCCAAAAAAGTTTAGATGATATCGTGTTCCCTTAACAGACATTTGAGTAAACACAAATTAAAAAAATTTGCAAATGGAATTAAAAAAAAAAGAGTGAGGACGGCTTTACATCGTTTTTACCTTAGCGTGTCAAATGCGCTTTACCTCGTCATTATTATGATATCAGTTGTCTGCAATGGCCTCAACTGGTTCGGGAAACAATGCGTTAGTTATAGTATTATATTACAATAATATTTTTGTGATGTTATGTACGATATAGAGCTACTTATATGTGACAGGCACAAAATGTCAATAAAATTGTGAAGCAGGTTTGAAGTAGAATATTTTTTACTTTCTATCCAGCTATGATAAATAGAAGAAAAAAGGGAGGTGGGGGGGACTATTGTGTTCGTGTCGAAAATTTTTGATGTACGTCTTTTGCCTCACAGTTTGAGGTTCAAAATTGGTATTTAAGCTTTGACAATGCAATGAGCGAAAGTTTCAGGATCTTAAGAAAAATTATAATTTTGACAAATTTACTTCACTTTTATAGAGTTTAATTTTTTTAGAGTTGTCTTTTTTCGAAATAGTTGTTTGCTTGTCTTGACTATATTTTTATTTGCAATTTTATTCTTCATTAACAACAAAAGCAAAATCTGAAAAAAATTGACAATTTTTTAAAAAATGAAATTTAATATTGTATTTCTTTTTCACTGAACACCTTTTTTCTTCCAGAAAAAATAGCGTACTAACAAAATATCTTCTAGAGACCCGAAAAAAAAATATTTGACAACCAAAGGGGTTGGGGTTTCAAAGTGCATAGTGAAATACCGCAGCAAATCAAATATTTTTTTCAAAAACACTTTTTATGTACTAATGCATATGCTAAAAATATTTAATAAGGACAATTGGATCCAACGATTTTATTGGACACGATAGGAAAGTGATATCCGTGCCATAATCTGTTCTAAGGTGGCTTCTCAAACTAAATTATGTCTTTCTTGACTTTGTGGCTGAAAATCCCTCTAATGTTGATCTAGAGTTTGGGGATCAGATACCGCACAAAATAGCCCAGATGTTGCATTAAAAGCTTTTTGGAGTAAATTGTGGAAAACTGTCAAAATATAACTAATAAAATAATATTTTTTGTTGCAAAAATTAAGAAAAAATACAAATTTTAACTAAAATGTGCATGTTTTCAGATTACTGAATAAGTTATAATCTAAATGTTAATTCTCACATAACATGTTTTGCAACTGGATGAAGGCTTTTAACTGGTTTTGACTTGCATGTTTAGCTATCTTGTTTTTGCTTAAGAAGAAAGTCTAACTATCTAGATTCCAGCCAATTTTAAATCAAACTATCGCCGCCGGGCCGCCGCTCATGTTTAAGTTCGCTGGATGTAGCTACTTTTGCTTCTGCAAACTTAAACTTCACTCCTTTATTGTATTTTAAATTGAAGCCCAAGTTATAAAGTACCAATTGATACCAAAATATAATTTTTTGAAATAACTGCTTTTGCAATTGGGCTACTTAAACGTTGCACAGTTTAGCCATCTTTATTGACATTTGTTTTAGCTATCTTTAGATGGAATTTTCTGGTTTGGGTCTTCTGAGACCCACCCCACCATGCATTGAAGGGTTAGAATATTTACAATTCATTTAAATAATTAGAGTATCGCAATTGACTACTCTACTATCTTTCCATTAAACACTAAGTGCTGTTATTTTAGAAATGCTTTTCTAGCTATTTATTTATCATTCGAAGAAAAAAATAACGCGATGGAAAATTTTATGAATCTTTATTTGAAAAGCAAAAATCATAATCCTTTTGATTGTAAACTATTAAAAATACAGTAGATTTTGATATCAAAATTCCTAATCCCCTTCACACATGATCAAAATTGAAACACCTGTCGGCTTACCAACGACCATAAAATAAATGTTTTGTATGAGCAGTGTTTGTAAGCTGCGTATGTGGCATTGCTGAAAGGTGTTATAGAATTACGAATTTACAATTTAACGTATAGTCAACTATATATAGCGACAATAGTATTCCATTTAATGGAACATTTTTAGTCAGAGATATATGCAAACAAATCTTTACAAATGCACAACTCTCGTTGTTTGTCTGTTTGACAGCTGAAATAATCAATAAATGCAATCGAACGGTTCGGGCCGAGGAACGAAATTTAACTGCGAAATGTACAAATCATGACAAGAACCACGTTGAAGGTTACGATCTGCACGCTTGACAGACTCTATTTATAAACGATCCGTTGTTGCTTTTCCTCTGGTTTACGTCATTCTGTCGTAGTTCTAAGCATGCTCTGTAATCTTCTTTGATTTTACAGAACTGAGAATTTCATAGACCGGCCGATAGGTGGCGTTGGCCAGCGAATGTAGATACTCTATCTTCCCACATATGTTTCGGCAACAGAAAATATACTTTTACTACTCGCATTAGGGTAATGGCGATTGTTGAGATCCCTTCAATTGAATTTTGTAGATTTTTGTACAAATTTCAATGAACAAAAATATATTTCAATAAATTCGACTCGGTGTTGTAGTTCTATGCACTCTGCAGTATTTATATATGAACAACCATCATATACAAGTAAGACTAAGTAGGACATTTGCAGAAACCACTCGATTGGAATATTTTTTAAATGAGTAAAGTATTAAATAACAGTTATAATTTATTAGTATCAAAACTCTGAAATGCTTTTTCTTTGCAAAAGTGAATAAACATACCCTCAACGGGGTTATACTTTTAACTTTATCATTTTCCAACTTCAGTAAAATATTTGAATACTGTATAGTGCAGCTGAAATTATGTTCCGGGGTATCAGTATATTCTGTGATAAGTAAAATTCCGATAATCTATCTTTCTCTATTTTTTTTAATTTAGACTTGTTTACTGTTGTTATTTTTTTTCTCAGTGGAGTAACATAGGAAGCGGCTTTGGGATATTTTACCATAATGTCATAAATGTTACTTCTTTCAAAAGTAAAGCTTGGAGTAAACCATTTGGTTCTCATTCAGCACCATTCAAAATTTATGTTCTGTTTTTGTCGTCCAAAAAATTTAATTTCCAATATTAAAAATCAATTTAAAACCTCCCAAAAACTTTAAATGAGTTAAGTAACTCAATCCTGCAAGGGGTAATGTAACCCCCGTTGCCGGTATACATTATTTTATACTAATATATACTACAATATTAAATGAAAAATCTGTACGAGACATCTTCTAACTTAAAACCACCTGTAGGGCGTGGAAAATACTAAAATTGTTATATAAAGTATTTTATGAATTTAAAATGTACATTTCTGAAAAAACTACTGGAGATCGTTTAACGACTATAGACGTCCAAACCGTTTAGAGGGTTAAAATCTGTGAAATGAATTAACTTCCAAGCTTTTATTGAGAAGATGAGGTGTGATAAAGATAGATAGGTAAAGGTGTGATAATAAGGTAAATAAGCGATTGTGGCCTATAGGATTGACATTGGTATTTTTGAAAAAGTATTCACTAAGAATACAATTAAATACAGGACATTGTCCCTTTTTCTCTTCTTGATCAGAGAACTCACAAATTTGCATCTTATAATAAAATAAATGAAATTGATGATTAAATATAAAATTAACTACTTAGAGAAGATAAATTCTTTGTTTTATCAAAATATTATTAGCCATTTAGAAAACTTCTTTATCTGCGCTGGTTCTGGTGGAACCGTGAGTGTCATACAATTTCAAAATAATTCCATGAACTTCAGAGTTTATGGAATAATTCTACGAACTGAAAAATTAATGGAACCACATTCCCTGAACTAAAAATTTCATTAGATTGCGGGTCTTTAAGGAAAATGGAAATGGTTTGAAAATCATTATAATTAATTATACTAATTAGATAATTTTTTTCAGGAGTTGCTTTTAAAGTTGGTAAAGGAACCGGAATAAATCATTTGGTTCTGCAAGTTCATTATGCGCATGTGGAGCCTTTTCTAAGTAGGTATTACATATTTTTTTATAATAAAAAAATAATTTTTATTTTTAATGGTATAGAGGAGTTATTGTTTATAAATAATTATTGGAATAAAATAATCTTATTTTTTAAAAAAAAAGGGAAACCGCCTTTCAGAAAAATGCTTCGAGCATGGATCCCTCATAGTAGAGAAATCATAAGGTTATAATCTCGCTAACATCAAAGTGAGGCCAACATGTTTGGCCTCAGACACATGGTTTACTACATCATCCATTCATAAAATTATTCTGTCCTTCATGAAGTAACACTTTCACTATTATTTCCAAATTACGAGTGAATCGCGAACTTTTCATTCATAAATTTTGAAAGGAAGTCACGTGTTTGGTGCCATCAGATCTGAGTTGTTTGCAATACGATGATGACCTTCATATTCGCTCTACTACAGTCCATTCATGCTCGAAGGAAAAATACGCTAAAGAGTAAAAAAAAAAATTAAAAACATTTTACGAACGGGTTAAATTTTTTTAATTATTTCATATAAATTATTTTCTTATTAAAATTTTATTGAAATTGGCGCTAAAATTTAGGTATGTTTTTTGTAAATTGGCACCAACGTAAAAAAGTTGTAAAAAGTATAAAATTGGTATTAAATAATTCCAATTTTTCATCTCTTTCTTAAAATTAAAAATTAACTTTTTAGTGCATTTTTCTTAAAGTCGGTTTTCCCTTTTCTTTTTTTAAAAAAAAGATTATTTTATTTTTATGTTTTAATTTAGCAGGGGGCTTTGCCCTTGCTATTATTCACCAAGAAATTCAGGTTGTTGCTCCCATTTTTCCACTTCTCGGATCCGGTTTAATAAATGCCTTTCAAACGAAACTATATTGTCTCAACAATGTATATTGTAAAGCAATCCCTATCCATGCTAATAAATGCCGGGTGAATGAAATGTTATTGTTGTACAATCTTTATTAAGCAAATGAAAGCATTTTCAAATAGGATAATTGTTTGTGAAAAAAAGTCTGGTTAATCGATATTTTCAAACGTATAACAGCCGCAGAATCAATTAAAAAAAATTTGAAAGAGTGGATTTTTTTATTTATAAGAAAAAAAAGAATTTTTGAAATAGGACAATATTTTTTTTCGAACGGTTCGATTAATTGAGAATTCCGGATAGTTAAATGCCGGATATTAAAAAAAAAAAAAATTTAAATACTGAATTAGAACAGAAATATTGCACGAACATATGTTACAGTCGAATTTATAATATCTCGCCTTTTGGCGCGCTTTTCGGTCGGTTAAAAACATATATATATATAAAAAAAGAATAAATAATGTATTTATGTTCTTCTAAAAAGTTTAAAGTTCCTATTTTACTTCCATTTTACCTTGTTAGAAAAAGGACCAATGTTAAAAATCATTGATTTTGAGTTGTGCGCACCGTTTATTTGATATTTGCTTAGAGCACTATTAACATTGGTATTCTTGAAAAAGTAGTTACTCAGAATACAATTAACTAGAAAACATTGACCGTTTTCTTTTATAAATTTCAATGAATTATCGATGTTTCTGACATCAGACTTTTTTCTAACGATACAGAATAAATCGCATGTTATTCAATAGTAGCATCATTGACATAACGAACCACCTATTGGTGTTACAAAATAAATCTCGATTGTTACCATTTCATAAAATCGTAATATAAGTTCATTTGATAGACACATGAAGGACTTATGAAATACACTATAGTGACGTTTTGTATCTCTAACACAACTGTGATCCTTTTGTCGTTTCAGTGGGTGCAACGGATAAATCTGGGATTGTTCTTTCTATGTTGCCTAGCACGACAGATAAGTAAGATTTTTAAATATAAAATTTTCAACCTTTTAAGTACTTTATTCTAAAATAATAGTTTCCAACATCAACCCTATAAAGACTCGTCGATCACCCAGTTCGCTGTTATACAGGGTGGTCAGAAAGCCCTCCTTTAAGTGGAAGTCCCATTGCTCTCAGACATTTGAAAATCAAATCAGACTTTTACATGCACTACCCTTTATTCGCATTGAAATTAAATACATTATAAATACTAATATATTAAAACAAATGAATAAGTAAAGTATTCCTAATATTCTGTTTGTTTTGATTTCCCCCATAATATTCGAATAAATTTAAGGCAACAAGTAGCAAATTTTTTACTAATGTTTCTAATACAATTATTGTAAGGTAAATTTACCAGCAAACTATATATCAGGGGTGTTAAATATTTATATAATATGTGTGATTTGGGGGCCCCCTCAAAAATATAAGCCTGGGCTTTTCGGTATCAGGCCCTGAGCAGATCTGATCACAGATCACAGCTCGGAAACCATTGTTTGAATCTGCTATAAAATGCAGAAGATTGGTGTTTATGTAAATAATTAACGTTACTTTAGCAGAAGTGTTATTAATATAAAGGGCATGTCTTTTGTTTTTAGGGTAACGAAAACTGCCGGTGTTTACCTATTAGGGACTAATGGTATGATCCGAGCTGGCGAAGAGGGTAAGTTTACATTTAAATATCTACACTAGCCCCAAGTATATGAAATTGGTGACTATTTTTTATAAGCTATTAAAAATCAACAATTTCTGCGATTAAACTGTGTCCTTCATCTACACACACATATAAAGATGAAGTTTTAAAATGCCATCCTTCTTGGACTCAAGATATCTCGCAGTGTGCATCCACATTAAAAAGTCTGCCATATAAATTTCAACTCGAAACCAATACTATCATAACTCTACATTGGATCGTAAAGCGCAGTGGTGTACACAACAGGCATTGAGGAGCAGTGGCGGCTCGCCCACTACAGCAAGTACAGCCGGGCTGCACCTAATTTTATTATATTTTAAAATTAAAATTATATATTTTATTAATTTTCTTAAATGAAGATTAGAATTGGAAATGGAGATTAAATTTCAACTCTAAGTAAAAAAAATCTCCGATAAATAGCAAGCGTGTTTCCGTAATGCACAAATTCAGGAGAAGAAAAAACAAAAACTCCATTCAATAAAAATTGCAGCTAAAAAGCGAAGTTCGAAATCGGCTGCATCGTTGCCATGGCAACCTTACGTAGTATGTAGTACTTCCCCAGCACGCTAAAATAGAGGATGTGACGACACAAACGTAGCGCAAAAGGATTTTTTCAAATTAGCTGTAGTAGGGATTTCGAATAAATGATTGGTTCATTGCTGAATCGGCGAGGCGGGGTGGAGGAAAACAATAATTTCGAAGAATCTCTCCAAACGGAAATAGTTTTCGATAAGTTTGCACGTGTGTTGTTGTTTCTTTACTTAAATTAATATTAAAATTGACCGATTCGCAAGTTTGATAGGAGGATTGATTTTATTTTCAAAATATAAGTAAGTGTTTTCTATTATTTTTTATTTTTACATGTTATCTTTCATAAAAGTTGAAAGGAAACTTTGGTTTGAGTAATAAATTTTAAAGAATGTCCGTTCGCGTATGGTTGTGAAAAAGGTGTGTGTGGGGGGGGGGGGGGGGGGGGGGAGTTACATGTTTTCGGCTGCACTAACATTTTTGACCACGGGCCGCCACTGTTGAGGAGCTCGGAACTTTGCGTCTCATTGGTCAATAAATGAATACCTTTATTATTCATTCATACATATGTGCGTACTAAAGCTAAAATATATTCAAGTTCCCATACTTTCGTTCTTCAAAATTCACAGCAATCGGATACTTGTTTTCAAGATCAGAATAACTACCAACTATCCTAACTAAGAGTGAAAAACTCGCCCACGTGTATGCATATATCTCTCTCGTGTAATCAATGATGCGAAATCCTTACTCTATACCCGGTAATGAAAAGTAAATATTTATCCCCCTTAATTTGATTGGATTAATGTCGCCAGGGCCCGATTAAAACATTGCTCTGAAGTAGACCTTGGAACATCAATACGAAAAGAAACACTATAAATAATATAACAAAATAAATTAATAAGTAATGTATATTCCTATTATTCTGTATGAGTTGATTTTTTTAATATTCGAACATATATTTAACATAGATGACAAGTTTTTTAAACTAAAGTTTGTAATGCAATTTTTAAGGTAAATTTAGCAAATGTTATGGGTGTTAAATATATAAAATGTGTGATTTGGGGGCCCCTCAAAAATGTAAGTGGCAAGTCTGGGCTTCATGAGTCTATTCGGTAATCAGGCCCTAAACGTCGCCTACAGCTAAGTAATGTGCGCCATTTGGGACCTTTAACTTAAATACGCTTCATTTTACTTTCGATATATGACTATTTAAAATGTTGTACGTTTCTTTGTTTCAGAGCGATTCGAATCTGCTTGCAGAATTGACGAACCAGTGGTAATGCATCCGTTTGCGTTTCGGACTCATACCCATGCACTTGGTAAGAAAACTATCTTAGATGTATTATTTTCCAAAAATAAAGTTAAAGTAGAGAGAGCTATAAAATATATGTTTGTGGAAGTATACACACATATCATTTCCACTATCTACTAAATACTGACATCGAGTAACAGGGTCATTTATAAAGAGGCGGCATATTACATTGCAAATCACATCGCGCCACGTGTGATTTGCTCTTTAGTTTCCCTGTCTCGAATATTTACCTGGTGCGATACATTGTGAATCCCTTTTACCCCATCTGTACTGTGGTACCAGTACATATTTTGACGTCTTTCCCTCGAATTATATCTATCACGCGAAGGGCTCCTGTGGAAACTTGCTCTTTAGTTTCCCTGTCTCGAATATTTACCTGGTGCGATACATTGTGAATCCCTTTTACCCCATCTGTACTATAACGCGACCTATTCGACTAACTTGATCCATTGATCTCCTTACCGGTTCTTCCAAATTGTTAACCCTATCCCTATCGGTAATAGCGGAAGAGTCCACATGAGCCTTTGAGATCATACCACTAACTGGGCTAATTTCCATTAGTTTATCGGCCATCTTGGCCATTTGATCCAAGTCTATTCTAGGACTGTTAAAAATGCATGAGTTTCCTTGGGTAACCGTTGCACCCAAAGGGTTTATAGAAAATCCATTCCAACTTTATTATCGTTTTTTTCATTTTCCTAAGCCAGTTAGAAGGTTTATCAACCCCCAACGGCTGCAGAAGAGATTTAATTCTTTGTTGATCCGAATCCGAAAATTTGGCTATCAGTCTTTCTTTTAAAGTTTTTTACAATTCCGATTTTTAAAAAAATAAATATATATTACTTATACACGTTAACGCCTCAGAGTTGAGCGCTGCTACCACTGCATATTTTTTTTCTCATCTTGTTTGATATCAAATAACATAAACTAAGCTTCAATATTAAAAAAACCATAACTCGGCTTCCTTTTCCCCCAAAACCTGGTAATTTTAATACAACTCTATTCAGGGGTGCCCATCCCCCCCAAACCCAATGGCGCAAATCCCCCCCAAAATTTTTCTCTACCCTTCCCTCCCCAAGGAGGTAGCCAAAGAGGGGGAGGACCGGACCCCCCCCCCCTCGCGTAAATTTGTATTGTGTCCCTTCACATCTTATTTACATTATGTAAATTCACTCTCCATTTCAATCTCTAATGTTTTTTTTTTTATTATTATTCAACATGTACCAGACCAGCAACTTTTAGAAACTACAATAATCTCCTGATTGCATATCCGTTTTCAACAAACGCATTTATATAAGCAGGATCACCATTAAGGGTGTGCCACAGGTGCCGCTGCTTTATGTGGGGCCCCGCGTTAACAAGGAAACAATTTCTTCTAATAAACGTTTTAGTTGACAAAAACTGGTAAAGAGTAATATAAATTATAAAGGCTATATTATCTAAAGTATAGTGGGAGTCAAAACACTCGAAATTGCATAGTATATTGTGCAACCCAATCGAGACTGCTAATTTTAAATTAAACATTAAATATATATAATTTAATTATTACCAATGAAATAAAATTAAATTATTTATTTATTACCAATTAATATTAACTTCCATAAATTAAATTTAAATTGTAAAAGTCATTTTTATTCAATGATCTAAAAGAAACAAAACATTTACCAACTTAACGGCGCCAGGTGTTGTCCTCGTTATCTAATCATCGCCATCGTTAAAAAATACGAGGCATTGTTACCGAGTATTTCCTTCGAGAGGGATCCCGAACCGTCGCCAATAGCCCAATATGCAGCTCCAGTGTGACGTCCAATGCAGTGTCCGTTCGGAGGCGTAATTTAAGTTTAATTTTACAAGTTGGACAATCTAATCTTCTTTCGCTTTCATTTGCTATTTCATTGGGCTTAAATTTCCCAAATCAGGGATTTTTAAAACTTGCAATTCCCAACTTTTAAGGATTCCAGATTGTTGGGGGGGGGGGGGGGGGTCGACAGGAACAAAATCTCAAATCCCAAAGTAATAAAACTAGATTTATTATCGAAGTAACGCCAAAAATGCTCTAACGCGTTCGGCACCTATCGATTATGCAATACTACATTTTAATGTAAACAGTTTCATATAGTCGTTTGATGAAAGAAAGGGTGTTTGATCTATTTTTAGAATTAAATAAACATAAAAAGGGTGATACGAGCCGACTGGTCTGCGTCTGAGTTGATTTGTACAAAAAGTAAGGGAAAAAAATCGCTCGCTTGTTTTTCGAGAAATTTAGATAATACTCAAAAGAGCAGGTGTTTTCGCGGGCCAACAAAAACCTAAACTGGCAACAGATAATGAAGTATTTGCAAATTAATGAAATTATGTGGTCTTGGCTCGAAGAGCCATACCACAATATGTTTTCCATAGCATGGAGCATGTTGTTTTTATCACCCCATTTGACGAACTTTTCCCTTTATTTAACCTAACATGACGTTATCGTGTTTCTGGCTCAATTCTCCTTGCTCACAGGGGTATTCTTTCTCCCCTTTCCCCCCCCCCCCCCCCAAATATATATATATATATATATATATAAATTTATGATTTTTACAGTAATTCGGTTTTTAATTTTTTTTATTTGAATTACAATGGGAGGGGTTTGACCTTCCCCCCTCACCTGCTTGCCTGATTTTGGCCAGTATTTTATAATCTTATATATAAAGCTGAAATCTCCAAAATCTGTCCGGATGTTGGTTTGTTTGTTTGTTTGTCAGTACATTATAGGTTCCGTAACTACACAACGCAGAGCTTTGAAATTCACATAATAGTTAGTTCAAAAAATAAGAATTTTAACGCGACTATTTTCAAGTCTCTATGATGTTCCATTCGAATGTTATGACATTTTTTAGCTCACGTCAGCAAAGTTTCTCGAAGTGGCAACAGTAAAATCAACGAAGAAAAGCGAAAATATAATATAAATTAATTATGAATCAATTGGAATGCCGATATTTACACGAAATACTCCATAATTACACAACGTAGCTTTATGAAATTTACAGAGAACTTTACTTGAAAAATTAGACGTTTTTTGTGATAATTTTTAAGTTTGTACGATGTTCCATTCGTTTATTATAACTATTTTAATGTATTCAATTGACTTAACATAAATGATGACATCGTTTGCGATTTTAAAGAATTTTCTTTTCGTTATTTACAGTATAAAAATGACGTCATAAGTTTGGTTTGATTTAATAATTACTGAAAATATCCGCACATTGAGCTTTTTTCTACAATACGGTTTATTGCAAAAATTAAAATAACTAGAATTTTACCGTATGGAATGGTTTATAGTTGTTTTGTGTCTTTTGTTTTGTTTGAATGCAGGTTTATTGTAACTATATTTGAATGTCTAAGATCGGACATTTAGAACAATACTTCCAAAATGCGAGACATTTGTGTATGAACGTCAATTTAATTTATTTGAAAAATATGTTATGCAAGTACTTTTTTTTAATGCACGAAGCTTAGTTTCACTTTGAATTTTCAACTCTATATGACATTTAATATTATTAAACGAATAAAATTCCGCAACTACCAACTGCTAATTGAGATTTTTCTTATTTAATGTGCAAAGTAATATTTAATTTTAAAACATTAAATGGCGAACATTAAGAATGAAATTTAGAATTATTTAACGTACATGGTGAGATTATAATATTTAACCGTTTGCTAAATAATTATGTCGCCAAGTTATAAAAGTTTATTCTTTGGATAAATTCCGTTTTGGCTTTAATTTACTGTGGAAACTTACTAAGTATTTACATGACAGGTATTTTTCGATACAAATGCAAAAACAATAGTATCACAAAATCAACATTTTAGAAAAAAAATTTAATAAAATGAAGTAAATACAGAATATTTATTACATTGTTCCGGAAATAAAAAAAAATGACTCAAATTTAAAATAGATGGCTATTCTTCTGTAATAATAGTATTCATTGGAATTCTTTAACACATGGGTATTTAGACGTAGCAGAAGAAAGTTGTGTAGTATTTTAAAACATACTATATTTTTTTGTATTTATGCCAGGTAGTTAAGATTCTTTTATTAAGAACTAGCTGAAATGCCCGTTCTACGCACGGGAAGGAAATAAGTTACAAAATTGATACAAATACAATATTATAGCGAAATAAATATTTTCTTAATTTCTCACCCATCAAGGGGTACCACAGTGTTAAAAGTTCCAATTTGTAACGAAATTTTATTATCAAGATCCTGCAAGAACTGGAAAGATTGATAACATGGAGAAGTTGACTATACAATAACTTGGATATATGTATACCTTACTCCCGTTGATTAACATCCATATTCTAACCTTTAACTCATATATTGTTAATAATAATTATCTCCGAAAAACTTTTATTAGACACATATGTCAACATTTGTCGTTAAGTTTCAAAAATTGGCGAGAATATAAAAAGAAAAAAAAAGAAAATTATTTTAAAAGGTTCACCTGCCAAATTCAAGATTTTCATATTTTTTCTATTGAAGGCCTATCAATATGCAGAGGGGGGGGGGGGGGGGGGGGGGGGGGGGGGGGGGGGGGGGGGGGGGGGGGGGGAGCCACAACACTTTTTTTCGGATTTTACCCCCGCACTTTTTTAATATTGAACTTTTTAAAATAAAAAATATTCAAAATCAAATTTTTATTGCATTGCTAAACTAAATTTTGTTTTAAAAAAAATCGAAACCATATCCTACAGACAATGGACGCAAATTGATTCACCCTCTGACACTTGCACCACGTGGAGGAGGAGTCCACAACAGCAGTTTTCGATTCCGCCCACATAACTCATCGTATAGGCATACCATCATATAAAGAAAGGTAGGCCGCATCGAGCAAGGCAATTATTAACCCATTCCTCCCTCTGACCTTTGTACCCCGCAACGGGAATGTCGCCCTTAACTGCAGACGATTTTGTTCTCGCTACTCCCCGGGGAATCGTGCTATTGGCGATAAATGATCTACCGTCGTATAGGAAAGTGAATCACGTCGATAAGGTCGTTTGTTAAACCATTTTCCCCTCTGATCTTTATACCGCATTAAGGGAACCCCAATAATTCTACGGGAAATCAGCCTTCGTGGATAAATAACATAACATTGAGTAGAGAAAGGTAGGCCGCGTCAACCAGATTGACCATTTATACACTCTCCCACTGACATTCCTACCACGTGGGGTTCAAAGTATTTATGAACCAATTATTACGGTACAGTGTGGCTTGTACCTATTGTCCACTGCCCGATAGCTTACCCTTTCTATGTCCACTTTGTACGACTGGCCCGCCCGAAGGCATACAGCGAGATGTTTCACAGAAACTGAAGCTTCGACAGCCGTGAAGGCAACCCAGCCCAACAGAGAGGACGCCGGCGATCACCGGGCCCATGAATCCGAACGACCCGTGGTGCGAACTAACATCCAAGGGCGACAACGTGTTTTAAAATTTGAACTCAACTGAAAGATTTGCTACTTTGCCTTTATTAACTTTATTACAGAACTTCACTCACAGGTAGAGTGGTAACATAACTGGCCTCTCGGCAGGTAAACTAATAAATAATGGATAACACAAAACTAACTGAGTGCACGGGGGCTAAATTACAAACTTTTATTTAGCGATGGGCTTCCTGTCTTGAACCATTATATTATTCATACTGTATACTTTTCTTCAGTTTGATAATTTATTTTTCGTTTGGCTTGCACTTTTGGTCGTAGCATGAATGATATGTGGGATTTTTCGTTTTCACAGTTAAATCCCCCCCTTTTTCTATGCAAGATATAAGTAACAACTCTGTCAAATTTCATCTTCCTGGGTATACAAAAAGTTAGAGAATTAGTGATAAGTGGCGAGGATTTTTACTTTTGGCAGTTAGAGTTCGAAGTTTTAATTCTACTACCAGAAAATTCTGTCGTGAGCAATTTTGGCTTAAAATGTACCTCTATGCCAAATTTAACTTTCATAATTGTAGTACGGAATATCCCGTTGTCCAATCATATTTTCACCATTTTGACATTTTATCACTTTTTAACACTAATTTCGCCATTTTTATGTTATTTTTACATTAATATTCATACTTTAGTTCATTTGGCGGTATTGTATTAATTTGGTAAAATTTTTTATTCATTTGGTGAATTTTTTATTTTTTTGGCGATATTTTTTTATTAATTTGGCAACAATTTGGCGATATTTAGTCATCAGCCAATCAAATTGCTCCTCATAGGTTACATAATATTAAAATTTTCCATTGTTTCAATTTTATATTTTACATTGTTACATGTTCTCCATGTTAATCCTATGGAGAGGTTTTTTAAAAATCGTTATTTTGGCAGTTCGAATTCGAATTTTTAAAAATCCTTTCTTAGTGCACCCCTAGGGTCCAAGATGTATCTGTGTTCTAAATTTCAGCACTGTAGGGCTTTTGGATCTGGAGATCTCGTGATCAATCAGTCAGTGAGTGAGTCAGTGGCTTTCGCTTTTATATATATAGATTTGAGGCAGTTTATTCGCAAAAAAAGTTTAGGTTTATTCTCCTGCAATGTACATTTTTATGTTCTGTATTCCAAAAGTCAAAAATGCAAACTACTAATTAGATACACAAGTAGCTGGTCGAAGAGATTGAAAAGAAGTAGCCAAAATGATACATTGGAAGAGGCATTTGGAAATAGTCAAATCAAAATTGCAATATTGGGAAACGGGAAATTCTGATTGTTTTGAAAGTTAAATCATTGAAGTTCAAGATCAAATTTCCTAATTAAGCCATCTTTAAAAACTTCTGTTTTCGGATTTTGCTGCCTTTTTCACTTCCATGCTTCCATTCCGGCTTAAGAACATTTTAATATCGTGATTGATTTAGAAGTGTCATTTAAAATCACGCTTGAAAGAAATGCTTTAAAAACTACAATTTAATAAAATTATTTTTGAAGCTATTTTTTTAAAAATAATAGAAAAATTAGGATCAAAGCGTTTTGTTTATAATTTAATTTAATAATTTTTTATTTGATAAAAATAATTCGTAGTTCTAATAATCTAGAAATTATTGGATTTTTATCGGTGTATTAGCAACCAAATAGTGTAGAGATATTTTTACTTTTTTAACTTCTAATTTATTAAAAATAAAGATATTTTAAATTTCAATTTATGAAAGAAACATTTTTTGAGGAGAAATTCTAAACTGGTATATGCAATAATCCCTGGAGGAGAGGAAATGCATATATTTTGTTCATTTGTCGTTATTTTATTTATCTCCGTGCGAAGAACGGGTACTTTTGCTAGTATTAAATAAAGTACTTTAATTATATTTTGCATTAAATGATCTTGTAAAGTTTTATAGTCACTGACAAAAAAATAAGACCACGGACTATTTTGAAATAGCACTCGCGCTTTTGGAGAAATTAAAATATTTTTTTTGTAAATTTATTTCATAGGATACATTTAATTGAATAAAAAATAATTCGGCTATATCTCCGTTATATATATAATGTTTCATTGCTGCAAAAATGGAGGAAGGGAAAAAATTCTCAGCAATTTTAACGATTTGAAATGTCTTATGAGAATTCAATTCTTAAAGTATATAGATATTTTAACTGTAATGTTTAGATTTAACCAATAATACGCACTTTTTTTTCAGTTTTGCTTCGTACTTGCTATTTTGAAAGGTTTTAAAAATACCATTTCTAAATATAATTTAGAATAAATAAAAATTTATTTTAAAATTTTATTTTGTTAAAAACAAAATTAAATTACACAATGAATAATGTATATTTTTAAATTAAAGGCATTTAAAAAATAGATTTCATAAAGTTGTTAATCATATATAAAGTTTATCAACCATATGAGGTAATTTTGGAGGATTTTGGGGTGCCTCCTAATATGAGTTTTTATTTATTCATTATCAAAGCATTATTACACGTTAAAAAGTAATTTACAAAACCTTTACTATTTTGTAAAACTTTCAATGTCAAAAAGCGGAGAATTATAATGTACTAAAAATGAAGTTTTTGAGCTGATTAACTGCACATAATTTTATAAACAGTTTTATAAGGGGCTTCGAAAATAAATAACAAAACTATTTTCTTTCTTTTCCCATCTCTGAAAATATTTTTGCTCTTCACGGAAATATTGTCTAACTACAAACCTGTCTTGAGGTTGAACGAGTTGTGTCCCCTTTTGAACACTGGAAGACAATTTAGCTCCCCATTCTTATATTTGGATATTTTAAATATGGCTATTAAATGCAAATACTTCATTTTATCGAATTTTAAGAAACCTTATAAAATTAAACTGTAATTTAAAAATGCCGTAAAATATTTATCCACTTACCACTACAGTTTCTCAAATACTTTTACAGCTAATACAGAAAATACTTTTCATTAAGGTTTTTTCTTTTTTACAATTTAAATAATTGTAACTTTGCTCCACATTTCAACAGTAAGTTCAGAAAAATTAAGCATTCTTGTTGACTGAAATATATTATCTGCTCTTTTGCTGTAACACCATTGAAGTTATTAAAACTGATTAGACCGGCCAAGACGAAACCCAAATACAGTAAAATCGTCTACACTTACTAGTAAACAAACGTATGGAATGGAAGTAATTAGTTTCTAGCGGAGTTGTATATAAAAATCGTAATTTATGTTACGTGTTATTGAGATGAGGAGACAGTCTGCTTCATTGCAGTTTTTTTTAAAACATATGCCTCATTACAAGCGGAAAAGTTAAATTTGTTGCAGCAATTGCTTAGATGTTTTGTAATGTAATCGTAATTTATGATATAAGGATATGAAATGAGATTCTAGGTTCTGAGTTTGTAGCACTCTTCATATTTATTATTATTTATACATTCTTGCTAATGGAAAATTTATTGCCTCACAGCGTTTTTTAATTTCAATCTCAGCACTGAAGTGTATTCTGAATGTTTCAACCGGACAAAGATGAGTAAACGTGTACGTAATTTTTTTACAATGTCATCCACCTTATGTGCCGAAGAGGCGTTTCTCGAATTCGCTGGAAATTCCAGTGATTGAAGGCACATTATATAATGTATTATACTTATTAAATAATTTTTTCCCCAAAACATTTCCCCCCTAAAACAAAATAATAATAAAAAAGCTATGTAAAAAATCCCCCCCAAAAATTTTGATGGCGCATCTTGCGCCATGATCCCCCCCTGTGGGCACCCCTGACTCTATTAACTTTCTTAAGGTCTGGATTAGCTACGCTGCCCAATGCAACTTCTTGTCTATTCCCGTCATTACTCATCTTACAGAAACAAAAATCCTACAACACTGTACAATGTAAGCCACTTAGTTGCACGATAAACAACAACACTCCACTAACCTTTATTTTTTAGTCATCGAATTGAGGATTCCTGTTATACAACAGTGTCCCCCGAATACGAACTCAATTCCAAATTGCTTCATAACGTCCAGCTCGCTCGTCCGGGTCACCACTAAAGCGTTGCAACTAACAGTAGCAGAACTAATTTTATTTACTCGAATATCTATTCCATCACAAACTCAAATTATAACAGTTAAATCTTATAACCAGCTTAATAAATTATATAATCACTGACGACTTAGTCTTATGGCACACACTCCAGTATACCCTGCGCTGCCAAGAAGTCTATCCGCCGCATTATATACATTTCCCAATTCCATACCACCTTCTATAAGAGAAAGGGGCCTTCTCTTATATAATTTATTGCCGGTGTCATCACTGGCACAAGTTTTCCCAGTGCGTGTAAAAAAGTGGTCTTATGGACCGTATGGTCACGCATACTTTGGGGAAGGTGGTCTCAGTGGTTGTGTGACGTAGCAAAGCTTTGCACAATTTAACAAGCTTTGATATTAGTCACTTTTTATATAAATCAAAATCTGTCTAATGGAATGTTTGGTAAAACACTCAGAATGAAAGTTTTAGGTATGTTTTTTTTAACTAAATTTTTTTTATCGTGACCTGGGGTAGCAAGGCTAACGTAACAGTGCGTTATGTAGTAACTTACAACAACGTCTAGTCTAGACCATAGGCGAAATTCCTCCCAAAATTTAAGGAAATACGTCTCCATTCAAAGTCACAATCGAATATTCGATACTAATTATTCTAAAGTTTTATATAAGCTGACTTGCAACTTCGCTTACACCATACAATTTAGTCGCAAAACTCTCCGTGAGTGAAAAAATAACGTAGGCTGTATCTATGGAGACGGCCGCCAGGTGTTTAAGGCGTGTAACGTTAATATCAACAGTAGATTTTACAACAGTGGGTCAAAGTGAAAATTTAATTTATAAATCACTATGATACACTAACGAACTGTACTAATTGAACGAAACGAACAAACTTAACGAAAAGAACAAATAGAACGAACCAACGATGACTCCCAAATGCGGCAGTTTCCATGGGAACGAGAGGAGGCTCAGGCCTGTGACGTATGACGGGTAAGCCAAAACGCATTTCCGTTACATTTCCATCCAAGCAACATACCACCTCTTCCTAGGATACGTTTTTAAAAGACACGTGTCAAAACTTCCACGTGCATTGCAGTAGTAATATATTGAAAATATACATTAGCCTTATAAACGTCCAAATAATTAATATTATTATCCTTCTTTGGTTAAAGTTCGTGAATGCATTTTTAAATTGCTACTTTATTGTACATTATATGAAAAATGTATAAGTTTTAGTTCAATGTTTCGATCTTTTACTTACAGGTAAAGTCGTTTCGGGATACAAAATTGACAAAGATGGAAAATGGCATTTGATTGGGAAGCACAACCCTCAAGAACCTCAGGTTAAACTTTTTTTTGTTAACTTGGTTGTTTAAAAAGAACGTTTTTCGACATTTTAGTGAACTTTTTCATGGTTTTTACTATAATGAAAAAGAGTTCCTTTTCTCAAATAATTATTCAACTTTTGTTTATCGCTTACAAATTCCCATAACGAATAAAATTCGACATATAACTGCATCTTATATAATGTATATTGAACAATACTGTGCAATGGTCTTCCTCGAAATTAATTATTTCGGAGTAATTTACAGATCTAGCTTAATATTTTGAATTAGAATATTATACTTTTTCTTTTAGGTAGATGAAATCTTTTAATTTATTTCTTCTTTTCGAGTTTCTGACATACTTTTCACATTTTATAGATGTTTTATCCTGTGAAAGACAACAAACTTGTAGTCGAATACGGTGATGTTCTTGTAAGTATTTAATTTTTTTAAAGGAATTAAAATAGCAGAAATGATATGTTTGGATTGCAATTTTTAAGGTAAAATTCTATTAATTAAATAATTTATTTTTCAGGCTGCTCGTTGCACTATGTACAATTTCCGGGATGTTAATACGCAAGTCGGGTAAGAAAATTATTTTATAGTCATTATGCTACATGATACTCATTTTTAAATATAAAAACTTGTACTGAAATGAGGATATTGTCTTGACACAGGGCCTTATGTTCATAGCTAAACAAATTTTTGAAGTAGTGAATCTTTACAAACAAAATAATTCAATAAATTCCATAAGAGAAGGGAGATAACAAAGAAAAGCCCTAAGCCCAAATACAGTGGGACCATTACAAGAAAAGTCGATGGACAAGGGTGGCTATTGCAAATTGATCTAATTATGGATGTGTTAAACAGAGCCAACCTTGCTGGGCTTAGAGCTTGTATTAGATTGCCATTAAATAGAGATAATGACGGGGTTAAAAATAGTTTATCTTAATAGTTTATTTGGTCTTTATCTTTTACCTCTAGAATTGAGCAAAATAGCATGTTTCTTCAATCGCCATAGAATCTAGTCCAGGGGTTCCCTGGAAAATAAGTCAACATAAAACCTTAATAAAAATTGTAAAATTAAAGGTTTTATAAAGGAATGTAGAAAAAAAATTAAACAAAAAAAAAGTTTTTAATTTTTCTGAGTACAACATTAAAAAATTCCTTCAATAATTTTAAAGCTTTACAATTGACGATTTTTTTAAAGGTTTTAATGAAGGATATTGAAACAAAAACCTTTAATAGATAAAAAATTAACTACAATTTCTCTGCCTAAAACCTTTAATTTTACAATTTTGCTGGGGTTTTTTTTGCCGACCTTTTTTACTGGATAGAACAGTAGAGTATCTCCGGGTTGCCATAAGCATCCTGAAGGGTGTTCTAGTAGAGGTTCGTAACATCGCCTTAAACATGTGTTCTTCATATACTTGTGTATGTATGGGGGTCTTCTTCATGTATATTTAAAAAAGTTTTACCAAGATCAGTTTTCACGTTGCAGTCCAACTGGTAATGACGAGATGTGCAATTTCTACATGATGTACTACGTGGACGGAGATAAGCCACTCGACCAGAAGTACTGTTTCACCAGCGGTCCCCAATTCTACTACTGGAATATGGATCCCAAGATCGAGTACATCCCGCCAAGCATCGACAGAAGCGCCAGCATTCTGGATGAATAAGGAATCGTACGCACTTCTTGGAATGTTTGTGTTTATAAGTAACTGCATGCACAAAATCGATGTAATTTTTTTTTAAATGGGAGAATACGGTACCATCGCCAATGGGGACTGAAAACATTTTTCATTGCATACCAAATATGATGAAAAAAATATATTCGAGACACACACATGCTGTAGGCAGGGACCGACTTACAAGCTTAGGGGCCCAGGGCGAAAGAACATTAGGGGGCCCCTCGACGTAATTCAAAATAAAACTGCTAAATTTATGCACAAGCACACAATACAAAATGAAGTAACGTCTCAGCTCTAATTTTCTTCTTTTGAGAATTTGAATTAACGTTAATGATCAATACTGCAACAGAGTTTTTTCATATGTTTCTAGTTCTGTTCTTTCTTCCTTTCTAGCTTTTTTTGTTGAGCCAGATTAGTATGTTCTATCCATTTTATAGCTAGCAAATCTCTAATGATTACAATATTAGGAAATTTGGTATAGGAAAAAAGTATCCGTAAACGACAAATCTACGTGCGAGTAGTAAACACAGCTTGTTTATGGTCTTGGATATTAATTTAATTTTACTAGTGATCCAAAGCGCATATCTTTGAAAAACGCGACGCAAAACGTGACTGTATGTCACGTTTTGCGTCGCGTTTTTCATTGCATACCGTTTTTCATTGCATGTTTTTCATTGCATCATGAACGTGCTGAAAAGTGAAATTGATTTAATTGGGTAAAATAATATCAGTTTTGCAAAACAATTAATGATTGATTTTTAAAAAAAAAAATTGATGAAAATAAATTTTATTGATTTTTAAAAAAATTTTAGTACATTTATTTTTAACTTTCACATATATTTAGCATTAAATCATTTTTGGGGGCCCTGGGCAAGTGCCCCGAATGCCCTCCCGTAAATCGGTCTCTGGCTGTAGGTAAATACTTCATGAAATTACCACTATTCACCTGATCTGGGTATTCTGGCCCACTTTCTCAAGTAGGTTAAGTCGTATCTTAGGGAAGAAAAAATGGGGCAGAAAAAAAGTATGAAAAATCTCGGATGTTCATTAAGTAACGTCGCACTAGAGCTGCACAGTGGGCTATTGGCGACGGTTCAGGGCCTATCTCGTGTTGAATATTAATTATAAGAGCTATAGGATAAATTAAATTAAAAATAAATAATTTTTTTCTTTCATTTGTTAAGTTGGAAATGGCACACACACTCGTTTTGTAATCCATAAGATATATATACAGTTTACGTTAAATAAATTATAACCCATATTAAGGTACCGTATTCCCTGGTTTAACACCCTCTTACATATTCGCCAAAGAATATTTGTTTTACACCCAATGATGTCCCATAGGCAATTCATGTACAGATAGAAAAATGTGTGTGCTGTCTGTTAAGTGGTACAAGTAAAAAAATATCTTAAAATTAATTAAACCCATTTCCCATTACTAGGCAGCTATACCTATCATTTGGCCAAATTGTGTGGGTCCAAACTCAATAGATTGCACAATAACGAGTTGAATGTCATTCCACTTAACATTATAACCAAGACGAGTTGCGAACTTTAAACGTTCTTATCTTGGAAAACTGTTTTTGGACTAGCATCGTTTAGCACCCTAACCACTCAAAAAAATATAGTGTGCAGTGAAAATCCATAAATTAAAAAGTTATGTTATTGTTAGAAAACTGTTATTTAAAATGAATAAAGATTTAAAAGATTTTCTGTGATAATAAAAATTAAGCAAAATAATCATTGTGAAATTAAAAATGAGTTTTGTTAAGTAATTGTGTGTTAATTAAATATTTGTAAAATATTCATTACATTATATGATATTCAGAAACTTCCATCTGCAATAGAAAATGGAATTGGATGCATATAAATTTTTAAAAGTGTTATCATGGACAATTTTTTTTAATGCAGGATTTTTACGTGATGTCACATAAATGTTTAAAACGGGTTCTTTTTGGTGTAGCAGACAAGTTTTCATGGTTCAATACTTGTTCAATTATGCAATTTCAATTCCATCTTCTTAAATGTTCCAATGATAGAAGGCATACAAAATTAGAGTTATAATGTGATTCTGCCTAAATCTTCGCTGTGACGTCACACATGCTTTTAGGTCAACTCCCCGCAACTCATTTGTTGAAACTAGTTTTGAGGAGCATTACCCAAGTGCCAAATAATCGAAACTACTACATTTATTATAACTTCGAAATATTATACAATTTTTATGTTGGTGTAGAAACATTTCATTATATTCTCGAAACATTGCTTAATTTGAATTCTTATTATATGGAGTTTGTAAATAGATTAATAGAAAATCCGTAGGTATAAAATGCCTTTTGGATTGCTTGCAAACCGCAGTTCAGCAACTCAAGCTCAAATATAGCTTTTGTCTGGGATCAAATAGTGTCAAATTCATTGACAACCTTTAAAAATAGTATGTGTATAAAATAGTATAATTTTTTATAAATTTAAGAGCTCAATAATGGTTAAGTAGAATAATTTTAACTTTATAGGAATGACTTTCATAGACAAGGTAAAAACTTTTTGTTATATAAATTAATAATTTTGGAGTAAACAAGGTTAAATGAATATTTTCTTTTTACAAAATAACATAATTGTCTTTAGTCCAAATGTATTCATGTTAGTTTCAATCGTTGAAAATTTAATATCTATTTTACATCATAGTAACAGTTCCTTGAACTTGCATTAAATTGTGTTTTCGGTTATCTTAATTTTGCTTAATTACTTTTACTTAAGGCTTTACAATAATGACGCTAATGTATTATTTTGTAAATAAGTTATTGGTAGGAAGAAAACAGAGTATGTGTACATAAAAATAGTATGGTTTTCCTATTTGAAGATGGAAATCTTATTAGGCTGTTAAATAAATACGAATGAAAAGTGTGCATAACTTTGTAATCGCTGTATTTTTAATATTAAGCATATCATATGCTGTGGCTACCTGAACATTGTTCAATGCATGTACATAAAATTAGAATAGATAATGTAAATAGTTAGCTAGAAAATAACTCCAATAATAAGAATTCAAATTCTCGAAAAGCGGAAAACAGGAAGTTTTAATGTAAATTTTAAGAGGCACTGATAATCTTCGGTAAATCCACATATTGTCGTCTCAAAATGAAAATTAGTTATATTTAAACCATAGATTTAGTATCGGATTTCTTGGTAACAAACTCCAAGGCAGTTTATTCCTATCACTTCATCTCACCCACCAATCACAATGAATCGGATACTAAATCTGTAGTTTAAAATATAGCTGGTTTGTATTCTAAATCAGCAATGTATAAATTTAATGACATCTAAAAGAATTAATAATGCTGAATGAATCAAGCGTTACTAATTATCAAAAGATTAAAATATAGCAGACAATAATTTAAATAAAAAAAATCGTTAGTAGAAAACAGTTTAAGCTGGACTATTAGATAGTATATTTATCTTTCTTTAAGTTCATGTTTAAGCTTCATTTTTACTGCTTTCTATCATTTGAACTTAAGATAGGCTGGAGTGAAATTCCTGCAATGGTCACTAAAGATCAAATGTCACCAGATATTTTTAATTTGTATTTTGCTGTACCATCCAGAGACATGACTAATGTAAGAAATCGTAAGTTTAATTTAAACAATTCATATTTATATCACCAACAACTAATCATGTTCTTAATCTATTTCAAAACAAGAAGTAATTAGTCTATTTTGCATGTAAATTCTTATTTAAAATTATTTACTTTGGGGATTGGTTCTTATGCTACCGACTCACGAGTACAAATATTACAACAATGTATTTATATGTTAGTTGACAGTTCTAAAGTAATTAACATCAACTGAAAGTGATCCTGGAATATTAGATGATGTGAACAGCTCATAAAATTAATTTTAATACTTAAATTAAATTATCATGGCTTATTCTGCTGAAAAACCTTTATAGTCCAATTTATAAAAAGTACTACATTTATTCATTATCAATTCATATGGAGGATTTTTTATATATAGTTAATGTAATTTAAAAAAATTCAAATGTGCAGCTTTGATACTTAACAGACTGTAAACTCAATTAAAAGCAATAAAACAAGATAATTTTTTTTTAAACATGGCGACCCAAAAACTGTGAACACAGTTGGTATGTTACTTACCAAATTAACTCTTTGTACTCTGAATATTTTATGTAGTTTATTTATTGAGTGTCTAAATTGGTTGGATTAGTTTTGCACTTGATTTACGTAAATTATTGGTAGTGGTACGAGATGTGTCACAAAAATTTGGCTGGTTAGTTGAAATAATGCCATTGGATGGATTAACGTTACATTAGAGCTACACAAATGGACTACTGGAGATGGTTTTAAATCATTCTAAGAAAAAAATCTGGAACAGAATACTCGTAATTTTAAATTATAGTGAGATGAAACATTTGGACTGACACACTACTCCCTAAATTTCCCACTGCATTCAACATGAGGACATTTGGTTGATTGAAATTAATGTCTGTTGAATTAAAGTTGCACTAGTGCTGCCCTAAATGGCTATTAGTGACGGTTCAGTATCTATTGTGAAGGAAAGATTTGCAAAGAAATTTGGACCAATTCAGGTTTAATACCCGGTTGTAATAATTTTGCATTGTCGACTACTGACTGCAAAGAGTTATATATTGAATTTAAGGGCTAAGCAGTTTAACATTTAATAAGGGTAAAAACGGAGTAGTCATATCTATCATAATCAAACATTAAATATGGACCGAAAACAACCAAAATTATAAGGCATGTTTAAAAATAACCATTTTCGGTGAAATTTTTTATAGTTTAATCATACAGGAAAAATTTTTAGAATGCTGTGTGAGTAAGACATTTTACAGTTAAGTCCAAATTTACTAGACTGTTTGGTAACATTAATAAATTTAGTATATTATCAACGAATTAAAAGTTAAAATCTTTATAAAAATACACCTTAAATATACTATAGGCACCTTAGGAGGTTTAAGTCGAAAATTTTGGGATTTTTATTTAGTTAATAAAGGCTTCCAACTGTTGTATGATTGAATAACAAAAACTTGGACCAGCATTCTAAATTTCGTTTATACAAATATTACAATGACATGACATTTGTTGTAAATGGTTTTAAGATTACTCTTACTGAAGACATTTTTCTATTTGGGTGATAGTGTTTTAAGTAGTTTCATTGTTTAATAGAAATCTAATTATGAATTTTTATTTTGAGCTTATTTCGAAAACCCTACATTCCTATCTTTAGAGTGTAAATATATTAAGTATGTGTGTGCAAAAAAAAGTATTTTGTGATTATAGTAATTTATTTATGTATGAATTTGGTAAAGTGAGCACTTTTTACCAATTATCTGTGTTAGAAATTATTCCTGTTTGTTTATATTTGTTGTGAATAAAAAGATTTATGTATATCAAAGATAAATAAATTCTATAAATAAGCAATTAATTTTGTTGTTTGTTTTGCTAAAACTGGCAACTCAAGTTTGCTGATTTTAAAAAAAAGACATGTAACTCTAGAAAAATGGCGATAAATCTACACAAAATTAATTTTCGGTCATGAAAATAATAGAAATTGCAGTTAAATTGCTATTTTTTCAAAAACTTTACATCAATGATTATATGTTGACGATTAAATACCTAACAAATGAAATCAATATTAAAAAATGGCATTAAAATCTAAAAATAGTAAATTCAAAAGGAAACGAACATTTTTCATTTCCAAACTTGAAAAATCGATAGGGAAAATTCTGGTTCCAATTATCGCAGAATTTGTTTTCAAAGGAAGGACTTTTTTTTTGCTACTGAAGTGAAATAATTAGAATAGATATTATTAAGAAATTGCAGCGATTTGTACATAAAAGGGCAGAAGGGTGCAATAATCAAAGTATAAGGGCGAGCCTTCCTTCAAAAACTCCTAGAGTGAAGATTGAAAAAGTTTAATAATTTTTTATTTATGTATTTTTGATTAAATTGTATGAATTTTGGAAGAACAACGAATATCCTACAAATCTTTGCAAGTGCCCCTTAATGGATTTATTCAAATCTGGAACTTAACTCTACAATAATAAATAAATGAAGGACTCGGAGTTATAGTGTACTAAGTTCATGAAAATCGATTTCGTGAAATGCGTTCTTTCAAATATAAATAACTCGATAAAATACACACCAAAAAAACCAGAACTACTGGCATCTAGAGGTTAAAAGTTAAACTATGGACTTCATTATTACTCTGAGCAATTATACGTTTGCATTAGGTTATGATGGTATTAACTCGAATTTGACAAAAATTAGACCTTGTCCACTTTACCGATGATGCCTTCAAATAATGAATTAGCCAAATCCTTAAAAACATCACAGGGTCATTCTAGAAATAATATTTACTTAAGCAAGATACACATCAAATTCAATTGTCGAACAGTCAATGGTCCAAGTGATACAAACGCTGAACAAGTCCGAGTCACCAACAATCTTCTCAGGCCTTTGCTGCACCAGAGGACCCCATTCTCTGGGGGTCCTGGGAAGGGTAGTGGATGGCGGGCTTGGTCGTTGCGGCCGTTTCCTCCGATGTGGTCGTTGCAGAGGGCTGAGCGGGTGGTGCGACGTAGGAGCCCGGTGGCCGTAGCCCAGGAGGCATGATGCCTGGTGGGGGCTGCATGTGGGCATTGCGGTGCCTCATGTAGTGCATGGGGGGAGGTGGGGGTGGCATGCCGAATCCCATACCTAAAAGATGAAGGAGCGTAACGTTATAAAAGAAAAATCTGCTGTGCACAACTTTAATATATATTCTAATAACTACACCTAGAAATATTTAAAATATATGTGATTCCAAACACACAACTTTCCATATTAAGAGTGGTTGTGGATAGCTAAACCTCTTCATTAGCGCAATTGGCGTTGCATCTATGTATATAGAGAAGAGTGTCTGTATGTTTGTTTTTTATATGTCTACAGTTTCATTCTGATCTTGATGAAATTTTGCACACATGACCTTCGATGCAAGGGGAAGATGACTGTCTACATGAAATATCGAACAATCAACCTCCTTCCCCACTTCTTAACTTGATTAACCCTATTGATTACTTAATAAAACCTATTCATAATAATGCAATACTGTAACAATGTAATATTTCAACAATGGTGAGATATGATTAAATCAACTATGAGGATGGATGAATGATGCATTCTGAGGAAATATATATAACACTCAAACAGGGTGGCAACAAAATTCTGGAAAAAAAGTTCCCGGATATTTCCCCGACTTCCATGATGGTATCACAAAATTTCCCTGACTTTAAAATTACATTAAGAAACATTGAAATATATGCTTGGTATAAAAACAAAGTATCCACGCTACAATACAATAAATTTACTGCATTATAAATAAAAATTTATAAGCAATATTTATTGTCGGTTAAAATAATTATTTATGGATACACAAATTATACAATTGTGGCAGGCATAATAGTAATTAATCATGTTCTCTGTAAGCAGATAATGCAAATTTTTCCAACTATTTTTTTGGAGATAATTTTAAATGTTTTATATGCTTATTATTTCCTATTCCAATCTTTAATAAATCACATTTATTAGCCCCTCACAATTTCAAGGTTCAATGCACTGCTTTTGCTACTCCCTCAGCAGTGGTTCACGTTTTTACAAAAATAAAACTGAAAATATGAAAATGTGCATAACCATACTTTAAAAAAAAAAAATGTTTTTCAGAACTAAAAGAAAATATTGACAACTAAATTACCCAGAATAGATTTGCATAATGGAGGATAATTGCCGTTTTAATTATCCAAATTTGAAAATTTCCCTGATTTTTTGTGAAATTTTGAAAATTTCCCTGACTTTTCCAGAATAAAAAATTTCCATGACAATTCCCTGATTTCCAGGTTATGTTACCACCCTGTCAAAATGTCGACAAATGAATAAAAAATGCTGCCAAATGGATATACAGATCGCCAAATGAACTAAAATATGGTCATATATGTAAAAATATCAGATTTATTGTCAAAATGAACAAATTAATATCATTTTGCAAACTTGACCTTTAAAACAAGAGAAATGCCACTGTCTACATGAGATTTTGAAAATCCACCTCATCCTCCTTCCCTCTCTTTAAAGTAGAAATGACTTCTTACTAAAACCACTAGATGTGTAGAAATCGGTTAGCACTCTGTATATATATATATACATATACAGAAGTGTCTGTAGGTCAGTTTTTCATACAAATCTACATTTTCAATTTGAGGCAACAGTTTTTCCCTGGGTAAAAGTCCAACACTTTAGCTAGTCTGCTATAAAATATATCACAGTAATTGCGATTGTTTATCAGCAACTCCGACTTCTAGAGATTTTATGTCATACTTTTTTAAACTTAACATTTGTTTAATTACGATGAAGTATTTACCAAATATTCTGTCAAACTGCTAAGGAGGAGCTGTTTATTCTTCAATCATTCTAAATGACAATTACCTTATCAAATGCTTTTGTGCAATAGATACATAGCAAAGGAAGTTGCACATTCTAGTACAAATAGGGCCTCTCATCAGAATGACTCATAGTATGTGGGCCGGTTTGCAAAAATTGAATATAAATTTATTCAAATGTTATTGTTTTTTATAATAGTCTTCAATGTGGCATAGTAAGATACAAAGTTACAAATTATTTTCATATATTTTATTTACAAGGAGTTGACAAAAATATTTTCTGTGAATAATATTTTCACCTTTTTATCTATATATATAAATGTTCCACTTATTTCATTAGGCAAAAAATTATTAAATTTTGGACCAGGAACATATAAATGTTAATTTGGCATGTATTATTTAAAATTCTGATTGGATTTGAGATTTTTTTTTGTCATGTAAGTTTGAGACTTACCCATGGGTGGCGGTGGTCCTCTCATCATGCCCATGGGTGGCGGATAAGGAGGAAGTGGTGGCGCCAGATTGACACCAGAAGACCCCATCATGCCAGGAGTTGGGGGGAGATTGAAGTAATTGTTTGCCAACTCTTCTGGGGGAGCAGGCAAAGCTAGATGGGAAAAGAATATAAGTTTTTATTAATACTATCATTAACAGAATAGAATAAGTTACTAATTATAGGGTTGCCATCAGAAGTTCCCAATTATTCTAAATAAAAAAATTTTTTGACAGGGAATCGTGCATTTATCACTTGAAAGTTTTGTCCGAATGCCGTTGCACAAAACCTTTTTCTGCACAGAACCAATGATTTGCTATTTTTTGTTTTAATCTTTTTACTGTACAGTTTTTATTAGACGTGGCTCTAGTTATCCTGTAAGTTTGGATTGTACAACAAGTTTAAATCGGTTTGAGGGTAAATTGAATTGTTTTTATCTTTTTGCATGAAAAAACATCATGAATTTTAAACTTTTTTGTTTGAATTACATGTGGCATATTAATCTGTTTTTGCTATGCAGATTTATGTTGTGTTTAAGTGAAGGTAATGAGCGAGAGTGATCACGAACAAATATTAGAAAACGGTTCTATGAAGAAAGTGAGCCGGTAATGTCTGTGAACGACTTTGGCAGCTGTGAAAGTTCATTTGCTGATTTTTTAGTGGTGAAGATAGGGATAGTTCCGATGACACATCTTAAGTTGGGAACTACCTATGTTGAAATATATAAAATGTATTTAATTAAAAAAAATATTGCTTGGTTATTTTTAGCATCATATACTGTAAAGTTGCTTTGCAGTGATATTAATATCTTGCTCTAATTAAAATTTAGCATAAATTATTAAATTTATCACCTATAATAGTGTAGATTGATGAAAATATGAAACCAAAATAGTGCTTATTTTTTTAAACCAATATGGGAAATACAAAACTACAACTGTTAAATGATTAAATTGATCATTATTTATACAGATTAATTTTCTATACACTTAGAATGTCTACAGTTGTCCATGTACCTCCAGTCTTTCCAACTATGGAACAAATTTATAAATAAACTCTATATACATTAAAATGTTTTTTTTTTAAATAACCAAATGTCCAAGAGTATTACTTTAAAATCTGTTAAAATAATTATGATTAAATATATGTATTGGAACACAAAATGAACTTGCTAACAGTAAAAACTTTACAATTTCAATATTTATCTTCTTGTTTAGTTTTAATATACTAGGGGGCTCCGCCCCCTGCTCCGCTAACGCTCCACCAACCCCCGGAGGATTGCTACGCAATCCTCTTTAGTTTGCTTCGCAAACAATACCGGCTTCATACACTGTAGGCAATGACAATGTGTCCTAACAACAATACTTTTTTTAGTTATATAAATTATTACTGGCAGTGCCGTCACACAAATTTATTTTTAGTATGTTGAGACAAGAAATTTCCCAACTTAACGATCCGAAATTCCGAACTTGAACGATTCAAAATTCCCAACCTAAGGACATCGGGTACCAGCTGAAGTGTTATCCTCGTTATCTGACCACTGTTAACAATATGAGGCATCGTTCCCAGGTCTTTTCTTTGAGAAAGGCCTCGAACCAAAGCGTCCTTGATGTAGTAAGTAAATACGTACCAATAACAAATCAAGGGCACTTTGCTCGAATCAACGCCAGTAGTTCAATGTGCAGCTCTAGTGTGACGTTATTTAACCAGACCACACCTACCTATTCGAAATTGCACAACAC
Source organism: Troglohyphantes excavatus (assembly GCA_963932185.1). NCBI lineage: Eukaryota > Metazoa > Arthropoda > Arachnida > Araneae > Linyphiidae > Troglohyphantes > Troglohyphantes excavatus. Next base: position 43,966,581 of record OZ010675.1, read on the forward strand.
AACAGTGCTAAAAAAATTCCCAGTTCCAACTTATAAGACATTTTCAGCTTTTTTATAGGTAATATTAAACAGTTCTTTCGAAAGTATTGATTTGTCGCACGCATGTTCCAATGCAGTGGTCCGTTTTGAGGTCTAATTTAAGTTTCATCTTAATAAAAGTTGGGCAATTTCTAGTAGTCCGTCGCTTTCCTTTGCTAATAATATTAATTTGCCTGAGGCATAAATTTTCCCAACTCAGAGATTTTTAAAACTCGAAATTCCCAACTTTTAAGCTTTCAAGTTTACAGAGGGAGGGGAGGGGGGGCATGTTCCCCCCAATCCCCCCCCCCCCCATAACTGGAAAAACTCAACTGTAGAACTGCTGCAACGCAATTGTGCTCATTGAAAAGCGAAACATGTGTAAACAAAAAACAGCATAAACGCGCCAAGAATAAATAGGCTTAATCGCCAACTTATATTTATATAATGTAAGATAATTAAGAATTGGCGCTAATAATAATTCGCCGTTGGCAGCCAAATACACGTTGGCATTTTGCCAATGTTGGCATTTCCTTCCGGAGTATCTTTTAATAATATTTATAGTACTTCATATAAATAGTTACATCTAATTTATTTTTTAAAATAGAATTTCAGTATTGATATCATTCAAGAAAGAAAGATTTTACGAACATAACTATATTTTTTTAACGGGAAAAAAGTATACTTTTGAACTATTTAGAGCAGTTTTAATTTATCACTTAAAATTTTACCCGTATAATTGACGATTATTTCAGACATTTCGTCAATTATTTAAAAATTTATAACTACAAAACTAAATCGAAATTTAACAAACGCTCTGGATCATTTGTAGCCAATAGTTTAATCTATATCCCTAATTTTTTATTTATTTTTTTGTTGAAAATTGGAAGACAAGTATCCAAAAATGTATGAATTGTTTTCAAAATTTTCTAATATCATGACTTTAACATAAAATAACGTCTAATATACTGATCGTATTGAAAAAAGAAAATATTCATCTTTTTACCCAAACATTTCTTAATAAACTGGCATAATTTCATAATTTTAGGACATTTATTTTTTGAGATGCAAGCGGAACAATGAGACAAAAAGTCGCAAATTAAAATTTTCTCGAAATAACCGACATTTTTATCCTTCTTCGCTATTTTTTATACCTATCTTAATTGACCATATCTAATTTAATTGTAAAGATAAAAATATAATCTTTATAACATCAGAAAGAAGAAGTTTTAACGAACATTAATATATTTTTTTGAATAAGAGAATATGTAATTTTAAATGACTTATAGCAATTTAGAAATCACGTTTCAAAAATGAGGGTGAAAAAACTTCAAAAAGTGGAGCGTGTTTAAATGTTTCAAAAATTTATAAATCCAAAACTAATTCGAATTTAAAAAAATGCTTACTTGGATTTCCAGTTCAAACCTATTTCTACACTCCCTAAAAAAATTGGATCTCTCCTCTTAATAGTGTTTCAGAAACTCGACGGACAAAATTAGTTGTAAGCGAAATTTTATCAACGACGACTTTAATATTAAATAACTTATAAACTAATAACAGTATTGAAACAAAAATATATTCTTCTTATGTGTCAAACATTTCTTAACAAATTCACTTAATTTCGTAATTTTAGGACTTTTAAATTTTGAGATACGATCTGAATAACATTGAAAGAACGGAAAATTCCCCCTAGTACTTACTTTTTCCCCCTAGGGCTTACTTTTTTTTAAAATAGAGAGATAGTCTTGTGAAAATGAAGTAGTACCTATAAATATTGCCAACCAAATAGAGAATAATAAAAAAAAAATCTGATTTTCTCTGAAAATGAAATATTATGCAGTTGACAAATCCGATCTTGGCTTTTTAGGTAATTTTGATTTCCGGCATGAGAACACAATATTTCAAAATAGAAGAAATTCAAAGTAGGATGCCCTTGCATGCTAAAATAAGCGAACAGTAAAGTATGCCCTTCCAAATTTCGTTTTTTCACATAACATTGATCTTAACAATATGATACATACTGTATGTACTCCTTGTGCTCTTAATTAAAAAAACTTTATGTCAACAACTTGCATATAAACCAATTTATAATTCTTGTACACGGAATTTACATACACTTCTGCAGTTAAAAAACAGTCATCAAAACTTCCATTATGTGTATTTTGCCATACATCTCACTAGTAAGATAGTTATTTCTACAAAGGTTTGCAATGTCACGAAACTACCAAGACTGCCTTCCCCCATGTCACGTTACAGTCATGTATAATAGACCACTTTCTCTCTCCAAAGGTGTATCAAAGTGCATACAGATTTTCAAAAGTAAAAAGTAAGTAGTTCTTAAGGACTTTTTAAGAACCTCACGATAAATTTTAAGGACCTCTTATATATTTTGGCACCATTGGTGGTGAATCGCACTTTTTTGGCGTAAAATTGGCACAGAATCATGTGTAAATGTGATTTTGAAGCAAGTTGGCGTAGGATACCACTTCCGGCAAATCTCCTTGTTTTTTTAGAATGAGTATCGATTTTTCACAAAACAACAGCCGAACTCAGATTTTCTAACGATAAAGTGTCGTGTATAATGAAATACCATTGACTAAAAAATCAAACAAAAGAGATAAAAAGTTAACTTTTTTTCCGACACTAAATCTTTCTATTCAAGCCTTTCTCTCCTTGCCAATTTTACTCGTGTATAACGGTCAAAAGTGTGGACATGATCAAATTAAAATCCTGAATTCTACGTTCCGATATTTTTAATGCACTCGGAATTCTTGTTTCCAAAAAATAAAAAACCCTCAGAATTTTGTGTTCGACACGGAAAAATACCGACCATGTAAATTAGAAAAAAAAAAAAAAACATGGTTGAGAAAAGTTAAGGACTCAAGTTGAAAATTAAGGACTTTAAGGGCCCTTAATTAAGGACCCACCCATATTAAGTAGTTCTTAAGGACCGTGCGAATCATGTGTATGATATAATAAATGAAAGTTCTCTTAATAAAATAAAAAACCTCTTAGTAGATTCATAAATAACAAAGTAACACTGAAAGAAAAAGACCTTTTGATTAGTAATAGTAAACTTACCTTCAGGTAAGCCAGGCACCGGCTCCAAATTTTTCGCCTCGGAGTCTTTTGTGGATCCAGAGCTGATCTTGGCTTGCGACCTACCCCACTTGATCGTGAGCCGCCTTCCCCCGAGGATCAGCTTGTTGAAGGCCTTTTCAGCGGCAGTCTCTGACGACTGCCTGGTTGTGAACTGTATGAATGCACACTGTTGCTTGTTGAGAAGGGTGATCGAGCGAATTTCTCCATATTGATAGAAATGATCCCTGAAATCAAGGAAATATAATATTCAGTCAAACCTGTTAATAACTACAAGTTTAAGGCAAATTACTGAACCTGTTAATAACTACAAGTTTAAGGCAAATTACTGAAAAGCCAAACAATATTTATATTCCCTGTCATTTGGACTACCTGGTCCTCAAGTGGCATAAGTCGTAAAAATTCGAAAATGACAATGTACACCATACGCTGCACTGGCCACAGACAGCAATGGCATTATCTAAAAGTTTTCAATACTAGAATTTTTTTATAAAAGATTCGTAATAAAAATATTATATAGCATAATATACCCTACAAACATAATTAGTAATAGTTTAATTTGAAGAAATGCAAGCAAATAAAAAGCAAAGGTAATTATAGTTTAGTTGTTGTGATGTCTAATGCACCCAGCAAGTAATAGTAAACTACTAGACTTGCCACAACAACCAATAGACTCTCAATAAATCATAGTGAGTATGAAAACTCATTGAATAGCATTTGTATTTTTTTATTATTAAAGTGGCATACTTTTGGAGAAGTATTCTAAACTAAATGGTTAAATGAGCTCAAATATCAATTATAACACACTTTGTTTCAAGTTTTTTCGATAAGGTAAATAAAAGAGAAATTCCAAACCAACAATACATACTTAAGCTCCTTTTCAGTAATCTTCTCTCCCAGATTTCCTATATAAAGTGTGGTTATGGTTTTGTCTTCTGGAGGCTCCAATTTGGGCATAGCAGAGGCTCTTCGTAGTAGTTTGTCAGCGACTGGATCATTTGCACCATAATACCGATCTTTGATGTTTTGGTCTGCTAGTGGGTCGTCAGGATCAGTAGGCTTTTCATGTCTATGGTACAATAAAATTAAAACATGTGTTAGGTATAAAGTATATACAGGGAGTAAAAAAAAGTGTCAATGCAATATGTTTTATTTCATTATGAATTGAAGATATATAAACCATATAATTTACAAAATTGCTAAAAATAAGGTATATTAAGGATTTACCATATATGTAAAACCTACACACTTCGCCGTAGATTAAACTGAATCCTAAAACTAAGGGATATTTTGAATTCTTATATTTTATATATTAAATTTATTTATTATAATATTTTGTTTTTCTGTATGGCTAATAGGAAATAGACTTAAAGTTGCCATTTAAAATTAAGATTTTTTGACTTTCACAGAAATTTTTATTCACTAGCGCTAAAACTTCTTTAACATATGCACCATCTCATAACTAACAATCAGGAAAATTAAAATATATCTGTACTCCTAAATAGAAACAAAATTATGTTCCTAAAAGTAGGAGAACTACACGTTGGACAAGAAAAAAATAAAATCACCCAATTTCTAGAAAATGTAAAAGATGTTTGCTTTTAACTGGTTCGCACTCACTTATCTTCCAAGGGCAACACAGCAATCTTGTAGAAAGTTTTAAAAAAATCAGTGGCGGCTCGTGGTCACAAACGTCAGTGCAGCCGAAAACATGTAACTCCCCCCCTCCCCTTTTTCACAACCATACACGAACGGACTTTCTTTAAAACTTATTACTCAAACCAAAGTTTCCTTTCAACTTTTATGAAAGATAACATGTAAAAATAATAGAAAACATTTACTTATTTTTTGAAAATAAAATCAATCCTCCTATCAAACTTGCGAATCGGTCAATTTTAATATTAATTTTAAGTAAAGAAACAACAACACACGTGCAAACTTATCGAAAACTATTTCCGTTTGGAGAGATTCTTCGAAATTATCGTTTTCCTCCACCCCGCCTCGCCGATTCAGCAATGAACCAATCATTTATTCGAAATCCCTAGTACAGCTCATTTGAAAAAATCCTTTTGCGCTACATTTGTGTCGTCACATCCTCCATTTTAGCGTGCTGGGGAACTCATACTACGTAAGGTTGCCATGGCAACGATGCAGCCGATTTCGAACTTTGCTTTTTAGCTGCAATTTTGATTGAATGGAGTTTTTGTTTTTTCTTCTCCTGAATTTGTGCATTACGGAAACACGCTTGCTATTTATCGGAGATTTTTTTTACTTAGAGTTGAAATTTAATCTCCATTTCCAATTCTAATCTTCATTTAAGAAAATTAGTAAAATATATAATTTTAGTTTTAAAATATAATAAAATTAGGCGCAGCCCGGCTGTACTTGATGTAGTGGGCGATCCGCCACTGAAAAGAATATTTCGAATTTTTATTTGTAAGCAAGCAATTACCTATAAGGACATTCTTCCCCCCGTTTGCACTCCCCCTTTACCCAAAAGCTGCATATGTGGGGTCGATTTCGCTTGTAATAAGGGGTCGTACGAGCCAGCTTCATCAATAGGTCACTCGGCGTTTGAGCTTTTGCAAGGGCCCCAAAAGGTGTTGTTCCATCGGTGTTCGACATCTAAAAGGAAAAAGGTATATGTAAAGAGGCTTAATCTAAGTGTAAAATGTAATACAAGTATTCTTCTGAACATAAATACGACAATTATATGTAGAAATATTAGTCACCTCTACAGTTCATTTACGTTTCTCTCTCTCTTAAGTAATTCACAGAAAGCATTGTTTTTATCTCAGAACCAATGAGAGATCTTAATATTTGAGGCCCTCTGAAAGGAGCGGCTGATTCCGATAAACATTGACGGCAGAGAACTCCTTCCGAAACACAAACCTCAGCAGAGAAAGACATTTCTCCCGCTGCTCAATTTTTTTTTATAATTGTAATGCCTTTAATTTTCTTTAATTGTTATGCTTTCACCATGAAATTTATTTGTTATCTAACTTCCATGACAGTCATCCACTTGTTTCTTTACCTTAAAAATACAACTTTCTGATATTATGGAGTCAACAATAGAGTGGTCGCAGTACAACTTACTTACATAGGCCATGGCAAATATTCCCAATAACTTGATTTATCTAAATAAAATATTTTGCTAAATTTTATAATTGACAGATTTACTTTTCCTCAACTTTATGCAGAACATGTGATTAGCCAAACAACAAATTAGCTGCCATTTTCATGGTGATAAGCGCATAGTCATTTAATGAAATTAAATTCCTGGATATCCACTAATTAGTGTAAACATAACATGCATGATTACAGAGATAAATATTAAATAACTTGTTACTTTCACTAGCTTCAAAAATTAAAAAAATAAAAACCATTAAATTTTATATAATTTAATGTGTCTAAAATAAGTTATAAAAATGTAACACACCAATAAATAGTAAAGAATCAGATTACTATTTTAATAAAAGAAGAAAAAAAAGTTTAAATTTTTAACAAAACTCTTATAAAAAAATTATGAAGAGTTCTAAAAACACTATTTTTTATAGAGTGGGCCCCTTATAGAGACTGTTACTGAATTACTTATGTATTATTTTTTAACATGCTCCAACAACCTTTCCTTATACAGACCAGCTTAAACTGTCTGCGTAAGGGGTCATTTTATCAAGAGTCTACTTTAATTCAAAATGATCTGACATGGACACAAGTAAATATATATATAATTGCAAAATACTATTAATACAAAGAGTTATTTTCCTGTATTGGACAATAAAATGCAGAAAATACCTCTCTATCCATATTTTGTGAATAAAATTCTCTGTTGACTTCAGATTTAGGAATTTCATCTTTCATATTCATAGCATAGTCACGTACTTGGACAGGTAAACCTGAGAAAAAAAAATTAAAAATACAGTCAATTAAGTAAAAGTTTAATTTGCAGATATTTCACAATCTTCACTTACAAAAGGGTGGCCAACACTACCAGCTAAACTGGAATAATCAACCTTCTATTTTAAAATAATAACACATGTTTCAACTATTAACATCATTTTAAATGATGATGCTTATAATGACAATCTATAGCAATTGAGCCCTTTCTAGAATTTGACCTTCACTTATAAAAGTGTGTTCAACACTACAAGCTAAACTGGAATAATCAAAATTCTATTTTAAAACAATAACACATGTTTCAACTATTAACATCATTTTAAATGATGATGCTTATAATGACAATCTATAGCAATTGAGTCCTTCACAGAATTTGACCCTGTCCATTATTGAAGTCCTCTTCAATTGATGAGAAGTTACTCACTCCCATGCTAGATGCACTTCACCAATAAATGAATTTTTGCTTTTACATCACAAACATCGCCTTGCCTAGTTTCTTTTTTCAGATTACCCTTCCTTAGTGGATAATTGTCGATTCAGATGTAACGATTTCCACATGGACGGAATGGCTGCCAAGTGTGAATGGGCGATATTGTCATTTTTACATTGCAATGAATCGCCAATCAAATAGTTTCCGATTAAGTGTTATTTTTATATACCAATAGTTTTCATATATTGATATTTCCTATATATCTTTCGTTAAATATACAATATGGCAGGGCATCCCCATTGCCCACCTTCCGTCTAATAACCCAGAAACTAGTATAGGAAGACAACCAAACCAATGGGCCATGGTGGGAGAAACAACTTTGTTTGTCAACCAAAAACATTTACTAGAACAATTATTAGTGGTTGAAACAACTCCTTTAAAAAAAAATTCTGGGTTAATTCCTAGTGTACAGTGCCCTCGCCAAATGTGATTTGGCGACAGTTGGTGGGCGATAAATTTTATATTTTGGCAACCCTATTTCCTGTAGTTCCTAGCAATATCATGATATACAGCAACCCTATTTTTTCTCTCGTATAATTTCACGTTGTTTGCCAAGGATTTGGCGCCAATTTCCAGAATCACGCCAAGGGGGCACCGTACACTAGGAATTTATCAAATTCTGTACTATTCAGATAGAAATGAAAGTCTGATCCCACGAGTACTTCCGATTAATCATCTACTCGAGTAATCGTGATATCAAAATTTGCAAAATGGAAACAGTGATAGTTTTTATTTTTACTTTCCGGAACTTCTATATATATATATATGAAATGTTCCACTGGGTGGTCATTTCATTAGTTTAATTGCAGTCGTGACTATATTAATCCATGATTGGGCCGAGTAGATTTCACAGAAACATGTTTATTCAGAGAATTAGCTTACATCCTTTCGTGTCGGCAGCCGAACACCAAGTGTCGTGAGATGGGGATTTTTCATATTACCAAGAGGGAAAATGGGGAATTCGTATCGGTTCGGAAGCACAGTCGTTGATTGGTAGGGATAATCTTTTAGGGAAAAAGTGAGTTCTTGGAATAAGAGAGAAAAGGCACAGATTGTGCTTAGTTAATTTAAGGGATAGATGTTAAGGGATTTTAAGAGGGGTCAGGATTAGAAAAGGGGGTGGTTATAGGAATTTTCTTTCATCTCCCTCCCGCAAAATCATACACATCGGCCAGCGATGAGCACAAATGCGAGAAAAGACATGCAAAGAAATGAAGAGAATGTTAACCAAATGGTTGATCAGACCACAAGCTCAACATGAAGAATCTGAAAGTGGAAAAGGAGAAAAGACATATTAATGACGGAGGTGGAGTGAAAATTTTGAATATTCATGGACATACGGTGTGTAAACGACGGTGCCCCGGTTCGATTCACAAGAACATAAAAATTGTTATCAAAAACAAACATTGACTGCTGGAGACACAAAACACAGAGAAAAAATTATATCATCAAACATTTCAAAACATCAAAAGTATTTCCATACACAATATTTCAAAAGAAATGCACGCGCAATAGATATGATATACAAAATGACATGTCGACAAAAATAAAATCGAAGGAAACATTTGCGTGATGTTTCACACATGTTGAAAAAAGAAAAAAAATTAAAATGGTAGGCTTCAACAAACATCTTCATGTATAACGTTATTCAAAATACCCTTCTTTTTGAAAATTCAATTTTTGTCTTGAACTTTAAATGAAAGACTAACTCAACTTCATCAGTTCGAGTTGTCGCCAAAAGTACCTGAAAACGAAAAAACAAATTTTTTTTTACAAATTTTAATACGAGTTTTGTATTAAAATTGAATGTTTTATGAAAGATGTTGTTTTGGCCGCCATTTGTTGAAGGACCTTTTACATGAAAAAGGTGTTGAAAAATAAAGATGGCCATTGAAGAAAGTTTGAACTTTCTGAAAACAGTTCACTTTTAGTGAGTGAATGTTGAGTGATGAGGATCCTCGTGAACCTATGTTAGGTTGATTGTTCCAAAGTTCTGTATTATTCCATGGAATAGTGGAAAATAAGTGTACTGACATACTATAACACTTTGGGTACATTTGAAAATAATTATACAAATAAAATGAACAACTTACAATAATAAAATACATGGTAATACAAATTTAAACAATAATATAATTATATAAAGTTGAAGCCATGTCAATGAGGCATTCAACTGGTTTGGTTTTTATGTATCCGGACGTAAAAAATAGTTACAAATCAGGGTCAGGTTCTGGTGTCTCATCGGGATCTTCCCTTTTTGCGACATTTTGTGGATGTCGCACATGTTCAGTGTTTGATGGAGTTTTGACATGTCTAAATTGACATGTGGACATCCAGTGATAAGCATTATATATCCCATTTTGTTCACATAACCTACAAGGAGTAGGAGGAAGGCTTTTTTGGTAATGAGAGGTGTTGGTATGATTTTGGTTAACTGGGCGTTTAATATCCTGCGAGGGGACAACTGAGGGCCGATTATTTTGGAACGCCTGAGGGCGGTGATTAGAATAATATGGCTCTCGAGGTTGAAAAGGGCGAAAATTTTGTTGATATCGATTACCTTGGGGATATTGGAAACGTCCAAAAGGTCTGTTGCCAATATTGCGAGGTTCATAAGAAGTTTGGTGTGAAGGGGGTGGATTGATTTTGTGTACTTTATTTGCTAAATTTAGCCAATCACTGGTGGAAGGTATGGTATGTCCAACAAGAGCAGTTTGCATAAAATTTGGACAACCATCTGTCAATCCTTGAATAATCAACTCGGTCGAAAGACCTAAATGCCTACCTGCTTGAACTTTACGATGGAAGTACAAAGAAATATCATCTCTCGCATAGAATCTTAGATTTGTGAAAGTATTAAACGAAATTGATTTGGGTTCGAGGAAAGTCTCAATAAGTAATTCTTGCAAAGAGTTCCAATCATTTAAGTGTAATCCATCATTGATATAGGTCTTAAGAGCATTTCCTTTTAAGAAGGAACTAATATTTTCCAACTTCCATTGTTCATCTTTAGGTGCACGAGTATTAAAATAACACAACCAAGAAGTGATGGACATACCTTCATCAAAACATACTAAAGACGGAAGATAATTGGGGAAAATTAAATTCGTAGCCCGAGTTAAATTCGATGAACTAGCTTCAGTTTCATTTACAGAGGATTGTTGGTTCATGGCAGAATTAGAGTTAGTATTGTCAGTTGAAATTAAAGTAGCTTGACTACTCGGTGTGTCTTTGTTTACTGATATTTTAACTTGACGTTGTACCAATATAGCAAATTAGATAATGGATAATAATAATTAGAATAATTAAAATTCAAAATCAATTTCCTGATCACAAAATTTTACACAATAGCTCATTAATGATCATATTCAAAACAGTTTTTGAAATAAACTATCAAGTTTAATTAATTCTTTGAAACTATTCAACATTACAAACTGCTAACTCTTGTATAAAAAAAAATCTTTGTTTACAAAAAATAAATTTAATTGGAAACACTTAAAAATAATTAATATGAAAAACTAACATCAGTTAATTAGTAAGCATTTAAAATTAATTAATTAAACAGTGAATTATTCAAATAAAATTCAATTTAAACTTCTACAATTAAAAAAAATCAATATTGCTTAAATTTGAAAACTATTAAGTTTTAAAAATATTTCAAACATTATCAAAAATACACATGGTTTCGTTTCGAAGCATTGGCACTGGTCAATGTTTTGACCGTAATCGACGCAGCACACACATCGTAGAAATGCACACAAAAGGAAAATCGAAACTAACTTTCGTCGAGAACATTCATTTCTTGGTCTTTCACACTGATCACGGAGATTTATGTAACTTGCAGAACTTTGATTTCACGAACATTGATACTGGTGAATATTTTGATTCGTATCGAAACAGCACACAAATTGTAGAAATGAACACAACATGAGAATCGAAACTAACGAGCACATTCGTTTCTTGGTGTTTCAGTTTCACTGATCACTTTGATTTCGCGATGGGCAGAGTACTCACTGTTTCGAAGACACTTTATTTTGAAGATGAGGAGTTTAATTTCTCAGCAGGTTGAAAAACACACGAGTCGGCGGTTCAGGGCAAGCCGGGAGCTGGCTCCGTACGTCATGGCGCCGCAGGTAACGGTCGCTTTCGTTTCTGTAGGGCGCTTCTGGAGTCGCTGCCGTTGCAAGTTCGAATCGACCATGTTTGTCGAAGCGGTCGTCGCATCTTCTAAAAGGTAGACGGGTTTCTGTTCTTTCGGAGCTTGAACGTGTACTGGTGTTTGCGGATATCAACTTTCGGTTCGGCTTTCTATGTGCCAGGAACTACGCAGTAGGACTCATTCTCGGCAACCGGCTTACAAATCCGTCGAGATCGGTAATGAACGATAGTTTTTCACGGCAGGAAACCTCCTAGGACGGATGCGTTTCAGTTCCAGAATGGTATTCCGGTTGGCCACTTATCGCTGTACGTTGGCTCGGACATCTGCTGGATTAGTGTTCGGCTAGCATGGCTATGGGAAGCTATGTGCGCTAAAATTCGCCGTAACAGGACTTCAATCGCTGTCGACTTTTTGAAATGTTCCACTGGGTGGTCATTTCATTAGTTTAATTGCAGTCGTGACTATATTAATCCATGATTGGGCCGAGTAGATTTCACAGAAACATGTTTATTCAGAGAATTAGCTTACATCCCTTTCGTGTCGGCAGCCGAACACCAAGTGTCGTGAGATGGGGATTTTTCATATTACCAAGAGGGAAAATGGGGAATTCGTATCGGTTCGGAAGCACAGTCGTTGATTGGTAGGGATAATCTTTTAGGGAAAAAGTGAGTTCTTGGAATAAGAGAGAAAAGGCACAGATTGTGCTTAGTTAATTTAAGGGATAGATGTTAAGGGATTTTAAGAGGGGTCAGGATTAGAAAAGGGGGTGGTTATAGGAATTTTCTTTCATCTATATATATATATATATATATATATATATATATATTGAAACATTGTCCATGTTTATTGTCAAGTGGTTTAAGTCTAAAAACAAAGTTTTGAGAAAAAAGTGAATAAAGTTTGCAATTCGCCTTGGTTATGGCATTCCGATATAACAATCAAAATCTAGCAGTCCTTTGAAAATTGTTACTAGCAGATTAAAAAAACCCCACATAAATGAAAAATATACTATCACTACTCTTTAAATACACGAGTAACATAAGCACTTATATAAATATATAGTTTAATTTACAGCACTCAAGTTACATTTTTAACACTTTGAAAGCTTAAAATTTTATGGATATTACTAAAAAAATATTTTCTATTTGTAGAAATTGCAGGTTGAAAGGTTCTATGGGTGCATATAGTATAACAGTTAGGAAGTTTGACATATTCTATTGAATTGTACAAATTAATCTTGCTCTTTGCAATTATTTTTAAATTTCTATATTACATATATTCAAAGCAATAATTTAAATTATACACATACCATACTCTAGGTCCAGCAAGCACGTTTGACATACATTTTTCTGCTTGCTACACGTTTGACACACTTCAGTTTTCTTGAACCTCATTCGTGATCCGGGGCACCACCTGAAGACAGTGAAGGGACGAGAGCAGATCTTGCACTCTTTCCCGAATCTCTCTTTTGTCTGAAGAGAATAAAATAAATTACTTTCCATGTAAAAGTATTTTCTTACTTTACATGAGATAGTTATATACTGTTAAAGAAAAAATTGAGTGTGACTCTGTGAAAGAATAACTAGAATTTTTTATGTGAATTTATTTTTGCAGATTATTGAAATGATTCATAATCAACAAAAACCTAGCTAACAGAAACAAGCTGTTTTATATCTAACACCTTTATCCTGCATCCATGCTCTGTATGTGCTTTGCTTTATTTTAATATTATACAAGCATTGATGCTTAATTTCCTATTAAATGAGATTAAATTTATGTCAAACTTGTTTTTTATCATGGAGTGCTGAAATAGTTTACATTTCAACTGTTAAAAATGTTTCAAATAAAAAATTAAGATGCAAAACAAAATAACTTTTTTCATCAGTATCTAAGCATCAAAAATATTCTTTATATATTTCTTTTAATTTAAATAAGGTTAATTAAAAATATTAAGAAACTTTGACAGTATATCTACTATTCTAAAAGGAATTAGATGATACTTTTAGTACAGAATGGGATGTAGTGCAAACAATGGATAGTAATGGTGCTTAACTCATAATGAAAAGAAAAAAATTTAAAGTTAGAAAAACTGTTGTGTAAGCTATGAATAACACATATTATTAAAGTTTTAAGTGAAAGTATGAAGAGCAGAAATTTTCTAGGAAAAAGCATAATGGATGCAAAAAAAAAAAAATACATGTAAAGAACATTGATAATGAATTACAAGAAATCAAGAATAAAAATGTTTTCCCTATAGATCACAACATTAGTAGTGATTATTATGTTTTGACACCCAACTACGATTTTCAAGCAAGTAAAATTTTGCATCTGAGCATGAATTTGGGAAAATATAAATTGAGAGTCGGGATAGCACTCGTAAAGCATGCAAAATACTATTGCCAAGATCAATATTTCAAATCTATTTAGTTACTAAATGTGATATTTGTACAATTTATATTTTTAAGAATATTTTTTATGTTATTTATTAAATAGGTTAGTTTAATTGCATTGTGGAATCAGCAAGTTTTTCAGTGTAGTATAATCAGTGGCAAAACCGGACTTTCGGTGGTCATCGCTCCACGCAGCAACTCCAACATCAAATTTTTATAGACATTTAATTTGTCCCGTTTAATAGAAAAACACTTGCATTGTTATTGTAAAATTTTAAAAATTACTCTTAAAATAATTTTAAGATTGGAAGTTTAAGTAAAAAGCTCAATATTAATAAACAGTACTTAATATTTATAAAAATGTATTCAAGTTTTAATGGCAAATTATTCTATATTTTGTCATAATAGTTTACACTGAACTGTTTATAGTCTGAATGGTTTGATCTAACAAATATTTATTTATCATGTATTATACATTAAAACTGAAGACTTTCTGTCAAGAAACTGAGGGTAAAACTAAAGAAAAAGAGGGCACTCCGTCAAGGCGTCTAAATCAGTGACCAAAGTCAATTTGATTGTTAATCTTACACAATACTTATACAGTAAAAACTTTACATGGGGGTCCAAATGCAAGTTCACTACAGCACCCATGCAGGGAGAAAACAATGGAGAAGTTCTTTGATTGGCAACAAAACAGGTTTTTGTCATGAAGAACACATTAGTGATGCAAATATCCATTTCTCAGAAAATGGCTGTTCAATGCATTTGAACTTTTACAAGCATGTTTATTAGTCTATGATTGGTTAAGGATAGCAAATAAATGAACTCGCAGGCTTTTAACGAAGATCTTTTGCTAACAAACTGGCAATGAAAAACAGCTTTGGCAGAGTGTCTCGATAACCTTCAGTCTTACCAAAGTTAGATATTTAAAACTACTTTAACTAAGTACCATCTTACATTTAAGGTCTACTTTTAATTTTGAACATGTAAATTTTTGGACATTGTTTGGTCATATTCTCTATTTGGCTGATGCCAAGGTTCAAGGTAAAAAAAAAAAACTAAATAAATATACATACCACTACTTTTAATTTTGAACATGTAAATTTTTGGACATTGTTTGGTCATATTCTCTATTTGGCTGATGCCAAGGTTCAAGGTAAAAAAAAAAAACTAAATAAATATACATACCATTCGAATATATGGATTGTCTCCAAGACATGTTTGACAAAGAACCGGAAATTCCTATATGAAAAGAAGGGAAAATGTTAGGTTAGGGAAACCAGACATCAAAACAAGTTCTTAAAAATTAGATAACTATTAAGAATTTACATTATATGAAGACAGATATTGTACAATCATATATCATAAAAAAATAACTAATAACAGGAATTTGTATTTACCGAATCTTCCCAATTTAATCTATTATAAGTATTTGCACCTTTAGAAGTCGCCATATTATTTATTTGGTGTTTGTTAAATTATATTTTGTTGCCAGGTGCATCGAAATATGTTTAAGCTATACTGTAAATGAGCTGCAAAGTTTAAAATATATATTTCAGATATTTTTAAAATTTATTTCTTACATTTTTGTTAATATTTAGAAATGTATATTAGAAAACTAATATTATAGGGAGGATAGATTAAATTAAAAAATATTTGATTTTTTTTTTCATATCTAAATGGTTCGTAACTAGATAGACGTTTCTAGATGTACAAACCAGTAAGCACATAACAACTACTTCTACGACAGTATTTTGTCTGTTTGTTTGGTTTGTTTATTAGTGGTTTATGATCAGTGGTTTATTTATATGTCAATGGTGATCAGTGGTTTATTTATATGTCAATGGAGATCAGTAGTTTATGAAGGTTTATGATCTGCGATGGGAAAAAGCACCCCCCCCCCCGTTCTTTTTTTTAAAAAGAACTTGCATAACTTTTGAAGAATAAATTTTCTGCAAACTCTATAAGAACTATCAGAATTATTTTTACGTAATCAGAGTTCCGTTTTTAAAGCAACGTACAGTGCATTGATCAGTTACAACGATATTCTTAACTGTCAAAGTATTTTTCTGAATAAATTCTTAATCAATCCGTTTTAATTGTATGAAAACACGGGAATTTCGTGAAGGGAGTAGCTGTTCTTTCAAAACACCGAGCTTCTTGTAGCTTTAAAACCGGTTTCTATTACAATAAAAGTTCGCCATTATGGATGCCCATTGAAAGCTCCGAGAGATTATAATAATATTTGAAATTTTGCGATTCTTTCACAGAATGTTTTCAGAAATCTTGAATAAAATATATTAAATTTAATATAGATTTTTTTTCTTTTCATTTTTATAGGAAACCCATTTCCTCTACGTGAATACATGAATGGCTATGGTGATTGGGCCTCGGCATTTTTTTGTTCTGGTCCCAATTTAAATTTTAATTCAATTATAATTTATTATTTATTTGAATAATTCTTAAACGTTTTCAAGAATTGACTTATACTTTTATTATCTGAAGACATCTTTTTTAACCAAGGTTGCTGATAACAATTTTTTAAAAAAGTTGGAAGTATAATTTATTGTACTTAACAAAATATAGGATATATAAAAAAAACCTATTTTTTTATTATTAAACTCCGAAAAGTGAATAGCCGTAATAAAATCTAGCAAATAATGCGATATACATTTTCAATTAATGAAATCTATGTTTTGCATTACGAGAAACAAAATAATTTTGAGAAGCTAGCAACCAAAGCCTATTTAAAAAGATAATACGGAAGCATCTCGTCTGAACTAAATAAAGTTGATGACTGTAGTATTAAGTAAAACCAGAATTTTCTTTTGACAAAGATATCTCCAGGTTTATTTTTTTTAATAATTTTTTTGTTTTATTCCGAGTTTGATGAAATTTTGCACACTTGACCTTCAAAAGCAAGAGAAATGTCACTGTCTACGTGAGATTTCCCCATCTCTTCCCAACCCTTAACGTAGAAATGACTTACTAAAACCGCAAGATGACGTCACGTTAAAGAAATCTGTCAACATTGAGTAAAACTCGGGGAAACCCTGGGTATTTAAGCTAGGCAGATATAATTATCAAAAACGAAAATATTGCAGCCATTCTGCAATTTGAGAAATTCTCAATCGCCATTACTTATTTAAAAGATGGCATTGAAATAACCTATTTAGTTTCCTAATTGCCAGGTAAACGAAGTATATCAATTTGTGAAACTTTGTCATTAGTTAGAAAGAAACTGGGGTGTTCAGGCAAAGGGGAGGGGGGGGGGGGGGTGTATTACAATCTAGTAACTTTTTTGGATATTGGCTTCACTAATTTTTAATATATTTTTATATGCACTAGTCCCGTATACACGCCAGTATAATTTGTTGGATGTTCTGGACGACTTTCTAGTATTTTTGTACGAAGTTAGCAAACCCTCCGATCGCAAGATCACTACTTTTTTTACTTTTTTTTGTCAAGTTTCCGCACGGGCTCAAACTAGCAATCTTCTGATTATCAGCTGAACGCCTTTATCCACTATTATCCAGAAGGCCCATAAACAATACCTCTTAATTTTGAGCTACTGTCAGATGAAGACAACACCTAAGTGACAGATTTAACCCCTTTTTATCTACGTTACGTGTTTGATTGGAGACTTTCCAATCCTTTAACCGTTTCCCATAACAATTAACTTGGGCATCCAATAACAATTAACCAACACGAGTTATCGCGGGTTACTCAGTTAATAGGTTAACACTGCAGAGCTCGCGCTGTGTCCGAGAGATAATCCATGCGAATCGAATTGGAGGTGGGGCAAAATTTCACAAAACAAGAGTTGGAATTACGTATTGTCTTCGAGCATGAATTGTCTGTAGTAGAGATAATATGACGTCATAATCGTGAAGCCCACATATCAGAGCGAAAGGCCCATATCATGTGCCATCTCTTCAAAATTATGAATTAAAAAGTACTCGCGATTGGCTGATGAATTGGGAAATGTGTAACAGTGAAATTTTATGAATGGAATGACGTAATTAAACACGTGTCTGAGGCCATACATGTTGGCTTCACTTTAATGTTATCGAGAGTGATGTCATGACTCTTCTACTCCAAAGGATTCATGCTCGAAGATTATTGTTGTGTTGTCACTTATTACGCCACGCATCGTGATTTGATCCGCTTTTAGTTTTGTCATACTCTTCCAAGGACCATTCCACTAGAGCAGGGGTCGGCAACCTATTGAAACGGAAGAGCCAAAAGTTACAATTTACAAAATTTCCCAATTTTTAAAGAGCCACTAAAAATTTTCGTTTCAATATTATTGTAGTTGCTTATATATATTTGATTTTTGATTTAAAATAAACGGTTTTAAATACGGAAAAATATTTATACATATAAAAACACAAATATAGATAGTTACATCAACGGAAGCATTGGCTTTGCATGCCTTTTGAAAGTTTGATTAAATCTGGCTTATAACTTGTTGTTTTAAGTTTCAAGCACGACTCTAGATTTTTATTTGTTTAGTTGACTTCTAACTTTACTTTTTATTATATTCATACAAGAGAACGCTTGCTCGCACGAATATGTCGACCCGAAGATCGTCTGCACTCCAAATGCCAACTTCTTCACCTCACTGTAGCATTCTGGAAGACTATTCTATGGGCCGAATATGAGGGCCTCAACTCGCGGAATTTCTTTTAGAGCTGTCCACTCGTGCTGCGCGATGTGCATGCATTTCTGGAACTCCAACTTGCTCTTGAGTTCTGTAAACTTGCCACTCCACAAGTCTTTGGTTTTCAAATCTAGCAATTGCATTTGGAGCGATCCAGCATCAATTCCAAATGGCTCAATGTTGATCTCATTTGTATTTGTGTTGAGAGAATTTACTATGAACGCGAGAGTACTTTTGTTTGTTTTGAATTGCTCGAATCTCTCAGCGAATCCATTCATGTTTTTTAAAGCTATGCTGAAGTAATTCGTGTCAATAGTTGCATTGGTCTCATCGCGATATTGCTTCAGATTTTTAAAATGAAGTTATTAACCGCTCTCCATGTCTTCAACAAAAAGAAGTAATTTTGTTTCGAAACAAACTAATTCTTCAAGCAAGGCGTAGGCCAAGTTGCCCTTTTCTTGCAGTTTTAGATTTAGTTCATTTAGTTTCATTATGGTATCTACCGATACCACAATGAAACAAATTGTGGCGATTTGTAATTAACGATTATGAAAATAAAAGCTATTGAGAAATTAGGCACTTAAAAATATATTTTCTTATTTTTTAAGGGTTTTTATAATAAATAATTTTTTTCGTATGGAACTGGAGAGCCGCAACTTTACATCAAAAGGGCATGCGGCTCGCGAGCCGCAGGTTGCCGACCCCTGCACTAGAGTAATAGGTAAAGATCATCACACGTAAAAATACATATTGCACAGCAGAAAGCTATTGTTTAATTTTGATAAAACTTTTCACTCGATGTAAAACAATTGTTTTTTAACTTCCTGAGTGGTACAATAACTTTAAAGAAAATAAACCAACAACCCCTCTGGTCACCCTTTTCTCCCTATGAGCGAAATCAGGTCAATTCGATCAAGTGTTAGGTCTTGCGAGCCTCTCATTCGTAATAACCAACGGTCTTTAATATTAAGTGATGGCATTCCAGTAAGAATTTTTAATTAGTCTAGCAAGAAAATAAAACTGTTTTTCGCCCAAAAATTCGATTAATCTTGCATTTAGGGGCGCGAGCGCTGCAAGGTTAATATGAAAGGAGAGAACTTCCCCCTTCAGTTCACAAGATTTATCATGATAAGAAATCTTATAAGGTTAAGAAACACACAGAAATGAAACGAGAATCAAATCAAATTTAATTCGAACAAACTATAAATTACAAAATGTCCATTAGGATAAAAAACATGCTTGGCGAATTTTTCACACATACTGACGCAGATAATCTTCAGCGATCTTCTCATTTACTTGTGATTTCTTGGAGCATGTCGTGGGCCTGCTGCGCCGTGAGTCTCTTAATCGGTTCAGCATGCCAGCAGAGTTTGGCTACTTCGATATAAATATCCATAAATCGCTTGCCTTCACTGACAAATATTGGCCGGGCCCCGTAATGAGCAACCTGCAAAAATACAAACGAACGAAAATGTAGAACGTTTATAAAAGACTATTACAACTTTTAAAAGCTATATCTCCCGCAACCAATTAAATTTAGAGCATCATTCTACATGCAATTGTGCAGATGACATTTTGAAATTTCATTTGGTTAGCGAGATATGTCGTTTCTCATTGCACTGCAAAAGAGTCTTGTAGATTGTCTTTTCCCGTTGACATAACAACCGCACATCATATGTGTTCGGGGTAGTATATATCGTAAATTGCTTTCGTAAAAGTAGTGAAAAAGAGTGGTTCAGCAAAGACAAAAGTTCTAATCGGAAGTCAGATAAAAAAAGCTTCAAGCAACATCATAGGCGTAAACTTGTACTGGGCCCGAGTCTCCCCCCCTCCCAATATTTTGAAAAAAAAGACTTCCATAAAAGTTACCCATTCTTTTTTTAAAAAAATAGTCATTAATATTTTTAAACATAACTTAATGCGTTTATTTTTATATTTACGAATGTTAGTCAAATAAAATTTTACTAATAATATATATTTTTTTTCTAACATTTTCCCCAGAATTTCGCACGTTATCCATTGTCAATTAAATTTTTGGTTCATTCTTCTTCCTTCGGTATAATATTCGTTTAATATAATTTTATATCATATTTATGTTTAAATTTGCCTGAATTCTCAGTTTGGTTTTCGTTAGCATATTTACAAAAACAATTTAAATATTTTTTTATCATAATTAATTCATATTAGCTATTGAATTGCGCCATTAAACTTCAATTATCTTATAATTCGGGCCATTTCACTTATAATACTCGTTACTAATGGTCACCTTGCAAAAACCAAATGTCTTGCAATTACCTTGTATATAATAACATGAGGATGTTCTCCAGAAAAAGGCAACTCCCTAGATTCCACTTGCCACAGAAGGATTCCATAGGAATACATGTCCGACGCTGGCGTCGGTCTGGTGCCACGCAGCACTTCTGGCGCTGTGTAGGCGGCAGTTCCAACAACGTCTTCAGCAGGCAAGACTTCGTCCGTGGAGGTTTCCAAGTGGACAATGCTGTGTCCGAAGTCGCCAAGTTTGCAGATTCCGTGGGGGCTGACGATCACGTTGGCCGGTTTGACGTCGGCATGCACTATGCTGTGCTGGTGACAGTGGCGTATTCCGGATAGGATTTGGAGGCAGAAACTGAAAAATGAGATTGGAAAATGCATGCAATTTCAGAACCACAAAACCACTTTTTTTTATTTTTAACTCTTTCTTTACGATGAGACAGCATTTTTAGTTCTAAAAAATAAGAAACGACCCAAATTCTTTGCGACTGTTAGGGCTGTCACGAAGTGGATCGGTTAAAAAAATGGATCTGAGATTCGAGAATAAAAACCACGGTTTGTATTCTCCAATTACAGATCTATTTTTCACCTGCATCCGCTCCGTTTGTAACAGCACATATCCATTTAATTCCCAATTGAGAAAAATTTACAAAAGAAAACTTCTTATAAGGCACAAAATGATGCCATCCTTTCCTATAGATACAATTAAATTTTAAAGTTTTCAAGACCATGCCATTTCTATATATGCAACAGGTTAACAGAAATTATAACGTTTTTCTTAACTACCAGGTTTCAAGGGTTTATAATTATTCTGCCCCTTTGTCAGGTGGGCAGCGTAATATAACCGGACAAAACGGGCACTTCGTTCTCCATATATAATTTGACGTGGAGGGCGAGGGTAGCCGTTGCCTACTTTTAATACAGGAGAAACTCCCGTATTTTGCTTTTGTTTAGACGTTTGAGCTGATATAGTAATAAAACGGTTAAAAATCCGGTCCTTTGAAGTAAAAAGGTTTTCTGACCGCTACCCTAATACACAATGGGTACGAAAATAAGTTAATATAGTGTAAGTTTACGAAAATAGTCCTCACCTTAGTCTCCTCGGGAAGTCCAGTTCGCTTTTTGTATCCAGCACCTGTTGCAGGTTGCAGTGGCCAGCAAATTCCATGCAGATGAACACCTGGTCCAGGACCTGTGAGATGTGCAGGATGGCCACCAAGTGGGGATGTCGGAACCCCAAAAAATTCTTCTCGCCCACGTAGGACTTGTTGCGGGTCACTTTCAATGCGAACTTCGAACCTTAAAACGTAAGTTTCGGCATGAGTATGGCCAAAGGAGCTACCAGATTTTTTTTATAAGGATGGGCATGAAGTCAGGATAAGGCAGCTGTGTACACACAATATATAACAAACGTCTATTTTACAAAATCGCCTTAGTTATGCAAAAAAAAAAAAATGACCCTTTGTAAAAAGATTGTTTTTGGATCTTTTTTGCATAGATTGCTTTTTTGCATAGACATGGATAATTGAGGGGCTGACATGGGGAAGACAGTAGTTACAAAAAGTAAATTTTACAGGGGAAGCATTTGTTCTCCAGGCCAAGTATCGTGGAATACATGCAAGTGCCATCTTCCGTCGCTCGTAGAAACTAAACCATTTTGCCGTTTGGCTTACTGTTTATTCCATTCCATTGGCTTGGGCGTTTACTGTTTTTTCCCGTGAAAAAAAAAACGAAAAACTCGAAATTTGTGACTTACTGTCTTCCCCATGTCAGCCCCTCAATCTCTATTCAGGAATTTTTTCTTTTGCCGTATGCTCCATGGAAGTCTATTATCAATGTCTCCAGAATGCATCGACTAAAGGAATTTACTTCGAAAATATTTCTAATTATGTACTTTTTTCAAGTATGATGTATTTGCATGGTTAAATAATGTCGCTTTAGAGCTGCGCAGTGTGCTATTGACGACGGTTCGGGATCTATCTCGAAGGAAATACCCAGGAACACTGCTTCGTATTTTTGAACCAGTATGATGTATTTATGTATTAACAACTGCTTTAATTTAACAAATATTTTTTTTTGTATAATTTATTTTTCTATACAAGGGTGAGTATTTGACCACTCTTGCCCATATCTGGCGGCTCTCATAAAAACGGTTGGCAGGTCACAATGACTGAAGATTGATGCATTTGGATCATGTTTCGAAACAAACTTTTAAGTACGTCTATTTTTGCAGTCTATAAAGGGTTAATACATAGATACGTAAAGCTTTTAAATGTAAAGAAATCATTCACATCTTAAGAAAACCCCAACATTTTTTGGATTCGCAGCCCTGTGACTAAAACGCTAAATAAAAAATTATTATAAGTTCTATATTGAAAACTATATGTATTGTTTAACGTGTAAAGTTTTGTAGACCCTCTTACAGTGATCCGATCCCACTCTAAACCCGTTACAATGATTATTTTTTTTAATAATTTACAAACATCCATAAAAAATTTACGGAGAAAACTATCTTCACGTCATATTTATCATTTCAAAATTACTTTTAAACAAATATCTTTTCATTAAAAATAGGAAAGCAGTTTTAGGATAATAAAATAATCTTTCTAAAAAAAAGGAAAACCGACTTTAAGAAAAATGCGCTAAAAAGTAAAATAATTTTTAATTTTACGAATGAGTTGAAAAAATTGAATTATTGAATATCAATTTTATACTTAGTACAAATTTTTGAAATCGGCGCCAAAATTTATATATGATTTTTGTAAATTGGCACCAACTATCAAAAGTTGTACTAAGTATAAAATTGATATTCAATAATTCAATTTTTTCAACTCATTCGTAAAATTAAAATCATTTTTTACTTTTTAGCGCATTTTTCTTAAAGTCGGTTTTCCTTTTTTTTAGAAAGATTATTTTATTTTTCCCTTTTTAGTTTTTAATTTAGCAGGGGGCTTCGCCCCCTATTCACCAAGAAATTCTAGTAGTATAAGGCGTATTGACTAAATAACTATTCAAGGATAGAACATAAACATCTTTAATCACATATGCCTAACATTACAATAATCTCGGGGAGGGACAAACCTTACATACGCATCACCGTAAGAGGCAGTTACATGACTGAAGCTTTCCTGCGCAGCGGGAAAGACATAACATATGTAGAGGGCGTTACAATCGTAATAACGGGAACACTATATAGACACGTAACGGGAACATGAAAATATATACAGGTGACGGGGACATGATAATAGGACAAACATATAAGATAATAACATAAATGAATAACGCTGGTTACATCAGCGACTTGTGTTCAACAATGTATGTTTTAAAGCAATCGATAACAAAGCCAATAAATGCATGTTAAATGAAATGTCATTATTGTACAACTTCCGTTAAACAATGAAAATATTTTGAAATCGGATAAATTGTTTAAAAAAAATCCGGTTAATCGACATTTCCGGATATATAACAGCCGGATAACCTATTATTATTTTGCAGATTTTGCCTAAGTGGATTTTTCTCTATCCAACAAAAAAAGAATTTTCGAAATCTGAAGACATTTTTTTTTAAACGGTCCGGTTAATTGAGAAATTCGGATAGTTAAATGCTGGATAACCGGATATTTTTTTCAAATTGCTCCCCTTTGAAACATCCCCTATCCAACAAAAAAAAAATTGTCCAAATATCTGAAGTAGAACCGAAATCCCGCGCGCACATACATAAAAAAAAAAATACATACAGGTCGAATCTATAACCTCTCGACTTGGCGCGCGTTGGCGGTTTTAATTTAAAGTTTCTGGCGGTTTTAATTTGGAGGTTTTTTTTTGAGTTTTGGTGGGCGCGCTGGGCAGTCGGTTAAAAATACAATAATCTCAGAAATATAAAAAAAATGAAACTACTAAGCGTGGAAAAATATTAGAAATAATCTTCCTAAGATATTGAACACATTCTGGAAAGGTAGTATGCCAATTTAAATATATTTACCTTTGTAAATACACAGCGATACATTTCCAAACGATCCTCTTCCTAGAAATAGGCTTCTCTGGTCCGATTTGTATAAAGGACTTTTGGTGGGCGTCGGCTTCTTGTAATTTGGCGATAAATATTTGGGCGATTTGCCGTTGAGCAGCGTTGGCGAAAATGGTAACTGATATGAATCGAAATATCTGTTGAGCATATTCAGAAAGTTATTTTTTTATTAGTGTAAAGTCCATTCTACACGTGCGTGATAAATGCGAACTTTTGCAGATGACTCTGCAATTATAGGGTACAAACCACGTGGTTTGTATGTTCCAATCACAGGGCCACCTGCAAAAGCTCGTACGCGTTTATATGGTCGTCCGTGTAAAATGGAGCCTTAAGATAATTGAATTAGTTTTGAAAATAAATATAGAACTTAATCTCCAAATAGCATTAAATTATCGGGTTGGTAATAATAATATCCTTGTATCTTCGGTAATATATGGAACTCTCCGAAAATATCATAATTTTAAACTTCTTTAACCTCTTGATCGGGAAATAAATTCAACACGCGCTGCCAAAAAAGACAATTTGGATTTTGGTAAATGTCTCTGAAGTGATACGAGGCAAATACATCGAAAATAAATCTTTTAAATGCGGTACAAATAAATAGACAAACTACCATACAAATACCATGACGTCTGCTACTCTAAATTGCTAACAGTCACCAATATAAGTAACGCGAAATTCTAACAAAGCATGGGTTTATCTATTCTAACAAACACTGCGTTGGTTAGTGTTGGGTAATGAAACATTCTTTGAACAAAGGAAAGTAAAGTTTAGCCTAAAGACTTCCTGTTTTGTGACTAAAAGTGTTGCCTAGAAAAGATCTGGAAAGAAAAATGTAAATGTGGGGAACACTTTAAACATATAATACGATAGCACGACTTTGATCTTATTGGTCTAGTGGTAATTACTTACAGTATTGTTAACTTTCGAACAACGACAAATGCAACTTTAACACTTGCGGCTACATCTCTATTCAACTACCACAATTTCATTACCGACAAGCAAGCATTTTAAACGTTTCCAATGTCATAACTCTTCAACCAAACAACAAATGGTTGAAGAGTTATTACATTGGCAGCGTCGTTACTATCTATGAAAGGGTATATATGGCGTTCACTTTAAAATAGCTGGCAAGATAACAAGGCGATGGTTTATTGGTAAAGAACTACCATAACTTCCTTGGCGAAGTTTTTTGACTTTTCATACGAGAAGAATAACCCGAGGCAAAATATTGTACTCTTGAAGTTGACAGTGCTTCAATTGCTTGCCCTGAAGCACTGGCGACGGGCTCTCAGATTGTCGCACCGCTTAATTTTGACAACTTCCACTAAAGTGGTTGTGATACAAATACTTTACAATTGTGCTAAATACTTTACATAAACATGAAAAGCCAAATAAAATCCTACCCATTTAAAGATTGATTCAAGGGTTGCTTTTGAAGTGGACTGCTTGGCGAGATTTGTATGGTGGGACCTTCCAAGTCCCAATCCCTCTTCTTCAACTGCCTCCTCACCTTTAGATCCCTTGGCGACTTGTTGGGGAAGAACTCGAGAAAGCTCTCGGACGCAATAAGCCTAGAAAAGGAAGCTAGTCTCTCCCTCCTCGGCAACTTTGGCGTCGTGTCCAATTTGCCTGCTCTTGGCGACGTTCTGTGGAAGGTTGAGGAAGCTGGGGATAGGGTGAGAACGGGCTCCATTTGACTTGGAAGTAAACCTTCTTGATCAAAATGCTGTAAAGAATTAATATTAGGCAAAATTAAAAATCTTTTTTAAGATTTACATGAGATGCTTATATAAGAATACAAATATAGTTCTATTTTAATTATTTAGAAAAAGGAATATATATTACATGCCGTACCACCACATAAAGCTCTAAAATTTTCGGTGTTAATCCTAAAAGGTCCTCTAGACCTTCAATTGGTCGTCTCTAATTTTTCTGGCAGGGGATTACCTGCTTTTCCAGATATATAGTCTCCATTTTTAAATTCATAAGAATTCTTTTTTTCCTTTTTTTTTAAGTATAAATTAAAAGCTATCTATTTATAAATAAATCAGTTAAACATATACGAAATTTCCTAAAAAATTAATTTAACTCTCCTGCAGAGAAAAAAAAAATTGTACTATTTCCTTTCATACATGTTGATAAATATGAATAATTTCAATAGCAAATCGAGAAAAAAAAATTTGGCACTTTGGACACCCATTTCGTTTTACTATTGTGGCAGCGAAATGGTTAACCAAGGAAATGTAGCGGTATCAACAGGTATAACGGCTACCATACCGGTTCCGGCGACACTGGTTATCTAATAAGTGTAATAAGGATTTAAATTGAAAAGCTGATACTACTCTGATATAGTCTCATTACTCTGTATACATGCATAACAATTTAGATAGGTGGGTACAGAGACTACTTTATAAAATACTACGCAAGTATGGAGCAAGCTACTGCATTAAATTATAATAAAAATTGATATGTAGCACGAGTGCAATTTTTGAGCCTGGTCAGCTTTTCAGAAAATGGTACACAATAATTAGTAATTATCATGGAAAACACGTGGTTATTTGATTATGAAGCTAACATTGCAAATCCAATAATTTATTTGAAAAAATCGCTTACAGTTAAAGTGGGAGGTGCAAAGTTAGTTAAGATAGAACCAAAATTAACAAAAATTTGGTGCGCGGTTTTGTTGTTAAGATGTTGAACAAGATTGTATTCATAATGAAAATGTCAATAGTTGCAAATAAATATAATCACCTTCTTTCCCTCTAGTACGTACTGCAGAATTCAACACATTTTAAATACGAGTCATTTTGAAGTAATAAACATATTTCTAAAGAATCTACAATAAAAATACGACATTAAGTTTTACTCTTACCTGCTTAGTGTAGGAATTTTATCTCCATGCATGAGTTAAGAAGATTTAACGAAGCTCAAGAGTTGCCATGTAACGCTTACGTACTAAAA
Source organism: Troglohyphantes excavatus (assembly GCA_963932185.1). Taxonomy (NCBI): domain Eukaryota; kingdom Metazoa; phylum Arthropoda; class Arachnida; order Araneae; family Linyphiidae; genus Troglohyphantes; species Troglohyphantes excavatus. The sequence goes on from OZ010675.1 coordinate 43,994,561, forward strand.
GTAATACTCAGATTTTCTTTCGTCATGGTCCAATGTCTTCACGCCAATGCAATGTTGCGTGGAGTGCCAGCTCAGATAGTTCCTTCGTCATCTGACCATGGTTCTAAATTACGAGGCAGGGTCTGTGGGGGTCGAATGATTAGGGGCTCAAGCAAGCATCCGATAGGCATGAGTTCAATCGCCAACATGTGTATAATGATTTGGTAATCAAAGGATTGTTAAATTCATTCCTTTTGCGACTAAAAAAAAATAACCACCATGTTTAAGGGACTAGTTCATGCTTAATCCGATCGTGAACCAATGTTCTGACACCTATTGTGGCCAAGTCGGTCTTGTTTTCGAGACAGACCCGAAACAGACGTCAATAGCCCATTATTTTGCTCTAGTACGAGGTTAATTCTATCAACCAAATTAAATTACGTGCCATTGTTAACGGGTCTTTCCTTCGGGATAGACCCCGAACCATCCCAGCCCAGTGTATAACTGTATAGATATAGTTCCATGTTAATCTAACCAACCAGAGTTTCTTTACGTCGGTAATTGGTTTGGTTAAATAACGTTGAACAAGGGATGCACATTGAGCTATTGGCGACGGTTCGTGGCCTATCTCGAAGGACAGACCCGGGAACAAGTCGGTAATTGTACCTACAACTTTATAATATAGGATATTCTAAAGTAGTAGTTGGTTGGTTTAATTAACATTACACTGGTGTGTAGTGTCAACGGTTCGAAGTCTTTAACGAAGGGAGCCCCAGTTGCTCAGTTGGGAAGGCGTTCAGCTACTAATCAGAGGATTGGTGGTTCGAATCCGGGAAATGGACTTGACATAGAAAAGTAAAAAAGTAGTGATCTTGCGATCGGAGGGTTGCCAGCTTCACTACAAAAATTACTAGAAAGTCGTCCAGAATATCCAACAAATTATACTGGCGTGTATACGGGACTGGTGCACGATAAATCTGATCGGGGTCCAAAGTCCCGACGTCTATTGAAGGCGTTGGGTGCCAGTTCAGGTGTTTCCTCGTCATCTGACCATGGTTCTAAAATAACGAGGTGCATGTATGAATGTGTGTGTGAATGTGTATGTGTTCCCGGGTCTTTCCTTAGAGATTGACCCCGAACCGTCGCCAATAGCCCACTGTGCAGCTCTAGTGCGACGTTAATTAACCAAACCAAACCAAACCAAACCTTTAACGAAGGAAATACCCGGGAACACTGCATCGTATTTTTGAACCACGGTCAGATAATGAGGACACCACCACCTGAGTTAACACCCTACGTAACCTTACATAGGCACCGTGAGGACATTGTATTACTATGGATTTAATGTGTGATATTTTTTGGTACGCGAAAGGAACGAATCTAATAACCCTCCAATTAGCAGAACGCTACGTACAGACTGGCTTCCAGAATCAAAACCATCAGTTTCTTGCCGGACCCTGTTTCTGGGTCTTTCCTTCGAGATAGTCCTCGAACCGTCGCCAATAGCCCACTTTTCAGCTCTAGTGTGACGTTATTTAACCAAACCAAAAATTTAGCCGAACCCCAACATCATTCGGCCACTACAGGTCCAGATGATGCAGAGAATACCCGAGGTTGGCACTCTCTACACCACGACTACTGTGAGGACATTTGAACTACGTCATATGCAACGTACACCAGCCCCAACATTGCGAATGTTTGGTGAGTTAATCGAACTCGCAGACTTTTAATTTAAAATAAAACTTTTAATGTACAAGTGCTAGTTTTTAAATGTTTCAATAGATGGCAGCACCATAAAAATTGACCAAGGAACTCTGGGGCAAAAAATATAAGTTCTTTCGGGTCTTTCTTTCTGGATAGATCAATAGCCCCATGTAGTGTGAGGTTAAAGGGTTGCTTCTTTTATTACGACATTTTAGCTCGCCTGGTCACAACATTAAATATTTTTTGGGCCAGAATTTACACATACCCGTTAACGGCCGTCGGCGGAGTTTACATCTCTTAAGGCGAAATTTGTCCAGGCTCTCACTTTCACAATCAAATTTCGAACCACATTACTCCGATTTTAAATCCAGGAACTCTAACCGCTTGGCCACTTACTTTAAAATCACGAATCCCCATCGTAATACTAATGACAGAATAAGAGAAACTAAAAGGAAATTGTAGAATGAATAACAAAAAACACCTTAAAGTAAAATAAAAACATTTTATAAGTGTTATGTAACAACCCTAATGCACTTTGATCGATGACTAGCTTGATCATGCGCATTAAATTCAAGAAATGATTGAAATGTGACATTTTACCTAATCGGAAATGTAATAATGTATTTAATAAAAAAAAGGATAATTTAAAAGGAAAAATATGCATGGAATTAAGAAAGAACAGAGGTCAATTCAAACATAGTTTTCCTGATTTCTTTTGTAAAAATTACACAATTGTCACTTGAAGGACCTGTTAAGGGAAATGTTTGTGAAGTGATCAGATACAAGGTGATGATCAGATACCGTGATAATAAAGACTTCGTTATGTTAAATTAACAAAAGGTTTTTGTTACATTAATCTTTGTTTGTCAGAGTCTGTCTATTATCTTGGTTGCAAGATTTCGTGTCTAACTTCAAAGTTATTATAAAGTATTAGTTACTTGATTAACACGCTCATGTGTTAAAATGTATTTTGATAATTGTGTTAAATGTTTGCCTTATTAATGCAGCAAAGTATATTTGATTTGATCATTTCTTCCGCAGGTATTATAGTCCTTCAATTTTGAAATTATTTTAACTGTATCATTATATGCTAAAAAATTGAAAGATAGTCGGTATTTGTGCGTGTTAATCTTAGAAATTAATGAACAAATTTTGATGTTAATAGTAGCGCTAAGCGTTTTTTGACTATCACTCAGTATCGAAGACCTTCTGCATGATATGTAGATAGTCTACCAGTCAGGCTGAAAGTGATAGCTCATGCACAAGTGGGAGTATTGGGTATATGAAGCGACTTCAACACAGAGGCGGCCCGTGGTCAAAAATGTTAGTGCAGCCGAAATCATGTCAATCCCCCCCCCTCCCACACACACCCTATTTTTCAAAAACCATACATGAACGGAAATTATTTATTGTTCACTACGCAAAGCAAAGTTTCCTTTCAATTTTTACGAAATGATAACATGCGAAAAAAATAGAAAACACTTACTTATTGTTTGAAAATTAAAGCAATCCTGCTTTCTTTTAAACATGCGAATCGGTTAATTTTAATATTAACTTACATAACGAAACAACAGCAGGACCATGTCCTGAAACAACAGCACACAGTAAATGTATCACGAAAACCATTTCCGTTTGGAGATATTCTCGTAAGTTCTCGTTTCATCCCACGAGCCAATCAGCATATCGAACCTGAAGTGAAGCTAAAACAAGAAAAAACATTTCGGCTGTACCTTTTCACAAATGCAGTGCATTAGCATGGGGGGAATCTCCATACTACGTAGAGGTTGCCATGGCAACGATGCAGCCGATTTCGAATTTCGCTTTTTTGCTGCAATTTTGATTGAATGGAGTTTTTTCCCCTCCAGAATTCTGCATTACGGTAACATGCGTGCTATTTATCGGAGATTTTGTTTACTACCGTAGAAATTTCATTTTCAATTCTAATCTTCATTTAAGAAAATTAGTAAAATATCTGATTTTAGTTTTAAAATACACTAATGAATTTAGGTGCAGCCCGGCTGTACTTGCTGTAGTGGGCGAGCCGCAACTGCTTCAACAATATCATAGTTTAAATTTGAAAGGAGATGTTAACGTTGAGTTTACATTTGTATCTTAATTAGAATTTTAGAAATATAAAAAAAAATTAAGCTGGGGAACATGTCCCTCGCGTTTTCTCTCTGAAACACCAAACTATCTGTTTGGTTGATTGAATGTAACAACCAATCAATCCAGCGTATCGAATCATAAACGCAAGTGCCACAGAAGAAAAACGCGAGGATATTTTCTTCATGGTTCACCAATAGAGGTGCCAGAAGTCATTTCAAAGAGATATGGCAAGAACACACCCAGATGTTTTTGCTATTTTACATTTGAGGATATATTTTTTAAATATTTTTTAACAAAACAATATTTATGTGAAAATAAGTATGGCAGCAGCCATACACTCCAATGTTCCCCGGCTTAATACTGCGTAATTTTTCACTTTACGGTAAATGACAAATTTTGTCCACGTTAATATCAGCATGTGTAGGGCCGATCATGATGAAATTTGGCAAGTTGAGAATAGTAATTTAGGAGAAGCTTTTCCACTTCATTTTGTCTTGATATTCATACAAAATTGGGTAGGCGCAGCTCCAACAGTAGGTTTGGTTCGTGTATACTTTGTACGCGCGTCTTCTCGACCTGCTCTCTTTTGCGTCTTCGTTGAACACGATATCTTCGCACTTAACAGGTTTAGACTTTTTGGTATACTTTATTTCGTCTTGAAATGCCCTTTCAACCTGTTTAAGTTTCCAATGTCGCCATTGACTTTCAATGCGATAATTTGGCTTCATACCGAAATCTTTGAAAAATCGTCATTTTCTCTTCCACACAATTTTTACACAAATAGATTAATTAGTCAAATGGAATTGCAGAATATGTCGTTATTTCAATTTAAGCACGCCCTCGCCACGACCCTTGTTCAGAACTGAAATTACAAAGATTAAATAGGCCAGCGTATGTTCGAAATTCGAATCGTTCCCCGTTTTCGTGAGAAAGTACTCCAATACTTTTTCGCCCCGGTTGGCGGTATCTTGTAAAACTTTGATAAACATACTGATTCATAAACATATCAACAACTAATCCGAATAATCGGATTTTCGCCAACTGCATAATTTTTGATAGTTTTACTTTCGTTTTGATAACGGGCAATGACCTACCATTCCAACTAGGGGGAGGGGGCAGTTTAACCCCGCACTTTTTTGGATTTTGCTAACCCCCCCCCCCCAAAAAAAAAAAAAATTGTACCCTTACCCCTTCCCACTATTACAGACGATGGACGAAACCCATTCTCCATCTGACATTTGTACCACGTAGGGTGTTTTCGGGTCAGTTTCAAATGAGCATTATTGTAAAATAATAATTAAAAAAAATAAGTTATTAAATATTTTTTACTTTGTATGTTAAATAGTTATATTTCAAATAACAAAGTGTACTGAGTATATATAAAAGTGCAATATTTATTATAATTTTTATTTTAACAGAAGGAACTGGGATGGGTGGTCAAAACTTTTACTATCCTGTCCCTCCCCCCCCCCCCCCCATTCACATACTTGGGGTTTCATCTTGATCTTGCCCCCCCCCTTTCCATTTTAAGCACCCAATCGCCGTCACTGGTGGGCGGTTTTAAACTATTTAATTAAAAGTCTATAGCACGTTTAATAAAAACGAAATCCTTATAAATATGCCATATTCACAAATAATTTGTGAAACCCTAGCCGAGTTCCATTACACTCCTCCTTCAATGTATACTTATTCCAAATTATAAAACTTGCCAAATTGATATTCCTTTAAACTTGTCACGTTCATCTCCTACTTACTATGGCAACATCCTGGGCTACCAGGCAATGGGGTCGGGGTTCGAATCCCAGCTAAGACATGAATGCAAAATGTAATATAATTCGATGAAAATCTGTTTGGCATTATGTGATTAAAGTTACAGTTATTATTATTCTCCTACACGTGAGAAAGGAATAGAGATTCTCTTTTTTCAATGGCGATTTTGAAATATAATATTTTGATTTTATGTGTTAATTTTTTGTGATGTTAGAGCATATAAAAATATAATACAAGCAGTTCTACTCTTAGAAAAAAAAAAGTTGAACGTATTTAGGTATAGTTGATTCTCCGAATACAATCCGTTTCCACCCTACTTTTCTATGTTTATATTTTTATTGTCGATTTAAAAAAAGTGCTAAAAGTTGTAAAATTTAAAATAAAAATATAAATTTCTATGCTTGTTTAAACAATTGAAAATATATTTTTGTGAAATCTCTTTTTTAAAGTTTATATTTTAATTATCCAGTAACGCGTTTTTTTGTTGGGGTCATCCGGAATCGAACCTGAGACCTTGCGTGTGCTACGCCGATACTCTATCGATCGGGCTTAAGTAATTACTCGATCCCAAATGGGAGTATCGTGTGTATAAAGTGACCACCGCAGCACATATGTTCATTTTAGTACTTAAACATATTTACTGAATCTGTTACATTTAAAAATTGCTAACTTCATTTAAACCAATATAAAAAAAAACCAAATATAATATATAATTTTATTAATATCAAAAGACGAGCAACACATATGCACAAATCTTTTTATATTAATACGGTTGGTTTTGGTTTTGGTTTGTTAATAACGTCGCACTAGAGCTGCACAGTGGGCTATTGGCGACGGTTCGGGGTCCATCTCGAAGGACAGACCCGGGAACACATACACATACACACACATTCATACATGCACCTCGTTACTTATTTAGAACCATGGTCAGATGACGAGGAAACACATGAACTGGCACCCAACGCCTTCAATAGACGTCGGGACTTTGGACCCCGATCAGATTTATCGTGCAACAGTCCCGTATACACACCGTTAATTTTTACGGATGTTCTGGACGACTTTTCTGCGAAGCTAGCAACCCTCCGATCACAAGATTACAACTTTTTACTTTTCTTTGTCAAGTCCATCGACTGGCATCGAACCACGAATCTTCGTATTCCCAGCTGACCGCTTTAACCGCTCGGCCACGGAGGCCCCTATATTAATACGGAAACATTTAATTTGTTCTGAAAAAAAAAGGACCATTAACGTTCAATGCATACAAAATTAAATATTTCAATCCTCTCCGCTTGATCTGAAAGCTAATTAAATAACCACAATTCAAAAAGCGTAAAATATTGAACTCGCCATTAAATATACATTCTGAACGTGTGATTTGCAAAGGAAGCTTTCAAAAACTCTTGACCCTTGTCCTCTAACTTAGAGGAACATTCACATAATAGCAAACATAAAAGGAAAATTTCACGAATATTTTTTTCGGTGCCTATTAATAACCGGCTAGCCTCAGTGGATATCTCAGCAGCAAGTCTGCGTCAAGTCTTGTGACATCCTCAGCTGGTTATCCTTCTGCGGGAACTTGATAATCTGTTCTTATGTCACGCTCGAGTGACGATGTCAATGTCAACTGTGGCGATCATTGCTGAATTTTGATGTCACGGAGGTCGAGACGACTGCCCTCCTGCGATTGTCAATGGCAGGGAAGTGATGCTACTCCATTGCTAACAATGAGAAAAACCCTGAAAAAAAATGCATTGTTGGAATGAAAATGTTTTGAATAAAATAAACGAAAATCCATTCTAATATACAGGGTTATTCAAAAAGATTTAACCGAATTTGGATTTTCAAAAATTAACAATACGAAATCATATATATTACCTAAATTGAAAGGACAAAATCGGACAGGTACAGTATCCATTGTAAGGTTTGCTTCCTAAATATTTTGTTCCTTCTAGTGCTCAGGGTTGCCCTTAGCAACCACGAAGCCCGGTGCGAATCTTATAGAAGGGCTCTATTTAATCCTCCAGGCACACTTATTCATAAGTTTGAATGAAAACCTATGAATTATGAAACGTCTGAATACATTTGTCAGGTTTTTAAAAGCCAATCGAGATTTTTTTTTTATCAGCTGCAAATTCAGTTTCAAATGTTTAATGTTGCTACAATTCATTTGAATAGAAAATTTATTCGTTACGTAAAAAGTCATTTTATTTTTTTTATTGAAAATTTTAAAAAAATGCTATTGAACGAGACACAATTTATGTCAGCCGTGCTATTTGTCATAGAATTAAAGTATCAGAATGGATCACTCTAAAAGAATAACGCACTGTGTCTATTTTGATACCCCATGTAGTTGATATTAAAGACGCCAAATGATTTCATTTAAAAAAACAACATTCATTCTATCTGTGACATTCTCATTTTGAGCATTCTCGGTTATAAGCTCGGGACCCATACAAAATAAAATTAAATTTAAAAAAAAACGCGGGGTCCTGTGCGGTGGCACAAGTCGCACACCCCTAATGGCGGCCTTGGGTTATCCTAGTAGCGGGATCTTTTTTAATCCTTTATGCAAACTAATAAATAAGTTTGAATGAAAATTATGAATATTTTTGTAAATCGGGATTTTTATCAACATACAAGTATGTATACTGAATTATCAACTGCAAATTTTTGTGAACAATTAACTACAAATGTTTGAAGGGGCTACGTTTCATTTGCACAGAATATTTATTAGGTAATATTATTGCATAAATAATATCATTTCAAAAAATTCTTCGAGTCTGATGTTTGACAGAAGTGGAAAGAATCAGAAGTTTTCCAATAAAAAGACAAAAGGAATCCAGTGTATTAATGCTATTACTAATACTCAATGGCTGTGTTTTAACATTTCTGACATCGTCAACGACTCCGGTTTAACCAGTGTGTGTTAAAACGAAATGACTACTTCTACCCACTGAACTCTAACTGTAACTGCTGGAAGGCTCAAACTTTGTTTCCTCTACGAGCGCGTTGAAACCAATTGAAAGCTGCCATACGGTGCCCCAACATTTAAAAAAAAATTATTTAGTGGCGTTTTTTATTACCAAAGAATTGTAGAAGTATTAAATATATATAAATATTATATTTTCTTCTTATAGAATTAATTTTTATATTGCCAAACAGATAGTTTTTACTCTTGCTTTTTAACTACTTCTACTTTGACTTTCAAATGACTTCCTATTTTAATAGCAGATTACATTTAAAATGGATTTAAAAAGAAAATAAAAAAAACTTACCCTAAAATAATATATGTCGGCGTATTTTAACATGAAAAATATACGAAATATTGCGGTATCAAGAAAAGTGTGCCCCATCATGGCGGCCTCCATATCGGCTTCAAGTCAACAAAATGTCTTGCCCTATCCAGAAGTTACAGTTAGAGATCAGTGCTTCTACCTCCCGTTATTCTTCTGTGCGGTCGCGTTTTTTCTTCAGGACGCTGGATTCGTTGGTTGATTGAATTAACCAACCAATCCAGCATTTCGGAATCAAAACGCAACAGCCACAAAAGAAAAACGCGAGTACAAGTTCCTTACCTTAAGTTGGCACAGATTTGTGGGCAGAGGTGGCACACGCATGCGTTTATTTCCAACTCCCAAATGAATGGTGCCATATCAGCAAGTTACAGTATGGTTTATTATTCAGTATCAATACTTATATATAAGAATGGAGTGTCTGTCTGTGGAATCGAACAAAACCCCTCATTTTGAGTTTTCTCCACGAATTAGGATACACTGATTCCGAAAATCACATTAAATTTTTTTTTGTCTGTCTGTCTGTCTGTTTGTCCGGATTTAACTCAAAAACTACTGCACGGATTTTAATGAAATTTTCACCATTTGAACAAACTTTTCTTAGTTTAAAATCTGCACATTGTTTCATATAGATATCTGCAACCATTCAAAAGTTATAGAGCTTTTTCCATTTTCTCTAACATTACGCCTATGGGAAATTTACATCTCGATCTTCCCTACATAACATTATTGTTAAAAATCACCTTGGCGACCAAAAATATTTTTCGACAATACTGGGATAAACGATTTATTTTGATTGACTGATGAGTAAATTTCGCTAAATGAATTAAAATGTCGCCAAACGAATTAAAAATGTCGCCAAATATTGCCAAATGAATTAAAATGTCACCAAATGTTTCCAAAAGGATTAAAAATGTCACCAAATATTGCCAAATGAATTAAAAATGTCGCCAAATTAATTAACAATTTCTCCAAATCAATAAAAATGTTGCCAAATGAGCTAAAATAGAGGTCTTATATTTAAAAATATCATCACAATGGCGAAATTAGTGTCCAAATAACAAAATTAGCGTCGTTAACAAAAACCTCGCCAACCGAAGGAGGAAGATAAACCAGCTCTTTCGACTGACGCCATGTGTATTCATGTTCTGAACAACTTAACTTTTATGACAATAGTGCTTTTTGTTACGGAGTGGAATATTTCTATGGTGTTGAAATGGGCCACCCTAAAAGTTTAATTTAAGGTTTTCTATATTTATACCTCCACGTAGCTTATTTTTAAATTTGTACCTCAAAAACATATTATTGGAATTCAAAAATGAATATTTGATAATTAATTTGCATAAGAAATATTGTCCGTAAATATTGACCCTTATGAAATTATGTCCGGTAACCAATTGGCACACAAAAAAAAAATCACCAAATACGATAAATTAATTCGATTTGGAACAATGCAATATTTTTTCTTTGATATATTATTGCGTTGCCAATAATAAAACTAATGAATGTGAAATTTTTCTTCAAGGGTTTATTGTTACTAAATGGTTAATTTTTATACAAAAAATATGCAATTTTAAAAACTTTTAGGAATTTTTATTTCACAAAAAGAAACATTTTACAAAAACAACAGTTTAAATAGTAGTCGCAATAGCATGTAAAGTCGTGAACATAAAAATAGATTTAGGTATCTCAAAAAAATACTCAAAGTAATTCTGGGTAATATTCAATGTAAATCTGAATTTTGATAAAGTTTATTTTTCACAGTGCACAGAAAGTGATATGCGATGGCTACGCTAACAAGACAAAATCGCGCAGCTCTTACTGTGCAAAGTGACCACGAGCAACGCCGGGCCATATTGCTAGTTATTAATATAAAAGGAAAGAAATAATTTTACTTTTGGTTATTTCATAGAATTTTATGAGGAATTAAAAATAACTTTTTCATTAAAAAAAATCATAGATGACAGCGATCAATCTGCGCAACTGTTTCATCACCGAAGACTTACCATACAAAGTTCCATTATTTCACTAAACATTTACAAATAAAACAATAGAGTTTCATTTTAACTTCTTTTGTACCATACACAAGATACTGCTGTCATGCCATAAACATGCCTAGCTGGATCAAATTATCTCTCTATTTTTTAAAAAAAGTAAGCCTTAGGGGGAATTTTCAGTTCTTTCAATGTTATTCAGATCGTATCTAAAAATGTAAAAGTCTTAAAATTACGAAATTAAGTTAATTTGTTAAGAATTGTTCGATATATAAGAAGAATATATTTTTGTGTCAATACTGTTATTAGTTTATAAGTTATTTAATATTAAAGTCGTTATTGATAAAATTTCGCTTACAAGTAATTTTGTCCATCGAGTTTCTGAAACACTATTAAGAGGAGAGTTACAATTTTTTTAGGTTGTATACAAATAGGTTTGAACTGGAAATCCAAGTAAGCATTTTTTAAAATTCGAATTAGTTTTGGATATATAAATTTTTTAAACATTTAAACACGCTCCACTTTTTGAAGTTTTTTCGCCCTCATTTTTGAAACATGATTTCTAAATTGCTATAAGTCATTTAAAATGACATATTTTCGGGGGTTAGCAGAGCCCCCTAGTTAAATAAAAAATAAAATGTTAAATGAAGATATATATTCAAAATGCGTTCGCCCCCCTTTCTTTGCCATTAAGATTTCGGTTTAAAATAACCTAAAAGACCTAAAACCCTAATTATTTATTGCAATGCTAATCTCCGTATCTGACGAACAAAGACATTTGCAAGAACCTTATTATTTAAAAAAAAAATGACACTTACAGGAAGTTTTACATAAAAGGCGCAATTAATATGTATTTACGCAATGTAATATCATCAATCATTTTCTTTACATAATCTCTTTTCGGTGTTTCCTCCAATTGGGGGTTACTTAGAAGGCAATGTCCACTTGAAGACCGGTTGCTGTGCGTGAGATAGCTGAAAATGTACTGATGTGGCCAAAGAACATACTGTTCTTTTTTACCTGTTCTTCTAGACATTGCATGCCATGAACGTATTTGTTTTTTACGTTATCTCCGCTCCAATACGAGCCTAATGTCAGGGCCGCCCTTAGCAGTCGGTGCGAACCTAGAAGTAGGCCCTTTTAATCGGCCACACAAACTTATTGGCAAGTTCGCCATATTTTTTTTATCAACTACAAATGTAGTTGATAATCAACTATTCAATATTCTATAATTTAATGTAATATTCAATATTCTATTCAAATTAAGTGTTGCAACTGCAACACTTAATTTGAATAGAAAATTTATTAGGCAACTTTGCACATTTAAAAATGCGTTATCATATTGGACGAAACAGACGCGTACTATATGTTCAAGTTAAATATTTCGCCAAACTGGGGAATTGAAAAAAAAATACGCCAAAATGAGGACGATTTAAATAATATAATATCAACAAGCTGACTCGAACCGCGGACCTTCCGTTTCAAATTCCAGCTGTTCTATCCAACCAAACATGAGCTGACGACCCAGAAAAAGGCCGAAAAGGAATCTGAGTAAATGACTTTCGCTCAAAATTTGAGGATTCTTGTTTCGTCAAAAATCACGCGATTCAACGACGAAACGATTGTCAAATATAACGACAGTACCCATGTCGATCGCAGAATGCTCAAATATGAGAGTGTTATTTCTAAGATTGCATTATGTAAAAAGTTTGTAATATTTTGTTATTTTTATTGAAAATAATAAATTTTCTTTAAAGACTATTCCACGTCAATTAGTCATATTGAGGCTTGTATGCTTAGATTTTGTGGAAATACACATTCAGAATAAAAAAAGTTTGAGATAGTTAAGAAAAAATAAAAATAAACTAGTCCCTAAAGAAATCTTCAAGTTAAAAGAAAAACCATATAAGAGATTCATTATATCTCTAACATTATCATTTTACGCATTTTTCTCTAGTGATCACAGACCTTTGATTTAATGATTTATTTTCAAGAACATTTTTTAAAAATTCTAAATTTATTACAATTATTTAAATATTTAAATGTATTTTTATAAGTTAAAATCTAAAATTAACATAACCTTAAGAAAATGGGAAATCACAAATTATTTATGCAAAGACAAAAAAGGATTAACTTAACAGATAACTTTTATTACATTCTTGGGTGTCCAAAATAAATAAATATAGATGGATGCAATTGCATTTTGCAACTGATAATACATAAAAAATTGAAGATAAAGTATCAATTTCCAAGCAAAATCGAAAGTGCAAATAAAGAAAATATTTTTAATAAACATTAATTTTTGATAGCGGAACTGTTAGCTGTTTTGGTAGCGGAACTGTTAACTGTTAGAACATTGTTTCGTAATATCAGAGTAAAAGTTCCCATCTTCCTTAACTCCACATATACTATCTCAGAAAAAAAAAACTTCTAAAATTTCATCTATCTGCATTCGGCTAAAAATTAATTACAGTTAAAATAATTGATATTTCTAGGTTATTGAATATTCCGGATAATTAAATGTCGGATAAACAAATGTTTTCCCTAAAATTTTATTCTAAATGAAGATATTTTCTAACAACAAAAAAATTAAATTGAAGGAAATGTTTTTTTAAAACCCGATAAATATTTTTAAAAAGTACTTAAATTAGAACAGAAAAGTTACACATAAAAATATATTAAAAATTCTGCACGGATATAAAGGATAACCTCCTTTTTTGGAGCTAGGTTGGCGCAAATGTCGGTTAAGAAAACATTAATCCCTTTTTCGTCCCTTAGGGCGTAATCAAGCTAACTCGTTATTGCATATATATTCCATTTACAAATGATGTAAAAAGTCCTTCCACCCTTCAGCTATTTGTATGTGAAGTAGGATATTCAGTTCGATTATATTATAGTCAAACTTTTTTTTTGTTGAATTTCAGTCCAAATACCACGTGTAAAGTATTATATTTTTTTATGTATCTCCTTTAATGATAACCCGCCAGTAGATGGATGGTAATTCGATATATGTCACCAGGGCAACCCTTAGGGCGTTATTATTATTGTTTGAATTGTAAAAACTTAGGTAAACTGTTATCTTTTTTCAAATCTGCCTTTTGCAATTTGGAAAAGTCTTAACTCGATTCCGATAATTTAATTTGTGATACGCATCCGGCAAATTTTTATAAATATTTTACGATATAAAAAAATAATGGATCACAAGATCTTTTATTTTTTTATTGCTCTTTGAACAATGTTCATCGGATCCTTAAATAGCCTATTTGACTTCAAAATGTGGGCAAATTTTATTTTGTATCATCATACATATTATTTATGTAGTAAAGATCTCTTTAGATCCCTTTAAACGCAAATATCCCTTTAGACACAACGGTTCTTAACACATGAGGTATAAAAAGAAAGAGAATTTCATGGACCAGTGACGAATCGTACTTACATCTCGGGGAAGACACTTAATCAGCTGTGCATATAAATTACCTCTGACGTCACAATTTGCGAAATTTTTAGTCCAAAGGTGAATTTATTTGATCTTCACTCACAAATCTCCGAGATTATATCGGGTCTTTCCTTCGAGATAGACCCCGAACCGTCGCCAATAGCCCACTGGGCAGCTCTAATGCGACGTTAATTAACCAAAACCAAAACCAAAACCAAACCGAGATTATATCGCATTTTTTTCATAATTTTTGCATTCAGCAGGGTAACGCTATAAGCCACAACAACTCTTTCTGCAAAACTTCTTCGATTCACCATCCTGCTTCTATTCACCTTATCACAAGGTATTAAAAAAAAAAACATGTTAAAGAACATCCCAAAGAGGGAAAACTACTCTTTCCCCAAAAGAACATACCTGGTAAAAGAACATATGTAAGAGCAGCTCTAACAGGAAACAACTGTTGTCTGAAAAGAACGCGAATCCCTAGTTGAATCCATGTTTGATAGCTTCAACCCTACTTCCTAATGGTAAAAACTAACTGACCTTGAGAGGAGAAGCGTAAAAAGCCCTGGCTGGGAGAAGTTAGAAGTTGTTGATCTTTACCTGAACTCTTTGCATTATTACTCTGGCATCGGAACAGGACATTGGTATGTGAGTGTTCATTTCAATAGAATCGTTTTGTATTTGGGTGTGGAATATATTAAGAGATTGGTATGCATTGTTAAATTCTGAGAATAATTTCATTCATAATTATTTATTTGGCTTGACTTTTTTGAGAAATTCCATTGTGTTTTTATTGAATGCGTATAATTTTTAATAATTGTAATGTATTTTGGGGATGTGTTTTGATTTTTGAAGCAATCAAGCAAGTTTTTTTTATTCGTATGCTATTTATTTATGAAATATATTTAACTGCTCCGCTTTAAAAAAAAAAAAAAAAAGGAAAGTTGTTAAAATGTTTGATTAGGAATTTTTGTTTAATTAGAACATATGATTATTATATGGTAATCACTATGCATGGTGATAATTTTCCTCTATTATAATTTTATTATTGGACAAATTGAGATTTTCTCGAATGAAATTCTTTGTGTTAAGAGTTTTGTTCTATTTATTTTAATATTTCTTTTGGAGCCAATTTATTTAAACCTTGTATTAATTAAATTGTAAGTGCAATATTTTTTGTTAAATATTTAAATTGAGATTAATCATTAGACGATTTAAATTAAAAAAAAAACGATATTGGTAATCGTAATTACATCATTTACCATGCATTTTTGAACAAAACTTTCAATTAAAAAAATTTCATGAATGATTTTTAAACAATGCTTAAAAAAATTCCTGACCAGTAAGCTACTACTTTGTGGGAAATGTTTCTCTGATTGTTTTTGTAACTACAAGTTATGTTAAAATGAATGTTTAGTGAAATAATCACATAAAAAAAGTATGGTCGCCATTTTTTTAAGATGTCAACGAGAGTTCAACAGTCAGGACTTTTAGTATGTTTAATAATGCACTTGAAGGAAAATATTCGCCAAATTTCAAAATTTCATAATTTTCTCTCTCAACTATTTCCTATCTGAATGGACTACGAGTATTAGACTTTAGCTTGCCAATAAAATCTAAGCAAAATTAGTATGTAAATTAGTAATTAGTATGTTTAATAATACACTTGAAGGAAAATATTCGCCAAATTTCAAAATTTCATAATTTTCTCTCTCAACTATTTCCTATCTGAATGGCCTACGAGTATTAGACTTTAGCTCGCCAATAAAATCTAAGCAAAATTAGTATGTAAATTAGTAATTAGTATGTTTAATAATACACTTGAAGGAAAATATTCGCCAAATTTCAAAATTTCATAATTTTCTCTCTCAACTATTTCCTATCTGAATGGCCTATGAGTATTAGACTTTAGCTCGCCAATAAAATCTAAGCAAAATTAGTATGTAAATTAGTAATTAGTATGTTTAATAATACACTTGAAGGAAAATATTCGCCAAATTTCAAAATTTCATAATTTTCTCTCTTAACTATATCTTATCTGAATAGCCTACAAGTATTAGGCTTTAGCTCGCCAATACAATCTAAGCAAAATTAGTATGTAAATTAGTAATTAGTATGTTTAATAATACACTTGAAGGAAAATATTCGCCAAATTTCAAAATTTCATAATTTTCTCTTGTCAACTATTTTCTATCTGAATGGCCTACGAGTAATAGGCTTTAGCTCGCCAATAAAATCTAAGCAAAATTCTAAGCAATTAATTAAAAAGTTGCGAGTTACGAATTTCGTTGCATAATTCCTCAACAATTTTACGACTGTCCAGTACATCAGAAAATGTACAATTGCCCAATTGTAATCACAAATTTCAAAGTCAGTAAATTGAAAATCAAACTGAAAGTGACAGATACACTTTTTTTTTTAAAGTTTTCTAAAAACCTAATACTCTATATAATTCTATATCAGCAACAATTCAATTGCAACTGTGAGCGATATTTTAAAATATTCTATGACAAATTAATTTTAAAAGTCTTATAACCTTCGAAATAATGATGTAATATTTAATGGACGTTGGAATCGCCTGTCTTATGCCACAAATAATGGATTGTAAGTGTTTCCTTTTATTAAATCTTGTTATGAAATTTAGAATGAGAAATTCAATTTTCTTAGATTTCATGACTACCCATTTAAAATTTACGACTGCACATTCTTAATTTACGATTGACCAATTAAGCCACAACTGCCCATTAGAAAAGAACAGGCCCTGCGACAATTAAGTTTTCAGGTAGCATCACGATGTGTAAGATAAGGTTCTGAGTTAGATCGGCCTTGTCTCTGATAAAAAGAATACTTATACGAAACCACGAACCAATATTTCCGGTTTTACCTGATATATCATAATATACACTAAAAATAAATTATAGTACCAAAGATATTCGCTTTTTCGTTGTGTAGATTTTCTTATTTTGACATTTTTGTTTAAAAAAATCATGCACATTTATGTTCCATATAGATTATATTTTACAAAATAACTAATTAAAGTTTTTAAATGTGAGGCATTTGAATGATTTAGAGTGTATTTCAGAGTGTATTTGTGAGTATAAAAGTTATGGGTATTACTAGGAAAAATGGCGAATAACAAGCGAAAAAACGAGGAGCATGTATGCAAAACCAAACATATCAAATAATATACAAAAATTTCATAAGCATAGAATTTTATAAAAAAGGATGACCCCCAACCTTTTTTGCAATTTCTTTTTAATATTTAAAAAAATATCCCTTTAATTTAAAAACTCGAAAATCTCGTAGGTCCTTTAAAATGTCATACATACCAAACGTTTTTGCGGTTTTCTGAGATTTGTTTTTCCTTGTACACCTCTCATATGTCGCTATTCTTCAGATAGCAGCAACGATAATTTTTTTTCACTAAAATAAGTTTTAAAAATTAATTTTTTAAATTAAACACTGTATACCGCCCACTTATAGTTTATGTTCTGCTCACAAACCGAAAAGGTTCCTATTTCATTGATAGAAAATACATTAATAAAGTTTTGTTTTTATGAAAGCAACAAGTTTCGTTGAATGTGGTAACCTCAGAGAGTTGTAATATTAAATAGAGAGCGCCTTCATTGCCAGACTCTCGTAAGGCCGCGGTGTCAACATTGAAAAGAAAAACCCAACATCACGTGGTTTTAGCGCTGCCACATTTGGCGTTCAGACATCTGCAGGAGTTCCAAATTTGGTGCACTTTCTTCTTTTTGGTGATAAAGCGTTCTGTCCGTATTCAACTTCTCAACATATATGTAGGTATTTATTTATTTTCAAACAATTTGCGCTAAATATTTCCTCTTCATTAACGAAACGAAAATATAATTTCCTTTGTGTTCAATACTCGAAAAAACGAAACTCTTTATATTTCTTCGGTTTTATTGTTCATATTTTCTTATTGAACAATACAAAATAACAATTGAACACTGTAAAAAAAGAAGTGCTTAAAAATGAGTATCTGGATGTAATCGTTTTTTTTTAAGTATAATTGGTTCGTAAATGAATATTGAACGTACTCAGAATTAAATTACCGCTAGTACTTAAAAATAAGAACATTTAGATATATTCATTTTAGGTATTATAAATTACGATATAAGAAATGTGTAATAAACGACATTTATAATTCCAAAATATTTCGTGCAAATATTCCGAAGAATAAAAGTTATGAGTTCCAATTTAAAGAACTATATCTTATGGTGGAGTTATAGATACATGTGCTTCGGCTCAGTGTTTCGTTCGTCGAGCGGAGGTTTATCTAGTTTAGTTTTGATTCGTGAATGGAATTTGTTCGACGTTTAAAGCGAGATATTTAACTACAGACAATTTCGTTTTGATTTAAATAAATAGAAATATGCATGAATTTGTTCAACAAAACTTAGCGGAATGGAATTTGAAGGAGTACTCTACGTGTTTCGAAAGTAAGTGCTATTCAATTTATAATCTTTAATGTATAACGCCAGGGGTGCTCATCCCCCCCAAACTCAATTGCGCAAATCCCCCCCCCCCCAAAAAAAAACTCTGCCCCTGCAAATTTAAAGCATATAACTTTATTAGAATCTAAAATTTTCGACTGAATCCACACAAAGCTCCACGTTTCGTATTTTATAAATCAGTTAGATATAAAATCAAGATATAAATTTGGTTATACTTTAACTTATATGTATGGAACTTATATATTGCATTAAACTTTCTCACCGCATTTCTTTATAACGTTGCATTGATACAAACAAGTGGTGCTTAACGTCAGGTTCGTCGATAAAATATATGGTCGGAGGTTCGGATAAAATTTTGTCGAGTCAAATTGTAATTTCAGAAATTTATTAATTGTTTAAACAGGCGTTATAATTCATAATAAATTCCATAGAACTTGTTATTGTCTGTCTGCTAAGAATCGATCGATTTCGGTTTAAGAACCGCAGCTTTGTTATGGTCTAAAAATAAAGTGTTTTCTACAAAATGTCATCGATTTGTCTAAGGTGTTGATTACAATTTCACCAGAAAATATAATTTACAAATGGATATTTTAAATCCCGGTTTTGGAATTCAATTTTGTAAACACCTAAAAATAGTTACTGTAGAAATGCTTACGGTAATCTCCGATTATTCAATTTCAGAGAAACCCTTGCAATCGCTCCATTTAGACTAAAATAACTACCTACAACATTTTATTTTACTACATTTGTCAGTGATATATGCAAAATTACTCTAATTAGCAGAAACACATGATGTAAATAGGTTTTAACCTAAATGCTCAGAAACAATTGCCTCTTACATGTCAGCCAAATGCCACTGAAAATGCTGAACTACTTTATATATAAGAAAGAAAAGCTTTCTGACTGAAATATAAAAAACAGCTTTTTGTTAAAAATACATCATGACATCAAAGAAATAAAATTGATGTTATTTACGGGCGTTAGATACAGATGGTTCTACGAGTGTATATGTAAACCACGTAGTTTGTATTCCCCAATCACAGGGCCATCTACAAAAGATATTGTGCTTTAATAATGTCCCCATTCTACACGCACATTATTTGCGCACATTAGCTTTTGCGATAACTCTGCGATTGGTCCACCACGTGGTTTGAATGCACCAATCAGAGGCTTCTGCAATATGCAACGCAGCGTAAATAGCGTCCGTGTAGAATGGGCCTTAGAATATCTGTTTTTTACTGGTTAAGTATACTTTCTCTTACCTAATGGTATAAACGAAACTGTTATATATAAAACACAGCTACATATATGGTCAAACAGAAATATTTATGAAAAAGTGGTATTAACGGTTAAATATCTCAACATGAAATAAAGACAGATTATAAGTAATGAATAAACTTGTAAAAGTTTTATTTAAAAACATCTATTAAACCCCAACAAAATAGACAAGTAAACACAAAGATAGAAAAAAAAATTATCGACCAAATTCATGCAAAATACTGAACGTTATTGGTTTTGTTTAAAATCCCTTGTGACCTTCTACTCTTATGTATGGCTATTTTAAATATGACAATCAAATGCAAAAACTTTATTTTATCGAATTTTAAGAAATCTTTTAAAATTTCATTTAAAAATGCCGTATGATATTTATCCACTTACCAGTACAGTTTATCACTCAGAAAATACTTTTCATTTAGTTTTTTTTTTAACAATTTAAATATTCGCAGCTTTGCTCCACATTTAAACTGCATGTTCACAAAAACCATTCGTCCTTGATGACTAAAATATATTATCCGTTCTTTTATTGTAACACCATAGAAATTATTTAAACTGATTCGACGTATTAGACAAGACCAAACTCAAATATAATAAAACCACCTACGCTCGGTAGCGATTGGGTTCTGAAAGTTCAGTTTGGTTTTCACAATATTCAATGTATATAAATATCGGCGCCAATATTTTTTCCCGCTAAAAATACGAGACCTATGGTCGTGCCTATTTCCTTTTGCTTTTTTTTTGTTTTCCTTTTATTTGAACGATGAGTATTTTGTAATGACAGAATGGCTCCTAAATGTCTGTGTGCTGGCAGAAGATACAAGTTAATACGAGAAAATAAAATCGATTGTAAATGTAATATAAGCATAAGAAAAAATGAGGGGGTTGGGGTACGAAATTTTTCTTTAGTTCGTAACAATTCATTTACTATATATTTTTTTTAAAGTTCGAATTTAAAAAGTATGGGGGCAACATCCAAAAAAAGTGGGAGGGGGGCAGCCAATATTATATATGCAAAATTATGTTTTGCCCAAAACATTTCCCCTAAAAATTAAATAATAATAAAGCAATGAAAAAAAATCCCCCCCAAAAATTCTGATGGCGCAACTTGCGCCATGATTCCCCCCTATGGGCACCCCTGTATAACGCCATAGCAGTGTTCAATCGCTCAGTTAGTGCTGTCCGCACTGTTTTTGGATTTTGCCCTCTAACTTTTTTATATTGCACATTTAAAATAAAAATTATTGCATTGCCAAATCAAAAAAAAAAAGTTACTACTTTTACCCCTTTCAACTAACATACGACAGACGCAAACCCGTCCGCCATCTTACATTTGAAAATATAATATAAAAAAATTATGAATCAATTAGAATGCCGATATTTACACTGAATACTCCATAACTACAAAACGTAGCTGTATGAAATTTACAGAGACCTTTTCTTGAAAAATTAGACATTTTTTGTGATAATTTTTAAGTTTGTACGATGTTCCATTCATATATTATAACTATTTTAATGTATGTCATTCACTTAACATGGATGACAATATCGTTTGCGATTTTAAGGAAATTTTTCTTTTCGTTATTGACACTATAAAAATGGCGTCATAAGTTTTGTTTGATTTAATATTTACTGAAAATATTCGCACATTGGGCTTTTTACTACAATACGGATTGTTACAAAAATTAAAATATCTAGAATTTTATCTTATGGAAATGATTTATAATTGTTATGTGTATTTTGTTTTGTTTGTATGCAGGTTAATTGTAACTATATTTGATTATCTTAAATCAAACTTTTAGAACAATTCTTTCATAATGCGAGTAATTTGTGTATTAACGTCATTTTTATTTATTTGGAAAACATTTTATGCACACATTTTTTTTAATGTACGAAGCTTAGTTTCATTGTGAATTTTCAACTCTATATTACTTTTTAATGTTATTAAAGGAATAAAATTCCACAGATCCAACCGATAATTGAGAAAATGTTTTATTTAATGTGCCAATGAATATTTATTCTTAAAACATTAAATGGCGATCATTAAAAGTAAAATTTAGAATAATTTATAGATTTTTTTTTATATTTGAAATGATTGAAAAGGAAATAATTCATTATTAGCGTAATAGAAAATTTCTGAAACGCGGAATGATAAAGCTTTAGCACTAAAAAATCGCAATTTCATAGAATGGAACAATTTGTAATTTTTTCTTATATTTATTTATTGTAGAAAATTGATTACCAATGCCAAATATTTTAAATATGACATTTTTAGTTTATGAATCTATGGTGATGGTAAAAATATGTCCTTGTGATAAACAAGAGGGATAATAAAAGTTCATACTTATGGCACACGAGTTTTTTTTTTTTTTTGAAAACATATAGAATTTTGTCTAAAATTTGATTAAGATTTTGCATAAGTATACACTTTCATTTTCTTTGAATATGAACTCAAAAATTTAATCTTACGAAATTTATAATACACTAATGATTCAATCGCATACTTTAATATAGCAATTTGAATTTTCCTAAAAAAAATTTCCTTTTTGATATTTATAGCTTTTACTCCTTTATATGCAAATTATACTTTTCTATTTAGAAATACGCTGTGCTATTCTACTGCTGCCACTATTGCTTCCATAAAGAATATTTATGAAACAATGTGGATCGAAGAAGAAAAAGATACTTCCAACTAGCGCACAGTCATTGGATCATTTTATTCAGTTTATCCCAGTACGTAATCTTCTGTTAAATAACCTAGTATCAGATTTTTAAATATTTGCAATGTCCACACTCAACAATTGCAGTAAACACATCATATCATATTCAGTGGATAATGATATAAATAAAATTAAATCGATATTTGCATTTAAATTTTAATGACTTTTATGCAAGAGGAATTCCAGACAATAATATCATTGTTTCAGTACTGACAAAAATTTAATAAATTTGGACTTTTATAGTAAGTCCTATCAAATAAGATTGTTTTCTAGAGTATTTTAAAACAGCGCTTGTGTATCATTTCTAAATTAATCAAAAGATTTCTGTAATGCAGAAAACATGCTTATTAATTTTTATTCAAAAATATTGAGATTTTTTTGTTATAGATGTCCTTATACGTTGTATAATGGAAGTTATTTAATGTATGTAATATTATATTAATTAATATGTTGATAATTACAGATTAAGAATGATTAGTTTTAGATGAACATAAATCAAAAGAAGTTGATGGACCATTGGGGACGAAAACTTCACAATGTTAAAAATTAACAAATGTATTAATATTCTGGTGTTTACATTTACTTTGAATGACATTGGGACAATACATATGATTAATTAGCAATGTACAGAAAAAAAATAGTCTCGAAATGATTTTATTTGCATTTATTTATTCATTACTTTCAGATTGGAGAAGGAATTGAAAAATTTATGAAACAGGACACACTTTTGGGAGGAGATAGAAAGCAACCCTTTATCCTAGCTGTTGGAGAAAAATTCAACCCTTCCCAGGCATTTGTAGTGTTTGAAGAACACTGCATAGCTGCAAATTCTTTGTTAAAAGCTGTTGATCTGTATTTGAAATTAACATATACGTATTTTAAATGTAGAATTTTCAGCTTCAATTCATAAATAATACATTTTATATATGTGAATTTGATTCAGAGATCCCATCATGTGTTTTAGAGTTAAAAAATCGTCTGTAAAGTAATCATTTTTATCATGTCGTGTGTGTACAGTTTTACTGTAAAAATATGTATTTAGTGTTAAATGTTAATAATTGTGAACTAAATATTTTATACTTTATTTGTAATTAGTTCAGTGCATAATAATTTGCACATGGTTCAAAATGTCATATGTTTCCCCTCCTAATATATGCAAACATATCAGAAATCGACATCCTAATGCAGAACATTATGTCTGCTTCGATAAATTTTTTAGACAAGCATTTCGGAAATTATATAATTACGAAAGACACTTACGAAGATTTCACACAAACAATGGAACATCAGATAGTTTGCTAAATTGTCAGAACGAAACTTTTTCATTGATTAATTTAGATGCATGTTGTAGTACTACACTTGTTGCATATATTCAAAATAATTCTTCAGAATTTGATAAAAAAACATTTGAACAATTTCAAGAAAGTGTTTTGCTGTACATTTCAAAGTCTGATTGTTACTGCAATTTCTAACCCTGATGCAATGTTCATTCAGTTTTTTGTAAGTTAAATCACATGAAAAAATAAATATTTGCTTTATTTGATATGTTTGTGTACTTCGCTGAGTTATATTTAATCTTAATTTATGTAATCGAATAAAATATTAGGACAAAATTTTATGTCACAAAATAATGTATACTCTTACTAACGAATGCAGTTAGTTTTGTTTAAATATCCCTAGGTGTTCAAAAGTTGAGGAGGAGGGGGCTTATTTTTCAAACGTATTGTATGTATGCATTAGCCTCTCTTACAAATAAATTTACATATATAATTTACAACAAAAATTTATTGCAAAATTTATTTGCAATATTGTATTACTAAGAGATTGCAATTTATCTAGGAACACAGATTTGACTAAAAAATGGAATTCTTCCCTACCAATTCTTAAAATAACTTAAAGATTTCTTAAAATAAAATTCATTCATTTCTTTGTTATAAATATCTAAAAACATATATGTTTTTTCTTTTGAGATAATATGTATTTATTTCTTAATAACACACGAGTATGAAATATCTTATTTCAGAAATGTGATATATATTCCAAATTTGAAATTATATATATTCCTTTTTTTATCTCAAATCTTTCTATCTTTTGCTATCTGAAACATGAAAAATATCGTATTCAAGAATTACTATATATTTGAGAAAGAAAAATATAAAAATAATATTGTTTCAAATTTAGAATGATACATATATATGATTTCTAAAATAAGATTTCTTAAAATTGGGTGAAAGAAAGAAATGAATACACATACTTAAAAAAATTATATTTTCAATTATTTAAAACAGATTAATGAATTCATTTTGTGCATTAAATTATAAATTTGTATGGGAAGAACGTCATTTTTCAAATTTGGATGTACGTACTCAAAAATGAGTACATGCATCCGAATTTGAAAACAAATATACTCACAAACGATTCCTGCATATACTTAAAAATGAGTACATATGGTGTTTCAGATTTGAAACTGCATTTACTCACAACTGATTCCTGCATATACTCAAAAATGAGTACATATAGCACATATATCAATTTCAAAAATGAAACTAAATGTGCTTAAAATTGATTCCATGCTGGCACTCAAAAATGAGTACATGTCTTTTTCAAATTTGATACCAATGTAATCGGAGCTATGATAAGAACCGAAAGTATTTAAAAATGAGTACATTTTACTCATTTCCAAATACCTGTTTTTAACAGTGAAAGAACTTCGCTTATGGTAAATTTTTTACATAAAAACGTAACGCAATTATTTCAAAAGTACAAAGTAAGAAAAATAGCTTTAATATATCTGTTAAACTCCCTTAAATTGTGCCGCTCGTTAAAAAAAACGATATTTAAATACAAAATTAAACACAAAACCATATTAAAACACTTCGATCTCGCTTAGTTCTGAAAGTCGCCAAGGCC
This sequence comes from Troglohyphantes excavatus, assembly GCA_963932185.1. Taxonomy (NCBI): domain Eukaryota; kingdom Metazoa; phylum Arthropoda; class Arachnida; order Araneae; family Linyphiidae; genus Troglohyphantes; species Troglohyphantes excavatus. Next base: position 44,020,229 of record OZ010675.1, read on the forward strand.
TGCCAAGTAATATTGGCGCATGAGTGAATTGGCATTTCCACAAATCACGTGGTTTCAATGATGTACACACGAAAATCAGCATTTTTATTCCTCTATTTGTATCATTACTCTATGGGTAACCTCGTTCGTTTTATCGTCTGTTTTTTCTTCGAGCGCTCAACGAATAACGTTTCACGAGGTTAATCTGGAACAAAGTCGTTACTTTCAAAGAACATTCGCCACTTAATTATATTGGATAACATGAAAAAATAATATTTTTTATACAATAAAAACGAGTCCTGTTGAGTCCTAGAGCGAATATTTGTGAAATGTATCCTCTATAATTTATTTGTAAACAACACGAACGTAATTTTGACCTTGGGAAGGCAGGTAAAAAAATCGAATGAATTGTCGCTCCAGCGATAATACTTCTTATTGGAATATAAAGCGTTCATGTTGACGGTCTGGATGGTTCAGAAGACGTTGAACTTTGAATCCTTGAACCTATGCATTGAAAGCAACACCATGTTTTGAGGATTTGGTAGCATACATAGGCTCTTGGTCATGAAAAGTGAAAATATCTCAGCATATAAACATCGAAATAACTAACAATGTCCTTGAGACTTCGTGGTAGAATACATCCATTTTTTAATGTCAGGTTTGGACATTTTTTAATGTTTCATGAATTTATGCCCCGTAAATTAATAAAGAGTCACCGACCAAATGGATGTTTGAATTCACAAATCACGTTATTTGTCATTATACTGTTATGGATTATCGTACAATTAATTTCTTTTTGTCAAAAGTTTTTTTCGCCATTTTCTTTAAAAAGAGTAATTCTATTTAAAAATAACAAAAATGAGATAAGAGACTTTTTCTGAAAAGTGAGGGATGAAATTCTATTATTTATTTTAAATACAGTGCAAACATTTTACAACTTCTACTTGAAATAGTTAATAAAATTTTATATATTTCTTTATCATCACAAAATAGTAAAATAAATTCACAAACAAATCCTAACATTTATTTACATTTTATATCCTGAACATATTTATTCACAATTTATTATTAAACATGGGTATTTTAAACATTCTAAAGAAATGAAATACACATTATATATTCAAATTTACTTTTAATCAATCGTTTGCTTTTATAGTAAAAATATTGCCGTTCCGTAGTTATAAATATATTATCACTACGAACACAATTTTTAAATTTACAATATTTCATAAACGATATTAAAAATAGTCACTCCATTTGTCATTTACCCAATTTTGGATTTATTTTCAAAAATAAAATTGTATTAGAAAAATATATGCATTCAAAAACAAATATTATGTATTAAACGAATGTTACAGATTTAAAAAAATATGTATTTATTTCGATTTGTCATCGTATAAAACTAAAGATTAGCAACAGATATGTTATAAACACATTGCGGTAATTTTTTAAAAAAATTCTAAAATTCTTATGCTGTTGTAAATTTTGCGCGATGGAGAGTCAGCCTAGAAAATTCTTTTATACTTGATGCTATTATTCGATTTTTATTAATAGTGGATGGCACAGAAGCGATATCGTTTTAGATGCGACCGATACCAATTCAGATATACAGTATGGTCACAAATTGTAGGGCGAACGTCAATGTTTGGCTGTATAATATTTGGCTAAATGCCATTATAAAGCGTTATTTTTGCCCTCAACTATTTATCTTTTTTTTTAACAATTCGCTTAGGTTTAGTAACAACAACAAAAAATAGTTAACATTATAATTTAAAAAAAAATGGTTTATTATGTGTAGTTAAGCAGCCACACAATGACCATTGTCCGCCAATTTATGACCAGCATGTATTTCTTGGTTTTGAATATTGTAAACAAATTTAAAGGTTGAAAATTCAAGTAGGATGGTTAAAACGAAACCGAAACCAGTTAAGCAGCGAACAAGAGAAGTTTTCTTTCGCAGACTGGGTTGCCACATTGGCCTTTTAAAGGCCGAAGCCGGTTAATTTGTGAGCGTTAGCAACTGTTGGCCTTAAACGAAAAATATCGTGTCCTTTTCATAAACAATGTTGCCTTAAATGTTTGATTTCAGCATGTCGAGGCAATACTTTTTTTTTGCTATATGCTAGACTAGACGATGTATCGATAGGAAAACAAAATCGCACTAGTCCTTGATTTGAAAACAAAAAAGTTCAGTTCCTTTAACATAAATTTAAGTTATATATCTTTGAGTTATTGCTACTTTACTTAACCAATTCATAAAATATCGGTATATCGGAGGAAATATCGATATGCCAACAATAAGTACCGTAAAATGGGGCAACTTTGTGCCACTTTTTGAGGTTTTTTCAGAATATATCTATCATTTATGCACCAATTGCTCTGAAATTTTTACACAACATACCTACACATCTCGGCTATCCAATGATGGGTGGAAAAAAATGTTTTCTTTATAGAAAGGGAGGGGGAATTTTTTTCGTGTGGCACAAAGTTGTACCCGGTTGGGTACAACTTTGTGCCACTCTCTTTTCTGCCTCTAAAACACATTGAAACTTAATGTGGCACAATCTTGACCATACTTTTTTTCATACTCAGCTCATCTACTATGCTATGAGCAGGGAAATAAAATTTGTTCTCATCATTTTACTGTTTTTTTTTCGCATTTTTATCAATTTGGAAATGTGCGAAATGGAAGAAGACGATTTTTTTTTTAAAACTTTTAATGATAAACTGTTTAATAATATTACATTACAAAAAATAATTTTAAATTACATTAGTGGAGTGTAGAGGCAGCGCTATGAACTTAACATCATTTTCCTGACACAAACGCCGGACATGAGAACTAAGATGTGAACTGAGATTGTCTCCTATAAGTACCACTTTGTTTCCTGCGGACTAGTAACATGGTATATTCAAACCAATCTTCTTGATTTCTTCAGACCTTCAGATGGGGATGATTCAGCATCCTTTCTTATCTTCAGCATAAATGCAAGTGAATTTCGATGAATTCCATACCTCTCTTGGGCCTTACGGATGGAAATCCTCTTCTCAGTAATTTCCCCTAACACCTTTTCAAGGTATTCATTAGTGTAAGCCCGATAAGGGCGACCTCCGACTTTCTTTCTGTCACCATGGATGATTATCTGCAAAAAAGTATTGAATAAAAAGCGGATTCAAGCTCAAAAAATAAGAAATTGAGTGACACAAAGTTGTACCCCAAAGTTGACATTTTTGATAACATGTGAGCTTATGGCGAAACTAACAAACATTTTGAATTGCTTAATACAGCAAATTGTAGATAATAATATAGTGATGAATGTATAAACTTACCAAATCTCCAGCGGAACAACTAGTATGAGGTCCAGATGAGACTCTCCTGGTATCTTAAAAACCTCCAAACACTGTGATCACAAACAATATTTTCTTGAAACCACAACTGATAACTGACCAGATTATTACATGCTCGTTTAGATTCAACATCATCATAGCTAACTACAGGATTTTTTCCAAACCTCTAGTTGCATTTATATTACCGCTAGAACGCATTGAAGTCTGGAAATCGTCTGTGGCACAATGTTGCAACCTGTGGCACAAAGTTGCCCCATTTTACGGTATGTACTGAAACTATCGATTTATAAGAAAATATCGATTATTTCCTGGCGATTAATCGTGATGACAAAATGTCATAAACGGGTAAGCCTAAAAGGTATAGGATATTTTATGCCGGCATTCTATAGATTGCCTTGGCAATGCATAGAATACTTGATGTTTTTTATGCAATATATAAAATAACCGAATTTAATAATATACTTTTCCTAGGCATTGTGTGTATTACCTGTGTATGGCACAGACATATACATTACGCATAATGACAAAAACTATTTTAGACAAAGTATTAAAAGAGAGTCACGAAAGTAATCAAGTTAGGCTTTTATTAGAAAGATATGTTTCCGGCAATGCACGAAAAACATGTATTCTTTAGAATACCTAGGCAATATATAGAATACCTATAATATATAGAATGTCTAACTTTACCTACTTGTTAACTAATGAAACATGTTTTTCATACATACCAGCGATGCATAGGGGGTATTTTATAGAATGCCTAGGCAATATATGTAGAATATCTTTCTGAGTTACATTATGCGTGTTTTTCACCGTAGTATTTTATACTTTTCCGGTTTGTCATATAATACCTATGAAATTCGTGAAATATTAATAGTTTTACACTTTTACGTCCAATTTTCGGCATTCTATATATTGCATAGTTATTTTATAGAATGCTTGCTTTTCTTACATTACGGATAAAGTTTTTTAAAAAAAATCAAGCGAAAATTGTCTTTTTTGCTAAACACTGAATATACTTTTATCGAGCAAGAAGACTTTAAGAAGGATGATATTTAAGCCTAAAATTAATGGAAAAGTAACACAAAATTTAAGAAGGATTTTGTTTGAAAAGTTTATATATATGAGCTAAATATATAAAGCATTTTTTTCAAAAGAACATTATTTTATACATGACGTTTAAGTTTGGTCTTTTTGTCAGTATCTTGGCATTATTTCATGATCGTCATATGGTAACCCTGTACGCAAAAGAAGAAGTAGTAGTTCCGATGTCGATGGAAAGTGTTCTAAGTGGGTCGGGCGGGAAAATGGGTCGGCTAGAAAGTTTCGACTTCCGTACACGAAATTTCTAGATACGCGATTACGCTATATTCCGCTGAAATGAATGCATTTCATTGCAAATGTTTTTTTCTATCTTCTTTTTACGCATCGAAACCGGTAAGACTACTCTTTTGCTTTCGGTGCTACCGGAGCTCGGAAAGTCATTCCTTCACAATCTTAAAACTAAAGAACACATTTTAGAATTCTTATAAAGAAAATAACGTACCTGTATTTATTGCAATTTTTTTGTAAAGAATTATTTTAAAATAAAGGTTGAAAATCTGACGATTATCTTGTGAATTAATTGGTAAGTAATTTTTGTAAGTAATAATTGGTAATATTTTCGTGTTTTTAAGGATGTTAGTATGATAGCCTTTCAGTTTTCTAATATATGGAGGGGGCTATATTAAATTAAGAATATTCAAGGTAAGAATATTTTTTTTCTTAAATTTTTAAAAGAAGAAAATACTAAATTTTAGGAACATAATTTTTAGAAATTAATAAATGAAATATTTTTTGAAATTTTAAAGTCTATATATCTTTTATTTGTACAAATTGATTTTTTTTAAAAAAAGTTTGCATTATTGATTCATGATTATTTAAGAACCTCGTTTTTAACATTAATATTTTACTTAAAAAAGATTATGAAATATTAAAATACAAAAAATATTATCCATGTTAGCTAACAGTCATATTTGATATGGAAAAAATTAAATGTTTCTCATAACATAATCTATTAAAGTAATATGCTAATACAATAACTTAAAAAACAACTATTTAAAACAACTAAAATTTAAAAATCGACTCTTTTTTTATATTAGCTTAAGAATGGCAATAAACTATTTTTGCGGAAATTTTATATCATATAAAGAAATTTATTTTATAAGAGAATGAAAGTTAAATTATCTACATTCATAAAATAATTTTAGGCGAATTAAGTTAATAAATAGTTTCAACTTTTCCTGTCTTATTTGTATAAATTATTCTATAATTTATAGAAACACAAAGTAAGTTTGTATGACGATAAATTTTACTAATAGTTTTAGGCTTATGATGCATTATTACATCACTGAATGAACGTTTCCTCAAAACACTTGGATATTTAAAATAATTTTAAAAAAATAAACTAATTTCCTCTCTCTGTTTTCGGACTTGAATAATGACTAAATGTAATGACTGTAAGAGAAGAACCCCTTTAAATATAATGCCACAGGAGAACAATAGAAAAGTGATTTTGATAATAGCGTCGCGAAAAGAAATTCTATTCTTTTAAAAAATGGCCATGTGCCTGTTTTTTTCCTTTATTGTTCATGTACGTTTAGTGCTTCCATGAACGAGTCAAACGAAAGTTCAAATTCACACGCACAAAGCATTGCGCACTCTTAGAAATTATTATTTTTCGGAATTCTGCGATCATCGGGAATATTTTCGTCAATTTCGACAGTCGGTTCGTCATTGTATCACGTGACTTTTGACGAAACAAGAATCCTCGAATTTTTAGCGAAAGTAATTTACTCCAATTCCTTTTCGGTGATATCAATTCATTCGATTCTGATTTCAATTCTCATTTAATTCTGATTTCGATTTCTCATTCCGGTTCGTACGTGTATATTGCCCCCATCCAGAGTAAACTTTATTGCGCATGCTACTTGAGACTAAAGGCAGGTTTACACGCTACGATAAATGCTAGCAATTTATCGTAACGATCGAATAGTTTCGATTTATCGTTGGGTGTAAACAGGACACTGTTGCGATTAATTGGAATTGGATTGGATGGTTGATGCCGGCCGGCATCAATTTCTGTGAATCGTAACGACATGTTGAAACGTGTAAGCAAGTGGCAGCTATTTCTCGCTACGATTTCACTCAGTTTGCATCTGCATCAGAAAGGTTGTGTCGCATAGTTCGTTCTTTGATTGACTATTGTTTTTATTCGAATAAGTAATCATGGAAACTCCTCAAGATTTCTTGAGTGAATTCATTGAACTTTATCAGAGCTTTACCTGCTTGTGGCTCGTTAAGAGCAAAGAATACTCCGATAGAAATAAAAAAGACCTTGCTTATGCAGAGCTCGTTAAAAAAATACAAGGAGTTTGATCCGTTGGCAGACAGAAAAATTGTTGTGAAAAAAATTAATTCATTGCGTACAGTTTATAAGAAAGAACTGTCAAAAGTTAACATTGTTCGGCAAAATCCGGGACAAATCCATGGCAAAAGCTTATTTAGCGGTCGACAACTAATATTTGACAAGAAATCGTTACGATTTATCGTAGCGCGTAAACAATACTCACTCTTTCGATTTATTGGAACAATAAATTTTTCAATCACATCGTCACGATTTATCGTAGCCATAGAAATCCATGGTTCATGTCATGAAGTAAAATTTTATTGCATAGTGTTCTCATTTTTCATGAAAAAACTAACGAAATAAATTTCCTTACTTTAACGAAACTGTATTTAGTAGAACAAAATTATTATCGGTTATTTACTAAAAGGACGAAATTTTCTTCAAAATTAAACTTCCCTTTTTAACAGTGGGTGCTTGTTTATAAATTTATTTATGTCTGTATAATGACATTAAGGGTAATTGTTTATATTTGGAAGTGTGCATGCAAAAATAAATATGTCATACAATTGCAAATCGAGGAAAACCTACGTAGAAGAATTCATTTATATGGATATTCAAGTAGTAAATTGAAAGGGATATTTTTGGAAATATTACATTTTTATTTCAAAAACGGGTAGAGGCAATCCCTTTTTTTTTAATAAAATTCAATGATTATTTAATTTTTTTATATTTTTTTGACATGTTTGGTTTTGGTTTGGTTAATTAACGTCGCACCACAGCTGTACAGTGAGCTATTGGCGACGGTTCGGGGCCTATCTCGAAGATAAGACCCGGGAACAATGCCTCGAACTTTTGAACCATGGTCAGATGACGAGGACAACACCTGAGCTGGCACCCAATACAATCTCAAAGGGCGTCAGGACATTGGATCCTGATCAGATTTAACGTGCACCAGCCCCGTATACACTTCAGTATAATTTTTCAGATATTCCAGACGACTTTCTAGTATTTTTGTAGCGAAGTTGACAACCCTCTGATCGCAAGATCACTACTTTTCTTTGACAAGTCTATCGCACGGGCTCAAATTAGCAATCCTCTGATTACCAGTTGATCGCCTTTACCCACTGGGCAACTGGATGCCTACGTTTGTTTTTTGCATTCGCTCTTCTCATTTCTAATAATAATGATCCTATTTTAATGAGATCCCCAAAAATACGGTACAAGCATGGCTGGACGTTAGAGCATCGGTCTCGTACCCTGAAATATGGGGCTTTATTTTAAGCATGTATATAAAGATCTGGCAATTTGAGTTTTTTTTCATACCCAGACCGGTACCAAATTTTTCTAAATCCCGAAGGGGAAATAGCTCAGGCCCTGGCCGAAGAGCATTAGGTACCGGTCTGAATAGGAGTCTGTCAGGTTCGTTCCCGTCTCAAGATTCACGTTTTGAAATCCACAATTTAGGTATGTTTTTTGTAAATTGGCACCACCTCCAAAAAGTTGTAATAAGTATAAAATTGATATTAAATAATTAAAGTTTTTCAATTTGTTTATAAAATTGAGAATTATTTTTCACTTTTTAGCGCATTTTTCTTAAAGTCGTTTTTTCTTCTTTTTTTTTAAAAAAAATATAATTTTATTTTTACTCTTTTAGTTTTTAATTTAGCAGGGGGCTTCGCTCTCTGCTATTATTCAGCAAGAAATTTAAATTGTTACTCGCATTTTTCTATGGTTCGGTTTAATAAATGCGGGATGAACAAAACTATATTGTGTCAACAATGTATATTGTGAAGCAATCCGTTACCATGCTAATAAATGCCGGGCGAACGAAATGTCATTGTTGTACAATCTTTATTCAACAATGAAAATATTTTGAAATTGGAGAAATTGTAGAAAAAATCCGGTTAATCGATATTTCCGGATATATAATAACCGGATAACCGTTTTTTTAAAATTTTTTTTTTATCCAACAAAAACAGAATTTTCGAAATCGGACAAAATGTTTTTTCAAACGGTCCGGTTAATCGAGAATTCCGGATAGTTAAATGCCGGATAACCGGATATTTTTTTTAATAAAAAGGTGCCCAAGTGATACATCCCCTAACTGAACAAAAAAAGAATTTTCCAAATATATGAATATCAACATAAATCTAGTTTCGAACAAACATAAATTAGAAAAACATAACAGTCGATTTGATAACCGGTCTCCTTTGACGCTCTGTAAATCGAATAAAAAAAATAGGAACCAAGAACAAATTATTCCATAAAACGAAATTTCACATTTCCCTTGTTCAATAATAAATGTTAATAAAGATAGTATAACAATATAACAAAAAAAACTGTTAAACATTTAATTTCACATGATTTCAATCTGTTGCATCTCAACGGGAAATAAAAAAAACCTTGAATTAAACTCAGTCAACCCAAACCGATTCGAATTAAAATTGATCTTGACTACTTCAAAGGAAACTGAACTCAACCTTCATCTAGGTCGCAAAGTTGATTTTCTTTATCATTCCTGGCCCCTCCATGTGTGCCAATCTCACGAACAAGTATTTGAACTGAGTAAAACGTGTAAATGATCCTTGAAATCAAAGAATGTGTTGGTATTGACGATAAATTAAACTGTTTCGACAACGAATTCGAATTGCAGATTCCAATTAGTGCAATTCTAGAGATTTATACTCACGGTCTATCCGCCGCATGCGGTTCAAATTCGAAAATTCGAGCGTCAACGGAAGTATACGAGACGATTTCCTTTTGCGAAATTAGCTAGATGTTTTTTTATGGTAATGAATTTGTGGAGTTGCACAGACCTCCTAAGTAGAATGGAATAGTATTATTTTACTAATGAGAGTAAACATAGAAGTGGCGAATTGTAATAGAAATTGTACATCTTTCGGGAAGAATTTGATGGGAAATATCACCCAACTTTATAAGTTTTATTTTCCATAAAAATTCACAACTCGATTTTGATAACAGGGCAACAATCTTCCCTTCCAATAGGATGTGATTATCCCTAAACACAAATAATTTATTTGAGATATGCTATTTTAATATAATAAAGTTTGCGAATTTACAAATTGGGATTACATAGAAATTTTTTTGTGGCGACTCTTATACTTTCAAAAGTGTCTATGCGAACTAAAATGTTAACAATCTTAAAGCCCATAAAACCCCATATAATCCTACTCAGCTATTTTAAGGGATTCTAAAAAAAACTTAAGGGTACACGGTATCGCCTAACTTTTATTATTATAGGTAACCTTATATAAACTTACATATTAACATTATATTATTATAATATTTGACTTTTTGAATCAAATGTATTAAAATATATTATTATGTTATTTAAGTTTATATAAGAGAACAGTTATTTAACACAAAATTAATTCAAACAAACAAAACTCCATAACTGTTTGCATATTTTTAAAAATTTAAACTTTTTCAATTTTTTAAACTTTTTTAAATATTTATATTTTTTACTAACTGTTTTTTCTCGGAGCCGTTAATTAATACTATATAAGAATTGTCATTGAAGAACTATCATGTAAAATTTTCGTTTACTACATGTATTTGACTTATATATAAATAGTTATTCAAAATAACACACATTTTTCATTAAGAACTCAATTTTTGTTTTAACTTTAGTAATTAAAAAAACTACTACGTACAGCTAATTCGCATGCAATTTACAAGCAATTGCTCTTTTTTATTCATTTTTACCCATTTTACTAATTTTTGAGTACATGTCTTTTTCAAAAATGAAACTTATGTATTCGGAGCTATGATAATCATCGAATGTAATCAAAAATGACTACATTTTACTTATTTTTGAATACCTATTTTTGACAGTGTACCTTCACGAATAAATAAAGTGCGTTAACTCTTTCTAATTCTAAATATTATAAAAATGTACAAATACAAAAATGGACGACCAGCAAACAGGCTCAAGGCCCAGCAACGTTGGTCCGGATAAAATTTATTTTATTTTACATGATTCGAAACAATTAGGGACTTTCCAAACTAAATAAAATAAATAGCATCACTTATCGAAAATTCTTTCAAAAATCAAAAGAATTGTCGAATAGAGGAAAAACAGACGATAAATTAATCAATTTCTCTCATCAAGGTCAAGGTGATCATTGCCAGATACCGATTGTATGCTTATTTCTAGTGTTCTGCATGACAAAAGGTGAAATAATGTATTCTCGACGTTTACAAATTGATTTGTGTGTCAAGTCATGAATAGCTGTTGAATTATGTGCGTTTTCGTGTGTTACGTTAAAGATAATAATATTATTTTTAATAATATTTTTTGCTCAAAGAAATAATCTTATATATAATTATAAAAAATAAAGTTTGTGCTTTCCACTTGACAGGGCTATTCCCAAAAACAGCCGAACGGACATAGAACGCGAACAGGAGCAGGTTTTAGACTGATTTTTAGAACGCTGGAATACCAGGTAGTTGCAAAATAATCGAAAAATTACTTTTTTAATTAAGTTTTTGGGTAAAATCATTGAATGGCAACACGTTAAATTTGTTAAAATAGATCTTTTTCCAAAAAAGAAATTAACGTTGGCATGGAAACGATAAGCGTTTTGAAAATACTAAATATTAAACAGTGTGTTATAATTTTTTTTTTTTTTTGCGTAATTAAATTAAAATCAATGACATTTAAAGTTTATTTGAAATGTTCTATTTCATTTTTCCCGTTACATTAGCAACCAGAAATTTGTATTAAATAGAAACTTATCCAATTAATATTTTAACTGAATTTTTACGCGTGTAACTTTAATTGAAAAACTTCAATCGATAATAAATAAAACTAGCGTGCTTGTGCGATAATTCTCGTATGACCAGTTCCTTTCATTAAAATAACATGCCTTTCAGGTTACGCTGAGTAATCCGTGGAGTGAGCGCTTACTGAACAACTAACTATTCATAAGTTAGTTTTTTCTTCAATTATATGTTGCTGCTCTACCTTTGCTCTTTTTTTTGGCGCTCTTTTTTAAGGTTTGACGCTTTTCTTTCTATTAGGACTTTTGTAAATCCTCTGACACAAAATGTCTACAAAGTAAGATTCTTAAATATGTCGAATTTTTTTTTCGAGATATTGAATTAAATAACATCCGATTATTAAGATGATGGGAAATAACATTACGCTTAATTATAGATAAAGGTCAAAAGAATGAGCAAAATTTGAAATTTTTGATCGCCAAATTACTTAAACTCACCACATATACGTGTTTAAACATCTATATACGTTTCGTCAATGTAATGAAATAAAATATTTACATATCTACCGAAAAATTAATTTTTAGAATTCCAATAAATGTCAATGATTTAAAGAAATAGTTCGTTTTCATTAATAAAATTAAAACTATTGTTTCTTTTGCTTTTTGTTAGTAAGACGATTTCATCACCAAGACGGCGACAAAATTGGTATCCGTAAAAATGTTGTCTCAAAAATGACGTTCAACACAGAATGTGGTGCATAGAGTTCTTTAAAAATTTTATTATTATCATTGATCACTTTCAATTTCATATAATTTCAAATACACAAAGAAATTTTCACGACAAATGAGAATGGTAATTTTTTTTTGAAAGATTAAAGCTGTTGTAAAAAAATGCTTTTACAAGTAAAATTCTATAAGGAAAACTATTTTCTAATTTTTGTTTGCAACTTTCTGAGGTTACAGCGGTCTGAAAATATGATTCGTTATTGGTTTACCTGAGTATACGAGAGCTTGTAGAAATATTGATGAGTCAGTGGATAAGTGACGAGGATTTTTAATTTCGGCAGTTAGAGTTAATTTATCATTTATCTACTACTCTATTATAAAAATAAGGCTTTCTATCTTCCGGATTAAGTTATGATTTGTATAACTAGTTAGTTATCTTAATCCTACCCCCATTGGAAGCATTTAATTTTAAGCTTTCAACATAACCTAATTTGATAAATTTAAATAGCTTAATAAAGTCATCCTCATCGCAGATGTATTTTTAAAGTTGTTTCTGTGGCCATAGTTTATTCACTAAGTACCCTGAGCCATTTTCATAGCCTTATGTTAACCCTATTCTAACAAATCCATATCTGTTTGAAGATGAACAGAATTGTACTGCATACTCAAGGTGAAGTCTAATTCCATATAATGGAAATATTACATCTTTAAAAATTAGATCCGTTCTTTGACACATTTATTCCTTGACAAAATGATACATTCCTTTTAATAAATACCAACATTCTGATCGCCTTCTTACTAAACAAATTGATGTCCCATTCTTAACAATACGCCATTCTAAACGACACACCAAAATTCTTAACAATATTACTAGTATTAATTTTAGCTCCTTTCAGATAATATATAGGTTTATATTGTGTGTCCCACAGGTAAAATTTGACATTTATTAAGAATAAAAAAAACATATAACAATAAACAACCATCATATTGCAGAAATTTTAATTAAATTGTCCTGCAATATGATGAATTTGTTTGTAATTGAGGGTACCCATAGTTTTCAAATCGTTCACCAAAATTTGGATATAACCAACTAATATCATCAATAAAAATAATAAAGAATAGTGGCCCAAGAATTGAACTTTGTAGAACTCATGCTAATTTAATAGGGACATAAAATATGGAAAGTGTCATTCCATTACGTGCATTATTCAATTACGGTCTTTAGAAGGATAAAATTTGCAAGGAAAGTAAAAAAAAACTTTCCAAAACAAAAGGAGATTCACATTATATTGGCCAAAGAATTATACATTTTTGTCAAATTGCGCAGCTGAAACTTCATGGCAGGTTCCATAAATCCATGACAAAAGGAAAACTCCTAAGACTACTCCATTTCGAACAGAAGAAAAATTGCAACTTATTTTCGAATAAACTCCGGGTGATTTTTATTATCAAAGAAAAACATCTTTTCCTTTTAGAGACTGTAATTTGAATAAATGAGCTACCATTACAACAGTGCAAGCTGTAATTTGAATGAATAAATGGTTATTAAATCAGAGCTCCTAACGATGCAAAGTACGACTATCTGGTATTGTTTTGCTACAAAATATCCCAAAACTAAAGAATGAAACTAGGTATCAGCCAAGTGATTGAAGTCATTTGAAATAAGATAAGATGAACATATTTCCTCATTTTTTTTATTTTATAATGGAAGCTAATTCACGGAGTTTTACAGGAAACTTTGTCACGTTGAACGAAGTGAATCTTTCAACACGTTAGGGTATATCTTTAATATGTAAAACTACATCTTTAAATTTTTGTACTATATTATAATCACGTTTTACTACACCTTTAACACAAAGAGTAATAGAATTTTACAACTAAGTAGCACAACTTAACTGATTTATTAGAACAGGATGATAATATCAGGTCAGTGAATTAGTTTTTTCCAGAGTCCAAAAAAGAGACATGTAAGGGATTAACTGTTGCAAAGGAACGGCTGAAAGTAAACGCAACAGATTTTTTGCATTGCGTTCGTCAGATCAAGTAGTTTTTGACAGCATTTTTCTAACTTTTGTATGTGACCAGTGGATGGAATTCAGTTATCACATGAACAGCGTCATGGTATTATCTTCTAAGAGCAAAAATGAAATTTGTCTATTTATTCATTTAGTTCCATAAACGGCTTTACATTTCGGAACAGTTTGAAAATTGACCCCTTTATGTAGTTTGGGGTGCGGAATACGAGTTTCAACTTTTCCACCTCGAATTTAAAAACTAGAGGGGAAGGGTTCAATTTTTTGTTTTGTGTTTTGCTTGTAACTCGTAAAAGAATTTTTTTTGTGAAACATGACTATATACAAAAATAAACTAAGGAAAATGTCCTACATTTTATGTCATTACGAAAGTTTCGTCAAATAAACGCACAATAGCGTTGCAGTTTTTTTTTCCGTTCAGCCTGCAACCACTTGCGCTTGTCACCCAGTGCTTAATGTGACGTTTCACGAATTTATCAGGACAAAACTCCTTTACAATTTATTATTGTTCATATAAGTGAGAATAAACTTTTTAATATAAAATAACCTTGTTTGGTAAATATCTTGTATAGTTTAAGAAATATTTCGGATTATTTTATAACCTAAAAATGCTGCTGTTACTTTCGAGGCAAGTTACTAACATTTTTTTTACAAAATTGTTGTACTTATACATTATTTGCCAATGAACACACGTTTTCCAAACTATTTTACGTTTAGTTTCTTAAATTTTTATGGGCAACACTTTGTTTTTCTCGGTCTTGGAAACACTTTACACAAAATTTGAAATAGTATAAAAAAAAAGCTTAATTTTTTCGTATCAGGTTAGTTAAGTAAACACACTACTATGTCAAAACTTATACCTTGAAAATACTATTTACATGCGTCAGACTTCTTTTAGATTTATTGAAGGTGATACGAGAAGAAAGCGACTAGAAATATTAAATCTTCCCGCCTGTCAATAGCTGGTTCAGGGATTACTGTAATAATGCCATCAGCATCAACATAAATGACATCCTTGTTTTCAGGCCAAGTAAAAGTTGAATCTGTGTAGTTAGATTCACGGTTATACTTACACGGTAATACCATATATGTACTTGCCCTACGTACGAAAATGACAGGCAAGTGTAACTAGGGCTGTCAATGCTGAACCTTTAGTTCAATTCCAGAATAAGGTGCATGGTTGTAAACTGTACATTAAACTTGATAAGAATACAAAGTTTGATATTCTACGTAGCAGGACAAAAATATAAATGAAATTACAAACTTTTATGACCGAATTTCTAGTAATCGCTAAAATATAAGCACTTTAAAAAACCTTTTAAGATAGAATCTGCCAGGTGTTTTGGTGAAAATCAAAATAGAAAATTACAAAATTGAATACTCAGTGTTTTTTTTTTTTTTACAAAAATATCAAGATTGTTTTTACAAAAATATCAAGATTGTTTTTACAAAAATATCAAAGTATCAAGAGATTTTTCATAAAATAACCAGCCGTGGACACACTTGCCCATAGGCTGCACTTACCCCAACGCCACCCTAATTTATTTAAATACATGAGCTAAAATTCTACACTTCAAATTTATACATTGGAAAATGAACTAGTCCCCTCTATACAAGAAATCTGTTTGAATTTACATGGGGTCGAACTTCCGATCCTCAGTCTAACACTAGCCCATAAGCTACCATGACCTCCAAGTAATTCTATAATGAATATTTCATCTCACTACTCTATGTTTTAATTTTAATTATCCTTTATCAATTCGTTTTTAAATGTCATAAAAACAATGTGTTTAATCAAGTATTTATTTTATTTTGTTTATCGTATTCACATGTTGGTGGGTTGGCTGAAAAATGTGTGTCTAAGAGCAGAGTTCTAAAATAAGAGCGTTTAAAGTTTTTCAGTTAGTTATTATGTTTAGTGTAGTTAGTTATTATGTTAAGTGTAGTTAGTTATTATGTTAAGTGTAGTTAGTTATTATGTTAAGTGTAGTGTTAGTTATTATGTTAAGTGTAGTGTTAGTTATTATGCTAAGTGTAGTGTTAGTCATTATGCTAAGTGTAGTGTTAGTTATTATGTTAAGTGCAGTGTTAGTTATGTTAAGTGTAGTGTTAGTTATTATGTTAAGTACAGTGTTAGTTATTATGTTAAGTGTAGTGTTACTTATTATGTTAAGTGTAGTGTTAGTTATAATGCTAAGAGTAATGACATTCACCTCATTATTAAGAAATCTATTAAATAAGAACCCTAATCACTTATCCAAATTATAAATCTGGTTGCCTGGCCATGGAAAACGATGTAAGTCCATTTTAGGATTTTTGTGACTTACAATACTTGTAATAAACACTTGTAAAATACCTGAAGCAGTGATATACAAAACTAAATTTTGAAATATTAGCAAAAAGTCTTTAATATAACATTGAAATTTCAGTACGCTTTTTTCTTTGTGGGTTCTTCTCATTTCCTTAAAATTGCTAAGGTTTTTATAGTTCGAATAAAAACCTTGTCTTCTTGATATTTCATTGAACTATTGTTCACACTCACGTAGTTTAACTATTAGTATGAGCATCGAGTAGCTAAACGTTTGTCATTGCACAATGCTCTTTTTTGTCGTTTAATCTCTTGAACAAATCCACATGCACAGCAGAATTCGAATTGTTTTGTAATAGGTCAAAACGTTGAGGAAAAAGCGGAAAAATCCAAAATAGTTTCAACCTTCCTTTGACCCCTTCCGATCGGATATCTTCGTTCAATCACGTAGTCCAAAAATGATTATGCAAAACCGGCTGTGCGGAACTAAAAGGAAGAAAATAAGATAACGCATATTTCAAGTTTGAGAGGTTGTTCGGTTGGTGAATTAACGCAGCACTACCGTTTCACAGTAGGATATTTTCGGCAGGAAAGACCCAAGAACAATGTCTTGTATTTTTGAACTATGGTCATATGATAAGGTTAACACTTGAGCTGGCTAACGCAACCTCAATGGGACGTTGGACAACGATCATATTTAACGTGGAACATTCCCTTATACATGACGGTTGGAAATTATGGATATTTTTAAACGATTTTTTTCGGGAATGAATCTGGCAATTTTCCGATTACGAGATGGCTACAACTATCAAGTCCACGTAGGTATTCGAACTCGCAACGTTCCAATTATTACCTGAATACTTTAACAACTAGGCCACCCCGCCTAGGTTTGAGAGAGGAGATTTTTCTATCAATTGTTATACAAGTGAGTCATTTATCAATTTCTCAAGTAAAATACGTGTGTTCTTTGTTTAAGTCAGTGGTACCTAAGAATGGACTTACCCTTTTAAAATAATAATTTCAAATTCGCAAACATCACCGGGTTTACATTTCATACGAGTCGGATCTTGCCATTTCTTGTAATTTTTTTAATAACTTCACTCCCCAATCACAAATACCGCTAAAATTTAAATTATTACAAACTAATTATGTTTAATAACTAAAAATTAATGATATTTTTTTAATAATTTAGGGTATATAATATCCCATGCAATATGTTTTTACGCCCTCTTTTCTTCCCTCGTGACCAATATTTAAGCAAACTCCAGTTGCAGACGGATATGTAATATACCGGGTATACAATATACAAAATATACAGGGAATCTTTTTCACAGGGTGTGAAACGTCTAACGTTTTTTTCATCTCTTTAATTTTCGAACTCTAAACAGTCCCCCTATCTTCTCTCGCTATAGTCATAAAAGTAGTGTATATTTGTAGTAAAGTGACTATGTGCTTGGCAATGAGACCTCTAGCGGAAAATAACGGAACTATAACTCTAAAATTGTAAGAGATACATGAAAACAGTCACAGTCAAAACAGTCAGTAAAGTTGCATCAATTTATTAATAAAAGTAAGATCGCGGACATAATGCTATGAATACAACACGTACAAAGCTTGTTTGTTTATGATTTTCACTTTTACCTTATGAAATGTGACACAGAACACGATATTCCGCTTTTGGTAGGTATAAAAAAAGAGTTGGAAGAGGAGTAAATCATACAAACGAGCATTGTACGCGTTATATTCATAGCAGTAATTTTCCTCAATGTGTTTTCTTACTTAATTTTGTACCATAACTGTGATGAGAAAAATTTATAATTTTCATGTCCTATTTTACAATTTTAGAGATAGAAAAATGGTCTTTAGTGGGCATCCTGTTTAACATGGTCTTTAAATTATGGTTTT
This sequence comes from Troglohyphantes excavatus, assembly GCA_963932185.1. Taxonomy (NCBI): domain Eukaryota; kingdom Metazoa; phylum Arthropoda; class Arachnida; order Araneae; family Linyphiidae; genus Troglohyphantes; species Troglohyphantes excavatus. The sequence continues at coordinate 44,038,652 of OZ010675.1, forward strand.
TAAGTTTTTTTTCTGGATCCATTTCTGATGGTTCTTAACTATTAGATACATGCGGACCATTAGACAAAAATCTTCTTGTCTCACAGAGTAAAAAATTTAGATATTGAATGCAATAAAAATCTAAACGTATATTACTATAGTAATAGAAAACTAATCAAGTGCTATTAGTTATATAGAACGTCAGCAATAAAGAGTTAAATATTTGGTAAATGATAAACAAAAGATATAGTCATGAGAACAATTGGAAATCTGCGTATTTCTGAAATTTCCAAACATACTTTTTCTTAACTTATCGAGAAAGAACAATGTAAATATTAGTTTAAGATACAATTCTCATGAAATCCCGTTAACTTACTTCCAAATCGTTATTCCGTATGTTATCTGTGTTGCGAACTTGAGGTCACCTAGAACATTCTAATTTGTCATTAGTTTATTTTTATATTGGTCTCATTTATCCACCTAATTCCCAGTTTGAGCTTCTACGCGATCAGTGTTACAAGAGTCTTCAACTTTCAGGTATTCGTTTTGTTTTGCTTTGGTTGAGTGTTTGATTTTATTGTCATCCATAAGTCATTTCTGGGCGATGGTCATTGTTTGGCTGTGTAGTTAAACAACCAAACAATGACCATAGTTAATGGTCATTGTTTGGCTGTTTAACTACACAGTTAACGTTTAATGACCATAGTTAATGTTTAATGACCATAGTTAATGTTTAATGACCATAGTTAATGTTTAATGACCATAGTTAATGTTTAATGACCATAGTTAATATTTAATGACCATAGTTAATGTTTAATGACCATAGTTAATGTTTAATGACCATAGTTAATGTTTAATGACCATAGTTAATGTTTAATGACCATAGTTAATATTTAATGACCATAGTTAATGTTTAATGACCATAGTTAATGTTTAATGACCATAGTTAATGGTTATTGTTTCAAGAACATGATGGTCACTAATTTCTGGGCGATGGTTATTGTTTGGCTTTGTATTTAAACAGCCAAACAATGACCATAGTTAATGGTCAATGTTTGGTTGTTTAACTACACAGTTAATGTTTAATGACCATAGTTAAGGTTTAATGACCATATTTAATGGTTAATGACCGTTATTAATGGTTAATGTTTCACGACAGGATGGTTACTAATTTTGGGCGATGGTCATGTTTGGCTGTGTAGTTAAATAGCCAAACAATCGCCCTGCAAATAGTGACCATTCTGTATATCTTTAACTTTGCAGGAGAGACATTTTAAAGTTTTTTGTTATATAGATTTACTTTTGCTGATCAAAATAACATGTAATTCGAGTATGGGGAAAAGATAACAATAAAAAAACCTTTTTCATCACATTCTGTAAGACTGTTATTCTTTAAGACTGATAAATATTATTTAAAAAAAAATTAAGTAGGTTGTGTTCAACGAGATGGCCGCAGTGTATAAGATGTGTAGCGTCAAATTTAAGTGAGTGAAACCTTTTTGATTTCCGGATCACGCTTTTCACATTGTATCCTTAATAGAACGACGTTTGCCAGTGACTGACGAGCGTAAAGTATATGCAATCGCGCCAAATCTATTCCGTGGCTCATGTTATCGTTACGCACATTGCCTCTGGGACTTGTCGTTCATTATCTGTTTATACGCATATATTTTTTTTGCAGTATAGATGCTTTATCTTATTTTTACTATAGTGTTTTATGTTTCAAAATTTTATATAAATATTTTACGTTTTATCTGTCAGTTCTCTCCGTATATCCTTGTGAACGGGTGGGAGGAACGATTTTTATGTGTAAAGAAAAATATATATTGTTGCAGCATGGAAATATCATATATATTATTTTAGTAGTAAATATCCCTTTTGCGGGTTTCACACATAACGGGCGTTAACATGTGAGGTAAAAAATGGGAATTTCTCCCGTAGCAGTGACGAATCGTACTTTTGTCTTATCAATATTAATTTTTTTTAAATGCCTTTAGAAATAAATAGTTTCCAAGCAGTTTTTAAATTAGCCTTTGGTACTGCTGCCATCTATGGGTAGAATTCTTTGAACAGAGTGCCACCTATGAGTAGATACAACGAGTGTGTGTGTGTTGGGAGGGGAAGGGGTCATTCGATAAATATCGCACGGAGATGATAGTAATAAATTAAAGTTCGTTAACTGTTACACAGGTTTTCGTTGTAGTCCACTTCTTCCTGTATGCACCTTTTATCTTAGAACGATTTTAAAGTCGTTACAATTAAAATGTTGAAAATGGCCACCAATAATCTAATATTGAAACTTTTTAATAAAGTTTACAAAAGGCATGTTTTAGAAAAATTATTCATAAATCTACATTATTGCTAACTAAAATCTAAAATTATCTGCTAATCTAAAGTAATTTTGTAACTGTAGGATTTTAGGTTAATAAGTTCATTCATTTTTCTAAAACAGTTTTCAATATATAATTGGCAAAATTTTTTTGATGTAGAATACATTGTAATTTAACTACTGAACCTAATTTTAATTTCGGTTTTTGACTTTAAAAAATGACCCTACATTTTTTTGAAAATAGAATTTTGTTTACTTTTTGACTTTCATTTTTGCACATATATTTTTTATTCTCGTAAAACAACTAAAATTTAGGTTTAAAATGTATATTTTACACTAAACTAATGGTACATAAAATTTCGTTTTGACTCGAAATATGCTTTTTGAGAAAAGTGTACCAAAAGATAGAAAAAGGTCATTTCTTGAAAAACTGTAAAAAGTAAAATCCCTGGTACTATCACTGTACTAATATTTCTCAACTATTTAGGATCAGTGAGTGTATGAAATATTGCCTTTATTTTATGTAATTAAATTTTAAAATTTTCATATAATGACTGGTTCCGATAAAGGGTGGTCCACTTTTGTTCAAATTTTAATTTCGAATTTTATATAACTTAATATGTGAATTTTTTCAAAAACTTAGTATCAAAAGATAGGTCATGACATTATAAACCCTATATGCTATAAATTGAAAATCCGATTTTTTTGAAGCTATCTAACTGCTCCTTAACTTTCTACACCAAGATTTGTCATAATTTGTTTCCTAAGAGCAGTTTATGTATATTGTACAATTTGTTGGCAAGAATACTGATATTACATTAAAAAATCGTAATTTCTTCCTTATTGTTATTGCATTTCTTAACATTGAACAATGCAGTCTATTTAATTACCTTGATACAAAATTTTGAATTTTTAAACGGTTTTTAATGAAAAGATATCAAAAGCATTTTACGTCAAACTGTGTATGCTCCTCAATTATTTACAAATAATTGAGGGGCTTAGACTTTTTGACGTAAATAAATACCTCTACAGTTTCTGCGCTATTTTCCTTTTAGAAAAAAATTTCCTTTTGTTCCTGAAATTATGGTAATGACAAGAAAAGTAGTAGAATTATTATCGTGCATCAATTGTTTTCAGGAAGTTTTGATGGTATTTTTATTATAAAAATTGCACTATACTCATAACATTTTTATTTCAGAATCCCGTAGAAAAAATTTCATTTCGTTTGTGCTGGTTGATCGAAAAGTTTGAAGGTATATTTCTCTGAAGAAGGAAGTTTATTGGAAAAAAAGGAACAATGACGTTGAAAGATATTATAGACATGGAGAAGTCCAATATAGACGAGGTAAGATATATGTGCTAATTTCAAATCGATTTTATTCTTATACTTCATCTATACTAGAAGAAGTCTGATATAGATGAGGTAAGATGTATGTGCTAATTTTCAAATTGATTTTATTCTCTTACTTCATATACACTGGAAGAAGTCCAATATAGACGATGTAAGATATATGATAAGACACATGTGCTAATTTCAAATTGATTTTATTCACTTACTTCATCTATACTAAAACAAGTCTAATATAGATGATAAAGTAAGATGTATGTGCTAATTCTAAATCGATTTTATTCTCTTACTTCATCTATACTAGAATAAGTCTAATATAGATGAGGTAAGATATATGTGACAATTTAAAATTGATTTTATTCTTTTACTTCATCTATATTAGAATAAGTCTATTATAGATGATAAAGTAAGATGTATGTGCTAATTTCAAATTGATTTTATTGTCTTACTTCATCTATACTGGAAGAAGTCCAATATAGACGATGTAAGATATATGATATATGATAAGATATATGTGCTAATTTCAAATTGATTTTATTCTCTAATTTCATCTATACTAGAAGAAGTGTAATATAGATGAGGTAATATATATGTGCTAATTCAAATTGATTTTATTCTCTTACTTCATCTATACTAGAATAAGTCTAATATAGATGAGGTAATATATATGTGCTAATTCAAATTGATTTTATTCTCTTACTTCATCTATACTAGAAAAAGTCTAATATAGATGAGGTAATATATATGTGCTAATTCAAATTGATTTTATTCTCTTACTTCATCTATACTAGAAAAAGTCTAATATAGATGAGGTAATATATATGTGCTAATTCAAATTGATTTTATTCTCTTACTTCATCTATACTAGAATAAGTCTAATATAGATGAGGTAATATATATGTGCTAATTCAAATTGATTTTATTCTCTTACTTCATCTATACTAGAATAAGTCTAATATAGATGAGGTAATATATATGTGCTAATTCAAATTGATTTTATTCTCTTACTTCATCTATACTAGAATAAGTCTAATATAGATGAGGTAATATATATGTGCTAATTCAAATTGATTTTATTCTCTTACTTCATCTATACTAGAAAAAGTCTAATATAGATGAGGTAATATATATGTGCTAATTCAAATTGATTTTATTCTCTTACTTCATCTATACTAGAATAAGTCTAATATAGATGAGGTAATATATATGTGCTAATTCAAATTGATTTTATTCTCTTACTTCATCTATACTAGAAAAAGTCTAATATAGATGAGGTAATATATATGTGCTAATTCAAATTGATTTTATTCTCTTACTTCATCTATACTAGAATAAGTCTAATATAGATGAGGTAATATATATGTGCTAATTCAAATTGATTTTATTCTCTTACTTCATCTATACTAGAATAAGTCTAATATAGATGAGGTAATATATTTGTGCTAATTCAAATTGATTTTATTCTCTTACTTCATCTATACTAGAAAAAGTCTAATATAGATGAGGTAATATATATGTGCTAATTCAAATTGATTTTATTCTCTTACTTCATCTATACTAGAATAAGTCTAATATAGATGAGGTAATATATTTGTGCTAATTCAAATTGATTTTATTCTCTTACTTCATCTATACTAGAAAAAGTCTAATATAGATGAGGTAAGAGAAATGTGTAAATTTGCAATTTATTTCATTCTTTTAGGTTCTGAATCTCACATAATAGAACAAATTATTTTCATAGTAGTTTTTCTTAATATGTACAAACTAGGTAATATCTAGGTAAAACGTTCATTTAAAGGGATAGTGTAGTTGCAAACTTTCAAAAAATCGGATTTTCAGTTTATAGCTTAATGGGTTTATGATGTCATTACCTATCGTTTGATACTAAGTTATTGAAAAAAATCACATATTAAGTTATATAAAATAATATAATTGGATTCGCCACCTTTTGAAAGCAGGTACAATTTGAAAATTTAAAAATTTAATTTTTTAAAATAAAGTAAATTCGTTCACTTACTGATCCTAAATACTTGAGAAGTATTTTCACGGGCAGATAAAAAAATCAATTTAGGATAACCAGTGATTTTACGTTTTATAGATTTTCAAGAAATGATCTTTTTTTATCTATTCTTAATCTTTTCGTAAAAAGTATATTTTCAATCATAACTAAATTTTAATGAACCCTTAGTTTAGTGTAAAAGCTACATGTTAAACCTAAATTTTAGTTCTTTTACTAGAATAAAATAATATAAGTGGATTCTATTAAAAAAAAAAGTATGGTAATAATTTTTTTTAGCACAAAACCAAAAAACTAGTTCAGTAGTTTAATTATAACGTATTCTACATAAAAATAAAATTTGGTGATTGTATATTGAAAACCGTTTTAGAAAAGTGTACCCTAAGAACTAATTGTCCTAAAATCCTACAGTTAAAACATTACTATTTTCATAAAAAGTATATTAAATGCAGAAAATACTGTGTTTGAATCTTGTTAAATATTGCTTTCCCCACGTATATTTCTTCGGAATATATCCCGAATTGTGGATTAGCTAATGTAATTTAGGGATTCGAAAGTCAAAAATTATCAATTTTAGTCATTCTTTTTAATAGTAAACACGCCATAGGCGTCTAAAACAGTCTTGCGTTCACATAAATATTCAAATAATAAAAAAAAAGGAGTATTAGTTTTATAAGTTTGTGTACCCTTTAAATCAGACAATTAAATTTGTTCGTTTTCTGTGAAAATTTGTAGCATTCTATTATTAATCTATGGTTGGAACATTTTTGGTTCCTATTCCTTCAAAATAAACTATTGTCAATATCCCTATTATAAAATAACGTATCTCTATATAGAGTTCCCTTCCGATTTAGTTGCAATTTGTACAATTTTAAATTATGACCTTTTGTCCTATTACCCGCAATTTGTAGAGATTTGGTAAGGACTCATCTTGATTTTGCTATACAATTTTCATCATCATATATTTGTCAAAATTTCTTGATTACTATCGTGTATAGGAAAGTAGGCCGCGTCGATTCGGTTGTTTACTCATACCACTCCCCCTGGAAAACGAGTTACAATGCGGGGCCACACTAACCTGGACGACTGTAATTTCGATTCTAATCGACGGATTGTAATGAGCGTGTTCTTAAATTGGAGAGAATGGCGAGTTATACATTTCCATTTGACTAGTTAATTCTATTTGTGTGATAAGTATGCAGAATGACTTGTCGACCATTTTACTATAAAGCCGAAATATCTTACTAAAGTTAAATTTCGGCAGAGAAAACTTAAAACATTAAAAGAGCAGTTCAAGACCAACAAAATGATACCAATAATTGTAGACATCCGACAAGTGTGTAGAGATATAGAGTTTACTGAAGACGCAAGAAGGAGCAGGCCAAACAGGCGCTCGTATTCATGAACCACATTTTATGAAAACAGTGGGAACTATGCCGGCCTGATATTTTTAACAAATTTATATCCTAACAAATTGATGTCCTTAAATGTAAGGAAGGTGACCATATATATAATAGTTCTTCGTATTCAAGATGTAGTCTAACGAACACCCTATACTACAGCAAAGTTATATCAATAGATCTAGATGAATCTTCCTATCTCAAAATCTCCTCTCTTTTAAAATGCTATCTGAAATTGATGTCCCATTTTAAAGTATACTAAGGTAGGTAACCATATCACCCATATCACTGACATTGATATCAGTATCCATCAGATAGCAAGAGATCTTTCTACGAGATAGGTCTTTGCAGACCCAAGTAGAAAACCTGACATCTGTAAACAAATAACGACATGTACCATTTAGCATTCCAATACTGGAATTTAATGCAATGGACTTGCGACTTCTTTTCTCCGTTCCTTGAAACTGATAGTATCCATAACTATTTGCAAATATATTCACCTGAATTGCCAATGTGTGAATTAAAAAGTTATATAATAAATTTTGTTATAAAACTTCAAAAATGAGTTTGTAAAAGTAAAAAAGAAAAATATATATTTACACTTAAACCTGTTTTTGTGCGGTAGATAGGGACCGCATAAAAAAAACGCATAAAAAAATTCGCACAAAACTTCACACGAGTAGCTATAAAAAATAGTTTTCGCAGCACAATTAAAAAATATTTTTTTATGCGGTGAATAGGGACTACATAAAAAAGTCTCACATAGAAAATAACTCAAAATCTTACGAAATAACTAGGAATTGCTTTTTTAAACGAAATCAAGACACGAGGTTTGACAGCCACTTGGAATCTCGCCAAACCTTTTGGAATCTGATTTAGAAAATACACATGCGAACATTTTTAAATATTTTATTTACATATGTACTTATTTTACACATACAAAACGTATAACCATTATCCTTCGTAGTCTGACAATACGCGAACTTGGTTCAAAATCGCTTTCGTCACTTGAAGATACTACCTCGCACTCGTTTAGAGTTGACCTTTTTTCAGTTACCATGTAGTCAGTGATCAGTTTTTGCGACGACTGTTGTTTCACCAGACGCTTGTATATATCTCGGTAGCCAGAAAATCAATTATGTTCCAATTTGATTGAAATTTTCATATACCGCACAAAAAAAAATCGCACAAAAACAGGTTTGAGTGTATAATCATAAAGCTAATTTCTTTCTCTTTAAAGTAATGCAGAATGTTTTTGAATAATATATTTTGTTTTGTAAATAAATTTTAAATAGTAATCTTTTCTTTATATTACAGTTAAGGAACCGGATGAAAGGATTAATGACTCCAGAATTATTTAAAGACGACAATGTTTTCGAACGCTTCCTAAGAGGTGAATATCATTGTTTTCTTGAGAAGCTTATTTAGTTTAACCGTTTGTAGAGCGCTAACCTTATATATATGGCTTTAAAATAAATTCAATCACGTTAGTTTTAAGTTAATATATACACTAAATTGTAGCAAATGTAAAATGCAATACGCTAAACTTCGTAGGCAATTGCAGGAGCATTAAATTGAAGTTGGTTGCTTGATAAAGTATTATCCCACTCACTCTGGATTTTCAAGGTTTAATGTACATTGATACGGACATGCCTCCAGTACGTGTATCGCCCCTATGTTTAAAACTGAAACAAATCAAACTTAATTGCTAATCCATGGCAATGTTTTTAGTCTTGGATTAAAAAAAAACCCGGTTATTTCGAAGAACTAGTGTACAAATTGTTGTTTCAGAGGGGGATGTTGAAATTTGAAAGTATCCAGGAATTAAAAAGTTAAACTTGTTTCTGAGGCAAGGGCATTTGAATGATCCAATATAAATTTTTCAGTTGTTGTTTAAAGAGATATATAAAATTATAATACTTGAGAAATTATTATTAATTTAAATTAAGTTTTAAATTTTAGGAAAAGGCCTTATTTGACGTATCTATTGAATTGTTGGCAGTTTATAAATATATAAAATGAAGTTTAATACATCGTTCTTGAAATCGTTTAACTAATTTATATTCTTTATTAATTCTTTATTTATTCATTTATCTATATTTTTCATTATGAATATACTTATATTTTTTTATTAAAGCCTTAGCAATAAGACGTTACAGTTAGCCTTAACATAGTACTTAAATAATCTGCTATTAAGTGTTTAAGATATAATTAATCTCAATGGAAATTTTTTACGTTGCATGAATTCGGATATACATATTTTAAATTTTACGTGACGTGTGTGACATGCTTATACATGATTCGGCCACGTCACGTAAAATTAAAAATTTAAATATCTGAATTCATGCAACGTAATACATTTCCAATGAGATTGATTATATCTTAAGCTGTGAATGACATATATCTGTTTTTTGTTTCCAAAATTACATTTGTTTTAAAGTCAAAATAATTATATAAGTGCTGAAAAATGTTGTTTGAATGTCAGGCACGTCTCTTTGGTGTGCCCCCACATTGCTTTTATTAATTGTTGTATAATATTAGCATTAATAAATAAGAGACAAAATGTATAATTAAAATAATTTACAAAAAATAATTTTATTTTACAATGTATCCAAAAATGCTGTTGTAGGAAGTAAATGATATTAATATAACTATATCTTATATTGGTGTTAACTTTATTGACGTGTTCCTATTTTATACACAGCACGAAATCAAAACTTAGACGCTGCAGAAGCTATGCTTAAAAATGTAAGTATTTCATTCTTCATTTCACTTCACGCTAATGCATTTCTATAAACTTTTCTGTTACATAAACTTAATCAGGATTTATTATATTTTTCATTCTATTTTGGGTATAAAAATATCTGAATATTATAAAAATATAAATTTTAATTCTTAATGATAGTAAAGTTTCACTCGATAGATCCGCAAAATGTTAAATTAATAAGGTTCCAAAAACATTGAAATGTAAAAAAACATTAAATTATGTTATTATCTATACTTGTTTATATTATAGAATAGAAAATTATATTTTTTGGAATGAAAACAACGGATTTTGTTTGCTTTGTTATCTATTCTGAAACTATTTCATATTTGTAATAAAAAAAAGAGTAAAATAATGTTTGATTAAATAATGTCAGGTTGGTTGGTTGTATGGGGTTTTATGGCGCAAGGGCCAAATATGGCCAAGCTGCGCCAAACACAAGGTAGTTTAGACCATAAATAATGTCAGAATGATATAATAACAATTAATCTTTTATGAATAACAATTCTAAAACCATCTGCATTGATCTAGTATAACCTATTATAATATGATACGAAATCTTTAAAATTATTGCTTATACCCTATTAGTTTTTAATATAATGTTATATACAAGAAATGTAATGCCATGCCTGTTAATAATCTACTTAAAATGAGGGTCTAGACTCATTATGATTCGATTATTATTTTACAATGATATGGAATAGGGTTTTGTAATTTAAAACAATCTGATTAGTTTAAATTTAAGTCTAATCCAAATATCCAATCTGAATTAGGATTGGATATTATAGTTGGATAAACTGAAGTGTGTTTGGCATATTTCCTTTAAAAAATTCAAAAATTGTTTTTCGGGTTAAGATTTGGATTTCTAGTGAATGTACACGTTTGAAGTTTCCTTTGGCGAAAAAAATGTGCTTGTGTGCTTATGAAAAAGTATCTTAAGGGCCTTTGAGATCCTCTGAGATAATCCTTTAATCAAGGATTATCTCAAAGGATCCCTGAATGTACACTATTAACCGTACAATTCAGCGTATGGGTTATAGGTATGGTCAAAATACTTTGGATTCTCAGCGTATATGAATAGTGATTTTTTTAAATATACAAGTAAAGTTTTAAATCTACAGATAAAACCAATTGGATGGTTGTTCTTCTGGAAAACGAAATCCAATAATTTTGAATTGTGGAAGCGAAATTTCATAACAATTTTAAATTGTAGAAACGAAATCCCATAACAATTTTAAATTGTGGAAACGAAATCCCATAACAATATTTATTTGTGGAAACGAAATCCGATAACAATTTTAAATTGTGGAAACGAAATCCCATAACAATATTTATTTGTGGAAACGAAATCCCATAACAATTTTAAATTGTGGAAACGAAATCCCATAACAATTTTAAATTACGAAAACGAAATCCCATAACAATATTTATTTGTGGAAACGAAATCCCATAACAATTTTAAATTGTGGAAACGAAATCCCATAACAATATTTATTTGTGGAAACGAAATCCCATAACAATTTTAAATTGTGGAAACGAAATCCCATAACAATTTTAAATTGTGGAAACGAAATCCCATAACAATTTTAAATTACGAAAACGAAATCCCATAACAATATTTATTTGTGGAAACGAAATCCCATAACAATTTTAAATTGTGGAAACAAAATCCCATAACAATATTTATTTGTGGAAACGAAATCCCATAACAATTTTAAATTGTGGAAACGAAATCCCATAACAATTTTAAATTACGAAAACGAAATCCCATAACAATATTTATTTGTGGAAACGAAATCCCATAACAATTTTAAATTGTGGAAACGAAATCCCATAACAATATTTATTTGTGGAAACGAAATTCCATAACAATTTTAAATTACGAAAATGAAATCCCATAACAATATTTATTTGTGGAAACGAAATCCCATAACAATTTTAAATTGTGGAAACGAAATCCCATAAAAATTTTAAATTACGTTAACGAAATCCCACAACAATATTTATTGTGGAAACGAAATCCCATAACAATATTTATTTGTGGAAACGAAATCCCATAACAATTTTAAATTGTGGAAACGAAATCCCATAACAATATTTATTTGTGGAAACGAAATCCCATAACAATTTTAAATTGTGGAAACGAAATCCCATAACAATATTTATTTGTGGAAACGAAATCCCATAACAATTTTAAATTGTGGAAACGAAATCCCATAACAATTTTAAGCGTGGTTTTGATGCATGGTATAATAAAATTTTCATACTTCATTCCAGATCTTTTTACTAAACCTTGTCGTTTTATGCGACTATTCATTATGTGTATAAAAGTTTAGTCTTCCAGAATAAAAATATGATATTTCTTTTATCTTACAGCATATTAAATGGCGAGAAATAAACAAAATTGACAATATATTAACTGAATTCAAACCGAATGAGGTGAGTAAGCATATTTATAAATTCCACAATGCTATCTATATCTATTGGTTTATTTTAATGCTAAGAGTGCCTGGGACTGAATATTATGGAACTTCTTATTTTTGGAAGAATGTCCATAATTTTTTATTTCTATGTATATTATAGTTTGAAGTTGTAATTACTGTCTTATATTAAAAAATATTATTATAATTAAATTTAAAACAAAATGCAAAATAGTAATAATTTGTTGCAAATTGATATATAAAACAAATTGCGTCACAGATTATATTTTTGTTTATTTATAGGAATTCATGTTATTGTCTTTGTAACATGTTTTTATACAGATTAAAAAAACATATAACCCCAAGAGTATATAAAAACATAATATAAAATTTTGGAAAAAATTACCAATAAAGCATATAATATTCAATTGCTGAAAGCGAATCAAAGAAAAGTATTCGAAAAAAATGAGTAGAAAATTTCGGCCATTTTTAAAAAGTAGTATTTAACTATATAAAATTAAATTTAAAGTTTTCTTTTTAAATATCATTGGTAAAAGTTTCTTAGTTTAAAGAAAACTCGATCAAAGAGTAAAGGTAATTTATTTAACCCAGATAATGGAAGTTTTATTAATGGTAGATACTTTAAAATCATAATATTTTTGCTACCTATTATTTACAGTGTTTGTTGTATAACTCTAGGTTCTTCAAAAATATTCCTCCCTGGATAGACTAGGATTTGACAAAGACGGAGCTCCGGTCATTTACTGCTGTTTTGGAGGCATGGACACAAGAGGTGAATACTCCCTTTAATTCTCATCTCTTACATATTCTCATTCTTCCATTTATTTTCTCAAATTTTCTTGTTGTCCCTTTTATGTTCGCTATTTTCCCTATAATCTCAGTCTACCTCTCACATTATCCCTTTTATGTATTAGCATTCTTCCCTATAATCTCACTTTCGGTGGTGTGTAGTCCCATTCGGTTCTTAATCTTGCCATTGTCCAGAACGCGATTTCTGGCTCGATTGGTAGCGCGCGCGAATTCGGACCAAGATGTACTTGGTTCGATTCGTGCTGTCGATTTTATTTTAAATCGTCCTCATTTTTGACGAAATAAATTTCGTTAAGAAAACAAAATACGACGAAATAAACTTCCTTAGTTTGACGAAATATTTATTCGGAGTTTATCGCAAACAACTGTTTCGTCAAAAATTACAAAATTTTCTATAAAAATGATCCTCCATTTTTAACATTGCCAACAACACTTTTAGTAAGAAATGTGAACTTTCTTCGACCCGTTACGAAGTCACATAAATACAACCGTATTGATGTGCATTGCGTGTGTCACTGAAAGTATTGTTTGAATGCAAATATAATCAGAGTACTATAATAATATTTCTTTACCTTTTTTATTTTAAAATGGATGTGCTGTTAGTTATGTTCATCTAAAATGAAGTTGTTGTTTTTCAGGTATATACAAGAGCGGCAAAAGAACAGACTTCATGCATTACTTTATGCAACTTCTTGAAGGAAACATAGTTGCCATGAAAGAACACAGCACAAAGGTATAACTTCACATACATTTAGTTTGGTCTATTTGCGATTCTTTATTGCTTTTTTATTATTACAAACTTTTATTCTCAAGCTTGTCTGATTTTAGTTCGTTTTAACCATTTGAGGGCAATACAAAGACGAGTGCAATATTTTATTATCATTTTCGTAGATTCCAGAATCCTATTGTACCTTGCGATTCCTTGAAACCGTTTCAAATTTGTATTATAGTATTGGAAATTTACAAAAAACAGTCTATCCCAATTTCTTTTGTACATTTAACAATGATTGAATTTGCAGTTCTTTAAAATATATTTTCTAAAAAAAATTCCCCTCCCCCCTGTGGTTCCCCCTACACATTTTCAGACTAGGGGTCCAGTAATTAATCATCCGGTTGTGGGTCGTTAATACGTGTCCTCACTACTTACATGCTCTATGACAATTGAGAAGTGAATATATGGATTGACCCGCAAAATACACCAATTAAAACCACATAGTTGTGTAGAACGATATTTGAAGATAAATTGTATCGTTAATGCCCTCACCAACGAGTGTTATAGAACAGAAAATAGCTATACAACGGGCTTGGTAGTTATTGGCTACACAGCTATATAATAAAATAATCCGGAGTCAGTATGAATAATCATTCCTTTGCCTGCATGTATTTTTATGCTGTTATAAAATCATTAAAGTTTTATGTCAATATTTTAATTGTTTTATTTTCACTATTGTGGGACAACCCGTTTTATTGCCAATCTTTCCAACACGATTAACTTAAAAGAAAATATGATATTCCATATTTATTTGGTTTTTATATTATATAAACCTCTTGATATAATTGTGTAATAAGGTTCACTAGATTACGAATAGGCATTTGGGAAATATTTCCACAAATAGGAGGTTTCTTTTAATTTTGCGCATGCCTGTATACGTCACACATTACTGAATATATTTGGGAAGCCATGGAGTTTTCAATTCGAATTTTTGTCTTTCAGATTGGAAAGCCGAATCATCAATGGGTGATGATTTTCGATTACGAAAACTTCCAATTGTCGAACGCCACCCATAAACCAAGTAAGATATTTGTCTTTATTTGATTTTCTAGTTTAATTTATTTAGACCTTATAGAAATCAAACCTCTGAACTGAGGCAACATCTTTAAGAACGGAGACTATAGTTCTACGTAGATGGTCCATAAACGATGTACAAAATAAATAAAGCAGAAAACCTGTTCCTCAAATCTAGAATCGGACCACTTTAGA
The DNA here is from genome assembly GCA_963932185.1 of Troglohyphantes excavatus. Classification (NCBI taxonomy): domain Eukaryota; kingdom Metazoa; phylum Arthropoda; class Arachnida; order Araneae; family Linyphiidae; genus Troglohyphantes; species Troglohyphantes excavatus. The sequence continues at coordinate 44,053,721 of OZ010675.1, forward strand.
GTTTTATTTTTAAGGTCTCAATGAGTAGTTTAAAATTAAAATTTAACCACTCTTTTGATATGTAATGAACTACCAATTTGAATAAGTACGAAATGGCTCTTTTAAAATTTAGTTACTAAAAGTATAATACCTTACCGATACCTTCTAGATTAGTTCTTAGAAAATTAGGTATTTCGGCATTAACAATTTTTTTAAAGCTAAAATTTACTTTTTGACTATTCCCCTAGAGATCAAATACATATACATAATAAATTCATCAAGTCAAAAGTCCCTTTGCGGTCGAGGCTTATTTCACGCGAGAGAACCAGCAACTCGAGATGAGTATTCACGTATTTGTCGAATTTTTTACATCTAATTAGCGCATCAAACCAAGTGATTCCCCTCTTGACCACAAAGGGTTAACTTTTCACGTAAAAAAATTGTATATCGAAAAGCAAATGAATCCATGTAGGAAGCCTCAAACTCTTATGTACAAGAAATTGGGGTTTTACGGCTGACATATAAACATTTTAATAATTATTATAAGTTTTTTTTTAAAATTTATTTTACACTATTAAACATTCTATTGATTTTCTTTCAGCGGTGGAAATTCTTATTAATATGATCCGTATGTACGATTCAAACTACCCAGAGAGACTAAAAGCTGCATACCTCGTCAATGGTAAGACTTTGAAAACATTTACAAATCGCTTCTAATTTATCATACAACAGAATAAAATGTGTAGGGTCCAGGGGAAGAATGATGACGTTCCATCCTGCGAGATTTTGTACAAAATGCAAACTATACATATCATATACAAACCCAGACTAGCCACGCATCGCGCATGATAATAAACTATTTAGTTGTACGCAATTGGAAAACTCAAATTGTATCCACTCTGAGCAATTTTTAATTGCACAAAATATCCTAAAGAGATAACAACTTCGGCAAATGATCGACAATTCGGCGATTTTGTGAGGATTGTGCAGATTGCGCACTTCGACGATTGCGCAATCTGCGACCTAGCATCTCTGAGTTGGATGCAATTAAATAATCGCTCGCAGTTGATTTGCGATTTTTTAGTTGTTCAGTTGATTAATGGTTGCAATGCAATTGCTGATAGTGTATGGCTGTCCTTACTTTTTCACATTTTTCGTAAGCTATGGGCTGTACTATCACTGCACAAAGTCGATAAGATCTCGATTAAAAAAAAGTCGATTGCTTTTCTCGGGACTTTTCATAATACATTAACGTTTTTAAAAACTATTTAAATAAATAATAATAATACCACACAAATCTTAATCTAACTCATATAGAACACAGTTAATTTTCATTTTAAGCTACTTCTAATATTCATTATGATAATGCACAAATTTTAGTAATACAATGTTAATTTTTTTCTCTGCATGTCAAATGAATTTCGTTATCTGAATGAATTAAGTGGCTGATGGAAGTATGTAATAAAGAGTAAATTTTATGATATTTGACCTTTGAAGTTTTCCTTTAGTGTTTGGTTGTGGTCGCATACCTCCTTCTGGATACTAGTATCTTTGTTAATACGGCTCCTATTTTGAAAGAGTTTGACACATGTAAATAAAGGACGGATGCAAGTAATAGCATTCTTTAAAATACTTTGAAAATGCATATTTAAAAGTACAGTGCTGTTGTCAGTGTCCAACAACAAGCCAACTTTCCTTTAATCCATGGCTACAACTGATTAAAAAAATTACTTACTACCACCACTCACTTTTTTAGTTATCGATACATAATAGTTAAAAATAATCTTTAAATAATTTAAAGCCAATTAGAATAATGATTTTGGATATTGTGTATTCGGTTAATTAAGTAAAAATAATTACCCTTTTTCGTTAACCGTTCAATCAACATCAAGTTTTCGCATAAAGCAATGCAAAGCCCTGGCCTAAAATAAAAAAAAACACCACTTCCCTGAAATCTAATCGCGATTGTTATTACGTGATTCAGATCACTATTAGTGTTTGTTTATTTTTCGATTTAAAACGATTGACCTCTTTTTTGCTGATGGGACTTTTTTGCTTACTTAATAGTAATTTTTCATTAGTGGAATATAAATTTTAAGTTGAACGATCCGTTTGACTCATTGTGTAGTCTGACCCGGTGCGGATTAAAGCCGTGTCTACGATACCTTCACGTTGGTCATGGTCTAGAAATTTTGAGAATGTGTTACTAACTGGGATGTCTTCTTCTCTATGTGAATGTGGTTCGTAATTGCGTGGTAGCGTTCTCGGGTCTGTCCGTTTTGGTAGTTCGAACGCAAACCATCGCTAATATCCCCATTGCAGCTTAACTGGGACCTTAATTCTATCATCTATGCTATATTTAATTGTAAAATTTCCTTTGGTTCAAAATATGTGGAAATGTTCTTTTATTTACCTTTTCAATTCATAGTATAAGTGGTGATAATAAGGTGTGTGATAATTTGTTTCTAATGCTGCATCTATTTTCATCAGGATCAATAGTTTTTCAAATTTGCTGGGCTCTAATCCGACCTTTCCTCTCCGGTCCTACCTTCCAGAAAGTCAACATATTCGGAAGAGGTATGTATTTCATGCTATTTCATTCACAAATCGTCAATTCATTCATAAAAATCTCATTCATAACTAGCAAAAAATATCCATTCTTTGAGTGGGGTTAACTGAAAGGACGAAACTGCCCTCGCTAATAACTCACTCATCTCTAATTCCCTCACTTCCTCTTCACTAATTCTCCCACATCTGATATAACCAGGGAGATGAAACTTAGTAGAGTTGTTGTTTATAACTTAAATAAGAAATAAGCTATTTGAATTTTTTTTTTGCCGAAGTACACGTTCTAAGCACAGGATCAAAATAAAATTAACTTATTATTCATTATAACACTTTCATAAAACCAGGAATATGAAATTTGGCAGAGTTATCCTCATGAAAGAAAATTATAATACTTGTGTTCTGCTAGCTGAAGTACCCGTTTTGAGTACGGTTTTAAGTAGTCCCTCACCCGTCAATCTAATAACGGTATATTTTGAATGAGTAGGGAGAATAAGGGATGACGAGTAATAAGGGATATATGTGTCCGTCATTTTTTATAAATTTTGAGTTTGTATCTGAGTGTTATTGTCTTCCTGTGTGTAGAACAGGTATTTAACCTAGTTTAAATATATAAGCCTATATTCTAATTAATTGAAATTAAGATATAATAAAAAAGGTTTTTCGCTTTTCCATTTTTATTGGAAGTACTCTGGATTTTCCTGAAAATCTATGGTATAAAACAACAATGGTATCATTCTGTAACTATAAAATCATATTAAAATTGGTGCACACATTAAAAAGTTTTGTTCGAACACACTTAAAAAAAATATAAAGAGTATTTAATTAGCTTTCACAAAAATCCTTATAATCCTTTCAAGTATTGTTATACAGTCAAACCTCGTTATAACGAACCCTCAACGGACTGGTTCAGAAGTTCGCTATAGCCGAGGGTTCATTATATCCGAATTTTCCCATATTGACGATATAAAAAAAATATAAAGTCCTCACATTTCAGTGCGAAATAAATTAATTACACTGAATTACAATTTGTAATGGGCAATAATAAAGTGAAATATTTGTTCTTAAAAAAACAATTAAATAATGAAATTAATTATACTACTACTTAAATTAATTTATTTGAAGTATGAAAAGAGTTGTGATTTTTTGTTGAAGGCATCAAAAGAAGCCATTACATTCTTATCCACAGTTTCTTTTGCAAAGAAATTATGCAACATGTTCACAGCTGCCTTAGCATCAGAAATTGAAGGACCTGAACTTACATCACCTTCGTATTCAATATCTGAAGATAAACGCTAATCACCATTTTCTGTTTTCTTAATAATTTTCGCTTTATCCTCCACTCCATGGAAAAAGCTCTTTGCTTACTAACAGGAGTGACTTTAAACCTACGCGAAGTCTACAAGTCAAACGATAATCGGCAATAGACTGAAGCATGTATGCTGACCAGTTGACTAGAGAAGGGGAGGAGCTGAGCAGGGGAGTCTATAGTCACCTTTGAGGAAACTGGCTTCTGTCAAAGGAACAAAGGGTGAGGAATGTGGTCGGGGCGAGTCAAATTTGCCGTGAAAAACCTTGAAAATCGTGAATTTTAGTTCGCTACATCCGAATTCCTTACTTTTGAAGATCGTTATAAGCATTTGAAAATACATTAGTGACATAGGAGTTCGGTTGGGACCAATTGAAAAGTTCGTTACAACCGAGGGATCGTTATATCCCGGGTTCGTTATACCGAAGTTTGAATGTACATTACGATTTTTACTTTATTTAAAATTGAAACTTACGTATTTCCGGATTACAATTCTTTAGCATAAACAATTATAACTTAGATACTCTAAGAACATTGTAACATTATTATTAACTCTTTAACCACGTTGAATATGTTTGCTGTTTTCGTTATTTTTATAAAACAGTTGCATCCTGTTCTTGTTCTTTTTTAAATATATATTCTTTAGCGTGTTCGTTTTTACGATTAGGGTGGATAATTGTAAAAAGAAAAAAGTTTAACGTGGAACTGAATATTAATTTCAATATACCAATTATTATTTAGATGTTTATGTAATTGGTCACATGCTTTTTGAAGTCAAGAATACGTTTTCCCTTTCATTTTGAAGAACAGAGAAAAAATAACAAGTAATTATTTTTGTGACTTAAAACGTGACATTCGAGTATAAAATGTAAATAAAATATGTTGATGCCCAGGTAATGTCATACCTTTAAATGGAGTTAGATAAAGAACTAACAAACGAAATAAAGCGTTGTTTTATGTTCAAGAAAATGCAATTTTCGTTTAATTTCAAGAACAGGTAACAAAAGAACGGGTCGCTACTTTGGTGACTGAGAGTTACCACTTGAGTCCAAAGGGTTAAGTGCTGATTTGTTGTTATTGCAGACGGTTTTCGGGAGGAGCTTCTGAAGGTTATCGATGCAGACGTCTTGCCAGCTTTTCTTGGCGGAAACAGAACAGACCCGGACGGAAATCCAAAATGTCTGCAATCGGTACGTATGAAAAAACCACATACACTGAAACCTGTTTTTGTGCGGTGGATAGGGACCGCATAAAAAAACGCATAAAAAAAATTCGCACAAAACTTTACGAGTAGCTACAAAAAATAGTTTTCGCAACATAACTAAATTTTTTTTTATGCGGTGGATAAGGGACAGCATAAAAAAAAGTCTCACATAGAAAATAACTCAAAACCTTACGAAATAACTAGGAATTGCTTCTTTAAACGAAATCAAATCACGAGGCTTGACAGCTACTTGGAATCTCGCCAAATCTGATTTAGAAAATACACATGCGAACATTTTAAAATATTTTATTTACATTTGTACTTATTTTACACATACAAAACTTTTCAAAACGTATAACCACTATCCTTCGTAGTCTGACAATACGCGAACTTGGTTTAAAATCGCTTTCGTCCCTTAAAGATACTACCTCGCACTCGTTTAGAGTTGACTTTTTTTCAGTTACCATGTAGTCAGTGATCAGTTTTTGCGACGACTGTTGTTTCACTAGACGCTTGTATATGTCTCGGTAGCCACATAATCAACTATGTTCCAATTTGATTGAAAATTTCATATACCGCACAAAAAAAATCCCCCCCCCCCCCAAAAAAAAAATCTCACAAAAAAAGACCGCACAAAAACAGGTTTGAGTGTATATGACTATAAAGATACTACTTCACTTTAATAAATGAGTTTTCTGTCTATGTAATCAACTTTTTATAAGTTAAATTTTACTCCATACCACGATAAAATATTAATATTATGGTCGGTTCAAAAAGATTTCGATGTCAGGTGTGGATATTCATTGACTTATACTTTAATTTAATTAAAAAAAATATACCGGTATATATTATTATAGTAGTACTCGAGTTACAAAATCACAAGAATAACTTTTTTTCGATTTCAGATTACGACATTTATTTTTAGTTTTCCTACAGATCTATCAGTAGGCAAAGTCATAACATACCAATACAGATAGATAACATTCATTTTACGGTGGAGGCCTCCGTGGCCGAGCGGTTAAAGGCTTCAACTGGGAATACGAAGGTTCCCGGTTCGATGCCAGGCGATGGACTTGACAAAGAAAAGTTAAAAGTAGTGATCTTGTGATCGGAGGGTTGCCAGCTTCGCTACAAAATACTAGAAAAGTCGTCCAGAACATCCACAAAAATTAACGGCGTGGGGACTGAGCGTGTATACTCTGATCGGGGTCCAAAGTCCCGACGTCTATTGAAGGCGTTGGGTGCCAGTTCAGGTGTTTCCTCGACCATGGTTCAAAAATACGAGGTATCGTTCCCGGGTCTTTCCTTCGAGATAGACCCCGAACCGTCGCCAATAGCCCACTGTGTAGCTCTAGTGTGACGTTAATTAATAAACCAACCAACCAACCATTTTACGGTGTGAAAGTAGCTGGTTTGGTTAATTAACGTCGCACTAGAGCTACACAGTGGGCTATTGGCGACGGTTCGGGTCTATCTCGAAGGAAAGACCCGGGAACACATTCACACACACATTCATACAACGCACCTCGTTATTTTAGAACCATGGTCAGATGACGAGGAAACACCTGAACTGGCACCCAACGGCTTCAATACACATCGGGACTTTGGATCCCGATCATATTTATCATGCACCAGTCCCGTATACACGCCGTTAATTTTTGCGGATGTTCTGGACGACTTTTCTAGATGCACGATACATCTGATCGGGGTCCAAAGTCCCGACGTCTATTGAAGGCGTTGGGTGCCAGTTCAGGTGTTTCCTCGTCATCTGACCATGGTTCTAAAATAACGAGGTGCAGGTATGAATGAATGTGTGTGTGAATGTGTTCCCGGGTCTTTCCTTCGAAATAGTCCCCGAACTGTCGCCAATAGCCCAATGTGCAGCTCTAGTGCGACGTTAATTAACCAAACCAAACCCCTAGATATTCATATCGAAAACACTCAATATTCCTTGTATCCCGAAATTATAACAAATTCATCTCGTTCCTTTCTACAATCCATAGATCCGATTCGGTGGATTGATCCCAGAACACCACTACATCGAAAACACCACCCGTCGTCTCTCTCTGCTTCCCGACTCCAAGAGGCTGGTGGTCAATCGACACTCGAAGGCCGTAATCGAAATGGAGGTGGTCCACCCCGGGTCCACCATCGAATGGGAGTACGTCATCAAGAGCAAAGACGTCGACTTCTCGGTGGTCCACAAGGACCACAGGGAGATCCACACGGACGGAAAGGAGGTGATTATGAAGCAGAGGGTCGAAGCAGGGCTTTGCTCGGAGACAGGGATGTACAGATGCGAGAAAGCAGGGATATGTAAGTATATTTTGTTGCTATTAACACTTTCACGACAAAGAAAAAAAAACGAACCACCCCTTGTTTTTCGGCTGCTATTTATCGTAGGGCTAAACTTTGTATACCATTTTGTAGGGACTGTAGGATTTTGTAGGGACTTTTTGTCTGCAAAACATTTTATATAAAATTCAATTTATATAAAATTCACAACATTTTATATAATTTTTTTTATACAAACTTTAATAGGGGACTCTCTTCATATTAAAATCCTCACCAACTTTAAAATTTCCAATAGCAAAACCCAATTTTGACTCAATATTTAGACTCTGCGACAAAATTTATCGACAATTTATTACCAAATAATTCGCAAATTGATATCAAACGATAATTTTGTTGTTTTCAATTTGCGAATCATTTGCTCAAGCAGTTTGTTAATTATGAATATGAAAAGTTTAGAACTCTTAAAGTTAAATGAAATTCCCATACTCTTAATCATATCTTTCAAAATGTGATATATTTTGACAGTAATAGATTTAGAAGAACGTTTTATATGTATTTGCGGAATTTCGTGGTATTCCTCCTTGTAGTTTTCCCGCTATATTAAAATGTCCATCAATTTGATTAATTCAAGGATCATACGCAAATTTAAAATCGACATTACTTAAAAGAATCATTTGGCAGTGTTCCGGTTTAGCAGAGCTGTGAACACGTTGGCGTAAAATGCTTAATCCCTATCAATAATTCGTGTGATTTAAAACTCGTGAATGTCTATAGGCAAATTTCAAACTCGTAAATAATGCATGACAAGAAAGACGATACTTTGCGTGGCGCAAAAAACATTTCTATAAAAATATTAAGTTATTCTTTTAATTTAGACTTTTAATTTTCTCTACAGTGCTCTGAACTTTAATTCTAACAACCCTGTTTAAGGGCCCTGAAATAAGTCCAGCATGTAAACACGTGTTTTTTAACGCCTGGTGTTTAATATAGCTATAGAAGGACACTTGCTTACTTCTAATATAGTACTTTAAGGCCTATTCTACATGGACGTTATCAACACGCATTAGCTTTTGCAAATGGCTCTGTTATTGGAGAATACAAACCACCTATCAGAGTTGGTTTGGTTTGTTTAATCAACGTCGCGCTAGAGCTGCACATTGGGCTATTGGCGACGGTTCGGGGCAGAAGCCCATATACCCGCGGCCCCTAGATGCCCCCCCCCCCTCGGTTAGATGATGAGAATACTTGAGCTGACACCCGACACAACTTCAATAGGCGTATCCCGGGCGGCGCAGAATTTTGACATGTCTTGGGTATTAAAAAAAAAAAACTCAATAGGCGTCAGGACATTGGACCCCGATCAGATTTAACGTGTACTATTCCCGTATATACGCCTTAGAAATTGGATGTAAATTCGGACGACGCATTGTTACTTCCTCAGCTAATCTGGCAACCTTCCGATCACAAGTTCACGGCATTTTACATTTTTTTTGTCGTCTCTCGTATCAGCCGTATTTGAACTCTCTACCCATTGGTTTCTAGCCGACGACGGTACCTCGGGGCTAATGGCCCCTCCCGCCAATTAGAGCCTTCAGCAAAAGCTAACGCGCGTAAAGAATATCCTTGTAGAATGGGCCGAAGTTAGAACTATGCGCCCATCGCAATGCTTATGAAAATATTAAAATGCACAAACGTCTTTTCTTATTTAAATTGTACCAGTTTTTTTTAATATTTTTATAAAGCTTACTTTAAAACGTTTATAGAAACATCATGTTCTTAATATTTCAGATTCTCTGGTGTTTGACAACTCCTACAGCTGGATACACAGCAAACACATATGCTACGCAGTTACCATTGCGAAACCTTGAAGGCGAGGATAACCACGGAAAGATTACTACTTTTGAAACGATGAAGTATTTTAAAATATGTCGGAACTATGCTGCAAAACGAGAGAAAGAATGGGTTATTTTGATTGGTTGATTGATCATACCGATACTTCATTCGATAAGATTTGCGATACTTCATTCGGTACGATATGTACTGTCGTTACGACATTTGTTATTGACACGATATTTGTTATTGATACGATATTTGTTATTGATACGATATTTGTTATTGATACGATACTTGTTTGTTAGATAATTGAATCTAATACAATTTTGAACATGAATACTATTAGATTGCTGAAATTTCCTAATCCGTATTTAATTTTTTTTTCAATATTTACATGCTCCTTGTAGTTAGGGCTTTTGGTGTCTAAACAATAATATTCGTATCGAAAACAATATCGAAACGTACTGATATCAATATCGAAACATATTTAAAGAAGAAGAAAGAAACTCATTGTATACGTGTAAACTATGTGCATTTATTGTTAATAAACATTTCATAAATATTTTATACCATTTAAAAATGTGATTTTTTTTAAAAATAGATGTAATGTATTTTCTTTCATGCAATTTTGTATTTAGTAAAAGAGATATGAAGGGTACAGACAGTTGATAGTCCGTGAAAAATGATAATGTTGTGTACGCCTATGATACATGAAACTTCGTTTTGCATGTGATATAAGAATATGTACAGTACATTCTTCCTTTCGATCCCTCATAGACAATTATTCTCAAAAATATGCATGGTTATCTAGAAAAAATTTCCAATTAAAAATATTTTTAAAAAAAATTAATAACAGCTAGGTAAGTAATACATCAATGATTTTTTTGACAATTATTCTCAGAAATATGCATGGTTATCTAGAAAAAATTTCCAATTAAAAAATATTTAAAAAAATAAAATAATAACAGCTAGGTAAGTAATACATTAATGATTTTTTTACAAAGGATTGTTTTGACCTTTAGTACACGTTAATGCCAATATTTTAATATTCGTTAAAAAATTTCTAATATACAATGAGTTACTGTTTTAAAATAAGCAGAAATGTGTTATTTAAAGGGGGGTGGGAGTGGTGGTAGGGTAAAAATGACATAACCAATTTTGAGTTTCTTTTATTTAGCGATATCTATGACGTCATACATTTAAAATGAGTAATCCCGATACAAAAGCAGCTATATGCATGAAAAACCTTATTTTGAGTAAATTGCAAAACACTATCAAAACAATAATATATTTTTTTAAAAATGAAGAAAAAAAAATATTTTTAATAAAATGAGTAGTTTTCCGAAAACTGAATAAATTATAATCTAAATTTTAATTTAAACGTAACTTGTTTTGCAACTGGACGAAGATTTTAACTGGTTTTGGAACTCGATGCGTGGCCATGTTGGATTTGTTCAAGAAGGAAAACCCGTCATATATACACATTTCAACCAAACAGAAATCTCGTTCACTGACGCTAACGTTCGCGGTTGCTGGATATAGTTACTTTTGCTTCTGAGCGACTTCTTTTTTGTATTTTTATTACTAGAGCCTTCCGGTCTATTCAAAAATAGTGTCTCTTAACAAAAAAAAAAAATAATATTAAAAAGGTGTGTGCCAAATATTTAAAGTGGGAATATATGTAAAAAGAAGTTTCGCCTTTCTACTCGTAGATGGCAGCATTGGGAAGCTAATTATTTTTAAACGGAATTTTTCTTCGAGCATGGATCCTTCATAGTAGAGCAAACATCGAGATATCATCTTGCTGACATCAAAGTGAGGTCAATATGTATCGCTACAAACACGTGACTAATGACGTCATCCATTCATAAATTTTTCCTAGTTCATTCAGAAAAATATACTGTACTTCATGAATTAACCCATTTACTACAATTTTCAAATCAAATGTCAATCGCGATCGTTTTTTCATTCATAAATTTTGAAAGGTAGTCACGTGTTTGTAGCGATTTGGTGTGATATGTTTGCTTCACGATTATGACGTCATATTCTCTCTACTACTGGCCATTCGTGCTCGAAGGAATTTTTAAAAAAAACTTTAATATTTATGAGACAAAAGTAGGATTCGTCACAGCTTCTGGAAACTCCCTTTACTTTTGATATCGCGTATTTTAAGATTCATTCGTCGATTCGAGAATCCAAACCACGTGGTTTGTATTTTCGAATCATCCCGAGTCATCTGTAAAAACTCCCGCGCGTTTTTCGTGTTGAATGGGCCTAGAAGAAAGGAATGGTTTATTACTACCGAAATAATAGATACTAGCATGCTCATATGGAAAGTATCTAGTAAACAATGTCTCCTGAAAAAAATCTAATGTAAACAGGAATATCGATAAAATTTACGTGGTTGCCGTCACTATTTAATAAAATTTTTATTAAATATTTTTAATTTCGTATTTTACACTAAATTACATTTGTCGAACATAATTAAAATTTAAACACCACTTAAGATCAGCACATGTTAAATTTATTTTATAGTTAATTCTAATAATATTCAACAAGTAAATATATATTTTTTTTTTATAAAATAATATTCGGGAATGAAGGGGTTATTGAAAAAAAAAATCTTTAAAAAAGAGAACATAGGCGTTAAACAGAAAACAATTTAAAAAAAATTCTATTTCCAGTGAAGTGAATTAATAAATCTGATTATGTAAATGTTAGATTTTTTTTTCTAATTATTATTTTAAGTAGGTATATGGCTCGGCAACTGATCTCTAACTGTAACTTCTGAATTTTCATAAGGCAGTTTGTTGAGGTCAATTGAAGGTTAAAAAACTGTACCCCACTTCAATTTCTACCTTTTTTTTTATCGTACATTGTTCTTGCTAAAATATCCCAAATTGAAGTGCTATATTTTTTTATTAAATTTTCCATTAAAACCAATTTTGAATGGCTATTCTTTGATATCGATTTTAACCAAATATAAAGGGATAAGCAGCAAAAAGAAAAATTATATTTTTTTGCGATATACAAATATGTATATGTAGAAAATGAAATAAAAAAACATATTTGAGCCATTCAGAGGTAAAATGGATGCAGTCCATAAGTTGTAGTTTTGAGATAATCAAGGTAAAAGTCTATTGACACTAGTTGAATCCTAAAGTGATTTAGAGGATAATAATCACAATTGTAAAAAAACTAGTAATAGCAGACTTGGTTCACTATGGCTCTGAAAATATACACTATTAACAAGTATTAATCAGCAGCAAACAATTTGTTTTATAGTTTGGGAAGAAAAAAAACTTCTACGAAACCACTTTTAAAAAATTAATTGGGATACAGTTAGAGTTCTATGTGCCCAACGTTGACTAGGCTTCCCCATGGCGCCATCTGGTGTGATTAGTACGACTCATTTATGCTGTTGAGGGGGGATTTTTTTTTTTTTTTAAATTATCATGTAGACCAGTGGTTCCCAAACTCTTTTGGTCGTGGAACCCCAAATTTGTTGCCAATGATCGCGGGACCCTGAGTAGTTTTTAATCAACGACTTTTCAAAATTTAATATCTGATATTAAATGAAACAAGTATTATTTTGGTATTTCAGATTTTATTGAATTAAGCAAAACTCAAAAAAAAACAAAACAATTCATCATAGAAATAATTAATAAAAATACAAAACATAAACTAAAATAAATGGAAAATCTTTAATGTGAAGAATGCACTTGCTTCTTTGATTCCATGATTCTCTTAAAATTGGGCGTTAGGTTTGATAACTGCGAACTCGCATATCTGGTGCAGCATCAAGTCTGTTACGATACTACTGGTGCTAAGGAGCTGTTTGCCAATATTTTGTTGCAAAGCATACAATCCGCATCTGGAGCCTCCTGGTCACCAGTACTAGTAAATCCAAACGACAGGTAACTAGTATCATATTTACGTCTTTTCGTTGATACCACCTGTCCAAAATTGGAAGATGAGTTGGAAGATGAGGCTGTAGCTGTATGGAACTGGAAATTGATGGCATTGCGGGTTCCAGAATGCCTGTATCTGTAGATTCCGCGATTTCTGCATTACATACTAACAACGTCAGTTTTCTTTAACGATCCATTTTCTAACCAACGATCCATTAAGGGCAATTTTTATGTTTTAGATATTACGGTATTTCTTTTGATATTGAAACCTTGTTTACGATCTGAATTACAGTTACCGTTAATAATACAAGGGCACAATAGCATTTTCGCAAATGGATGGTTAACCGACTTTGTTTACAAACAAACTAGCTCTCCTACCAGTCTTCCGGTGTATCCTTCCGCCCATGTATTTCTACCAGAAATGGTGTGAAAATGCTCCGTTTTTGTTTAGGTTTTTTTCAATAATCCACAGTTTTTTATTCATTACTTTTATACATTACTTTCATTACTTTTTTTCTTTTCCATCTAATCGATGTCGTTTAAGAATATGCAATGCAGACAAGTCAGTGATTATGATGAAAACAAATAAAATAAATAGAAATTTGCATGGATCAACTGGTGCGGTTATAAGAAGCCAAGGGACATAGACAATCGCCAAAGCAGAAACCCGGAAAAGAAGTTTGGAATATGCCACTATGGCTATCTATTGGTAGGATCGAAAGTTTGATCCCGGTTAAACATCCATACACCGGTATATTGCACACAAAAAAAAAAATTACATAAATTTTGGGGGTCGATTGTAAATTTTCCGAGGAAAATGTTAATATATTAAACACCATTCTTATTTTTTTTAATCAAATAAAATTTGTCACGCGGAACCCCTAAATATTTTCGTGAAACCCCAGGGTTCCACGGAACTCACTTTGGGAACCACTGATGTAGACAGTTTGTCCTCTTGTTTTGAATGTTAAGTGTACAAAATTTCATCGAATTCGGATTTAAACTGTAGATTTACATAAAAATCATACAATCTCCTATTTTTAAAGTTTAATAAAGTGTTGTAGATATTTATATAAAATGTTTAATTAAATAAATAATCAATTTATAAATTAGATTGAACTGCGTTGTATTAAATAGCTCCTCTCCCTTTCAAAAGCTTTTAGAAAAATGAAGTAAAATGTGACTTTTGTGCAGGTATCTTTTATTGCAAAGCTTAAGAAATAAGAAATGAACTATAATGAAATATTGGTTATTCATATTAAAGGGCTATTATAACACAACAGCTTTGTTTTTTAAACCGCATTACACTTTAAAATAAAAAGACACAAATTGCCGTAAACAATGACTGATGGTGCCATCTATTGAAAAAATTATTAAATAGTTTAAATATCATAATTGGTAAAACAAATGAAAGCTTAAATATAACATTGATTATATAAAGTAAGACGTTGATACATTATTTTATTAATTTAAATTACGACATACTTAAAACAATAAATACAGATGAATGCTTTTATGATTTTTTTAATAAAATATTTGCTTTCTTTATAAAAATCTCAATCATACTTAATATATTTGAAATATAAGATTATTTAACGTTACTAGAAGGCAGTGGTACACTTTTATCCCCACTTTCAAGTAGGTGGTTCATGTTTAGCCTCACTGTTAACCAGGTGGTCCGTGTGTATTTACAAGGTTATGAACAACTTTCCTTAATAACATTTATACACCATTGGTACCTTATTGATGCTTTAATATTTGATACTTTCGATTGACCGTGTAGAGGGGACAAATGTGCGTTAAATCTGTTGTGGCTCAAATGTTCTCACGCTGGTTGTGATTTTTAAAGTTTGTGAGTCGGGTGTCGGCTTAGGTAATGTTCTCGTCATTTTATGTGCAGATTTCGTCATTTTATGTGTAGATTTCGTCATTTTATGTGTAGATTTCATCATTTTATGTGTAGATTTTGTCATTTTATGTGTAGATTTCGTCATTTTATGTGTAGATTTCGTCATTTTACGTGTAGATTTCGTCATTTTACGTGTAGATGTCGTCATTTTATGTGTAGATGTCGTCATTTTATGTGTAGATTTCGTCATTTTACGTGTAGATTTCGTCATTTTATGTGTAGATTTCGTCATTTGATGTGTAGATTTTCACATTTTATGTGTAGATTTCGTCATTTTATGTGTAGATTTCGTCATTTTATGTTTATTATGTGTAGATAAACATCCAGACAATGGCCATCGCGTAACAATTTGCTACCACCCTTTATTTCGAATCGTCGCCATTTATTAAACCATCGTGAATTTCTACAATGACGTTAATTCAAATAAATGTTCGAACGAAAATGTTTTTAAATTGATCTATTAATTTAAAGATTTTGAATTAAAAAAAAGAATTAATTTTAATTTAATGTTATTTGATTGTAAGCAATTATTAATTAAAAAAATTCAGAGCTTTTTTTTGCGTTAAAAGATATTTGCATCGTAGAAAGGTGTTTCTAATTTTAAAGTTGAGAATACAAATGGACAAATGACCACCAGCTTTGTTTTGACGAAAATTACATCAACGTTTTAAGTTTCCTATCCATTGATATATTGGTCTGTTTGCGTACATTTTTGGGTTATATATCCACAAGGTCTGTTTACATTTCAATCAAGCTTGTTAAGCTTATCTATAGATATCTGTAACTTTAAACGGAAAAATACTGGACATGGTATATTTGTAATCTCAGTACTTCAATTTTGTCAATTGATGAAATATATCTTACGAATTGTCAAGGCAAATTTCAATGTGTACTGAATTCCTTTGAAAAACTCTTGAATTGACTGTATGTTTTGAAAGGTATAGACTGTGTGAAACTTTTTATACATTTTGCAACTACATTTGCGCTGCATGCAACTAAACAATTTAGTTTCATGCAATTGAAAAACTCAAATTCTATCCGTTTACTCACCAATTATCGAACATGCAGCAATCCGACAAAATATTCTTTCGCTCGATACCACGCTAACAAATTTGACAAATAATCGACAATTTGGCGATTTTGTATGGATTGGGATAATACGAGTTTGACGATTTTTCATTTTTACTTTGGTGTTTTGGAAATCTGAAACTTGGTAGCCTTGAATCGAATGTAATTAAAGTAATCGCCAAGTAGTTTCTGAGTGATTTTGTAGTCACTTAGTTGATTATCGCCGAGCGATCGTTGCAGTGCGATTATCGTTCGTATACGAATGGTGATTTATTCAAAATATTAAAAAAAAATCTTTTATCACTCAAATTCTAAGGTTGGATTAATATCACAATGGTTTAGACAACTTAGCTATACGGAAGCTCTCGTTTTGTTTAAGTGCTATTAACGATAATATTCCGTACAAAAAAAAGAAGAAAAAGATTGCATAAAAACCTTCTTTAATTAAATACACTAAAATATGTATTAATGCTAAATTAAAAAAAGTAATTCAATGCAACAAAAAAAACCCAGCTTATTGGTATTATATTCTAAATGTATCGTCCTTTTATTTTTAATTAACACTTGTTCATTTTTACATGTTTTTATTCAATTCACTTTTGCTGATGTTGCTGTGGCCCCAATTTTGGGTTTAATTTAAACCCGTTTTTATTATTGTCATTATAGTAAGTGCGTCAAGTTTCATGCAAATACAAGGGGGTTAAAATTGAGTTTCTAAATTGGATACTACTAGAATAAACCAATTAAGCATTAAAAAAACAAAAAAACAAAACAAGAATCGATCATTTAAGAACATTTGTAAGTCGTCAGGCCTTGGTCTGAAAAAAAGGTTTCGTGAAAAGTTTAAGAAAATGTGTCATGCAAAATTTAAAGACAGAGAATTACAATTCTGAAACAGTGTGTCATGGACAATGCTATAGAATGTTCAAACAATGCGTGGATTACATAGAGTGTATGGTATGAGAATTATCTGTAATACAATCAGGGTAACTTGACACTGTAGTGGATCGCCACGGCCAAATGCATTGTTGCGTGCCGAAGTTGTAAAGATGATTATCATACACCTAGTATTTGTCAAAGGATAAGTTTTTCGTTTGATGGAACGACGTTTTTAGACACAAGTGAGCATTTGCAGTAATAATAGCCTTATAAAATACGACATATAGTGAGATGCAGTTTTATAATGTATAAAAACAAGGATATATTATATCGAAGTTTTTCCTTTTACTTCGAAAAACGTTCAGTTAAAACAGCTGACCCAAAAACGTAGGTAATTCAGTTAGGGGCCGTCTATAAATGATGTGACACTTTTTCACTGTATTTTTTAACTTTGCCCCCCCCCCCTCCGCATGTCACAAACTGTCACACTTCAGCAAACTCCCTCCTCCTCCCTATGTCACATGTCACGTTTTCCAACCAACAAAATCAATCTAGCACGTACTAAATTATATATACTGGCAGTTTAGAAACAACGCACTAAGTTATATATGGAATTTGATTTTTTTTTACAATAACTTTATTTTTTAACTGTAACAATATGCATTCAAACCGGAAACTAATCGGTTTATTATTCTGAAAATATTTTTGTTTGTTGTTTCGGTTTTCAGTAGATTTGCAATATTTTTAGGCGACCTGTGTGATGTCACATGTCTTGTGACCCTCCCGCCCCAACTTGTCCACAACGTGTCACATCTTCATGAAGGCAATAGCCCAATTGCGGCCTAAGGGAGTCGGGTTTACCATATTCTCAAAGAAGAAAACATTTGTTTATCGCCCAGACTATAGGTTGCCATGGCAGCGCAATTGGAACTTTCCGTTACTGAACCCCTTCCAAGCGTAACATCATTTGTGAGCTGGCCCCTTAGCTGATTATAGTGGTGGATGAATTTAAAAATGTTTGGATTTGTGAAGAGGAAAGCAATTATATGCTTTTCATTTAGAAAGTTATTCAGAGGTTAGTTGATTAAAGTGCACAAGGAAAACCGTCTTTCTACAAGTGTCCTCTTCAGTTCTTTCTCTAGTTAGAAAATAAGTGTCAAAGTAGAGTCAGCGTTCTCGTGTAGCAGAGGGGGGACAGTAAGGGGGGGGGGCATGTTGGTATATTCCTGATACTGCAACAATCGCTCGGCGATAATCAAATGAGTGACTAAAAAATCACTCACGCGGTTATTTTAAACGCATTCGAGTCAAGGCTGCTACGTTTCAGATTTCGAAATCGCCGAAGTAAATATGAGTGATCGCCACATTTACTTATCACAATCTGTATAAAATCGCCAAAATGTCAATTATTTGCCAATGTTGTTGGCGCGGTATCGAGCGAAAGGGAATTTTGTTGGATAATTGCTTGCCGAGTGAGCGTATGAGAATTGAGTTTTTCAGTTGCATGCAACTAAATAATTGAGTTGCATGTCCGATAGTTGCCAGTGCGTGGCTAGCTTTAGAAGTTTAACTTAAAAAAAAAGCATAATATTTCACAAGTATCTTACATCGAAACAGAAAAAAGTCATTAAAAAATGTCAAATATTTTATATATATATATATATATATATTATATAATATATTAATATTTAAATATTATATATATATATATATATATAATATTTATATATTAATATATTATATATCTATTAGACAATTTTTGATAGAACAGTCAAAATCAATCTACTATACGCGGGGACAACCTAAGTTGAGCCTAAAGCAATTGAATACTTTATACACATCGTAGCTTCCGCTTCAGGTTCAACTTAGGTTGTCCCCGAGTATATATGCCAATATTCCGAACAAATGCTTATAAGTTTATATAACGCAGTTGTTTTTAACTGCCATATGCCCAAATTCCATACCACAAATACTTGTAAATTTCTATAAAGTTTCTGTTTTCCTTCTTTTAAAAGTTCAAGTCTCTAAAACATATATTTTTTTTATTCAGAAAATCGTGCAGGGAATATTTATCTGTTCGCTAAGAGTCTTACAAAACATGTTTTTAAAACTTCAACTAACTGATTGTATTTTATATTAGTATGTAACTAGTTCACAAACATTTACATTTTATAAACAGTTTGTATGCGAGACATGATGTCGGGTTTAAATGTGGAAGGACAAAAGCCCTTTATGTATTAGAGAAAAGGGTTGCCAGCTTCGCTACAAAATTACTAACTACTAAAATATTAAGAAGACTCAAATTTTGAGTTTTATTCGACGTTATGAGTTTTTGTGCAATGTTTCACTACTAAATGGTATCCGTGGTAGCACTGTAAAATGGTGAAACTAAGCACCAAATGTTGGTTGCAGCTAAATGGGTACCAAATTTTTGCGCAAGGTCGTAATAATTTTTAACAGCGTAGTATCTATTGACATATCATCTCTCACTAAACAATTTGTTAATTCGAATTTTTCCTTTTGCAGTTTAATTTTGTAGAATATTCTTGATATTTCCGTGGACTATTTTATTTATTTATGAGCATAAAAGGAAACGATGCCTTATTTAAAAAGACATTTAATAAACTTCGAATTTATAAACAAAGAAGGAGGATGTCAATAAGAGAGAAACCTTCATTAAACTTTTGAGTTTACCTTGTCATTTATATAGTAAAGCAAAATAGGAAAGCGGAAAGTGCAATAAAAACATTAATTATCGTAATTATTCAAAACTATGCCTTTCGGAGAATATTTTGGAAAATTGTCGACTTAATATTTTGAAATTTGGCTAATGACCATGGAACATGATCTTTCGTCATAAAAGTGTTATATTTTATAATGTTTTTGTAAAATTTTATAAATTAAGGAAAAATTCATTAATTTTGTTTTTAGGAGTTGTTGAAAACTTTTTAAATTTTGTACGTACCAGAATTTTAAATGAAATATTTTATATCGGCTGCATATTTGAATCGGCGTTTGTTAAAAGTGCGTAAGTCTAAAGTGTAATGTCTATTTTTTTTACTTAATTAAAAAATATTTCAAAAAACCTACTATTGATAATGAAAATAGTATTTAATGAACAGTAAAATTTTTTACATGATTTGTAAATCAGTATTTAATGAAAATAAATTTAGAAGTTTTGACAAAATCGCCCTTTTAATAAAAATTTATACTTGAATGAAGGAAATACGGTTAAAAGAATTTTTAAAAAAATAGACTCTTTTGATAGAATTTCAATATTCTATTTTAGATTTTTGTAAAAAAGTGATATGCCCCCCCCCCCAAAAAAAAAAAAATTAATCCAATTACATGAAATATTTTTTTTAAAATCATGTAAACTTTTTACTGTTCTTGAAATACTAATTTTTACTATCAATAGCCCGTTTTTCGGAATATTTTGTAATTAAGTATAAAATTATTTTTTTCTTAATATTACAAAAGTTGTACATTTTATACTTACGCACTTTTAACAAACACAGATTCATTTTGTGTGATGGACAAAAAAAACCTCCCCCCCCCCCTTAAAAGTACTGGTAAAATACGTCATTGCAGGACAAAACATTTTTTTTAAATATATATTTGGGATTAAAATCAGCAAAACTTTGTGTGTGTTTTATGATTTTTAGAATTTAAATCTTGTCGTTTTCTTTAATTTGAGCACATACAAGCCACGATACATCGAATAGAATTGATGTTACATGCATTAAAGAATCCAGTATATGTCAGAAATGTGGCATATTACACACTCGCGCTCCCATCTCCCTGTCCAACGCAGTAAGGTCAGAGGGGAATGGGTTAATAACTAACCTGTTGGACGCGGACTTAATTCTACACGATGGTAAGTTATTTATTTTCATAAATGTATTATTCCTGGAGTTATAATGAATTGTACGCGCGCCTTTCTGCCGGCTCATGCTTACGTCGTAGTTAAGCTCTAGAAACTCGTCGCACTTGTCTTCTTGGTTTTAATTTGTTTATCTTGAACCGCTTTTCAACCAGTTTAAGTTTCTATGCCACAAATGCCATATGCCGCATTTAAGTTTTGGAAGGAAAGTTTGGCTTTACACGGAAATCTTCGACAAATCGTCACTTTCTACACCTTAAACTTTCCTCACCAATGCTTTAATCTCTCAACGAGTTAAATAAAATAAAAATACTCATCGTTTTCTCCTCAATTTAAGCCCACATTTGCCAGTATCCGTCGATTACAATTGAAGTTACAGCGGTTAAATGGCCCGGATTATGCCAGACATTTGACTCATTTCCGAACTCTTCACGCGAGAATGGTACCATCTGCGTACGCGACCGAGTAATGACGTCATTCCTCTACACAACGACACCAAAGTGTGGCGCATGGGTAGTACGGTTGCAAAGCTAAAAGCGAAATTACTGTTACGTGTTTTCGTTACATGTTTTTATTAAGTGATCCCCTCCCCACCTATTCACCATAATTAAAAGCGTTTCACTTCAAAAATGCGACTTAGACCGAATTGTATAAAATAACATATATTTGTTAATTGGAGAGCTGAAATTATTTTTGTTTGTGTCGCTAAACTTCCTTGAACCTCCCCTTGTTTAGAAATATATGTCCCTAAACTCTTTTAAAGAAGTGTCTTCGTGTCAAAGAAATACCTTTCTTAATAGTAGAAGGAAATCCCTAATTCAAGGACTTTTGCATGATGGTACTGTATTCGAGAATAAACATCACGTTAATGTGTTTTTCTTCTGTTTATTACATACTTTTTTCCTTAAGAACACTAAAATTTAAATAAATAAAATAACAGAACTGTGGATGAACAAGTGGATGAAGGTGTTTACTAACATTTTTGAAATTATATATATATATATATATATATATATATATATAATTTTGATGTAGATTAAAGCCTTAAATATATATGAATCTTTCTGCGAAATTGTACGGCTCTGCTTGATTTATTTAGGATAATGCAGAGCAGTAAACAGTATATGTTTCACTTGTAATGGTTCGATTTCATTAAGCATAACTAAATGCCAAATGTGCGAAAACACGCCAATTTTGTTAACCTACTACCACTAATAACGCGCTCACGGTCGATTAATAGGAAAAAGTGCCGTGCCAATTTTTATTTGGCGACAAATAGTGGATGGTCAATGGAAAGCGATAATTTTCTTCAAGATTGTTGTCAGTGAAAAAGCTGTTTATCTTGGAAAGGGATTTTTTGTCAGTTTACATCTTCTTTCACTTGCTCCTTCAATTTTCCCTATTAGGGAGATTTACAGACGTATAAATGTTAATATTAAAAATTTGCTTTGTAATATGATATTGCTATTATTTTACATGATTCGAGGTTTAATAACTGTGTGTTCTTAATGATATATTAAACTTTGCACTTAAAAAAATCCTTTGACATTTACGTCTTTTTATTTCATGTAGTTCCTCATCTATGTTCTTTTCCCATAAACCTTGGTGCTTCTACGTATATGAAAAAAAAATAATAATCGATTTAGTGTAAGTGAAGGAACAGATTAATTTTAAAATATTTTTTTTTAAATTCAAGAACAAGGTGTTCCCGTTCTTTTGGAAGAACAAGGAAATATAGGAAACATTATTTTGACGTTACATTAATTAATTAATTATTAATTATTAACATTATTAAAAGACGACGGTAGAGTAAAGGGTATTTATCTTACATTTCTTGTGTATGTATTCGTAGAGATCGACAGAGCTCTATATATACCAATCTATATACCAATTTAATTTTTGGTATTAATGATAAAAATACGGAATTGGATGAATACTCAACAAATCAAAACTTGCAAATTCAATCGAAAGTTTAATACATTCATTTAGAATTAGGATGGACGTTTGAAAATGCTACACTGAGTACATTGAGAGGCCAAAATATTATGACCGTACCAATATCCAATACGGAAGCATATGGGATACGGGTACAGGATATTACATTCAGATATCCTGTAGGAAGACCCTTGATAAAAATATGCTATAATATGCTGCCCTCAGGTTGTTCCTTACAAACCTGGACACGTCTTCTTCATCCAACATTCAGTAGTCGTTGAAGGCCACAAGACGCACGTTGGGACTAAGTTTGTTTTGGCTAACTGTCTATTCTTTAAACAATTTCATTGCAGCAGCTCTTGAACATTTCACAAATGCAACACCTTTCTGATTTTTACTTTATCATTCCGAGCAGACACAATAATCCCTCTTTTAAAGTATGTGAAATCGCGTTTTATTACATATATCTGTCCGAACAAAACTCCTCTAATGTAGTAAGAAAGTAATTTTTTTAAAAAATCTATCTCGTCCTGTGGCGGAAAAAGGTGACGTCATCGCTCATTTACTTAAAACCGTCATGTGATCATAATATTTTGGTCACACAGTGAATTAGGTTTTTTTGCCGCATTTATTTCATACCTTTCTCATTTACCTTATATTCTTCATTTTAGTTTTCTAACCTGTGTTTATTAATAGAATTCATAACATACCTTTTTCTATTATTTATGTAAATAATTTTTTACAAGATAACTGTTAAATTTGTAATTCACTATATTACTATACCTGGGGACAACCTAAGTTGAACTTGAAGCGGAAGCTATGATATGTATAAATATTCAGTTGCTTTAAGCTCAACTTAGGTTGTCTCCGAGTATAGTAAAAATACTTGGGTGAGATCATAGAAGGATCTAGAAAAGTTCGGAGGGAGGGGAGTACACCAGTACAAAGGCGTACTCAAGAGTATACGCGATCTGGACCCCTCCCGAAATAAATTTAAACAATTTTCTTTTCATAAATATTAGTTCATTAATCATTTAATTAAGTTAACATTATGCAAAATTAATTACTTAAATATCATGAAATTTTTATCTTTAAATTTCAAAAAATTTATTACACGCATGTACCCCCCTTGAAATACATTTTAACTGTACCGAGAATTCGCTTTATGGCTAACATTACCGATGCAATACAGAATTGTTAGTTTAGAAAATCATTAGTCAAACAAAAGGGGCCACCAGATAAATACAAGGTGGCCATTTATACTATTGTAAAAATGTGACTGTCGCACGCCGGCCTATCTACCTCCAAACCTTTATTGTCATAGCTACCGTGTAGAAATAGGGGGGGAGGGGGATGGCATTTATGTAAAGAAGTTGTGATATTGTGGTTATTTGAGAGGGAGAGATCACTGTATGTTAGATTAATTTAGTGGTTGTTGTTTAAAGGTTGTTAATGCTTGACTTCTCGATTTTGTAGAACAGGACAAAAACAGAGTCATATGTTTTTTACCCACACAGTCATCCACGATTACATAAGGAAAAATGTGGACCAGTATGATGGAGTAGCAAAAATTTAGCACTCCCAATATCGCTGCTGCTTTCTCTTTGTTTTTTTCTGGAAAGGTACTCGCTGTTGCAGTCGATGTTGTCTCAATATTGTATTAATGTTGTCTCAATATTGTATTAATGTTGTCTCAATACTGTATCAATGTTGTCTCAATACTGTATTAATGTTGTCTCAATATTGTATCAATGTTGTCTCAATATTGTATTAATGTTGTCTCAATATTGTATTAATGTTGTCTCAATATTGTATTAATGTTGTCTCAATATTGTATTAATGTTGTCTCAATATTGTATTAATGTTGTCTCAATATTGTATTAATGTTGTCTCAATATTGTATTAATGTTGTCTCAATATTGTATTAATGTTGTCTCAATATTGTATTAATGTTGTCTCAATATTGTATTAATGTCGTCTCAATATTGTATCAATGTTGTCTCAATATTGTATTAATGTTGTCTCAATATTGTATTAATGTTGTCTCAATATTGTATTAATGTTGTCTCAATATTGTATTAATGTTGTCTCAATATTGTATTAATGTTGTCTCAATATTGTATTAATGTTGTCTCAATATTGTATTAATGTTGTCTCAATATTGTATTAATGTTGTCTCAATATTGTATTAATGTTGTCTCAATATTGTATTAATGTTGTCTCAATATTGTATTAATGTTGTCTCAATATTGTATTAATGTTGTCTCAATATTGTATCAATGTTGTTTCAATACTGTATCAATGTTGTCTCAATATTGTATTAATGTTGTCTCAATGTTGTATTAATGTTGTCTCAATATTGTATTAATGTTGTCTCAATATTGTATTAACGTTGTTTCAGTATTGTATAAATGTTGTGCCAAAGTTAAACCGCTCAATTCTGAAAATTTACATTGTTGAAGTTATAAATTTACGTTAATAAATCTGGGAAATTTTAGGACATCAAAACGAGTATTTTAAAGGCGCATTAAGGAACACATACACTAAAAACAATTCCAACTTTCTTTGACTGTAACCACCCCATTACGTCCTTAATATGGTCATTAAATTTCAAATTCAAAAACAAGGAAGTTCTCCATTGAATGAGTTCCTATTAAAGGTACAACAAAGCATGACATAACTTAAGTAAACAGCTCCGTGTAAATGATAAGACAATCCATTATTAAAATTTGTTGATTTTGATTCGAAAGTTTCATCGGTTTCTTCACTGGTCGTTTTAAGAAAAGATTGTAGGTGTACTAGGTCAAGAATAATTGTATTCAGATTATGGGTTTCCTGGTAATTTAGTTGAAAACAAAACTAATAGGAAAATTTGTAGAATTAATTTATATTTAATGCCAAAATTAATTGACATTTAAGCGAATGAAAATCTTTGTTGGGAAAAATGTATTCTTTGCCCAGAATTAAAATAAAACCAAAAAACATACAAAATTAAAGCAATTTTGACTGAATACACATTTCATTATGTGAATACGTATTTAAATTAAATAATATAACAGCCGTCATTGGTAGAAACTTGCGGAACATAAAAAAGTGTTTAATAGACATCAAAGTCCCATAACTCCAGAGTAAATCCTATCGGAATAAATATCCCACTATAGAGGAAAGTGAGGCGCATTGACCAAGTTAGCCACTAATCCACTCGCCCCTTTGTAACATATACAGGGTAAATAAGTCACATTTCGGGCATATAGCTCCACTTTTTTTTTATTTATACTTTTTTACTTTTTCCTATGGATTTAATGACTGCCTATTTAAAATTTATAACTGTCCTTTTAAATGATTTACGACTACAAATTTCAAATTTACGGCTGTCCATTTGAAATTTACGGCCACTCATTTCAGATTTACGACTACCTATTTCAAATTTACGGCTGTCCATTTCAAGTTTACGACTACTCATTTCAAATTTACGACTACCCATTTCAAATTTACGGCTGTCCATTTTAAGTTTACGACTACCTATTTCAAATTTATGGATGCCCATTTCAAATTTACAACTGTCCATTTCAAATTTACGACTATCTATTTCAAATGTATAACTACATATTTCAAATTTATGGATGCCCATTTCAAATTTATGAATATTTATTTCAAATTTACGGCTACATATTTAAAATTTATGACTACATATTTAAAATTTACGGCTGCCCATTTAAAATTTACGGCTGCCCATTTAAAATTTACGAATATTCATTTCAAATTTATGACTACCTACTTCAAATTTACGACTGCCCATTTCGAACTTACGGTTGCCCATTTCACATTTTTTGCTTCCCGATTGAATCACGACTGCCCGTTAGAATAGTCCCTGTTTTGATGTTTGAACAAACTGTATATACATATTATCGTATTATCATAGTAACGATCCTACATACTAATAATAGTGATCGACAAAATAGAATCACAACCTTGAATCATTTATCAAGAAATCTGAATTATCTTTACGCTGATTTACCATCAACAGCAGTTTTAACACGTTAAGTGTGGATAAAACTTTTGAATATTTCCTTACATCAACGGAGCAATCTCAACTACATGACACTTGACAAGAGCTCCTTGCTTCTGAATACAATTGGTTTCTTAATTACTTTCCGATGAATATCTAAGCTTTCTATCTTTTTATCTTTTGATTTAATTACGATCAACTTATGCAGGGTGTTTTATATAACAAGGTTTACACTTTGAACTTGTGATACCCTCTGCAGGGGATATCAGGATAGAAGATTCTATTAGGATGATCCAATCAGACAGCTACAACTACCATACAAATAAATTGATTGACATAAATTTTTTCTCCTTTGGTGACGATGAGTGCAAGATATTTGAAATACAGCAAAGCGCATACGGAGAGGGGATGGAGTTCCGTTGTGCGAGATATAAAATTCTGCGTGTCTTCCTTCAGTTGACAAGATTCACCCTTTGCACTCCGTTGGCGCAGCTCAGGCGACAACATAACGACTCGTTCTTTTGGTTCCCTGTTCTTTAAAATAAACGAGAGCAGCATGATCTTGTGTTTAAAAAACATCGATATTTTTTTAACTTGTTCTTTTGGAGATCCAAAACAGATTATGTTTCTTTTCTCTATGAGCATAACAAATTCTAGGGAAAAGAACATAAGGGTGAATAACTGTTCCGTAGAAAGAACGGAAAACGAAAGGTGTTCTTGGAGTGCAAAAGTTAATATTTTTATATTCTGGTGAAAAAAAAACTTTTTTGCCAGCAAATAACATAAACCAAAATGAAAACTATTATAAATGCTTGGAATTATTAAATACTGTAATTTTCTTATAAACCGCATGAAATTTTATATATAATATACTTATTTTTCTTCTTTGTATGCAAATTAATCCAATACTAAAATTATGGGAAAACCTTGCAACTTTTGCCGTAATATATAGGTAATAGTTAAGTGGGCACTTAGAAAAATTTGAAAACTAATCACGCAATAATACATTTACACGGTATTTGAATAAAAAAGTAATCTGCCTAAACAGTAGGAAAAGTCAATTTATTACATCGATGACTAAAAACACAATCGTTGGAATGTAAATGTTTGGCAAAAATGAGATTTTGGTATCAGTGTAAAAATGGAACCTGTCTCTCTTTCTTCCTGCACAACATTATATGTCAATTTCAAATAATAAATTTGTGGTGCAGTTTTTTTTTTAAAATATCTCACATAGTTTTCTACCAAGCTATAAATCTTCTTTTTTCCATATTCCGAAAGGTTACAAAAGTAAACATACAATGATTGAGCATTTAGCCATCGAATTGAGAAGTTCCACCATGTTTAGGAAACATACAATTATTTAAAAAAATTATATAATGTGTTTAGTTTTAAGATATATCTGTAGAGAGCGCATTCTAAGTTACGAGTTGCTGAGCTTAATTTTAGCATTTGATTAACTTTTATAAACTGCAGAAAAAATTCAGTATATTATATGTAAAGTACCATGTGATTTCAGGAATGTTACAGCCATTTAAAAAAATATTATCGTGTGATTAGCTTTGAAATTCTGTTAGGAACTGTAAATTATTTTTTTAAATGAAGTTTAATACTGTTTTTTTTTTTTTTATGGACATTCTGCTAAAGGCGCACTGTAAACTATTGTATATTTTGTCAACAGTTGAAATTGATGCATATAATTTTAGTAAGGAAGTAATTTGCATAAATAGTATACGACAATTTATTTCGTAGTTAGTTAATTTATGTATACATTTCAATACGTCTTATTTTCTTTCTGGAAAAATGTGTCCCTCAATCTTTAAGTTATCTTTTCAAGGAATTTGACAAAAAAATAATATATTACATCTGCTTGAAATGAACACTTTTAAAGCGGTACGGGGTCAATTGACCCCTTGACGTATTTGCGGATAGTTACTGCACGGAGTTAATTGACCCCGTGTCGCACTTGTGGATAAATACGGATTTGACCGTCCGCACTTATAGTGTAAGTCAGCACTGAACGTGCAAAAATCAAAATTTCAGTGAAAATTTAGTTTATGTTTATTTTTAAATTTATAAATATGGGTTCAGCCATCGCTTCGTCTTTCTGATGAAATGCAATAACCGCTGATCAGCCATTTATTATAGGCGATAATGCGCGATTAAGTAAATAAAAAAAAAATCATATCTTCTGATTTTCCTAAGATATAAATTCGTATAATTTTCTTTACTGCAGTCGTATTTATTAAAATCTTTTAGTAGGATCAGCAGCTAGCTTTGAATAGTGTTTTGAATTTCAGAAACTGCATCTTCCATTTTCGATGAAAGGAAATAAATGTATTCGATATTATCTGAATCCCAGCAACATTTTAAAGCGAAATTACAAAGTGGTAAGTACAATTTGTATAAAAAATCAAAATTGATATGCTTATATTTACATTGATATCTTATCTAACTATACATAAAATCTAAAAGACACACAACACACATCCAATATGAAAGCTTCTTCATACTGGAAGAATGAGCATACTTATCAACTCGAGTAAAAATAAAAATAACCGCCATTTCAAAAATGTCCGCCATCTTGGAATCTGACGTGAGTTTGGGATGTCTCCACTTCCAAAATTCTTATTTTTTTCGTTGTCTACAAAAGCACCAAGGTTCATGATTTTATCACAAAGTGCCGTTTTCTGCTATATTTTTTACCATTGCGAATATTCTATTGTTTAATATAGGGTTTTCATTGCTGTATACAATTAATATTGAGTATTCATATCTATAGATTTATTATCGAGTTTTCATTGCATAAGTCATAAAGTAAACATTTATCCATATTTCATATATAGTATATTATAGACAGTATAGTATATTATATAAATTATAGTATATTATAGATATTATAGTTTATTATAGATATTATAGTATATTATAGATAGTATAGTATATCATAGATATTATAGTATAGTATAGATAGTATAGTATATCATATATATTATAGTATATTATAGGTATTATAGTATAGTATAGTATATCATATATATTATAGTATATTATAGGTATTATAGTATAGTATCATATATATTATAGTATATTATAGGTATTATAGTATATTATAGTATATTATATTATAATATGATATAGATATTATAGTATAGTATATTATAGTATAATATAGATATTATAGTATAGTATATTATAGTATAATATAGATATTATAGATAGTGTAGCATATTATAGTATAATATAGATATAATAGTATAGTATATTATAGTATAATATAATATAGATAGTATAGTATATTATAGTATAGTATATTATAGTATAGTATATTATAGTATAGTATATTATAGTATAGTATATTATAGTATAGTATATTATATTATATTATAGATATTATAGTATAATATAATATAGATAGTATAGTATATTATAGTATAGTATATTATAGTATAGTATATTATATTATATTATAGATATTATAGTATAATATAATATAGATAGTATAGTATATTATAGTATAGTATATTATATTATATTATAGATATTATAGTATAATATAATATAGATAGTATAGTATATTATAGTATAGTATATTATATTATATTATAGATATTATAGTATATTATAGATTGTTAGCATATTCATTGGTTTTTATTTAATATGGAGTATATATTGGATTATTTTACTACAGCGTATTTATTGATATTTATTTACTATAACGTATTTATTGCTGTATATTGTTCATATTAATTATTAATTCCTATATTTAATATAGAGTTTACATTGTACTATATTTACTATAAATTATTTATTATTCTATATTTCAAATAGAGTATCCAGTTATCTATAATGTTAATATTAAGTACTTATTTCTATATATTTATTATCGAGTTTATATTGCACTATATTTAAAATAAAGTATTTATTGTTCACTATTTATTGTAGTGTAGAGAACTCATTTCTTTTTATTTAATATGGTGTTTTCATTGGTTTATATATATTTAAAATATACCAATAAGAAGTTGAACGTGTTAAATTCGCAGAATATTCCAATCCCATTCTATTTTTTTCTACATGTGACTAAAATATTAAGTGATTACAAAATAATTCCATTAATAAGCCGATTATCACACACAGTGTAAAAAAAATACGATACAAAAAAAAAAGTTGAAAAAGCAAAAAAATACATCGATACAAAAAACAAGTTATATAAAAGTGAAGGTCACACCGGTCTAAATTTGAACACCGGTCTGGCGACCGCAGGTAAGAAGGTAAGATTGTTAGCATTTATGATAACGAACATTCTTTCATTCTAAATACGTAATCTATTTCTGTTAAGAAGGTCTGTTGATCACTATGTAACCCATATTTGCATTTTTATCGAAGTT
Organism: Troglohyphantes excavatus; assembly: GCA_963932185.1. Lineage (NCBI taxonomy): Eukaryota > Metazoa > Arthropoda > Arachnida > Araneae > Linyphiidae > Troglohyphantes > Troglohyphantes excavatus. The sequence goes on from OZ010675.1 coordinate 44,084,888, forward strand.
ATATATTTAAAAGAAACCCGTATGTATTGGCTGGTATTAATTATATAATAATGGAAATTTTTTGTAAATCGCTCTGCGAAACACGTGCAGATTTCGAGGTAGATGACATTGAAACAAGTCAAACCGGACTAAAGGCTCTTAGTTTTTTACTACAGTTTGATGCTTGCTTACAGATCTTCCCTTAAAGACACGACGCTTTCCTCCAAATAAACCTTTCTCTTTTGTAAATGCGTTAAATAATATGGGAAACTGTACACCTTGAATGAATACAGGAAGTTTGGGTTCGTTTATATATTTAAGTGACATTTTGGTTGCGGTCATTTTTGTTTCTTCTTTAGGGATAACAGTTATATTTCCGTGAGAGTTTTTCCTGAGAAATCTGTTCATCGTCTGCTGAGTTTGTGCTACCGGTATGTCGCCATCAAAGATGACACGGGAAGACGATATTTACGATATTGAGAAGTCTAACATTGATGAGGTAAGAAATACATTTATTTACATATAAATACGATTGAAAAATATACTGTTTTAAGATGATTATCAAATATATCTTTTTTATTTTATGGGTAAGAAAGTACATAAGAAATCTAATAGCACCTATTTTGCTTATCTCAGCTACTTTAAATATATAATTACAAAAGGTGTTTTTACTGTTTATGTGGTTAAATTAATTTTTATTTCATCTTGATTAATGTTAACGATGTTAATGTACTTGAAGGTATATTAAAAATTACTATTATTTTACAATTCTATGTTTTTGTATTTTTTCTGAAAAATTGTATACTTATTTATTAAAAAAAGTAAAATAAACACAAATCTGACTATTAGAAAAAGCATTAAATCTGAAAAGGCGAAAAAAAATGTTCTTACATTTTCTTTGAAAACAGGTAAAAATGTAAATATCTAATTTTTATTTTTCACTTATTAACAATTTGTGACATCGACAATAAAAGTTTGGTATGTGTTAATACATTCCCACCAAGTTTATAAAAAGGGCATTAAGCATAAAACTAATACTTTAATGTAAGTACATTTTTAAAATTGACCCGAGTACAGTTTTCATCGGCAAAAACTTGACCGACTCGAAAAGTGTAGAAATTTCAAGGCCATTTAACTCTATGGAAAGGTGGTGATAAATGGCCTACCATTGTGAATAGGAAGATGAAACACGTCGGTCATTAATTCGATCTCTACGATTTTCTATTTTTGAGGGATGATAAAATTTCGGGTATACTCTAGCCGGCTTACCCGTTGTAACTCGAGTTCTAATATCCGATCGTAGGAAATGTGTGTTCAAATTGAAGAGAGCGACGAGTTCTACAGTTCCCTTTGACTAGTTTGACAGTTTGAACCGTTTATGTGAAAATTATGGGAGGAAAGTAATAATGTATAAAATATTTCGTTATGATATCACTTAAAAGTTCGATTGCGGCAAAAAAAACTTGTACTGTTCAAGAGGAACAAAATTTAAAGGAGACAATACAGTTTGTGATGAGCAAAAATGGATAATTTTTTGAGCTTATAAAAAGCAGTTAAATTACAATACTATTCATTCAATTGGAATAAAATTTTCCATACATGTAACAATATTTAACAAGATTCAATCTTTTTTTTTTCGGCATTTAGTATACTTTTTATGAAAAAAGTAATTTTATAACTGTAGGATTTCAGGTTAATAAGCTTGTAGGATACATTTTTCTGAAATACAGTTTTCAATATACAATCGCCAAATTTAATTTTTATACAGAATACATTATAATTAAATTACTGATCATATTTTTAATTCATTCTGGTTTTGGACTAGAAAAAAAATTACCTCACTTTTTTTTGAAAATATAGTATTTTTTTTTATTTATTGACTAATATTTTAGAACATGTATTTTTTTTTTACTCCAGTAAAACGTCTAAATTTAGTTTTAACATGTAGATTTTACACTAAACTAATGGTGCATAAAATTTCTTTTTGATTGGAAATAAAGTTTATGAGAAAAGCGTACTTACAGATGGAAAAAGACAATTTCTTGGAAAACTCTGAAACGTAAAATCACTGGTAATTCTATTTTTTTTTCTTTCCGTGCAAATATTTCTCAACTATTTAGGATAAGTGAATCCACGAAATATTGGCTTTATTTTAAGCAATTAAATTTTTAAATTGTCAACTAATGACTCTTTCCAAAAGGGGACGTGCCCACAATTTGTTAAATTTTAATTTCGAATTTTATATAACGTTATATGTGAATTTTTTCAAAAATTCAGTATCAAACGATAGGTAATGCCATCATAAACCCCATAAGCAATAAACCAAAAATCCGATTTTTTTTTTAAAGTGTGTAACTGCACTGACAAGAAGTTTAAATTTACGACAAGTGGGAAGAAATCTAGAGCTTACCAATCTTGTTGTCATACGCATCGTTTAATATTTCTGCCCAACACGGAATATCTTTCATGATATTATCCGATTTAACAAACACCTGATAAGAGAAAATATATTTAATTAATTAGGGATATTTACTTACCGTAAAAAATAATTTTTGAATGTAACGATTTTATTTGATTGGTAGTTAAGAGATCTTTGCTCGCCTGGTTAAGCATGCTTTATTTTTGTGAATCCATAAATGTTTAACCCTCGAGACCGATAACACACACCACGTATTTTAGAACTAAAGTCGATGACAATTGGTACCCAACGCAACCTCAATAGGCGTCAAGGCATTGGACCCTTGTCAGATTTAATGTTCACCAGAAAATATTACTTATTGCTCGTTTTTCAGTCAAGAATGAACAAGAATTTAGATGGGATATTGTACTGCCATGTAGTTAAGTATCCCGGCGAATACATGGATGTAAAATGTCATATAATTGGTTGAAAGTCTGTTTGGCATTACGTAAATAAAGGTATATAAAAAATATAGTATGTTAGACCAATACCAAGAATATACTAGACTAATGTCAGGAGTATACTAGGTAAATACTATACCAATGTCAATAGTATACTAGGCCAACGTCAATTAATTAATGGGTATAACTCAAAATATGTGATTTCTGACATTGGCCCTTTTTTGTACCAATATACACAACTGACTGTTTGAGTTTACATAAAATACCAATTTTGTTTCTCTGGGCTGAAAACGAATGCAAATGGGATAGCTTAAAAGTTATCAAAAATAAATATAATTTTTCGAGAATTGCTAATATAACTAAATGCAACATTTAATTCTCTTTGAGATTAAAAAAAAAAAAATTGTTAAATACAGTCATGCATCATTTGGTTTAGAGATTTTTTAGAATTTTAAATGTTTTAGGTTAATCATTTCGATTATCTCTTGAAGAGTTGATTTTCCAGCTTTGCGTTCCCTAATTGATAACCATGTGGTTCGATAGAAAAAAAAAATAGTTAGGAAGGTTTATCAAAAAAGATATATTGATAGAACGGAAAATTTATAGGATATATATGAATATTTAATTTTTTTAACAGGATTATCGTAAAATATTAGGAAACGGGTGCGGTTTCACTTAGCATCGCTAAAAAGGATATTTTTGTAATGCAAGTAACTCTGTTTATCTTTATTTTAGCTGAGACGTCGATTGAAAGATCTGATGCCAAAAGAACTGTATGAAGACGACAATGTCTTCGAACGTTTTTTAAGGGGTGAGTATTTTATTCATATAAAATTAACTTGAACTTTGTGTGCATAAATTCATATACACTAAAAATATTGTACTAAAACTAAATATACACTAAACGTACACTAAAAATATTGTAAAAACTAAAAATACACTAAAAGTACACTAAAAATATTATACTAAAACTAATCATACACTACAATTACACTAAAAATATTGTACTAAAACTAAATGTACACTAAACGTACACTAAAAATATTGTACAAAAACTAAATATACACTAAAAGTACACTAAAAATATTGTACTAAAACTAAATATACACTAAAAATATTGTGCAAAAACTAAAAATACACTAAAAATATTGCACTAAAACTAAATATACACTAAAAGTACACTAAAAATATTGTACTAAAACTAAAAATACACTAAAAGTACACTAAAAATATTGTACAAAAACTAAATATACACTAAAAATATTGTACAAAAACTAAAAATACACTAAAAGTACACTAAAAATATTGTACTAAAACTAAACATACCATAAAAATACACTAACAGTGCACTAAAAAAATTGTACAAAAACTAAAAATACACTAAAAGTACACTAAAAATATTGTACTAAAACTAAACATACCATAAAAATACACTAAAAGTACACTAAAAATATTGTACAAAAACTAAATATACACTAAAAATATTGTACAAAAACTAAAAATACACTAAAAATATTGTACTAAAACTAAACATACCATAAAAATACACTAAAAGTGCACTAAAAATATTGTACTTAGAGGTACGCGTACCAGGGGTACGCACTCCTCTAACCGGACTGACACAATGGAGGTACGTGTAGGTCCGGTTAGAGGTATGCAAAAATAATAACTGAAATTTCGGAAAACACCTAAAATAAATAAACGTAATGTGTAAAATCTAAAATAAAAGACTAAATGTGTCATCAATTCGAGTTGTTTGATTAATTGTCCAGATAACCCAAGAACAATACTGCCTAAAAAAACACCTTTGATTTTGCGTAGATGAATGAGAGAGAAGGATTATAAGAGAAGAGGGTACTCATAAATGGAAAGTTTTATATAAGGACACGCGAGAGCAAAAAAGGTTGAAAGCCACTGTCGTAGACTATCATAACACTACGTTATTTGTTCGAATATGAAATCGTAAGGCTAGTCACAGGAATGCATCCTTATTCGATAACCGGCTGGGTATAGTGGGGAACTATTGCGAAAGATTAATTAAATTAATAATGTTTAATTAATGGTGTAATTAATTTAATTAATGGTGTAATTAATTTAATTAATGGTGTAATGATTTTAATTAACGGTGTAATTAATTTAATTAATGATGTAATTAATTTAATTAACGGTGTAATTAATTTAATTAATGGTGTAATTAATTTAATTAATGGTGTAATTAATTTAATTAACGGTGTAATTAATTTAATTAATGGTGTAATTAATGTAATTAATGGTAAAATTAATTAATGGTGTTAATTCGAGGCCTAATGAGAAGTGTTAATTCGAAGCCTAATGAGAAGTGTTATTAGGGAAACTTATTTGGAGACTAAAATGTCTCAAGTTGAAGATACTAAAAGTGAATACAAGGCAAAGTATTTTTGTAATTATCGTTTTACTCGGCATTAGCATGGTAGGGGAAACCAGGACAGGTTGCCGCAATTTTTGCTTTTAAATTTTTGAAGAGGAGAGTTTACAGTTTAACTTTTTATAATTTCAATATTCTATAGTATGTATTATTGTGTATATTCTCTTACTGATTGTATATATTATTTTGTAGTTGATATCCAATATTTGGCGAGAGTTTGGTTTTAGTATGAGATTCTGGTTGAAATATCAACCAGCTGCCCTGTATTACACATTTAGTTGTAAGCTTTTTGTTGTAAATTTAATTTTTAAACGCCTTTATTATTTACAGCAAGAAATCAAAATTTAGATGCCGCTGAAGCTATGCTGCGAAATGTAAGTATTTTGCTCCAAAATGGCATTATACTTTAAAATAAGCTTAAATATTTTGAAGGAAAGAACAAAATACCAAAACTACCCCATTTCCCGGCTTTGTTTAGTAATTAATAGTTTAAACTCGTGGATTGTATTTTATTTCAAAGGAAACAGCTAAATTGCATTGTACATTCCAAATTGCGATTATTCCAAAATTAAGTTAACAGCTAAATTGCATTCTACATTCCGAATGTTAGAATTGATACATGGCCTACTTGCATAATTCTGATGACATTATGATATTTAATCGTAATGATTAACTATAAACTTCGTTTTATATTGACAAATTAAACAGTTACAAATATTGATCTCTGGTTATCAACACAATGTGACTCGTAAGATATGGAAAAAATTTACTGAAATATTGTGATTTTAGAGTATGTTATAAATTAGTATATTTAAAAGTGAGTTGAATTATTTTGTAACAGAAAAATGGAGACGCTTTTTAATTTTTCCTGTTTAACCAAAATTATTTTAAGTAGAAAAAAGTACTAAATTAAATTTTAAATTTCATTTCTACCTAGTGTCACTTTTCATGAACTCACATATTTTTTTTTGTAAATATATATAAACTAATGTTGAATCTGAGCTAAAAAAATAATAAAAATATGAAAATATTAGAGAAATTAAAAAAAAAAATTCAATATCTAATGTAATTTAGATTCAAAAATGTATTTATGTATTTGTCTGCTTCTTAGCATCTGAGATGGAGAAAAAGTTATAAAATAGAAGATATAAGAAATAAATACCAACCGGCTGAGGTAAGTTATTTTTAAATACTTAGTATTAAAAAAAATCTTCAAAAAATATTAATTAAAATGCGATTTTTAAATTTATTTAACGTTTAAAAGGTTTCAAAACTCGTTTTAACTCCCATGTGTTACTTACATATAGATTGATTCTATTTAAACTCTTTAACATTTTTTTAATAAAAATATATGTTCTTAATATAATTTCAGTACTAAATAACAATAGGAATTATATCATGTATATATTTTGTAAATAATATTTTTAACTAAATTGTAAACTATTTTGAATTGATATTGTCTTATTAATAAAGGTAACATATTGATATACGAAAAATGATTCTGCGTATGTCATTCTTTGAGTAATAACATGTTTAACTCGAGTCTGCCTCTTTAACACTACCTTATATATTAACCTTATTAATCTACCTTATTAATCTCCCGTAATTACAGGATATCCGTATATACACTTCCCCTACTTAGAGTTGCCTGCTCTAAATAAGGGAATAATTAGTTCTAAATAATTAAAGTGAAAAATAATTAGTTAAAACTATCGTTACTAGAGGGCGTATTTTAATTTTAATATTAAAATAATACACTTTTATCTACAATATTGACTTGAAATTAAAGCAACTAATGTTCCACATTTAATGTAAGTTTGCCTGCTACCGTCTGAATTCTCAACGAAAGTCTTTTCAGTAAAAGCCTTTATCAAGAACTTCCTTTTATACATTATATAAATTGCATTAGATATGTATAGAATGCATAGCAAAGTATATAATAGATTAAAAGTATTTGTTTATTTCATACTTTGCCTTAAAATCGCTGGGCATCCTGGATTTCGTAAATTAGCCGGCAATTTTAGTTACCATTTGCTTTAATTACTACTATAATAACTAGCTAAATGTGTACGATTTTAATATTAAAATAGATATTACGAAACTGTTGCCAGTATTCCAAGATGCATTGCGCTGAGGGCTTCTTTTGTGCGGTACTGGGCATGTACTAGGACCTATCTTTCACCCTCCGTTATCTTTGCTTTCATCTCGCCACTTCATCCTATCCGCTAGATTCTATTACAATGACACAGTACCAGCAACACGCACAGGTGACGCTGGAGTCTCCTGCAGGTGTCGCCATCTGGTGGTCTGTATGAGCCCCAAACTACATAAAAAGATTGCATCAACCACATTTGGGAGGGGGGGGGGGGAGTTTTGGGGGAATAGGTTCCAGATTATTGGGGGTGGGGGGGAGCCCGTCCCTCCCAATAACCCTGAAAGTTTGGAATTTCAACTTCTAAAAATCCAATCCCCGAGTTGGAAAAAATTATGCCTGAAGAAAATGAATATTATTAGCAAATGAAAGCTAGGGAAGATTAGAAATTTCCTCAACTTGTATGATTACATTTAAATTAGATCGCAGAACGGACACTGCACTGGAATACGGGTGCAACAAATCAATGGTTGTGAAAGAGCTCTTTAATATTACCTAATATATATATATATATATATATATATATATATATATATATATATATATATATATATATATATATATATATATATATATATATATATATATATAAATAATAAAAAAAGATGAAAAATGTCGAAAAGTTGGAACTGGGAATTTTCAGTACCGTTGAATAGGAATTATCAGCACTGTGGAAATTTCGAATAGATAAGTTGGGAAATTTCTTGTTTCAACCCACCCCCCTCCCCCCCCAAAAAAAAAAGAAAAAGATATAATATATATATATATATATATATATATATATATATATATATATATATATATTGTGAGACGGCACTGAGTCCATGTTGGTCTCTATCAGGAATGATCAGTCAGCGGACAATGGGTTTGGAACCACTGTTTTAGACATTGTTACTTAACACTGAATTACTAACACGGTGCCATGATATTACAATGCAAGTACCGGACATTTTGACTGGTGTTACTACTGTAGTATATAATGTGATATCTACTTTACCTTTTAGGTTCTCGTAAAGCACGATATTATGAATAGACTCTGCTTCGACAAAGAAGGGTATCCAGTGATATACGTTGCTTTTGGAAAACTGGATTTCAGAGGTAATGTGTCTTAAAATACAATAAAATATATTTATCATAATTTACTAGAAACACTTATAGCAAATGCGCACTCGAGTTCGATTAAAACGTTTTTGTAAAAATTAGGTTATCTGTTGCATAAAAAGAATAGTAGAATTTCATGCACATATTCACCTGAAAATTAAGATTCTGAATCTAACAAGCTGAAAAAGGGCAATAGTTTTAATATTTTTTGATAATATAAATGAATATGAATTAATATTTAATGTGAAATTTGAAAGTAATGATTTAAATATGTTTACAGGTTTTGAAAAGTGTGCCCCTCTGAGTGATTTTTTTACTTACGTAATCTACCACTTTGAGAATTATTTAAAAGAGATGAAAGAAAAAAGCAAACAGGTAGGTGTAGTTATTAAACACTTTATCATGTTCAGTGCGGACGGTCAAATCCGTATTTATCCACAAGTGCGACGCGGGGTCAATTAACTCCGTGCACTAACTATCCGCAATTACGTCACGGGGTCAATCGACTCCGTACTTTTTCCTTAGTTAAAACGTGTCTACAAGGAAATTTCCATTGCATTTTCTTTTGTAAAACCACATTTACAATTCGTTAAATGAAAATTGATAATTTGGGAAAAATAATACATTTTCTCACTCCATAGTTGTAAACCAGTATTGCGGATCTAGCTAGATGTGGACACTTGAAGAATTTGCCCCCACCCAGAAATTTTCCAATGTACACTATCTAAAATGAAAGGTTTTAAGTTATTTAATGCTTTTTTTGTTTCGATTTTTAATGCACATTGACCCAACAAAACCCCCTGTAAAATATGCTTCTGAAGCAAATTTATGGCGACAGAAACTGTCCTAGTGTTTGAGGGAGAGAGAAAGTCTACCACATATCACTTTATTGCGAAACGTTTTACTTATGCATTTAGTTTGTATAATTCTTCTACGTTTTTATTTATGTTGGTGAGAAATGCTAAATCTAGTGGAAAGGGGAAAGGAATGACTATCGATTTGCATTTCAAGTTGATCGTAGAGCGATAAATTAAATGTCATCTTGTTAATTTAAGATTGCATCGACTGGAGTTTCAGTGGATGTTTTTTAAATTTATGTGATTATTCCACATTTTTAATTTCAAGAGTCTGCAAACAAATAAGTTGTTACAAAAGTTTGTTTACTTTTGGATTGTTCTCAATAAATTATAACCAACTTTCAGTTATGAGTTCTCTAACCGTGCTGAATTAAATAAACCGTGCTGAATTAAGAAAACTTTTTTTTGCTATTTCTGGTGCAGTCCAAGTGGATATATTTTATTTTTCAAATGTCTTGTGTATAATTTAGCTTTGAAATAATTTTTTTTGACAGAAAGTTGATTTAAATTTAAATAATCCGATGGCTCATAATCATATAAAAAACATCAAATAAATAAAACCCCGGATCTCTCTTTGAAATAACGTTTTGTTGATCGATTACCAACCCTTACTCGACGTCATTTTGTATTTACACCAATCCCTTTGCATGAAGGGGAAACTACCTGAGTATCCCAGATGCAAAAGCAGTTTTATCGAAACATTCGAAAAGTGAAATTTTGCTATGGTAAACTGCTTTATCACCTTATAGAAACTGTTAAATGAAGCAATACTTCACGTCATTGTAACCAGTTATATCGTCTTATGGTTTTTCTTAATGTTCTTAAATCAGTTAAAAGTGCTTATAGCTGTTTTGCATATGTGCTACTGATCTTTTCTTTCAATATACTTCGAGTCTAAATATAATTTCTCATTCAGTTGGGGTAACCAATCAATCAATGGGTCATGATATTTGATTATTTCAATATACTTCGAGTCTAAAATATAATTTCTCTTTCAGTTGGGGAAACCAATCAATCAATGGGTCATGATATTTGATTACGAGAGTTTCCTGCTGAGCAATGCTACTCATAAGCCATGTAAGATTTCAATTTCTTTGTTACCAAGTAAATATGGGTTTCGACGAAATTCACTATCGGAACTTAAAATGTGACAGTGATTTTTGTTATAGTTTATTATATCTGGTTGGTGAAAAAGTTATTTCCGAATTCAAAATTTTATTTGAGAATTAGAAAAAGGCCATGCAAACTCAAAAATAATGAGGATAGTAAATTCCATTCAGTTCAACGATTTTCTTCCAACGTTTTAGCAGCTTTTAATATCACTCCTGCGATAACAGTGATGCTCGCGACTCAAAAAATGCATCGACCTGAGAAATGTCATGTTTTTCTGAATAGAAGATTGAGCCTTGAATATAAAGCTGTAGAAAGAGAACAGGTAATATTCTGAAGGGGCCATGACCGGACAGTAAAATGGATGTGCCATAATATCACTCTATCTGGCACAGCTTCCAGATGGTAATGTAGTTGTAATGAAGTCTAAAATTGTCCTGATGAAAAAGAACTGTCTTTCTTCGGTGCTCCTTTTTTTATTTTCTTGTTTAAATGAGACTTGAACATTATTAAGCATACGTGTCACTGTCGATGGTCTAGCATGATTTCAGATACTCTTTATATATGATACCTCGACTATCCCACTGAGAGTTCTATCGCAGCGAGGAGCAACTTCAAACCTAAAATCTCCGCTCCTGAATTTGAGATGCCAGTCTTCTACGGTGCGTAAGGAAATGACATTGGATGCCAAACGATCACATAATCTTTGATGACATTCAACAGCAGAGACATTGCCTTTTTGCTATTAGAAGATAGCAAAACGGCGCTGGTCATGTGATAGTTGCATTTCACGCACTGGTTACAAACAAAAGTTTACAATATAAAACTTGCTGCTAAATGCAATGCAGTCAGAAACTACTCGATCTGATGAACGCAAGGCAAAACCTGAGTGTGTTTGCAACAGCTAATCAGCTAATAACTTTTTGACTCCGGAAAAAACTTTTCCCCCAACCAGATATAATCTGTCCCGGCTAAATGTGTATAAAATTAATGGCTTATATACTGAGGGAACCACCACATGCATAGTTATAAATTCAAGCAGCATTAAAGAGAACATTTCCTCAAGTTTCTTTGCTGGTACATGTAATTTACTGTGTGAAAACTTCTAGTGGTTCTGCAGTTGCCGAAATGATATTTTACCTCTTGCTAAGTGATTAGTAGTTTTTGATTTTGTTTTGTTAATTAACGTCGCACTAGAGCTAAACAGTGGGCTATTGGCGACGGTTCGGGGTCAATCTCGAAGGAAATACCCGGGAACACATACACATGCACCTCGTTATTTTAGAATCATGGTCAGATGACGAGGAAACACCTGAACTGGCACCCAACGCCTTCAACAGACGTCGGGACTTTGGACCCCGATCAGATGCACCAGTCCCGTATACACGCCAGTATAATTTGTCGGATATTCAGGACGACTTTCTAGTATTTTTGTAGCGAAGCTGGCAACCATCCGATCGCAAGATCACTACTTTTTTACTTTCCTATGTCAAGTCCATCGCACGGATTCGAACCACCAATCCTCAGATTAGTAGCTGAACGCCTTACCAACTGAGCAACTGGGGCTCTAGTTGTTTTTGAAGTGTTATTTATAATTTGAACATTTCCTATCAATATCATATACAGCAATTATTTTTTTTACAAACCCTATTAAAAATACACTTAATAGAACACTTTTTAAAATATCTTGATCACCGAAAATCATTCCACTTTAAGCGTGCCAGTTTTCTCAAAAGCTACTAGATATATTTGATTCGATTTTAATATTTTGTTTTTCTTTAAATGATCTTAATTATGGATTTAGGAGCAAATGCTCTTCAATTTTGAAATTTTTTTCTTACATATGGATAAAACATTTGTTCTAACTTATAATCCCATTGGGAAATTCCTACGCGAACTTCCCTTATTATTATCTTACACAATACATACCTAAAACCATAAGATATAAAAATTTAAAAAAATTGTTTAAGACATATTTTAAAGCTATTCAAACAAATAAATTTGATGATTTGACTTTTCCGTTTTCATGCTATTCTTGATATCACGTCTCACAGACATTAGACGTCACCAATAATCCATTGTGTAGCTCTAGTTCGACGTTTATTTAACCAACCATCCCGTGCACATCAGTAACTTTGTGTGGAAAAGTAATCGTTAACACATTTGGTTATCGCAGTATTTTTTACCCGTTTTTAGTCTTTTAACACATGAAATTAAAAAAAAGACTCTTTTTTTGAATTTTAGTTGTCCTATATCATAAAAATGAACATTTTTATTTAAAAACAATATTTTCATTACTTTATCTTTTTTTATGAGGTAATACAAGAAAAAAAATTATGCCTAAAGTCTTAATCCTTACCCAGTGTTAACGAATATATGAATCGTAATCATAGTCTAAATAAGTTTTATCTAAATTATACGCTTAGTCTAAGTTATAGTCTTTGTACAATAATCTTTGTCTATCATAATGTTTCTGTAAATCGTAATATTTGTCTAAAGCATAATCACATTTTTGTCGAAACTATAATATTTGTCTAAATCATAATTTTTGTCCAAATTATAGTATTCTTCCAAATCACAACTTTTGTTTAAGTCATAGAGAAATTGTTAGTAAAATCGGGAAATGTATTTTAAGTGCAAAGTCCGTCCATGTTGAATTAATTCTGAACAGTTCTATATGCGAGAACAACTTCATGTAAAAAGTTCCAGTTAATATTTTAAAAAACGTATATGTATTTTATGTCACACACAGTGAACTTGAATATATTTATTTAAATAATTAAGACTAATTTATTTTGCAGCTGTTCAATTCATAATTAATTTGATGTCTATGTATGAAGCAAACTATCCAGAAAGGTTAAGGGCCGCTAACCTCATTAACGGTAAATGTTTGGAATTTTACAATTATTTGCATACGACTTCTAATAATATATTTTATATATGAACTTTAATATAATGATATTTTATTTTTGACCTTTAATAGAATATTGGGTATGTGACATTTAAAACAATGCTTTAATAAAATATTTTATATATGATCATTGATATAAAGTTTTAATAAAATATTTTGTATATGACTTTCAAAGAGTGTTATAATAGAATATTTTATATATAACATTTAATATATCGTTTTAATAATTTTTTTTATTAAAAGCATATATTGCCGTTAATATATTGTGTTAATATAATATTTTGTATATGACCTTTAATAGAATGTTTTAATTGAATATTTTTAAAGTATTTTGTACATGAACTTTATTAATAATAGAATGTTGCAATAGCATATTTTGTTTATGACCTTCAATACAATATTTTATATGACTTTTAATCTGACGTATTATTAGAATATTTTGTATATGACCTTTAATACAATATTTTGTATATGACCTTTAATACAATATTTTGTATATCCCTTTTAATGGAATATTTTCTATTTGATCTTTATATAATGTTTTAATAGAATAATATCTATACGATCGTTAAAAGAATGCTTTAATAAAATATTTTGAATATGACCTTTAGTAGAATATTTTTTATATGATCTTACATATAATGATTTAATAGAATATTTTGATATATTAATTCAAATCTTTTTATTTAGAAATATTGTATTGTCAATTAAGTATTCTTAATTTTTTTTAGGTTCCATTGTTTTTCAAATTTGCTTTGCCATGTGTAAACCTTTCCTAACTGGAGCTACATTCCAAAAAGTCAGAATTCTTGGAGCAGGTAAAAATATTCTTTTACATAATAACTACAAATTTTAAAAATATATTTTCATAAGTCAAATATTAGTAAATTTAATGAATCAATTATTGGCTCTAGAAATAATTCTATTGAATATTTAAATGATATTTAAAAAGTATCATTAGAATACAATTTATTTTAAATTACCTACTTTATTACGTACAAGTTTCTTGAATAATCCAACAGAAAACAAAATATTTAAGTGGGGGGGAGGGGTAAAATATTAGGGGGAGGGAGGGGAATCGGGGGGGGGGGGGTCGTTTAAAATCGTTTCACGTCAAAAAGAAAAACATTTCAAACAAAAGTTCTCACTAAAATAATTTTATATCAAGTAAGGCCCATTCTCCACGAACGAGTAAAACGTGCGTAAGGTCGTTGGTGATTCGAGGAGTCCTAGCACGTGGTACAAATTTTCCAATCATCACACGCATGCTTACCACTATTTGTTGATAAACAAAGACAATTCTTCTGGAGTTGAGTGTACTTTTCACGGAAGGAAAGAAAAGAAGCAGGTGCGCTTACGCCCAAAACAGGTTTGCAATGGGAAGCAAGCAATCGCTTAAATATAAGGCGCTGTCGAAGGATTTGGCGCTATTCCAAAGCACTACTTTGTACCATTCATTACTTGGCGATAATTTATTTTATAATTTAACTTACTTATGAAGTAGTAATAGATTCCTTTTTGGATTCGAACTTTGTACTGCATACTCGGTTTGTTTGGGCCGACTTTTTCAGAATGTAGGGTTGCTACCTTGCTTCCGGTGAAATCTCGCCAAATTACCACCATCTTCTTTTTTCCTATGTGGCATTTTTGGAGTGACTAATCGTAAAACTGATTGTCATATCGATTAATTTCCAAGTCGATTAATCGTCCAATCTAATAAGCGTCAAATCGGTGAAATCGGAATCACGAAATTTTTTTACTTTTGGAATATTGTCCAACCCTAATTGGCATATGTCTTTAGTAATTAAATTAATAAAAATACAGTCTGCGAAAATTGACTAATGGCACCTGTACTGTAGACAACAACAGTTTTAAAAATAATTTTACAAAATTGAATCCGTAAGTAACAATTTCTTTGTTATGTTATTCTTTTAGATTTTCGAGAAGAGTTCGCGAAAATTATAGATGCTCAAGAACTTCCAGCTTTCCTCGGTGGAAATCGAACAGATACAGATGGAAATCCCAGATGTTTGCAAACAGTATGACAATTGCTACTCATATTTTTTTACTAGTATTTATTAATTATGCGAACACACGCTTTTTGTCATAATGATGTGGTTTATTCTGCTTTTGAAATTATGTTAACTGTTTCACGACGCATTTGATTCGAACGATTACGAGCTGAATACTGTGACCATGGTTCAAAAATACGAAACAGTGTTCGTTCCCGGGTCTTTCCTTCGAGATAGACCCCGCACCGTCTTTAATAGCCCATTGTGAAGTTCTAGCGTGCCGTTAATTAAACAAACGAAACTGTCTTTTTAAGTTGTAATGTGTACAATAATTCGAAAAATTAATTAAGTAATTTTCCGTAGTAGGTACAAGTCGTCTAAGAACAAGAAAAAAATCCTCAAGACTGGGCAAAACCACAAACCTAGTCGGCAAATTTGTGAAACATTTGGCTTTTTTTTTTAAATGAAACCAAGAAGTTTCACTTAAGAAAAAGCCAAATGTTTCACAAGTTTGCTATCTAGGTTTGTGATTTTGCCAAGTCATCAGGAATTTATTAACATTCTTATGGCCCACGTAGACATGAAAAATATTGAAAAAATCATTGTAAAAAACTGTAATATTTTAATACATTTTACAATTGGCAATTTCCCATCTAGCGCTAAATCTAGTTAAGTCAGGAATTTACTAACATTCTTACGACCCGTGTAGACATGAAAAATAGTGGGAAAAACATTGTAAAAAAAATCCTGCAAAATTTTAATAAATTTATTTCGGGCCGGGTTGGCAATTTTTCATCTAGTTGGCGAACTTGTGAAATATTTGGCATTTTTTTAAAAAAGGAACAATAATTATTTTAACTTTAAAAAAAAGCCAAATGTTCCACAAGTTTGCCAACAAGATTTGTGATTTTGCCAAATCAACAGGAAATTACAAACATTACATTTTCCATGCCCATAGGCAGGGAAAATGCTGGGGAAATCATTGCAAAATTTTAATGAATTTTATTTCTGGTAGTTTGTCAATTTTCCATCTAAAACTAATTTTTTCCGTCCAAGCAAGCAAAAACAGGTAAATTATCAGACTCTAAAAAAAGTTGGTAATTTGATTCTAAAAAAGTTTTTAAAACCTATTTTTATTCATCAATTATGTGTCATTCAACACGGTAGCGCGTTGGAGTTCTTTTTTAAATTCTGTTTTTTAGTTGTTGCTGCAATATATCCATCGTTGTTCAAGTCCCGACGTCTATTGAAGGCGTTGGGTGCCAGTTCAGGTGTTTCCTCGTCATATGACCATGGTTCTAAAATAACGAGGTGCATGTATGAATGTGTGTGAATGTGTATGTATTCCCAGGTCTTTCCTTAGAGATTGACCCCGAACCGTCGCCAATAGTGCAGCTCTAGTGCGACGTTAATTAACAAAAACAAAACAATCCATCGTTGTTCACCCGTTTATAATCTTACTCGAATTTGATCACAAAATAAGCATGCATTCTAACACTTACCTCCTCATGGACGTCTGAAGTAGAGGGCAGAGGTATGCCAAACTTGGCCGCAAAATATGTTGAAGCGTTCTCGTAAGAAGTTTGATTTGCCTCACCTGCAGCAAAGCAGCAGTCTACTAATGTCTGGGGGGAATCTTCAAGTATCAACATCGACACCATTGATCGTGGTTCAGTTATAGGTCGAGCTGGATCAAATCGCAGTACTTGTGTTTGCTTGTTGCTCCGTCCTTGGATTGGATTCGGGTACATTTATGGCTGCCTATTTCTATCCTCTTTTATGAGACAAAACACAGCCAAATATAAATACCTCGTTATTTTTTAAACAAGCTCAGATAACGAGGTAATACCTGAACTGGCACCTAACGCAACCTGAATAGGCGTCAGGATATTAGACCATGCACTGTCCTCTTCCACTGTTTTCTAATTTGCAATTGTAGAGGCAGGTTTTTGTGGCTGGAAAATTGAATCAGCAGGTTTGTTTGGTTATGTAACGTCGCACTAGAGCAACACATTTTCCACGGTTTGGGGCACATTGGCTACGGTACGAAAGCAGAAAAATTATGCAAATGACTTACTTGGATTGCACCTTTAATTTTGAACATTTACATCAATTTATATACTTGTTCGTCAAACAAACCGGTAGGCAGACAAGCATTTTCTTGTACAACCACTCAAAGGTAATGAGTTTTTACGTATTATAACTTTACGCAAATGATATGACTTTTTTGTTGTTGGCTCTCGTTCTATAACTGACCGTCACTGTAAGTGATGTTATTCCATTAATAATCTTTCCGATTCGTCTCGCATACAATTTCGATTCACTTTGCAAGGAGCGCGAGTTCTGCAGGGTTCACTGATCTCTAACTGTAACTTCTGGATTGGGCAAGACAGTTTGTTGATTTGAAGCCAATTGAAGGGGTAACAACTGTACCCCACTTTTATTGCTAAAGCAATATTTCGTATGTTTTTCATGTTAAAATAAACTGACATATATTGCATTTGGCTGAGTTGTTTTCTATGTTTTTTAAACCCATTTTAAATACAATCTGCTTTGAAATAGAAAGTCATCTGCAAGTAAAAGTGGTTAAAAAGCTAGAGCAAAAACTATCTGTTTGGCAATTTAGAAATGAATTCTATAAGAACAAAATATGATATTTATATACATTTAATATTTCTACAATGCTATGGTATTAAAAATACACCACTAAATTACATAAAAAAATATATTCGGGTATAGTGTGGCTGCTTCCACATTGGCTTCAACACGTCCATAGAGGGAACAAGTTTTGAGCCTTCCAGAAGTTACAGTTTGAGTTCAATGGCAGGGTTGAATATAGTCTAAGTATTTGTGTCAATTGCATTTTCTTATCAAATATATTTTTTTTAATTTGCTAACAACACTACCCTCCTTCAATGCAGGTTAAATTCGGCGGTGTGGTATCCCCATCCTACTACCGGTCGACCAAGGAGCGAAAATTGTCGGTGATACCCGACGCGAGATTCCTCATCGTCAGCCGCCTCTCCAAACAGAAGGTGGAGGTGGAAGTGATCCACCCTGGATCCACCATCGACTGGAGGTACACCGTGAAGAACAGGAACATCAATTTCTCGGTCTTCTACAAGGGGCACAGGGAGGTGGAGGATTCGGAGGGGGAGGAGGTGCTGCCGAAGCAGAGGGTGGAGACGGTTGAATCGTCCGAAAAGGGGATGTGCTGCTGCGATAAAGCTGGTATTTGTGAGTATATTCTGGGTGTTTGATCTTTGACAAATGTGTAATTTACGGAATGTCGATGTCAGTGCAAATTGTCGTATGTCAATTTTTTTAAATTATTAATGTCGTATGTGGCATTTTGTGATTTCTACATGACGTCAAAATCCCTGATGTCCTCAGCTAATCCAATGGTTCTCATCCTTCTTTTTCTCTTGATCAAAACTTTTCATTTACGAGTACCCCCTTCTCTCATAGCTCCTCTCACCAATCCCTCTACTCTAAATATAAGATGATTTGGATTAGGCAGACATTTTCTTAGGTTATTTGGCGAATTAATCAAACAAATGAATTTATCTGACAAATTAAAAAACTCAAATTAATAATAATAGGCTTTTGTTTATTAATTTTATTATTATTATATAATTATATAATATATATAATTATATAATATATATAATTATATAATATATATAATTATATAATATATATAATTATATAATATATATAATTATATAATATATATAATTATATAATATATATAATTATATAATATATATAATTATATAATATATATAATTATATAATATATATAATTATATAATTATATATATATTTATATAATTATTAAATTTATTATTTTATTTTAGCTGTTTTTCGTCAATACTGGTATTATTATCAAATACCTTACCCTCAACCGTACCATAGTTTACCACCATAGTTTGCGTAATCTCAACCGTACCAGAGTTTGAGAACCGCTGAGCTAATCCAATAAAAATGTAGCCAAATGAATAAAAACAGGTTCTATCATAGAATCATCATAAGGAACCAATTTTTCTCTTTGTTCTCCTGAAAATTGAGAGGGTTAGACTTACGATCTTTTGCAATGTCAACGACGATACGAGGTTGGTTGAGTTAACATTATACTGCGGCTGAACAGCAGGCTATTGGCGACAACACGTGTTCTTTCTCGAAGAAAATCCCGGGAACACTACTTCGTATTTTTGAACCATGGTCAGATAACGAGGACAACACATGAGCTGGTACTGAACGCAACCTCAGTAGGCTTCATCAGGACATTGAACCACGATCGGATTTAACGAGTATCAGCCCTTTACACGCGTTGGATATCTTTTGGCTGCAAAGGGAATAAATTTGATAACTCTCCGATTAACAAATCGCTACACACTTTCTGGGAATCGAACCCGAAGCCATTGGACGTTTGACCGTGCTCCTTACCATTCGACTACTACAGGTCTTTGCACATGGGGATTTTAAAATACAAAGGGCAATTTTTTGGTGCATTTTCCCTTTTTCGTCTTCAAAGACTTTAAATATATGGGACTTGGTTATAAAGTGGTATAATTAAAAACAAAATAAGATTTTCGAGATAAAAACGTTTGAAGAGGTTAAATAGAGTTAGTTCGGGGAGGGGGGGGGGGGGGGGTATTACACATTTTAAAAGGTTAGTTTTATTTTAATGGAGTCTTTTAATAACAATAACTGAAAAATAGACTTAAAATTATAGTTAAAACTATAGGGGAAAATTTACAGGGAATTGAATGCTTTTTAACAACGTTTGTGCATATGAAATTTAATAATTTACAGGGAATTGAATGCTCTTTACACATTTTAAAAGGTTAGTTTTATTTTAATGGAGTCTTTTAATAACAATAACACATTTATTACACATTTTAAAAGGTTAGTTTTATTTTAAAGGAGTCTTTTAATAACAATAACTGAAAAATAGACTTAAAATTATAGTTAAAACTATAGGGGGAAATTTACAGGGAATTGAATGCTTTTTAACAAAGTTTGTGCATATGAAATTTAATCTGTGTTTATAATCATTTTAAGATAAATAATAATTAAGAAATTATGGTAATAATTTTATATGAAATGCTAAGGAAGTCGCCTTCCTTAGCATTTCATATAAAATTATTACCATAATTTTTTCATTTTCAGGCATTTTTAAAAAAAAAAAAATTATGAACGGAAAAAACCGTTTAAAATATTAACTTTCAATATCTTGATAAAAATATATGCAATTTGCAATTTTAAAGGTAAGTTCCGCAAATTTAATTAAGATAACTATAAGTAAGAAACAAATATTACATTGCATAAGGTTCATATGTTTTACTAAACTATTTATTCCTCCACAGATGTCCTTGAATTTGACAACAGCTTCAGCTGGCTACACAGCAAACACATATACTATTCTGTGAACGTTTCAAAGCCCTGAAAAAAAGACTTTTTGCTCAATAAATTATTGAGATAAATCTGCTGTTTCTATGACACTTCTGATATAATCACTGAATCTTGATTGCAGTTGCGAAAGGTTGCAAAGATATTGTGAAATGTATTTCCCCTGGAATTATGCTGGTTTGATTATTGTTAAGTGAAATGTATAATTTTTTTAATAAAAATATATATAAATAAAACAAGATGTTTATATTGAAATTTCTTGTATCACACTTAAAAAATTACATAATTAGTTTAGTCAAAATAAACTTTCATTTCAGTAACCTTCTAATTTTTTTCATTAGAAAATTTATAAAAATCCATTTTAGCCTATAAAAAGAAGTAGGCTATAAACCGTCCTTTGCAAGCAGGCGTTGCAACCATATCACAATTGATTCAAAATGTACACCTTTCGCAGCTGAGAGATATTTTCATTCGCCCTATGTAGTTGATTGTAGCGGCCTATGTAGTGTGACCAGAAAATGGACGAATGTGCACCACAAACCAACTGTTCAAGCAAGCTTGCCCCGTGTTTCAGAATTGCTCCGTAAAATAGTGTCCTTTAATGTGTCCCTCAAAAAGTAATCGCGGATAGTAAGTTCGGATGCGTATGGAGGCCAATCCATGTACCGTACAGAGCCATCTATCGGCAACTTTTGCAACTCAATTTTAAACTACAGTATCATATTTTAAGGCTTTCAAAAGAAATATACCTCTTGTTTTATTCTTATATCGATGTCCGTTTCCGAGTTATTTAATTTTAAAATTAGAGAATCCTTTGTGAAACACCCTGTACGAGTTGTCTAGTTAATGTTAATATATCCTTGTTTTTATTTAAGTTACGAAGTCGGTAGGACTGGGCTAACATCCATTTGAACGTGTCGTACCGAAACTGTTTCTGACCGTCACAAGACGCGCCAATTAAGCCACAGATTAGCATAATCGGTTTGTTGGAATCGCACGAAATTCGCCAACAAGTGTTCTGACATGTTCTGTGGAGTGAAGTAATAGCAGTTGAATAATAAACAGTTTTATTAGTTAATATTGACTGTCACTAAACCGAATTCACATTGGTTGGATATTTCAACTACCACTATACCTACACGAATCATGCAAAAATGTTTGGTTTGGTTAAACAACGTCGCACTAGAGCTGCACAGTGGGCTATTGGCGACGGTTCGGGGTCTATCTCGAAGGAAAGACCCGGAAACACTACACATTCACACACACATTCATACATGCACCTCGTTATTTTAGAACTATGGTCAGATGACGAGGAAACACCTGAACTGCACATAACGCCTTCAATAGACCTCAGGACTTTGGACCCCGATCAGATTTATCGTGCACCAGTCCCGTATACACGCCGTTAATTTTTGCGGATGTTCTGGACGACTTCTCTAGTATTTTTGCAGCGAAGCTGGCAACCCTCCAATCACAAGATCACTACTTTTTTTACTTGTCTTTGTCAAGTCCGTCGCACGGGTTCGAACCACCAATCCTCGGATTAGTAGCTGAACGCCTTAACCGCTCGGCCGCGGAGGCCTCGAATCATGCAAAAATAATTTTAATATTTATCAGATATTCAATAAGTCAATAAAAGCAGCAAAGTTTGTGAGAACAAAATTACTTTTCTAAAGTTATTTATGATTAAAAATAAAGTAATACACTACTTGAACAGGTTACAACCATACACCTCCATTATCGTAGCATAGGGCGTGTATCTCTTGCACCATTGAGATTTTAATGCGGCTTGAGGTCAAACTGAATATAATGTACCCGTCAGTTGGTTAAATTTTAGTTGGGCTTAATTTTAGTCAGTTGTTGTTAATTTTAAGATAGGCCGGAAAGGGTAGTAAAGAAAGGGAGTAAAAACTAATAAAGACGTTTTATATAAAATTGTGAGCCACAGCGTGTAATTTCACTTTGAAGTCCTATACGAGTCTTTCTTAACAGAGACAGCTCAGTGTCACTGTTCCCATCCTTTTATTTTACTATTAGCGCTTTAACAAAAGCGATTTTACATCACATAACGTTTCAGAATTTTTACTGTCCCCCCCAAAAAAAAATTCCTCATTGTTCCAAAATTAAAACCATAAAAAAATTTGGAATGAGTCATTTTTTTAAAGCCATTTATTAGGATTTTTATAATTTTTTGCACTGTTTTAATGGTAGCTTGGCGCTATAAGATATTAATCAAAATTTACGAGATTTTTTTAGGGTTTTAATAACTCTATAGGCCAATTTTTCGTTTTGTGCGTGTATCACTGATACATAAAAAAATATTTGTTTAAATTTTTAACGTTTGTCGGAGATACGCAGCTATATAGTAATAAAAGTAATTAAATGTTTTATAATATTTATATACCTCAATAGCTTAAATTTCCATGCTATTTCAAGAAATATTCGCACAAACAATATCCAAAACAAAAAATCTCATAACATACAATATTGGATATCTTTAGAGGAAAGTTGCATAAATTTAATGTAAGGGGTATTAATATTGAAGAAAATTTATAAAACACTTCATGGTTGTTAACTACACCAAGAAGTTTAGTTTTAGTGCAAGAAATTTTCAGGAAAAGAATTTTCACAATTTTTTTCCCATTATTGGCTTTAATTACAAATGTTTGACCATTTAAAGAACAAAGCGCCGCAGCTAGAATTTCTACTAAATTTCATGAAATTTTGTGTGTGTTCTTTCTACCCAATTAATCAACTTTTCCACACAATTGTGAAGTAGATTTTAAATAATAATTTATTTTTTGATATTTTTGGCCCACCCTAGTGTAGGTGGGCCAAAATGTTGGGACTTTTCATGTTGTTTCACATTTGTTGTCTCTCTCTTCTAAACCGTATATTACATACAAGTGTTATAGTTTTAGTGATTAGGATTTGTCTGGCGTACACAAAAAAAAATTTAACATTGACTTTCCTACAGTGACCCGTCATACTGGATCGACGATGTAAGACGTTATGTCAAAAAGCAAGGAAGGCATTTCCTTCGTCTTGTAAAGGCAAAAATGGTAAGAGTTAAAATATATATTACAATTCTAAATGTGACAGCACATATTTTATAATAATTTTTTATTAATATATTATTCAACATTCATTAAATAAATCAACATAACATTTCGTAAAAATTGTACGGTATACTATAGTTTCATGGTACCTTGCAGTTGAGTCCAGGTGTTAAATGGATCGATTGAGTTGTAGCAGATGAATCTCATGTATGGACTCTTCACTTTGAAGGATCAATGACGTTCACATCGTAATATATGTGTTTGCTGTACATCCAACTGTAGGTGTTGTCGAATTCAAGAATATCTAGAAGGAAATTAAATGTAAAAATTTGACCATTTTAATACTTGCTTAATTTAAGTAGGGAAGGGGATATTGTTTCTCAATTTAACAGTTTTATTTTCCTTATGTCTTAAAAGACAATATCTACTACATTATTAAAATGTCATCATCAAGGTTTTCTTACAATTTTCTAAAAACATAATTAAAAAAAAAAAAAAATATTTAGTGTGTACTCAAGTAAAACAATTCAAAATAGGTGCCTTATATTGAAGCATAAATTAATTTCGAAATAAATATATTTATATATTCAATATTATTGAGATTACAAATTCGAATGATAAAGAATAATTGTGAAAGAGTCTCGTTTCATGAGCTTTGGGAAACGTAATATACTTTAGAATGTATCAGATTATTGGTCCAATGTTTAACACAATAATAAACATAGTTCCACTGTGCCCTATCAATACGTAGTTCACTGTGCCGCATATTGAAAAACAAATTGCTAGAAAAGTATGAATTTGAATAGTCAAAATTTTATTATAGGAAACTGGACGAGCAAGATTAATCGTCAGTGGTAAAGATGCTTATATGTTGCAAATATTATTGTAGTGGATGAACAACTATTGCATAACGATAGCTGAAGGTTGTGTTCCAAATCTTTTTCACACTTTTCCAAATTACAACTGATATGTACTCACAAATGCCAGCTTTATCACACAGGCACATCCCGTTTTCTGACGACACTATCGTCTCCACCCTCTGTTTTGGAATGACCTCTTCCCACTTTGCATCTTCCCCTTCCTCTGGGTCCTTGTAAAACACCGAGAAGTCGATGTTCTTGTTCTTGACGGTGTACCTCCACTCAATGGTCGAATCCTTTAGGGGCACTTCCACTTCGACCTTCGCTTTGGAAAATCTGCTGATGACCAGAAGCCTCGCCCCTGGTATTATAGACAGTCTACGGTTTCTTACCGTCATGTAATAGTGTTCTGGGATCATTCCGCCAAATTTAATCTGAAATGAAATCATGTTTCGTGTTAACACATAGTTCATACTTAAGCATTAGAGTAGTAAACACATGACATTTAACAATATTAGCTTTAAGACAAACTAGGTTGAAATTTAATCATATTTTAGGCCAAATTTAACTTGATTGATTCAGTTCCTTATATACAGATGATTTCGTATATACGAAACATCGTACATATGAGTTTAGCAAGCGAAACTTGCAACCCATCTACTTATAAGCTCGTTGAAATCTCAAAGTCGAGTTTCGAACTCCAACCCTCCGATTATGAGTAGAATGCTTAACTGCCCACATAATTTAAAAGGCCCTTCTCTAATTTTTTAAATTCTTTGTTGTAGGTTTCGATTTTTTCTTAAACTATATAACTTTTTATGATATTAAAATAATTATTTAGATGTAATGGTAAGATATAGTGAAATGTATATTGGTTCTTGAGTTCAAGGTAATGTTTGATATAAGTCTTACACATATTAGGAATTAGGGCTTTTTAAATAATCAGGCTAGGTAACCACTGAAACGTCCACAGGACATAAGAAATTTATAAACATCTTTCTGAAAAACAATAAAATAAATGATAATCTACACATACTGTCTGCTCGCATCGTGGGTTTCCATCTGGATCTGTTCTGTTACCACCGAGGAATGCTGGAAGCTCATCGGCATCAATTATTTGCAGAAGAGCCTCGCTATATTCTGTAACTGATAATAATAATCATGGCTTATTCTATACAAAATTTCGTCAAATGTTGGAGGCTGGAAGGTATTAGAAGGCTGGTCGAACAGAACGACCAGGACTTTCCAGCCCCAACCCTAAGTCCAAAGAGCCAAGAAATATTGGGCCAGTCTGGGTAAAGGTGTAACCAGAATACACCACCTTATTGTAGCAGATATTAAAAGAAAATATTTACGAATGACTATAGGACCAGGCTGGTCACGATTGTGGCTTTGGCATAAGTAGTGTTTCAGGATGGCAATAACAATTAACCTGGTCAATGACACATTCGCTAAAGATTTCTTATTAAATCTGCTAGGTGTCCGATACACTTGTGAAAATAAGTGACATTGAGATATTGCTTAAATATTATCTCATGAATTTACAATGCTGCGATAACAGAATAGCAGAATTGTAATAAGTGCGGTATTCAAAAGGTATGACAGCAAAGATTGCTTCAAAGTCATTCGAAACTTTCGAAAATCCCATATATCAGTTTTGTGATTCATTATTTCCATATTAATAAAAATCGGAACAACTATGTTGTTGAAAAATTCACACAGCAATGTATTTTAAGATATTGTTTGCGTCTGAAGTATAACAAATTAGTCTAGAAATTTTTGGGTGTAGTAATAAAATTAGTAAAACAATATTTCGCAATTTTAATTATCTTTTTCCGTTTCTTAACACATTCCAATTAAAAAAAACATATAAAAAAAACAACAAAGAAAAACACAGAAATGGAATGAAATCAATATTTTGAATAATACTCTTTAATTAAATTATAATTTCGTCGTTTTATTCATGCCGTGATGCATGTTTATAGCGAGCAGATTATGATACAGAAGTCTTGAAAGTAATTTTTTATTGTACCACATCAAACAGATTTAGAGATTATTTTCTTAAAGTTTCTTTTAAGTTATTTTTTTTTTAAATCAAAGTTAACGAAAAGGCAGCTAGTAAAAACCTAAAATATGCTTATTTACCTGATCCGCAAAAATTGAGCTTTTGGTATGTCGATCCAGTGAAGAAAGGTTTAAACATGGCAAAGCAAATTTGAAAAAGAACGGAACCTAAATGAAGTATAGAATTATTAAAATAGTTATTGATAGTAAACATTGTCGATACAAAATGCAGAAAAACATCGGGTAGACACTGTGCACACTGTACCGAAAGCTTTGGTTCGAGAGTACTTTAATTGTACGTGTGCTTGCGCAGTTTGCTCTTTTATACGTTTTCGGTAAGAACCTCTCCGCAATTGTTGTAAGTTAAGACCTTAATTTTGTTTGTTCATTGTTTTAGTCTTAATTGTTTTTTCAAACTGCTTAAGTTTACTATGCAAAAATTGAACTTTAGAATGATATTTTGACTTCATAGTGAAATCTTCGACAAATCCCTCCCCTCCATATAATTTTGATAAACAGTTTAAACTATCAACTAAACAAGTATAATTAAAGAAATTGTCATTTTCTTCAATTGAAGCATATACTTGCTACAATCCACATGCTAGAATCGAAGCTAAAGTGGTCAGATCGTCAGAAACATGACTACTTTACCCATCGCGATTCAAAAGTCAGAGGGGTGAATTAGTTATTATTCACCCTGGTCAACGTGGCTTACGTTCTTCTACACGATGGTATATCATTTGAACTATGTATCCCATCTACCCGTATTGATTTTAAAGACACATTCACTGCTAAACTTATACAGAGTAGCTCTGTTATATGACAGAAATCTACTTAAAGTATTCAAGTTGCAAACACTTGACCTTCTATTGCTGTTTAACGTTAGGCTTTCAGGAGAGTCTTGTTACATTTTCACTTTGGGCCAGTAAGTCAAACATTTTGCTCCCATTGTACAAGGCATAAAGCATTCAGCTCTTACTCCGTGGGTCTAAGTTCGAATTCTGGCCAAGGTGAGAATGGTTATTTGAGTCTAGCTAGAAGCGACGGTTGCTCACTAATTATGAGCTTTTTATATCACAAGAGGCAACTTTCTTAAGGACCATTCTACACGAACGAGTAAAACGCTCGTGAGCTTCTTGGTGATTTTAGAAATTATGCGATGTGGTATGAATTCTCCAATCACCGAATACCTCATACACGTTTTACTCAGAGAGTTGTAATATTAAATAGAGAGCGCCTTCAATACCAGACTCTCGTATGGGCGCGGTGTCAACATTGAAAAGAAAAACCCACATCACGTGGTTTTAGCGCTGCCACATTTGGCGTTCAGACATCTGCAGGAGTTTCAAATTTGGCGCACTTTCTTCTTTCTTGGTGATAAGGAGTTCTGTTCGTATTCAACTTCTTAACATATATGTACGTATTTACTTATTTTCAAACAATATGCGCTAAATATTTCCTCTTCATTAACGAAATGAAAATATTTATTTGTGTTCAATACTCGAAGAAGCGAAACTCTTTATATTTCTCAGGTTTTATTGTTCATATTTTCTTATTGAAGTATACAAAATAACAATTGAAAGAACTTCGCTTATGGTAAATTTTTTTACATAAACACGTAATGGAATTATTTCAAAACTACAAAGTAAGAAAAATCTCCTTAATATATCAGTTAAACTCCCTTAAATTGTGCCACTCGTTCAAAAAAAAAAACTATGTTTAAATACAAAATTAAACACAAAACCATATTACAGTACTTCGATCTCCTTTAGTTCTGAAAGTCGCCAAGGCCTGCCAAGTAATATTGGCGCATGAGTGAATTGGCATTTCCACTTATCGCGTGGTTTCAATGATGGACACACGGAAATCAGCATTTTTATTCCTCTATTTGTATCATTACTCTATGGTTTTACTCATTTGTGTTGAATGGGCCTATGCGTGTTTTGGGAGAAAGTTGTCCGTTTGATATATTACTGAGTAAGAGCCCACCGATTAGAAACGTATAAGCTAAAATTAATTAAGAAAAGTTTGCTGAAATGTGCGGTAAATTGAAAATAAATATTTTAAATTTTAGGCTTAAAATTATTTTTTTTCACTTTCCGGCTAAAAGGAATTTTCCGATTTTTATCTACATATAAAGAGCCTTTTCAAACTGGGTAAAAGAAATGTGAAGACTTGAAAAATATATTTTGGAGTCACAAATTGTCAAAATATTAATAATAATAAATATTTACAACCGAAACAGCGTATGTCTACTAAAGAGGCATTTCATTGGCTATCGACTATTAATTGAGTCACGTGACCAGGTTGCGAATGTTCTTATGAGAAGATAACACACGAGCGATAATTGTACTGCAATTATCGATAATTCACTGACTGACTAAAAATTCACTCATCAACTACCAGGCGATTATTTTAATCGCATTTGACTCGGGGTTGCCATATTTCAGATTTCAAAATCGTCAAAGTAAAGATGAAAAATCACCAAAGTAAAAATGAAAAATCGCCAACCTTGTATAATCACAATCCATACAAAATTGCCAAATTGTCGAATATTTGCCAAAGTTGTTAGCGTGCTATCGAGGAAAAGAATATTTTGTTCGACAGTTGTCCGATAATTGACGAGTGAGGGATACAATTTGAGTTCTTCAATTGCATGCAACTAAATAGTTCAATCTCGTGTCCGATACTTGTCAGTGTGCGACTAGCCTTATAGTTGTAAAACTTACCGTTTATGATATATCCTGATTTCAATCTTTCTGGGTAGTTTGCTTCATACATGCCCATCAAGCTAACCAGATACTGAATAGCTGAAAGATACATTTCGATTTGTTAATGGAAAGGAGATATTTTTACTTGTTTTTGTACCTACTGCATTTGAAATTTATTTTTTAGCACCTATGTGTAGGGCGCGGTGGCCAGCAGTAATGTACTCGGATCATAATGTTTATGCGAATACCTACGTGGACGACTTAACAATGTCGAGCTAGTGATCGGAGGTTTGCCAGCTTCATACCTCGTAAAAACATACCCCTCCCCCCGGTGCGACTGAATGTAGTGATCTTGCGATCGGAGGGGTTATAAGATTCGCTACTAAAATACTAGGAAGTAGTCTAATAATATCCAACAAATTATACTGGGGTGTATTGAGAATGGTTTACGATAAATCTGATCGGGTTTCAATGTCATGACGCCTATTGAGGTTGCTTTGGATGCAGCTTCGGCGTTGTCCTCGTCATCTGACCATGGTTCAAAAATACGAGGCATCGTTTTTGGGTCCTTCCTTCGAGATAGCCCCCGAACCGTCGCCAATAGCCAAATGTTCAGCTCTAGTGCGATGATAAATAACCGAACCAACTTATCTAAATCAACTCTACTATGATGAAGATTTTCTAAGGTAAAGCGCTCATTCACAAAAGTTTTCGTTTGTCCAATTAATTATTTTTTTAAATAAAATTAAAAATTTAAAGGAATTTCTTTAAAAGTATTGCAAATGCAATGAATGAACTGAATATTTTAAATTTTTGATGACATATATCGATTATAACAAATTATATTCAAATTCAAATTACTCGTCAACACCGCCGCTGCAATAGAGTATGTACAGCAGGGGAAAAAAACGAACCACCAATGATTATTTCGTTAGTTTTTGTAGTAGAGCTAAACTTAATATACCATTTTGTATGGAATAAAGTCTACTACACATTGATATACAAAACATTTACATAGGGGGCTATTTTCATATTAAAATCCGCACCAACTTTAAAATTTCAGATAGCAACACCCAATTTTGATTCAATATTTAGAATCTACGACAAAATGTATCGTTGAAAATCAATTTGCAGGTCATTTGATTAAATTGTTTTTTAATTATGAATATCGAAAGTTTAAAACTCGTAATGTTAAATAAATTTCTTAAAATTTTAATCATATCTTTCGAAATAATAATTTTATTAAGCTGATAATTTTATCTGTGTTACTTCTAAACAACCCAAATAAAATACACTAACTTTCATTACTTATATGTATATTTTTTAATTTTATTTAAATTAGGATATTAATATTCATAAAATTTATGAATAGCAACCATGCTATATTTTAATAGTGTTGGATTAAGAAAAACGCTTTATATGCATATCTAAAATTTCATGATTTTCCTCTTTGTAGTTTTTTTTATATATTAAAATGTGCATCAAATGATCATGTCAGGGGTCATACACAAATTTAAAATCTACAGAACTTAACAGAAATATTCACTAATTTTGAGAAATAAAAGCGCTGTGATCGCGTTGGCATAAAATTCTAAATTCTTATATGAAGGCGAAGGGTATACGGGAGTGAGGGAATAACTGACCACGGGAAAAGAAGAACCACGGCCAACGACAAAACATTTTCTACCCGCGTCCTTCATTTCGTAGTGCAACTAATACTTTGTTCAATATGGAGGTAGCCCCTATAATAAGATCGATACATATTGTCTAATATCTCTGCGTGTAAATGTAGGAAATTAACGAAAATTTATATTTAGATTATTTTGAGGGCGGGGAACATTTCTGCGCTATCAAAAGTAGGTGTTGCTATTGAAAATTTTAAAGTTGGTGCGGATTCAATTATGAAGATAGTCCCCTATGCAAATTTTTTGAATATCAATGTATAGTAGACTTTATTCCTTTCAAAATGGTATATTAAGTTTAGCTCTACTATAAAAACTACGAAATAATCATTGGTGCTTCGTTTTTTTCCCCCCCCGCTGTACGTTTAATGATCTTCCAAATTTGAAATTACGGTTACACATTATGTTCGGACATTTAAATCACAATAAATTTCCCTTGCACCGGTACCCCTAAATGCCACCTGACTCTGAATTCTCCGATTATGAGCTCTTCACCATTCCATCCAAGTAAATGCGAGTCGTGAGTTTCTGACAAGAGATACAAGTTTGAGCAATACATTTAATAAAAAAAATTGCAGAAGTCTCACCTGGCTTATAAGTAGCATTAGCAAATGTTAGGTTTGTATAATCAAATATCATGATCCATTGGTTGACTGGCTTTCCAAGCTAAAAAGAATTTTAAATATTCTTGAATAATTTTATACATTTGAAGGGAAAAATATCCTAAGAAATATTTTTTTAAATAATTAATAATTAATAATTAATAATTAATAATTAATAATTAATAATTAATAATTAATAATTAATAATTAATAATTAATAATTAATAATTAATAATTAATAATTAATAATTAATAATTAATAATTAATAATTAATAATTAATAATTAATAATTAATAATTAATAATTAATAATTAATAATTAATAATTAATAATTAATAATTAATAATTAATAATTAATAATTAATAATTAATAATTAATAATTAATAAAGTTTTCTGCATAGAAAGTACATCCCTGTTAATAAGGCAATAAGACATAAGGTTATAAGACTTTGAACTCAACTGAAATTGTACCCTTGTCGCTTTTTTTTTATCGTAAAGTACAGTCGGACCACTGTCTGCAAGGACAATTCGACAGACGGAATAGATGCAGTTTTCTATGCGATAATAGATTTATGATCTTAACAAATAATTATGTAGCTTATTTTACTAGTTATTACTGTTAACAGAAATGTAACTTGGTGCAAATGAGTTTAAGTGAAATGCTGTTATCGATTTTGTTTCCTGCATGACATTAAAAGTTAATGGTATTATTAAAATTTACATAAAAAAAATCATTTTTATTTCTGAATTAAAATGGATATTTTTTTAAATAAAATTTCACTGGTATTCACATTCTAATTCCTAGTTTCAGCTCACCTGCTTTGAAAAATTTAAGCATGGTAATTTTCTTAAATTAATACAGAACATGTTATGCAAACATATATTGATATATATAAAAGGCTAACCTCTTTGCTTTTTTCTTTCATATTTTCTACATATTCCTCAAGATGTTGAAGAAGACGTTTCAACAAATCATTCATGTTGAAACACTTATATCCACCTAAAAATAGTTTTTAATTAATATATATATATTTTTCTATACAAAATAGCAGTATTTAAGCCTGCCGTCGCCATGCTTGTGTATAAAAGCAAAAATGTGACGAAAAATATACATAAATAAATTGTTCGTGCTAGTAAAGAATACGATTTTATTGTTTTGAAGTGGAACATCTTTAAAAATAGCTACATAGCTACATCGGGAAAACAATACTATGTTAAGTTATTAAGGAGATTCATTCCGAATAACTCCATTATAAATAGCACTATTGACATAAATTTTATCTGGTTTTATAGGAAAATAAGCTCCGATGTGTGCAAAATATTGAAATAAAGCAAAGCACGCGCGGGGGCGTGGACGAGATCACGTGGAGTCAGACGTAACTGCTAGTATGTTTTCCATTCCTTCCTATTGTTGGTCAGTTATGGGTTGGTGGTTATTTCATATTTTTTATATCTGATTAATTTTAAAATCTGCTGAATTTAAAATCACCATTTTACACTTTTACGAAAGGTCTATAAAAGGGGTATCACTGGACACCCCTGTCACTGGACATCCTGTCTTGCCCTCAAAGTCACGTTCTTGAGTTTTGTCGTTAGGCTTAACATTTTTTATTGATAAAATAAAAGTTATTTTTTTAGCTTAAAATACGTACAATAAGAGTTCCGAATAGCAATCATACATACAATTAAAACGCCAAATTAACTTGAAGAATTTTAAAACAATGTAAAAACGCACCTCCCTTTAGTTAAGCATACAACAACGCATAGGAACGATGTCAATGGCCATAGAGGTAGCACCCCGAGAGTAAGGATAAAGTTCGAAAAAAAAAATCCGATAGGGGGCTACATTTATCAAGGAAAAATAACCCTTTCCCATCTTGCCACGCTTCCCGTTCTTGTCCCTGATTCTCCTACAACAAAGCTGTCATTTAAAACAAGAATAATACATTTCTGTTCAGCAGAAGTCCGTAACTGAAGATTCAAATAAATCTTTATTTTTAAAAAAATTCTGTCCAATAGGATTTTTTTTAAAAAATTATATCCAATCGCCAGAGAAGGAATAAATAATATAAAGATTGTAAAAATGCGACTTTTTAGATTTTTGGGCACATAAGGGGGCACATAAGGGTCTTAATTAAAAAAAAGATAATCGAAATACGTTCAGCATCAGAAGTCCTTAACTTTTGACACAAAGCTTAATGTTATATATAAAGAGAGAGAGATGCTGATTTGGCCAATATCCATATTTGCAGATTTTAAAACGTTGTAATAATAAATAGCTGCCAAGTGGCAAAAGTCACAAATGTACGAAAATGAACAAACACCATTTTCCATTACTAGGCGACTAGATAAAGGCACTGAACTCTAACTGTAACTGCTGGAAGGCTCAAACTTTGTTTCCTCTACGGGCGCGTTGAAACCAATTGAAAGCTGCCATACTGTGCCCCAACATTTTTTTAAAAATGATTTAGTGGTGTTTTTTATTACCAAAGCATTGTAGAAGTATTAAATATATATAAATATTATATTTTCTTCTTATAGAATTAATTTTTATATTGCCAAACAGATAGTTTTTGCTCTTGCTTTTTAACTACTTCTACTTTGACTTGCAAATGACTTCCTATTTTAATAGCGGATTACATTTAAAATGGGTTTAAAAATAAAATAAAAAAAACTTACCCAAAAATAATATATGTCGGCGTATTTTAACATGAAAAATATACGAAATATTGCGGTATCAAGAAAAGTGTGCCCCGTCATGGCGGCCTCCATATCGGCTTCAAGACAACAAAATGTCTTGCCCTATCCAGCAGTTACAGTTAGAGATCAGTGGGTAAAGGACTTTGTTTTATTTACCTTTGATGTCCATATTTCCAAATGCAACGTATATCACAGGTGATCCTTCTTTGTCGTAGGCTATTCTATTCATGGCATCATACTTTACCAAAATCTAGAAAATAGCAATACTTTACCAAAACCCTAATTTTTTTGCATGTCTATCTTATCTTAACTTATATCACAATTAAAATTCAAGTTTGTCCGTTTATTTGTTTGTGCGTTTGTCCACTTGTGTTACTAAAAAACTCAAAAAAGGCAGAACGGATCACTAATCAAATTTGACACAGACATGGAAGGCAGCCCGGAGCAGGTTTTAGTCCGATTTTTAGAACTTTAGAATTCTAAATCGCCAATTCGGTTAAAATTTGTTTAAACATATATTTTTTTTTCTCCAAAAATCTTAACGTTGTCATGGAAACAATAAGCGTTTTGAGCAAAAACACACACACTTGATTTTTGCGTCATTAATAATTAACCGACTGAACAGTGCGCCAACCAAAACTCTAAAATAAAACCGCCAGAAATTTTAAATTAAAACCGCCAAATCGCACGTCAAGTCGAAAGGTTATCAATTCGACTGTTATGTATTTTTTTTAAAATCAACTTGACATTTAAAGTTTATTTGAAACTTTTTATTTACATTTTCCCGTTACCTTATCAACCAGAAGTTTTAAGTGGAAACTTATCCGAGTAATATTTTAACTGAATTATCAAGTGTAATTTTAATTGAAAAACTTCAACTATAATTAATAAAATAAATGACATTGGAAATATTTTTAATACATAGTTTAAAATCACGTTTTACAATGACCATAAAAAATACTGTAGCTTTCATTGTGTGTTTTTATTTTGCGCCAACTCGGCGACGAAAGAAATCATACGTTAACATTACACTTTGGGAGATGCATACAACAACAAGAATTCAAACGGGTAAAATATTACTAATATAATAAGTTTCGATTCGTATGAGCAATCTACTTTGAAATTGCATTGTTTGGAAGGTTTTTTCAATTTTCAATTATAATGAGGATACTCGAATTTGAAAGAAACCAGCTGAAGGAACAAGTTTAAGAAAGTTTGATTATTTAATTATTTGTTTAATGAAGTATATATTTGAAAGATAGCTCGAAATTGTTTGTTTGATATAGTTAAGCTATTCTGAATATATTCTGAATGAATAGATCAGCTATTTTGCGTTCGAATCGAAAAAAAGAAAAAGAACATACGTAGTGAACGAATCAGTAGATCTACATTTTGGGAAACGGCTCGAACTAAATACATTTGGCTTTGTGTCAAGAAAAATTGAAAAACAGTAATAAATAAACAATGGTTCACATGCCCTCCTACTATTCACAACTTACGTCTGATGGTTTGAACTCTGTTCTTATGGTGTCTATTCTGTGAGTTTTTCTCCATCTAACGTGCTGAAATAAAATGAAAAGTCTATTAAAAATTAACAAAAATATCAGTGACCTTTCACTATTGCATTGGGTATTTCATCACTTATGTTTCAAATTATAGCATATTTATATTTGTATTGATTAGGAAATTAAATAATTTACACTTTTTGTAATTGTTATTAATGGATATATACGAATACGTGCAAATTAGTGATACTATCAGAAAAGTCATTAAATAAAAACTCTTATATACTTACATTTTTAAGCATCGTTTCAGCAGCATCCAGATTTTGGTTTCGAGCTGTAAATAAATAATGGTTAAATAATATAACATATGAATTATTTAAATATACAAAAAGTGAGCACAAAATATCTGACTCCCACGTTAATTTCTTTTATATAAAATCAAGTAATTGGCTTAAGAGAATTTTGTTCAAATAAAAATGCTTCACCCTATGGAAAAAAAATTGTATATGCAAATAAAAAAATTGTTCCAAATCTCACCAATTGATGCCGATTATATAAAAAAATACCAACGTACGGATACGTGGATTGAATTCGAATACCGTTTGAAAGTGGCTCGAACTACAAAGGACAAAGGCATTAAAATATGGTAATTGATTGCACATAATAAATTTAATGTAAAATAAATTATCTGTAAACGCCAATTAATCGGTTTTATATTACATTTTAAAATGTGTAGGATAATTTTGACCACATTGTGTATCATTTAAAGCAATATTTATTTTCTATAATTCCTTTAACTAACTATAGTAGACCATTTTACCAACTACCCCACGATTTTGTGATCCCTTTCTTATTACTATCGACATGAAAGGTCCCTATTAGTAAATTAGTTATAATATAATCTTTTTAAAAAATTAAAACCTACTTAAAAAAAAAATTACGGCACTAAAAATTAAAGTATTGGTGTTTGTAAATGTGTACTAATTAAAAAAAGTTTTAATAAGTTTAAAATTAATGTTATATATTTAAATGTTCTCAAGTTGCTCTTAAAATTAAAAATTATTTTGCATTTTTTAAAGTTTTTTTTTTGAAAGTCTGTTTTCCTTTTTTTTAAAAAAAAAAGTTTAACTTTTTCCTAATTTTGTATAGTTTTTAATTTAGTAGGCAGCTTTACCTTATGATGTTATTCAACAGGAAACTTAAGTTGCTACTCACTTCTTTCCACTCCCCGGTATGTATATTTCGAGATTATCCAGTTTAATAAATACCGGATTATCCAATTTATATTGTAATCAGACAACAATAAAAATATTTTAAAACCGAAATTTTTTTCTTAAAGAATCGTCTTTTTAATCTTTATTACAAGACAAATAAAAACCAGATAACCATTTTGTTTTTCAAATTTTGTCAAAATAGATTTTCCACCATCCAACAACAACAAAATTTTGATATATATCGGACAATCTTTTTTCAAACGGTCCGGAACTCGTTAGAACAACTTTTCGCTATAGCGACTATCTCTCTCTCTATAGCTCATATTGGTCCGGCAAAGGGTGCGTCATTTTTTAAAAACAATTTTCTTACTTTATATAACAATATCACATTTGTGTTGCAGTTTTACCGCAAAAAACGAACTGTTAAAAATACCTACCCCGTAAAAAACGGTCGAAGACATTGTCATCTTCATACATTTCTGTAGTCATCAGGTCTTTCATTCGGCGTCTTAGCTGAAATGAAAAAAAATAACGATACAAAAAAATTAATTAATATTTATATTCATGAATTTGTTATAAAATCTGTTAAAAATCGGTTAACATTTTATGCAATAAATATTTTGCATCTTTTGTTTTGTATCTTTTTGCGATGTACCTGTTTTGCATTAACTATCAAACACGAATGTGCATACTATTTATATGTCTTCTAATAATGAAATGAAAGTTATTTGCAAACTATTGTATATAAAATGAATATATAATTCGGCCGCAATTGGGGCTATTGCCGTAAGAAGTGTTTCTGCATCCTCGGCTTGTAAGACGACATTTCCAATATTTGTCTAGAGTTCATAGAATAAACTAATACGAAATGCTTACTTTGGATCAAGAACTTTATTCAAATCGAACAGATTCAACAATTAACCTATAAACGCAACCTATTCTTTCAAAAGTCGAGCAGGTTTCATGTGCTCGAAACCTGCCTATAGATAAAAAAAACCCAGCAACAGACGTGACCCGCGCTCATCAAAGAAACGTACTAAATAAGAACGTTACAGATAAAAAGTACTTTTTTTTCTTGTTTTATTCAAAGTTGTTTTAGTCAAAGAAACGTACTAAATAAGAACGTTACAGATAAAAAGTACTTTTTTTTCTTGTTTTTGACTTTTTTAAAGATCAGCTACATGAAATATCATATAAATGATGGAACATGCAATGTCCTTCCGGTAGTTTGAAGAGTAATGCCGGTAAGATTCATCTTTACGATTATTTATAGGTTTTTCTTTCTTTTGGTGGGACGGCCGGTATAACTACAATAAAATTCAGAACGCTCATAGTTGACGGAAAAAAAATCTGTTTAAAAATTCCAACTGTAAAATTTATTTACAAAAGTGCTTGCGGAAGCATTTTGGCCTGTATCTTCTATCCTTAATCTCTTAGAGCAATCCATTCCGTGACAAATATAACGACTGACATAAATTTGGTCTCGTTCGATAGAAAATTAGGCTTATATAGATAAAAATATTAAAAAAAATCAAAATAATAGCGATATTTTATGTAACGAAGTTCTCGAATAAATATTCCATTCAAATGATATGTAGCCGCACCAAATATTTATAGTTTGCGATTGGCTTTTCAAAAATATGAAAACCTATTAATAAATTTATATGGTTGTTAAAAAGGGCGCGCTACTAGTTCACACCGGGCCCCCCGCATCTGCTAAGGGCGGCCCTGTTCCCAAATAGGGAATATTATCATATTTTTTAGAAGGGTGTTCAAGAACATTTGTGAGAACTCTTTTTTTTTATTATCAAATATGCGCTTGTTTGAATAATATAAAAAGGCAAATCAAGAAGTGCTATTAATCTGCAATATCCACCAGTGCTTCCTGGTCATCAAATAATCTGCGAATTAATATACCAACTCCCCATTACAACACATTAAAAGCAATACTTTAATATGCATCATCGAATTAAACAAAAATTCCCTTCCATATGAAGTCATAAATTTGCGTTTTAAGTGCCATGTTTTTCCCGGAATACCTTTAGTAGTGATAAACAAATTCAATCTTAAGGGAAACAAACCTTTTACGTGTAGTCCTGATGTTTTCCCATTATCCGATCATTAATAACGAAATACTTATTACAAACAACAAGAAGAAGGAAAATGTTTGTTCAGCACGGAAAATGAAAAATTCCTTATTTCATTACAAAATGGGCATACATTAAAAGCTTTGCTTCATGTGAATATTTGCATTTACCTTTATTTCTATAACGGTTTTATTCAACATTTTTATTGCTTAGCTCTTTTTTGCTTTGAATATTAATTATTAGTTTATGAGTTTTTAAGTATATTTTAATGAATTTTTAATAAAAAATGAATGTTTTATTTTTAAAATCATAAAGTTAATTTTTGTGATATTATACTGAGAATGAAATTGGTTTATTCTGAGTAAGTGCACTTAATTCAGGTTTATCTAAAACACTAATTTAGATTTAAATACTCA
Organism: Troglohyphantes excavatus; assembly: GCA_963932185.1. Classification (NCBI taxonomy): domain Eukaryota; kingdom Metazoa; phylum Arthropoda; class Arachnida; order Araneae; family Linyphiidae; genus Troglohyphantes; species Troglohyphantes excavatus. The sequence continues at coordinate 44,124,590 of OZ010675.1, forward strand.
AAATTCAAATCAATCTATTACACCTGAAGCAAAAACACTAACTGATATTCATTCTTTAGAACCAAAAATCCTAGACCCTAATATAAATGTAACCGTGAATAAAGGTGTAAACTATAACGCTATAACCATATTAAAATGTTAAGTAAATCCTTCATCTCAAAAAGTTCTTTGAACCAGTTTACCCCCATATATAACTAATATATCCCAGACCCCTAATATAAATATAACCATGAATAAAGGTGTAAACTATAATGGTATAACCATATTAAAATGCTAAGAAAATCCTTCAACTAAAAAATTCTTTGAACCAGTTTACCCCCATATATAACTAATATATCCCAGACCCCTAATATAAATATAACCATGAATAAAGGTGTAAACTATAATGGTATAACCATATTAAAATGCTAAGAAAATCCTTCAACTAAAAAATTCTTTGAACCAGTTTACCCCCATATATAACTAATATATCCCAGACCCCTAATATAAATATAACCATGAATAAAGGTGTAAACTATAATGCTATAACCATATTAAAATACTAAGTAAATCCTTCATCTCAAAAAGTTCTTTGAACCAGTTTACCCCCATATATAACTAATATATCCCAGACCCCTAATATAAATATAACCATGAATAAAGGTGTAAACTATAATGCTATAACCATATTAAAATACTAAGTAAATCCTTCATCTCAAAAAGTTCTTTGAACCAGTTTGTCCCCATATATAACTAAATTTCCCCTTTGCTAAGAGTTTTACCCTATAATTCTCTTTAGACAAAAATAACATCTACCCTTCTGTCGAGGTTCGAAATTAGTGGTCGTTAGTCGTATTTTACACCTAAAAATTTCAGTTTTGACGACCATAATTTTACACCCAGTTGTCATTCTTTGCGTAATAATTTGATTTCCTATAATTACTCTTATACTTTTCAGCAATTTTGTCAGTAAGACTATGATATTTTTAGAGTACAAATAAAAACATGTTTCTAATTTTATTCAAAAGAAGCTTTAACGATTACAAAAATATCGTAACAGACGGTATCTCTGTTTAAGCAATTATAATTATTTTAAAATTACACCTATGCAGAAAATTTTGACAACTAAAAAGGAAATTGTCATGTTCCAAATGTTGTTGTTCCAATGAATTGTTGTTAAAAAATGGCGCCTAATTTTTATCTTCTAATTTAAAACCCTGCCACTTGTAGACGAAGCTTTAAAACGAGCAAAAGAACGAATAATACAGTTTCATGAAAGAATAAATCCAATCGCTTAAACCTGGGGAGAGCGTGATATAGTAATTTAAGAATTTTAACAAACCAATACACGATAATTAAATTCCCATTTTCTTTTTAACCCACACACTATTTTTTTTATTAATAACCGAGAACATCGGTGATTCCAGAATCCGAGAATTTTGCGAGTCGAATTTTCGAGAATTTTTCTCGTTCATATAGAATGAGCCTCAGTTTCCTACGCCGCAATTGAACGTTAAAGTGAGATTTTGGCTTCATAGTGCAATCTTCGACAAATAGTCACTTTTTCCTACGCGCAATTTTAACACAAATAGTTTAAACTGTTAACTAATTAAACGGGATTGTAGAACTCGTTGTCCTCTTTAATTTAAACACGCACTCTTTACGATTAGAGGATTGTATTGTGACAAGATTTTTGCAGTCTAATATTTGAATACCAAATATTTTACTATGTCAGCTTCAACCTTTCCATTGATAATCTCAATTGTATTTAAAGAATTAAGGAGGAAAATTATAAGGATCCGCTTTTTGTTAAAATGGAAATCCTTTTGTCTTAAGTTAAACCATTGATCTCTAATTTTAACTTCTGGATTGGGAAAGGCATTTTGTTGACTTAAAGCTAATTGAAGGGATAACAACCCTAACCCACTTTTATCGCTATCGCAATATTTCGTATATTTTTTATGCTAAAATAAACCAACAAGTATGGTTTTGACTGATATTTTTCTATTTTCTTTTAATGGTATGCTCTGTAGGATTTTAAAACACCATTAAATCACTTAAACAAAATTGGGGTACAGTATATTAGTATGGCTGCTTTCTAGTATGGCTGCTTCCACATTGGCTTTAACGCGCCAGAGGAAACAAGTAGTGAGCCTTCCAGAAGTTACAGTTAGAGTTCAGTGAGTTAGACTAGCATAAATAATCACTTTTAGCGCGGAGTTAATTAAAACGATATCCTATAGAAATTAATAAAACAAACTATTCTCTAAACCAAGTAATGCTTATAATAATTTAGATTTTCACCTGTGCAGTTTCAGTGAGTGTTTTAATATTGAAATGTAAGCATTCTTGACATGTACTGAAGTATAACTTAAAAATAAGTTTAAACCTATTCTTTCAATTTTGGTTGCTAAAACACTTATTATTAAATGAAATATTTTTAAAATTTTTTAAAGCAATAAACTTGTATTATTAATTTATTTTAAAGTATTGTATTGATTGTGATATCTTATAGTTTTATAACAATTTTTATACTATTTCTTTTTAAATGGACATTTAAAAAATTGCTTCTAACACAGTTATCAATTCTTCAAAAAATATATACGGAATTAAAATTTCCGAATATCAGGAACACATTTTGAAAATAAATAGTGCTGATATATAAGTTTTCGGTCTTTTATACGCGGAGGAAGTAGGTATTTTGAGATCCACAGACAGACAGTTTTCTTTTATTATTATAGACACAGAACGTTCACTGTACTTCCTTTGTACCAAGTTCTAAAACGGCAAGAGCGATGATAGTCGGTATTGTGTTCAGAAATTTTATAGTACTTTGTATGCACATAGTCTTTTTTGTAAATTCGTATTTCTGGTATACCGGTAGGGTTGTCAAAATCTCTGTATTTAATAAAGACTTTTTGGACCCGTCATTTAACAAAATATAAATATCTTACCTCATCAATATTGGACTTCTCAATATCAATCACATCGTTTTCTCGCGTCATTTTTTTTATTAAAAAGCACGATCCCTTTTAACAAAAGACAGTCTGAATCACAAATTTTCTGGAACTAGATGGTACTTTCAACGAAGAACAATCGAAAGCGAATCTCCAGAAACGTCTTAGTCTGGCTGAAGAATTTTACATTCTTAATTTGAAATAAAGAATTTGTCCCTGATAAATAAACAAATCACAGAAATTGTCCTCCAGATAAAAAAAAATATGTGCTACGTTTCCTTTATTATTTGAATGTTGCTTTTAAACGATCCTTCAAAGGAAAATGGCCTAGAGGAAGTTTTTAAATCATTGCATGAGTTTCGCGTGTAGACAATTGTAGGGATAAATGGACGGGGGAGGTAAATAACAAAAGGGTTTCGAAATTTTAGCCTTAAATTTCGTATTTTATTGTCGTTTCATACCTCCTTCGTGACCCTAGTATCTCAGTTAATAAAGCTTCTGCAGTGCTGCTGTCTGTGTCAGAAAACAAGCCAAATCATACCTCTCCATGACAATATTACTTTTTTTTTAAATTTACTGTATCTGTATAGCACAAAGAATTAAAAATAATAATTACATCACATTGCAGCAGCATTATCACATTTAGATAATATAGATTTTTCATTTTCGCGTTTAACACATTCGCTGCCACAATAGAAAAAAAAATGGTGTCCAAGGTGTCGCATACTATTATTCTTGATTTGCTTTTAAAATGATTCAAACTTATCAACATATATGGACAGTGGTGGCAATTGAGAAGAGGGGGGGGGGGGGGGGGGGCTCTTGTACTTTTTGGGATTTGGCCCGTTATATTTTTTAATATTGCACTTCTGAAAAATAAAATAAAATTTGACTTTTTCACTGCATCGCCACACCTTCAAACAATTTTCGCACCCTTCTAAATTCTTCTCTTACTGCAACACATGCACAAACACAGCGAACACCTTATAAAGGCAGGAAATTATTATTTTTTTTTGCTTGACTAGTAAATTACAAGAATATTAAGGTTTCTACTAAGGATTATTTGACCTGCCTGTTTTCAAATGTGAAACACTCAACATGTGGATTGATTGGTTTTGTTAAAAAACGCCGCACTAGAGCTGCACAGTGGGATATTGGTGGCGGTTCGGGGCCTATCTCGAAGGAAAGACCCGGGAACCACACCTAATATTTTTGAACCATGGTCAGATGACGAGAAAACACCTGAACTGGCACCCAACGCCTTTAACAGACGTCGGGCCTTTGAGTCCCGATCAGATTTATCGTGCACCAGTCCCATATACACGCCGATAATATTTGTGAATGTTCTGGACGGCATTCCTAGTATTTGTAATGAAGCTGGCAACCCTCCGATCACAAGATCGCTACTTTTTTACTTTTTTTAGTCAAGTCCGTCACACAGGATCGAACTAAGAACCCTTTGATTCCCAGCTGACGCCTTTATGCACTCGGCCACAGAGGTCCCAATATGTGGATTGCAGTTACTCTGCTAAGAGTAAAGTAACTCCCGTTGACGGTGTATATTTACTCAGGGTATTAATTTTTTTTAATACAGATAATTTATTATAAATAAAACTGATGGTAAATAAAAAAATTTCGGGGCCAAAACCGACTGCCAGGTGGGGACGAGTAGCAACAAAATCCCGGAATCTTCGGGTTCCCAGCTGACGTCTTTAACCGCTCGGCCGGCCAATCTCGAAGGAAAGACTTTAGAACGATGCCTCGTATTTTTGAACCAAGGTCAGTTTTGGTTTTGTTAATTAACGTCACAATAGAGCTGCACAGTGGGGGGCTATTGACGACGGTTCGGGGTCAATCTCGAAGGAAAGACCCGGGAACACATACACATTCACACACACATTCATACACCCATTCTTACATGCACCTCGTTATTTTTAGAACCACGGTCAGATAACACCTGAGCTGGCACCCGACGCAACCTCAATAAGCGTCAGGACATCGGACCCCGATCATATTTATCGTGCACCAGATTCACCCCAGTATAATTTGTTGGATGTTCTGGACTACATTCTAAAATTTTTGTAGCGAAGCTGGCAACCCTCCGATCGCATGATCGCTACTATTTTACGTTTGTTTGTCAAATTCGTCATACGGATTCGAACCAGCAATCCTCCGATTACTAGCTGAACGCCTTTATCCACTAGGCCAATGGAGGCCCTATCTCAAATTGGATAATTCGATGAATAACTTTCCTTCTAACTTAATATTATATATGCTTAACGAAATCTAGGTTATCTTCAAGATCGGACATTTCAAAAGGACGCTGTTCGGTTTTTAGCAATTAAGGAAATGATCGAAAACCTCCCAAATCTCTTTCTTTGAAATTGCTAGGACGTGAGATTTAGATGCTCTTGTAATTGCTATACAAGAAATAGGAAACTAATGGTAAAAAAAAACACCGAGATAATTGAATAAAAGGAATGTGCAATACGTCAGAGACAATACGACGAGTTTTTTACAATCAACGTCAGTGAATTTCAATACTACGGTCCTTACTTTGAATGCAATATCTAAGTTCCGCAATCGAAATAATAGACGATAAGGGAATATATCAATAAATCATTAAAATAATAGGTGAAATTACCTTGTTGGCGAGTTGTATTGAGTACTGTGCAATGCAACACTGGAAATGTGGAAATAAAGATGTATTGTTCACTGCAGTTTTAATTAGCCTTCATTTAAACGCTACCTTCTTGATGCAGGAATTTGAAATAATGTAAATATAACGAGTTTTTGTATTCTACAAGCTAGAATTGTCATTTGATATAGTTGGTTTTGTTAATTAACGTCGCACTAGAGCTGAACAGCAGCCTATTGGCGACTGTTCGGGGCCTATCTCAAAGGAAAGACACGGGAACGATGCATCGTAGTTTTCGAAACATGGTCAGAGGACAAGAATAACACCTGAGCTGGTACTCAATAGGCGTCAGGACAGTGAACCTCGATCAAATTTATCGTGCACCAGGCCCGTATACACGCCAATATAATTTGTTGGATGTTCTGGTCGTCTTTCTGGTATTTTTGTAGCGCAGCTGGCAACCCTCCGATCGCCAAAACACTACTTTTTACTTTTCTTTGTCAAGTCCATCGCACGGGCTTGAACTAGCAATCCTTTGATTACCAGTTGAATGCCTTTATCCACTGGGCACTGAAGGCTCCGTCATTTGATACAGAAAATATTTATTCCAAACTTATTTTTATGGTCTCTTTATACAAATATTATATAAGCTGTAATTTAAAATATTATTCCGACGGTATGCATTGTGTACTCGTTATTCTTTAATCGCAGAAAACTTATATTTTAGTTTGTGTACTCTATACATAATTGGAAATTGAGTTTTCTTACCATGAATTTAAAGTTTTATATTCATTTAGACGTTTTCCAATCGTCCCGTACAAAATAAAAAAAAATTTAAAAATATGCAGCGCACTATCCGTGTAACCACTTGTTAAATACGAACAGAAACATTTAACAAAAAAAATGTCGCCGCTATATTCAATTCCATAAGCTTCGTTCTTTAATAACTAAGAATAAACTATTATTGTATCTTTATTATATTAAACATCGCAACAAAAACAAAGTGTTACAAGTCAAACAGAAAGTTCTCGAGATGACATGAGGAAAAATGTCGGTTCAAGGATTTTCTTTGTTAATCCAATACATAGAAGTTAAATACATATTTACTGTTATAACACAATATCTATTTACTGTTATAGCACGAAACCTTTTGACTTTAGGGTACTGCTATTTTTTTAATAATTTGTATATGTTTGGAAAATATAAGTTTTTTGGTTTGGTAAACAAGCTTGGTAATCTACCTTGAGATGGAGGTTGTTTGATTTTAACATGGGATTCTGACCGAAATGTTGGCCATTAGCCCTGAAAAGGTTCCTACTGAAAATAATAAAAATTTCCTTATAAATTTTTCGGCTCTGTTCTAATATAAATACATTAGAAACCTAGTATTTAACGTGCCTGCTAAACATATTAAATTTCTTTGAATTCTGAAAATATTAATAATTAAATATTCATTTTTTAAAATTCAATGCCTGTTATTAAAAATGCATGTGATTATTTTAACCAGCAATGTATAGAAGTTTTAATTTTTACACTAGGTAAGGTTTTAAAATTTACACAAGCTGGAGTTTTAACGTTCGCTTAAGATAGTCTTATTGTTTATACAAGTAAGAGTTTTACTATGTGTAAAAATAATAGTTTTATTTGCTTTTGCAAGTGAGCTTTAATGTTTTCACAATATAAAGTTTTAATGTTTACGCTAGTTTGAGCTTTAGGGCTTACACTAAATGTCCTTTCATTTTTGGTTTGGTTTGATTAATAAACGTTGCACTAGAGCTGCACAGTGGGCTATTGGCGACGGTTCGGGGTCTATCTCGAAGGAAAGACCCGGGAACACATACACATTCACACACACATTCATTCATACCTGCACCTCGTTATTTTAGAACCATGTTCAGATGATGAGGAAACACCTGAACTGGCACTCAACGCCTTCAATAGACGTCGGGACTTTGAACCCCGATCAGATTTATCGTGAACCAGTCCCGTATACACGCCGTTAATTTTTGCGGATGTTATCTAGTATTTTTGTAGTGAAGCTGGCAACCCTCCGATCACAAGATCACTACTTTTTTACTTTCCCTTTGTCAAGTCCATCGCGCGGATTCGAACCACCAATCCTCGGATTATTAGCTGAATGCCTTAACCGCTCGGCCACGGAGGCCTCTGTCCTTTCATTACTTACTTTGTTTGGCACTATATTTAATATTCAATGTTTTTTAAAAACAAGAATAAAAATAGATGAAAACAATTTATTTTACGCGATCAATTTCAAAAACTCAGGAAAGTTATTTTTTGTCCGTTTTACGCAGGTAAGCTCACGCTACCATAACTATTTCTATATTTACACTATCCTTTGTAATCCTTTATACACATCTAGAATGAATTACGATACGCATATACAATTAAAATTATCCATATATTAGATAATGCATTTTATATACAATCGATCAGATATATGTTTGGGCAAATTGAGTACTCTTTTGATTAACGTGACATATTATATAAAGTTTACTTGTCTCAACCACGGACATTTACACAAACTGGACTTGGTGTAACCCTTTTTCGTGAGCGTCAATATAAATCACCTTTAAAACCCCCAAATATGGGAGTATTGATGCTATCATGTATTGCGATGTTAGCGTTTTTTGAAGTGAAACGTCTTACGACGCACTTATTTATAAAAGTCGATGTTACATTTTGTGTATACTAGACGAATGATAATTACTTTAAACTATATATTTTATATCTGAATAAACAATACACGATCCGAAAGAAGAAACTAAAAAAATAAACTAACCTGAGTATATAATGTTCACGCCTCCAAAAAATGAGGTTGAAAATGAGTGCAAATTGACTACAATTTATACATAACAATACAATTTATAAGCAAATCGTATAATTATATTGAAATCAGCAAATATGTAAAATGTCAATCCAGTTGAAGGCATTCATTGACACACCAGTCGCCAATAGCCCACTGTGAAGCTCTAGTGCGACATTAATTATTCAGAATCAAAACCAAACCATCGACACACCAAGATATCTTGAGATGACTATGACAAAAACATCAGAAAAAACCAATGTCTGATGCATCGGTCTTTTCCACTGAACTCGAACTATAGCTTCTGGAATGAGCATAACCAGTTCCTTCTATGACCACGATTGAAGCCATACTGTACCTCAACTAATTTTTAAAAGTGATTTTGAGTTTTTTTCCTTCTCAAACCGCTTAAATGTAAACCGTTAAATATGTTTATATATTTTATTTTGTACATATAAAATCAATTTGTATATCGTCAAATATATAGTTGTTCTTTTTCCTGCTTAACCACTTATTCTGCTTAACCACTAAATGGTTAAAATGTATTTCAAAGAATAGGCATTCAAAATGGTTAAAATTCAATGAAAATTAAAAAAAAAGACAAAAGCACTACAATTCGGCATATTTTAGCATGAACTATGTGCGAAATATAGAGGTAGAAATGGAAGTGCGGTACAGCTTTTTAACCTACAACAGGCTTCATATCAACAAACTGCCTTGCCCAATCCAGAAGTTACAATTAGAGATTAGTAGTCTATTCCAATATATTGCCAAACAGGAATATTAGAATATATTATTCGATATATCGATACGATCCCTAACATGCACAATGACAAAAGTTTGTTTATTTAAAAACATATTTCTTTAATTATTTTGGGGAGCACCAGTTGCTCAGTTGGTAAGGCGTTCAGCTACTAATCAGAGCATTGGTGGTTCGAATCCGTGAAATGGACATAGAAAAGTAAAAAAGTAGTGATCTTGCGATCGGAGGGTTACCAGTTTCGCTACAAAAATCGAGAAAGTCGTCCAGAATATCCAACAAATTATACTGGCGTGTATATGGGACTGGTGCACGATAAATCTGATCGGGTCCAAATTCCTGACACCTATTGAGGTTGCGTCGGGTGCCAGCTCAGGTGTTGTCCTCGTCATCTGACCATGGTTCAAAAATACGAGGCATCGTTCCCGGGTCTTTTCTTCGAGAAAGGCCCCGAACCGTCGCCAATAGCAGCTCTGTGCAGCTCTAGTGCGACGTTAATTAACAAAACCAATCTTATATTATTTTAAAAAAAATTGTGAATGTAAAATACTTTATAGTTTCATAAACAATTTTAATAAACAATAAATGACATCAGGTCAATATTTTGGAATTAAAGTAAATGCATGTCAGAACTTATGAAGGATATTGAATATTACGAGTTTAAAATTCCAGTTATAGTGCATTAGAGGACTTTAGTATATTTTATTTAAAAAGATAACTTATAAGCAATCTTTTGAAATTTGAAATTTCCTTGTGGGAAAGAAATATTTGTTTTTTGATTAGAAGGCAGAAGGAAAAATACTTTTTATTTGGATACGGTAAAAAATTTGAGAAAGCGATGTACTTATCATGCAAGAGCAAAACGTTTAAAAAATGTTTTTTTAAAGATTAAAAAAATTAAAAATATATAAAAATTGCACTTCTATATGTAACAACACAAGATTTAATAACAACTTTTTATTAATATAATATTCAACATTCATTTAAATAAAAAAAAATTGCATCACGTAATATTTCGTAAAATCTATACAACGTACTACCTTTTCAAGGTATATTGAAGATAGAATCAAGTGCTAAATATGAGTGATTGAGAAATATCGGAGAAATCATCAATTTATAAATAGACTCTTCACTTTGGAGGATCGATGACGTTCACACAGTAATGTATGTATTTGCTGTACAACCAACTGTACGAGTTGTCGAATTCAAGGATATCTAGAAGGAAATTGAATGTAAAAATCTGACCATTTCAATATTTTCTTAAATGATTTGTGTACGTTTATGTTTTTATTTTTCTTTCACATAAAAGGAAATATTACACTAAAACAATATTGTCATTTTTCGAGACTTTCTAGCTAACTTATAATTTCTTTAAAATAAACATTTCACAAAAAAAATAACAATTAATCAGTTAATGTTTGATCATTAAAAAAAAGTAGGTAAGCCGTTGCTATCGAGACGGCCACAGGAATTAGGGGTGTAACGTCAGACTCAGTGCGTGGAAACTTTTTTTTTATTTCGAACAAACAGATAAACTTTTTGACGTTGCGACTTATTCCTAGCACGACGTTTGAGAGTATCAGACGAGCGTAAAATAGATGACATCGTGTCAACGTCGTTTTGCGGCTCACATTTTCGGTCAAGTTTTCATTGCGATCAACTTCGCCCAATACGTTCTCCTTTTACTCAGCATCAATGTGCTGTTTTGAGGTTCATGTTTTCATTTTCAAAGATATTACGCGTAAAATAATACTGTCATATTGAAGTATAAATTAATTACGAAATATATATAAATTCATTTTTTTAATTGAAGGTATCATTCATGAGCTAAGGTGGACGCCCTTTAGCACCAGATTGACCAATTGCTTGAAAACAATAATAAACAGTTAAATCGATAGATAGTTCAAAATGCGTCATTAATTTAAAACGACGGTATTTTCCATGTTATGGGTTTAACATAGGATCCTATTGTAAGCCAGTCCGATACTTTAATCAGTTGACCAAAACTATCGATAAGGTTGTAGTGCTAAATGGCTATTTAGTATTACCGTTCAAATTAATGGGTCCATCTTATAAATATAATTGAAAAACAATCTCAAAAATTTTAAAATACCAATATATACTCACAAGTACCGGCTTTTTCACACAAGCACATCCCATTTTCTGACGACACCAGCGTCTCTACCCTTTGTTTCGGAATGACCTCTTCCCATTTTGCGTCTTCCCCTTCCATGGGATCCTTGTAGAACACCGAGAAGTCGATGTTCTTGTTCTGGACGGTGTACCTCCACTCTATGGTCGAACCTGGTTGGGACACTTCCACCTTAACCTTCGTCTTGGAGAATCTGCTGATGACCAACAACTTCGCCCCTGGTATCTCAGACAATCTTCGGTTCCTACCCGCCACGTAGTTGTGTTCTGGGATCACACCGCCAAATCTAACCTGAAATCATAAGATGTATCGTGTTAACGCAGATTTTTAAACGAAAGTAAATGGCGATCAAAAGAATAATGGAAAAAGTAAAGAGGCTATAAATTGAAAAGTATAAAATTTAGCACGATGTTGTTTTCACATATATGTACAGAAATATATGGTTTTTTTTAGAACGAAAATTATATTATCGGAATAGTTACATTTTCCGCCACTTTCAATTGTCCAATTTTACAGCCCAACTAATAACTCAGTTACGATTACAATTGTATAATCTGACGGATGTCATTCATGGGAATAGCTGCACTACAGTCTGCAAAGCATCAACGAGGGTTTTAGCTGCAATTCCTTTCACATATAGTGAATATAGTTTCTTTCTACATGGACAATGACGACTTAAATAACAAAATTTTGTAGTTCTGAAATTACTACATCGTTATCTTTTGGTAACACATACCAGTATTTTGGAAATATATTTTGTTGTTATTAAAAAAAATCCTTCGGCAGGGTTTAAGGAAAAAACCCAAAAGCGGATCAATCGCGATGATTGGCGTAATAACCGACGGTCCCTCACAAGAATACGCTATCCCAGTCATTATATTTCCGATTTCGTCCCACCTCCAATTCGATTCGCCTTGGATTGCGGCTCTCATGCACAGCCCGACTGCTGCAGTGTTGATACAGTTAGCTAAAAACATTTATGGTACAGTTTTATATATTTGGACTTTTTTTTTATATTAACATTAATTTAGTATGTGTATAAGGTTTAAAACTCTGTATATGATATTAAATTTCGAACAATGTGCACAATGTTTTAGAAACCAGCGCTTATTCGTTTTGGTTGACGATTAAAATCTTTCAAGATGGCAGCTATTTCTATTCAGAGTTCCAGGTGGTTAGAATTATCGATGAGTTAATCATTCGTACCGTGTGCCTTAAACACTATTATTGCTTTTAGACACCGGTACACGCAGCCTACCAAGCTGACTCTTTTGTTATCCCACTATGTCGCGTAATTATCACTCTACTACGCTAAATAAGGACTTCGTATACTATATAAAGTGTCCACTAAATTCCATTTACACCCCCCTTTAACTTTTGAACACCGACAATTTTAGCTATAAAATTGGTGTTTGGTTTAGTAAAGTGATTATGCGATATATGATTAGCCATATACTCCGCCTCCTATCGTTAATGCACAGTATTAGCTAAACCTTTTTCTTTGGCGCAATATGGGCAAAACTGGCCCTTGTGCCATTAAAAATCAACCAACCAAACCTATATAATATTATACGACACGACGTAGATGAAAATACTAAATTACAAAGTTGTAAATTTGTATGAATGTAGCACGCATAGAATGCGATGACCCATACATCGTAATTACTTTACCTATTACTTTATTTACATATCTATAGTTGGTTGAAAAAACCTCGTACTAGAGCTACACATTGGGTTATTGGGGACCATTTGGGTTCTATCCTAGAAGAAAGACCGAAAAAGAAATACGATCTCAAAAGTTTCAACCAACTGAAAATGATAACTCGTGGCTGGCAATTCACGCATCAGATTTTGTCGTGAGGACGTATGTACTTCGACAAATATAACGTGCTTCATTTCCCTATAGACAGAGGATGTTTTTTTGCGACAGACGAAGAACGAAACTGGTGACCTTCCTACCACTAGCTCGTGGCGCTTTCGAAGTCGAGATTCGACAATAACCTTCAAATTATGAGTCCGTTAGGCCACCCACTGGCCACAACAAAAAATAAAAACATCATTTTAGAAGACAATGAAATGAATGATAACTACACATACTGTCTGCTCGCATCGGGGGTTTCCATCTGGATCTGTTCTGTTACCACCGAGGAATGCTGGAAGCTCATCGGCATCAATAACTTGCAGAAAGGCCTCTTTATAATCTGCAATAGACAGTCTTAGTCATGGCCTATTCTAAGCAAAGTTTACGACTGTCAAACTGTAACTGTACTCATAAGTTAGAAGTCAGTATTCGAAAAGCAAATCGTTAGACACAAAATTAAATTTTTCAAAAAACATTTACAACTAGGAGGCTTTGCCCCCTTCTCCGCTAACGCTCCGCCAACCACCGGAGGATTGCTACGCAATCCTCATAGGTTTGCTTCGCAAACCACTTCTCGCTTTGCTCGCTAAAAGGTAGGACACAATAACAATGTGTCCTAGTAACAATACTTTTTTAATTATATTACTAAAAACTTTAGAAGTTGAAATTGTAAATTTAAATTAATATTCAACTTGGCATCACTACATTTTTTCGCCATGTAAGTCAATATAAAATCATTTAAACTAATTTCCTTTTAACTACAAATGAAAACATGGTACCACTAGCAAGCCTACCATTATTTCCCACGTTATTTTCACATCTTTCCCGCGTTTCGGTTAAATTTATAACATTATTGGTAGTTTGTTTTGGCCATAATTGACGTTAAGCTTACCATAAATTTTGCCTACCAGAAGTGTGTAATTTACTAAGTTTATACGTCATAAAAATGAAGCTCATATAAAGCAAGTTTTCAAAATTGCCAATAGATGGCGCCACCTCAATATTCCTATATTTAAAGTTTGGAAAAGCGTCTTTCAAAACTTCTATTTTTTAATTTAATAAGGCTTATATTCTTCCTAATTTAAGCTGACATGATCAAAATAATTATTTACCAAAGAATTGAACGGGTTAATCGTCAAAATGGCTTACATAATGGCAAAATAAAAATGCGGGAGCAACAGAATTTTGTAAACAAAGTAACTATTGCCATTCCGCATAGAGAAAAACAGCGTTTTTCAATCACCGCGTAAGAGAATTATATAAAAAGATGTTTTAAGATAGTAATTTTTTTTACAAGTTTAAAAACATCTGTATTATGTGTACCAAAAATGGGTCTGAAGCTATCCCTGAAGCTTTTCTAGTATTGAAAAATTTAAGACCTCTTTCATTCTTATTAAAGATTATTCCCGATTAATTTCTATCTTATAACATCCACTTCAACTGAAGTGCTATTTTTTAAAAAAAAAACTTTTGAAGCAATTACATTTAATTCGGTAATTAACTTAGAAAGTTTTTTTCATACTTTTAATTCGGTATGGGAAAAAGTTTAATATAATATCTTTAAAGGTCTAATTACATAAGAAGAAATTCATTTTCCACGACTGCACATTTGAAATTTACAACTGCCAATTTTTTTATGTACGACTTTAGAATACGTGCTAAACATAATAAAATAGTAGAAACCATTATACCGGTTATATCGATGTAGGATGTAACGATACGATGGATATAACAAAATAAAAAGCAAATAAAGTTTGCATTCCCAAAGAAGCCTATTTTAATTATTACGATACAGGCTATAACGATAAACAGCACATAGCAATTGTGTCATAGACCAAATTCGACCGTCTGTAAAGATGGAGAAAATTATAATATATTCAGTTATTTCCAGAGAGTTGTTATATTAAATAGAGAGCGCCTTCAATGCCAAACTCTCGTAAGGCCGCGGTGTCAACATTGAAAAAAACAACATCACGTGGTTTTAGCGCTGCCACATTTGGCGTTCAGACATCTGCAGGAGTTCCAAATTTGGTGCACTTTCTTCTTTTTGGTGAAAAGGCGTTCTGTCCGTATTCAACTTCTTTACATATATGAAGGTATTTACTTATTTTCAAACAATTTGCGCTAAATATTTCCTCTTCATTAACGAAACGAAAATATTTTTTTTTTGTGTTCAATACTCGAAAAAACGAAACTCTTTATATTTCTCCGGTTTTATTGTTCATATTTTCTTATTGAACTATACAAAACTAGCTGATATACCCGTTCTACGCACGGGAAGGAAATAAATTACAAAATTGATACAAATACAATATTTATAGCGAAATAAACAATATTCTTAATTTGTCACCCATCAGGGGGAACCACACTATTAAAAATACTAATAATGAAATTTTATTTTCAAGGTCCTGCAAGAAATGGATAGATTGATAATATGGGGAAGTTGGCTATACAATAACGTGGATACATATATATATGTTATTCCCGTTGATTAACATACATATTTTAACCTTAAGTGACACCTCAAAGAGGAACAATAATAGGAGGTTAATAATAATTATCTCCGAAAAACTTTTATTAGACAACTATGTCAACATTTGTGGTTAAGTTAAACAAATTGGTGAGAATATAAGAAGAAAAAAAAACGAAAACGATTTTAAAAGGTTCATTTACCAAATTCAAGATTTTTTCTTTTTTACGGTAAACCCTATCAATAAGCGAGGGGCACGGTTCCCCAGCACTTTTTTTGGATTTTGCCCCCGCACTTTTTTATTATTTAACTTTTTTAAATTATAAATAAATCATAATTTTTTACTGCATTGCCAAATCAATTTAAAAAAAAAAATCCTACCCTATACCCCCTACCCACTGCTACGGAAGATTGACACAAACCCATTCCCCCTCTGACACTTGTACCACGTGGGGAGGAGTCTACAAAAACAGTTTTCAATTCCGCCACATAACTCCTCGTATAGGCATACAATCATATAAAGAAAGGTAGGCCGCATCGATCAAGCATATTACTAAACCATTCCGCCCGCTGACCTTTGTACTCCGTGAAGGGAATGTCGTCCTTAACTGCAGACGATTTCGTTCCCGTTACTTCTCGGGGAATCATGGTATGGGCGATAAATGACCTACCGTGGTATAGGAAAGTGAGTCGCGTTACACCCTTTACCCTCTGATTTTTATACCGCATGAAGGAAAATGTCACCCTTGGTGACAGGCAGTATACACTTCCACCCCAATAATTCTATGGGAAATCAGCCTTCGAGGATAAATGACATAACTTGGAGTAGAGAGAGGTAGGCCGCGTTAACCAGATTGACCATTTATACACTCTCCCTCTCACCTTCCTACCACGTAGGGTCCAAAGTATTCATGAACCAATTATTACGGTACAGAGTGGCTGGTACCTACCCGATAGCTTACTTTTTCTATGTCCACTTTGTACGACTGGCCCGCCCGAAGGCATACAGCGAGATGTTTCACAGAAACTGAAGCTTCGACAGCCGTGAAGGCAACCCAGGCCAACCGAGAGGACGCCGGCGATCACCGGGCCCATGAAGCCAAGCGACCCGTGGTGCGAACAAACATCCACGGGCGACAACGTGTTTTAAAATTTGAACTCAAATGAAAGATTTGCTACTTTGCCTTTATTAACTGTATTACAGAACTTCACTCACAGGTAGAGTGGTAACATAACTGGCCTCTCGGCAGGTAAACTAATAAATAATGGATAACACAAAACTAACTGAGTGCACGGAGGCTAAATTACAAACTTTTATTTAGCGATGGGCTTCCTGTCTTGAACCTTTATATTATTCATACTGTATACTTATCTTCAGTTTGATAATATATTTTTCGTATGGCTTGCACTTTTGGTCGTAGCATTTTTCGTTTTGTTTTCTTTTTCACAGTTAAATCCCCCCCGGTGCGACGGGCCGGATATTATTACGGCACAGTGTGGCCTGTACCTACCCGATTACCCGATAGCTTACTTTTTCTATGCAAGATATAAGTAACAACTCTGTCAAATTTCATCTTCCTGGGTATACAGAAAGTTAGAGAAATAGTGTGAGTGTGGACAAGTGGCGAGGATTTTTACTTTTGGCAGTTAGAGTTCGAATTTTTTAATTCTACTACCAGAAAATCCTGTTATTGGGAGCAATTTTGACTTAAAATGTATCTCCATGCCAAATTTAACTTTCATAATTGTAGTACGGAATATCCCGTTGTCCAATCATATTTTCACCATTTTGACATTTTATCACTTTTTGACATTAATTTCGCCATTTTTATATTATTTTTACATATATGATCATATTTTAGTTCATTTGGCGATATTTTATTAATTTGGCGAAATGTTTTATTCATTCGGTGAAATTTTAATTTATTTGGCGAAGTTTATTAATTTGGCGACAGTTTTTAGTTATTTGGCGACATTTTGGCGATATTTAGTCATCAGCCAATCAGAATGCTCCTCGTACGTTACATAATATTAAAAATTTCCATTGTTTAAATTTTATATTTTGCATTGTTACATGTTCTCCATGTTAATCCTATGGAGAAGTTTCGAAAAAGGGGTTTTACACCCCCTTAAATCCGTTCGATCGGAACAAAAATAGCTTACTTTTCCTATTTAAGGCATTAGGAACAACTTTGCCAAATTTCTTCTCCATAGGTATACGGGAAGTTGGAGAATTAGTGATGAGTGATGAGTGGGTTTTTCGCATTTATATATATAGATAACAATTGAAAGAACTTCGCTTATGGTAAATTTTTTACATAAAAACGTAATGCAATTATTTCAAAAGTACGAAGTAAGAAAAATATCTTTAATATATCTGTTAAACTCCCTTAAATTCTGCCACTCGTTAAAAAAAACGATATTTAAATACAAAATTAAACACAAAACCATATTACAATACTTTGATCTCGCTTAGTTCAGAAAGTCGCCAAGGCCTGCCAAGTAATATTGGCGCATGAATGAATTGGCATTTCCACAAACCACGTGGTTTCAATGATGCACACACGGAAATCAGCATTTTTATTACTCTATGGTTACTTCACTGAATGACCAAAATATTAATTTATCCTTTGCAGTAACCTTTCGCAAATGCGTCATGGGGTCAATAGACCCAGTCCCGCGCTGAAAGTGTTAAGCACCCGGTATATCAAATCAATTTGCCCGACAAGGTAATAAAATTAGTAAAACGCTATTTTACGATTTCAACCATCTTTTTCTAATTTATAACATTCTAAAGCTTTTTCATTACATATTTGTGGCTTACAATAAGAAAGACCGATGCCAAAATTGATTGTTTGGAGAAAAATGGCTTCAAAGTTTGACGCTCAGCCTTTTCGCAATCTTGCGGAGGTCGAGGAATTATATGATCGAAGGTTTAGAAAGCCTGTCAACATAGTTTTCTCTTTCATTAAAAATGTTAAAATTGATATTCAAATGTGTATTTTTTAATTGTTTTTATTTATAAAATTGACATTGATTCTTCTTGTTCCGAGTTATATGAAAGTTACACAAAACACATAATTTGAATGAAATCAACTCTTTGAAGAATACTATAAAGTCGAATTACAGTTCAATTGATAAACACGTTTATGATCAGTTGATTTCAATACAGAAGTCTTGAAAGTCAGTTTGAGGTAACGCACCAAACTTCCTTAAAAATAAAATTTTTTTTACAAATGAAAGTTAACAAAAAGGCAACCAGTAAAAACCAAAAAAGCATTTACCTGATCCGAGGAATTTCATCTTTCGGTATGTCCATGGAGCAATGAAAGGTTTAAACATAGCAAAGCAAATTTGAAATATAATGGAACCTAAACACAATAAATAAATAATAATTGTTCAAATATTTATTTATAATAAACGTTGTGTATACAGAATGTAGAAAAATAATGGGTATTCACAGTTTAAAGTAAGGTATGGTTTTTGAATACTTTGTACGCGCAGCTGCTTGGCTTGCTCTTTCATGCCTTTTCGGTAAATTCTAAATATCTCCATTTATCATTACTTTTAGACTTTTTTTTTAAATTTTTTTTTTGTTTGTCTTAAACTGTTCTTTCAACCTTTTTAAGTTTCTTACGCCGCAGTTGAACTTTAGAGTGATATTTTGCCTACATAGAAAACGTTTCACTATCTGCACAAATATAATAATAGAAAATGTCATTTTCCCCAATGTAAACGGCGGTTGGGGTACCAAATTTTGCCATGTTTTGGAAATGCAGTAAACAATTTTACTTATAATTACTTTTTAAAAAATGCAAAAGTGCATAGCAAAAGTATATATATATATATATATGTATATATATATATATATATATATATATATATATATATATATATATATATATATATATATATATATGTATATATATATATATATATATATATATATATATATATATATATATATATATATATATATATATATATATATATAAATTAATAAGAGCGAAAAGTTCATCTAGTCGGGAGTCGAACCCGGGACCCCTTGTTTAGCGCACAAGTGCTCTACCACTGAGCTATCCGGACGACACCAACCTACAGAAACTTTTCACTCAGAACACAGATCGGAAGAGTAAACACATAAAGACACACTACATACTCTTCCGATCTGTGTTCTGAGTGAAAAGTTCCTGAAGGTTGGTGTCGTCCGGATAGCTCAGTGGTAGAACACTTGTGCGCTAAACAAGGGGTCCCGGGTTCGACTCCCGACTGGATGAACTTTTCGCTCTTTTATTAATTTAAATAAATATTGCAGTTCCTTGGGTTAATGCAGCTTTAAGCGCTTCGCAGGAATTTGTATGATTTATACTGTGTGTTTGTTTCATGATTAATGTTATAAAAAATATATATATATGATATACCACTATGATACCACTCACTGTATATATATATGATACCACTCACTGTGATATATATATATATATATATATATATATATATATATATATATATATATATATATATATATATATATATATATATATATATATATATATATATATATATATATATATATATATATATATATATATAGCACCATAATTGACTACTCGAAGGGGTCTGTAATTAAAACTTTTGATTTTATCGTATTTTTATGGCTTAATTTGCATAATTGTCGAGTCCATGGTTGAATTGTATGCTGAAATGAAAACATATAATTTAAATTTTTGGCCCAAAATGAGTTTTTAGATATTCGACTGTAATTTTTTTGGGGGAGGTAAAAAAAATGAAGATATAATAACATTTGGGGGCATCAATAAAAAACAATTACAGATAAAACTGTGATATCTTAATATAAAAGTTATAAAGATGCACCTCATTGGCTGTCGACAATCACGTGGCCAGGTTGCAAAATTTTTTATTAGAAGAAAATTGCTTTTTTTTTTAAATATTAAAGACTTACCATTTATGAGATATAATGCCTTTAACCTTTCTGGGTAGTTTAAATCGTACATAACCATTACGCTTATCAAGAACTGTATACCTGAAAAACACATTTCAATATGTTTATTTAAAATCTGATATTTTCATTTCTTTATTCTATTCTTTATTCTTTATTCTATTCTATTACACATTTCAATATGTTTATTTAAAATCTGATATTTTCATTCCTTTATTCTAAAGTATTTAAAAATATGTTTTAACAAAATGTGCGGGGTGCGGTGGCCCAGCAGTTATGTATTCGGACCATAATCGGTGGATTGTAAATTCGAATACCGACGTGGACTTGCAATGTATCGAGCTTGTAATCAGAGGGTTGCCAATTTATTGCAAAAAAACGCATTCGCAGAAACATCCGATGTGTTGGACCCTTCGAGCATGAATGAACTGTAGTAGAGCGAATATGACGTCATAGTCGTGAAACCAACATCTCAGACCGAATGGCCTCGGACACGTGACTTCTTTTCAAAATTATGAATGAAAAAATACTCGCGATTGACTGATGAATTGGGAAATGTGTAACAGTAAAAATTTATGAATGGAATGACGTAATTAACCACGTGTTTGAGGCAATATGTTGGCCTCACTATGATGTTAGCGAGATTGTAACATTATATTTTCTCTACTATAAACCTGTACCTGTGTTAACTGGTACAGGTTAACTGGTACCTGTAAATACTGGACCTGTGTTGGTTAAAAAATTTCTTGAGAAAAATGGCAGATATGGCTATATTGTCTATAAAAAACTATTTGTGTGAACCGGAGAGTCAATGTCTTTATCGCTTGTGTCACAGAAATTCAAGGAACCGACCTCTAGGTGGGTGCCAGCTCACCTGACATTCCTCCGATCCCTTCAAGATCACTACAATTTAAACTTTTTGTCAAGTCTCTTCCTAATCGAACTCACAATCCTCCGATTACTACCCCAGGGTCATCCGGGTCAGTCACTAAACTTTCTATATTCACCATTGCAGAGAAAAGACTGAAAGAGTAACTTTTCTCAACAAAAGCGCAGTTATTTGATCTGATCAGAAATTTACCCTTTACTAAAATGTAACTTTAGAAATATTTCTACAACATTCTTGGTCGTAAAAGTGTTAACAAACAAGCAATTTGTAAAAAAGTAAGTCTCACCTGGCTTATAAGTCGCATTAGAAAATGCGAAGTTTGTGTAATCACATATTATGATCCATTGGTTGAGTGGCTTTCCTAGCTGAAACAAATTTTATTGAAAAATATGGTATGGTACAATTTGAAACAATTTAAAGAAAAATTTAAGCATCTAATATTTTAATTATGGTACTTTTCTTAAATTTATATCAAACACATTTTGAAAAAAAAAATTTATGTAAAAGAAGCTTACCTCTTTACTCTTCTTTTTCATGTCTTCTTCATATTCTTCAATATGTTGTAGAAAAAATTTGGTCATATCAATATTTTTGAAACTCTTATATGCACCTAAAACAATTTTTAATTAATATAATTATATATTTCACTTATATAGAATACTAGTATTTAAGCCTTCTGTTGCCAAGATTGTGCATCTTATTTATAAAAAATAAAAATTTCCAAATTCTGTCCGGATTTTTTTTGGTTTGTTCGTTCGTGTGTCAGTATAAGAAAGGTTCCGTCATTAAAAAACGTAAAGTTTTAAAATTTACATAATAATTAGTTTGAAAAAATAGAATTTTAATAAGACTATTTTCGAGTCTCTACGATTTCCGATATAACATTTTTAGTAAATTCCAGCAATGTTT
Source organism: Troglohyphantes excavatus (assembly GCA_963932185.1). Lineage (NCBI taxonomy): Eukaryota > Metazoa > Arthropoda > Arachnida > Araneae > Linyphiidae > Troglohyphantes > Troglohyphantes excavatus. The sequence continues at coordinate 44,146,989 of OZ010675.1, forward strand.
CACAAAGTGGCAACAATCAGTTATAATCCTTTAGTTCAAATAATTACTGGAGAGAAAACTAAGCGTGCGCTTTGGTATAATATATATAAATAGAATAAAAATATGTATTGAGTCAACAAATATAAAAATAGTTATAATACCCAAAAACTAACTTTTAGAACAATAATTTCACAATATCAGAATTTGTAAAAGAATGTTGATTGTATTTATTACAATACTGTAAGAAATTTAAATACATAATGTTTCATTTAGTAATTCATTTGACAAGTGTTTTAAAGAAGTATTTTTATAATAAAATTTTATAAATATGAAAGTTTATCTGTCAATTTTCAACTCATTATTACTTTTTAATGTTTTGAAGGAAATAAAATTTCACCGATACCATATATTTTCACGACAGACGAATAATAGTTTAAAGTCATTTAAATTTTCAAAAAAAGCTTATGTAAAACGAGAAATTCAGAAACGTAGTACGCTATCAGCCATAACAACTGTTTCCGCAAAACTGCTTTCATTGACTCTTTTGTGCTCCAATTGACACGGTGTTTTACAGTACGCTTTGATTTTCTGCGGAATTGAGCAATTTTTATATTTAGGAACATTCGAAATGTAAAGATCGTTTGATATTTATTTGATACAGATCGAAATAAGATTCGATTGTAAAGATTCGAAATTTAAAGATCGATTGATATTTATTTGATACAGATCGAAATAAGATTGGATTTATAAGATTCGAAATTTAGAGATCGTTTGATATTTATTTGATACAGATCGAAATATGATTCGATTTATAAGATTCGAAATTTAGAGATCGTTTGATATTTATTTGATACAGATCGAAATATGATTAGATTGATAAGATTAGAAATTTAAAGATCGTTTGATATTTATTTGATACAGATCGAAATAAGATTCAATTGATAAAATTCGAAATTTAAAGATAGTTTTATATTTATTTGATACAGATCAAAATTATATTCGATTGATAAAATTCGAAATTTAAAGATCGTTTTATATTTATTTGATAAAGATCGTTTGAAATTTGAAAATCGTTTGTCTAAATTGAAGACTAAAGAAAGCTCAATTCAAAAATTCAGTTTTATGTGTAGCTGAGAAGCGCGAAAAAAACAAAAGGGATTTGAAGGCAATGCTATAAGAAAGGGAAAATGATCCCAATTCGATCGTTGATTACTGGTTGGCTATTTAAAATTTAAGAAAAATGCTTGAAAAATCGTATTCAGGAGTTTCAGAAAACCCAAGGTGCCCGATTTCAACGCAAAAGAGCAAAGTTGAAATTTGTATGTGTTCTAATTTCGAAAGAAATTTCGAACTTATTTAGATTTTTATAAACTTGATGGCGGTTCGGGATCGACAATGAAAGAAAACTTGGGGGACCCAAACCCCAAAATCAGGAAAAATTGCTAAATTTTTTCTTCTTCATAAAACGATGCTAAACGTACTTAAGAAGGTGTGTACAAAATTTCAAAACAGTAAGAGAAACAGAACATATGTTTTTTTAGATGTATATATACCATTTATCATCTTTCTACATACTTTTCGTCTGCATGAATGGTCATTTACTCAAATTATGGTTTTTTAATTTTGGTCACGTTTAAAATGCTAAGGCTTTGTAAATAATTAACTTAAAACTAAACTCTTAATAGTTTTTGAAGCTCTAATATTTGTTTTATAAACGTATGTATGGTTTTTTAAATAAAGTTATAAATTAAAGTTATAAATTATTTTTTTTACAAATTATTAAACTTAAAAAATTGAATATTTTTTGGGTTTTGAACTTCAAATGAGTTTTTGAATGAAGACAATTAGAACAAATCAAAAGTATATTCATACCTTTGTAGTATTTACTTTAACGTTATTTAATCAATTAAAAAAAATTAAAACGTTACAAATTGAAAGAGGAGTAGTGTTTTTAAAAAAAGTATTTTTAAGCTTAAAAAATGCAAAAAATAACAAAAATAATTTTTGTTTTTGATTGTTTTGAAAAAGGTGTTCAGATAATATAAAAAAAATGTATTTCTGAATTCATTAATAAACAAATTAGGATTTGGGGCTCGGGTCTCCCTTAACATACAAGTATTTATAGTATTCGGTTTAATATAAAAGTAGCTTTGATTCATTTACCTTTGACGTCCATATTTCCAAATGCAATGTATATCACAGGCGAGCCTTCCTTATCAAAACATAATCTATTTATGGTATCGCTGTCTATCAAAGCCTAGAAAAGAGATTTACTTTACCAAAAACCCATAATTTATTATTATTTTTACAGCATGTATATTCTAAGTATACATTTGTCTCGGTGTCAAGTAAATTCGGCTTAATTCTTCACTGCATGGCGAAGCTCAGGAGACCCAAACCAGAATCGGACATCAAAATACCACTAAAACAAAACATACTACTAAAATACTACTAAAATACTTCCCATAACTGGGAAGCATTTAATTTGATCCCCTAACTCTTTACTATTTTTAGAGTGATTTGGGATTTGCATCAGCCAAATCCCATTACATGCTAAGAAAGAGAGCATTTGATTTGGTACGACGTAATGGAATAGATTATGACATGTATTCGTCATGTAGATTGTGAGACGTGCCGTCCCACATAATGTTTTTTTTTTTTTTTTTGGGGGGGGGGGGGGGGGGGCTCAGATGTTTTCGTTGTTATCTGACCATGGAAATTGCAACTCTGCAGTGCTAAAGATTCCCAGTTCCAACTTATCGACAATTGTCAATTTTTTTTAAAGGTTAGGTCATATTACACAGTTCTCTCGAAAATATTATTGATTTGTTGCCCGCCTGTTCCAATGTTGGGGAATTTATAATGTTCACTCGCTTTCATTTCCTAATAATATTAAATTTCTTGCGCCATACATTTTCCTAACTCAGGGATTGTTAAAACTCGAATTTCCTAACTGTTAAGGTTTTCAAAATATGGGGAGGGGGAGGTTAGCGACGTGCATGCATTGGATCGTTGTCCTTAATATATTTTTTTAGCCTATGCAATAGTATATAAAAACAGAGGGTAATTTTTCTGCGAAATATTTTGTTAAAAACATATTTTTACATCTCTGGAAGTATGTTGTGCGCACACTACTCTTTTCAGGAAGAAAAAAAAAAAACAATAAAAAATAAACTATATTTTACAAGTGCCCTCAACTCTCCAATAATTACCTCTGATGGTTTGAAATCTGTTCTTATGGTGTCTATTCTGATATTTTTTCTCCATCTGACGTGCTGAAAAGACAGGAGAGATCATTTAAGAAATTTCAAAGGTATCAGTGACATTTCAACATTGCTTTTCGTGTTTCATTACGCATATTTTAAATAATAGCATAGATATATTTGAATTGATTAGAAAACTAAATAATTAAAAAAAATTTAATTGATGGCTATGTATAACTAGGTAAAGTACTTGTGATAATCTATTAGAAAAGTCATGAAATAAAAAGTTTTATGTACCTACATTTCTAAGCATGGTTTCCGCCGCATCCAGATTTTGATTTCTGGCTGTAAGTAAGTACTTAATAATTAATATAACATATGAATTAATAAAATGTAAAGAGCAGGCCAAAATTTTCCGACACATTTAAAAATGTCATAAAATAATTGACTTCAGAGAGTTTTGTTTAAACATTAATGTTCCACCAGATGAAAAAAAGGTTTGTATATGCAAATACTAATTTAGTTCTCAATCTCACCAATAGATGTCGCTCTACTTTAACCTTTAGAAGGCGGGTGTTTAGTCTTAACATGGGAATTTGGTTGAAATATCAAAAAGCAGTCCCTTAAATGTTAAAAACATTAGACAAAAGCTACAAAACACGAATACATGGAATTGTTTCGAATTCCGTTTGGATGTGGCCAAGTTACCAACAATATAAACATTTAAATATTGGTTGCATAAATTAATATCCCTATAACTTCTGATAAAATAAATTATTTTCAAGTTTTTGATGATGTTTTTAAAGTGCAGCGCCACTTATGGTTAAATTTGCTACTAAAATTTGTATTTGTTAAAAAATAACTTTAAAACATTAGGCGCACTTTAGTCCACACCACGCTTTCATACGCCATTTTTGTTTGTTTTAAAGTGCGCCAAAAACTTTGAGCACGCCCTATTTTTTTTTTTAAAAGCGCGCTTTTATTTTCTATTATTCAATTAACTAACAATAGTACAACTTCTCTATAACAACCCCATGATATTGCGATCCCTTCTTCATAACTGTAGACCCTAAAGGTTCCATTTTGTTGATTTAACAAATATTGAACAAACTAATTTAACTAACATAGAGTAAATTGTGTATCTTATTTCAACAACTTTCAACTATAGCGACCACATCGTAATGGTATTGTAAACGGTCTTAGTATGGAGAGGCTACTGCATTTGGACTATTAATTTAAAAATTCTACTCCCAATTAATTTTTCTCATTTTATAACTAGCTGTTACCCGCGGATTCACACGTATTAAAAAAATGTTTCCTCATTGGTTATTTGTTCTTTTATTCCTTCTCTTCCAATGTCTCGAAGGCAAAATAACTGATCTATTGTTCAAACATCTCCGGGTACATCACCGAATGTTAGATTTTCAGTTAGTTTTCCCGTTGAAGCATAATTGTCAGAAAGAGATATTTCACCAAAGCAATTTTTGATTGGCAACTTTTCAATTGTTTGAAACAGTAAAAACAACTCAAACCTGTTTTTGTGCGTGATTTTTTGTTTGGGCGATTTTTTTTGTGCGGTATATGAAAATTTCAATCAAAAAGTAGTATTTTTACCAGCCAATACGGCAAGCCTTATACAACCATTAGATCAGGGCATAATCGCAGCTTTTAAGAAACACTACGTGAAGTTAACTTTTAGATACATTTTGGAAAAACTTGAAAACGATGCAGTAACCTTGACTGAAGTTTGGAAAAAGTTTTCGATATTGGACTGCATAAATCTCGCTTCTGCACAGCAATTACTGAAACAAAACAACACACATCAAATGCATGCTGGAAAGTAGCCTGGCCGGAATGTGTCATCAATAGAAGTGCAACCGAAAACGCATCAATGTTAACAATAGAAATCGTTACGCTAGCACATGACATCGGCGGAGACGGGTTTAATACTTTCAGTGAAAATTATCTTGTCGAAATGATTCAGGATGAAACCGTAAGGGATGATGACATTATAAATTACGTAACAGATGTTACGGATGGGCAAAAAGAACCCGATTATATGACAGCAGATAAAATCTATGCAGGACTCCAACTTTGCCATAAATTGGAATGTCATTTTCTTGCAATTGATGCCAATTTTGAAAGAACTTCAAAATTCCAAAAGGAGCTTCAATCTTGTATATCTGGCTACCGAGACATATACAAGCGTCTAGTGAAACAACATTTGTCGCAAAAACTGATCACCGACTACATGGTAACTGAAAAAAAGTCAACTCTAAACGAGTGCGAGGTGTATCTTCAAGTGACGAAAGCGATTTTGAACCAGTTTACCACAAGAAAGTTCTCGTATTGTCAGACTACGAAGGATAATGGTTAAACGTTTTGAAAAGTTTTGTATGTGTAAAATAAGTACATATGTAAATAAAATATTTAAAAAAGTTCGCATGTGTATTTTCTAAATCAGATTCCAGAAGGTTTGGCGAGATTCCAAGTAGCTGCCAAGCCTCGTGTCTTGATTTCGGTTAAAAAAGCGATTCCCAGTTATTTCGTAAGGTTTTGAGTTATTTTCTACGTGATACTTTTTTATGCGGTCCCTATTCACCGCATAAAAAATACTTTTTAAATGTGTTGCGAAAACTATTTTTTATAGCTACTCGTGAAGTTTTGTGCGATTTTTTTATGCGGTCCCTATCCACCGCACAAAAACAGGTTTGAGTGTATTAATTTATTTTAAAGCATTTCATTGTTGTCAAGATCTTAGGATTTTACAACAATGGAGGTACAACTTTTTTTAAATTGCCATTTAAAAAAAATAGCCTCTAAAGTCGCTATAAATGGAAAACTAAACGAAATTTTATAATTTTAAGCATCAGGTAACCAATTAGAGGTAGAATAGTATCTATATATATACATTTTCAAATATGTCCGAGCAGTGGAAGAAAGTGTTTTGCTTGCCACAGACAGACTCTTTTATTATTATAGGTGTTGCATGTGTTGCAATTTTACGGCAAAAACCGAATGATATAAAAACCTACCGCGTAAGAAACGTTCGAAGACGTTGTCATCTTCATACATTTCGGGAGTCATCAGGTCTTTCATTCGGCGTCTTAGCTGAAATGAAGGGAAATAACGATACACAATTTAAAATGAGTAACCCAGATGCAAATGCAATAAAAGCGTTTTTGAGTAAATCGCTAAAAACTGTCAATTCTTAGCTATCGTTAATACAAAAATATTTTTTTTGTAAAATTGAAGAAAAACACAAACATTTTCGTTAAAGTGTTATATTCTCAGAATGTTGAATAAATTTTAATTTTCACATAACTGGCCTTGCAACTGTATAAAAGGCTTTTAACTGGTTTTGCAATCGGATCGCCATCTTGCTTTTGTTCGAGAGGAAAAACCTGATATATCTACTTTCAGCCAATCAGTAGTATATGTTCGTAATGCTGACCTCCTTAGAAATCATCAATATAAAACTTTGGGATTGTGTTTTGCAATCGTGGATCAAATTATTTTTCAGCGGACTTGGATGAGTTCTTTCTTGCCAATAGCATAGCCAAAAATTCGTTTGGAATGTTTTTGATAGCCTTAGAAATTTTTTTCAAGAAATTCCACCATCTGTTTTCTGTTAATTTTATGTCCTAGAAATAGTGTCTGGTTTATTAATTACAAGACCGACAATTAAATTTACTACCTCGTTACTTGGCATTATTTTAGGCCTGCCACTTAAGATGTCATTGTTTATTTTGAAAACTACATAGAAAATATCTTCAAATTCACTTCATTTTGTATAAAACAAATATGTTTCTTTATTACTACATTCATATTATTCTTCGATTCATCGCATTGAAATACTATGCGAGACTTCCCAAACTCCTCATAATTTTCCTCAGCTCGTAACATATGAATAATTGTTTCCTTGATATTTAAATTAAACATAATCTTTGCCCTTTTATCTGTCTGATACATAATATCAAATATTATTTGCTAATACATTGTTGTCTCGCTGTTTCCTAAATGTTCACTTAGTGTCAAATTGTGCATTGTTACCGCTGAGTACTAAATTCAAAATTACTACTCTTTTCTTTCCTGGTATCCATTGGCACATAAAAATCGATCTTGAATAACTGATATTTTTTTAATCACCCTACCCTCATTTCCTATCGGTTTTCTTCCAGCCTACAGGAAAGTTAAAATTTCTCATTAAAATGATTTCTTTTTCTTGAGATGCTTCATTAATATCTTTACACAACACTTTACTATCATATAGCTTCAAATGAAAGGTTTATATTTATTGGCTTCAAATGATTATATTAATTGGTTTCAAATGAAAAGGCTATTTTCATTGGCTACTTATATTGGTAAGCCTCGTGTGATATTTTGTGGTGCACGAAAATTTCTTTTATGTCTTTAATAAAAAAAAATATACAAAAAAAAGCAACTTTTTAATACATCACTAATTATTTTAAGAAAATTAATGATTTAGATTAACCCTCAGGCATGTAAACTGCGAATTATTAAACATACAGTTTCAATAGGTTTACAATGATTTAAAATAAATTTGTATATATTTGATTTTTTAATATTCGAAGAAAGCCGGTTTCGAGGGCCGTGTTACCCACCTATAAACTACGGAACTCAATAGGTTAACTACAGAACTATTAACTACGGTTACTATAAACTACGCATTTTAATAACTTCCTTTGTTTGTCTTTCTATCGCCACCCTTTAGTTCAGTAAATGGTACCATATTTCAAATTTACACATATTATACATGATCCAAATTTGAAAATGTTTTTAAAAACTGGCACAATCGGGGGTCGAAAAATTTATGTTAAATTTTCATGGCGAGAAAAGTAACAGATTTTTTTATATCTTCTAACAGAACGCGACTGATTATCTTGCAATTATTAATTTATTTTACAATAACTTCATACAATGGCATCCAATTCGGCAACTTTAAAATAATGTGAATTGCGGATTCATCGATTTAAATTAATTTTGTTGTAAGCCTCAATTTCGTTTGAAGGATATAGCAGGAAAATTATGTTCTACTTTTTGTTAAAGATTGATAACATCGTCTTATTAGCTACATAACTTTTGCTGCACTTTCTTTGTACCAAGTTGTGAAACTGAAAGAACCGTGAGAGTCCGGAAACTATTATAAAATATATTGCAATACTGTGTATGTCTAAACACAGTATTTAATTTTTTTTCTTCTGATACATCGGATCAACCGTTATCGTACCTTCTTTTAACAAAAACGTTTTGGAATATTCAATTAACAAAGTCATTTAGGACAACATCTTTTATAAAACCTTTTTTGGACTTATTATTTAACTCTCCAGTTCTCAATGCATAGACCAGATGCACCTCCAATATAATGCTATCAGTCAGCTCTGATGTCATGTAGTATCTTCTTGAAGACTGTTGCACACCAAAATTTACAAACATACAAAACGAATTTTTACACATATTTTAAATTTATACACAAAATTACAAGTGGTGTTCTGTTTTATTTAGAGGTCCTACAAAGCTAAAAAGCTATTTTTTTAATAACTGGAAAGTCCTGTTTGGAAACTGGAGAGGGTTCAGAAAGCACTTTTGGACTTTGCATTTAACAGAGCACTTTTGGAAATTTCATTTAACAAATTATAAGAATCTTACCTCATCAATATTGGATTTCTCAATATCAACCGTATCGTCTTGTGTCATTTTTTTAAATAAAAAATTACAAATTCTTTCAACAAAACAAGCCTAAACAACAATCTTCTGAAACTGCCGAAAGATGATCTTTTCAACTAAGAATAATCAAAAACAACTGTCGAAAGCGAATTTCCAAAAAAGCATCTCAGCATTGCTCACAAATTTTACACTTTACACTTTAAAGTTGAAATATTAAGAATGACCAAGTTAAAATAAAAATCAAAGAATATATTCTTCAGGCAAAAAAAAAACACTGTCCTAAATTTCCTTTAAACCATTCTGCTTTTAAACAAATATTAAAAGGAAAATGGTATAAAGGAAGTTTTTTAATATTTGCGTTGATTTTTCGTGGAGACAGTTGTGCATCGTAACCATCTTTTAAAGTTTTCTCATTGTAGCATTATCACATCTAGATTATACTGATTTCTATTTTCGTGCTTACGATGCTTTCGTGTTACTTCCTTATCACTGTTGTATAAGGTCACAAATTGTTGTTGACGCTGATTGTTTAACTGTTTAACTACACATAATAAACCATTCTTTTTACTATACTTTAATTACTGTGTTGCTTAGTAGTACTTTGAAACCTTGCGCGACCTCAGCAGAGTTAACAACGTATACTAAAATTAATTTTTAAAAATCCATGTTTGGGGCTATGTTGGGGATAAATGAAATGGGTAATATTTTAATTTTTTGGGGATTTAAAAAAAATAGGTCATGAATATTTTGTATACATGCCTACTAGGTCAGCGTAAGCTCGAATTATGGCTCATCCCCCACCCCCACTCCTACGCGGTACAAATATTAGAAGGGAGATACGATTAATGGGTGGCCTGGTCGACGAGGTCCACCTTCCTATTTACACGATGATTGGAGATTTATCCCCGTCTGCCGATTCCCCTAAAGTTACAGGGCTTTGAAGCATCAACAATTTTTGTGGCGCTCAAGTTCCTGCTGATGGACACTTTACCTTGATCTAATATTTAAAGATGTTTTCTTTTCACAACTAGATAAGGGATTTCATTTTGTTTATATCAATTATTCAGATTTTACCCAATGTGCTTATGCTATGACGGTTATCTTTTATACACATCCTTAAGTGTGTTTGAGGCTTTCGAATTACGGGCGCATATCTTAACAATGCGTTTCCCTAATAAAAATATGTATGTCATTCATTGCATTGTTGTTAAACAATTTTCATCTTTAAAAGATACTGGAGGTGACAAACAAGTCAGAAAAGAAACCTTGGAGGGAATCAACACGATTTCCTTTTAGATTATGGGATAAATGAATCCAATATTCAAATGACATGTTTAGATTGATATCAAACACACATCATTCAATATTCCGATTCAATCAACTTTAATGTCAATCTCGGAATGAAGTACAAAACTGTAAAGATATCGGCATCGGTTCAATCTGCTAAATCTTGATTTTAAAGAAGGACGAAATAAGCTTGAGACATACCACATTGTTTGAGTTATATACCGTGAACCGGGTTGAGAATATGTAACTGAAATTTCCATGGGATATCTCCTTTATGGCCCAGTGAGTGGACGAAAAAAGGGCCGAACCTTACGAAATTTAGTATCAAGCTGAAAATTTGTACACTTGCTATATTTGATGTCCTGAACAACATACTAAGAGTCCCCAACTTTCTTCCCTATCCGCAGCATGGTTTTCTGGACACTTGACAACTGGGGCGCTCTTGTATTCTAGTTTGAAGCTGGATGGCTTATTGTTCGAAACCCAATGAGCCCACAAACATAATATTATTCTCAAATGAAAGGTTGGTAATTGGGCTTTATGTTTTAGTACACTTTGTTATTGTATGTTAATAAATGCCATAACAAATTACTAAAATATGATTGAATAAAAATCGACTTTTCCTCTCTATTTTTTGTTTTGGGCACTTTCTTAATGTATAATTCTGCAAATATTTTCCCTGCAATTGTTTTTCCATGTGTTAAACTTTACATTAATATCTTTTGACTGCTATGATTACTAATCGCCTAGTTAAAGCTTATTAGTAAAACATTATACATTCGGAAAATGAAGATCTAGTTTAGTATGAATGAGTTTATTGAAATGGTGTTTATTGAAATCTCAAAAGAAATATAAATATTTCAACTTTTTTTAAATAATTTTTGTTTAAACTATTTTTATGATATATTTTATATGCTAACAGAGATAATTTCCAAATCTTAAACTTAAAAAATAGTCACATTTTTTTCCATCTCAGTTCTTTGGCACTGTAGATATCCTTAATAAAATAAGCAATTTTTTTTTTGCTAAACTTTAAGTTCTGCGTAGATTTATTAGTAGTGTTAGCTTGATTAATGATTGCTGAAATGTACGCGCATTAGTAAAACATAATGTTGGATGTTTTTCGGTATATGTAAACACCAATGTTATCCATTTTACTTCGTACGGTATGTACTACAGAAAAAACAAACAATTTTTATCATAAAACACATACTTTTATTATTAATATCCTTAAAACGATTCAATAATAAATATTTTTACACATAATAGATAACTTTATTCGTGGTTGAGTGGCATTATGTTTGATGCTTCCTCCGGTATCTCTCTAATTAATACTTGTAAGAAAAGGAAATGTAGGTGAAAATTATACAAATAACATAAATGAAACTTATTAGAACATAAACATATTTCCTTTTTTTAATTAAAGGAAATATGCTATATCGTGCCCCTCTTCACAAAAAAATTCTATCATCAACTGAAACATGGTGGCACATTCTGTGACAATACTGCATAATTGTTAACACTGGAGTCCATTTCTTCTATACTCGCATTTTGTCGTAACGCAGTTTTTGTTACACTTACTTTAAATTTTGGAGCAGGTAGTAACGTAGTGAGATGAGGGACAAGTTTATCATTCTAAATCTTCAATCCCTATATTAAAGCTTTAAGGTTATTTCCCAGCCTCTATTGTGTTTGTACTTGAACAAGAAATGAATGTAGGCGTGTTGCAGCCGACTTACGGGGTAGAATTTCTAGATTAAATAAAGTACTTATTGGGTTATTATCTTTAGATACAATTCTCTTACGCAGGAGTTAGCGGAGCCTCCTAGTACGTATAAATCCGCAACTCGTCTAATGAATAATATTTTCAAACATTAACATAACCAATGCCTCTGCTAGTTTGTCCTGTTCAGAGTTGGGTGTATTAAAAATTGCCTCAGTTTCCTTCAATTCCAAATTCTCAGCGAGAAGTTCCAATGTGTCTCTTTCTTTTCTTGTACAATAAGATGGCACATTCCCTCCGCTCATAACGTGCAAAAAAGTATATGGTTTTTCGATTCGATATATCTTGTTCTGGACATCTGAAATGTAATATATTTTTGGAGTGTTTGATATGACATTCGGCGTAAGGAGCGCGATATTATTCTCAGCTGAAGCTCATATTCGTATAGTGTTTTACTAATAAGCTTTTAACCCGACGACTGTTAATCATAATAGGTATCAATGCAAAGCTTAACATGTGCAAAAAAACAATTATGGAAAAAACATTTGCAGAATTATACATTGAAGAAAGTGCTCAAAACGAAAATTTAAGAATAATTCAGTGGTTTTGTAATAAAGTTTATATTTTAGCCATTTTTTACGGCATTAATAATATAAAAATAACAAAAAGTATACTAAAACAAAAAGTCCAATTATGTACATTTCATTTGAGACCATTCTCAAGTTTAGTGCAGTTTCAAAATTAACTTTTGCAGAAGGTGCACCAGTGCACTAAAGTTTTAAAGTTAAATGCACTGGATATTATTTGGGTGCACAAATAATTTCAACGAGCTGAAACTCGGTCAAAGACGAGATCGGCGCGATTTAACTCGAATCCATCTTTTCATATTAGGCATTTTACATTTTTTTTATGAATCACATAAATTAGACGCTCTCCTGACTTGTCATGGCATTTGACTTAAATTTATCGGGTTATACACGAATCATCCGCAGTTTTAATAATGTTCTGGTAACTCCGTAGTTCGGTATCGCAATCCATAGAATTTATGAATAATCTGTAATAGTTGACAAGGTATACCATCCCACAAGAGACTGGCAAAGCCCGACTATGATGTCGTTATCAAGAGAGTGCGCAAGGTGCGAACCGGATTCTTGGGATGTTATTGGTCAAATGATTTGCAGGTGAATTCCGAGTTTGTTATTGTTTTTTGTTAATTGACGCAATAAATGTAACAACTTGACAGTGAATATTGTTAATTGTACAGAAGTAAAGGATTTTAAGAAGAATTTGGATATTCATTGGGGGACAGTTAGGAGATACTAGCTGGATCAACCTTGTCGGGCCTTGTGTCTGTTGTTGGTCGCCAATATTTGTATTTGTAATTGAACACCCCACCAACGTTGTTTTGCACATAACTAAAGTAAATTATCTACCTTTGAGGATAGAATGGAATGTATTTAGCACATTTTATGTGTTGAAAATAGTATTCAATGCTTTTAATTGAAAATTATTCGTAAATGACCAGTAACAGTAAAAAAAAATCATGAAAAATTATATTTCTTACGCCGGTCAAAGAAAACGCACGCTTTGACATTTATTTTGTCTTGTATGCTTCACGGCCAAATATATCTAGGATTGATATTTTAAAATAATTTCGAGGGTCTCTAATTTATAGAAATATTTAATTTGACCAAGTCAGATTTTGAAAAAAAAATTGCCATATTTCAAAAGAATGGAAAATGGAAAGTAGTACTGCCTTGATAAATAAACGATCGATAAATAAATATATCGTCCAGGTTTAACACTAGCAAAATAATGTTTATTTAAAAACATGTCTGGCTTTGACCGAAAATAACGAGTGCCACTCGTTCTGCATGAAACTGGCCCAAACGGACAATGTCGAGTAGCAGTATGGTCATGGTACGTGCATGGTATTTAACTATCTGTGCCGTGTTAAGACATTTATTTTTCTATGTATTTGACTGCCATCAATTTAGCTGACACACTTCCCAAATTCAAAAATTAAATAGTCACTTTTGCATGTGCTTTATACATTAATGTACTTTATAAAACAATATACACTTTAATAAACAATAAATGAAATCGGACAGTTCAAATCGAGATCTATTACTTTCGTGGTGAAAGTTACTATAAATTGCACTACCTGGAACATATAAATACCCAGAAACACTATACTTATTTACTTACGCTACGTCATTGTCTTCATACGCACTGTTATTCCTAAGGCAGTTTTTCAAATTTAGAATCATTGCTTTTAAAGGGCATTAAATAGTAAAAGTTTAAAATTCTGTCATAAATGGACATTAGATTTTTTTACTTTAAGAGTAGTTTAAATACAAGAAATCTTTTGAAATTTCAAATTTCTTTGCAAAAAGGCATGTCCTTCGATTAATGGATAGAGCTTTCACTTTGTCAAGGAAACAAAATAAGGAAAGCAAGGGATTCTCAGGGGACTCTCATCATGAAAAGACAACACATTAAGTTATTAAAAAGAAACCGCACTTCTGGATGTAACTACACAAGATTAATTAACGTCTTTTTATTTAGTATTCAACATTAATTAATTAAATCAATAATTACATCAACAAAATATTTCGAACAAATCATATAGCATACTTTCCTTCCAAGGTATCTTGAAGTTGAACACAAGTAATTAACATGAGTGATAGAGGACTATATGAGGAATCACCAATTTATAAACTTATCAATAGACTATTCACTTTGGAGGATCAATGACGTTCACATAGTAATATATGTGTTTGCTGTACAGCCAACTGTATGTGTTGTCGAATTCAAGGATATCTAGAAGAAAGTTAATACGTAGTAAAAATATTTACCACTTCAATATTTATTTAACTTAATTTTTTTAACTAGGGGATGAGGCATAGGGGTTCAATTTAGGAGTTTTCTTTTTATTTCACTTAAAAAGAAAATATTACACTAAAATAATATTGTCATTCTTCGCACCTTTCTGGCTATCTCATAATTTTCTTAAAACAAATTTTTCACAAAAAATAACAGGTAGTGTTTGCTCATTTTAAATAATTTTTTTAAAAAAATAAGTAATCCGTGTGTATCGAGACGGCCTTAAGGATTAGAGGTGTAACGTTAAACTCAAGTGCGTGTAAACTTTTTTTTGATTTCGAAAAAACCGATGCACGTTTTGACGTTGTGTCTCGTTTCTAAAATAACATTTGCGAGTATCAAGTTAAGCGTAAAATGCATGGCATTGTGCCAACATTGTTTGTTGCTCACATTATCATTCAGTTCATTACGATCAACTTTGTCCTATAAGTTCTCCTTACTCAGCGTCAATTTTATTTTGTGGCCAATGATTTTGATTTGGAAAAAGGGAAGATAAGACTACGCTGGAGCCTCTACCGATGCAAGGAATACCTCAAACCAGCGATTCTCAACCTGTGGGGCGCGCCCCCCTAGGGGGGCGCGAGCACACTAGAAGGGGGGCGCGAGAATATCCAAGAGAAAATATTATTTAAAAAATTTATTAACTGACTGCTGCGCATGCTCGAGCCCCCCCCCCCCCCATCGGTATGAAGTTTAAAAAAATTAATACAAAAATAATGCTTTTTTTCTCCAATTAATAAACATTTCCAAAACAAAACAAAATGTTTAGAAATAATACAAACGTTTTTTTTTTATTTAAAAGTGTGTGTGTGGGGGGGGGGGGGATGGCGTATCATCTTTTCCCAACAGGCAGACAGCTATCCGCCATTTAGGCGCCTTCCCATATCCGTCATTACAAAATATTCATCGTTTGACAGGAAATAAAAAGAAAATGTAAAATAAACAAAAACAATCTATTTTGATTTTAGATGGCGGGAACAATTTTGGCGCCTATATATGTCCACGTTGAAAATTTAATAAGTCAATACGAATTTTTTTTTTTTTTTAAATGCTAAATAAAATATCACATTTTTTTTTTGGTTTAGAATATTTTGTTTCAAAAAATTTGTCGCCGGTCATTTAGAATATATCTTGTAAGTCTTGTAGTGTAGAAGTAAAGGATGACTAAAATAGTCAGGTCAAAAATAAAGGTCAAATGAAAAGATGTTTTGAACAGTTTCTACTTTTTGTACTCCTGAAAATTGGAGGTTTTTTGGTTTTTGAGGCCTTTTATTTGTTTGGTATTTCTGAAAGTTATGGTGCTTTGTTTTGCCTTTTAAAACCAAAATGAAACATGTATCAGATGATTGTGTTAAATTATTTTCTAGAAGAAAGCTAAGGCAATAACAATCCAGTTTAGTTGCTTTTTTTTCTTTTAAAAAAAGCGAAGGAAAAGACAACCCAACGATTAATCAGGAAAGGTGAGATTATTCCATATGTGTTTTTAAAAGACTTCATTCCTATTGTCAGTTTCCGTCAGGCACGTCGCGCCGGGGGAGGGAGGGGGGCAATAATTTGGAATCCCTATAAGTTGGGAATTTCAGGATTTGAAAATACCCGAGTTGGGAATTTCGGGGTTTGAAAATACCCGAGTTGGGAAAATGTATGTTTGAAGAAAATTAATATTTTTAACAAATGAAAGCGAAAACACCAAGTTTATCAAGCAAATGCTTGCCGACCCTTCTTTCTGTTTTTACAGATATTGTTCAATTCCAACCACCTTGTTGCTTTTTCTCAGTGATTCATGCATCCTGTCGGGGATTGCAATGATTGGTCATTACGTCACATATGCTATTATTTGTTTTATGAATCCCTGGGAATAGAATATTTCTACTATGCTTTTTCTTCCAGATTTTTTTTTTGTTAAGTAACAACTGGCGTCTTTATGTCGAGACTTTCAGTCAAATACATCGAGAACGAAATTTATTGGAATACATGTGATGTTCTATGATTAATGAAGAGAACTGAATTATTTTTTTTATTACGAATTTGGTTTCGGTTTATTTGAGGAAAAGTTATCATCCTGAACGAACTTTTTATTGACTGTTCTATTATACTCTTCTTCGTACATCTACAAATGTATTCCAGTTAACAAAATATAAGCAGTCCTGAGTTCAAGTTGATCACGCTCTTGACAAAGAGATATTTAAGAGTTTTGCTCCTGTACATCCGCTGCCTGGCCTTTGATGCTCTCTTTCGTATCTTCAAAAACGTCCCTCTTCCAAAAGTGGTTGGTTTTAGTCTTTGTGTTTTTCTTGATGAACTTATCTGCAGGGACAGCAGACCAATCCGATGTATCGTGTATTCCCGTGTCGATTCCATCTACAGTGCAGAAGTTATGTCAATCTTCTACCTAATTGGTTTGTACCCTTTATTAGTCATCCTCTTTTAGACTGAATTTGAGTGATCAAGTTAATACTTTAAATTTGTATTAGTTTGCTTTTTTTTCAAAATAATATAGTAACTTTTTCTTTCACTAAGAAAGCCTTATTGGTCACCTGGGTACAACGCGTAGAATATGTAACCATTATTATATATCACTGACCGTACATAATGATATATTAAGACAAAGTTATTATAATATACCAACTGTATAAAAGTAGATATTATTTTATAAAAATATCCACCGTATAATATAATAAAATATATAAATAATTTATAAAAATATCCAACGTATTCCTGTTTACTTAAATGAAAATTAATTTTTCAAATTTTTTTTAGAGTTTAGGTTCATTTAAATATAATTCATATAGGCTTTTGCATTAATTCTCAATTAATATAAAGTTTTATGTCAGGAAAATTACAAATTATCTTCGTACATATTGTTTTCAAATAAAGTATACTGCAATAAATGAAATGAATTAAAACAATATAAAAACATGTATCGTAGCTTTCTACTGTTTGTTTAATGCCTTTAATCCTACCTCTAATCTATAAAAAAGATGAAAAATGTCGGCCAGTTGCAACTGGAAATATTTTTCAAATGTATAGTTGGGAATTTCGAATCTTTAAGTTGAGAAATTTCTTTTTCAGCCCCCCGGCCCTGGTTCCCATGCATACTAATTTAGAAGAATTATAACATTTGTACTGCTTTTACATTAAAATTCAATTGCTAAAATACAAATGACTTACATTTTGTGCAAACATATGCAATTTTTTTTTAATGTATGTGAAAAATAATGGCAGATTCGTAAGTATGAAAATTAATTGTGCCCGAATGACAAGTAAACTCAAGCATAATAATCAATAGTTAATGTGAATAAAATCTATATATATAAATGCGAAAAACCCACTCATCACTCATCACTAATTCTCCAACTTCCCGTATACCTATGAAGATGAAATTTGGCAAATTTATTCCTTATACCTTAAATAGGAAAAGTAAGCTATTTTTGTTCCGATCGAACGGATTTAAGGGGTTGTAAAACCCCTTTTTCGAAACTTCTCCATAGGATTAACATGGAGAACATGTAACAATGCAAAATATAAAATTTAAACAATGGAAATTTTTAATATTATGTAACGTACGAGGAGCATTCTGATTGGCTGATGACTAAATATCGCCAAAATGTCGCCAAATAACTAAAAACTGTCGCCAAATAACTAAAAACTGTCGCCAAATTAATAAACTTCGCCAAATAAATTAAAATTTCACCGAATGAATAAAACATTTCGCCAAATTAATAAAATATCGCCAAATGAACTAAAATATGATCATATATGTAAAAATAATATAAAAACCGGCCCGTCGCACCGGGGGGGATTTAACTGTGAAAAAGAAAACAAAACGAAAAATGCTACGACCAAAAGTGCAAGCCATACGAAAAATATATTATCAAACTGAAGAAAAGTATACAGTATGAATAATATAATGGTTCAAGACAGGAAGCCCTAATAAAAGTTTGTAATTTAGCCCCCGTGCACTCAGTTAGTTTTGTGTTATCCATTATTTATTAGTTTACCTGCCGAGAGGCCAGTTATGTTACCACTCTACCTGTGAGTGAAGTTCTGTAATAAAGTTAATAAAGGCAAAGTAGCAAATCTTTCAGTTGAGTTCAAATTTTAAAACACGTTGTTGCCCTTGGATGTTAGTTCGCACCACGGGTCGCTCGGCTTCATGGGCCCGGTGATCGCCGGCGTCCTCTCTGTTGGGCTGGGTTGCCTTCACGGCTGTCGAAGCTTCAGTTTCTGTGAAACATCTCGCTGTATGCCTTCGGGCGGGACAGTCGTACAAAGTGGACATAGAAAGGGTAAGCTATCGGGCAGTGGACAATAGGTACAAGCCACACTGTATCGTAATAATTGGTTCATAAATACTTTGAACCCCACGTGGTAGGAATGTCAGTGGGAGAGTGTATAAATGGTCAATCTGGTTGACGCGGCCCACCTTTCTCTACTCAATGTTATGTTATTTATCCACGAAGGCTGATTTCCCGTAGAATTATTGGGGTTCCCTTAATGTGGTATAAAGATCAGAGGGAAAAATGGTTTAACAAACGACCTGATCGACGTGATTCACTTTCCTATACGACGGTAGATCATTTATCGCCAATAGCACGATTTCCCGGGGAGTAACGAGAACAAAATCGTCTGCAGTTAAGGGCGACATTCCCGTTGCGGGGTACAAAGGTTAGAGGGAGGAATGGGTTAATAATTGCCTTGGTCGATGGGGCCTACCTTTCTTTATATGATGGTATACGATGAGTTATGTGGGCGGAATCGAAAACTGCTGTTGTGGACTCCTCCTCCACGTGGTGCAAGTGTCAGAGGGTGAATCAATTTGCGTCCATTGTCTTAGGGGATAGGGTTTCGATTTTTTTTTAAACAAAATTTAGTTTAGCAATGCAATAAAAATTTGATTCTGAATATTTTTTATTTTAAAAAGTTCAATATTAAAAAAGTGCGGGGGCAAAATCCGAAAAAAAGTGCTGTGGCTCCCCCACCTTATTTCCTTCCCGTGCGTAGAACGGGTATTTCAGCTAGTATAGTATAAAATAATCTTTTTTTCAAAATAAAAGCCGGCTTTAAAAAAAGCTCTGATACGTTTTTTTAAAAATAATTATTAATTTAAGGAACAAAAGTGGAATTTTTTTTTAAATATTTAAGTATTAATTTTATGGTCATTATCACTTTTTGAAATTGGCTCTAAAATTTAGGTGTGGTTTTTTTGTGAATTGGCACAAATTTTTTAAACAGTGGTAAAAAGTACAAAATTAATTCTAAATGATTATTTTTTTTCCACTAATCCCTAAATTAAAATTTTGTACTCTGTAGTATTTTATTTCTTAAATTATATATATATATATATATATATATATATATATATATATATATATATATATATATATATATATATATATATATATATATATATATATTTAAATCAATCAGCAAAAAAAACCTCTTCGAGCATGTTTGTTTACATAATGGTCTGAAGTGACTGTGATAGTCTGTTCATTTTCCTCGAAAAACCATGGGTGATCTGATGGGACGTGCGTCCCCACTTCTTTTTTTCTGCACACAACCAGTTTCCCTGAACGTTGTCACCCACCAAAAAATAGATTTCCGGTCCGGGATATGTCCCAAAGGCTCAATATTGAAGCGATTTCTTAAAGCGCGCTGGGTTGAAACCACTGAACTTCCGTTGGAAAAATAGGCCTCTACGGCAAATGCACGCTATTCGTTACTCCAACGTATGATGGCGTCTGAACCACAAGAACACAAAACTTTAAAATCTATTCGATACCACGCCTACCTTCCAGGGGCTGCTGTAAGCTTCAGAGCACTCACTTCAAAAAAGGAAGTTAACTTGCCGCACCCTGCGTATATATATATATATATTTCTACACGTGTAAAGTAATCTGACGATCAGCCCCCCCCCCCCCCCCTATAAATTTCCTGTGTACGCCACTGGCTCGAGATGATATCGGTCGTGTGGATTCCCTTCCACAAACATTACTTATTTTTTTCTCTTTTGTTCAGTCATGCTTCTGAATACTTTCTTTTATTATTCGAAAAAATGTATTCCCAGTTTCTAAATTTAGCTCACCCCGTCTAGGTTAACTTTCAATAACGAATTTTTCTACTTTCATATTCTTTTAACGTTATCTCCCTGTTTGGCTTTCATTTCAAATATAATATTTAAATTTTCCCCGCTTTCATTCGCTTCATCTGTTCACCGCCCGCCTGGCAAAATGCCAGATGTGGTTTCTCACCAACGTTGGCTTACTTTTACTCTTGTTTTGGCAGTTAGTTAAAAATAATTTGAAAACAGAATCCAAAATACTCAATATACATTATTGTTGTAAACATTTTATTGTAAGCGGGAGGAGGGGGGGGGGGGGGGAAAGGAGGTGGGGGGGGGGGGCGCGATGAAAATTATGATTGAAAACTGGGCCGCGAATACTGAAAGGTTGAGAATCGCTGCCTCAAACCCATGATATGTTATCAATGCGGACTCTTCGGCCATATTGCACAATACTGCCGGGGTGAAATAATCAGATGCCGCAAGTGCGGAAAGAAAAAGCACAACGATCATGATGAAGAATGCAGAGAAAAGCCGAAATGCTTCAACTGCGAGAACGAGAACCGAAGAAAAAATACGAACATCAAGCTGGATCACTCGTGCTTTGACCGGGCATGCCGATCCTTTGAACGCGAATTTGTAAGACTGAGAAGGCGTATCCAGTACGCCCGGCCAATGTGATGAAGATAGAAAGGACAATTGCAACAATGACCCCTGGCACTCGTTAGTTATTATTTATCCATTATTTATGTTTGAGTTGGTCCGCCGAGTTGGCGTTGGCTTGTTTCCACTCAAATTGTGAGTGAGGTATTTTGTATTGTTATTTGTTTATATGTGGTTCAATAAATAAATATGACGGTCCAACGGATCTTCCAGTCAATCAAAATTCAGTGAAATTAATAATAGTAACATATTCGAATTTTAATCTGTCAGCATCCCATGGGCGGTGGTTCGCGCCGCTGGTCGCGCGGATTCATGGGCCTGGTGTCCGCCTGCGTCCTCTCGGGCCGGGCTGGCTTGTGGTCGTGACGACGGCGATTCATGACGTCTACGACGTCCTAACATCACGCTGTATACCCTAACTCAATGGGTGGGTCAGCAAGCAGCTTTACTGCAATAAAATTGGTTGTCCTATAAGTTCTCCTTACTCAGCGTCAATTTTATTTTGTGGCCAATGATTTTGATTTCAAAGACGTTACGAGCAAAATAATACTGCCACATCGAAATATAAATTAATTACGAAATATATGTATAAATTTATTATTTTTAGTTGAAGTTGTCATTCATGTGCAAAGTGGACCCACTTTAGCGATAGATTAATCAATAACTTGAACACAATAATACACAGTTCGACCGTGTCTATCGATAAATAGTTCAAAATGCGTCATTATGAAAAACAAAGCACTAAAAAACTGCAAATTTAAAATTTCAAGATTTTATTTTAGGAAGGTGGATTGGTAAGGTGGCGAATCAAGATTAATCTCTTAAAGATTAAGGGTTTGTTATGTTACGAATGAGATTATTGTGGTTGAATAAATATGGCGTCACGAGTGTTGTAGGATACGTTATTATTCGTCCGGTTCATGAATTTAAAAGATGGTAATTTCCGTGGGATGAATTTAAAATAGGAACCTTGTGTATGTCAGTCTGATATTTTACCACTTGACCGCAATCGATAAGGGTTTAGTGCAAAGTATAGGTTATTTGGTATTGTCTCCAATTAAATAAAAACAAAACATTGAGAAAGTGTAAAGATTTAGAGCCATTCTACTCGAGCGAGATAAACGCGCGTGAGCATTTTCAAATGACTCTGTGATTCGAGCATGCAAACCTCGTGGTTTTTATTCTCGAATCACCGAGCCATCTGCATTATTTCACGCGCGTTTTACTCGTATGTGTAAAAGGGGCGTTATGGGGTCGTGACCCTCTTATATATATAATTCAAAAACAATCGTCAAAATTTTAAAATACCAATATTTACTCACAAATACCGGCTTTTTCACACAAGCACATCCCATTTTCTGACGACACCAGCGTCTCTACCCTTTGTTTTGGAATGACCTCTTCAAACTTTGCGTCTTACATTTCCTCGGAATCTTTGTAAAACACCGAGAAGTCAATGTTCTTGTTCTGGACGGTGTACCTCCACTCCATGGTCGAACCTGGTCGGGGCACTTCTATCTGAACCTTCGTCTTGGAGAATCTACTGATGACCAACAACTTTGCCCCTGGTATCACGGACAGTCTTCGGTTCCTGCCCTTCATATAGTAATGTTCTGGGATCGGACCGCCGAATTTAATCTGAAATTGTAATATGTAACGTGTTAACACATAGTTCTAAATAAAAGTACAAGTTGATCCAAAAGAATAATAGAAAAAGAAAAAAAATCAATAACTTGAAATTTATAGGCACTAGCACGATGTGGTTTGCACATACCGTAAACTAGTATAATTTTGTGCCACCAACGTTTTGTGGACTTTTCCGCTCTCTTGCTGCTCCCTGGTTAAAGTTATCGTTGTAACACAATTCTGTCGCAATGAGCTGCCATAGGGGGAAGATGTTCCGACTCAACTGGTGTTTCAGTTATGATTTTCGTTATCATTTGTATCGTTATCGATTTCGATGTTTTTCGTCGACTTGAGCAATGGTTCAGTATTCCTATTGGTCAGTATTTCACACCTTTTCAAGGAATCTGGTAGGTTTATATTTTCCTCACTATATTATCAGCTATTAATTACTGTAGTTCCCAATTTCAAATATTTGTTAGGTTCTATATTATATTCACATGATCAAAAAACAGAATTTCCGGGTAGAACTTTGTACGAAATTTTTCTTTTGTTTTTCTAATTTTTGGCTTGAAATTAAAAGGTTTCACTATATGGAATCCATCGCAACACATTGACTAATCGACTTTGTTCTGCTGATAATAATTATTCCCGACATCATTTGGTACAAGAAAAATCAAGTTATTGGACCGATAAAGGCACCAATGGAAATTGGCAAAGGATGCATATCGTTGATTTCAAATCTTATGACTTGGTGTTTTATTCTAAGTCTTTTTTTTTATCTATAATTCGAGAGTTCAATAATTTATTTTTCATGTTCAACAAACATTTTTGAATAAAAGAAATTCAAAATCTAAATGGCTTGCGTTATGTTGTATTCTTATTTAAAATTATATGTACTAAAAATATATATTCCAGAACTGGAAATTTAATCATTATTGAATTCTAATGAAATTGTGATATTTTTTTTATGTTTGTAAATATCCAATATTACTTTAAACAACTGAACAGTTACAAGAAATCTCAATATGCAATGGCATTTTGGAATCTATGAAAATTATAACAACACCTGACAACTCCTCATCAGATGTAGTCGTGGAGGACGTATGTACCACGACAGATTTAATGTGCTTCAGTTCCCTATACACGAGGAATGTTTTTTGAGAACGACGAGGAACCAAACTGGCGAAACGACCTGCCACGAGCTAGTGGCACTCTCAAAATCGAGATTCGCTCCAATTACGAGACGATTACGTAATATTTTAGAAGACAATGAAATAAATGAAAACAATGAAAAAATAAGACACTTATGGTCTGCTCGCATCGTGGATTTCCATCCGGATCTGTCTTGTTACCGCCGAGGAATGCTGGAAGCTCTTCGGGGTCGATAACTTGCAGAAGGGCCTCGCGATAATCTGCAAGAGACAATCTTAATCTTGGTCTATTCTAAACACAATATACGACTGCCGATATGTTAAAAAAAATTGCGACGGTGATCATAAGTCGGAAATCAGTAATCGAAAAGCAAATTGTTAGACACAATCTTATATTTTTTTTTAAAGAAAAAAATTAATGTTTAAAGATTTTTTTTATTTGTTTTAAAGTATTTACATTATGTGTACCAAAAAAAGGTCTAAAACTTTTCCCTTGAGTAGACAATGCATACTCAGTCCCCTTCCATTCTAGTGTTCTTCTAGTATACTATCTAATATTTCTATCTTAGAACATTCTAGTATTCCTATCTTACAGCATTCTAGTATTTATATCTTACAACATTCTAGTATTTATATCTTACAACATTCTAGTATTTATATCTTACAACATTCTAGTATTTATATCTTACAACATTCTAGTATTTATATCTTACAACATTCTAGTATTTATATCTTACAACATTCTAGTATTTATATCTTACAACATTCTAGTATTTATATCTTACAACAATCTAGTATTACAACCTTCCGCTTCAACTGAAGAGCGATTTTTTTATAACTTGTACAACAAATGAAATTCATTTGGTTATTAAACTTAGAAGTTTTTCATAACTTTTAATGTGGTATGGGAAAAGTTTCCTATAATATCTTTAAAAGTCAAATTGCGTAAGAAAAAAATACGTTTTTCACGATTGATTATTTGAAATTTACAACTGCCAATTTTTAATATATGACGGCCAATAAAGCCACGACTGCTCTTTAGAATAGGTCCTGATCATAATTAAATAGTAGAAACCGTTATAGCGAAGCCGGTTGTAACGATAGAATGTATATAAAAATGTAAAAAGCTTATGAAGTTTGAATTCTCATAGAAGCCTATGTTAATTATTCCGGCTATAAAGGCAAACCGCATATAGAAATTGAAAGGGTGCGTGGAAGAACCAGACAACTGCTCCTTTCAAAATTGCTCATGAAGGACGAAAAGATCTTTAAAAACACTTAAAATTTTTTATAACTTATCAAATTTGGTCTTTCCAAAAGATCTTAAAATTATCTTCCTCTATCATATACCGGTTTTATTTTTTCACCTTTTTGTCTGTTTATTTTTTGTTAAATATAAATGAAACTGTCTGGTTTTTTACATCTAATATTGGAATTGTGTGGCCAGGCTTAACAATAACATTCTTGTAGATACTTCTCCTTAATCATCAATGTGACGGTGGACTTCAAACAACAAAGAATATACGTTTCATTAAGGATTGTATAACAAACTACATATGAATATAGTCTAGCTCTGAATGACACTCCTTTATTTGAATTTCGGATGTATAAAACAACTTTCTCAGCTGGTTCAACAAACAACCCACTTTCAGCAATCGAGTTTTACAAACGAATATACGATTAGCATTTCTAATTCATTAAACATTTTAAAATTTATATATTCAAAATAGTTATTTTTAATTGATAAAATTGATATTGGTCCTTTATGTTCCAAGCTACATATATAAAAGCTAATCCAAACACAGAATTGGAATACAATCAACTTTTTGATAAATACTCTATAATTGAATTAGAATTTCGTCGCTTTGTTGCTATTGTGCGTGATGCATTTTCATAACGAGTAGATTTTAATAGAAAAGTCTCGAATACATATTCGATATAACATACCAAACTGTTTTACAATTTATTTTCTTACAAATGAAAGTTAAAAGTAGCAAAAAATAAAAACACAATTATTTACCTGATCCAAAAAAAATCATCTTTTGCATTGTCGTTCCAGTGAAGAAAGGTTTAAACATGGCAAAGCAAATTTGAAAAAGAACGGAACCTAAACATAATAAATAATTGTTAAAATATTTATTTATTGTAAACGTTGTGGATATTGAATATAGCAGAATACTTGGTTAGGCACAATCCCCACTTTATCGTAAGGTTTGGTTTATGAATACTTTGTACGCGTGCCTGCTCGGCCTGCTCCCTCTTGCCTTTCCGGTAAATTTTAGACATCACTGTACTTGTCCTAATTTTGGACTTTTTTTTGTATAAATTTATTGGTCTTGAACTGTTTTTTCAACCTGTTTAAGTTTCTTCTCGAACTTTAAAGTGATATTTTGTCTTCGTAGTGAAACGTTTGAAAGAGAAATTGTCCTCTTCCACTCCACACAAAACAAGTGTAATCAAGTTTATGTATGCGTCATAAATGAGGGTTGATAAAATATAAACTTTATCGGTCACTAAATGTCTCATTTGGCGGCTGTACCGTATACTAAAAATATGCCCAACTATTGGGACTGTACTCCTCACTTGAACTTCTATTATATAAATTAGGATGAATTAGGGTAAACTTTATTGCTCTCTAAATGTCGCATTTGGTGACCGTACCGTATACTAAGAATATGCCCAACTATTTGGACTGTGCTCCTCACTTGACCTTCTATTATATAAATTAGGGTTAATAAAATATAAACCTTTTCGCTCACAAAATGTCGCATTTGGCGACCGTACCGTATTCTAAGAATATGTCCAACTATTGGAACTGTGCCATAGAGTAATGATAGAATTATACTCTTTGAACTGTGCTCTTCACTTGACCTTCTATTCTTATTTAGCACTTTGAAGTTGCATATAGCACATGCGGTGGTTAAGATGTTAACATTAAGTTTTTAGAGGGTTATGTTTTCATCTTACTTCAGGCCAGTAAGTCAAACATTCTGCTGACATTGTAAAAGGGATGGAGCATTCAGCTTTAACCCTTGGGTTTAAGTTCGAATTATGTTCAAGGTATGAATGGTTATTTGAGTCTAGTTAGAAGCAACGGTTGCTAACTAATTATGAGCTTTATTTACAGGTGGTCACTTTCTTAGGCGTTTTTTTGGGAGAATGCTGTCGGTTTGATATAGTACTACTGTTCTGATGGTATTCAGAACTGTATTTAATTATTATCTATTTCTGTAAAAAGGGTGCTCAGAGAGTGATGCGAAGAGGGTTCAGCTTGCTTTCTTCTCGGCCTTTCTGATGTCGGGGGGGGGGGGGGGGGTATCTCACCACCTGTTTTTGGATGAGGGGATGTGGGCAAGCTGGTTTTTACAGCGGTGTCTCTGGCATCTACCACAACATCGGGTAGTAGTTACTTTTTGTTGTTCTTTAATGGTGTTAAAATTCTAAACCCTAAAGTAGCGATACACTATTGAGTAAGAGCCCACTGCAAAAGATTATTGAGAACCTAAAATACATATTTTTAACTTACGGCTAAAATAAAAAATATTTAAATTTTGGAGTAAAATAAATGATTGCTATTTTGGCTAAAAATGAGTTTTTAGATATTTGACTGTAAAAGTTTTATTATTTTGGGCCAAAAAAGGAGGAAAGGAAAACTTTTGGAAGCATCAATAACAAACAAATATATATTTACAGATAAAACTGTATGTCAATCTAAAGAGGCATCTCATTGGCTGCGGACAATTGTGTCACGTGGCCAGGTTGCAAAATGTTTTATTAAAAAAATATTTTTTAAATAATAATGACTTACCGTTTATGAGATAACACGACTTCATTCTTTCTGGGTAGTTTGCTTCATACATGCCCGTCAAGCCCGTTAAGAATTGTAGAGCTGAAAGATGCGTTTCGATATGTTTATAAAAATCTGATATTTCATTTCTTATAGTCTTTATATAAAATATGTTTTTTACACCTATGTGTAGAGCGTGGTGATCCATTAGTAATGTATTTGGCCCATAATCATTGGTTTGCGAGTTCAAATTGGTTGCTAGTCCTTACTTGAGCTTTACACAGTACCTATATTGTAATCGGAGGGATGCCAGCTCAGGTGTTGTCCTCGTTATCAGGCAATGATTCCAAATTAAGAGGCAGTGTTCCCGGGTCTTCCTTACAAAACAAATATCGAACCGTCGCCAATTGTTCATTGTGAAGTTCTAGTGCGACGCTTTTTCAATTAGCCATAACCTTTATGCTAATGTTTATGTGTACGTTATAAATCAAGATCTACTGAATCGGGTTTCATTAAATTTAGTATTGGATTTAAAGTATAAAAAAGTTTAAAAGAGAAATATTTTTAAAAATGCATATCAAATCAATGAAATAACTGAACATTATAGATTTTTAATAATAATTCTATTAAAACAATTTATATGGAAATTAATACGGCGAAAAAGACGCTGCAATATAATGTGTTAAGTCAGCCTCAACATTGAAATTACGAGGAAGAAAAATTAAAAATTTTAAAACAAAATGTCTATAACAATATATGCTTCACTTTACGAAAGCGTTTTATTGGTGCCCGTAATAGTACCCTGAAAGCAGATAGTCCTGCAGTACAGACTCACAAACCAATCGGAAGTTTGATAGTGTATAGATAATTCGTTTCGGTGGATTTCCTATTGTAGGGATCTTGTGATCGGAGGGTTGCCAGCTTCGCTATAAAATACTAGGAATGTCGTCCAGAACATCCACAAAAAATTATCGGCGTGTATACGGGACTGGAGCACGATAAATCTGATGGGGGTTCAAAGTACCGACGTCTATTGAAGGCGTTGGGTGCCAGCTCAGGTGTTGTCGTCGTCTTCTGACCATGGTTAAAAAATAAAAAGCATCGTTCCCAGCTCTTTCCTTCGAGATAGCAATCGGAGGGTTGCCAGCTTCGCTACAAAATTACTAGAAAGTCGTCCAGAATATTCAACAAATTATACTGGCGTGTATACGGGACTGGTGCACGATAAATCTGGTCGGAGTCCAAAGTCCCGACGTCGTTGGGGCCAGTTCAGGTGTTTCCTCATCATCTGACCATGGTTCTAAAATAACGAGGTGCATGTATGAATGTGTGTGTGAATGTGTATATGTTCCCGGGTCTTTCCTTCGAGATTGACCCCGAACCGTCACCAATAGCCCACTGTGCAGGTCTAGTGCGACGTTAATTAACAAAACCAACCAAACCAAACCTTCGAGATAGACCCCGAACCGTCGCCAATAGCACATTACGAGCAAATAACTCCAAAACCAGATTTTCGCGAAGCTAAAATTGGTTTGTCGGTTTGTTAATTGAATTAAGGTTACACTAGAACTCAACATTAACGGTTATTTGTGAGTGTTCGATTGGTTTCTTAATAAAAATCGCTCTAGAGCTGAAATTTGGTCTATTGGTGACGGTTCGGGATGTATATGAAAGGAAAAACCCGAGAACACTAACTCGTATTTTTGAACCATGGTGATGGAGACAACACCATGAGACGACACCTGAGCTGGCATCCGACGCCAAATCTCAATAGGTGTCGGGATATTCGAAAAACGACAGGAAAATGGGTTCAACATGGATCGGATTAAGAACTTATATTACGAGCAAAAAACTCCACAACCAGATTTTCGCGAGGCTCCAATTGGGTGGTCCGTTTGTTAGTTGAATTGAGGTTACACTAAATTTAAACACAAAGGGCTATTTGCGAGTGTTCGATTGATTGGATGGTTAATTAACGTCGCTCTAGAGCTGCAATTTAGGCTATTGATGACGGTTCGGGGTCTATATCGAAGTTTGGTTTGGTTTGGTTAATTAACATCGCCCTACAGCTGAACAGTGGCTATTGACGGCGGTTCGGAGCCTATCTGGGAAAAAAAGGCCCGGGAACGGTGCCTCGTATATTTGAACCATGGTCAGATGACGAGGACAACACCTGAGCTGGCACCCGACGCAGCCTCAAGCCAATGTCAGGACATTGGACCTCGATCAGATTTATCGTGCACCAATTCCATATACACGCTGTGGCAGAGTGGATAAAGGCGTCAGCTGGGAATCTGAGGGTTCCTGGTTCGATCCTGTTCAACGGACAAAGAAAAGTAAAAAAGTAGTGATCTTGTGATCGGAGGGTCGCCAGCTTCGCTAGCAAATACTAGAAAAGTCGTCCAGAACATCCACAAAAGTTATCGGAGTGTAAACAGGACAGGTGCACTATAAATCTGATCGGGGTCCAAAGTCCTGACGTCTATTGAAGGCGTTGGGTGCCTGCTCAGATGTTGTTCTCGTCATCTGACCATGGTTAAAAAATACGAGACATCATCCCGGGTCTTTCCTTCGAGATAGGCACCGAACCGTCGGCAATAGCCCAGTGTGCAGCTCTAGTTCGACGTTATTTAACCAAACGAAACCAAACCCATATGCACGTCGGTATAATTTGTTGGATATTTTTAGACGACTTCCTAGTATTTTAGTAGCGAAGCTTGCAACCCTCCGATAGCAAGATTACTACATTTTTACTTTTCTTTGTCAAGTCTATCAGTCGGGCTCGAACTCGAAATCCTCTGATTACAAGCGGAATGCCTTTATCAACTGGGGAACTGGGGGTTCCGGCTAGCAATAAGAGGATTGTGAATTCGAATCCAAGGGGACTCGACAAAAGTCAAGCTGTAGCGATCTTGAAATTGGAGGGTTGTCAGTTCGCTCTTAAATTACAAAAGTCGTCCAAAAGTATCTTCTATTACCACCGACGTGTATACGGGTTGGTTTGGTTTGGGTTTGGTTAATTAACGTCGCACTAGAGCTGCACAATGGGCTATTGGCGACGGTTCGGGGTCTATCTCGAAGGAAAGACCCGGGAACACATACACATTCACACACACATTTATACATGCACCTCGTTGTTTTAGAGCCAATGTCAGATGACGAGGAAACACCTGAACTGGCATCCAACGCCTTCAATAGACACCGGGACTACGTGTATACGGGACTGGTGCACATCAAATCTGATTGGGGTCCAATGTCCTGACTACTATTGAGGTTACGTTGGGTGCCAGGTTATCTTCGTCATTTGACTATGGTTTAAAAATCTTTGTATGGTGACGCTTTCTGTCAATTTCCGCTTAAACACACCAAACGAATCAGTTCTAAACAAACCAAACACATGTGGCGTCTGGTGATTCATTCCTGCCGAATCCGGTTGAAGTAAACCAAACAAGCCGATTCTCAGCAACACTTTCAACCAGGCGTTCGTTTGGAAAGAGAAGCCATCTAGAGCCAGTGTTATGCAAATTTGGCGGCTAGCCTTTTTGTATATAAGGAGCAAGGTCTTAGAAGACGGGTTTCACAACGGAGTCCTGATCTCTTGAAGAGAAGTCGTGTTCCCGTGTTGCACCTGCACTCTGACGTGTTTCAAGCAGACGGTTGCTGCTGACTTCGTTTTACTCTTTCTTAAGTTTCGTAAGTCCAAGGAGTCCGATGATAGTCTAACTCTACAGAGCGGCTCCCCGTTTCTTAGGCGAAACTATCATCAGCTGCCAATTCCCCGAAGGGTGGTTTGGTTAGCTTCCTTCTGCCTTGCATAAGTTGCATATTTATTTCTTGGCTTGGCCCTGGTATCGGCCATGTCCACTCCTCCTTCCACATCTTCTACGGATTCCTCTTTAAGGATCCCTTCGGCTGTAGAAGATGATTCCCTTTCAGCGGCTAGGTTAGGATTACGACAGTAGGTTAGTTATGCATTAGGAGTTCGCAGGCTTTTTTGTCAGTTGACAGGGCCACCCAGGGACAGCTTTATTGTTCACTTCCGCATAAGTACGTTAGGATGTCAAACGGGTACAACTTTTTGCTGCAGAAATGCTCCAAATCTGGTACTTCTCTTCTAAACGGCCTCAAATAGTCGCCAAGCGAAAGTTTGTCGCCGTATTGATTATTTACAATTTTAATGTTGCCACTCACAAAATAAAATGTTAAAAACAGTCGTAAATGATTTACGATTAGATGACGTCAAAAAGTACATTCTAAATTATAGACAATAAGTCGCACTTAACCTGTGCAATGGGCTATTAGTTACGGTTCGAGGTAAAGACTTTCGCTCGTCAGCGGATCTGGATGTATTTTCAAGTGAACATCAAACGACCGGATGCGTTGCGCATGCGTCTTTTTTCTGATCTTTATGGTTACTTAAGGAGAAATGCACAATTACGGTTAATTACTCAAACGCTGTGTCTTATTTTCGAACCACGGTGGATGACGTTCACTGCGTAATGGGCTAGCGGTGACGGTTCAAAATTATTTCCGAAGGATTTCTTTAAGGTCTGCACGATTAAATAAAATAACGTCGCACTTGGGCTAATGTCGACTGTTTAGAATTAATCTCGAAGCTTTGGTTTGGTTAATTAACATCGCACTAGAGCTTCACATTGGGCTGTTGGCGGCAGTTCGGCGCCTATCTCGAAGGGAACAATGTCTCGTATTTTTGAACCACGGTCAGATGGCGAGAACATCACCTGAGCTGGCAATCCTCCCGGCATTCGTTTGGGGCATTTCGACACCACTCTTAAGCGCACGCGCGAAACGCGTGCTAAAGTCAGACTCCTGACGTCGATTTATGGTCCCGGGCAGTTGTGGTCTCCGGCCTTCGGCCTCCGACTACTCAGGATTACATCCATGACCCCCTACGGGCAGTCGATCATGGTGCTTACAGGCAATCCTTCGGGCAGTCGTTTGGGGCATTGCGACAGCACTCTTAAGCGCATTCTAAACAAATTTATTTTAATAGCTATCCTAACAATCAAACATGTTTCCAAAATTATAAAAAATATTCACCAAACCCAATTTAAAATTGTTTGAACCAAACCCATAATTTACAAATATCCGAATTTAAATATTTGTAACTATTAAATAGTTCGCATAGTCGTGCAACCAATCAGAGTTCGTTAAACACTTATACATTCTAACCAATCAACAATCGTAAGGCAATAGACGTTTACTGTCAGATCGCGAAGGAAAATGCGCACGCATCCAATGCACGTAATCCAAACAAACTTGTCGGAGGAAGAAAGTAAAAAAGTAAATATATAATACGAGGTACCCGTTTCCGGGTCTTTCCTTCGATATAGGCCCCGAACCGTGGCCAATAGCCCACTGTGTAGCTCTAGTGAGACGCTAATTACCCATACCAAAATCAACTCCAAAGAAATTGTGTTTTAACTATTTTGAGCAATGACACTAAAAAAGGCACGTTCAGTTTACTCTCCCGTTTTTATTTAGCTCAGTGCACTCAATCATACAAACAACTGAAACGCGATCTTTTGTGTAGGGTAATCCCTAAGGTAAACAACTTTGGCGCATTTTCGCTCGTTAGCATACGAGGCCGTATAAACGAAAAGAACCCCAAATCTAATAAATAGATTGAAGAGCAAAGTAATCTTTTTAGGGAGAGGAAGAGTTTGGTGTGAGAATGGCTCGCTCCGTGTTCCATCCCCATCTAGTGCAGTTAGAAAACTGCAAGAGAAGGTGGTTGTGAAACTGAAAAAGGGGTAGGAGCGAAGTTCATTTCTTCCAAGAAAACTTCTAAAAGAACCCGAGGTAGCGCTATTCCTTATCCTATGGAAGTTGCTAATAACTTCTCCTCTTTAGAGGTCGGCAAAAGCATCGGAACAAACATGGATGCTAAACACGCAAACACCCTTCACAGCAGTCCTTACGGATAATAACAACAAAAAAACGATTGTTATTGCAAATACTAAGATCAAATAAAACGACCTAGCCAAATTCCTGAAGGATGCTGGTTTAAACAACTCCACTGGAAAGGGTCCGTCGCCAATAGCCCACTGTGCAGCTCTAGTGCGACGTTAATTAACAAACCAACCAACCAACCACTGGAAAGGCCTAGTGGTAGACCATTAATTTGAAGGTCTTCACCGAGATAGATTATGGGAATGCTACGAATATCCTCGATTCGAAAGGAAAACCGTTAACTTAAGAGCGAGATAAACTTTAAGTCTGTATTAAAGAATTTACCAGCCAACATTAGCGTCCAGACGATTAGATTAACAAGGAGTTGTTTGAACTTGGTTTCGCATCAAAAACCGTATTTCAATTTTCCAAGTCGAAGGACGGTTACATAGCTGCCCAAAACCAATTAAACTAGATAAAAACCAATAACTTCACCAAGAGATTAAGAATGAGATCAGGGAAAAGAATAGACTTATAAAATGACAAGGCACCCGCAGGTAAAACGTAAGTGGAACAAGACATGTAGAAAAGTTAGTTCCCTTACAAAATAACACAAACTCAATGGGAAAACAAAGTAGCGAGGCTCTCAGGAGAAGTTTGGGGAATGGCAAAAGCCCCATTAACCCTTTGAGTACTGAATCATTTGAAGATTTTCATGCCCATGGGACGGATTTGGTGAGGTTCAATTGATCCCATTCTTGACCGACCCTGCAACAAATTGTTTGCGATCAACGCCCACTGGCGGGGGTGCCGCAAACAACAACGCCTGCTCCTGAAATTCAGATGACGAGTCAGACTTGTACACCGTAACTTCGCCCAAGTAAGCAGAAGACTATTCTCACTCGTCAAATGTACCCAAAGGGTTAAAACGAAACATAGGCCCTCTTCTAGAACCGAACTCTATTGCTTATACAGAGAAGGTAAGCATTCAAAGTTTTGATAAAAAAAAATTATAATACTCGAGCTAAACATACCTTAACCGTGCAGAACTATCTAGTATTCAAGATCTTAAGTTTTTAAACAGGGTATGTGAGCACCCCACGCTTTTATTTTTAGCCGGTTCCAACAGAAGTATATTCAACATATTTACAAGTACTTGAAGAGAAAAGAACTAAAGGGGCAAGTGGATGAAAAGATAATGTTACGACAGTCAGTCTTCATGAAGTATAGCATTTTTTTGTACTAAAATAACTATGAATACAAGTGTAACATAGCAGTTCTTATACTATTATGTACTGCTTAAATATAGCAAATACTGTTAGAACAAGGCACATTTACTTGGAATTGAAAATATTACTTGGCCCCTGCATCCTCTTGCTCCTTAAATTTTTTTTACGTTTTAGTACATTTAATAAAAGCGTGTTTTTTTAAACTTCTTTATATATGTTTTTTTTGGTTAGAATTACGAGTGTTTATCTAAAATGCACCTTTAGCAAAATTTCGGAAGTTCTTGGTTGATTGGAAAATGCAACAAACAAGAAATTTGCCAAAATTTATGTCTCACCTGGCTTATAAGTCGCATTTGCAAATGTGAGGTTTGCGTAATCAACTATTATGATCCATTGGTTGATTGGCTTTCCCAGCTGAAACAAATTTTTAATCTTGTATATAATTTAAAAAATTTAAGGGGGGGGGGGGGGAAGATTGCATTCTCCAAAAATATATATATTTTTAACTTTTAAAATTATCTGCAATGAAAGAACAGCCCAATAGGCTTTACATAAGGCCTTTAATCCACGCATTCAACATAAATTGGACCCATGTCGTGTTTCTCTTGGACCCTAAAATACCGAGATAAACCTGTTTCTGCAAATAATCCAATCCGACATATGAAAGGTTGGTTACAAATACAAATAATGTCGACCAACTACAGGCTATAGGCCCAGCAAGGTTGGTCCCGTCAATCCCTTATCCTCACGATTCCCCAATGCCGATCCAATTGTTTTTTAAAACCACCCACCCCTGAAGAATTAACAACATACTCAGGCAAACCATTCCATTTGTCAATAACCCTATTAAAAAAATAATGCTTTCTAACATCCCGATTTAGCTGTGACTTGTAAAATTTTAATCCATGGATCTTAAAACTCGATTTTTGACTTTCAAAGTCCGGTTTCTGTCATGATTTTTTTTTTAAATACCAATTATCTTACAAAAACGTTTACTTATTTATTGCAAATATAATGGTATATTTTTATTTAATTCTGAAGTAGTTTCTAAATATTTTTAATAATAATAATAATTATTCTGAGGTAATTTACTATTCATAAATGAGAATTCATAAATTCTCCAGTGGGAATTGTAGAATTTTTTTAGAACAAACTTTTAAGTCACATAAGTAACTTCAATAAAATAGAATAAATAGTAACCTTTAAATCTTAAAAACTCAATATATTTGGTCATTAAGGAACTGTTTTTCTTCCTAAAAGCAAGCTGTAATCCGCCATTCGCAATTTTGAAAAATTAACTATATTGTTAAATTAATTATATTGTATTATGTATTTCCTTCGAAATAGAACACCTGCTAATATTATTTTTGGTTTGTTTTGATACAGGAGCCTATATTGTATTTACATTTATCATTTGTTCCGCGGATTATTTTTTATTTAATTTAAAACATCATATTTAACTTTAATTAAAACAAGCAAACGGTGGCCATTTTGAATCCAAATGTGTTCCGTTGACAGTTTATTAAAAAAACCAGGTGTATCTACATTATATTAACATATGAACAGTGTAAAATATATTGCATTTAATTTTTGTCTTTTATAAGTTTCGAAATTCCTATTTTTGTAGAATAATTGCACTGTTGCCGTTAAATCATTAAATTTTTGTGAATTTTCTATTCTTTTGTATTAATAATCCGAAAATCCACTGTTCCCATTTTTGCAAAATATTGAAAAAAAAACTATATAAATGATACATTAAAAAAATTATTTTTCATTGGAATATATTAAAATGTTCTTTTATATATATAACCCATGATTGAAGTCGATTGATGATTAAGTCGAGTAAATAAGTCGACTTTTCTAATTTTTTTATAAATGTTTTCATGCATCAAACTATCACAAGTTTTTTTTGTATACTCAAACAAAGAGTCCGTTGGACTTGAACTAAATCACGCAGAAATGTAATTTTTTACTAAAATGCACTCCATTAAACAAAGTAAAATTAAAAATATAACGAGGTCAATACATGAGTTCAATAATGAGAAATTTATGTTTAATTGCACAATACCCAAATTACCCCATATCTTATCAATATTATACTGAAATTTGATTTAAGTTATTAGCAAATATCTTTGTAAGTTATTTTCCGAGTTATTACTGTTAAAATTTATGTAACAATGTAAAAATTAGTTAAATTAAAATGCTCTTTTCTTTTTTGTTACTTTAATGATTCTACTTTAATGAATGATTATTACAATTATCATAAAATCAACAATTATCATTATTACAACATCATCTTTTACTTCTAAGTTAAAATGCGTATATTTTCAAATAAAAATTAACTGTAATGTCCTGTTTCAGGTCACATGTTTTACAAAATTTAAGCATGTCATATTTTAATCATTGTATTTTTCTTGAATTCATGTAGAAAAAAATTATGCAAACATGTATTTTTATATATAAAAGGCTAACCTCTTTGCTTTTTTCTTTCATGTCATCAACATATTCCTCAAGATGTTGAAGAAAATATTTGAACAAATCATTCAAGTTGAAAATCTTGTATCCACCTAAAAATAGTTTTTAATTATTATAATTATTTATTTCACTCATCCTTATATGAAATACTAGTAAATAAGCCTGCTGTCACCAGGATTGGTTATATATATATATATATATATATATATATATATATATATATATATATTTAAATAATAATAGTGTTTGGTTTGGCATAAGGATAGCTTTGTTTAAATTACCTTTGGTATCCATATTTCCAAATGCAGTGTATACCACAAGTGATCCTTCTTTATCATAGGCAATTTTACTTATGACATCATACTTGTCCATTATCTAGAAAATAGTTTTATTTTACCAAAAACCTACAATTTTTTTTGCTTTTCACATGTTTATACCATTGAGCTAGAATATAATATAACTATGAGTATCGGAGCGTGGACTCCCATTGAGCGACAATGTACTTTATCGTGCTGCGCGGATGCATACAATTCGGAAGAAAGTTTGAAAAACATTCGTCCTTGGATATGCGGGAGCACAGAAATGTTTAAAACTTTGAGTTTCTGTGTTTTTTATTATAAGTAAGTATGGAAAACATTAAATGTGTAACATTTAATGTATTTTTGAAAGCCAGAAATGCGTTTTTAAATCTACGCAAACCTATACGGAAGAACTATCTTTTCTACCATCGCTCAAAAATGAGTAAAGTGGTCGGCGACGCTTAATCCTCGCACCAGTGGTTATATTTATATTATTCTAGCTCAATGGTCTATAGTAAGAATATTCGTCTCAGTGCCTTGGAAAATAGGTTTAACTCTTTACTACATGGAAAGTCTCAGGAGATCCAAACCAGAAAATGCCATCTAAATACGACTAAAACAAAATAATCCCTAAATGAACAGCATTTCATCTGATCCCCTATCACTTTACTATATGCAGGGTGATTTGCGATTTTCAACCGTCAAATCTCATGATATTATGCGATGACAGAGCATTTGATTTGGGACGCCATATTGGAACAGATTATCGCATGTTTATATCTTTTTTTTGCTAAATAAAATCATTGCATCGTAGTTCTTACTGTACCAATTTTTAGGGTATGCAATAGAATATAAAAACAAGTTTTAAAATATGTCCAAATTAGTAATTTCTTTGTTGGGAAATTTTTCTACGATTCTAGAGACCCTAACTTTTTGGGGGGTCAGAGGAGTCAAGTTGTTTGTTAAATTATTTGTCAAATATTTTTTCAGGTATCTGGAAGTATTTTGCGTGCATTCTATTACCTTCAGAAAGAAAGAAAATCCTGTAAAAGGTTAAAAAACAGTAAAATATAAGCAACGGTTTGCAGTTGCGGGGATAAAAAAGAACCACTTCCTTTCATTGGTTCCCTATTTATCCTAAGACTGAACATAATATACTATTTTTCAAAGAATAATGTCTGCTACACAATGATATGCAAAGCATTTGCATAGGGGTATGTCTTCATATTAAAATACATAAGAACTCTAAAAATTTCAATTGCAATATCTACTTTTAATATCGCAGAAATGTTCTCCACCCTCAAAATAATCTAAATATAAATTTTGGTTAATTTTTTACAGTTATATGCATAGATATTAGACGATATATATCGATCGCTTTTGAGGAGCTACCTCCACATCTAACAAAGTATTAGTCGGACACCTAGGAACACTGTCTCTTATTTTTGAACCATGTTGATCAGAACAGCATATGAAATGGCACCCGATGCAACTTCAATAAGCAACAGGATATTGGACTTGGATTATATTTAACGTGCACCCTATATAACGCCGGTATATAAGAATTTAACATTTTATATCAATGCTATTACAGCGCTGTTAAGTCGCAAAATTGTCGAAGATTTCGTTTAAGTACTGCTGATTTTAAATTTGCGTATGATCCCTGAAATGATCAAGTAGATGCTCATTTTTATATAGCAAAAAAACTTCAAGGAGGAAAATAACACAATTTTAGATATGCATATCGTCGCCCCAGGGCAACAGTAGGATATGAGCAAAAACAGAGTTGCCTATAAAATTGATTTTAAAATTTGCTGTTTTTTCAATGCTGAATATCTAAGGCTGTAGCTCAGGGATTTCCAAGAAGACATAAAAATGTCCGAGTGTTCCACTAAACAAAGGCACATTTGGTAATATTAGCAAGAAAAAAACTCATTTTCGTTTTTTTAGATGTCTTACTGTTGCTCTGAGGCGACGATATAAAGCGTTTTCCTGAATCCATCGCTATCAAAATATAACATGGTTGCTATTCATAATTTTTTTTAATACAATACAATGTAATGTAATGTAATACATTACATTACATTTTATTACAATATAATATAATGTAATGTAATATAATATAAAAGGTAAAGTTAGTATAATATATTTGGGTCGTTTAGAAGTAACACAGATAACAATAATAGCTCAATAATATTGTTATATTTGTAGATATGATAAAAGTTTAAAATATTCATTTAACATTACGAGTTCTAAAGTTCCGATACTCATAATTAAAAAACTATTCGACTAAATAACTTGCAAATTGATATCCAATGATACATTTTGTCGTAGATTCTAAATATTGAGTCAAAATTGGGTGTTGCTATTGAAAATGTTAAAGTTAGTGCGAATTTTAATATGAAGATACCCCCTATACTAACTTTTTGTATATCAATGTGCGGTAGACTTTATTCCTTACAAGATGGTATATTAAGTTTATCCCTACCATAAATAGTGGCCGAAAACCAAGGGGTGGTTCATCCCCCCCCCTCCCCCAACTGTATCAATACTCACCAATACTTACCTCCGATGGTTTAAATTCTGTTTTTATGGTGTCCATTCTGAGACTTTTTCTCCATCTAACGTGCTGAAAAGAAATGAGAAGAAAATAAAAAAAATTCAAGGATATCAGGGATATTTTAAGATATTTAGCTTGTTTCATGACCTATGGTTCAAATATTATCGCAGCTATATTTGACTTGATCAGAAAACTAAAGAATTAACATATTAATTTTAATGGTTATGTATAAATAGTTATAAAGTAGTATTACTCTATCATAAAAGTCGTTAAATAAAAAATCTCATGAACTTACATTTTTAAGCATGGTTTCCGCTACATCCAGATTTTGATGTCGGGCTGTAAATAAGTACTTAATAATTAATATAACATATGAAGTAATAAAATATGAAAATAATGGAAAAACGGCAAAAATATCTGACAAATAAAAAAAAATCATATTAAATCAATTAATTAACGTTAGAGGTTGGTTGAAACTGGAGTGGTTCTCCTCGTGATAAAAAAATGTTTTGTAAAATAAAATAAAACTTAGTTCGAAAACACACATATAGATGTCGCCACCAGAAACGTCAGACGAATCGAGACACGAATGTGTGGATTGAATTCGAATAGCATTTAAATGTGTGGTTCGAGCTACAAAAAATATAAATACGTAAACATACCAGTGAATTGCCTAAAAAAATCCCCCTCTCACGTTTTCCGATAAAATTAACTACAGTAATACCTCGATTATCTGACCTAATTGAGACCGGATGTAGGTTTGATACTCAAAAATTCCGGAAAATAGAGAATTGTCAAAAAATATAGTAAAACTGGTATACAATTAATCGAAGTTTTCTTTAATTAAAAAGAGGATTCCTTTTTTGGTTAATTAAGGTGAAAGTTTTTCCAACTACGCTGAGCATGCTGGGGAAGAGAATCCCATGTAATACCAACCACACATACATATAAATGCGGTCTTTTATAGTTTTACTATTATAGTTAGGGGCTTACTGGGCTCGTAAACAAGTTAGGGATGCTACCATAGAAATGTATTAGAGTTCAGTGAATGCTACAGACAGAGCGGACGTGAGTGCATGTGAAAAATGTCTGTGATTCGAGATTATATGCATCACGTGATAACCACATGATTTATATTATCAAATCACGGATCTATCTGCATTCGTGTGTGCTTCCTCTGTAAAAGCCTTAGAGTAAAAGAAAAAATTTAAGGATAAATATATCGTTTTGAAAGAGGCGAATATAGTTGACTTATTGGAATTGTTTTTATGGTTGACTAAAGGACGGTCGGTTAACTGAGTGTTCCGGATATAAAAGGAACGGATAATCGAGGTTCTACTCTTTAACTTATTGTGTCTAGTTTTTCATGTTCTTTTTCTGACGTTTATTAGGTATAGTGCCATCTTTGGCGAATTTTGGAACTTACTATTTTATTTGTTAAAATAAAACTTTTTATCGAGAGATGGTTTGGTTTTGTTAATTAACGTCGCACTAGAGCTGAACAGTGGGCTATTGGCGACGGTTCGGGGCCTATCTCAAAGGAAAGATTCGGGAACGATGTCTCGTATTTTTGAACCATGATCAGATGACGAGGACAACACCTTCAATAGACGTCGGGACTTTCGACCCCCATCAGATTTATCGTGCACCAGTCCCGTATACACGCCGATAACTTTTGTGAATGTTCTGGACGACATTCCTAGTATGTGTAGTGAATCTGGCAACCCTCCGATCACAAAATCACTTCTTTTTTACTTTTCTTAGTCAAGTCCGTCGCACAGGATCGAACCAGGAACCCTTTGATTCCCAGCTGACGCCTTTATCCACTCGGCCACGGAGGCCCTTTTTATCGAGAGAGAACATTTTAGTCCAAACAACACTCTCTTGCACTAGTCACTTCGTTTAATATTAAGTTTTATGTGTCAGAAACTTTTGAACCACCTTTAACATTTTTTAATAGCCAGTTTTTATTTTCTGTAATTCAGTTAACTAATTATTCCTTCTCTACAACAACCCCATGGTATTGTGATCCCTTCCTCATAACCACTAATACTAAAGGTTAAAATCGGTTGTTTAATTGAAATATGTTAT
Source organism: Troglohyphantes excavatus (assembly GCA_963932185.1). Classification (NCBI taxonomy): domain Eukaryota; kingdom Metazoa; phylum Arthropoda; class Arachnida; order Araneae; family Linyphiidae; genus Troglohyphantes; species Troglohyphantes excavatus. The sequence goes on from OZ010675.1 coordinate 44,189,613, forward strand.
TTTTTTTAACTCATTACAACGACTTTTCGTTTTAGCGACCACATCGTATTGGTCCTGGGATCTGTCGTAATATGGAGGGTGTATGCTGTAATAATTTAAAAATTCTACCAACTTTGAATTTTTCACATTTTATTTTATAGTATCCAATTTGTGTTGCAGTTTTATCGCAATCAGCGAGCTGTATAAAATACCTACCACGTAAGAAACGTTCGAAGACATTGTCATCTTCACACATTTCTGGAGTCATCAAGTCTTTCATTCGGCGTCTTAGCTGAAATAAAGAGAAAAAACGATACATAATTTAAAATGAGTAAACCAGATGCCAAAATAGCTATTTACACTAAATGCTTTTTTGAGTAAATCGCGAAAACAGTCAAAACTTAGCTATTGTTAATACAATATTTTTTTGTAAGAATAAAGAAAATATACAATAATTGTTTTATTATGATGTGTATGTTCTCATCTTACTAAATAAATTATAATATAACAATCCTGTGATCACAATAACACTACCACTGAACTCTAACTGTAACTGCTAGAAGGCTCAATCCTTGTTTCCTCTATGGGCGCGTTGAAGCCAATTGAAAGCAGCCATGCTGCGCCCCAATATATTTTTAAAGTAATTTAGTGGTGTTTTTTATTACCATAACATTGTAGAAATATTAAATTTATATAAAATATTTTCTTCTTATAGAATTAATTTTTATATTTCCAAACAGTTTTTACTCGCATTTTGATTTTTATCTGCTTTGACTTTGACTTGCAAATTACTTTCTATTTTAATAGCAGATCGCATTTAAAATGGGTTTAAAAAGAAAATAGAAAAAAACTCAACCAAAAGCAACACACGTCGGTGTATTTTAATATGAAATATATACGAAATATTGCGGTAGCAAAGAAAGTGGGGCACATCATGGCTGCCTCTACATCGGCTTCAAGTCAACAAAATGTCTTGCCCTATTCAGAAGTTACAGTTAGAGATCAGTGATCACAACTTTTTTACTTTTCTTAGTCAAGTTAGTCACACAGGATCGAACCAGGAACCCTTTGATTCCCAGCTGACGCCTTTATCCACTCGACCACGGAGGCCTCTGAGTGTTACACCGGATGCACCGTTTTCGTTCCTTCTTTTATCAAAGCTATTTTGGAATATTCATTTAACAAAGCACTCTTGAATTATTTAGTTAACCCACTGACTTTTACACTATTTTTGAAATTTTAAAGTTGTTTTCACGGTCTGGATGTTTATACAGTTTTTCCTGGGCATGCTATTTTATATTATTTCTTTTAGTTAATCGTAAATATATAGCTTGAAAGCTCTTGTAAAATTGAGTACTTTTATGACCTTAAAATCGGGTGCATTGCTAAATAAACTGGAGGTTCTTGGACTTATATATAAGGACTTGAGCGTCAGTGGGTTAAAAAACACTTTAGGACTCAGGATTTAACCCTCAAGTTCCTAATGCACACTTCAGTGTGCACCTTTAATATTTAAAATAATGGGGTATAGTGTTTAACATAACGTTATTAGTCAGCTCTGCTGCCATTTAGTGAACCTTTGTACATCAAAATTTACAAAAATACTAAAAATGTTGTACAAAAATATAAAAAATATTATACAAAAATACAAAAAATTTTGTACAAAAATCCAAAAAATTTTGTACAGAAATCCAAAAAATTTTGTACAAAAATACAAAAAAAGTTGTAAAAGACAAAAAAACTTGTACAAAAATACAAAAAAATTTGTACAAAAATACAAAAAAATTTGTACAAAAATACAAAAAAACTTGTACAAAAATACAAAAAAACTTGTACAAAAATACAAAAAAATTTGTACAAAAATTGTAAATTTATCCAAAAAAGAAATACAAGTGATGGTATGTCTTATTTAAAAGCCCTTTGAAACTAAAGTTGAAATATTTAAAAAAAAAATCACTGCCAAGTCCTATTTGGGGACTTAAGGGTTAACAAAGCACTTTCGAATCATCCATATAACACAATATAAGTATCTTACCACCTCATCAATATTGGACTTCTCAATATCAACCGCAGCGATTTCTCGTGTCATTAAAAAAAAAAAAAAAATCGCGATTTATTTCAACAAAAAACAGTCTAATCTTTTAAAAACTTTCGAAAGATTATCCTTTCAACTAAGAATAATCGAAAGAATTGTCGAAAACGAATTTCCAAAAGAGCGTCTCAAAGTCTAGCTCGCAAATTTTACGTTGTAAAGGTGAAATATAATAGAAGTCCATCATAAAAAATAAATCCAAGAAAATATTCTTCAGGTCGATAAAAAATAATTCTATAGTAAATTTCCTTTAAACGATTCCATTTTTAAACGCTTCTGAAAAGGAAAGTGGTATAAAGGAAGTTTTTTAATTTTTCTAGTAATTTTGCGTGGGGACAGTTGTGTATCACACTCATGTTTATCCCTATCACATTGTTGCATTATCACATCTAGATTATGCTAATTTTTTTACTTGGTGTTTTTTTATAGTGTGAAAATTACTTCCTTAAAATTGTGTATTCTACAATGCTGGGCTGTCACAAATCATCAGAAGATTGCTTGGATGTTTAACCTTTTCAAGTTTAACAGAAAAGTTGCAGAGGAATTTAAAGAAAAATTGCCCTGTCTGTGTCTAATTTCTAAGCAGGGGTGAGAAAATGTCGCTTTGGGAAACAGAAAAAAGAGTTAACAAAACATTGCGTAAGGACGACTTCCCTTACAATAGGAGGCGTGTGTAACTGTCTGACAGAGAGATCACTAACAATTTTTTCTCGAAGCAGGTATATTCGCAGATGCAGGGTAGGGTGAGTTGAGGGGTTGAAAAACTGAAAAGCCAAGCTGAAGACTATCTGTAGAAACCATTAGTCAAGCGTCACATGTCCGAAACCACACAACGTAATTACCTGTTCTGCTGCAAACAGCATACTTCAGACCTCCCATGCTTTTAGAATACTCCTCCCCCCCACCCACAGAGGTCAAAATAGTCCCGAGGCCAGTAAAATCTGTGGGACAAATTCGTTCTCAGCCCACACGTAAGTGTTAACTACACATAATTAACTATTCATTTTGCTATAATTAAATACTTTGTACGTTGTTACTATACGGTTAAAAATTATTACGACCTTGCACCAAAATTTGGTACCCATTTATCTGCAACCAGCATTTGGTGCTTAGTTTCACCATTTTACGGTGCTAACACAGATACCATTTAGTGGTGAAACGTTGCACCAAAACTCAAATTTTCACTTCACTATTTTATGGTAAAACGTTGAACCAAAATTGCAGGACTGAGGGAACCCCTTTTTTCATATAATATTCATAGAAGTCTCCCGCTTTCTGTGCATATATACTTTTCAATTATGTTTGAACATGAAAATGAAGAGAATTTAAAAAAAAAATTATAATTAATTACCTTTAATTTTAAAAAGTCTTTACTCATACTATGCACACAAATTTATCCAACAAATACAAAGAAAAGATAACACCAGCAATCAGAAGTTTAATTACTTTTATTCATTTATTTGTACATTTAAACTCATAAAAACATTGTAATTGTCACAGGTTAGTTTTTGGAATATTCCGTTTTCAGAGAAGTTACCAAGGGTGACTGACCATTGCCGGATTTAACCCTAGGCAGCTGCCTGGTGTCGCAGACTGACTAAGGGGGCTGCAAGCTACAGAATTTATTTTTACCTGAATTATATATATTTTAAGAGGAGTTCGATATTTGTAAAATAACTCACATTTACTCAATCCTTTCGCATTGCTCTTAATAATTCCTGGTTCGAGCCCAATCGGTGGACTTGACAAAGAAAAGTAAATAAGTTGTGATTTAGGGTTGATAGTTTTTTTTTATATAGTGAGTGATCTGGGCGTATTAGTAAATGAGGATTTTAAAATGAGTCATCAATGTACAGTGGCTAGCGAGAAAGCTAATAGAATGTTGGGGTACATCATGAAAAGTGTTTCATCAAAATCTAAGGATATTATCTTACCATTGTACAGAGGTTTGGTAAGACCTTGAGTATGCTGTACCATATCTTAAAAGTTTCGGTCACCATATCTTAAAAAAGACATTGAATTGTTAGAGAAAATTCAGCACAGGGCTACTAAAATGGTCCAAGAGTTTTTAGGCATGAATTATGAAGATAAATTAAGAAATTTGGATATGTATACTCTGGAAGAGAGAAGGGTTAGTGGAGATTTGATTCAACTGTTCAAATTTAATAAACAAGGAGATGTAGAGGGTTTAGATTTAAATATGAGTGATAGAACGAGAGGTCATAGGTTTAAGTTAAACAAATCCCATTTTAATCGGGAAGGGAGAAAACACTATTTCTATAATAAGGTAATAGAGAAATGGAACAACTTACCAGCGAATATTGTTAATTGTACAGGAGTAACGAATTTTAAAAGGAAGTTAGATATTCATTGGGGGATATTTAGGAAATACTAGCTGGACCAACCTTGTTGGGCGTTGAGCCTGTTTTTGGTCGTCAATATTTGTATTTGTATATATTTAAAATGAATGAAATCACGCATTTTTCATGTTCAATACTGGTTGACAGTACTAATCGGATATGACCGTTCGGAAAAATTCGCGTAGGACCGCTGAAGGGTAACCGTTTAATGCATTTTACTATTTTTTTCTTTGTGACCCCCCGGACCCTCGGGGGTGCGCGGACCACTAATTGGGAACCACTGTACTAAGCCATTCATATAAGGAAGAATGTACTTAAAAGTTTTCATTTTACTCATATCAATTATTCAGTTTTTACATTATGTTCTTATCTATGTTATGACAGTTATCTTTTATATAAATCCCTAAGCATGCTTGGATCTTTCGAATTGCGGACGAATATCAAAACAAAGTATTTTCCTAATAAAAATAAGTGTCATTGCATGTTGAAATGTATCTTTATTGTTAAAAATTTTCATCTTCAAAAGATAGAAGTGACAATCAAGTCAGAAAATAAATCTTGGTGTGAGACATTACGATTTCCTTGTTGATTATGTGATAAATGAATATTGAATTATATCGATATAAAAACTTATTTTTGTATCAAATCAAGTTTAATGTGAGTCACAGAATGAAATACAAAACTATAAAGGTCTCAAGATCTTCTAAATCTTGACATTCAAAGAAAGCGGAAATAAGATTTAAGCAGATATGTAAGTATTGTTTGATTTATATACTGTCCACCGGGTTGAGAATGTGCCACTTTTTGTAGTTTTCATGTAATATCTCGTTTAACATTCAAGGGAATAGGCTGATATTCAATACAACGTAGATGTACATCTCTGCTTTTAGTATATGTTCGGAAAAAAAAGTTGTAATGGAAAAGAGACGGAAGTTTTTCTATAGCAATGCGTCACTCCTCTTTTCTTTTTAAAAGCACATAAAAATTTCACTTTTGACATTTTTACAACTTTTATGACTTAAAATTTGATTCTACACACTTATTTTATTAAAGCTATTTTAAAAAGTTATTTTTTTAAAGATTTTTTTATACCTCGGACAGCACCTCTATCGAGGATTTTTCGTACTATATTATTATTATTATTATTATTTATTTATCTACAAAAATATTCTCCCCATGCCATCATATCCCCAATATAAAATTTTGTGTTATTCAGTTAATTAGTTTTAGCTACAGGATGTCTCTAATCACTTATGTTAGCCGTGAATAATTTTTTTAATTAAAAATACGCATCTTTAAATTAATATTGAATTTTAAATTGCAGTTGGGGTGAAAAAAAAATTTTGTGTGTGTGTCGGAGCACAGCCAGAAGGTTTTATGTGGAATATCATGTCAGCTGATTATACAAGTACTGATTCAATAGCGAAACCTGACATCCATACTATTATGTTACATTTCCGCAGTGGCATCGCAGTAGTCTTTGATATGTGCAGTATAACTACAGTATTCATTAACCTACAGCCTTATAGAAAGAAACTTTGCAAGAAAGGTAAATGTACTAGATATCTGTATATATGATTAGGAAAATATCTGTATCACTGAACTCAAATAAGAACTGGAGAGTAGACAAAGCGTGCGCTTTTTTCCCCACTTGCTCAAGGCGAAAATGTGGTAAAAAGACAGTTTCGCGAAGAATTGTACTTTTATAATAACTGATAGGAGAGAATTTGTTTGGATATATGTTATTTATATCTAATAATGCTAATTCAACGAATAACCTTAAAACTCAAAGTTCTTAACGCAATTAAGGCAAAAATACAGCCAGGGTAAAGTACATTTGCCCCTAATGGGAGTAATCACTCCAGCGATTATTTTAGCTCAACAATATGAATAGGAAGATGTCTGTATTTTATTTACCAATGAATATTGTAAGTTTAAATATGAAGAGTGACATTTTAGAAGATGTTTAGAACATTTTGCACACACTTAACATGAAAAAAAGGTGTGTGTAACATGATGTTAATAAAGTCCTTAACCCTTTGCACTCCAAGAACTCTTTGCGTTTTCCGTTCTTTCTACGGAACAGTTATTCATCCTTATGTTCTTTACCCTAGAATTTGTTATTCTTATTGAAAAAAGAAACATATGTTTTGGATCTGCAAAAGAACGAGTTGAAAAAAATATCGATGTTTTTTTTAAATACAAGATCATGCTGTTCTCGTTTATTTTAAAGAACAGGGAACCAAAAGAACGAGTCGTTATGTTGTTGCCTGAGAGGCACCAACGGAGTGCAACGGGCTAATAACGTGGGGATCATTCAAGTGTGAGTAAAACTTCCGCACTAAAGGGGTGTCCCTTCCTTGTATTCACGTGATGGAAACAGAGTTACCTAAAATATTTTAGTATAAATGATATGGCGTTCATTACTATAAATATTTATTAGTGGCTCGGCTAAAAAAAATAATTATCTTATAAGAAACAAATATTGCGGAGATTGATGTGAAACAATTAAAATTTTAAAATACACAGTCACACTCTTCTTAAGTAGATATGGCGCTTTGTGTAAATTTGAAATTAATTTGTTCGAATTGCGACTCTTTTACCAAAGCTATTAACTTTAAAATGCATTTTTCGAATTGGAGTCATGGGATCGTTGTTCTGTATTTTTTTACGTGTTCACAAGTACGACCAAGTCTTTATTGCAGTGTTTGTCTGTTTTAAATTATTTTGGGTTATTCTTTTATGACACGGTGTTTGCGATTACGACCGTGCCGCCGTATACAAGTAAACCCATTGACACTGGAATCATCACATAGAAACTGTTAAAAGTCAACACGTAGTAGTATTCTCCTGGTATCACGGTTAAAAATATCAAAAATCTAAAACTTTATGGTGAAATCCCCTGCAATTTCCACATAAATTAGAATTTAACTAAAATAGAATTAATCTACCGATTTTGGGAAAATTCATCTCTATAAAAACATTATGTTACGAGATTCCAGATATTATCTAGAATTATTTTCTAGATATTTACGCAGGTTTTATCCTATTGTTTCAGGGCCAAAGTGCATCCAAATTTGTGAAACATTTCACTTAAAAAAAATGAAACTAAGGAATTTAATTTTTATAAAAAGTGTTTCACAAGTTTACCGGGGCCTCCGTGGCCGAGCGGTTAAGGGCATCAGCTAGGAATACAAAGGTTCCCGGTTCGATGCCAGGTGATGGACTTGACAAAGAAAAGTAAAAAGTAGTGATCTTGTGATCGGAGGGTTGCAAGCTTCGCTACAAAATACTAGAAAAGTCGTCCAGAACACCCTCAAAAATTAACGGCGTGTATACGGGACTGGTGCACGATAAATCTGATCGGGGTCCAAAGTCTCGACGTCTATTGAAGGCGTTGGGTGCCAGTTCAGGTGTTTCCTCGTCATCTGACCATGGTTCTAAAATAACGAGGTGCAGGTATGAATGAATGTGTGTGTGAATGTGTATGTGTTCCCGGGTCTTTCCTTCGAGATAGACCTCGAACCGTCGCCAATAGCCCAATGTGCAGCTCTAGTGCGACGTTATTTAACCAAACCAAACCACAAGTTTGCCAACTAGGTTTGTGATTTTGCCAAGACAACATGAATTTACTAACATTCTTGTGGCCCACGTAGGCATGAAAAATATTGGGAAAATCATTGTAAAAAACTGTAATATTTTAATACATTTCATTTCTGGTCGGGTTGGCAATTTTCCGTCCCATTGGAAAACTTGTGAAACATTTGGCTTTTAAGTTTAAAATGAAACTAAGATGTTTTACTTTAAATGAAAATCCAAATGTTCCGAAAGTTTGCCAACTAGGTTTATTATTTTACCAAGTCTATAGAAATTTACAAATATTCTTATAGCCCTCATCGGCGCAAAAAATGTTAAGGAAATCAGTGCAAAATTTTAATATACTTTACCCCCGGTCGGATTGGCAATTTCCCATCTAAAACTAAATTTTCCCATCCAAGCCGGAAAAAGCAGGTATATTACTTTAAAAAGAAGTTGGTAATTTAACCCTAAAAACTTGGCAAACTCATATATGCCTTGGTAATTTTAAGGCTTCACCCCCCCCCCCCCCCGTCTCCCCAACAATCATAAGCCCTAGGAATGTCCCTGTTCAAGATTATATCAATATATTTTTTTAAATTTCCGAATAGGATATTTTTTTATTGGAATCATCGTGCATCACATCATATACCTTTCATTTGTATATCCTTATAAGATAATATATAACTTAGGCAAGGATTTTCCTACATATTCTAAAAATCAAAATATTTAGTTAATTAAGATTTTTTTTTTTGAATATTACTTCAGCATTTTTTTACGATAATTACAAAATCTATCGAATAAAGAGGATATTATACTGACCAACACAATCTCTGATAAATCAAATATTAACGACTGAAAGTAATCTATAGAACATCTCTAGTGAATAATACTGGCAATGCTGTACTAAGTCAAGGTCAGACAAAATCTCTTTAACAATGCAATTGGTTTATTATTTGGACAACTCAAGGAAAATAATTTTCCAACATAAATAAATAAATATATATAAATTTGAATTTTGTAACTATTATTCAAAATTAGGTTTCCCTAATGACGATTACAAAGAGAAAATTGTTCCTAATATTTGAAGGAAGGAAGGAGTTTTATGATTATATTTTAAGTTAAACGCGCGTTTTCATCTGCATGAACGATAACATGATATCATTCAATATTATAATTTTTTGGAGTGCATAAAAGTGGCTGAATGGGATGTAGTCATATTTAAATGTGTGTCTATAACTTTGTTTTTAAATTAAATTAGTTTTAAGACAATCAAACTAAGTTTTAGGTTGTGATTTCCTCATTTGTAATAAATAAAAATGATATATTTTTTTCGTCTTGTTGTTGTTGTTGCTTATCCTTCATAGTCTGACGGAGTCAGACAAGATCCACGAGACCAGTGACTCTCAGGAAGTCGAGCACAAGGAGAGGATCGCAGAAGATATCTTCCCTGGAGAGGCCCATGCATTCCATTATGTGCTCCGCAGAAGCCTCATGGTCGAGGCAATTAGTGCAGGTGGTGAAGACCCTCTTGCCCTCAAAAAATGAGAGGCACTTGATGTGTCCGCTAGCAAGCCCAGAAAGAGCAGACCGTGAGCCTCTGTCACACGGGAGGTCTGGAGTCAGGCCTGGCTTTTTACCTATATACCAATGATGGGTAGGGGGATTTCTCCACTCAGCCGAAGATTTCGATTTTTCCCCTGAATAAAGTTCTAGGAAAGTCAAGGCGCAAGAGGAGGGGGTGGGGAGTCTGCATCCCTCCTTGGCAAGTTTATCCGCCAATTCATTGCCGTGTAAGTCAACGTGAGAAGGAATCCACTGAAAATGGATATCATGGTCTAAAGAAATCAATTTTAGTTTATGTAAGATATATGTACTGGTCTTGTCACCAGCAAGTAGCCAGTTATCAAGATGATGGAGAGAGCTACGGCTGTCTGATAAAATCCATAAGTCTCCGTAGTCCTTCTCGGAGAGAATAGCATCGAGTCCCAGGTCTATTGCTATTGCTATCAGAAGTTTTTCGTTTTAATAACTACCATAATAACTGGATTTTATTTGAAAAACATATTTTTATCTCGACCATATATGAGCAGACTTGCTGCCAAGTGGTTATAAATCACAAAAATACTAAAATGAACTATCAATATTTTTCATTACTATAAAGTTATATAGTTCGCATACATCAAATTTCAGACATACTCTAGCCTTAATAATACTGCAACTTTAGTTCTAATCGAAAGCTGTCATAAAAAAGGTGCTTAAAAATGACTACATGAACCTACTCGTTTTTTAGTACAATTGCCTCGCAAATGAGCGCTAACGTACTCCAATTTAAGTAATCGTACTTTCGCAAAAATGAGCAGTGTGATTTAATATTGCTAATATCAGCTTCTGTTCAAGTCATCGTAACTAATCGACCTGACAAACTTAAAATATTTTTTCAGAAGATGGTTTTCCACATTATTTGATGTTGATTGCTTAAATGGAAACTAAGTTATTACAATTCAATTATCTTACTTTCCATTCTTTTGGCACACCTTTATAACATTACTTCTGTTTATAAATTCTTCACGTCGCCCTGTGAAGCTTAACGGATAAGGCTGCAGAATGGGTTTGATTCCCCGTAATTCTTGGTTGTAATTGTCGATATTTATTGAAAGTGATTTATGAAGGCAGCCTATATAAGCAAGCATCTGCTCTTTTAATTATTTTTACCCATTTACTCATTTTTAAGTACATGACATTTTTCAAAATTGAAAGCTTGCATTCGGAGTAATGATAAGCATCGAATGCATTCAAAAATGAGTACATTTTACTAATTTTTAATACATATTTGTATACGGGGTATTATTGGGTTATGTGGTACGGCTCCAAGTACAATAGGTTTCCCAATAATGAGTTGAGTGTCATTTTTCAGTAGCCAAGGCGAATTGGAAACTTTAATCTTACACCACTTGGTGACTAAGTCGCCCATATATTAATTTATCAAGAGGATTTTAATTGATGTTTGACTAAAAAAAATTCAGTAAAATAAGTAAATACATCATACATTTGAAGGCAAATATTCAAAGGTTATACAGCTGAATAGTAGGCCTTACAATTCATATTATCAACCTCCGATTATCAAAATATTTATAGTGCTTTAGAATTTATTCTTTGCATGGTAGAGTAAAACAATGAACAAGCAGCTCAAAATGTCAAGCTTGTATTTGTACCATTTGCTTGTATTTGTCCAACACAACCTCATTGAATTTTTATAGCAATTTACCAATCCTACTGAGTGATAAATGTTTTATTAAAAAAAATAAGTAAAATACCCTTAAAAAAAGAAAACCGAAAAGAAAAATTAAAGGAAAAAAGAAAACAATGCACAAAAAATTTCAAAAAAAAAAATTATCTTCAAAAATGAGTTAATATTTAATATTTTATAAACTTATTAAATTTTTTTTTAGATATTAGTTAACTCCTATAAATAGGATTTACGGGATTCCATACTACAAACTGATTAATTTTTCCTGGTGATAAACAATCCTTTAAATATTTACTAATGCGCAACCTGTCTTATTTGGAAAATTCATTAAAAAGTAGATAACGTAAAATTGTCGATAAAAATATAGTTACCTAAAATTCCCCAACTCCCCCTCTGTCCACTTTTAGCTCAGGCAAAGCAACGGACATTCCCATTACAATCTACGTTATGAAGCTGGTTTGCGAAGCAGGAAAATGTGCATTCAAGGATTTTCGTTGTTGATATAATAAGGCAGCATAAACTACAATTGCATAGATTTATTAATGAAAGTAACCAGTTTTCCTTAAAGTCATTTTAATTTATACAAATAAGCTGCAATGCAACTAAGCTCCTTTCTGTAATTTTTCTCACAGCTGCATTTTTTTAAACTTGAGTTTGATATGTCGGGTTTTACGTTGGATACAAAAATTAAACATCTGAATTATATTCTTATTACTTACATTAAATCTATCATTAAGATAAAAACTCGTCTTATAGAACATTGCGTTAAGAATATTAAAATACAAATACAACGTTAAAATACGCAATAAAAATCCATCAAATCTGGACATGTTTCGGGAGATACATCTCCCTTCATCAGCAGAAAATAATATATCTATCATTAATCGTAATACGACACTAAGTCAAAATTACTTGAGCAGCCAGGTTTAAAATAAATGCTAAGCATTAAAACATGGTTTATTTAAAAATTTAGTCTTAAAATATGCGAGTTTCATATGTAGCTATAAGTAACTAGCTGAAATACGTTTTTGTTGCGCATACGTTTTCATTTAAATGGCTATTCCTCAATAGTCCCCTCCGAAACAATTTGTTATTGTTTATTAATAAATGTTAATTAGAATAAATTAAACTCACTAGTTGTTTTTTATTAGTTTACTCAATTATAAAAACAAAACGATAGGTTTATTTTACGTTAATTAATATATTATAACATAATAACAAACTGTGGCAATTACAAAAATAAAAAATAAAAACTACGAAAGATGAAGAGATTAAAAATCTAAAATTTAAAATATTTCACTTATTTTCTTTCTTTTTTTTGTATCAAAGTCACAACATAAGAGTATTAGAGGCAATTTTACGCTCTTTTTGTCTATTTATCCGACAATACATATTTTCTGGGAAAATTAAAAAAGAAATAGTATATGCACAGTCCACATTGTACAGAACAGTTCGGTTCGTGAATCCATTGTACGTGCGCCGGCTAGATTTGCTCCTTCTTGGATTGTTAAAAATAAGTATTCAAAAATAAGTTAAACGTACTCATTTTTGAATACATTCGATGCTTATCATTTCTCCGAATACATAAGTTTCAATTTGAAAAAGCAATGTACTTAAAAATGAGCATATTGGATAAAAATGAATAAACAGGAGCAGATGCTAGCCTACATAGGCTGCTTTCAGAAATCACTTTTAATAAATATCGACATTTACAACCAAGACCTACCAGGAATCGAACCTAGATCTGCAGGCACGCTGTACAGCGTATTATTCATTAAGCTACCAGAACACGTGAATATTTTATAAACAGAAGTAATGTTAAAGGTGTGCCAAAATAATGGTAAGTAAGATAATTGAGTTGTAATAACTCGGTTTCCATTCAATCAAACGATATCAAATAATGCGGAACACCATTTTCTTAACTCCTATTTTAAGTGTGTCAGGTTGCTTTGTTAAGATGGCTTGAACGGAAGCTGATATTAGCAATATTAAACCATACTGCTCATTTTTGCGAAAGTACGATTACTTAAACTTGAGTACGTCATCGCTCATTTACGATGCAATTGTACTAAAAAAACGAGTACGTTCATGTTCTCATTTTTAAGCACCTTTTTTTTACAGCGTTCGATTAGAACTAAAGTTGCAGTATTTAAACAGGCTAGCGTATGTCAGAAATTTGTTATATGCCTTCCCCCCTTCAGCTGTACAAAGATCAAGGGGGGGGGGTGAACAACAAATAACCTCTCTCGATGCGGCTATATATCTTCATCTACATGATGGTAGGTCATTTATACCTCCAAATTGGTTCCTCCTGCAGTTATGAGGGTAGAACAACAAGACGATTATTCGGTTTAAATTTCTATTTTTTTAACCGAATTAATTCATATAATTTCCTTAATACATAAAATTTCGTAACGAATAATGAATATTGAAAAGATCATTGCGATAAATGTAACAGCAACTTCCCCAGGGTATCGAGCAGTCATCTTCAATAAATAAGTGAAGATCCTGAACAAATTCTCGAAACCTGTTGGCAATCACGTGACGTAATTAAGCTTCGACGATACTGAAGCAAGTCAAACCGGACTGGAGGTATGAATGTTCGTAGATGACTTGAGTTTTTTTAAAATAGCTAGATCTAATGCATGGTAAATAATAATTTCATTTAGCGATTGGAAGGTTCCATTGCATTACAATTAGTTTCCTTTTATAAAGTATCCGAAGTAATATTGGAAGGTTAAGGGAAAATTAGTAGGAAATGTTATTTTGTCGGAGTTGTATATGAAAGCCGCAACTGTTTCAAGTTCAGAGGTCGTTGAATGAATTGTGAGAAGGGTTGTATGTGAACTTGTTATTTGGTGACTTCTTCAGTATCCAACTATTCTTTGCTCAAAGGAATTCGACATTTGAAAATGACACTAGAGGATGATATTGTTGATATCGGGAGGTCTAACATTGATGAGGTAAGAAACTATAAATTTAATTCAGATATTACTGAAGATTTTAAAAATTGGCATTTAATTTACTTATGTGTGTTTTTCACGGAGATACTTTATATGCTGATAGTATTTCATGCGAAAGCATCAAACCGTAATCTGTAAGAAACTGAATTTTTTTTAAATGAAACTAATTTTTAAAAAAATATTTTAATTAGTTTTAAATCATTTTATAACTTTTTTAGAAAATAAAACAAACATTTCATTGTTTGTATGAAATCGAAAAATAAAGCCCCGAATTTATTTTGACCTGAATAATTTATATAAAGATGTTTTTAAGATGACAGCGCAGGAACCTTCTAATTTTTTTTATTTCCTGTGTTGCAAACGTAAAATTTATTATACAGATAAAGTTCCCTAATACTAGCAATAATCTGTCAAAACAAATTTTGGTGTGTTGGTAATTTAATTTTACGCATAGTGACGAGTTTTCTCACTTCACACGTCTTTTATACTATAAAACTTAAAGGTAGATGCGTTAGGGAACTACACTGTACAAAATTAAGTACGACCTCGCACCAAAATTTGGTACCAATTTAGCTACAACTATTATTTAGTGCTTAACTTCACCATTTTATGGTGCTGCCACGGATACCATTTAGTGGTAAAATGTTGAACCAAAATCCGCGTTTTCGCTATCCTATATTATGATGAAACGCCGGTATAATTTGTTCAATGTCCTGGACGATTTTCTAGTATTTTTGTAGCGAAGCTGGCAACCCTCCGATCGCAAGATGACTACTTTTTTGTCAAGTTAACCGCACGGGTTCGAACTAGCTGTCCTGTGATTACCAACTGAACGTCTTTATCGACTAGGCAACCGGGCGAAGATCGATGAGATTCCTCGGTTTGTAGATTCAGTGGTTGCAGTTTAGTATATTGCACCATTTTTTGGTAAAAGCTGCGCAATTCCAGATCAAGGAGTATTGGTTCAACCCAGATTCCACCATAATATGGCGTAAGTTGCTGCAGAGCATCAAGGTATGGTGCAACGTCGAACTCAAATTTTTAAAGTGTAGAACATAAGATCTGTCCAAATAGGGACACAAGATCTATTCATTTATAGACATCACAATGGATTTACAACTAACATAGATTTATGTTGATTGAGGGTTCAACTATAATTTAAGCACAGCTCAACTCAAGTAAGCGAAAAAAATACTTTTCAATTAATTAACAGTGTCTTACTATTAACTGCAATTATCATATTCAAGTACAATAATATCTTATTTATTGCGATATCAGCTTGTTCATGAAAAACCCATTGTAAATAATATCTGCATAAGAAACAGTAGGTGACGTGACATGCGGGGAAAGTGGTGTACGAAAGGATGAAAAATAGCGGGACGCAACAAATATGCGCTTCGTAATTAGTAGGGTGGGTTAAAAAATTAATATTTTTTTTTCGAAATACTACAATGCCTCCTATAATAAAAAATAAGTAAAACGACGTAAACAAATTTAATATCGGTTGACATCTTCTGCTTGCGCATCGCACTATCAGTTTATAGAAATTGACGAAATATAACATTTTTCAATATCACTTTAAATTCTAGGATCCACTCGCTATTTAGTTATACATTTGTTTTTATAAATATTAGTTTTATATTTATTTTAAGCTTCAATAAAGTTTTAAAAAAATTACAACATCATTAAAATTTCACTGTTTTCCGGTCGCGCATGTGTTCAAAAAACGGGAATTTAGCAAAATGTTGCCAGTTTCACTGTGTTAATCGCCTTTCAGAGACCTTACAACGTTTTTGTAACTTAACAAAATAGTATTGCCTATATAAATAATTGTAACGACTGTTCATAGAAAACTGTCGTTATAATTATTTATATAGGCAATACTATTTTAGAAAAAGAGACAAATGCATTTTATTAGTAATATTAAATCACACTGCTCATTTTTGCGAAAGTGCGATTACTTAAATTTGAGTACGTTATTGCTCATTTACGATGCAATTGTACTCAAAGAAAAAACCAATACATTCAGATACTCATTTTTAAGTACATTTTTTTACAGTTTAGTAAAATCAGCTGGAAAAAAAAATCAAAGTCCTCAAAGGAGGAGAAGATCAATAAATCTCTTGATCAATAAGAAGGTATAAATACAATCTTGCAGATAAATCATATGAAATATTATTTTTAGATTATAAGGAAAATTGTAAGATTTTAATTTTTTAAATAAGCCACGACGTTACGTTGACCCTCAGTTCTTAATAGATTGTATATATGTCATTGAATTGCGTTTATAAGGAGCCCGTGTCCTCCAAACTTCCTTGTTATTTCAGTTCGCAAACAAGTTTTATATTAGTTGCAGAAATGTTTTATTTGCTGTAATTCGTCAATTAAAAACATGATATGATGCCAATAAATGTTGAAATAAACGTATTGATGGAGATTCAGATTTTGTATTTTTAAAACTTATAAAACTAATCATGATATCCAAGCTGTGTAAATGTAAACACGTCATTATGATAATGAATTTTATAAAACTGCTAACTTTTTAGAATTTGAAAGATTTATTTAGGAATCCAAATAATATTTAATAACATCATAATCGATGTTAAAATGTTAAATACATAAATATGATAATTTTGCATTAAAAAAATTATTACACTTACAACGTCAGAAGGAGAGGGGTTTATTTAAATATTATTTATTTTATGTAACTACCTTATATATAATCTATAAATGTCCAACTACACTTTAAAAATTACTACGACCTTGCACCAAACTTTGGTACCCATTTAGCTGCAAACAACATTTGGGGCTTAGTTTCACCATTTGACGGTGCTACCACGGATACCATTTAGTGGTGAAACGTTGCGCCAAAACTCAGAACGTTGCATAAAACTCAAAATTCGAGTTTTCTTTGTAGCCGTATTTTTGTATCAGAGCTGGCAACCCTAGATCACAAAATTTTTTCGTTTCTTTGTCACGTCCACCGTTCAGGCTCGAACTAGAAATCCTCTGATTTAACTCTCTTGTCCACTGGGCCACGGAGGCCCTTGTTCGTCGTTGTCTTTCTTGAAGGGGATTTCTCGGCTTGTTGATGTAGCGACAGCGAAAATTTCGGTTTCAGTTAAAGAAGTAGAACCAATTATCGATGAAACTTCCGCTTTTTTCCCTATAAAGGATTTTTGGTTCAACCTACATTTCACCACAATATGGTGTAATTTGCTGCAGACCTCTGTTTTGCACCAAGATACGGTACATCGTTGAACTGAAATTTTTAACAGTGTAATGCGTAATTAAAAATGTATTTATGTACAAGAATGGTAACGAGGTTTTTCTACAATCGAAGATTTTAGGGTCCAATGTGTGTATGTAAATTTCCTACGTCAATAAAAAAAATTTCGTAATCTAATTCTCATTATTGAAAGAATTAAGGGAGACCCAATCCCCAAATTCCGAAAACATTTTTTAAAAAAATTCTTCATAAAACAATGCTATACATATTTAAGAAGGCGTTTACAAAATTTCATAACAATAAAAGAAGCAGAACATATGTTTTATTAGATGTTTATATATAATTTATATCATCTTTCTACACACTTTACGTCTGCAACAATCGTCATTTACTCAAAATATTTTTTTTACATTTTGGTCACGTTTAAAATGCTAAGGCTTTGTAACTAAATAACTTAAAACTAAACTGTTAATAGTTTTTGAAGCTCTATTTGTTTTATAAAGGTATGAATAGCTTTTTTAAATTAAGTTTTAAATTATTTTTTTTTCGAATTATTAAACTAAAAATTTAAATATTTTTTAGGTTTTGAATTTAAAATAAGGTTTTAAAAACTATTAACATCCAAATCTACAAAAGTCTATTCATACGTCTGTAGTACATACATTAACGTTATTTAATCAATTATTTTTTTTTAAACATTAAAAGTTGAAGGAGGAGTAGTGTTTTTTAAAAAAAGTCTATTTAAGCTTACGCAAATAAAATAATAAAAATAAATTTTAAAAAAATAATTTTGTTTTTGATTACTGTTCAGAATTTTTTTTTCTAATAATATAAAAAAAATGGTATTTCTGAATTTATTAACAAACAAATTAGGATTTGGGGCTCGGGTCTCCTTTGACGTTGAATATATTAATTTTCCGGTTGCTTTTGCATTGAAGACAAACATTTAATATATTTTTTGACATAAGTTATTTTTTTCAGTCACAGTAATTAATAGACAAAAGTAATGAAAACATTACTTGTTTTAAAATTAAATTTTCTGAAGTTAAGGTGCAATGCAATTCTTTTGGGTACAACAAACTATTTTTTGTTTTACGGCGACATTGTGTCCCCTGAAAAACTATGACCGGGAAGAGTATAGGGCAACATCAAAACCCATCAAAACTCTTTTAGTTGTTTTTACATCGATATCAATAATTTTCCCGGCTTTAGTTACTGTTAACAATCAGTATTCCAACCAAAAACTTTAAACTCTTCAGTAACCAATGAGATGACTTACAAAGTGTAGATATCCAGTTTTAAAAAAAATATGTACATTTTTTATGGAAAATCGAGATTTCTAAAATCTTTGCTGGCATTTTTCACATCTTTCTACGCTTATTGTTCATTTGAATGCTATTTAACTTTTTAATCTCAATTTAGCCAAAAATTAACTTAAGTAGTCTTAGCACAAACCACTTCAATTATAGATTGTTCAATAATCTTGTCAAAATCATCATTTAAAAAAAAATGTAACATCTTGTTTATATTAAAAAATGTTCCAAATCAATCTTGCTGGCAGTTTATACAGAATATGGCCGGAATTTTTTTTTTCTATTTTACTGAATTTTGAGGTATAATTTTAGGACATGTTGGATTTTGCGTATCATGTTTAGTGAACAACAGTATAATTTATAAATCGATTATTCGATGAATGTGGGATTAAAAATGCATTAGTAGAACTCTTATGCTCAGCTAATGTGATTGAGCAATTTCTTGTTCAATGAAAGATTATGATTGACAGATAATAGTTAGGTATAGATTTATGATTGACTTATGAATAAAGTTGATTGATAAGAACGCCATCAATGCCACTTTTTCGTTGCACACATCCTTCATCCACTTATCCCATATAATTTAGAAAATGTGTTTCCTCAATTTTGAACTAAAGCCCTATCTAAACTAAAGCTTCATTGTTTAAAGAAACAAGGCAATTTTGGGTAATAAAAATCAATTATTTAAATTAATCGACAATCATAAAAGCTAGACCATAAATCATAAAGTAAAGATATATTTTTTTAAATAAAATAATTGTAAAGTAAAGTTGTTATTGTAAATTAACCCTTTGCCCACATCATATTTGTATCATGTTATTTACAATCATAAAAGCGTTCTTTACGTTCATTGTAATTAACGCTTTATTGGTATTTACTTCACTTTCGAAAAGAAAATTATTTCAGAATTTTTTTCTTTATTCAATAAAAATAATATGTAATAAGTACTCCAGTTCCAAACCCATATATAATTTGGGGTAGTTATAGTTAAATTTTTAAGATAAATATATCAAAAAAATTGTATTATTTAATAAATATTCATGTTTTTAAATATAGAAATCACTTAATGGCAGAATTTATACACCGTTAAAAGCATGATCGTGAGTAACAAACAAATTATTGAGACAAGTAACAAACAAATAAACACAAACTCGATTTATTTTAGAATTAATGAACATCGCGTCCAAGAGAATGCACATATTGAAAACCTGCAAAGCTTGTACATGTATATTGGATTTGCTATAGTTGTAATTTTGTTTACTGTATTCGTTATTGTCAGAAAAAAATTATGAAAGACTCTGTATGTATATTGTACCAAACCTTAAATTTTTACAATAAAATATTTTTTTATTCATTTGGAAGTGAGTCCTAAATTTTTGTATTTTATAAACTGCCGTTAGTTGGGCTGGGAAAGCAATTTTTCCTTGGTTGCAATGTCGGTTGTGTCCCGAGGTATTTTGGTTGCGACGTCAGTTGGGGTTGCTGGTCTTCCACTAGCAGCCCTTCAAGGTCCTCATCAAATTTCTTTGAGAAGTCGATTTTGGGTTGAAAAAAATCGTACCAGAACTGCAAAGTAGGCAGTTGGGAGCCTCGAGATCTACCTAGGGATCAATCTCGAAGGAAATAACCAGAACACTGAATGTATTTTTGAACCACAGTCAGATGAACAGTTAATTTTGGGACCATGGAACAACACATTGCTTTAAAAACAACAACACCTACATCCCATTCGAGCAGCAGTTTGGGGATATTCATCCCTTCCGAGCAGTTGGTTTTGGCACCAGGTAATGACACATTGCTTAAAAAAATAGCTAGTAACCCCTTCGATAAGTCGTTTGGGGCTTCTTACAAGAAGTTGGTTTTGGCACCAGGCTTGGTTTTGGCACCAGGCTTGGTTTTGGCACCAGACTTTGGCACATTGCTTTTAAAAAGCAGTGGTACCCCCTTCTCGCAGTCGTTTTAAAATTGTTAATCTGTATTTAGCCATGTGCTGTGCAAGGGCCACAAAATACACCAGCTATAATTTGCCGCCAGCTATATCTAATAAACAAAATTAATTAAATTTCCCACGAAGTTCCTTATTCGTTAATTCGATATTTTAAAAATTTTGTTCAAATTTGAGAAGGGAGCGATGCTCAACTATTTTATTAAAGAAAAAAATATTAATTAAATAGATATTGAATAAAATTAAATCAAACATGTACCAAAAATAAAATAAAAAGCGATAAGCAAAGGTGGATGGCAATCGGACTTGATTATCGTAGCAACGAAGATGCCACGGAACCTAACTGAAGTGTAGCAACCAACTGGCTGCGGGCGACAATCTGTGATTGTATGCTGAAGTTCTTTCTTTCCATTTTAGTTGAGACGGCGAATGAAGGATCTGATGACCCCAGAAATGTACGAAGATGACAATGTGTTCGAACGTTTCCTGAGGGGTAGGTATTTTGTGAGCAAGGAATTTTTTTGTTGCAAACACCATTTACGCTAACAATTTACCTTTTCAAACTACACAATTGTTTTTATGAATACTTTTTTAAAATATTATTGTTTATTTTTATTACCCAGTATTTGGTGCAGCTTGTCCATTGATAATTAACCAAACAACGAACTGTAAATCTCAATGCATTCTAAAACAGGTTTTAAAATGGTATAAATTTCTTTATGCAATTTAATGTATTTTTTGTACTTTTTAATTTTTTAAAGATAAATATTAGGGAAATGTCCAATGTTATTCGCAGTTAGAACTGTATTATAAAGAACTATTTTAACAGTGCAAACGTAAATTCCATCACGGATAACTTAACTCGATATCTGAAATTTAAATTTTTTATAGAGAAAATAATAACGTGTACGGTCCTATAACAAAGTATAATATGTATATATACCAAAGTATAATATGTATATATACCAAAGTATAATATGTATATATACCAAAGTATAATATGTATATATACCAAAGTATAATATGTATATATACCAAAGTATAATATGTATATATACCAAAGTATAATATGTATATATACCAAAGTATAATATGTATATATACCAAAGTATAATATGTATATATACCAAAGTATAATATGTATATATACCAAAGTATAATATGTATATATACCAAAGTATAATATGTATATATACCAAAGTATAATATGTATATATACCAAAGTATAATATGTATATATACCAAAGTATAATATGTATATATACCAAAGTATAATATGTATATATACCAAAGTATAATATGTATATATACCAAAGTATAATATGTATATATACCAAAGTATAATATGTATATATACCAAAGTATAATATGTATGTATACCAAAGTATAATATGTATGTATACCAAAGTATAATATGTATATATACCAAAGTATAATATGTATATATACCAAAGTATAATATGTATATATACCAAAGTATAATATGTATATATACCAAAGTATAATATGTATATATACCAAAGTATAATATGTATATATACCAAAGTATAATATGTATATATACCAAAGTATAATATGTATATATACCAAAGTATAATATGTATATATACCAAAGTATAATATGTATATATACCAAAGTATAATATGTATATATACCAAAGTATAATATGTATATATACCAAAGTATAATATGTATATATACCAAAGTATAATATGTATATATACCAAAGTATAATATGTATGTATACCAAAGTATAATATGTATGTATACCAAAGTATAATATGTATATATACCAAAGTATAATATGTATATATACCAAAGTATAATATGTATATATACCAAAGTATAATATGTATATATACCAAAGTATAATATGTATATATACCAAAGTATAATATGTATATATACCAAAGTATAATATGTATATATACCAAAGTATAATATGTATATATACCAAAGTATAATATGCAAAAATTAAAAAAGTTGGTGTATTTTAGATACTTAATATTTTTTAATAAATAAACTAGCTGTACCGTCCCGCATTGCTGGGAACCAGTCAAGGCATATTAATTAAAAAATAAAGTTGCCTCTGTCGAGTTTTGAACCATCGGCTATTCACTTAATATAATTTGGCGAAACATAATTGTTTCAACTTAGACTTAATAAAAAAAAAAATCAATAAAAAAAAATAAAATAAAAAAAAAATTCACACAAGTATTTCTTCTATTTATTAAATTCATTTGGACGTTAATTAAAAAGTGGAACATTTTTTTTAGTAAAATAATGTGAAAAAAGGTAATAACAATAAAGACAATTTATGTGAAATAAATTGGAGTGAACTACAGAACAAATATTATCAAAGAAGAAAAAAAAAAAACTACAGTAAGCAAACATAGATGGCGCCACGTTATACCCTCACTACGGCGCTACGATTTTGTTACAAAGGGAAACTTTTAATATTAATTTAAAAATAACTAAAATTTTTAAATTCTGGCTCTCAGGAGCACAATTGGATGTTGAATAGTACTTATGTCGAAAATTTCAGATATTTCCATGCACAGGAAGTAAGACCACAGACAGACTATTTCTTGTATTGTTACAGATGTACGTTATTTTACTCGCTTTTAAGATGAAATATTATAACTACAAAACTATATTTGTAAAATACACACTTTTCGAAGGGTTGTGTCTATTTATTATCTTCCTTTTACAATTTATATTACATCTATAAACTAATTCAAAAACTGTGTTTCGAAGTTCCTTATTTGCTTGAAATGAAAACCTCCTGGGGAATAAGCAAAATATCGAATACAAAGGGCATAGAACAATTAGTGTACTTGTTAAATTTAGCTATTTGTAATTAAATAATTATAGGTAAATATGTGGTTGTTTGCTTATATGTTGGAAATTAATGTAGAACTTTGTAGAAAATTCTTAGTTTCGAATTAGAAAACTTTTTTTGCTCTATTTTATTCTTTCGATATCTCAATTAAAAGTTGCATTATAAGTATAAAAATGTTTTAACTCTGTATTTTTTACAGTTAACAAAAAATACCATTTTTAACTAGCTATTCTCATCATCTGTGGAACCTGTGCTAATAAATTTTTTTTACTGTCAAATAGGTATATTTTCTTCAGAAAAAGGTATTCCACTTTGTATTCGTCGATATGCAAATAATTTTTTTTACAAATTCTCTATTTTTTTCTATTTTTTTTACACACAATATTTTTTGTTGTTGTTAGAACATACCCATTTTGGTTTAAGAATATTGTTTTAATTGTAAAAAAAACGTTTCACAACGATCCCCCATCCTGAATTTTTGAAAAAAATCCTAATTATATTCCAGGATAAATAAATATTTACAAAGCCGGATTTATTATATTTTTTTATTTCGTTAAAGCCATAGAGTTATTTTATTCTATATACTATTACGTCATTTAAGAAACTCAAGGCCAAACACGGGTATTATACGTTTAAAAATAAATACTATTAGTAATTTTCTTATGCATATGTAGGTTCCTAAAATACTGTTTACTTTCTATTTTATTACGTTAAACATCTGAGTTTTGTTGTTTTATCTAATATATATTTATGTTTACAGCCCGAAATCAAAATTTAGACGCTGCTGAAGATATGTTGAAAAAAGTGAGTGTATTAGTCGACTTTTTATATGAAATTCTATGTTTACATTATATCATAAAATATTCTATCATTAAAGAGATTATTATCAAAAGAGAATACTTTCCTGTATGATATTTAGCAGCAGCAGAGAACGCTGCTTGGCGACGAAATTCAAGAGATTCACTTTTATTTGTGGAATGGGGACAGTAGAAGTAAATCGCTTTAATTTCGTTGCAAAGCAGAGGCGGCTGAAACCCAACCAGGGAAATGGTGCCTTAAAAAAATGCCTTTGATTGTGTGAGTCAATAAGCAATGACGTATTTTGTTAATTAACTTAACCGAGGGTTGACTTTAACATTTCCTAGTCTGAGCACCTTGGTACATTTTTGATTTTTTAAAAACAATTAAAAATATATATATGTAATGGAATTTATTTTATTAGTAATTTTTAATTTTCTGGTTTAGTTATAAGTAAAGATGTAAATATTTTATCTGTGCTAAGATTAAATATTTTTTTTAATTCTACATAATAAAATATTTTTTTAAATACAATAACTTAGAAAATTAATCATTTAATCTTCAGGGCTCTCAAAATGATAGTTTAATATTATTAATTTGAAGCATATTCCTTAAAATTACTGAATTTGAAATACTTAAACTGCTCACATAAAATGTAATGTTTTAACATTATAGCATGTGAAATGGAGAAAAGTGAATAGAATAGACACCATAGGCCAACATTTCAAACCACTTGAGGTATGCATTTATTATTTTTGATATCCTTATTTTACTTATAGATTGTTACACATTTGATAAACAAATTGCGTGAAAAATTTTGGTCATCTACGCTGGAGCAACAAAAGTCACGTGGCGACCACTATAGCATACGATATGATTTCTGTGACTTTTGTGCACTTTGTTCAAAATCAAAATATGAATTTTTACAGATACATCTCAAGTCCACGTGGTGTACTTTGGTTAAGCTATAATGCGTAAATAATTAGTTTACATATATTACAGCTTAGTAATAATTATTTTTCCCACCTATGTCTTGACATTGTTTTTTTATTCCGAGCATATTCATATTAAAAATTGATTTTCTGTATATATGGCGGCATTTATTATTGTATATAAATAAATACTCGTTTATTGAAAGAGAAGGCGCCTTTAAAATGGTTCCAAATGGAATCTACGGAAATTTATGTTTCAATACAAAAAAATTAACGTAGTGGTGCCGTTTGGTACCACTGGGCCCCAGAGTTAAGTTTTACAGAAACTCGTAGAAATTAGTGTACATCATTCTAATAAATTATATTTCCCAACTATGTCTTGACATTTATTTTTATTCCGAGTAACAGAAGTCTGCAGCAAATGACACCATATTATGGTGCAATCTAGGTTGAACCAAACATCCTTTATCGGAAAAAAGCGGAGGTTTTGCCGATAATTGGTTTAATCTCTTTAACTGTAACCGAAATGTTATTTGTCGCTACATCAACAAGCTGGGGAATCTCCTGCAAGAAAGAAAACGACGAACAATGCATGCAACGTTTTATGCAACGTTATGGGCCGTGGCGCAACGTTTCATCACAAAATGGCATACGTGGTAGCACTGTAAAATGGTGAAACTAAGCATGAAATATTGGTTGCAGGTAAATGGATTCCAAATTGTGGTGCAAGGTCGTAATAATTTTTAACATTGTACTTAACGTCAACATGATTCTAACATGATTTGACAGAGATTTCGATGTTTTTTCCGTTTGTACATGGGCGTTCAGTTGGGATGATTGGTGCAATACAGTCCGAATTTAATTTTTTTTTTTTTATGTTTCTTTTTTTAGTTTTTGTGACACCCTATCAATATAAATGTTCGTTCAAATAATGATTTCCTTCAGGATCTCCCAGTCCATAACAAAAATCCTAGCCTTCGATGACTGTTGAAACATTCTGTGCATCATCGGAAAGGGAGTCTCAGTCTAAAGGGTTTACAGTCTTTCCATTTCTTTTGCGTGCGGAAAAAGCATTCGTACGCGTTTGGGTTTGTTTGGTTTGTTAAATAACATCGCACTAGAGCTCCACAGTGGGCTATTTGCGACGGTTCGGGGTCAATCTCGAAGGAAAGACCCGGGAACACATACCCATTCATACATGCACCTCGTTATTTTAGAACCATGGTCAGATGACGAGGAAACACCTGAACTGGCACCCAACGCCTTCAATAGACGTCGGGACTTTGGACCTCGATCAGATGTATCGTGCACCAGTCCCGTATACACGCCAATATAATTTGTTGGATATTCTGGACGACTTTCTAGTATTTTTTGTAGCGAAGCTGGCAACCCTCCGATTGCAAGATCACTACTTTTTTTACTTTTCTATGTCAAGTCCATCGCACGGATTCGAACCACCAATCCTCTGATTAGTAGCTGAACGCCTTATCAACTGAGCAACTGGGGATCGTCCGTTCGTATGCAGTAAGATACGGCGTTCTATCGCAACTATTTAACTATCGCAAGAATGCGCGCCGGGTCCAATTATACCCCCAAAGCATGACAATCCTTTTATAATAAAAGAAACAACGACCTCAAGGAATTTATATCACCTGGTAGAGATAAACGGACTTGTAAAACTAGACTTCTGAAAAGGAGGAGATATCAAGGTGAACAGCATACCAGAAAATCCTTTTTCAGACAACATGGGATCCATATGGACCCCAGACACGTCCCATCGGGTTAATTTGAATTTAGCCAATGTTTCTCTTTTATTTTAAAAATGTTGCAAGTGTTATATTTTATTAAGTAACCTGTCCACTCCCGAAGGATATACAGCTGTCTTAATGTGACACAGTTTCAACAACGGCAACCCCCCTCAGTCGAACGATTATTTCAAACCTTTGCAAACTTTGTAAGAGTGGGAGGTTTTGCAGTGACATGCATACTGCACATTAAAAATCGTTTACAATGTTTTTTAAACACCATAATATGGTGGAGCTACACGCTCTTGTAAATATTACATATAATACATTTAATTCAAAGGGTTACAAAATTTTCACCATGCTGGGAGTAATTGCAAGTGTTATAAAAGTAATTATGAACCGAACATATATTAAACGTTAACTTTGTTCAAAATCAAAACATGAAGTTGAATTATCAGAGCTACATCTCAAGTCCTATTGGTGTCACTTGGTTAAGCAATATAATGAGTAAATAATTAGTTTACATATATTACAGCTTAGTAATACATATTTTTACCACCTATGTTTTGAAATATATTTTTTTATTCCGAGCGTTTTCATATTAAAAATTTATTTCCTAAATATAATGGCGGCGTTTATTATTGAATATAAAAAAATACTCGTGTGTTGACAGAGAAAGCGCCTTTAAAATGGTTCTAAATAGAAACTACGAGTTTCAATACAAAAAAATAATTTTAAATGTGGTCGTGCCATTTGGCACCACAAGGCCCCAAAGAGATAAAAGCTTTATAGAAACTCGTTGAAATTAGTGTACTTTCTTTTAATAATTTTATGTAACTATGGAATTAATTTATAAACACTGCTTCTATTTTGTAGATTCATGTAAAGTATGATGTGCTGAGTAGAATAGCTTTTGATAAGGAAGGATCGCCTGTTTTATACATGGCATTTGGAAATATGGATATCAAAGGTAAATTTACAGAACCTGTATGTATTATGCAGAGTGGGTTATAATAATATAAAATTTAGTATACAATAAAAAAACTGGTGTGAGAAAATGCGGTTTGGACTATATTGAATCTCACAGTGACAAGTTTCGTTGGAGAAATTTAGTTCCAAATTTCTCTTATTGGTAGCGCTCTACTTTAAAATATAGTGGGAAGGGGACATTATATCGAACACGTGGATTGTTAGTTAGGGGATTGTTAACACGTTTTTCAGTTAGTTAGTCGGTCAGTCCGGAAAGTTCCAATTGTGGCCCATGGCAACCTTTTGTCTGGCCGATAAACAATTGTTTTCTTCTTTGAGAATATGGTAATAATAAGTTTTATTTCCTGCCCACTCCCGAGGGATATACAGGTGGCCAATTTTGACTCCATCGTCACGACAGAGTGACAAATTACACTCCATAGAATGGTATTACACAATGGTTGTTTACACACCCCAAGTGGGAAATGAGCAACACGCTCTTGGAGGTTTCACATAAAGTATCAATCAACTTTTACATATATCTCAGTATTGAGAGTAAAACTCTCAGAGGGAAAACAAAATAAAACTAAAAAGAAAAAGAAAAGAAAAACACGCACAAAAACAAAGTCCATTGGTGAGTGACATTTTCATATTTGAAAGAGTTCGAGAAATCATAATCCATTGCCCTGGAAGGTAAAGTTCTGGAAAAACATATATGTAACAGTTCAATTTAAATGTTCATCTTTTCCAACAGGGACTGCACTATGATTTGGAAGAAGTGTACATTGTTCTTATTCAGTAAAAGAGTTTTCATGTTGAGAGCTGCGAAATTTAGTGGTAGAAGATTGAATCTGTGATGTTCATATTCCCCACAGTGATAAGTGTAGTGTCGAGTGTCTCCTTGCTCTTGGTCAAAAGGCAAATGGGATTTCCGTTAAAAAGTCTAGCTTGATGCGTGGGAAATACTCTGAGAATATGGTAAACCTGGCTCCATTCGGCCGCATTGGGCTATTGCCAGTCAGTCAGTCAGTTCTCTATTTATGGCACAAAGGCAACTACATCCATTCTGCGCAAAAGAAATGGGGTACCGTTTGGACACGACTCGAGCTTTAAAAGGCGCATATATTCAAATATGCAGTGTTAAAAATAGGTACTCGAAAATAAGTAAACTGCACTCAATTTTGAGTACATTCTATACATATAATGGCTCCGAATACACAAGTTTCAATTTTGAGAAAGACATGTACTCAAAAACGAGTACAATAAGTAAAAACGTATAAAAATAGCAGATGCTTGCCTAGATAGGTGGCCTTAATAAATCCCTTTCAATACATATCAACAATTACAAATAAGACATACCGGGAATCGAACCAGATCGTCAGACACCGCAGTCCAGAACCTTATCCGTTAAACTACGAAGGTGACTTGAAGATATTATAAACAGAAGAAAGTGTGCCGAAAGAATGGGAAGTAAGATATTTGTTTAATAATAATACGACATCGAAGAATGTGGGAAACCATCTTATGAACAAGTACTTTAAGTTTGTCAGGTTGCTTAGTTAAGGTGGCTTGAACAGAAGCTGAGATTAGTAATATTAAATTACACTGTTCCTTTTTGAGAAAGTACGGTTACTTAAATTTGAATGTATCATCAGTCCCCTCCAAGATTTCCTATCTGGGATGTTGCGTTAAAACTAATCTAAAAAATTGTGCCATTTCTCTGCAATTCCTATGCAAAATTATCGTTGTAAACTACTGAAGATAGAAAATAATCGTGTGAGTTCCTAGATAGTAACTTGATTCCCCCAGAAAATGTCCATGTTTTGTCCTTTGTATAAACTGTTAAGTTTGAAATTAAATTTATTAATTGCTCCTACAAAATAGTTAGTCGCGATACTTTTTGAGTAATAGTAATCCAAACATCTAATCTTTAATGATAGTCACCCGGTACTTATCATATATTTATATAACAATGGTTAATATATGTATTTATATTGTTTAGGAGGATTTAGAACTGCTAACCCAAGTGCTTTTTTAAAATTTCTAATTGTCCATCTTGAGGGATATATAGCAGATATGAAACAGAAGAGCAAAGAGGTATATATATTTTATTTTTATATGCATTATATACTGGTATTGTCTATTTTTACACTGTTAAAAATAGGTACTCAAAAATAAGTAAAAAATACTCATTTTTGATTGCATTCTATGCTTATCATAGCTCCGAATACATAAATTTTATTCTTGAAAAAGACATGTACTCAAAAATGAGTGAAGTTACTGTGATATATACGATAAGACTGCTCACGTCCCCTAGCGGAAATTTACAGAGTTAGCTAGCCTATTTCTAAAACTATATGACATACATGAAATCAGTCAATTATAAAGGTCTAGAGAAGCACTACGCTCATGCTGTGAGTACAGCGCTCGTTTGTTTACCAGCGGATTTTTCACTGTTACGTTACGAAACTCGTCACAGTGCAGGACATTTTCTCTTTCAGTAAGCGCTAATGGTACGCTTAATGCATAAGTAATGGTTCGCTTACTGCATAAGTAATGGTTCGCTTACTGCATAAGTAATGGTACGCTTACTGCATAAGTAATGGTACGCTTACTGCATAAGTAATGGTACGCTTACTGCATAAGTAATGGTGCGCTTACTGCATAAGTAATGGTACGCTTACTGCATAAGTAATGGTACGCTTACTGCATAAGTAATGGTACGCTTACTGCATAAGTAATGGTACACTTACTGCATAAGTAATGGTACGCTTACTGCATAAGTAAGCGTACCATTTATAGCATTCGTGTTCGCAAGGTTTGATTTCGTACTAAAGTGATGCTACTCTGCAACTTTGTGATTTACTATTTAAAAAATATATCTTATTGTTTTAGAGATAAACACGCTAATAATACCATCAATTTGCGCTAGGTTAACTGTAGGTGGGCTGTCTCATCATAGAGCACGTCACTTAAGAATACTTACAGTCCACTTTTGTGACTGTAGGAAGTCTGTAGTGAAAAGTGGACTGTATGCAGTCCATTTTAGTGACTATAGATGTTGGCGTTCGAAAGTTAAGGAGGTGAGAAAAGACTTTGGACACCCTGTATATTCCATTCACTGAAAGCGCTTAACTGAAGTATTTTTATATTTAAATATTCGTTTAAAATTAATATGAGTAAATTTAATATAGATATCAATGGAGTATAATAATTTATTAATAAATCCATAATTGTAATGACAAATTATATAATGAAATTTTAAAGCTTGGTTCATCCGTAATACATTTAAAATATATATATCTCCAATAAATGCAACATATATTTTCTGATGAACCCCAACATTCTATAGCAACAAAGCTAATAGAATGTTGGGGTACATCAGAAAAAGTGTTTAATCAAAATCTAAGGATATTATCTTGCCATTGTACAGAGGTTTGGTAAGGCCACATCTTGAGTATGCTGTACAGTTTTGGTCACCATACCTTAAAAAAGACATTGAATTGTTAGAGAAAGTTCAGCACAGGGCTACTAAAATGGTCCAAGGGTTTCCAGGCGTGAATTATGAAGATAGATTGTGGAATTTGAATATGTATACTCTGGAAGAATATAGTGGGGAGAGAAGGGTTAGGGGTGATTTGATTCAACTGTTCAAATTTATCAAACAAGTGGATGTGGAGGGTTTAGATTTTAATATGAGTAGTGATAGAACGAGAGATCATGGGTTTAAGTTAAACAAATCCCATTTTAATCGGGAAGGGAGAAAACACTATTTCTATAATATGGTAATATACAAATGGAACAACTTGCCAGTAAATATTGTTAATTGTAAAGGAGTAACGGATTTTTAGAAGAAGTTAGATATGCATTGGGATAGTTAAGAGGTACTAGCTTGTTGGACCAACCTTGTTGGGCCTTGAGCCTGTTGTTGGTCGTCAATATTTGTATTTGTATAGTGAAAGAATGTTGTAGGATAATAAATAATTCATAATAATTTTCTATTAACATTAGTATAATAGTTTTAAAGTTTTGACAATCCGTACGCTACTCCGCGTTAATTAGTAGATTCCCTTTCATCTAAGGATTATTTTTGCGGAATTCATAAAAGTTCTGTAGCATGTTATGAGCTTGACTTTTTTTGGATACTATCCCAGGGATAAGGGCAAGCAAAAGTCGATTAAATTCATCAATACGATTCGCTCGATAACATTTTCTTGAGAAGACTTCGAGATATTTAAAAAAAAATATTCCACTCGCATAGTCACACATTGTCCATAAAACGCTTCACACTGAGAAACAAAATCACAGTGTTCACTGTAAAACAAAATCACAGTGTTTACTGTAAAACAAAATCACAGTGTTCACTGTAAAACAAAATCACAGTGTTCACTGTAAAACACTCCTAACACCAACTAAAAACATATCGACAGCCGCAATCGGGTTGTCACGTGGTATCGGAACTTACAGTCTTCTGTTTTTTGCACGGTTGCGACATTCTGACGTAGTTCTACGAATGCCCTGCAAACGCCTTCATTATTTTTTAAAACTGAAATTATTTTTCATACCCGCCGATAGGGGGCGTTGGTTCGGGAGATAAATACTTCTTCTTCTCACACAGTTTTGGGCAAACTAAAATGCTATGTTCTTTTTACTCACTTTCGGCAATAATGATTAATTAGTAATGTCTTTTAAAGAAATTTTGTATAGAAATAAAATATGTTGTATTGCAATGAACGAAAATATATTTTGATAAATGGGCTGCATTGTTACAGCCCATCTGTAATGTTGGCAATCTTGGTTCATTTCCTCCAATAATATCTCTATAGTGTTTGCAACAATAAGATAAAGTTTGAAATTTATAAAAAATAAAATTTTAAAGTTTCTTGAATACATTTATTTCAGCTTGGAAAACCAGTCAACCAATGGGTAGTAATATTTGATTACCAGAACTTTACATTGGCTAATGCAACTTATAAGCCAGGTAAGACTTAATTTTTACAAATTATAGTTTTGTTAAACTTTTGATGTTCCATAATACGATACTTTTAATTCTCTTCGTTTTTGTTTCAATCATTAAAAGCCGCCTTCTGCTTTTTTGTTGTTTTACGTATGGAAGCGTGTTATGCAACAACCGGTTAATCTACAAATTGAAAAAAATGTCGGTTCCAACGTAAATGGAGTTGCTCAGTTGGTAAGGCGTTCAGCTACTAATCAGAGGATTAGTGGTTCGAATCCGTGAAATGGACTTGACATAGAAAAGTAAAAAAGTAGTGATCTTGCAATCGGAGGGTTGCCAGCTTCGCTACAAAAATACTAGAAAGTCGTCCAGAATATCCAACAAATTATACTGGCGTGTATACGGGACTGGTGCACGATAAATCTGATCGGGGTCCAAAGTCCCGACGTCTATTGAAGGCGTTGGGTGCCAGTTCAGGTGTTTCCTCGTCATCTGACAATGGTTCTAAAATAACGAGGTGCATGTATGAATGTGTGTGTTCCCGAATCTTTCATTCGAGATTGACTCCGAACCGTCGCCAATAGCCCACCGTGCAGCTCTAGTGCGACGTTAATTAACAAAACCAACCAAACCAACGTAAATGGAAAGTTTTGCTTGCTACTACATCACTTTCTATATTGTAAAACATTTGATGTTCTATATTGTAATGCTTTCAATTCTCTTCGTTTTTGGTTCAACCATTAAAGGCCGCTTCGTGCTTTGTTTTTGTTTTGCATATGCACTGCGTTATGCAACAACTAGTTAACCCACAAATTGAAAAAAAATTTCATTTTTAAAGTAAATGGTAGTCCAATAATTCACTTTCTATGCTAAAAAAAAAATCTAGTAATGATACCGGACATAACGCAGATACATTGGACATGCAGAGATTTGATGCAGCATGCATTTTCCTATTGAATGGTTTGCTATAAAGCCAGTTTTCTGAAAATAAACGTTGTGTGGGTTGACCGGTTGTTGCATAACACGTTCCATATACGTCACACATAACGAAGTTTTGTTTGTGATATATTATAGATTGTACCATATATTAAATCGCACTGCAAAATTTCAGACCTGAATGTAATTTACATAATAAAATGTCTTTAAAGTAAAAAAAAAAAAACGATCCCTGGATTTACATTTAAAAAGAGCATTTTTTCAGTTTTTTTTTTCAAACAAGCTAGAAAAGTGTGAATAAATTTTGATATATATTACAGAAGAAAAAAAATATATTCCAAAGAAAATCATAAAAAAATTGCATTTATTTAAAAAAAAATATTTTTAAGTAACTAGTAAAACTAAATTTTTAAAATAACATTAATGTCTAAAGCAAAAAGTACTAAATAACAATTGCAAATAAATACATGTAAAAACGTCAGTATTACGTAATAAATACATAAATGCATATTTCAGCAATTCAGTACATGATGCACATGATGAGGGTGTATGAAGCAAACTACCCAGAGAGGTTGAAATCAGCGTATCTCATAAATGGTTAGTATAGAATAATTTTTTATTCCTATATTTAGCAGTGATTTGAAAGGCCGTATTTGCTTATACAGTGAGTGGCCAAAAAATTATGACCACCTCATTTTTTTAGGTAAATGAGCTATGACGTCACACTTTTTACTGCAGATGGAGGTTTAAAATATGAACGGTGCTTGCTTACAACGTTAGAAAAGCAGTTCGTTCGACCGAGTATGGGTAAAAACGTCATTTGAAGGACTTTTAATGTGGGATTCCCTGGAGGGTTCGAAATTAGCGGTCGTTAGTCGTATTTTACACCTAAACATTTCAGTTTAACGACCTTAATTTTACACCCAGTTGTCATTTTTTACGCTTAACGTTGATTTTCAATAATTGCTCCAATACTTTTCAGTAATTTTGAAAGTATGACGGGGACATTTTATGTGTACAAATGAAAACGTACTTCTAATTTTATACAAAAGAAGCTTTAACGATTACAAAATTATGGTAACAATTGGCAGTTTTGCTTAAGCAATTGGAGTTATTTTAAAATTACACCCAAGCAGACATTTTGGCAACTAAAAAATTTTCTAGGTGCCAATGACGACTAGCTTTTATCTCCTAATTTTGAATACCATTATCTCATAATTTCGAATACCATTATATCCTAATTCCGAATACCATTATCTCATAATTTCGAATACCATTATCTCATAATTTCGAATACCATTATCTCATAATTACAAATACTATTATCTCATAATTTCAAATACTATTATCTCATAATTTCGAATACCATTATCTCATAATTTCAAATACCATTATAAATACCATTATCTATCGTATTACGTCAGAAACACGATTGAAATAAATAAACATTAAATTTTAATTTTGAACCACTGATATTTGCAAAGAGTATCAGATAATGTAGACCAATAAATAGCGTCAGTTTTCAAAATTACAGTGTCTTTACTTTAATATATCTCAAGCTGTTATATATTTTATAAATATCCTGTTTGAATATTTTGATATTTATGATTTGACACTATATTGAAGATTGTAACCTTAAAACGTAGAGAGACCTTCCGGAAGGACGACATGTACTGCTTAAAAGAATTTTACGATAATATAGAGGCTATTCTTTATAAAATATTCTGTGTACCAGAAAGTTCAGAAAATTATAAGTTGGAGCAAAAATAAAGTTTAAAAATGCCAACAGCAAAATTTTTCACATATAAAAGAGCTTTCAGAAGTCTTTCTGGCAGGAACCTGTACGTTCTAAGATTAATATTCTTGGCAACACAGTTTGAATATTTTCTCGAAAATTTTTATCTGTTCACATGTTTTACCTTCGAGCATGGATCCTTCATAGTAGAGAAAACATAATGTTATAATCTATATCTCGCTAACATCAAAGTGAGGCCAACATGTATGGCCTCAGACACGTGGTTAATGACGTCATTCCACTCATAAATTTTCACTGTTACACATTTCCCAATTCATCAGCCAATCGCAAGTATTTTTTAATTCATAATTTTGAAAAGAAGTCACGTGTCTGAGGCCATTCGGTCTGAGATGTTGGTTTCACGATTATGACGTCATATTTGCTCTACTACAGTCCATTCGTGCTCGAAGTGTTTTACTGATAATTTTAAAGTTAGACCTTTTGACCAACGAAATATTTTGTACAGTTATTTAGCACACAATACAGTCTTAATTAGGTTCTTACCGTCTTAATTATACCTATGTATAAATTAGCCAAATTTATTTTATTTTGTTATCAGTTGCGAGATGTTTGAATTTAAAAGTATTAAGAGGTTTAAGATGTTAAAGAGGTGTAAGTCAAACACGAGAAACAGGATAATTTTACGAATTTTATTCATATCAGTCATGTTCGCAATGTTTTTTTTCGTTCTGAATGCATGCTTCTTTACAACTTTGTATTTGAATATGTCCCTGCATGTTCTTTAATAATAAAAATAGGCTCGCTAAGTACTTAAAATTCCACTAGGGGCGCTATAAGCGGTCCGTGTCACAGTATATTATTATTTAATTATTTAAGGTCCTGACCTCTATGTTAGGATATACAGGATTTCTTTCAACAACCATACGTGGGATACAGAGAATAT
Source organism: Troglohyphantes excavatus (assembly GCA_963932185.1). Classification (NCBI taxonomy): domain Eukaryota; kingdom Metazoa; phylum Arthropoda; class Arachnida; order Araneae; family Linyphiidae; genus Troglohyphantes; species Troglohyphantes excavatus. The sequence continues at coordinate 44,226,199 of OZ010675.1, forward strand.
ACACACATAATGTTTGTACAGGCCATTTGAAGTGATACACATTAGTGAAAATCGAGCAACACGCTCTGAGTTTGTTGCACATATCTTAGGTGTTAACATGAGTATTTGTCTCTATGCGGGGTGCATACCCCTCAGTTTCGCATATAAAAACTTATAATCTAACTTAAAATCTAACATAAAAAGGAAAAAAGAAAAGGTCTGTGAAACAAAATTTTCTTGAAAGTCTCTTATGTTAAGAATTTGTATCTTGAACCAATACGAAAAGTTTACATTGTGTAGTTTTTGAGTCCAACATATTTTGTATATGAAACATACAATTTGATAATTTAGGTTCATTTATATTCCCATTTTTGTCATAAGTGTTGATACAACTGTCTGTAGGAATGGGTGAATAAAATTATCGTGTTACCGTATAGCGTATAGGCACTTCACTATAATACTTCGACTCCAATTGAATGACTATAGCTGCCTGCGTTCAAAAGTTAAAGGGGTTAGGAGTAAATTGAAAAAGGAGACGACACTGTATTTATGATGCAAAGATAATCCGTTGATGGTGATATTGTAAAACTAATTCAATAATACTGTCTTAGGGTCCATTGTGTTTCAAATTTGCTTCGCCATGTTTAAACCTTTCCTCAGTGGAGCTACGTACCAAAAGATACATTTTCATGGAGCAGGTAAAATAATTGTGCTTTTTTTATTTTACTATTTGTTTCATTTCCTATCCTTCCATTTATAAAAAACAATATTTGGTGTATTTATGCAATGGGTTTCTTAATATAAGCTTTGAATATGTTTCATAAATTTATTTTTAAATGTTAAATGTAAATTTTTTTTTATCCTTTTTCAACTTTTCCATCATTTTTCCCCCCAACAACTTTTAAAAACTCAGTATTTATTACTTGACTTGAATATAAAATTGTCCGAGGCACCAACCCGAAGGTATTTTTCCTCATCTTCTAAACTTGGGCCTATAGGCAGCTGAAATATCTGGACTAAAAGACAAAGGACAGGACAATTACTGAACATATACAAGAAATATATAAAAACTGTAAATGACTTTTGATTCTGGTAAAGAGAGTAACAAATAAAAAGTAACATTTAGATCGAAAATACAAAATCTAAGATAATGCCGAAACACAACTGGTTTCGTGATATATAATAATATGTCACAATATGTCATCAGTGGGGAACATGATATATATACATATACATACACACATACATACACACATATACACACATACATAGGGACTGTTATTGTAATAACCAATAACAAGTTATAAAATTTAAGTTTGAAAATCGACTTTTTTATTATTTATTTTCTTTAAAAAAACATCTATTTTATTTTAATTTGATTCGGCAATCTATGAGGTATTTGCATTATTTTTAATTTGTTCCGTAGACGATTTTTTATTTCGTTGAAAACATTATGTATAACTCCAGATAGTTTTAGATGGAAATAAATCCGACAACTTTTGTCAATGGTGCAAAAATCTGGGTAGATACGACTTGTTTTAGGATTCTGAAGTTTATGTAAAAAGTCGATGGTTATTGAATGAGAACTCTTAAGCATAAAAATGTTGACGTTTTCCGAAAAAATTGATTTTTGGAATTATTCCCTTCTTAAATCTGATGATTCAATTGCAGATTACAGCGAGGCTCTTCTAAAAATCATCGATGCCGATCAGCTCCCGGCTTTCCTTGGCGGTAACAGGACAGATCCAGATGGGAATCCACGCTGCGAGCAGACGGTATTAGTCTATTATTATTTCCTTTTGGTCTCCGTTTTTTTTAAAAAAGAATTGAACGATTGTAAATATTGCGAAGAGTCTGCAGCTTCGAGCATGCATGGACTGTAGTAGAGCGAATATGACGTCATAATCGTGAAACCAACATCTCAGACCGAATGGCCTCAGACACGTGACTTCTTTTTAAAAATTTATGAATGAAAAAACGCTCGCGATTGACTTGTGATTTGGAAATAATAGTAAATCTGTCAATTCATGAAGTACGGGATATTTTTATGAATGAAATAGAAAAAAAATATGAATGGATGCCGTAGTAAACACGTGTCTGGGGTTGTTGGCCTCACTTCGATGTTAGCGAGATTATAACCTTACTAGGAGGCTCCGCCCCCTGCTCCGCTAACGCTCCGCCAACCCCCGGAGGATTGCTACGCAATCCTCATAGGTTTGCTTCGCAAACCACTTCTCGCTTCGCTCGCTAAAATGTAGGACACAATAACAATGTGTCCTAGTAACAATACTTTTTTAATTATTACCTAACATGACGTTTTAATTTTACGTAACATTTTAATTATTACCTAACATATATTACTAAAAACTTTAAAAGTAAAAATTGTAAATTTAAATTAACATTTATCTTGGCATCAATAAATTTTTTCAACATGTAAATCAATATAAAATCATTTAAACTTATTTGATTTTAACTACAAATGAAAACAATGTTACCTGGCAAGTATACCATTATTTATTATTTTCCACACCTTTCCTGAGTTTTAGTTAAATTTCTAACATTATTGGTAGTTTGTTTTGGCCATAATTGACGTTAAGCTTACCATAATCTTGCCTACCAAAAGTGTGTAATTTATTGAGTTAATACGTCATAAAAACGAAGCTTATAGAAATCTAGTTTTTAAAATTGTCAACAGATGGCGCCACGTTTATTTTCCGCCTTAAGTTTGGAAAAGCGTTTTTCAAAACTTCTATTTTTTAATTTAATAAGTCTTATATTCTTCCTAATTTAAGCTGACATCATCAAAATAATTATTTACAAATGAATTGAAGGGATTAATCGTCAAAATAGCTTACATAATGGCAAAATAAAAATGCGAGCCAAACAGAATTTTGTGAACAATCTAACTGTTGCCACTCAGCATACAGAAAAACAGCGTTTTTCAATCACCGCGTAAGAGAAATATATATAAAGATGTTTTCTCTACTATGAAGGACCCATGCTCGAAGGTCCGCAGTGCCAATTGATCTCGATCACGGTGTAAAATTTCGCTATTTCAGTAGATCGCGACTGGATATTTAAGCATTAATTTTGCCCCCTCAGGTGAAATTTGGCGGTGTCTTCCCTGAGGAGTACATACTGACCGGCAGGAACCGGAAAATGTCTGTGATTCCAGACGCCCGATTAATGATAGTTAACCGTTTGTCCAAATCCAGGATTGCGGTGGAAGTCATCCATCCTGGATCGACCATCGAGTGGAGGTGAGAACACTTTAGAAAATCGGTATATCTTCTTTTTCCCTTACTTTCTGTTAGAGAAGGTAACAGTGTCGTTGTGTAGGTTAAACTCGTGTTTTCTTCCGTTGGAAAAGTTGTTTTTACGTTAAATAGATATACTATAAATAAAGTAAGCGCACAATTATGTTTTGTGATAATCAATTTATAAGTATACTAATGTGTTTCCTGAGCTTTTGCTTCTAACTCATATTACAATTGTTTTGCTCGCCAATCTCATTCCAGACCGATATTTTGGGTTATTTTATCCCACCTATTAAGGTGAAGTAAACCTTAGAATAGTAAAGTAAATAAAACATTAGTAGAAACCTTATTAGAAACCTTATTTTTTTTGTAATCTACTAGACAACAACCTGTCTTGATATGGCGTTCGCTGATGTGTTGAGCCATGTTTTGCCTGAACAGAAAAATTTGAATGTGATTATTTTATTAAGTATATTTTGAGTTTCTGTTAATTTATATTTCGTTTGTTTTTGTTTATATGAATGAAAGTATACGAACTGAAATTGGACGTTCAGATGAATTCGTCATTGTTATGAATAAAATGAAACTTTGGGATTCATTTAAAGTTTTTTAGTTTTTAAAAGATTTTTTTTTTGTAGTGGAAATTATTTTTTTGAACAGCATAAATATAACATACGTTTTGAATTGGGTTTAAAAAGAACCAAATGGAGGTGGTTTATAATAATATATGGTATAAAGTATATATAGTAGAAGGAAGTATAAAATAGTATATTTAAAATTTTCGGATCAAACTAAATATCTTATATGAGAAAGTTCCGGTTACTTAACAAACCAGTTATTTATTATTAGATAACTGAGATAAATAACCACCAAATAAATCTTAACGAGCTTTGATTTCATCTGTACGTACACATGCAAAACGAAAGTTGGATTTATTTTTCTAAATAATTAGGACGTTTTTTCAAATAATGCGTATCTTCCAGGTTTACTATCAAGAACAAAAACATCGATTTCTCTGTGTTCTACAAGGAACATCGAGATCAAGATGACAAGGAGTCGGAGGAAGTCATTCCGAAGCAGAGGATAGAGACCCTGGTGTCGTCAGAGAATGGAATGAGCATTTGCGAAAAAGCCGGTGTTTGTAAGTAGAATATACACCACATATACGTTTATTGTATTTCGTGAATGTTCTTGTTTTTTTTTTGCGAGTTTGTTTTTATAAACATGTCTATCTCGTTCAGGTACACCTATTACTCTTTATAGATCTTGAATAATACCATGATTTTCAAGATCCTGATAATACCATGATTTTCAAGATCCTGAATAATACCATGATTTTCAAGATCCTGAATAATACCATGATTTTCAAGATCCTGAATAATAGCTTGATTTTCAAGATCCTGAATAATACCATGATTTTCAAGATCCTGAATAATATCATGATTTTCAAGATCCTGAATAATACCATGATTTTCAAGATCCTGAATAATATCATGATTTTCAAGATCCTGAATAATACCATGATTTTCAAGATCCTGAATAATACCATGATTTTCAAGATCCTGAATAATACCATGATTTTCAAGATCTTGAAAAATGAGATACTTTGCAAATAAATTAGAAGTTTTTAATAATTATAATAACAATTGGTAAAATAATAAATCTGTAAAAATATTTAATTAATGTTAAAGCCATTTTTAATTTGTTACGAAAGAAATAATTTAAATATTTTTTTTTTACTTTGTCGCATAAGACATTATTTCCATTTAAAAACAATAGATGGCAGCTCTGTATTACAGTGTATTCACGGATGAAAGTAATGAAAAACTTTATTATTTCATGATCTCTAAATTCGTAATTGAATTTCGTTATTGTTGTCTGAAAAATTAATCATTTATGCTGACAAATTTATTGAGCTTGATAGCTGTTTTCTATATTTCCCCAGGATTATTATATTTTGGATAATGGAAGTTTTGAAACTGCAATACTGAATTTAGAAGTTAATATATTTTTTTGGAGTTGCAAACTTAAAAATACATGGACAGGAATATTTAAAGATGTAAAGCGCGTTTCACTGCAGTAAAGTGTAGCCAATGATCTATAAAGTAAGAGCCACTGATCTATAACTGTATCTTCTGGATTCCGTAAGGCAATTTGTTTACTTGAAGACAATTGAAGGTTAAAAAACTGTATCCCACTTCCATTTCTACCTCAATATTTCATACATTGTTCATGCTAAAATATACCAAATAGTAGTGCTTTTGGTTGTTTTTTAAATTTTTCCTTTGAAACCCATTTTGAATGCCTATTCTTTGATATCCATTTTAACCAATAATAAGTGGATAAGCAGTAAAAAAGAAAAAAAATATATAGTTTTGGTGATATACAAATTGATTCAATATGTATAAAATTAAAAATCTAAATATATTTAACATTTCTATAACGGTTTGAGAAGGAAAAAACCCACAAAATCACTTTTTAAAAATTAGTTGGGTTGGAGTAAGGCTGCTTACAATATGGTTTCAACCGCGTCCATAGAAGGAACTGGTTATGGGTGCTCCAGAAGTTGTAGTTAGAGGTCAGTGGGAAGAGCGGATGTTCAACTAAATAGAAGAGAAACAACCCATTTTTCGTCATTAAAAGAGTTAAACAATGCCCCAAATGCTTTAGATTTAAAAATCAAGTATATATATGTATTTATGTTCTGAATTTCTATTTGTATTGAGTTAGAATTAGGTTTTGTTTTAAATATCATGAGATCGTAAAATACTTTTTTTAATTAACTTTCACTAACCTGTTCCACTGCTTTTTCAGACCTACTGGAATTCGACAACTCCTACAGTTGGCTGCACAGCAAACACATTTACTACACGGTGACCGTTACAAAACCAACTCATTAAAGATTTCATTCCAAAACAAAAGATATCTCTGATGGGTTTCGAGAAATTTGACATTTTGACGGGAATTGCTCATTTTGACAGGAATGCATGTTCTCCGGGAGGGTTGGAATAGAAATTTGATTGTATATTTGGGAATACCATTAAAGCATTGGAAATATGTGTTTTTAGGGTATATTGTAATGTCTGATACTACTGGAATAAATGCTTATAAACATAAAATGTATTTTAATTTATCTTTGTTCATTCAAATATTTTTATTTTGAATTGTTCTATAAGTTAAACGTCCTTAGAATTTAATTCATAATTTGTATCATAACTGTATATATGTAATATTTTTTTTAAGTTTTTTGTTTGGGTTGGGGAAGTGCAATGCATCAGCCATCAAGCCCAAGTCTGGAAGCGTAATTTTTTTTCTGTAAAGAGAGGTACCGGAACGCCGTTCAGGTGCGTTTCGGCTCAATATATATATATATATATATATATATATATATATATATATATATATATATATATATATATATATATATATATATATATATATATACTAAAACCCTTTAAAGCTTTCTACATTTTTCTTTAGTTTACCCTGGTATTGATAGATGGCGACACTTAAACTATCGAAACTGAAATTTTCATGTTTTATTTTAGATATGGTTAGTTAGTCGTCACGGGTAACGTTGGTTCGAAAATAATAAATATGTGTTAAGCATTCAACATTTTAATGTAAAGTATAATTCTAGAAGTATAATTTAACCAGAATTTATTTTTCCGCTTTTGAAATAAAATTATAAAAAATTCAAATACGTTTTGAAAGATCAAGTATTTTAGCCATAAATATTCACTATAATCCCCTGCACCTCAATCTTATAATATTCTTCGATAGAATAATTCACCAAGGAACACTATTACACACTATTTTAATACACTATCAATCAAGATGTATTTTTAACTGCCTACTTTTCAGAAACTACAAATATGTGCAATCAATGACGAAAAGATGAAAATCCTATTGGAAATCCCCAAGACAATGACGTTCACAGATGATACACCTGTTTCTGAGAGACAATCAGCAATTGGCATAAGGGTTCCTAGAAGAAACATTCATGATCAAACAGATTCAAATAACAGCGAAAGCAGATTTTTAAATGATAAAATATATTTAAAATTGCGACAACAGAGTTGAAACTCACTTTTTTACGTGATTAAAAACGCTACTGTTCATTTTTTTTTAAAGGAAATATTTCTGAAATGAATGGTACTCTTTTTAAAAGAACAAGGAACTTAAATTGTTAAAAAATGAAGTTGTAACCCATTTTTGTTATTTTTCTTTATATATTCCACGTTCATTTCATGCAAATTACGAAAATAAGGCATTTTTTTTAGTCGGTTTAATGAATCCTAAAAGAGATAAAAAATCAAAGATTTTTTTTATTTCTAGGAACTGTCCATTCGTCTGTAAATGTATAAAACGTTCAGCAAAACAAGGATTTTAAAGTTTGGGTCTTAAAGTTAAAATTTTGAATATTTTGATGAGAGTCGTGTTTTGTGAACTAATAAGGTAGTTTATTTGGGTAGAAAATTTGAAGGCAGATTGAATTATGTAATAACCGCTTTTTTTTAAATTGTTGTACGAAATTGTTGAACGTCTGTTCACGATTTAAATACCTATTACATAATAATAGTAATAAAAGATTTTGTGTGTGGTAATTCGCTATAGAGGTTAGAAAAAGAAAAGTTTTGAGAAGTCTATGTATATATAAGTCTCTTACGCGTTGATCAAAAAACGATGTACTTTGTTCCATAATTTGGCAACACAAGGTCGTCCGTTAATGAGCAGAAACGCCGCCATGTTAGTCTTAGCGCTCAACGGGCGTCCGTTGTTTTACTTTAGCACTCTAAAACCACTTTATTTCAAGGACGAATACGATTTTTGATTATTTTTGCTGAAATTAGGAAGATAATAAGCGTTAATATTTAAAAAGAGAAGTTCAAAGCGTATCAGAATGTATACAAGCGGTCTCCTTTTAATTTGAGTCTTCACTTCGAATCACTTCGCCTGCCACGGCAAGTTATGAGCTGGATGCCGTGACGTCATTGATGGTTTGACCTCTGAGCTAAATAATAACTGAAGTGTAGACTAAGAGTGCGCTTTTATGCGCCTTCTCTTTTTAAGACAACGTGGCAAAAAGACAGTTTTACTTCTGCTAATTAACAATGCTCCGGGGGTTGGCGGGTCATTAACGGAGCAGGGTCCAAACGTAAAACTAATACTAATATAGAAAGTGTTCAAAGTTTCAAAAGTAAAACTAATGCGTATATCAAAATAATTCTAAATTACTTCAAATACCTTAATATATTTATTTGTATAACCAGTACGCCATTACTAAAAGCAAATACAATTTCCCCACCAGTATTTACAGTGAAACAATGGTATTAAACTCTATACGATATTTTTTCATGTAATCGCTAGACAAAGTAAAAGAAACCGATTTTTATGCTATAAATAAATACCAATCAGGCTCAGATTATATAAAGCTGTAACGATTGATACACTCTACCGAAAGCCCTATTTAATGTGTTACATCACCTGTTAGGGTAGTCTGTACAAACTTAGTAAGAAACAGATTGAGAAGAGCAAGGAGCAGATTGCGAAAGTAAGTTAATTTCCAGTGGCACCATTCATTAGGTTTTTATACTGATTCATAGATGTATATTGCCACGATTCAGAACTAGATTTTTTCACGATGTATAACGCTCTCAACTTCGGATCAAGATATCTTTGGTTCGAGTCCTGCCGTCGGTTTGTATTTCACGTCATCCTTATTTTTTACTTATTGAATTTTGAGAAAAATGCAATGAAATAAATGTTTTTAGTTTGAAGAAATATTTCATAATTTCACACAGACCCCGATCAGATTTATCGTACACCAGTCAAGTATACACGCCGTTAATTTTTTGTGGATGTTCTGAACGACATTCTAGTATTTTGGTAGCGAAGTTGGCAACCCTTCGATCGCAATATCACTACTTTTTTACTATTCTTAGTCTAGTCCGTTGGACAGGTTCAAACCGGGAACCCTCGTATTCCCAGCTAATGCCTTAATTCACTCGGCCACGAAGGCCTTCAGAAATGTGTTAAAGACTATTTAGATATTATGAATTTTTCTGCTTCGAGTAAGACTTTAAAGAAATAAAAATAATTATTATACAACGTTATTAAATAGTTAATGACACTGTTAGGTGATGGTTATTCTATGTGTAGCATTTGTTAAAATTGACCACGGTTTAAGCAGTTTAAGAAGTTGGATCTGCTTATTTATTCATTGACAAAGTTAGCCCAGGCAATTAACAGCTGATCGGGGTCCTAGGGCCTCCGTGACCCAGTGAATAAAAGCGTCAGCTGGGAATCAGATGATTCCTGTTTCGATCATCTACGATGGACTTGAAAAATAAAAGTAAAAAGTAGTGATCTTGTGATCGGACGTTGCCAGCTACTCTACAAAATACTGGAATTGTTCCCGGGTCTTTCGCTCGAGGAGGCCTCCGTGGCCGAGTGGATTGGGGCGTCAGCTGGGCTTTTACGCGGACTAGACTAAAGAATAGTAAAAAAAAAAAGTAGTGATATTGCGATCGGAGGGTTGCCAACTTCGCTACCAAAATACTAGAATGTCGTCCAGAACATCCACAAAAATTAATGGCGTGTATACGGGACTGGAGCACGATAAATCTGATCGGGGTCCAAAGTCCCGACGTCTATTGAAGGCGTTGGGTGACAGCTCAGGTGTTGTCCTCGTCATCTGACCATGGTTCAAAAATACGAAGCATCGTTCCCTTGTCTTTCCTTCGAGATAGGCTCCAAACCGTCGCCCATAGCCCACTGCGCAGCTCTAGTGCGACGTTATTTAACCAAACCAAACCAAACTTTCGCTCGAGATAGGCCCCGAACCGTCGCCAATAGCCCAATGTGCAGCTCTATAGAGACATTAATTAACCAAACCAAACCTTGAATCGTGAACTCAGCAATAAGCACGATCCAGAAACGTTGGTTTGGTTTGTTAATTAACGTTGCACTAGAGCTGCACAGTGGGCTATTGGCGACGGTTCGGGGTCAATCTCGAAGGAAAGACCCGGGAACACATACATGCACCTCGTTATTTTAGAACCATGGTCAGATGACGAGGAAATACCTGAACTGGCACCCAGGGCCTTCAATAGACGTCGGGACTTTGGACCCCGATCAGATTTATCATGCACCAGTCCCGTATACACGCCAGTATAATTTGTTGGTTATTCTGGACGACTTTCTAGTATTTTTGTAGCGAAGCTGGCAACCCTCCGATCGCAAGATCACTACGATCCAGAAACGCAGTGTTTCCGACCGTCGATACCACTAGCAATTGGATACTGTGGCGGTCCCTTCTGTCGAGTCCTACTTTAAGCAAACCAAACGGACCTCCTCGTTTGGTTTGCTCATTTTCATCTGTCACAAATCAACGTAACCCTTCCAACCAGACATCCGATCGGAAAGGGCATCCTATAAGTACGAACGTTATGCAAATTTTTTTGTGAACTATTTGGAATATAAGGTGCGAGCTTTTTGATGATGGCATATATATGTGGTCGCTACTAGTAAATTCTCCTGTGGAAACTTATGTTCTTTACTAAACCTGTTTTTAATTATAGCCCTTTAATATTTTAAATAAACATTTAATTCATATAGGCTGTTTTAGTGTTCTTGAATGTATCTGTTACTTAAGCTTTCTTTATGCTAACTAGAGGTTGATATTTAACTTCAACTAAATGTGACTGAACGAAGGTGTAGAAATAATTGCCAGTCCATAATTGAATTAGTTGATAAACGGAAGTCATACAGATGGTAAACAATTTAACGATTTGTGAAAACGAAAAGACGTGTTTGTGACGTAACTTATAAATTATCTTCATCGTATGTTGATATTGTCTCATTTTCATCTGGTACTGTAATTATGGCTATTCGTTCAAATAGTATGATGAAGGTAAAGTTTAGGTGAGTTAAGATGAAATTTCTTCGTTTAAAAATAAATCGTTTTAGATTGCACTGCATTACCATTTCGAAATAATTAAATATTTGTCTGCTTTTAAAATTTATTTCTCATCACCATTTTGCATAAGGTTTATTAATTTTCCTCCGTAACCTTGAATAACGTTGTGATAAGGTTATGGATGCGATAGATAAAGAACGTGTTTTAAGTAAAATTCCTAAATTATTAAACGACTGTTGATCATTTTGCATTATATTTTTATTATAAACATTTAAGTAAAAAAATGTTAGGATACTACTGTTACGATCATTTTTACAATAATATCTGTGCACGTTTTTTAATATATTGAGCATGCCTGTGCACTAATTATATAATGAACCCCGCCCCCCACCCCTCCACACAAACACACATTCGTTGTAAGGGCGAAATATTTCTTATAGCCAGAAAATTATAAAAGATTAACGCTTCTGTTCACTCATAGATGGCAGCATGATCAACAGTTTGTTAAAAAACACGTTTAGTCATTTATTTTATCGCGTTTTTTTTAAGTTGATATTAATTAGAGATGAACGTACGATTCGTCAATGCTCATGAAAATTCTCTTTCATTTGGTACCGCATGTGTTAAGAGGGGAAAAAAGGGATCTTTATAACAGAAATAATTATATGTTATTTCAATGGACTCATCGGTCTTGATATCTTAATTTCGAAATGAACTATGTTTAGTTACACTCGCATAATCAAGTTAAAGCAGACAATGTAGACAAAAATCTTCTCATTTCTGTGTACGTGTCTTTTTCAAAATTGAAACTTTAGCACTCGGAGGTGCGATAAGCATCAAAAACAATTGAAAAGAGTGCATTTTATTTATTTTCAAATACCTAGTTTTAACAGCGTATAAACGATTAATTCTCGCGAAATAAATTTATGACGAAGAAGATATCGAAACGAAACGCAAAAAGGAACAACGCAATAAGATTACGATTCCCATTCCATAATTAAAATCGAATGTTTCTTTTCTTTCCATCCGCCATTTCTTGAGAACATTGCCCAAGCACAGGAAAGAATAAGAAGAACTGATGGGGAAATGGCGTGTGTCTTCTATGATTTCCACCATTCAAGGCCGGAAAGTTCTCGAATTCCCATTGTGGACAAGTTATCGTATCAAAGCGTGGATGGATGGCAAAATAACCAGTTGTAGTAGTGATGGGCCCATTACTATGAAGTGAATTATGCAATTGTGGAAATACGGTGTTGATACGGATGTTAGGTGTCATTTTGAGGGAGGCAAAATGACAAATCCTTTGTTTGTTTTTTCATGCTTGAGTTATAAATATCATTTGTTTTGGGAGAAATATTCTATCACCTTTCTATTATTGGCGGGACATACACGCAGCGGGTTCTTAAGGGGGTATTATGCACGAAATTTAGACAAAAAATATATATATTTATGTGTACATTATTATAAGCAAAAATAACTACGGAGTACGATTTTATATATAATTTTTTTATTCGGAATATTTTGTTCTATTGTCTTTTACCTGTGGATCTATCGAATTCAAAGCGATTATATATTCATACCACATTTGTGTGAATCGTGTGGGGTGTTTGTGAGATACGCGGGTTTGTATAAACTGACATTGGTCGTCCTTCAATACAAACATGCGTATTAAAATATAAATATATAAAAGAGGCCGTACTTTTTGTACAGAAGATAAAATTTTACATCAATGATTACCCAAGCCATATAAAGAAACTCGTTTATAATAAAATGATTTTATAAAATACATTTTAATGCCATTTTTATTCTAACAACTTTATAGTAAGTGGTAGAAAAATATTAAGGAACAATCATAAAAATATGTTTAATGTTAGTAATATTGAATGAAATTCAATAAAAATTTTTACAGTTGTAGATTAACGTAAAAGTCATCGCTTTGTACGATATAGGTTGTACTTTGTACAATATACTGAATACTTTGCACTTTGTACAATATATTGAATACTTTGTACCTTGTACAATCTACTAAATACTTTGTACTTTGTGCAATCTACTGAACTCTTTGTATAATATACTGAATACTTTGTACAGTATACTGAATACTCTGTACTTTATACAATCTACTGAATACTCTGTACTTTATAGATAGATAGATAGATAGATATGTTTATTGTAGTGGGCCGTAGCCCATTTACAAAGGTTGGCAACAAATTTTAACAAAAGCGGTTACAAAGTTTGATAACACAAAATACAATATAATACATTAAAAAAAAAAAAACACAATTTTAGACAAATATACAAAAAAAAAAGACAAAAATAAATTACATGAACAATTAGAATTGGGTTTTAAATAAGTTATTCCTGCACAAGTTCACTGATCAAGTCCTCTCGGAATTTTAAAACAGATATTACATAATTATAAAAACAAAAATATTCTTTATTGTAAAATTTTAGGATGGTTGAAATGTTACTGGATTCAATTGATAAGTATTTTTGTCTGAATGCATCGTAAATAGGACAGACTAAAAAAAACATGATTCCAGGTTTCATTTTCTGTTACTGTACTTTATACAATCTACTGAATACTTTGTACAATCTTCTGAATACTTTGTACAATCTACTGAATACTTTGTACAATCTACTGAATACTTTGTACAATCTACTGTGTACTTTGTACAATATACTGAATACGTTGTACTTTGTATAATCTACTAAATACTTTGTACAATATACTGAATACGTTGTACTTTGTACAATGTACTAAATAAAATTCAACTTTGCTTTATAGGAATATGCGATTTTTAGCGCATGTGTTTTTCTCAGGCGTTAAAATGAATACATGCATGATTCTTGAAATTCATATTGAGAGTATTGTACGAGTAGTTGGATAAAAAAAATATTTCGTGGGTAGCGAAACACATCTTTGAGAAATCATTTGAGTGATTGCGAGTATTAGCGTGGGTTTGGAAGGGTGGGAATGAGCGGTAATATGGAAGTTCTAAAATTAGCCAAAAATTCCCTGTCCTTGATGTAGAAATGTTTTGAATAATACTGATGCATCCTGACAATTTGGTCAAGGTTGAAATTGTGCCACATCAGCGTCTAAAGAACTTTTTTTTTTGTTATAACTGCCAAAACGAATATGTAAACTATTTCATCACAGATTAACAGAGAGTTTTCTAAAGCTACAGGTAATCGTATATCCAGATACACTGACAGTGATAGCCATTTTAAAAGATGCTGGTATGCAAGGAAACCATTTATTTGTATCTAACTGACTCAGGCTGCAAAGGGAGCATCATCATTAAAGATGCATCGAGTGGAGCTGAATTTTTATTGACGAGTTTAGGTTTTGTTTGAAAATTGCTTCTAGACGTGCTACAATCTTTTTCGCTGAATACGAAAAATTTCCAATAGACCTAAAAACATTTATAATGAATGAACTCACTGGCCTGCGCTTCACTATCCTCTGGCTCGTGAATGCAGAACAATATATATACACGAGGTTTTTGATACTTGTGTCAAAGTTTTAGAGGTGCAATATGGTACAACTTCATTCTAATGAACGATAATGCTCGTCCCCACAGCTCAACATTGGTGTCTGACTATTTTGAGAAGGAAGTATCGCACGAATTTGACCGCCCTGCATATTCTTCATATTTAAGTCGTCGGATAGAACATCTATATAAACAAATTTTGACAACAAAGACAAACTAGAATTTTGACTTGAATCACTGTAGCCTCTATTTAGAACTATCCAGTAGTTTTAAAACTTGAGTTATCGTGTATACGCTTTGTTACCTCAAACTCACGGGCAGTTTAATTTAAAGTATGGAAAACAACTGCAGATTGCATTTTAGTCAGGGGTAATAGTACACCAAGTTAGCACTGTCCAAGTATTTGAAAAAAAAATTAAAAGAAAGTATTCCCTACATCAGTTTTAAAAAAAATCTTATTTTAATATGTTAAAATAGGCAGTTTGGCTTTAAAAAATATCACACATTACAAAATAAGAGCATGGTGAAATTTTCATTTTCATATCTGAAAATTATTTTGAAAAATAACCAATTCTATTTTGTTTCTTTAATTTTTGCCGCCAGTGTTCAATTTCTTACATTTACTGATTTATCTTGTCTCTAAATTGGTTATTTAACACAAAAGACTGGAAAAACTATAATATGTGCTATATCCAGTACAATGCCGACAAAAATATCAAGTGGAGCGAACCTGGATCTTACACGACATCAGCAAATCTATTCTTCATTACCAACTGAATGCTCTTCTTATAACCGAAAATGTCACGTAATGCTTCCGAAACAAAAGAATAATTTTAAATTCATTTCCAAAATCGTCATGAAAGGTATACATCTCGGATAATATTCGATGCATTCCCCACCTTTGTGTACTGTCCTGTTGCCATTCTTCTAACAATGTTGCACACTTTTCATGCGGTTTACCCAGCAATTATCAAATTAATGCTTTCATTAAAGTAAAAAAAAATCACGGTATGTTTCTAAAACAAAGGAATGTATCGCTTCATTCGTCACGGAAACTCATTCAATTTGAAATCTCATTCGGCGAATTTTCTCAAAAGGATACAGATTCAGTCGTCTTTTTATTGTCCATTGTGTCTCGTTGTCGGTGATGCTATGTTTGAGGAATGGCGACTGAAATTCGTATATCTCTTCTCTTAAAAGATTTTTATACTAAAGTGTAGGGTGGGGGTATTCTATTAAATCATCCCAACATGTTCTTATTCGAAATTGTTTAATATTTATGTAAAATATTTGGTCTAATTCTATAGGATTTGTAGTAATATTTTTACCGCATGACAGTTAAAGTAACATACAACTGAACTATTTTTCGAACAAAACAGTACACCGAACTAATCAAAAGGATCAAAGAAAATCTGATTATGTATCTTGATCCGTATTATCTGATAGTATGATCCTTCAAACCAAATTTTGCTTCAAACAAATCGCAAAAAAATATAGTGGAAACTTAAATTTTGGTTCCTCAATCACTTCTTAGAAATAAGGAGATAATAAAAGATCCAAAAACGAAATGGGACATTTTCATTTGATTAAGTTACGATTTACATAATTTTACGTTATGTTATACACAGCACGATTAAAGTTACGTGGCACTAGATCTACAATCGGATATTGACAACTGGTCGTGATATATTCATGAAAGAAAGACCCATAAACATTGTCTTGTAATTTTGAGACTTGCTCAGATGAAGAGGACAATTACAAGCTAATACCCCACTTTCTAACTAATTTCAACGTGAAGGTATTTTAACCATGACAATTTTAATGTCACCAGGAAAACGGATTTAGATAAGTTCGACGTACAAATAAATACTGGTTAGCATCCTCTTTTTTTAATAACAGGTGAAAAAAAAATAATACGATTATAACGGGTTTTTTAGCTGGTGAATAACTAAACTAGATTAATGAGAACTATGCAATCCATTGTGTTTTCTCACCTCAATTACTCTGAGGTCAGTGTCCAATTAATTAACTCGTTGCCCTCAAAGGCTTTTGTAGTTCAGTAATCAGAGCAACTGGAACGAGGATATGGTATTTACGTTCTATTAAAGGAACAGTTGTTTCAATGGTTGCTCTTTAGTAAACGTGAATATACTTGTTCGTTTTAGAATGTTTTTTTTAAGAGTATGGGGTGAATGTTATTAAAAAAACTTAAACAAGGGAAGGGGTTGCAAGTAATACGCGAAGTCATAGAAATATAGAAAAATGTTTTCGCAATCTAATAAACTATGCAGCTAGACACGCACTAGCAACAATTGCATTGAAACGTTTAATCAACCGAGAAACGAAAATATATCAATGCAATGCAACTTCTTTTGTAATTGCATTCAACCCATGGCTGCCAGGTCTTAGATTCCGCAATAGCCGAAGCAAAGTTGAAAAATCGACAAAGCGAAAGTGAAAAATTCGTAAAGCAAAACGTGAAAAATCACCAAATCGAAAGTAAAAAGTCGCCAAAGCGAAGGGGAAAAGTCGCCAAAGCGAAGGGGAAAAATCGCCAAAGCGAAGGGGAAAAAATTGCCAAAGCAAAAGATGAAAAATCACCAAAGCGAATTTGAAAAAACGCCAAAGCAAATGTAAAAAATCGCCAAAGCAAAAGTCGAAAAATCGCCAAAGCGAAGGGGAAAAATCGCCAAAGTAAACATGAAAAATCGCCAAAGAGAAAGGCATTTTTAAAGAAAGAATTATTTTTATTGGTAACATATTTTAAATTAATGAATTTTGATATCTGATCAGATATATTTAATGAATGGCTATTGTTTAGTGACCACAAGTTTTTTAGCTAGTAGAAACTGATGAATAAAGATTTCCCTTAATCATTGTCAATTTAGAAAACATTATTTAGTCGCACAATCAGTTGTAAAGGAACTTGTTGTGCCATTTAAATGTTTAAATAATAAACACTATATTAGTTAACACTCGTCAAAATGTCGGGTACTTGCATTGGAATAACAATAGCAGCGATAAGATGTTCAAATAAAATTGTTAAAGATATAAATGCTAACAATAAAATTGTTAAAAGTAAAATAGTTAAAAATAAAATTATATTATGATTAAAAGAGATGAATTGTACTGAAATATTTAAAAAATATTTCGCGGCGTTGGTGGTAAAACTCACTAAGCCACCATTTTGATACAAGAGGTTTTTCTTTTGACAAAGCCTTAAAAGACAGTTAATTCAATTTGTAACATTGTTTCATTTCTCAAACACAATCGTTATCGGCTTGGAGATTTTTTCTTATAGCAGTTTACTTTAACACTATTAAAAACACACATTAAAAAAAATAAAAAAAACGGTTTCAGTGAGTGTTTTACCACATTAACATTTCATGTTTAAATGTGTTTTTATTGAAATTATAAACACATTTAAACGTTGATACAAACATTAATACAAATAATCAATCCCATGTAGTTAGTTTATTACAATCAAACTCCTCCCACCTCCCCATTTATTTAAATCACAATATTATATCACACATTTTATAAATCCCATTCTTATTCTTATAATTCCTATATACTCTTTATAATTCCCAATCTCTTATAGTTTTGGAATCTTATTTTTTAGTGCCAATCTGGAATACTTCCATTGCCAATATTAGAGAAAAATAATAAAAAAAGATAATAACGACTCATTGGCCAGTAACATAGCCTTCAAACTAGAGATCCAAAGCACCTTATGTCAGACGCAAACACATTGAAGTCGCCCAGTGTACACGTGTTAAATCACCATTAAAAAAGTCGAACTTGATTGTTGTATGCCTGTGCATACTCCGATGCAATTCCAAAGTCTATAAAATTCGAATGGCATTTAACCGAGTTAGAATTTCCAGGAATTCTAGATCATTTTTTTAATTGTCCCTTATGTACAAATTGAATTTTGTAAAACTGCAGTTCACATATGTTGTTTTTTGAAACTCAAAAGTGCACCTGACTGTGATGTAATTTGTATGTATTAATGAAACGTTGATATTGTTTAAAAAATAAGTAAAACAACTAATTTGTATTTCGTATAAAGTCCTGTGTGAAAATAATTTACCTTTATATTATTTCTAATATTATTCTCTAATGAAATTCTTCCCCACGTACTTTAAAGTTTCTCTTAAAGTTTTTATCCAGTAGTTATTTTTAAGAGCTGATAAGATTTGGAAAAAACTTTTCTAAAGTCAAGAAAATGGCGTCCATATTCACTTTTTATTCCACTGACGATCGCGCGATTTTGGCAATTGTCAATTTATTTTCACTGCTTGGAAGTTTAAATATGTTCCCCTAGGCGTGCACTTTTATTTATTTTACCAAATTTTTAATTAATTGTAAAGATATAGCTTTCAAGGTCTACCTAAAACAATCAGCTTAAAAACAAATATTGTTAAAAGGAGTATTTTCATAAATTTAAATATTGAATGCATTCACAGATGAACTGGAGATCCTTCACTGTTTAAAATAGGTACTCAAAAAGAAGTAAAATGCACTCATTTTTGAGTACATTCGATGCTTATCTTAACACCTGAAAGTTATAAAATGTACCCATTTCTTTTCCATTGCGAAGATTTCGGTTCAGTTCAGCCGTTCAGAAAGAACGAAAGAGTACAACCCTCTTAAAGGCATAAAACGAGGGATTCTTATGCATTAGAGGCCGATGACGTTATAACACGTAAGAGAACTAAATTTATTATAGGTAAAATAGAATAACATACAATAAAAACAATATTCCAAGGTATAAAATTTCTGCTGTCGAACATTTTGAAACAATCTGTTATCTCCCTTCAAATTCATTTAGCCAGTGAATCGTTTCATTTGATTTCGTCAACAGAGGAACCACCTTTCACTTTTATAATATCTATTTTCTATAAATTACTGCGCTGAATAATCTACATTTTGTTATTAAAGCGTTTTATTCCTCCATACTATTAATTTACAATGCTCTTTGTGAAGCCCTCATCACAGATGACGTATATCTTCCCCGTACGTAGTATAGCCATTGTAACATAGAGTTTTGAAGAGAGCATGTGATTTTATACATTTTCCTAAACATCAAATGAAACATTATTACTGAGTTTAAATTATTCATTAATGTTTATCGTAACTTTATGTAGTACGGCATAAGGTTACGTTACATACCAAATGTCAACTTGTTATAACTTTCGGAAAGGAAGGTTACAACTGAGTTAAATATAAATTTGTAGTAAGTAAAAATTAGCTATTTTATTTCGAAATAACAAACAATCTACCTATGATAATAAAAATACCAGTTTATGTGTGGTCCGCAAAACTCCTACTTCCTATGCGTATAAAAAGCTAAAAATTTATATAGAAATGATATAATTCCTTACGATTTGCACTTGAGATTTCAAATAATTAGTAATTATTTCTTACGTCTAGTATTTTATTTGTTTGTGTAACAGAACACTACAATATTCCACACAAATGTGTCTGCGTAAATAATATGATCTTAAGATTTAATTTATAGTTACCAACCGAATTATTTCCTTGTAAGCATTATTAGAATTACTAAGGGATTAGTCAAGAGATATAAAAAAAAGAGATTAATATAAGTTAAATTAAAGTATATTTTCTTTTATTTGTAGACCATTTTATCACGCCTTACTCTACACTAAAAACAGACTAAGTTGCAAAGGCGTCAAGATTTCTGAAAAATACAAAGAAAATCCACAATGAAGTAGAAAAAAAGATTTGTTTAAAATACAAAAATAAATAAATCAAATTGATTTATATTAAAATATATTACAAGTACCCGCTAAATAACTCATTTAGACCCCAAATTGGAACTCCCCCTTTTTTACTAAAATTTTTTTAAATAATCATCTCAAAAGTATACGAACTTTAATATATACTTAATCGACTACTTCTTTGCCACAAATTCAACTTGAGTACCACCCCCTATGAAATAAAATAGGTTTCTTTTTACGACTTACAAGGGTGATTCGCAATACTTTAACGATACACTACACTTGTCAGTCCGTCGTATTTATACTCCGGTCCAGTCTCTCTTACGATCACAATTCGAAACTAGTTCACTATCATCGTGAGCCCCAAAATCACTGGAATTACATGTTTTTTTAAAAAGGTGAGTAGTGAGTTATCACAATATATATATTACCAATTAAACACAAATCTACATCTACGTATCGCGCTCATGGTTTAAAAGTAATGTTTTAAGGTTATTTTTTAAATAATGTGCTCCAGAAGTACTTGCTTACCAATCAACCAAAGTGCCTTTATTTTACAATTAAAAATTGAACAGTAGAGTGCAGTTTATAACTCTCTTAATTGTCGTTTGAGTTATTGTCTTCAAAACATATTTTGGCATCTTCTTAATTTACAATGAATCTGAGTTGTGTCACCTGTGAAGCGAGTGCAATTTATAAGCGATTCATTTTGTTATAGAAATTTTGATATATGACTGAAATATTTTTAAGAAAAAATTATGTATATGGATGTGTAAAAGAATATAAAAAGATCCGATTCATTATTTTTAGTTTTTGACTTCAAAAACGTTTTTAGATTGGGAATATCTAATATATGTGCGAGAATATGAGAGAGTATATATGCGAGTTCTTATGAGATCTCGCACATTGGGAATATATGTGCGAGATCTCATAAGGACCCGATCACTAATATTTTTTATAATAGACGTCATTGTGACATATTATTAAATGCCCTCCATGTAACACATATTAAAATCATAGCTTAATCTTTATTCGACGGTTCGACTTTCTCCAAGAACAATTACGTTATATCTATAGAACATCCCGTTTTCTATCACGGAGTAAAGAAGTAGGTGGAGGTGCGAACAAGTCTAAAACCGGTTTGCAATGTGAAGTAAGCAATCGCTCAAAAAGTAGGAACTGGCGAAGTATTTGGCGCTATTACAAAGCACTAACTTGTACCAGTACTTGGTGATAATTTGCATTCCTCGTAGGAAAACTACTGCAAACTAGGTTTGTTTGTTCCTAGTTTGGGGTTGCTGCTTACGTCTCATGAAATCTCGCCAAATCATCTCCACCTTTTTCTTTACTCCGTGTTTTCTATCCTAATCTTTGGCGCTGCAAGACGGCAAAAAATAATTCATTCGTTTAGTAGTTGGCGAAAAAACTAGCTAATGAGAAAACGATGTTTTTTTTGTCACCCATTTGCGTTAAATTTGAAGAAATGAGAAATAAAAGATCAGAAAATTATTTTGCCGCACCGAAGAAGAAACCGAGAGTATAAATTGTATTCACTGTTTTCAGCAGTATATGTGACGCTTGTTAGAACTAAATTTCAAAACGCGAATTGTCTGTATTTGTTTTCAACTTGAAAATAGATATAAATATACATTTTTGCCTGCATTGAAAAATGAAATAAAAAAAAACAGAAAAACGAGTTTAAATGTAAATTGTAAATCCTAGTGCATTTAGGTTTAACTTTAAAAATCTTTAAAAAATTATTTAGATGCCAAATTTCAACTTCCCAGCTAGAGAAAGTGTATAAACTTGTTTTAGCAAATCCTAATCGTAGACAGAAGCGAACCAGTTTGTGAAGAAAGCGTGTGCAAACAAGCGAACTCCCATCTCTATATCTAAAATCTAAATTTTAATCAGGTAATTCCAAAAAAAATATGTAAAATTCGCAAGGTTTAAAAGTTGTACATGGGACTTTTGTTCACATATCTAGAAACTTACAAGTAGTGAGGGTCTGATGTATTTTGTAATGAAAATTAAATTAAATGTGTTTGCATTTTTTAAAAATAATGGGGTTTTTGTGTGCTATAAAAACATTTTATTTTGTAGTGCCCATGTAAATTGAGTTTATATTTTATATCTACAATTTTTTTTTCTTTGTTAACGAGAGAAAATGGTTCCACTTGCAATTTTGTAAAAATACTTTTTTAATATTTCTTTAGCCTCTGTTTAAATATTTATTTGTTTATAAATATATCACATATAACACAGTTGCGAATTCAAAAATTACATTGATAATTTAAAATAAAGAGGACATATGTCATTAATTTCGTTTTTTAATGTCATTGAATAATTGAAACCAAATATCGTAAAAAAAATTTAATTTACAATTTTTACTAGGTATTTTGTTTTATACTTGTATCCATTTATTATAGTAGAGTGCAAAATGATCACACATGAGGCATATATTAGCATTTTTTTTTTAAAGTTTGGGTTTGGTGGTACATGCGTACTAATGAGTACTGGCGGAATTTGCTCAAGCGTTCTATGGGTAAATGTATGTGTAAAAAAATCAATTTCCACTGCCACAAAAAAAAACTTTAAATTATTCCTAACGTTCCTTTGTTTTCATAATAACAGGACAATTTCGGATTGATTTGATCGTTCTATTTTTTGCTAGTATGCTTCAGTGAGGTAAATACACGAGGTATAAATTAACAAAACACTCAAAATATATTTGACAAAAAAAAAATCACATTTCAATGCAAATTCTTTTCTTACTGCAAAACACGGTCCAACACAGAAAACATCTTATAAAGGTAGGTAACTTTAAATTTTCTTTGCTTGCTTGACTAGTAAATTAGAAGAACATTAAAGTTTCTACTAAGGCTTACTATTGTATGGTTTACTTCAATTGAACTGGTGGAGTAAACTAATCCTAAATGTTTAACTGGAATGAGGTTGGTGATCAAAAATATTTGTAACCTGAATTAGAAGCCAAAAGATCAGAAAGTCCATTAGTATACTTTTAAATGGATTGTTACATAACACAATTGTGCAACTACCGTATTCAGGGTACACATCGTTAACGAAAAATATCCAACTTTTCCAATTGAAGAAAACAGGTGTTATACCTATACAACAACACTTTTATCTGTAACTTTCACAAACAGAAAACGATGGAAAAAACATACATAACGATGGACATCAGGGTCGTCAAACATCTTAGACAAAATATGTTATTGACTACTTTCACTTAGTGTCTCGCCTGTTTTCGATCGTGAATTTTTTTAAATAGGTGGAGTAAAGTTACCCAGCAAGAAATAAAGTAACCCCCGTTGACTGTATACGATAATTTTTTGAAGCATTATTCTTTTAAGAGCAATTTAAATGTTCGTATATGAATTGACTCAGAAAAATGATTTTAAATACTGTATTTTCTTTTCCAGAAACTAAGAAACAAAAATGGAGCTAAGGAAATCAATATTTTTCCTAATTTTTAGCTGCTTAGCAGTCGTAATAACAGAATCAAAACTCCATGAAGGAAAGTAAGTGTTTTTCCCCATAACTTACATACATCGAGAATTATAACCTTACTACTTTTAAATATTACTGAAGTATGCACTTTACGCTTCAATAAGTTTATACCATGCTATTAATTCGTATTGATCTCTGGTATCCCTGTGTTTCCATAACACTCGTAGTCAGAACATTGTACTATTCCAAACCTTTGTCCCTGTCAATTTTTTATTACAATTTTAAACTTGTTATTAATATAAATTAATAATCCCTAACTATTGTGACTAAATGTCGCATTGTCATCAGGATTATTAATTTATTCAGAGTAAGTATTAAGTACTCAATGTGCAGTTGGAGGGGAGTTAGCAAAGAACTGCTGGATATGCTAATACAAATGAAAAGAGTGTGTTTTGTAAAACATTTACTATTGAAAATTAGCTATTTTCTTTGAATTAGAAAAAAATTCTTGAGTTAATATTCACTTATACTCATTCCATGGTAAAAATCTGAGTAATGATATCAGTATATTTTTTTACAATCAATACAGCTGATAAATATGTCATAAAATACAATATATTATTACTAATAAATGGTGGTCGCGGATGGTTACTCATTATTTGATTGTGAGTAATGATATCAGTATATTTTTTTACAATCAATACAGCTGATAAATATGTCGTAAAATACAATACATTATTACTAATAAATGGTGGTCGCGGATGGTTACTCATTGTTTGATTGTATCACATTTAGCTCTATTGGCATAATAAAACACTATATTTATCCAACTACTTCGCTTGTACTTTAAAAATGCGATTTTGTTTTAATAATATATGCGAAGTAAAGTATTCTTATATTGTGCCAATACAGGTAAATGTGATACAGACAAACAATGACTATCCATCAACAACTTGTGCACCGTGTACAAGGCTGCAATGTTATTATTACATTTCAGCGGCTACATCTTCACTAGTCAAAGAACTCTGAAAATTGGATCAAAGAATCAACTCCAAATACTGAGATTTGGAAATGAAGATGCTGGAAGTATAAAAATCAGCCTATTTTACAAAGAATCGTACGACAGCAACGAAACCTTGGCATCTGAAAATACATATGAACTTGAAAAAGGTAATGACTATTTTTTTTTACACTGGAAATGTTATTTATACTTGCTGTACAGATACTAGTATTTTTTTTCTAAATTGTCCAGGATTCCTAATTTTGTCATTTCTGGCTTATGCATATATATTCTTTATTTTTTAATACTTTATGAAGCTACCTGACTGATTTCTTAGTCATCGCAGACCGTGTACAAATTAATGCTATCAGGTTATATCAAAGAAAACACGGACAGTCAATTTTCACAGTAACAGAAAATACAGCCAACTCTTTATTCAGAACACTCGACTCGAAGTGATTCCACAAGAAACAAAAACGTCAGAAGAAAGAAAACAAAACTACATAAATCACGCTGCTACGCAGCAAGGATAGCGAAGACTCTATATAGAAGGTGTGCTTGTTTTTCGCTTTTTGAAAGTGGGCAAGGAAAGGCAACTATTTGACGTCATTTTAGCTCCGCCTTACTTTTGACATCATTTTAGCTTCGCCTTACTATCGGTTTTTGATCATTCTCATTGGCTGTTTGTTTCAAGCATTGCTACTTAGGTTCGATCCCGGTTGGGTAACAACTGGTGATTTAATTTTTAATTAGAAAAAAAATGTAAATATCTGTAAATAATTGTGTTCAGGTAGCTTCACTACTAATCCGTCCTTGTTTTGTTATGTCCCCGTATTTTACTTGATTGAAATTGTAACTCATTTAATATGTCCAATACAAATGCATTGACCGGATAGTTCCGACCACTATTTTACTCTTTCAAAATTCATGGACATGCACTCGTGGCAGCTAATATTATTTTAATACGCTTAATTTATTAAGCAACTCTTTTGCAATTTTTCCATACTAAATGCAATCCTTAAAATATAATTTAAACTCATAAAATGCTTTAAAAGTAACTAAAATAAAGTTAGCTTATCACTTTTTAATAGTTCACAAAAAAACGAATAGATGGCAGCACCATCAACCAACGCGCTCGCATCTAGTTCAGCCTTGCCATTGGTTCAAACGAGAGCATTAGACACGCCCACAGTAGGCGAAGGAAGGCGTCATTATGACGTCAAATAGTTGCTCTTTCCGCCTTCCGTCAGGCAGCGCGAGTACGAGCACACCTTATATATATATATATATGGTCTTCACTATCCTTGGCTACGCAGCACTTTTTCTTTTCTACTCATCCGGTAGCCCAATATGTGTCTAGTAATTACAATCTTAAACTAAGAATCGAATCCTGATCATCAACACTCGAACCTACTTCAGGATCAAACTTATAACCTCACATTGGGTTAAGGCAATGTGACCGAAACCTGACACAATTAAGTCCAACAAGATTCATGATTCAAACTATAAAAAAATTATTCTAATGACTTGCAGAAAACTTATTTTGATGGCTGTTTCCTCTATCATCCAAATAGAAGTTCTTGTGATGAATATAAAATAAAAATAGGGTTTTCAAAACATACGGACAATTTTTTTGTTGTTGTTGTTTTTCACTAATATTTTATTTCAATAATAATTTGGTAAAACGACGGAATAAAGCGGTTTGGGTGTTGAATTAAATCGGAGTTAATAAAATTAGTTTTCACTGTGTAGTACACTAATTAATTGAAATATGTATTTTAGGAGAAATCTGCGCTCAAGACTTTTGTAAGTTAACTTAGAAATAAAGAACTGTCTTTTTTTTTTACCAATTACAGGAAAGAAACAAATCTTCTTTGAACTCTTTGTGGCTCCCTTCAAGAGCGACAACGTGTACAACGGAAGGCTACAAATCAATGGAAAATTTGGAGACGAATCCTTCAGCGGTAGCGACGATATATCTTTTGCAACTCCAAAGACAGACATCGTTGTAATTCAGACAGACAAGCCGTTATACAAACCAGGACAGAATGGTAAATAGTGTACTATTTATTTTAACTTATTCATCTATATTTCAATTCAATTATCTTTATTTTAATTCAATCATAAATTAATTTATCTGACTTGCAATTCAGTTCCTCTATTTTAACTCAATGATCTATCTTCTGACTCGATAATCTATTTTCTAACTAAATTATCTATATTATCACTTAATTATTAATTTATTTGCCTATATTTCGATTGAATTACCTATATCTCAACTCAATTAATTATATATCTCAACTAAATTAATTACATATCTCAACTCAATTAATTACATATCTCAACTCAATTAAGTATATATTTCAACTCGATTACCTATAGCTCAACTCAATTACTTATATATTTCAACTCAATTACCAGTATATCAACTCAATTACTTATACATTTCAACTCAATTACCTCTATCTCAACTCAATTACTTATATGTTTCAACTCAATTACTTATATGTTTCAACTCAATTATCTACATTACGTGTATTCAAAATACGTGATAAGGAATGTATCTGCGTAAATGCATGTTTTCAACTTTGAAAAGCGAAAATGATCTGTAGAAACTATTAGTGAAATGCCACCTGTCCGGGACAGATGTAACCAGGGAGTTGTAATATTAAATAGAGAGCGCCTTCAATACCAGACTCTCGTAAGGCCGCGGTGTCAACATTGAAAAGAAAAACCAACATCACGTGGTTTTAGCGCTGCCACATTTGGCGTTCAGATATCTGTAGGAGTTCCAAATTTGGCGCACTTTCTTATTTTTGGTGATAAGGCGTTCTGTCCGTATTCAACTTCTGAACATATATGTAGGTATTTACTTATTTTCAAACAATTTGCGCTAAATATTTCATCTTCATTTACGAAACAAAAATATAATTTTCTTTGTGTTCAATACTCGAAAAACCAAAACTCTTTATATTTCTCCAGTTTTATTGTTCATATTTTCTTATTGAACTATACAAAATAACAATTGAAAGAACTTCGCTTATGGTAAATTTTTTACATAAAAACGTAACGCAATTATTTCAAAACTACAAAGTAAGAAAAATATCTTTAAAATATCTGTTAAACTCCCTTAAATTGTGCTACTCGTTAAAAAAAAACAATATTTAAATACAAAATTAAACACAAAACCATATTACAATACTTCGATCTCGCTTAGTTCCGAAAGTCGCCAAGACCTGCCAAGTAATATTGGCGCACGAATGAATTGGCATTTCCACAAATCACGTGGTTTTTAATGATGCACACACGGAAATCAGCATTTTTATTCCTCTATTTGTATCATTACTCTATGGATGTAACTACCTATTATGCAGCAAACATCATACTTTAGACCACACGGGATTTTAAAAACTCTTCCCCATATCATGGATCAAATGTGTCCCAAGTGCATAACTAGATCTCTAAACTCCGCTTGGCACACGTTGTCCCAGTTTACATGTAAAGGTTTATAGTTTGACCACTTTAAATACTAATAAAAATTAAGAGTTTAATTCATTATATTATTAAATTCAGCTACCCTACGTCAATGACACTTTAAAAAATAATTTTATTTGAAAACTTTTAACTCGTTTGAAATACATTATTTTGTAGAAATCACAATTATATGCATTATTTTTTGTAGGCTCGAATTAATACCGATTAAAACATCATGGTTTCCATTGAATTGAATGGGATCCTAAAACGATTCTTTACGAAAGTTATTGGCAGAGTGGTCACAATTTTTTGTGCGAGGGTCATTGTTTGGCTGTTTAACTACATATAATGTACCATACTTTTTTATATACTTTATATTTCGTTTGTTGCTACTAAAGTTAAGCGAATTGTTTGAAATACAAGAAAAGTAGTTGGGCAAAAATTATTATGTTTTAATTTGCCATTACAGCTAAATGTGTTACAGCCAAACAATGATCATCACCAATTTGAGATATCTTTGTATATTAAGACACCAAACGTTCGCAATGTTGAGAGTACTTAGTTTATAGAAACTATCACCATTTTCGTTGAATAAAAATATTTTGTTTATGAATTACTAACGATTCCTTAGTTTAATTAATATGGTACACATTAAAGTTATTTTTTTAAAAGGTATGTTAAAAAACGTTTAATTTAAAAAAGTTTAAAATTCAAGTGTTACGGAACATAGGGAGTTAATAAAATCGAAGAATAAAAGTAAAAATAAACAGCAATATATCACTGCATTAAATGTTATTATTCTTTTTCTAGTGAGGATTCGAGTACTCTGTTTATACAGTTCATTAAAACCATCAAATCACAAAAATGATGTAAGTATTTTTTTCCATTGTTATTAATACATATTTAGATATCTTCGGTTTCATGTAATTCCAGTATTCTATTTGAAAACCTAAACTATTGTACAATAATTAATTCCCAATTTTAAATATTCAAACTTTGATTTAATGTTTTGTATTTTACAAAAAATTATTAAAAAACAAGTTTTATATAAAGAACAGTACACAGTTTTTCAGAACAAGTTTTATTGCAAGCTTTAAGGAAAGTCTAGTAGTCTACATCATTATAGAAGACCGTACTTTCTGTAATGTAATGTGTTTTGTAATTCTTTCACTAATACTTGACAACTTTAATGCCAGAAGTACGTATCTACATTTTCCGTACTTGTTTATACGAATTCAGAGCGATCGAGGCAAGTGAAAACGTTACCAAGCGGGATCGTATAAACAGTTACAACAAACGTACATACCCATTTTTAGTGGCACTAAAACCTTCACTTACACTGTAATTTCTGCAATTCTCATTCAATCTCTGTCGTCCTACTTTTGCATTACTAGAATGGATGACAATTGGGAACGACTGCTGTTAATCGTGTGGTTTGACAAAAGATCCATGGAAAATATATGATCTTACGCCCTCCACGAGACACTTCAATCTGAAAATTAGAAATAAAATTTAGTCCAACTGATCCAAATTGATAAAGAACAATTGATAATGCTCAGATGTCATTATTTCTATACAGACAGTATGGCCTTATGTAGTTAGTTTAATTATAATTATACTAGCGGTACACAATATTGGGGTATTGGATTTGGTTTGTGATCAAATCAGTGTTAAAGACCGTAACACTGCCTCGTAGGTTTAAACCATGGTCAGTTAACGAATGAACTTTTGAGGTCGTACCAATCAAAATAAATTCTTACAAAGCACTCTAGTAAACATTATTAAACAATTAAATTTCCTCAAATTGTTCATGATGATATCACTTAAAAGATTTATATGTGAGATTTCTGTATGTGTGTTTGGCGTTTATAGTGCCTACAAAATATTTAATTATAATTATTTAGGTTGGAGAAGTGTATATTGAGGATCCCAAAGGAACAAGATTATTCCAGAAGAAAGGCATTTATCTAGGAAAAGGTAAGACAAAAGTTATTGTATACATTTTTTATAATAATACAATAAGTTGTTATTGGTTATTTATTTTAATTTAATTTATTAAAGATAGAACAATACATTTTTGTATCCTCTATCCTAAATTCTAATTGTCTGGCCCGTAGGTATCTGTTATATTCTATTAATCCTTCCTCTGTTCTATCCTCCTAATCCTCCGTCTGTTCTATCCATCTGATACTCCAGCTGTTCTATCCTTCTAATCCTCCGTCTGTTCTATACATTTAATTCAATGTCTGTTCTATCTATCTAATTATACGCTTGTTCTATTCTTCTCCTCCATCTGTTCTATCCTTCTGATCCTCCGACTATTCTATCCATATAATTCACCATCTGTTCTATCAAATTATACGCATGTTCTATTCTTCTCCTCCGTCTGTTCTATCCTTCTGATCCTCCGTCTGTTCTATCCTCTTCTAACCCTCCGTCCGTTCTATCCTGTTCATTGTCTGACCCGTACGGTCGCATGGAGACAATACTAAAGGTGTGATATGCAAGGCTGACCAAGAAAGGGTTTATAATAAACGGCTCAAAGGAAGGGTTGCTTAAATAAAACAGCTCAAATATCAACAGACAAAATATTTCATTTTCTTTAACTTTATATACATCTCGAGGTGGGGGGGGGGGGACTTTTCAGCTCGTATCCCGTAAGTCAGCACAGATATACAACTAATGGTATTCCTCTAGTGTTCGAAGGTTTAGCAAACCTTGTATTTGTTCAAATTTATTAAAGGCTCAGAACCGGCTATATCCAAATTCCAGAAATCATGTTCACTGAATATAACTGCTTTTGCATCTGTATCCAGCGTGGATAAGCGTGAATATAACTACTTTTATTTCTACAAGGTGACATTTTTAAAAAAAATATTATTAAATTACGGATTTTGATCCGTTATTATATTTTAAAAATGAAGCCAAATTTATAAATGCCCGTTGGTATCAAGATGATAATTGAATCGTCTTTATAAATTTGGATCGCTTTTTTCACATTTTTTTGCATATAACAGATTTCGTATCTGGAGTAATTCTTCCTTATTAATTAACTATGACGTTAAAAGTTTTGTGTTAATTTTATTTTTTATTTATTTCTAATTTTAATTTTTGACAGTAGGTAATAATTTATAGTTTGTTAAATGTATGTTTTTCTTAATTGAAAAGGTTTGGCTGAAACCGAGTTCCTTCTTGCGGATGAGCCAGTGCTTGGCACATGGAAGATAACTCTAAAAACCATAAATGAGACAGAATCAACGACTTTTGATGTAAAAGAGTATCGTAAGTACTGCTGTATACTAAGAAATGACATAAAAATTAGATAATTGAACAATACTGTTTTGATGATTAATTTGCACATGTATTCTGTCGGAGAGATATTCTAACATATATCCTTAAATTCTATTACATATCATTTCATGATATATTCTATCATATGTTGGCAAATTGGGCGATTTTAATTTTATAAGTTGAGATTATAATTTATTTGTTGTTATTTTTCTTTCCTTGGATCCAAAAAATTTTCAATGATGCATTATTTTTTTTTAGTTTTTTATGTTATGATAGTTTTTCAAACCTAAGCATTGATGACAAGTTTTAAAGCTTTAGATTAAAAATAACTCTTTTTTTTTATTTGTTGTCACTGTATTAACTTTAAATTAATTTTACAGTTCATACCCATAAGAATTTATTAAATTTGTAATCAATTTAAAAATATAGCATTTGAAATAAAACTCCTCCCTAAATATTATAAATAAGTACTTCAAATTGTAAAATTTTAAGTACCTATATCAAAAATGGAGTTGCTTATCATTTTATTACCATTTCATTGTACATAAACTTGTGTGAAATGGAATGTGAATATGTTTCAGAGCTTCCCAAGTTCGAAGTGAAGATAACGTTTCCACCATACACACTAGCCACTGCTAAGAGCATCCCTATAACAGTTTGTGCAAAGTAAGCATTTGTTTTAACTCATTAAATCATTCTTCGATTATTCTTTTATCAAATATTATGAGCACTCGAAGAGAACAGGACCAGAGAGGACCTTATTCAGCTTATGGTGGTCACTTTAAATAAGAGATACATCCATACGACCTTGGTGGTCGTATCGGTCATAAGGTAAAGTGGTCGGCTATGAAACAAAATGTTCACCCGTTCAAACTTAATCCAACGAATATGCCAACAAAATGGTGACCTTCGTGAATTGGAAAAACACAACCTTCAATTAAAGAGTAATGGCGCCATCTTCATTCGATCGTCGCAACTTCATTTGCGAAAAAAAGGTTTGTCCCATGACCGACTCACTTCGAATAGTTTGTGGGACGGTTGGCGACATTAGCGATCATTTTGGTCATGAGGCAAAGTATCTAGCTATAAAGCAAGGGGCCCCGTATTCAAAGCCAGCTTAGCGTACATCGTGTGTGGTCAATATAAACAACACATATATCCACATACTATTCAAATTTAACAAATTGGGTGATGCTGAACCTTGAAATTTAATACAGCCAATGGGAGCTGCGGTCTCGCGGAA
Organism: Troglohyphantes excavatus; assembly: GCA_963932185.1. Taxonomy (NCBI): domain Eukaryota; kingdom Metazoa; phylum Arthropoda; class Arachnida; order Araneae; family Linyphiidae; genus Troglohyphantes; species Troglohyphantes excavatus. Next base: position 44,259,076 of record OZ010675.1, read on the forward strand.
AAGTTGTGTAAATCACAACTTAATCGGGAAGGTACAATAGAAATCATTACTTATTTTATAACAGGGTAATAGAAATACGGAGTAACCTGCCTGATAATTCTTCACGACTGGTTATTTTGAAACAGCAATTGAATTGCATTGTGAGATTGTTAGAATATATTAAACAGGGCCAAATTTGCTGGGTTATTTATAGTAACCATGTTTGCATTTAAAAAAAAAAATTAATAGCATTAATTTTTTAGTGTATTTTTTTACGTATAACAGAATTTCTTTTGTATAATAAGAAATTATTTTTTTTGCTGTATTTTTTAAAGCGATTGTATAGAGGAACTTGTTAACTCTTTCCCTTCAAAATTTTAGTTTTCTACCATTAACAAAGAAAGTTCTCATTCTAAAAATACAATTCAAACTTAGTTTCTAGAATTCTAAAATAGTGATTAACTATATTTTTTGTTATAGCTTTACATATGGAAAACCAGTACAAGGGACCCTCAACTTGAATGTTTCGATCGATCAATACATCTACTACTACTCGCGTTCTTCTTCTTCTTCAAACGCAAATCCTGTTGATCAAAAAACCTTTAAAGTGAGATTCATAAAATTATTTTGTTATATTATGAATAAAATTACAATAAATTTACATTACATTATAAGAAGTAGTGGTATTTAAGCATATGAGTAACTACTTCAGTTACATCTCAATAAAGGTAATCAAAATCATTGCATTAAACTTTAGTATTCAAGCATCTTATAAAATATTTGTTTAAATAATTTAAATAATTCTCGATACAAATACATTTGTTTAAAAATATGAAACTTCACAAATAAAGTCAATTACATAACCAATATAGTATAAATTGTCAGGTTTTACTTAAATATTGTGTACGCTAATCAAATTAGTTTATGATATGTTTTTCTTAATTAGTACTTTGAAAAAAGTGTAAACATAATTTTTTTAAACAGTTCATTATCTCACAAATTCAACTCAACTAAAAACTTCAAACTCGTCTTAGAAACATCTAAACTCGGAGTTCAAACTCAACTAAATTTAGAACTGCATTATATTGTACTGTGTAATATGCATTATATATTAATGTGTTATACCAGAATACCGATTTTTACTGTTCACATATTATTACATTTCTATTAAAAATAAAAACAAATATTTTAAACGCATATATAACACTCGAATTCATGCTTATCAAATACATCACTAATGATGATATTTGTACAGTCATATTGTAATAATATTCCTAACTAGCAATATCTTAAAACCAATGGAGTTATTTACTACAATGTATTTAAAGCACACGAAGTTTGAGTATTGTCCGAATTAAGTCATGTTCTCTTTTCTATCTTAGTAGAATGAATTCGAACTCTATTCTCTTTCATTTGAGTGAAACTTAAAATATACTCTAGAAATCATAGATAATTTTTATTTTACTTTAATTAGTATGTATTCCGCTATTTTACATATATTTCATTTTCTAAAGCTCGATGGATGCTACACTTACGATGTGAATGTCACAGCGATACAAAAAGATCCCGAAAATCCAAACTACTATAGTAGAATCAAGGCTGTAGCTAATGTTGTGCAGGAGGGCACGGGTAAAACAATTTTATTCTTTATGATAATTCATACTGTTTGTCTTAATGAAATATGAAAATATGTAAGTAAATAAGTCTTTGAATGACAATACTATAACCTGAGTTTAATCTTTATGTTATGTCTAAATTTTTGTCTCTATACTGTAAAGCCTAAACTATTCTTCAGCTACAGACTCCAAGCTTTAAAAAACATCCAATGAAACTAAAATCTAAAGTACAAAGACTATATTGTTTGAAAAATATATAGAGTCTTGACTGTAACATTCAAAGTTGATAAAGTCGAAAGACTATATAGTCCAATTACAATAAAGTCCAAAGACCATAACATTCAAGTCCAAAAATTACCAATAACATAAAATATCATTCATATAAATTGCAAAGACGCATAAAATCTAAAACCTAAACTATACAACTTTTCTTTCTAAAACCAATTTAGTTTATAACCACACTATATCAAAAATTGCCAAATTGTCCATTTTTGCCTAATCTGCAAGCCTGGTATAGAGAATCCATAGAAACACGCCATCTAAAAAGTTGATAAACGAACAGGGGGAATAACATTTCAACTTTACCATTTTCTTTCGACATTCCAATTTTCAATTGGGAATTGGCAATTTCAGCTGAATAATGGTCATAAAAAGAACACACATTTGCTCTTGCGTGAAATTTATATGGTACCTATCAAATACTTCTACAGCAATAAAATATAATAGGTTGGATATTATGATAACCTTTTATAGTTTACAACCTTATATCATTTAGAGATATTTATTATCTTTCAGGTGTGCAAATAAACGATACCGAATATCTTCAGAGGACTACAACTCCATTAAGCTTAGACTTCAATTCTGATGACAGTGGAAGCAATTACTTCAAACCAGGCCTCCCCTACAATGGAAAGGTTCGCATAAGTTTATGAAAATACTGGTTGGTCACAAATCACAAATTGTTGGTCGATGGTCATTGTGTGGATGTACCACTTTTAGCAGTATTCGCAAAATAAAACAATATTTTTGCCCATCAACTACAATTATAGTTGAAGCAAGTCGCTTTGCTTTAGTAGTAACCCAGTGGTTAAAGTTTAGCAAAGCTAATTGCTTATTATGTGTTGGTAAACATCCATACATTAACCCTTGTCCATACTATATATGGTAACGTTTAAAGCATCAAACTTATTAAAATATACATGTGTTTGTAATATTTATAAATGGCCGACAATCTTCAAGTTCAGAATTGTTATTATCATTTAACAGCATGTTCCTAATTTATTTTACAATACATAATTAGAATAATACCAATACTGTATATTGTAATTAATATTAGTTATTACTCAGAGGGTTACATTTTTAGCAATGACATATCTTTGAAAAACTCTTTGACAAACACCGTCGAAAGGTGTATATGAGTAGTGAACCATAACGAAAACATGCGTAACGAAAGCATATGTAGATGGCGCCATGATGATAACTTTTCGATTTTTTTAAAAAGCGTAAGAAACTAATTAATTGTTTACAATTTTTAGTTTGGGAACGTTGTGGTACATCTACAGTCCACTCCCTTAAAATGATACCTTGATCATAAAAATTGGTTATATAGTTCAGGTGAATTGACTGTGACACTATTCGGTCTTGCCTATGAAATATATAGGTTTTGTGTGGAATCCAAAAATTGCCACTCACTCAAATTTGAATTTACGCGCCTTAAACCTTTTGGCTTAATAACCCTACGAAAAGACCTAGCTAATATTGAAACCACATTTCTATGTAACGCAACATTAATAATATTAAGTTTTCAGACACAGATATCTTCTTTATGACTTCTACTGAAAGTTCCCAACAGTTGATAAGCTTATATATAATAATTTTACTCATTACAACGATCTTTCGCATACAACGACCTTTAGTTACAACGTTCATTCGTTTATAATGATCTTTCGCTACAACGATATTAGCTGCTTTTGTAGCTTAGTCGAAAAAGTCCGAGACTTCGGAACAATACTTCATGAGTTCGAGTCGCGGTTTGGGTCAACTAAATTTGTGTTTAAGTATGCCTTAACGGATTACGCAGCAACGTAGGGCCAAAAAATTAGTTATAAATATTCATACCAATAATATTTTCTACTATTTCAATCCTTTGAATATTTTATGACGTTTAGAACAAACCAATCAAAACTTTGAGACGCTCTTTTAAGATTATTTGGGGTCACTGATTGGGGCGTTCAGTAAATTGTCTCAGTAATTGTATCAGTAAATTGTTTCAGTAATTGTTACAGTAAATTGTTTCAGTAACTGTATCAGTAAATTGTTTCAGTAAATTGTTTCAGTAATTGTTACAGTAAATTGTTTCAGTAACTGTATCAGCAAATAGTTTCAGTAATTGTATCAGTAAATTGTTTCGGCAATTATTCAGTAAATGTTGGCACCTTATCTGGAACCTTTCTTTGCAGCTCAAAGTGACAAATCCAGACAGCACTCCAGCAGGAGGTGAAACTGTTCAACTGAGCTACACAGTCAACAAGCAGAGAGTGATTGCTGGGTACTTGGGTACTAGACAAGTACAGTACTCGAAGAACTTCACTTCCGACGCAAAAGGCATCATCAAGTACACAATACCACCACAAAATGAAGACGTTACATCTATTTCTATAGTGGTAAAGTCAAATCTCAAACACTAAACTCTCATGTAATGCTAAAGAGATTTAATTAAACAAATAAATTTAGCTTACAAAGTTAATACTTTTACCATAATGTCTTATTACCAATTTAATGTACATTTTTAGTGTAGTTATAATTTAATCTTTTGTTTGAAATATATTCTATATATTATTTTAAATTTATATTAATTCGAACGTTATTTCTGAGCCTCGGAGGCAGACGAGCGTAAGTCCGAATTTGACGACTTTTGTTTTAGTGCAAATTATGTATTTAAATTTCGTTTTCTATGGAATCATTTTATCAAAATACACTGAAAAATTATCTTTAAGTCTTTAGTAAGAGCTATAAGAGCCCAAGTATAATGCTTTGCAATTAGAGAAGGATTCAGTTTTTCCCCTCTCCTGGAAAGTTCCCCAAATGTGTCTTAGGATCTTTTGGCTATACAGATATTTGGAACATTATCGTATATATTTAAGATAAAATGTGCTTAAAATGTTCTATTGTCTTTTGATTGTTTTTTTTTAAATAAAAAAAAAACTTAAATGAAAAGAAACCTAACATAAAATAAAAATAATAATTGTAATAATCAATATACTGTTTAGTTAATGCAAATTAGAGAAAACTTAGACATTCATTCATTTTATTAACTTAAAATTATTTTAATTTTCCAAAAATTGTACTGTTAAAATTTTTTAAAGACTACGTTGAGCATATTATTATTTTAAAAAAAATTGTACATTAAAAACAAAAGATAAATAATATATGATTTAAAATTTTTATTGACATAAACATGAAGTATAAAATTTAAAGAACATTATAAATATCTTAAAGTTAAGATCATTAAAAAATTATAAGTCCTTGTATCATTGTAAACGCATAGCATTTTTCTTTATAGATTAATTAATTAATAGTTCCAGCAATAAGAAATTTCTTTATTACAGGCTCAGTCCTTCAAATATTCCGATAACAGCGTGCTCAGCAACCCATATGCCAGCCTGTATCTGAGCCCGTTTTTCTCTCCATCTGGTAGCTACATTCAGTTGGCTAACGTAGACGGGACGATTCCGTGCGATACCAAAAAACAATTCACGCTCCTCTTCACTTCCAAGAACGATGCCGATTACGAATTCTATTACGAAGTAAGTATTTAATAATAATGTTAAACTCTAATCCGTTTTAGAATACCGCATTACGGAAGAGTATTTTTTTTATGAACTTCTAAGAAGGGATTTCACTTCTAAGAAGGGATATTTTTTATTGCCCAGGTACCTTAAACAATTTAACCCTGGGAGTATTCGTGAGAGGGTGTTTCACCAACACCAACTAAAAGACAAGGCCGTGCCTCTGATTTGTGATGTCATCACTAGTAGGCTGGATGTCTCCTTCCCCGCTCAGTTTCTTCGCTTGATTTTTTGGTTCCCAATTCGTGGTACTCACGGAGTAAAGAAAAAGGTGGAGATGATTTGGCGAGATTTCGTGAGACGTAAGTTAGCAACCCCAAACTAGGCACAAACAAACCTAGTTTGCAGTAGTTTTTCTACGAGGGATGCATTATTTTCAAATTAAGAAAACGCATGCTAAAACTTAAAAAATGACTGCTTGCGCAGTTGTGGGATGCAGTACAAGAAGTTCCAAACCGATAAAGGATGCTATTATTTCCAATTCATAGGTAAACTAAATTATAAAATAAATTATCTCCAAGTACTGGTATAGTACTGGTACAAAGTAGTGCTTTAGAATAGCGCCAAATACTTCGTCAGTTCCTACTTTTTAAGCGATTGCTTACTTCCCATTGCAAACCGGTTTTAGACTTGTTCGCATCTCCAACTTCTTCTTTACTCCTTGGTGGTACTAGTGATTCGCGAGAGGGTTTAAAGTGGTCCGTAAATGTTTTCACACAAAATGTTTTGTTACTTTTAAAAAAAATAAGGCATTTCTTGAAAATGTATTTTATGCCAAAAAAATTAAACGGGAAATTCAAACTTTGCTATAATGGAATATAATTTTACGTATCGGAACCCTAAATTTTACACTGTTGAATGTTTGCATCGGTTCTTGCAGGTGTTGTGTAAATGTGCCACTATATTTTACGATTTAATCTTGTGTTTTCGCAAAGAAAATGTTACAAAAATCCGATTTCATTTTAGATACATTGAAACAGCTTTGGTGTCTTCTTAACTTGTCGTAGTTTGATTTCTTTTTCAAAATTTTTAATTTGTTTTCTGCTTGTAGTTTCTTTAATTTTTTTTTTTTAATTTGTTTGCCAGGAATAGTTATTTTTCAAAAAAGAATTTGTAACTGAAGTTAATATCAGTTTCAAAACACTCTCAAAACTGTAGCCTGCTTCATATTGTTAATTAAAAAAATATATAAATACTGTTTATTAACTTATTACAGGGTTTTCAACCACAAATTAGCGATGATCAGGAAATTGTACCCAAAAAAATTCTTGTATTATTTTAAAAGTAATTTTTGTAAAACAATATGATTAGTGTAACTTCGTTTTTATTGTCGTGGCATTGTATTCGTTGTCATCAACATTTTCAATATTAATAGTACAATAGATGATTGAATAAAGTTAATTGATGCACGCAAAAATGTTGCAACCGATGCATAATTTAATTTCGCATTCGATTACTTGCCGAACTGAAAGCTCTACGCAGCTCGTAAGGTCTCAATATTTCTCTAACACTACATGTTTTTTTTTTTAAATAATTAATTATAAAATTAGAGCTTATAAGTTGTATCTCAAACCTTTAATTAAACAAAAATTGTAAAATCGAGTATTTTTAAAAATTGAGTGCAGTGCTCACAAACAAGAAGTCATGGACTGATGTTGCATCTATGAGACCATCATACAGTTAAAAGTTACACAAAACCAGAAAATAAATGTGTAATATGTTTGATTTTATAAAAAGGATTAAAATAAATAGATTTCTTATTGCATACGCAAAACAACTAAATACACTGCCACATAATTTTATCCTTATTTTCTTAAAGATTTTATAATTTTGACCGATCAACTCATTTAATTCGAACTTACACTTCAACAGGTGCTGAAACAGGGAAAAGTCGTTCAGTCTGACAAGAAGAAGGTGAGCTTTGTCGCGGAGGACGACGACGTGTCCTACAAATTCGACAACGACAACCGACTCATCAACGACAAGCAGGAGACACTCGTCCCTTCGAAACAACAGTCGCATTCGTCTTCCAGCTCTTCTTCAAGCTCGTCTTCTAGCTCGTCTTCCAGCGAGGAAGATGACTGCCCGGCAGCTAGAGAATCTAGGTGAGATTTCTTATATCTTAGAAAAAAAGTTTTGGTAAACGTAGCTTATGCTGGATAAATTATTTAAACAATTATTCTATTTTCATACTAACAAATACATCCGACAATATTAAATGCTAAATCATATTTTAACGATTGAAAAAAAAATTCACTCTATCATGCTAGGTCATAACAGTGTAAAGCGTACGTGATTAAGCTATTTCAACATAAATAAATTGAAATAAAATAAATTAACATAAAATTAAGTGTAATAAAATAAATTGAAATAAAATTAATTGAAATAAACTTAATTTAAATAAACATAACTTAAATTAAACTAATTGAAATAAAATTAACATTAGCAAAAATAATTTAAATAAAATTAACATAATTTTTTTTAAATAATACTAATATTAAATACTAAATAAAATAAAATTAGTATAAATAAAAATAATTTAAATAATACTAATTTAAATAAAATTAATATAAATAAAAATAATTTAAATAATACTAAATTAAATAAAATTAATATAAATAAAAATAATTTAAATAATACTAAATTAAATAAAATTAATATAAATAAAAATAATTTAAATAATACTAATTTAAATAAAATTAATATAAATAAAAATAGTTTAAATAAAATTAATACAAATAAAAATATTTTAAATAATACTAATTTAAATAAAATTAATAAAAATAAAAATAATTTAAATAATACTAATTTAAATAAAATTAAAGAAATTAAATTAATTTAAATAAATATTTTATTATAATTTTTTAAAGACTGGTTTGCCTAAACGGAAAATAAAATATATTCACGGTGTAAAAAAATTTAAGCGTATATTTGTTAATAGTTGTCATAAAATTTCTAATTACCGACTATTGTTTTCACTTTTGCATTCATTGCAAAGGACAATCCATTACTTTGCAATATTTTACTTCGATTATTAAATTCTAAATTTGTTTGTGTCTTATTAAACTCCATTTCTCCTACTACGTCCAATGCTTCTCCTATAAATATTGTAACGCATTATAGTAAAAAAATATAATATTCCTACTTCTGATAGGGGGCCCGGTAGCAAGTGGATAAAGGCGTTCAGCCGGTAATCAGAAAATTACAAGTTTGAACCGGTGCGATGGACTAGACAAAGCAAAGTAAAAACGTAGTGATCTTGTGATCGGAGGGTTGCCAGCTTCGCTACAAAAATACTAGAAAGTCGTCCAGAACATCCAACAAATTATACGGGCGTTCATACGGGACTGGAGCACGATAAATCTAATTGGGGTCCAAAGTCCTAACGCCTATTGAAGGTGTGGGTGCCAGCTCAGGTGTTGTCCACGCCATCTGACCATGGTTCAAAGGTACGAGGTATCGTTCCAGGGTCTTTCCTTCGCTATAGACCCCGAACCATCGCCAGTAGCTCACTGTGCAGCTCTAGGGCGACATTAATTAACCAAACCTACTTTTGATAAACAATGTGTCTAATACCAATAGGATTAGCTGCTTGTCGTTGTATGTTTTTAATTACTTGAAAGCACATACATAAAACCTTAATGATTTTTTTAAATTTCAAATAACTTGTTATTGTTAATCAAGAGTTGATTGAAAATTCCTTAACTAATTATAGATACGTGCCACCGGTGGGGGAAGTGAAGATTGACATCGACGTGGATTACAGCTTATCCGATTCGTTCACTCTGCTCGTGTTTTACATACGAGATGACAAAGAGACGGTCGCCGATTCCCAATCGTTCAAAGTGGAGAAATGCTTCCAGAACAAGGTAATTAACACTTTGAGGCTCGTGTATGCAGGATAGTCATTTACCGTTTGATAACTGAAAAATGATCCGAAGAAGTACATAAAATAATTATACCATTTGCGAATGTTTATGGAAAATTATTTTATGATTATCGTCTTGTTAAAGTCACAGCAGTCACGCAATTGTTTTCACAATTTGAATGACAACCAACAACTGTGTGAGAGAAAAACTTGATCATGCATATGACTAATTAAGGGAAGAACTAAGTCAAAAGGGCTACAAGGTATAACATTTTTTAAAAAATAAATTACAAACTACTGAAAGTTTTGCTGCATAATGTTTTTTATTATGATAAAGGAGACATAACATAAAACCTTAATGTGCACTGTTAAAAATAGGTACTCAAAAATAAGTAAAATGTGCTGATTTTTGAGTACAATCGATGCTTATCATAGATCTGAATACATAAGTTTCCTTTTCGAAAAAGACATGCACTCAAAAATGAGTATAATAAAAAAAACAGTTGCCTGCCTACATAGGTTGCCTTCATAAATAAATTTCCATAAATATCAATAACTACGACTAAGACTTACCGGGAAATCGAATCCAAGTCCTCAAGCACCGCAGCCCAGCGCTTTATCCGCTAAACTACCAAGACGTTATAAACAGAAGAAATGTTAAAAAGGTGTGCCGAAAGAATGGAAAGTAAGAGAATTGAGTTGTAATATCACAGTTTCCATTTAAGCAACCGACAGTAAATAATGTGGACAATCAACTTCTGAAAAACTATTTTAAGTTTGTCAGGTCACTTTATTAAAATGGTTTGAACTGAATTGAGATTAGCAATATTAAATCACACTGCTCATTTTTTAAATAGTACGATGACTTAAATTTGAGTTCGTCATCGCTCATTTACGATACAATTGTACTCCAAGGAAAATGAGTATGTTCAGGTATTCATTTTTAAGTACCTTTTATTGCAGTCTGTATATGGTATACACTGAAGGTTAATTCATAAATAATGTGGCAAAGTTAATCAATAACATAATACTAATTTATTAACTACAGAGCCGTGCCACGTGAAGCAAAGTTTGCTCAAAAAAGAAAAATATTTCTTATGAATCAAATAATAAATATTTTTTTAAAATAAATATTTGTTTAAATAAATATAATTTTCACTCTCGAAGAATTATCATTCCCAGTTATCGACGTAAATAAAACTTCATTCGTCTGAATGTTTAATATTGTTTTTACAGGTGGACTTCAAGTTTGCCGATGCAGTTAAGCAGCCAGGACAAAACACGAGCATTAAAATCACTGCTTCACCTAACTCTCTGTGTGGCATAAGAGCAATCGACAAGAGCGTGACACTGCTTGACAATAGTAATCAGTTAACTACGGACAGAGTGAGTGTTCAATAATTCATTCTTTCAAAGTGTTACATTATTTCTATTTTTACTATCGAACTTTTAAAAATTATAATTTTAAGTATAATAATTTTATTTATTAAAACCAAAATAATTAAAAATTATAAATTTGAACAACTATCAAATATTCAAAAAAAATTACGATGGAACATAGCAAGAAAAACTAAATGAAATGCCGTTAATGAAATTTTAATCAACTATTGTTAGGAATTAACTGTTTTCAACGCTTAATCTATTTATTATAATATCAATTAACTTAGTCATTATAATATCAATTAATTTCGTAAATTTAAATTAATGTAGCCTTGAGGGGCCATGCATGGGGGGAAATGTGTGTTTGGTAGTATAAACAAATTTTTATCGAATTTTTGCGAGATGAAAACCTATTATTCCAACCAGAGTCTTTGGGAACTGGAAAGGGATTGATGCTCGTTTAACTTTAATACGTTAATTGCAACGAACCGAAGAAAGTGTCTAGCTTATATATATTAATTATTTATGAAGGTAAACAAATATACTGCTAATTAGTTTAAAACTTTTAGTCATAGTTCTTTATGTTTCTTTAGTCAATGTTTAATAAAAAAAAAAATTTAATGAAGAAAAAGCTATTTGTAGAAATGTATAATAATTATTAACAACACTAATCTTAAATGGTTCTAGATTTTCCAACTACTAGACGACATGAATGTTGATGATTACTACCCCGAAGATCTATGCTACCAGGACAATCCCCATCAACCAGGTAAAACAGTACTTGAAATATTATAGTACTTGCTTTTGCAATTACATGTTTATAAGATATAATTTTCATAAGGCTTGTGTTTGTAATTGTATGTTTGTTTGAATTATTGGAAAATAACATAAATTATGGGACTACTTTCGAATATGATTTGAACATATCTTCAAAACAAAAGAATTTCATCTTATAAATGCCAACTGCATATTTATTATTTAATAATATTAAATCATTCGAATTGTATCAAGTTAAAAAAAAAATATATTCACTAGTAGTTCTGGAAACGGTAGACCTCGCGATAAAATTTCGGCGATTTTCATGGCTTCAAGCAACGTTCTTGCCAAATTTCCAACATTGGGGTTGACTTACTCCACCAGTTAAAGTACAGTTAATCTTACAATATTAATATAAACCTTAGTAGAAAGCTTAATGTTCTTCTAATTTAATAGTCAAGCAAAGAAATTTATATTACCTGCTTTTTTAAGACCTTCACTGTTTTCGGCCATATTTTACCGTAAGTCAAGTATTTGCAATAAAATGTGATTATTTTTCAAAAATATAGTACGAATTTTCCAAGTTATGGGTATGTTTTATGTATGATTTTAAATATGTTTCATATTCTAATAAATTACCCCTTCTTTACCGTAACAGGGTTACCTGAAAAAAATATAATCCTGCCACCTGGTCGAGATTCGTCTTCCTCCTCTGATGACTCTTACTCAGTTTTTCAAGTATGAGTGAATTATTTTATATGCTATAAATACAATTAGTAAAATACCTAAGACTTTTGTTATAGATAATAAAGCATTTAATATAAAGTTTGGTTCAAAAGTCCCTGACAAATTTATGAATACAAAATCCAGATAATTGGTTTTAAAAACTGTGGTGTGGACTAAAATGCTTCTCAAAACTCAGTGTGTTTTTTTTATAAGTAAATAAAAATTTTAATTCCAAATTTTACCATAGATGGCGCTAATTGCTCATTTTTTTAGTTTATACATGCGTTTCTGGTGGTTTCCAAATTTTACCATAGATGGTGCTAATTGCTCATTTTTTTAGTTTATACATGCGTTTCTGATGGTTTCCAAATTTTACCATAGATGGCGCTAATTGCTCATTTTTTTAGTTTATACATGCGTTTCTGGTGGTTTCCAAATTTTACCATAGATGGCGCTAATTGCTCATTTTTTTAGTTTATACATGCGTTTCTGGTGGTTTTCAAATATATCTATAGAAATTACTCCTAGTTCAGACCTATTTCTACGTACCGTAAAAAATTTGGAGCACCTCTAAAAATTTTTGGAGTTACTCGACAGAGAAAATCCGTTGTAAACGAAATTTTATGCAAGGACCACTTTAATATTAAATAACTTCTATACTGATAATCGTATTGAAACAAAAATATATTTGACTCTTATTTCCAATACATTTCTTAACCAACGAACTTAATTTCGTAACTTTAAGATTTTTACATTTTGAAATACGATGTAAATAAGAGCGAAAGAATTGAAAATTCAAAATAGGGATTACTTTTTTTTAAATAGAGATATTATCATACTTTAGTGGCAACGATTTCTAAAATGAAGACGACAGAGAGGCGTTTTAATGATATGATGTAATTTATTTTCTTGTATTTTTAGACTCTTTTCTTGATGTCTTTAAAGTACAACACCATCTGTGGGCGAATTTTGCAACTGAAATTTTTATTTGCTTAAAAAATCTCGTCATCGTGGGCAGCATTTTAGTCCAAATCGAACTCGCATACGATAATTACTTGTATCAATGACTTTTGGACCATCTTTTACATTTGCCCTACTTTCTTGTATTTAATTATTGTTCATATCTTACAGAAATCTGGATTCTTGGTCATCAGTAATTTGCGCTTATTCACTCGCAAATGCAATACCAACAATAACTTTAATCCTGGTCGACCAATTCCATTTTTTGCACGTGGACCAGGTAATTAGAGTAAATTATTCATTAATTTAAGAGTATATTTTATTTTGTTTTCGTAACAACATGAAGTTAAGTTTTTACATTTGAATTCAAGGTTTTAGACAGATATAGATTTCTCTTGTAATTAACTTTCAATTTATTAATAATCATTAAAAACAATTATTTAATTATTTGAAAATTGAAATATATGGTAAAATTGCATGGAAAAAAAAGTTAAAATTATTTAAAATCGATATATTTTTCTTTGAAAAATACAGATTTGCAAATTTAATAAAACCTTATAATATTTCAAAAGTAAAAATACATATGTCACACAAATATAAATTATATACTCAAGGGAAATTAATAAAAGCAAGTTTATTTTAACAGCATTAGATCTTTTAAAAAAGTTTCTTAATAATTTAATTTTATAAAATATTTTATTAAAAAAAAAAGAGAAAACCAAATTTAATAAAAAAAGCGCTAAAATGTAAAAAATAATTTTTAATTTTACGAACAAGTTGAAATTTTTAAATATGTAATATTAATTTTATACTTATTAAAACTTTTTGAAATCGACAATTCTGTCTGCAATAAGCTGAATTCTTTATTCAAAAATAATTTTTTATCTTTAAATACTTTAAACGAAATAAGTTCTTTGAAAATGCAATCCGTTTTCTATTTTATAATACTGTTTGATTTTTACATAGTAAAATATAGGGAAAGACCCACAAGATGAGTTATACAAGTTCACATGAGCGTATTTTTTATTACGAAATTGGCCGATTTTCATGAGTAATGAGATAGGAAAAAGCTTCGCCATAGGGCAAGCCCAGTAGAACAGAAATTGGTAAAGTATCAAAAAATAAAAATATTTCGCAAACCACATTACGCATCATCACTGCAGATTCTTGCGGTAGAAAAACGCTCATATGAACGTACCCTCATAATAGTTGACTGAGTAACCCAGATGCAAAAGCAGCTATATCCACTTTTATCTATTACGAGAAATTCCCAATTTAACGATCCGACTGCGGCTCATTGCTGTGAGAGGTTTTCTTGAGGATTTAAAAGTAAATAAATTATTTGACGTGAAATATCTTTCAGTTTGTTTAATATGGTGTCGCTTAGTAAAACAGCATGTAACGGAAGTATGTATTGCACATGCGCAGATGGCACGCTTGTCGCGTCACGCACAACACAGGCGGACTTAAAGTTAACCTCGCACTCATGTTTGATAATGATGTCGATTATGGGGTGAATTGGCACATATTTGAAAATCGGCTAGCGATGGCGACGTCGTGCCTCATCAGCTGACAACTACCATAAAGCAAACCCCAGGTGCTCTGTTTCCGATTAAAGCCTGAAAGCCTCCTCTTTCGCGATTGGGTTGTGTTGGAAAGGAGAAATTCGAATATTCTAATCATGAATGCTAAAATGCACCGCGGATCCGACGGATTCGAACTCGCATTCAATGGTTTCTCTCATTCGATAGGCGGTCGTTTAAGACTCTCGGTCATAATGTCTTAGGAGGAAGCAGAATGTTAACATATACAACAAAATTCAAATTTATATGAATAAAAAACAAGTAGGCTAAAGATTTTTTTTTGCAAAGAAATTTAAATCGGTAATAAGGTGATATTTTTTTAATAAAACTTTTAAATCAAGTCTCTTTTTATCAAGGCACATTTAATTATCTTTAATTGTTGCTCTTAATGCTGAATTATGCCCCCTCTGGGATTCGAACTCGCAATTTAATACTCCGCTCCGTTGGGCGGTTGTTTAAGTCTCTTCCATGATTGCTTTTTCCTTCATTGTAAGGTAGAACAAAAAGTAATAAAGAAAGTAATCATACCAAAATCTTATATATGACTGCTTTTGTGTCTGGGATAAACAGCTATACTTGTAATATGCACAATTACATTTTATCAGTAATTGTCAGTAAAAGGTCACGTCCAGACGGGCGTTTTCATATCAACTGCTTACGAAACAAGGCAGTGTGACGGTTATAATGGAATTATTAGAAAGATATCTCTTACACTCAATAAAAATAACCTCCAAATTTGTTAAAACTAATGTTTTCTCTTTTTCAGACAGTTATTACAAGTAAATCGTTCCTTGTAAACGGTTTTGCTAGTCAGCTTGTAGGTAATTTCGAATTGCTGAAGATATTGAGTTTTAATTTCGGGCAAATCGTTCGTATTCTTCCGAACTTTTGAGTTCAATTCTATTATCAAATAACCGCTCTGAAAATTTACTTCCTAACTCCCAGTGAATAAATCTCACGTTTACACTGAAAAAACGCCCGTCTGAACGCGACCAAGTGAGCAATGCGAGAAAGGTAATGCAGTGGCTTTGAAACACACAGGGGGCAGTGCCGAGTATGAGGACGAAGAGTATGAAACTGCTGAGTATGAAAGCTCAGAAGAAGATTCGGAGGAGGGCAGCGGTGTGTCCACTGTGTCCGCTGTGGCTGTGAGGAATCAATTTCCAGAGACCTGGTTGTTTGGGATGGAATCGGTAGGGTGAGTAGAAAAACGATTTTAGTAGGCTGAAAATAATTGATTTTCACAGATCGGATTTGCTGACAAAGCCACTGCACTGCCTCTACTCGAAGTATGAGAGGAAATGCAGCATTGTACAGTTTGATATTAGATTGTATTTTTTGTATTGTTATTCTGATTGTTTAAATAATGATAATGCAGTGGCTTTTGCAATCACTACGCGAAATACGCCGGATTCACCACTGGACGTCAACAAGTAGCATAGCAGTTTGGCTCTGTCTTCAGGTTAATAAAATATTTGACCATTACAATTCCTTTTTTTTTAATAAATTAGTTATTTATTAAAAAATATATTTAAATCCAGTATTTGAAATAAGTCAGTTTTTATAGAGATTTACAAAACCAAACTAAATCGATTATCACACGAAAAGTTTGTACACAAAAGAGGTAGTAGTAACTTTCCAGTTTTACTAAGCTCAAGTAAAAATGGTATCTTTACGTAATAAAGTGGATAGTTTTTGTTGAAATTAAGCAACGTTTGTTGGAAACGCCTTTGCTGAAGGTATGTCACGGCCACTATATTAATTTCAAAAAAGGGTAATTACATTTGCTTTAAGAATGCTTCTTTTCTGACATCAAGTAACTATTTGATATTGGCATTTGGTATTTTTAATACAGAAGCTTTCGATGAGTTCGTTACAACACCTGCTGGGCCAGCTGCTGCTCCACGTAAGATACTTCTTCCACAAAACGGTGGAGTATCTGCAGTTTCTGCAGTCGACGTGCGACAAAACTTCCCGGAAACATGGCTCTTTGCAATGGAAACGGTCGGGTAGGTAGATGGATTAAAGTAAAATACTCGGTTTGGTTTTACTGTCATTGAAAAGCTGATAAGAACATTTGCGGTTCTAAATATCCCCGTTGGTTGGCTTGCATCCCAATCCTTGACAATAACCAATACAGTTTCCTTTCTTATGAATTGACTATTCTCATATGCAAATAACTACTTATGTTTCACTGCTGCACTTCCACATTTCTTACTTTTTTAATAGCTAATTAGTAGAACTATAGTCCATAGAGCATTTCTAATGTTCTTTCTTTCTTTTTTGCGTAGTTGAACGATTTTAAATTTGGTTTGTTTAATTATCTCGTCCTTCAATTTTCTTATACAATTTTTTACCTTATCTGAAGATGGAATGCGTTCTAAATTAATGGCAGAGGTGGATATGTAAAATGGCTACACAAATTTTGCCTCTTCCCCCTTCCCTTCAAAAAAGCATAGTTAAGATAAAAATACGAGTAAAATTTTTTTATATGATGTTCGAAATCAAAATATGTGCCTAAAATTGTATTTTAAACAGGATATACGGAATTTTGAGAAAAAATTTATAATATATTTCCCGTTCATTTAGTATTCATTACATCTAACTTATTTAAAAAAAATATGAATACTATTCAGAGAAAACATGGTGGTGTGAACATCTTTCATGTAATTATACGTATAAAAAATCAAATTTCATAGAAAAGTATAAAAATCTCTGGAATACAAAATTATTAATACGTATTTTAATGTCAGTATTTAAACAAAATTCGTTGGTCTTTTTTTTACTGTCGATATGGACAATAGCCTTATAATCCCAACCCCTCCCCTTAGATTCGGCAGTGGCCAACAATATTTAACATAAGTATTTAATGGGCACATTACAAAATATATCTTAGAAGACTAGCACTCGTTTAACAGGGAATATAAATGGTAAATAATAGAATTTTTTTTACTTCACCATGTTTTACTCATTGGAGAACCATTATTTACTAGCTTACCCTTAATCCCTTCATTGGCTAAACTTTTCTGGGCGTCAACAGAGTATTTTCATACATTACAGAGTACAGTTTTTGTTTAAATTAATAGATATTTCTTTAACTTTTTGATGGTGATGCCACTGTATTGAATTTGCATAAGATTCTAAAAATATGTTTTCAAATGTGTTATCTATCTGCATCCAATAACTATTCTATGTTGGCCTTTTGCACTTTCAATACAGTGCCTAATGTTGCTACAACTCCTGGAACTCTTGGTGAGGTTTTTGCAGCACCTCGTAAGCTTATCATTCCACAAAACGATGGAATATCTACAGTTTCAGCAGTGGCTGTGAGGCAAAACTTCCCGGAAACTTGGCTCTTTGGAATGGAAACCGTCGGGTACGTAGATGGAATTAAGCAATAGATAGAGGTTTCTTACTATCAATGACGGGTTATTAAGGATATTAGCAATTCCATCTATTAATCACTCCGTTTTCTTTCTTTAAGGATTGGATCTTCTCTTGTTTTATTTTTTCTACGCACAATTCAATGCTAAAATTCAATTTATCTTGCGCTATTCAATCGCCAATAAGGAGATGTGTTGTTGATCTTGAAACATATACAATTTGCCGTTTTTATCTTACTGCTTAATTGAAAGTTTTATTGCTGTGTTTTTTTTTAATTATTTTGGGGTGTATGGTCTATTAGTATTTTTTACCTAAATTAAAGGTTGAGTGTACCTCAAACTAAAAGTATTCATATATCATAAGTATTTGATGGACAATGGACATATTGCAAAAGAAATCTTAGAAAATTAGTACAACATGAATAGATATATTACATTGCTGTTTATTTTTGTTTTGATTGATTCTTTGATAAGTAAAAGTTTAGTTAATTTCCTTATGATCTGATTGTGAATTTGGTAGCTGTATGAGAAATCTACATACATGCCGAAAAATTGCACAAATAGTTATTGGTTTTGTTTTAAACAAAACTGACTAGAGCAACTAATACTGACTAGAGCAAGCTGACTAAACGCAAGAGACCTCGTACATGAATAGAAGTAGCTTTTCCTTTGATTAAAAACAGAACACATACCACACCTACATAAAAACAGTTTACCTCTTCTATGGACGCACATCAATAGAATTTTCTTAAAAACGACCTAAGTTAGTTTTGAATAAAAACCTATAATAAAATAGAGACGTATGTTTGCAAAGGCCACTGTATTTTATAATCACCGTATTGTAGAACAAAATCTAATGCAATTCATCATAACAAATAATAGTACACAACAAAGCTATACGGCAGATTTAGTTTAAATTGAATTGAAATTTAAACCTGATATTTTAAAACGTCATTCAGTGGCTTTGACTGCACGCTCGCAAAAGGTTTTACTACCAGCTGCACCAGGTAGACCTGGTGCTCCCGGGGGCCCTGCATCCAACGGTGCCATCACCACGCAATCTGCAGTGGACGTGAGACAAAATTTCCCGGAAACATGGCTCTTCCGAATTGAAACAGTCGGGTATGTAACACGAACCTACATTCAAACAAATTCAAGTGTTTAAGCAAAACGACTTAACGACATCGCGTATTCTTTTTCCACATCATCATCAGACAGTTGTCCAAAATTGCAATACCGTTTTCCCGTGTCTTTCTTCGGCATATATATTTAATAATGGTCACTAAAAGAATTTTCCTACAGTTCTAGCGTGGCGCTATTCAGGCAAAAACACTCTATTTCCATTCCAAAATGTACCCCTAAATGTTAGCGATCGACGCTAGATATTACTTACTGATATTTTTACTCATATTAATGCAACTGTAACATATTCTGGCGAAACATATTCTGGTTTTATATCTTGTTTAGAAATTTGGTACCAACTTCTTTTCTTTGATCTGTCCTTGCTGTTCTATTACGAAGTTGATCAAGTCAATAATATGTTTCAAACTAAGTCACATCTTGTCGGCAATGTTAATCCGTTCATCGTATATTACTTCTTTGAGTTCCAAATTATTCTAAATCTTTATTTTTTACATTAATATTCATGATATGCGCAGTTGTGTTGAATGGGATTTCCCTAAATATTCTATTGTGCAGATGTAGTGCAGCGTTTTTTTAACTACCCAATCTATGTATTCTAAAAAAATCTATATTGTAATTAACCGATATACAAGCTTCAACTGATCATAACGATGGAAACGCCTGTGTTGTTTTATTTGGATTGTTTATGTAACCGTTGACTTTACTATTGCGATTACGCCCATAGGTTGTTGTTCCAATTTTCACCGAACTTGAAATCTCTTTTAAACTACTTTACGAGATTCGCAACACCAATGTTGGACTTGGTATATTAATATATCCTTCTCCAAATAATATATTCAGGTTAAATTATATTAGCAAAATTTGGTGTAGCGTTTAACAAAAGCCACTGTATAAACAACTCCAAGTCATGAAGTGAAAATAAATTATTATTGATTCACTTTTTACAATGGTATTTTACATTTTCAATACAGTCGCGTTTGGTGCAATTTCAACACCGGTAACAATAACTGGCCCTGATGGTGCAGTTCGTAAGTTTATCCTTCCACAAAGCGGCGATATATCTGCAGTTTCTGCTGTTGATGTCAGACAAAACTTCCCGGAAACTTGGCTTTTTGGAATGGAAACAATCGGGTACGTAAATGGAATTAAATAAAATATACAATTTGTTTTTTACTGTCACTGAAAAGTAGATAGGAACATTTACAGTTCTAACTATTCGTTTTAATTTTCCTGTCTGATGGTTTGGTTACCCTTGATTGACAATAAAATTGTGGCAGTTTTGTTTGTATATTGTTCGGATTGATCATTTTCATTGTTATTTATCTTTCTTACGTCTTGTATGGCCACTTATCTGGCCCTTATTAAATTGCTAATCAAGAAAACGGTTACTTTTAAAACATTCTACTTTGCCATATGTTTTTACTCCTACTGCTAATGTTGTATGTTTGGCGTTTTTAATTTAATCGTAAAGAAATGTGTGACGATTACTACCTTAAACTTGCCTGGGCTCCTCACACCAAATATACTTAAACAATAGAAATATGTCGCTGTATCACCAAATTGCTCTTAAAAGGTGTCAGAAAATAGACACTTTTGGTTTGATATTTGCTTTCTGGAAATTGAGAGATCTATTTCAAAATATTTCGTTTCCTGATTAGAAAGATTGCCAAATATCAGAAGAGAACACATCTATCTTATAAAAAAAATTGCAAAAGGAGTTTACATTCGATCAATGATGTGACTTTATACGTAGAAGCCGAAACAAGATTAGAATATTTCAACTACATGTAAAGAAATAAAATATAAGATTTGTTGTGTTTCACAAAGGCCACTGCATTCATCATTTTAATGTTGAACACATTTAAATGGAATCTATATATTGGAGAGAAAAATTATAATGTTTACATAATGTTTAAGATATAAAATTTAGTTTATATTGATTCAAACTTATATCCAATATTTTTAAATCGTCATTCAGTGGCGTTTAGAGCACGTTCGAATAAGGTTTTTGGACCAGCTGCTCCAGATGGTCCCGAATTCGACTATGCCATCACCACACAATCAGCAGTGGATCTGAGACAAAATTTCCCGGAAACATGGCTCTTCCGAATGGAAACCATCGGGTATGTAAAAATGAAGGTACATTCAAGCAAATTCAAGTGTTTAATCAATGCTACTTCTATGGCGACATCAAGTATTCTTTTTCGACATCTTCATCTGACAGCGGTTCAAATTTTCAATTCAGTTTTTTTGAGTCTTTATATCGACATAGCTGTCCCTGATAACGGTCTCAAAAAGTCTTCTCTTACAGTTCTCAAACAAAAACAATCTGTTCCAATATTAAACCAAGTATTCATATTGCAAGATTAGCGCTCACAAGATTCCGTTTAATAACATTACCTATAACAGCCTTCAATTAAACCTGTTTCGTTACTAAACTAATTATTCGTATGGCAAGATTACCTAGTGCACTACCTTCCAAATATCCAAACTCTTGACAGTTCCTTACGAGGGAGTATTATGTGCTGCTGCAATTGAATCGAGGTCCTAACCTCACCTTTCGTTAGGAGGGCGAACACCATTCGATAACTTAGTGCACTTCGACCTTTATTTCCAAACTTAAAATTAACCATGTTTTGCCTTATGGGTTTCTTAGAACTCAACTTACGATGACGGACTTTGCAGTGTTATATTTATGCCAAGTAAGATAAAAACAAAAGCCTTTGACAAAAGCCACTGTATATATTACTAAACATAATGAAATAAGAAAGCAACGTTTAATGTATATATTGGTGTATATACTTATAAATAAACACATCAAAAATTATTATATCGAATTTATCAACCTTTAATAAAAAATGACGTGCGGTATTTCATAATCATTTCGCCGCTCAGGCGATATCGAAGAGCCGGACGGTAGCCCCGTAATCATATTTCCTGCTGGACCTGGAGGGGCAGGAGCAGGGGCAGGAGGTCATGGACCCAGCATTACGACGGTATCCGCAGTTGATGTGAGACAAAATTTCCCGGAAACATGGCTCTTCGGAATGGAAACCGTCGGGTATGTAAATGGAATGAGAAATATGATAATACTGCCCTTATTATCATGTTATTAACATCTTCCTGCGTGAGTAAAGCACTACTTATATGAAAAATTTGCAAGATTTCAACTAGTTTTGTTATCGATCCTCGTGGTTGGAGGTTGACCTATTAGTTTATATTTTCAGGATTCTAATAGGTTTATCATCTCATACTTTCTTTCATGTAAATCTTTCCGGTATCATATCAGTACTTACATGGGGATAATTTCGATTATGGTAAATGAACCTAATTAATTCAAATTATTGTACTCGAGAAAAGTACAAATGGTCGATTTTTCTTATCTGAAACACCAGATATGTTTCTCTTCCTATTATTTTTGAATAACAGTTTTTATCTTTTGTGTTATTTCTCTTATTTAAAGTCATTATTTAACCTATTACTAAAGATACAACTCATTGTGTTCAACGTTAGTTTAACATTTTCTGTCCCTCAAACTTAATTATATTTAGTGTAAATGAAAATGGCTTCCTTTCGTTTTCGTTCCTTCGTTTCGTCGGGAAATCTTTCGTTTTGGGGTGTGTTGCAGTCAAAAATTATTTATTTTTCACGAAGTCAACCATTACGTATTTTCAAGTACAAAATTCAAGCAGTGAATGACATCATGATAGGGAATGCTGGGCTTTAAACGCAGAGAAATTAGGGATAATTGCATATAGATCTCGTCGAAGACACACTCGCAGATTGGACAAGGAGTTTCTTGAAGGGAATTACGCAGATTTGTTCTTATGAAAATCCCCAAAATGATTTCTCTTTTGAAGAACGCGAAATAATGTGCGTGGGTAGTGAAAACTTCTGTATCAAGTAAAAAAGCCTGGGAAAAATAGAAAGTCAGGGACACAGGGAAATCCCAAATATTACCATTAGATATTTAAAGGGATGTTTGCTAAGGAAATTTAAAAGGGGTTTAAAAAAAGGTATGTTAACAGAAAATCGCTTTCATAAATATGCTGGGGAAATAGTTGCATTTTAACAGATTTATATATTTATACGAGGGATTAAAATAGCTACCAATAAATAATATGTATTTAATTAGAATTGGTCAATATGATTGTATCGTATATATTACATTATATGCATACAAGAAGATGAAATATTCGTAGCGTTTGCCAAAAGCCACTGCATTTAGTAATCACCACAAAATACAAAAATATAAAAATGATGTGACTATTATGAGTTATAGTCGCAAAAAAAAGGTATTGAATAAGGTTTAAAACTTGCGATATTTTAAAAGTACTTCATCGTCGTTCAGTGCCTCAGTTTAAATCCATTGAATTCGCTCCTGCTGCTGCTGCTGGTCCCGCTGGTCCGAGGCCGAACAGCCCAATCACAACGCAATCAACTGTGGACGTGAGACAAAATTTCCCAGAAACATGGCTTTTTGGGATGGAAACTGTCGGGTACGTAAATAGATTAACCTCATTCATTTCAAAAACACAAAACGTTTAATGGATTCCGATTTAGAAATGGCGTGTGTATTGCAAACGAGTGATTAAAATTTGGTTCCATGAACAATCGTGCCTTGCGCAAATACTCATCAAATTATCCTAATGACTACTACGTGAAGATAGCTTAGACAAATTTGCAAATACAAGTACAAATTATGGCAACCTTGGTTTGATATCAGCTTGGTGGTCCTTAAGTTTGGTTATGTCTAACATCTCTTGACGATTCCTTAATGTAGTTAATATTTTTTTAAACCCCATTCCATAAAGTTCATAGGCAAGCGATTCCATTTTTTAACACTGTTATTTCAGAAAAATAATACTCTCAATTCCCGATAAACTTTTTATTTGTATAATTTGAAACTATAACATCTAGTCCTATCGTTGGTATTGCATACCAAGCATTCAATAGCTCACCCAACATTTGAATAGTTGATTTTTTGATCACTGCTAATCCGCTTCTCATAGAATGTATGAATGTTAAAACTGCGTTATCCGTTTCCATAGTTTGTTCACAAGGTATTTTCAACCATTTCTGTAGCCCTGTGTTATTTTTTTTTTAGATAAAATGACCGAAATTGTACTAAATCCACAAGATGAAATCTAACAAACCCATTTAACAATAACAAAATTGCATACCACAATGCATTAATCTTAAAAAATCCCAAAATCTTATTTGCTTTTTTTACTAGCTATCCCATATTAATGTCCCATTTTAAAGACTTATTCTAAGTTAAAGTCCCGTTAAGTTTTAGAATCCCTATTCCGTAAATAGGTTTATAATGGTAATCATACCGTTGGAAAATACACTTCTTAAATGGATCGCGAGCCTACTCAGTAAAATTCGAAGAATTAGTTTTCAACTATCAACTTTTCAACATAGCCATTTATATCTACTTCCAATCCAAGGCGAATTTGTGTAACGTTGATGTGTTAATGATCATGGAGATTCTAAAACTCTATCCAGAGAGTCATTAACAACAAAATGTGCAGTGTCTGACAAAAGCCACTGCATATAATCCACAAAATCTTGAATCTTGAAGTGACTATGATAATTTAACCTTGGAATGTTTATTTATAAACATGAATATTGCGATTGCGTTATCTCAAATTTCCGTGAATGTCAAGTAAAGTAAGATGTCTTCCGTTGGCCAGAGTCTTTCGCAGCCCCCCAGGGTAAGCCCATACAAATCGTTCCTGCTGGGTCAGGGACGACGCCCAGCACCATTACGGCAGTGTCCGCAGTTGAAGTAAGACAAAACTTTCCGGAAACATGGCTTTTTGGAATGGAAACGGTTGGGTGAGTACATGTACCGTGAACATTCGAATTTCTTTGGGAATGGAACAAAAACCTTTTAATTTAACGTGCACTAATTAGCAAAACTTTTTATATAAATATCACATTAACATCTTTCATCCAAAAATAATACAAATGACGTATCTTTTTCCTGATATGTGGCATCCATTACCATTTAGAAAAGGATTTTTTGTTGTAGCTGTTTTGCTCATCGAGGAATAATTTTTGTTAATTGCCTGAAGTTGCATACAGTGTTTTGTGAGTTATCGTTTCTTCGAGTAATGCAGCTGTAAAAACGAAATTTCATGAAGTTATTTATTTTCCATTGCATAACAACCTTAAAACTCAAATTAGAAATAACTTTTTCCTCTGCCTCTTTCCTTAGAGTGTACTGTTCCTCTGCAAATGCCAATTAAAATATATTAGAAAGTAGTTAAAATTGTGCCCCATATCCGTTCTTTTAATACAGTTAAAAATATGTAACGTAGCTGTTAACATTTAGGTGCACTTCGTGTATACAAATAAAACTACGTGCACAGAGTCAAATGCAGGTGCATTGTGCAGCTATGCACTACATCATAACCTGTTTATATAGGATTATCCTCTAACCAAATACCATATACAATACTCGCATATCATATACAGATGATCATAAGCCTTTACATGATTATACAAATTTTAACAAACAAATTATCGTGACATATATGTTTTTTATAATGGTAACTGCAGTAATTGGGTTTTTTTTATGAATGGGAATTTACCATAGTAAACTTTAACGTACGCTCCGTTTGTGGCTCAGAAAATGCCAAGCTGATATTCTAGTTTTTGTCCCGTGTACTTCAACATTTGTTATGTAAAATTTGACACATCTTATTTTATCCTGGCTTTTAAAACTTTAATATTACGAACTGATGATTCAAAGCTTTTGTCCTTGATGAACATAAAAAAAGTAATATCAGGCGAGAGTATAGTGTACATTTTTTGTAATAAGCTCTTATATTGCAATTAGCTACTACATTTCCTAATTAGTTCTCTTAAAAACTTAATTGCTGCAATTACCATATAAAAAACCATATATGTTCTGATTGCAATAAATTTATAGCAAATGTTTTCAATCATGAAGGTACTGTATTTCCACCCTGTACATTATTTGGATTTTCGCACACATCATTAAATAAAACACTCGAATTTGTGTATTTCAGACCGACAGGTGTACTCACCACTAAACAAACCCTCCCTGACACCATCACCGAATGGATTGGAGATGCAGTATGCGTCAGTCCTCAAGATGGTCTCGGCATTTCCGGCACTACCTCCATTAGGGGATTCCAGCTGTTCTTCATATCGTACACGCTTCCCATAAGTGCGGTGAGAGGTGAAGAATTCACTGTGGTGGTGTCCATTTACAGTTACGCCGATGCAGCACTGCCGGTAAGTTCATATCCTACTGACAGACCACCTGAAAGATTGTCAGACAATACAGGAAGCCAAATAAACAATGAAAATCCACATTGCATTGAACAGCACACCATGTGAACGCTCCAATTTGGCCGGATATAACGTCAATAGCTTTGACTTGCTGTAGTCAGTTTATGATCTCCCATGTGAAACAAGCCTAAAGTAAACGTTTCATGAGGGAGTGTGAGCATCTATAGGAACCTCAGGGGACAGACACCTCTCATTGAGTAGCAAATAGCTGGTTGAGGTGTTTTGTCTGAACTCAACGGTTTGATTCAATGTAACGTAATCCACTTAGTCTCTTAGTAGTTAGTTCATGGTAACAACCTGTGTGAAACGATCCGAAGATAATAGATAAGATTCGAGTAAGAGAATGGGGAGCCATATGCGCTTAGGCCAGAACGTAGCATTGTGCTCTCTATAAACGGTTCCTAAGGCAAACTTTACGCATTGAAAACTGTTAATGACAGCCTATTTAACAGCCACATTTTTACTGAATCACTCATGATACACCGTGTGAACACACCTATATGACCCAATACAAACAAAACCGGTTTACCTTGATGTAGTCGTCTCATAGTCTTCCTTGAAAATATGCACAAGAACTAATAAATAGTAAATTATTAAATTTAATACGTTATTATTTATATTGTATTTGAGAGCTATCTTCTTTTAGAGCTTCCGAATACATATATTTGAATTTTCCGTATTGCATCAAACTGAGATATATGTCATAAAAAATTGTGGATGTTTTCTGAACAACAGCTTTATATCTTCAAAAAAATCCTCAACAGAGATATTTACTTAATGAAATAAATATTTCATTTAGCAATTTTACATTTTTGAAGCTGCAATGCTGCTCATTTTTTAATGAATGAAGTAATGTTTTGTTTCATTCGTATATATATGATTAATTATATTTGAGGCATAAATGTTCTAAAATATTTATTAAAAATATCTTATTTTAAATATGCTACTTTAACAATAAGTAATAATTTGTTTCTTAAAATATTTATAATCACAAATGATGCATAGTAGCACATGCGTCAGTTGGTCACTTAATGCATTGCTTGAAGATTTCATAAAATGCTAACTTTACCATCAGTTACTGTACGAAATTTTTCACTTTCAGGTAACTGTATCTTTGGACAAGCCTCAAGGTTACGAAGTGGACAGTGAATCCATCAACCAGGACATCTGCATCCAACCGGGCGCAAGTCAGAATTTCCCAGTCAAGTTGAAGGCTACCACAGTGGGCAAGATCAAAATCACTGTCAGAGCAGAGACGGCCAAGAGCAGCCGTGCCTGCGGGAGTTCATCCGTATCCAGCTCGTATGCCAGAGATGCTATCACTCAATCTTTGGAAGTAGAGGTAAAAAAAAGGAAAATCTATGTTGTACTTTTTAACACATTGATAACCATTGAATTTTTATATGATATAGTTAGAAACTAATCGTTACTTTTGACATAAATACGTTTTTAAACGGACTCATCGTGCTGCTTGTAGGACCCACATTTACGATAGTATAAATGTTTCCCTTCGTTTTGGTTACAGGGTTAACGGTTTTACCATATGGCGCAATTTTTTACCGACAACCTAGCAAAACAAGAGTAAACTGATCTTCTGAAACTCATTCGGTGTGTGTCAGACTAGGGATTTCAACATTTTCACTTTTTAATTCACGATTCTAAGTTTAAAATGAATGTAAATCGGACGTCCTGCAAGAAGGAAGGAGCCATAGGGGGGAGACCATGTACAAAAGTGCTTCCGGAAGGTTCTTCTGGCAGGACTTTGGCCAATACATTCTATCATTAAAATTTGTTCGAGTACATGAACATAAATTTGAACGATTAATTTCAAAATCGCATAACACCAAGGAAAAAGAAATCCTATGTAATTAAATAACCTACCATATAGAAGAGGAACGTCGACCAAGTCAGTTATTAACCCACTCCCTTCTTTGGCCATTGTACCGCGTAGGGACGGGGGGGGGGGGAGAACGAGTAAAGTTTCAGACATTATCTGCCCTTTTTAACTACTGAGACTTCAGTTGTAATCAATGTTTCGTGTGGAGCGTTTGTCCGAATTAAAGAGAACGTCATTTTCTACAACTCCTTTTACCTAGTTGACAATTCTGTGTTGTAAAAATTATGTGGAGTGAAAGGGATGATTAACAAATGTTTTAATATGAAGCCAAAATATCATATTAAAGTCCAATTGTGGATTAACTAACTTACACAGGTGTGAGGGACAGTTCAAATGATGCAAAAAAGTCTAAACTTATGACACAAGAGTGGATAGATTTGGAGATTACTGAAAACGCAAGAAATAACAGGCACGCGGACTCCCAGCAAAAAAAGTCAGCATGAAACCTTCATCAAAATTGTCAAATTGAAGGTTTTTTAAAGGTTTTATAAAGGATATTGAAACAAAAAACTGCAGTTTTTTTTGAAGTTTTTAATTTTCCGGCATAAAACCTTTAAAATATCTGCATTTTCCCTTCATGATAAAAAATTGAAGGTTTTTTGCAGGTTTTTATGAAGGTTTTTTGCAGTTTTTATGAAGGACATTGAAACAAAAACCTTTAATTTTATAGATCTTCAAAAAAAAACTGCAGTTTTCCTGCATAAAACCTTCAATTTTAAAATTTTGATAAAGGTTTTATGCTGACTTTTTTTGCTGGGTATTAACGAACCAATCCTTACGATACAATGGGGACCGTTCGTATCAGATTTCTTTTAATGAACGGTCATAGGTGCCCATAGAAATTTAGAGATAAATTAAAAACACGTTTATTTCATCTTTCTAGGCTGAAGGTTTCCCTGTTCAAGCAGTAGAAAGCATTCTTTTCTGTCCACTAGGTAAGTAAGACTATGATGTAAATTACGTTAACGTCTAAGCCATGATTTATGAAATGAAGTATTTTCCCTCAGAACTCTTTTTAAAGAAGAACTATTTAAAGTTCACTTACAAAAAAAGACATTCGAACAGCTAGAATTGTACGATGATGTTTTCATGTAGTTGCAAGTTGATGTGGTTGTCGCTTAAAAGAAGTTTATTGTATATTTTTATCTCACATTTAAATTAACTTACTTTCGAGGGGCAGAATTTATTTTCGAACTTGTGCAATATCTTAAGTTTGTTATTTTAATTATAAAAAATACGTCTACCAGTTTTAGTTTTTGTAATGATTATTGCATCTATATAAAATGCACTGTACTGATTTTTATATACGACTTCCGCTTAAAAAAACATTATAAGATTTATCTTTGTTTTAATATATAATGTGTTGAAAAGAGTCTTTAAAATCAGCTACTTGGGGTAGATAGAAATGCAATTTTTATTCTTTTAAGGTGGTCTATTCTGATACTATAACTCCTTGATAAATTGAATTATTGACATTATTTTGGTTTCATTCTACAGGAGCGAGCTTAAGGCACAAGCGATACACGCAGTTGCTTACTGGAGCGCCGAATCGAAGATCAGACCAAATTAATGTTATTGAAAACTACCAAATCTTCATCTATTCATTAAATTTAGGCTAGTCAGCCGTTTGGGTTTGACCGAGACATTTCTGGTCAATTTCCACATGTTAATCGTTATCAGCAATTATAAATGTGACTATTTTGAAAAGAATTAGCGCCCCCCTCCTTGGACTTAAATAAAAAAAAATCGATGAGTGTATGTGAGTGGGAGGGGGGGGGGGGGGAGATAGGAGAGACTTCAAAATTTCAGGAGGAGGGCCTCAAAAGCCTGTTCGCTTATGTCTAACAATTTCCACCCCTGGTTCCATGGGACATTAGTCAAATTCATATGCCCCCATGTGAAAACTTGAAATTAAAAAAAGCATGTTCAGCATTGAGTGGCGTCCTGGATTGGCAGATGGAACAAAATTATTTACATTCGTTCTGTTGGCAATGTTTATATTGCGAAACTAAACTATGTTTCAGAAAAATCTGTTAAAACGCGGTTCAGATAGAAATCCATCTTTCCGTGTTCCGAAACAGCCGCAGCCACTTTTTTTAAGTATTTTATCATGTGAACTAAAGTTTATTACAACATTTTGAAATGTATGTTTATTGATAATTTTGGACAACTTTTTCATATCCATTTTTATCTCGCTGATAGATCAGGACGACCAATCCTACAGCGACACTTACGGTCTGAATTTGCCTGATGACGCGGTGAGTGATTCACAAAGGGCATTTGTTGATGTTACTGGTAAGAATCTATTACATATACATTTTTTTAAAACTATATTTAATGTTAATTTTGTATTTTATTTTTGTGTATATTCTATCTTTTGCGAAAATATACTCATTCTAAAACGTATTTATTATTCGACAGTGTGAAATTCTCTTAAATTAATTTAATTTATCATGTGTACTAGTTCTCTTATTTTAAGTTAATTTTATTTATATAATTATATCCCTTTACTAGAATTTCTGTAATTTTTTATAATTTCCTACTTTATGTATTTTGTGTTAAGTGAAATAATAAACTGTTAAAAGCAAACTACTTTGAAATTATGATCTGGACTAGCACGATTGACTTTTAACTGTAAATATGTAAATATATCGTAAATATACACATATATAAGAAAAACACATATATGGAATTGTTAGTAATAATCACAACCAAAATCAATTATCTGATTTGGGTTGATCTCTAGTACATATATAACCACAATTTTATTGTTCCTTGGAAAAAGTTAATAAAAATAAAGTTAGTAAAATTGAATAACTCAATTTTGAATAAAGCTCCCTTATTCACTTTTGAGTAAAGCTCCTTTATGTATTATCAAATAAATTTTTTGTCAAAAAGATTAAATTCCCGTAGCTAGTAATTTTACAAACTTTACTACAAAATAACGAATTATTTTTGTAGATTTGAATGAACTCATTTCTTATAGACACGAATCGCAATAAAATTTATTTTTATCAAAACAATTAAATTTACGTCATAAGTCAATATTACTACCTTTAATAAATCATATGAATAAAATTTTGATTTAATGAGTTAATTTAATTATATATTTCAACGAAAAGGAAGTTCTTTTTTTTTTTTGATGAAGCGTTTAATTTTAGCATATGTCATAGAACTTCTACAAAGTTTAGAAAACCATTAAAATTTAGTGATTAACTAATATGCAACTTTCACTGTCTTTTGCTTATCAAACAACACAAAAACAGGCATACACATTTAAATTTATATTATAAAATATTTTAATACCATCGTTTTCTTTCATTCAATAGGAAATATATTAGGACCCGCCATCCAAAATTTGGACAATCTTGTGTCACTTCCAACTGGATGTGGAGAACAGAACTTGGTGAAATTCGTCCCCAACTACCTTGTCCTTGACTATCTAACCGCTATTGGTGAACTGAAAGACAACACGAAAGCACAGGCAATCCGAAATCTAAACACAGGTAAATAGTAATTTCGGATATATGTAAGAATTATCCACACACAAAATGCAAAGTGTAAACGTATCTTAGATATTCATAGTTGCACTTAGTCACCATTCACAAGAGAAGGGGGGGGGGGGACATTGAAACGTAATATACCACTAGCAATATTGAAAAAACCCATCAGAGTCGTTTATGAACGATTCCTGCAGAATTAATTCAACAATAATACATCTTTTTTGCATATCCCCCTTATAGTGATGAACACGAGTTTGTCAGGTCGACAGACTAGTAATTTGGTCGCTTAATTTTAATGTCGAAGTATTATTGTTTTTTTAAGATATCTTGTTTAAAGATGTAGAGATTCGCACTCGTAGAAACCCGAAAACCTCGAAATTTTAATTCGCAAAAAAAAAAAATTAAAAAATTGCGCAATAAATATAGGATAATTTGATAATTATAAATTGCGCTTGGAAGCCTTAAGGTCCAAGTGACAAATATAGCCGTTTGTAAAGACGGAATAAGTACAGCGCAAGATTGTTATGTCAAAGGGAAAATGTAAAGAACGTTAGAAGAACATTTGTTGTCTATACTTACAGAGGTTTGAAATCAATGCAAACTAGTGATTTCTCCTGATCTCAGATTTATTTTTCTTTTGAGAAACCAGTTAAAAAAATTTTAGTGGACAAAATTTCAAAAAATCCGACATGAAAAAATATTACCTGACCCAAGTTGCAGTACCACTGGAATTTTTTTTTTACAAATTGAAAAACCAAAATAATGTTCGTTTATTTAACAAAAATAACACCTAAACTACTTCTGATTAGAATATACTGTAAACGATAAAGGAATAATTTTAAATTGTATTCATATTGCCCTATTTCAGGTTACCAAAGAGAATTGACCTACCGCCACGACGACGGTTCATTCAGCGCTTTTGGCCCGATCGACGGCAACGGCAGCACGTTCCTCACAGCATTCGTCATACGCTCTTTCTACGAGGCCAAGAGATACATCACCATCGACGATTCCATCATCACAAGTGCGCAGAAGTGGATCGCAGACAGACAGCAAAAAGACGGATGCTTCCCTGACATTGGGAAAATTATAGACAGTGGTATTCAGGTAAGATCACATTTTATATATTTTATATGCATAATTTAGAGGATTTTCAATGACTTATAAAATTTCAAATGTGTGTTATTTATTTAAAAAAAAATTTAATGCCATAGAGGGAACACATTTTATATACAGGTGGTTATCCAAATAAAGGAAATGCGCAGGAGTAACACAAATTTTTTATTTGGACGGGGTAGATTCACATTTAGCACAAATTATGGCATGAATTCTTCTAGAAAGGGAATTGTACAAATCCTGAATGATGTTAAGTTATCCTATTCCTCATAGATATATTGTGAATGTTCCCATAGCAATGTTAGTGAAGGATATACACTCTGGAGTATATTCTCTAAAATAGATCACAGTGGCTCAATGATATTGAAGTCAGCGGACTATGTGGTCGAGGGCGATGTTGGAAAGTCACCATCATGGGTTCAGCTGTATGAATTAATCAGTAATCGCCCTGAAAACTCGATGTTCTTGAAACAATGTTTGAACCATTAGACTACAATTAAGATTGGCAACAATTTTATTTGGATACAATATTAGTTGGGTACAATTCTGACATATTCTTTCTCATTTACAAGGTTCTCACAAATATATAGGGTTGTCACAAATTGTTGAGCGATGGTCATTGTTGGGGTATATTACATATAGCTGTATTGGCATAATAAAAAAAAATGCCCATTTACTTCGCTTGTATTTTTACACATTGCACTCATTTTTAAGTACATATCTATTTCAAAATTGAAACTTATGTGTTCGGAGTCATGATAAGCGTCGAATGTATTCCAAAAGGAATAAATTTTACTTATTTTTGAATACCTATTTTTAACAGTGCACTTAATGCAATCTCAATTCAATTCTGAACTTTACATTCAATTCCAGGGTGGTATTGAAAACGATAATTCGCCAACAACCATAACGGCTTATGTCCTGGCGTCCCTCCGCCTCTCCCAGTACAAGAACCAAAAAGTCATCGACAAAGCTGGCGAATGCTTGAAGAACAATCCACCTAAGACTCCGTACGAGATATTCTTGGTCACGTACGTTGAGGCCATTGTTGGCGCTCGCGACTCGGCTCAGAAACGAATTGATGACGTTAAACCCTTAGCGCAGACAGATGGTAAGAAATCCTTTGAACTTGCAATTAAACACATGGTGAGAATAAAGCATTTCCTTGTTTACAAACATTTATTTCGTGAAGGCTATTATACTTAGGCATATATGGTGTTTTGGAAAACGTGACTGAACCGTTGATTTCAAAAACCTGTCAACAGACATTTTTTTTAAATTTGTTTTTATTACAGAATCAGAATCAGAAAACACTGATTTTTTAGCACACTCTGGTCAATTGCCATTCCTTCGACTGTCACATTAACTTTTAAAACTTGTGTGTTTACAGTAAAAGTGTTTTATTGTAGAAACCAGCAAATTGACACATTTAATTTTTTTAACATAACAATTAAAAATATTACATCTCAACATCTACTTCGAGAATATGTTAACTAATACTCTAAACTTTTTAAGCCAAAATCTATATTAATATCAAAGATATAATTTTTTCTTTGTTTATCGTAAATTTGAAAAAGTACACTTAGCTTGGTTCTGAAATAAACGGTTCAACTGCAGTAATTGAGTTATTTATGAACACAAATTACCTTAGTAAACTTCGAAGTGTGTCCCGATTAGTAGTTCGTAGAATGAAAGTTGAAATTCTTGATTTTCCTTCATCGACGCCATTTTGTTCTTACGTAAAAAAACTAAAAATACACATTTAAAACGTATTTTGGTTCAAAAATTCTAAAAATTAAATTATTACATCGCTGAATGCGTATCTAAATTATCTTTGAAGCTAACCTATTTGATTCACCCAAGTCCAAGATTTAGTTCCATTAAAATTAACAAACACGTTTCGAATGTTTGTTTCCCAAATATACTCCGTAAACAATTATCGTCCAATTGATGGCGCAGTAACCCCATCTATTGGTTGACGAAAACAACTTTCGAAATATGACTATTCAATGTTAATTATTTCTCAGTTCCATGGTTATCCATGGATATTTCGCATATAAAATGTTTCTAATCAGGACATTCAGTTTACGAAAGTAATTTGTGTTTATGAAACAACTCAATTACTGCAGCTAACGTTATCAAATTCACTCGAATTTCATTCGCGATTGTTGATTGTTGCAGCCGCTAGGGTCTCAAATCTCACCACGCTGTATGTCATAGTTTTCGTGCAACAAATGTTTGTAATCAAGAAAAGACTTTATCTCCCAAATGTATAACAAAAATGCGCATGGAATAATAAAAATTATATACAGTTACCTTATAAACCACCGTCCATTTAATATAAAAGCGCATTCGTTTATGTATTTCAGAAGGAGGAGCGGAGAAATACTTCAATCCTAACGGTACGGATGCCCTAGACCTCGAAACAGTCGGTTATGCAGTGTTATCGAATATTGCCCTCGGGAACGATCTGAATACCATTTTGCCACTTGTCCGAGAACTCACGCAGAACCTGAAACCAAATGGAGGATTTTATTCAACGCAGGTAATGGATCATTGATTTAGGGCATCGTTAATATAAGAAAGGTACTTAAAAATGAGTACCTGAACCTACTCTTTTTTTCTTTAGCCCGGAGGCACGCGCACTACTCAGACACGAACACGGGAACGCGCAAGTGGGTGTTACACACCCCAATATTTAAATTCGATTTTTAAGAATAAATACCGCTTTTACAAGTAAAATATACATATTTCTTATGCTAAACATATCATTTAGATAAAATTAAAGCTAATTAAGAACAAATGAAGAATACTTATTTGTAATTATCGACATTTATTGAAAATAATTTATGATGGCAGCCTATGTAGACCAGCATCTACATCAGCATATCATTTAGATAAAAATTAAAGCAAATTAAGAACAAATGAAGATTACTTAGTTGTAATTATCGACATTTATTAAAAATAATTTATGAAGGCAGCCTATGTAGACCAGCATCTACATCATCATATCATTTAGATAAAAATTAAAACAAATTAAGAACAAATGAAGATTACTTAGTTGTAATTATCGACATTTATTAAAAATAATTTATGAAGGCAGCCTATGTAGACCAGCAACTACTTGTTTTTGTGTGCGTCTTTTTCAAAATTGAAACTTATGTATTCGTAGCCACAATAACTCAACCACGTGTACTTTAAAATGAGTAAATTTTACTTATTTTCGAGCATCTATTTAAAATAGTGAGGTAATATATATACTTTGAGCAAACAGCAACCCTGGGGCATGATGTTAACCGTTACAATAACACTGAAATTTTCCGAGACCTAGCAAATGCCACTCTTATCCGTCTTCTTAAATATTCCAGCTCAATTGCTGTGGAATTCCTCTAAGGGCTAGTTCTAAACTGTGTCATATTTAAGGGTGGCTAAGGGAGCAATAGCTCGCAGCTGCAAAATTTATGGACGGCAAATTTTGTTCAAATTTAAAAAACTGTAACAAACCTGTTATAAAACATATTTTTCTTCTTCCGTTATCTTTAAAAAACACATGTACTTTTTTTAACCGATATTTTACTTCCAAAATATATTTAAAATGTCAATGTTACCATGTCTATTCTAAAAGATTTTCATTAAGTGCATTTTTTATTTGTTTTTAATGAGTTTGATTTCCATGTGTTGAATAATATTAAATAAAAATTATATATTTTATATACTTCCCCGGAAAAAGGAGGGCGGCATAATTCGAGTAGTCCTCAGGCGGCAATATTGCAAACCCGCCTTTACAGGAACTCAATGTCGCTCTATTTGGATCCAAGCGCATAATTAAAAAAAAACAGACTTTGAACAGATGTATAAAACACACATGTTACTGTAAGGAT
The DNA here is from genome assembly GCA_963932185.1 of Troglohyphantes excavatus. Lineage (NCBI taxonomy): Eukaryota > Metazoa > Arthropoda > Arachnida > Araneae > Linyphiidae > Troglohyphantes > Troglohyphantes excavatus. The sequence goes on from OZ010675.1 coordinate 44,296,044, forward strand.
TAAACATGTGTTATTTCTAGATGATTTTTTAGTTTTTGCTTTTCCAAACGAACGTGAAATCCAATATTGCTATTTCAGGATACTTGTGTTGGCCTATCAGCATTAAGTGGCTTCGCAAAGTTGGTGTACGGCAAACCCATCAACATCGATGTCCAGGTATCAGGGGCATTAAACGAGAACGTTAAAATTACCGACGGCAACAAGCTTCTGGTGCAGAGAAAGCAGGTGGACAAAGTGCCGGGCGATCTGGACATAAAAGCCAGTGGTTCAGGATGTGGACTCATTCAGGCAAATATATTTGACCTTTATTTTGTTTAACATTAAGGGATTTTTCTATACTTTATTTACAGCGAAAATCCCATCTGTCCTTCCCCCTGTGCCTTGTCAGAAAGGGTTTCTTTCGATTTTGGTTTCAGCCCGGACCATAACATTCCACTTTAAATGAGAAGTTCTCCATACACACATACACATAAACGGCCATGTCGAATTAAAACTAAATCGACGTTTGTGTATCTCCTGTAAGTTTTAAGTTGATAAGGCTAAAAGCATTTTAACTTATACGCTAATTTGAAACTTTAAATTTTGTTATTTTGTTTTAGCCTATCTTAAGATATTTTCTCCAAACACATGTTTCATTTTGTTCAATGTTTTCATCTCTTACTACAGATCAGGATATCTCAAAACTTATGTGAAAGAATTCCGAAGTCATTAAAATGATGGCCCGAAAATAATATATTTGTTTAACTATGTAATATATATTAAAATAATTATAATAACAATAAATTAGTCTGAATATATATGAATATATACACACTGAAAAAAATTAATAAAACTTTGCACCAAAATTTGGTACCCATATAGCTGCAACCATTATTTTGTTCTTAGTTTCACTATTTTATGGTGCTACCAAAACTTATGTTTTCACTTCACCATTTTAGGGTAAAACTTTGAACCAAAATTCGCCCTTTCACTATTATGGCGAAACACCGTTATAATTTGTTGGATGTTCTGGGCAATTTTCTAGGATTTTTGTATCGAAGCTGGCAACCTTCCGATCGCAAGATCACTACTTTTTTACTTTTTATGGCAAATCCACCTCACGGACTCGAACTAGTAATTCTCTAAATACCAACTGAACGCCTTTATCCACTAGATAACCGAACCCCTAATGCAATAGGATTCCCCGGTTAGTACATTCAGGAAGGTTTCGCCTGCAGTTTAGGAGAATGCACCATTTTTTGGTAAATGCTTAGGTATTTTCGATTAAAAAATTTTTCAACCTAGATTGCACCAGAATATGGTGTAGGTTGCTGCACAGCACCAAGATATGGTACAACGTTGAACTGAAATTTTTAGCAGTGTATATATCAAAACATCTCTTAAACGACGCGTATAAGACTGAAAATATAAACATACATTATAATTCAACGTCTACTTCTGCAGAGGAATTGGTTTTGCTATACAGATTTTGAGTATTTTACCTGTTTTAAAAAGATGTGTTATGTATTAGAAAAGTACATTATCAATATACTGTAACGTTAAGATGAAAAGTTACCAAAGATATATGTGTGGTATTTTTTGAAAATACCACTTAGAAGGGAAATTATTTGTTGGGTGTTACAATGAGTTTTCTTTCCATGTTTCCAGCTTACTTTCCGTTACAACCAGATCTCACCACCAGAAGAGAACAAATTCTACATCAAAGTACTTGGTCAGTGCAGTGGTAAGGATTGTGCCAACAGAAAAATATCCGGCACAGTCAGGTATGTACTAATATATACATCTGAAAATTTTCGTAGACCATCCTTAGTATAAATCTCAAATTTAAATTAAATAAAAGTTTGTTTACAACTACGTTTTCAAGTTAATTTCTTTGTTATTCAGGTATTTACCCGATGGAAAGGCCGCAGGGTTCAGCGTTGTCACCATTAAAATGATAACCGGCATAGTTCCGGACATGGACGGTATAAAACAAGTAAGATTTGTTCACAATAAGTTGTTTACATGTAGTTTTCTGATGTATTTATCTTTTAACCTTGGATATATTTAAAAGATTTTCTACGTCAATACCAATAAAATATTGTCTTAATTCCCGTTAACAAATTGTCTGAGACATATGTCGCATTCATGATTGCTTTTAATATTTTCATTTGTAAAGAAACTGTAATTAAGTATTCTAGATGCAAAACTAGGTATATCCTAAAAATTAAATTTTGGTATTAGTAAGATCTTTCTATCAATAGTTTTTAATTTTAAAATATAATAGAGGAGCAATAACCTTTTTTTAGTAATAAAAACTCAAAAAGTAAGTGCACAGAATCAAAAGTAGGTATATCCAGCAAACTTGAACATGATCGTCATCGATATTTTGATTTCTGATTGGTTGGAATGTGGATATAGCGGGTTTTGCTTCTTGAACAAACAAATATGACGATGCATACATTTGCATAATCAGTTAAAAGATTTCATCTAGGTATAAGACAAAATATATGAAATTTAAATGTTTAGATTAGAACTTATTCAGCCATCTGCAAACAAACACCTTTTATTGAAAATTTATTTGACTTTTTAAAGTTTTATTAATTCAACTTTTTAAAGTTTTATTTATTTGACTTTTTAAAGTTTTATTTATTTGACTTTTTAAAGTTTTATTTATTTGACTTTTTAAAGTTTTATTTATTTGACTTTTTAAAGTTTTATTTATTTGACTTTTTAAAGTTTTATTTATTTGACTTTTTAAAGTTTTATTTATTCAACTTTTTAAAGTTTTATTTATTTGACTTTTTAAAGTTTTATTTATTTGACTTTTTAAAGTTTTATTTATTTTACTTTTTAAAGTTTTATTTATTTGACTTTTTAAAGTTTTATTTATTTGACTTTTTAAAGTTTTAATTATTTGACTTTTTAAAGTTTTATTTATTTGACATTTTAAAGTTTTATTTATTTGAGTTTTTACAAAACAAAATAACTTTTGTATTAACAATACAGTTTTGCCGGAATTTCGACAGTTTTCTAAGATGTATTAAAAAAAAAGCTTAAAATGCATATAGCTGCTTTTGCTTCTGGGCTACTCAATTGCGTTCTCTATGATTTTTGAAAATTACAAATTTCTTATAAACTTATTTTTTTCCGAAAATAATGAATTTTTATTTTAACCTTCTCAATAAAAGTGTGTTTTACAATTTAATGTGTATATTATTTTCAAATTTGTAAATATTTATACATGATCTTTTTTGCAGCTTCCTGGCTTCAAGGGCAACAACATTCTGCGTGCTGATGTCGAAGACAACAGGGTCATTTTATACTTCAACCAGGTGAGAAAGTAAATCATTAAAACAATTAAACAGCTTCCACAGGATTAAGTTCACAATATATACCGCTATAGGTATTCATTCATATCTGGAGGCCTTCGTGGCCGAGTGTTTAAAGGCGTCAGCTGGGAATACGAAGGTTCCTGTTTCGATGCCATCCGATGGACTTGACAAAGAAAAGTAAAAAGTAGTGATCTTGTGATCGGAGGGTTGCCAGCTTCGCTATAAAATACTAGAAAAGTCGTCCAGAACATCCGCAAAAATTAACGGCGTGTATACGGGACTGGTGCACGATACATCTGATCGGGGTCTAAAGTCCCGACATCTATTTGAAGGCGTTGAGTGCCAGTTCAGTCGTTTCCTCGTCATCTGACCATGGCTCTAAAATAACGAGGTGCATGTATGAATGTGTATGTGTTGCCGGGTCTTTCCTTCGAGACATACACCGAACCGTCGCCAATAGCCCACTCTGCTGCTCTAGTTCGACGTTTTTTAACTAAAACCAAACCATCCTTCATATCTGACTATTTAAAACAGTCTTAAAGTCAGGTATTGACATAAATCATCTTTAATTTACGCTTGTGTTATATATAAACATTGTAATCTCGGAGGAAGGAGAAATCTTAGCTTAAACACTCCTCCGATTACACACTCCACCAAGGCGCCACTAACGGTTTTCTTCAGAGTGTTCAATGTTCTCGCTGATTGATAGGGGTCGCTCTCGGAGCAGTGGAAGTTGTAATGCTTAAGTGAGAATGTGACAATAATAGACGTAAATTAGTAAAATACACAATTTTATAAGCAATACCCTTTTGTGAATGTAAATCCTTGTTAAAACTTACAGATAACCAACAATGGAGAGAATTTCGAATTCCCAGTGAATCAAGCGATCAAAGTGGAAAACCCTCAACCTGGTTCAGCTACAGTTGTCAACTATTATGATCCCGGTAGGTTATTTTATAAATGTTGGAGTAAATTAATTATTTATACTGTAATAGCTTTATATTAAATGAAAGTGCTAGCCTGATCATTAAATACGTCTACATCTTTATATAAAAGGCTTTTTTGGTACAGGGTTGCAGACAAAAAAAATTCTGAACATAGAAGGTTAAAATTTTAAATTTGATTATCTTTTTGAACCAAAAAAAAAAATGCTTAATTAAGACAATATTTAAAAATAAATATTTAAAAATATCGCTTTTTCTAAATTCTATCAATGGTATTTCTTATCTTTTTTAAGAAGCCAAAAACTTGCACTCGAAACAATTTTTTAAAGATGTGTTACTAAAATAAATGTAATTATATATAAAACTTATGCTGAGTATCTTTGAAAGTTTCAAATAATAACTTAATTTTGAATACTTTTTTCACGCTATAAAATTGGAAACTAACGAAAATACGATTCCATACTTTTAAAGTTAACGCTGTTTAAATAAATTTTATAAACGTATTATTTATACCTTTATTTCCATTAGTCAAGCATGTGCAACTTGTGATAATTTCTTTGGACAGTTGCAATACTTTTAATGTTAAAAAAAAATTAAAATGAGTAAATAACGTCAAAATATATACTACAGACGTATGAAAAGATTTTTGCAGATTTGTGTTTAAATAAGTTTTTGAAAACAATTAAAAGTTCATAACCAAAAAAATATTCGCATTTTTATGTTCATTAATTCGTAAAAAACTAATTTATATTTAATTTTAAAAATATATTCATACGTTTATAAAACAAACATTAAAGTTTCAAAAACTATTAACAGTTTCATTTTAAGTCAATTCTTTACAAATCCTTAACGCTTTAAATGTGACCAAAATTCAAATTATTTTGAGTAAATAACGAATGTTCCAAGTGAAAAGTAGGTAGACAGATGATATATGAGCATTTCAAACAACACATATTCTCTTTCTTTTACTGCTTTGATATTTTGTGCTCACCTTTTTAAATATATATAGCATCGTTTTATGAAAAAATTTTAGATTTTTTTTCGAAATTTGAGGTTTGGGTCTCCCTTAAGTACTTTAGAACTAAACTAGCCATTGTAAATAGGAAATTCTTACAACATAGACAAGTCTGGTTCAAAGCCATATATTTTCCTTTTACTATGTCTATATAAATATGCGATGTTAGTTTCAGTAAAAGTTCAATTTCAGTATTCAGTTAAATAATAATCTTATTTTTTTCATTTGTCGCTGTAGATATTGCCTCAACTACAACCTACACCTTTGATGACACAAAAGATCAGTAGAAATGTAAAGAACACACGTGGAACAGATCTCTTCAAAACTTGTGACTTTAGAATTGATACAAATCATAAATCCGAACATTTATAGCTGTGTATTTTTGCCTCTTATAATTCCTCAACAGAAACTTCCATGTTTGAAAGTTTATATGATAAAAAATAAAACACATTAACAAAATAATTTGTGTCGATTTGTTATTATATACCTTTTCACAAATACAAATATAACAACGAACTAATTACTCGAAACTCAACAATGTTTCTTCTATATTTGTAAGATATGTCAACAATCCATATAAAAATGTCCATTTAAAGGTGAAACACCGCCTTTAAAGTCAGTTACGTTGGGTATCAGGATTGAAACATAACGCTAATAAAGTTATCTGTTTTCACACCATAACTTATTGACAAACAGCACGATTGAGATAAATTAGATCATATTCCATGGATGATTAGACACTATTGAAAACTTAAAAATAAAGAAAAGTACATACAGGGCGTGAATGGAAGTCAGCTAGCCCTTACCATTAAATAGATGAATAAGGCCACCCTCTTTTCTTTCGCTTTAAGTATCCCTAAGTATGTCTTCAAAATTCGTACTTGACAATCATTGAATTAATTTCATCTTAAATAATCGCCAATAGCTCACTGTGCAGCTCTAGTGTGACGTTAATTAATCAAACCAAACCAAACCATCTTAAATAATTTCGTATGAATCAATATAGCTTTTTAAAGGAATCCGTGGTCGAGTGGATAAAGGAATCAGTTGGGAATCAGAGGGTTCCTGAATCGATCCTGTGCGACGGACTTGACAAAGAAAAGTAAAAAAGTAGTGATATTGTGATTTGAGGGTTGCCAGCTTCGCTTCAAAATACCTGAAAAGTCGTCCAGAACATCCACAAAAAGTAACGGCGTGTATACGGGACTGGTGCACGATAAATCTGATCGGGATCCAAGGATCCCGACGTCTATTGAAGGCGTTGGGTGCCAGTTCAGGTGTTTCCTCGTCATCTGACCTTGGTTCTAAAATAACGAGGTGTATGAATGTGTATGTGGATGTGATAAGTCTCAATACGAGGACAGAAATAGGCAGTCGGAAACTGTATAAACCAAATCAAATAGCTTTTTAAAAATGGTCAATAAGATTCACCTCAACAAGGAAAACTATATTCTTAGTATCAGGAATTCCGCCCGTATTGTGAATAAAACATGCAGCTCCAATCGGTGGGTCTGAGTTCGGATACCGGACAAGACTTCTATGTTGATTTGTGTTCGTTTCAGTTGAGTTTGACAAGACGGTGGTTCTCTAATTATACACTACCTTACAAGAAGAGGAAAATTGGCGTGGTTAAAAATGAAACTATGGATTTTGTAATTTATTACACAGAAAAAAAAGTTTCATTGTATATTGACGACATTATTTCAAATTTGACAAAAATTGGACATGGCCCACTTTGGTTCTAAGTACTTCATATGCAAATAAGAAAAATCAAAACCAAGTATTTCAACCAAAACATTTAGAAACATTTCAATAATCATATACAAAGTCTGTAGCATATTTCCTTAAACACACATCACATTAAGAAACTCAATCAATAATATGTATACTCAGATCGCATTCAAGTACCCTAATGATCACTTCATTATTTCAGAAGTTCATTATTAAGCCATTGAATAGTGTTTGTTTTGTGTTGTCTGTCTGTTGATGACTCAATGTAGGAAGACACAGGGTTATATAGTTATGCTTTCTGCACAAAGACCGATCATTTGCGATGTATAGGTGAATACGGAATTAGTTTTCAATATAAATAAAGGTACGTATAGTTTAGCTCTCCGTTTAGTTAATCTTGTAATGCCCATTGTAGGAAATTCAACGTAAAAAATAATGCTTTCTTAACTCTTTGAGGTTAGGTATGTTAAAAACTGTCCCACCTTTTGCTTAGCTTTTTACGCATGGTGGGATATATTTTAACCCACCTTGAAAAGTTAAGTTACTCATGGTCATACAGTTTAATATATTTTTTTAAAGATTTTCATTATGTTGGCAGTGCTATGCACCAACGGTTAATGCATAAATAAGTGATTCATAAATAAGAGTAATGATTTAACTTAAATAATCGAATAATAAAAAAAATATTTGCAACTAGGGTTTTTATTTTCTTTAAAATCGTGTGCCTCAAAGAGTTAAATAGTTTCTCAGTTGGTAAGGCGTTCAGCTACTAATCAGAGGATTGGTGGTTCGAATCCGTGCGATGGACTTGACATAGAAAAGTAAAAAAGTAGTGATCTTGCGATCGGAGGGTTGCCAACTTCGCTACAAAAATACTAGAAAGTCGTCCAGAATATCCAACAAATTATACTGGCGTGTATACGGGACTGGTGCAAGATAAATCTGATCGGGGTCCAAAGTCCCGACATGTATTGAAGGCGTTGGGTGCCAGTTCAGGTGTTTCCTCCTCATCTGACCATGGTTCTTAAATAACGAGGTGCAGGTATGAATGTGTATGTGTTCCCGGGTCTTTCCTTCGAGATTGACCCCAAACCGTCGCCAATAGCCCACTGTGCAGCTCTAGTGCGACGTTAATTAACAAAACCAAACATGAAAGTGATGATTATATATAATAAAAAAATAACTGAGAATATGCACACGTCCATCTACAGCTTCTCCTAGCTGCAATGTACGGAATTAATGTGCATATCTCTAAAATTATACGGCAAACAAAAAATATAGCAAATTACAAAATAGAGCAGCATTCATTTAGATTTAGTACAAAATACATCTTATGCACATGAATACATTAATAGATTGCGCAGAACGCTCGTTTGTTTGACTTACACCTCTTTAACTGTGTATTAAAACCTAACGAAAGCGAAACCTCCTCTGTAGTGACGCGTTTTGTAACGTAATAATATAAATACCGAGCGAGTAAACGAGCTTTGTACGCGTTATATTAATGAGATTCAAAAAGCAGCACTAAATTTATGCTGCTCTATAGCTTTATAGTTGAATATGTTCATGTATGTCTTATAATTTTAAAGATATGAACGCTAATTCTGTACATTTCCTCTTTATGGGTTATGTAAGAAATCTTATGTTATAACGCATAGTCACTTTACTGAACCTAAACATAATTTTATGACTATAGTCGTCGTAGTTCGAAAGTCTGTATTTCACTTGTGGCTATGCAATTGAATGGGCAAGCGGAAGAAGGGATTAATTGACAAAAATCAATTTCCGAGATAAACTGATTTTTTACTGACAACTATCTTCAATAAAAGGGTCGCTTTCCGTTGAGCATACACTATTTGTAGCCAAGGAAAAAAAATGCACGAAACTATTTCCTATTCATCGATCGTGAGCGTGGTTAGTGGTGGTAGGTTAACAAAATTGACGCGTTTTAGCACATTTTGGCATTTAGGCTCGCTTAATGAAACGAACCATTATAGGTGAAACGTATACTTTTTACTGTTCTGTATTTTCCTAAATAATTCAAGCAGAGCCATACAGTTTTGAAAGAAGCCGCATACGTCCTGAAATCTTTCATCTCTGATCGCTGGTCGAAACCTCGTGGCCGCGGAACAATGCCTGTCCACCTCGACCACATTTCTTCCATAGCCCAGGTCACTTCTGACACCGCCTGTCCACCGCGGGCCATATCTGCTCCATAACCCAGGTTACCTCTGCCCACCGCAGGCCATTCTTGTTCCCCGCCGAGCGGCAAGTAACTATGGGTTGTGTGAACTGAAGTGAATAAAAGTGACCCGGAAGCTAATCGTTCAAAAGCCACGGAGTAAAGAAAAAGGTGGAGATGATTTGGTGAGATTTTGTAAGACGTAAGTTAGCAACCCCAAACTAGGCACAAACAAACCTAGTTTGCAGTAGTTTTCTACGAGGGATGCATTATTTTCAAATTAAGAAAACGCATGCTAAAACTTGAAAAATGACTTTGTGCAGTTATGGGATGCAGTACAAGTTCCAAATCGATAAAGGATGCGATTATTTCCCATTCATAGGTAAATTAAATTATAAAATAAATTATCGCCAAGTACTGGTACAAAGTAGTGCTTTAGAATAGCGCCAAATACTTCATCAGTTCCTACTTTTTAAGCGATTGCTTACTTCACATTGCAAACCGGTTTTAGACTTGTTCGCACCTCCACCTTCTACTTTACTCCGTGTTCAAAAGCCGACCAGTTGCCGATTATAACGTCTTCTAATATATTTGTCAATATTTATTTTTTCGTTGTTAAGTTTTAATGATTAAAGTTGTTAATGCCTTGAGTTCTACTCGTATGGATTAATCATCACTCAAAAGTTCCTTGCCTCAGAAGTTCCTAGTAGAGTAGTACCTCATGGAGTCTAAAAAAGTGCCGATAGCACACTTATTTTCATGCCTGGCCTAATCCCCCTTCACATCTACATCAAATATATTGCCTTGGAATCCTGCACGCTGCATGACATATACAATTTAACTTTTTTCACTTTTTAATACTACTTGGTCTTTATTCCTGACACGTGAACCTGTTCCCGTGGGTAGCTGAGCAACCCTTAACTGATTGAGCTACTCGAACCGATTCCACATACCCAATCATACAGTACATCATATCATGACTCTATAGTTTGCTGAAACCAGAATGAAACCGCTTTATTTAAAACTAATCATTTTAAGATAAAAAATAAAATTAAAGACTCACTCCTTATTTTTAAAATTAGAATTTTCAATGTCATGGCGAAACAAATGATCGTCATCAGCACACTTTGCTATTTCTAACACCCAAGTCATTGTTGTTAATAATAGACGGCATTTATTATTTATGCCAATCGATCAAGATCTTTAAAGACAGTTCTTAGACTTTGCGACACACAAAAGCAATCGTTCTTCCAAGAATTATAAAAGAAATCACAGACTACTTTTGAAAGATAGCACTTATAAGTTTGTGAGAACAGATGCGACTCGTTCAAGGTAATATATTTTTTTATTGTAAAGGAAACTAGCTCGAAGTTTAATTGTGATGACAGTAGATTACCATAAACCATTTTAAATATTTATTTTCATTATTTCCATTTAAAGCGACCAGTATTGTGGAAAGTAGCGATTCCCAACATTCAGATGTTCAGCAAGTCGCGAATCACCACCTAATAATAAATGTTTAAAAAAATATTTAGGTACAAAATATAGTTTAGGTAATTTCAGTATATTTTGTTTATTTAAAAAAATTTAAATATATTTAGTAATTAAAAAGAGTCTACAGTTTTTTAAACAAATTGTCTTGTCATTTTAACAATGTCAAACACATTTCTGATTAATTAATATAATAAGCATCAAGTACAGCCGCGGAAAAAAAAAACGAACCACCGATGATTATTTCGTTAGTTTTTACAGTAGAGCTAAACTTAATATACCATTTTGTAAGGAATAAAGTCTACTACACATTGATATACAAAACATTTGCATAAGGGACTATCTTCATATTAAAATCCGCACCAACTTTAAATTCTTTAATAGCAACACCCAATTTTGATTCAATATTTAGAATCTACGACAAAATTTATCGTTGAATATCAATTTGCAAGTCATTTGGTTAAGTAGTTTTTTAATTATGAATATGGAAAGTTTAGAACTCGTAATGTTAAATGAATTTCTTAAACTTGTAATCATATCTTTCGAAATAATAATTTTATTAAGCTGATATTTTTATCTGTCTTACTTCTAAACAACCCAAATAAAATACACTAACTTTCATTACTTATATGTATATTTTTTTAATTTTATTTAAATTAGGATATTAATATTCATAAAATTTATGAATAGCAACCATGCTATATTTTGATAGTGATGGATTAAGAAAAACGTTTTATATGCATATCTAAAATTTCATGATTTTCCTCTTTGTAGTTTTTTGGTTATATTAAAATGAGCATCAAATGATCATTTAAGGGGTCATACACAAATTTAAAATCTGCAGAACTTAATAGAAATCTTCTAATTTTGAGAATTAAAAACGCTGTGATCGCGTTGGCATAAAATTCTAAATTCTTATATAAAGGCGAACGGTATACGGGAGTGGGGGAATGAATGACTACGGGAAAATAAGAACCACGGCTAACGCCAAAACATTTTCTACCAGCGTACTTCATTTCGAAATCTCACTAATACTTTGTCCAATATGGAAGTAGCCCCTCAAATAAGATAGATACATATAGTCTTATATCTCTGCATATAAATGTAGGAAGTTAACGAAAATTTATATTTACATTATTTTGAGGGCGGGGAACATTTCTGCGCTATCAAAAGTAGGTGTTGCTATTGAAAATTTTAAAGTTGGTGCGGATTCGAGTATGAAGATAGTCCTCTATGCAAAATTTTTGTATATCAATGCATAGTAGACTTTATTCCCTACAAAATGGTATATTAAGTTTAGCTCTACTGTAAAAACTAACGAAGTAATCATCGGTGGTTCGTTTTTTTTTTCCGCGGCTGTACATGAAATAGTTAAAAAGTTAAGTTGTGGATACAATTTTGTTTCCTTTATACACATACATCTTTAATTTCAATTTAAATGTTTCTAGTTTTAAAGATTATACATGTCAGGAAACACCCATTTTGAGAGACGGAAAAACATTTATGGAATTGAACGATTGCTCTACGGGCCACTTAGAACCCGGACTCGGATCACGAGTCGGGAACCACTGGTGTAAAGCATTGATTCACACTCAGAAGTCCACGGACCACTGGTCGTTTGTAAGAGGATTCAAAGTGGTCCATGATATTTTTTATAAAGATAGGTGTACGATAAATCCAATCGGAGTCCAATGTCCTAACGCCTATTGAGGTTTGCGTCGGGTGCCAGCTCAGGTGTTCTCGTCACCTGACCATGGTTAAAAAATACGAGGCATCGTTCCCGGGTCTTTCCTTCGAGATAGGCCCCAAACCGTCGCCAATAGCCCACTCTAGTACGACGTAAATTAATTAAAACAAAAAAAAACTTTTTAAAGAGAAATTTAAATATAATTTTCCGACTTGAACATTTGAAAGAGTGTGCTTTTTATGTCTGCTCCCGTACATATACTAAAAAAGCATCGAAATTGATGAAACAGGTGCAAGCATACACTCAAATATATTTTTATTATTTGAAAATGAACACATGCCATTAATTTGAAATGTTACTTTAAATGATTAATAAAATTTAAGCTAAATATGATATTTGTGTTATTAGTTAATTTATTTACAAAAAAATATAACATTTATTATTTGAATTGCACTTTGCAAGAAAATATTTATCACCTGAATTTTAATTAGTGTTATTAAAAGGTGACAGGTTTGATCTAAGTTTTAACTCGGTGGTCCGTGGGTGTTCAAAATTTGGGAAAAAGCGTAATAAATTATTGTAATTAAAATTATTGATTTATAAAATATAACAGATTACTAAACTTTACTTAGGAATTGGGGAACTTTCTATGTATTAAAGGTTTGGATTAAAATGCTTCCCACTATAAAAAAAATTTGCAAGCAATTAAAAAAAATTCTTCCATACTTGTACTTTGAAAACACCAGGGAAAAACATCAATTGATGATAGGTGATAGGTGCGAAGCATTTTAACTACTCAATCCAATCAAATACAAATATTGACGACCAACAACAGGCTCAAAGCCCAAAAAGGTTGATCCACCTAGTACCTCCCAATTATTCCCCAATGCATTTCTAACTTCTTCAAAAAATCCGTTATTACTTTACAATTAACAATATTCAGTGGAAAGTTGTTTCATCTGTCTATTACCCTATTAAAATAGTGTTTTCTCCCTTCCCGATTAAAATGGGATTTGTTTAATTTAAACCCATGACTTCTCGTTCTATCACTCATAATAAAATCTAAATCCTTCACATCCCCTTGTTTGATAAATTTGAACAGTTGAATCAAATCTTCCCTCTAACCCTTCTCTCTTCCAGAGTATACATATTCAAATTTCTTAATCTATCTTCACAATTCATGCCTGAAAACCATTGAACCATTTTAGTAGCCCTGTGCTGAATTTTTTCTAACAATGCAATGTCTTTAGTTACAAATAGTTTAATTTTGAGTAATCCACTACCATATTTTAAAATGTGCGCCCATTGTTTCCAAGCCACATCCAAACGGTTCGCCAATTCAGTCCTCATTCGTGTTTCTAAGGTGTTTTTTTTAATTGAAGGTACAGCGCCATCTATGGGTAAATCTGGAACTAAACTTTTTTATTTGTTTTAACAAACCTTTTCATTGAAAGAATCACTCTCTCAAATCTCACTCTCTCACGCCAATTAATTGATACTTGATTTTATATAAATTTCGAAGCTTTTTTTTTAATTTTAAGGTACAGCGCTATCTGTAGGTAAATCTGGAACTAAACTTTTTTATTTGTTTTAACAAACCATTTAATTGTAATAATCACTTACTCAAATCACACTATCTCACGCCAATTAATTGGAACTTGATTTTACATAAATTTTAAATTGTATCTGGCACTTTTGGACTAGCCTTGTATATTTCTTGATTACAAATTAATATGTTCGTTTTTATTAGTTGTATTTTAAAGAACTGATGATGGAAGTAAAGGTGTCCGGAGTGTTGATAGCCTTGTTCATATTAATTGAATCTGTTGCAGCGAAAGATAGGTAATTTTCTTTTACTCATTACCCTTTATTTTTTTCATTCTTAATTCGTTCAGTATTTTTAAACTTACAATTTTATAATTATAAAAATATAATGACTGCTGTGTTATAAATTATTCTAAATAGTTGTATTACGTATTCTATTTTGTCATACGGAACGTTGAAATGTTTTTTGATAGTTTATGGAAGCTTAACATATTTTTTTTTCAGTGGTTATATTTTCACTTGCCCAAGATCTCTGAATATCGGGAAATCCAATCAGTTGCAGTTGCTTCGGTTTGGGAATCTAGATGAAGGAACTCTAAAAGTTCAGTTGTATTACACCGAAAACTACAACGGCAACGAAACACTTGCGGCAGAAAATACATACAAGCTTAAAAGAGGTAAACATATATTTGTATTATGTGTTAGTTTCAAAGTAACGTTATTCATATTAATAATGTTTACCTATATCCAGAGTTTTATATCCCTTAATACAAAATAATATTTGGACACTTATTATTTATAATTAATAAAAGATTGGATTTCATGTTATTGAAATTGATTAAGTCGATATTCATGTAAATCTGGCTATATTTTAAGAAGTAGAATTTATATATTTATTAAGTTATACCTTTAACCAATAATTATATAAAATATGACAAAATCTAATATTTTTAAAAAGTGGATATATTTGTAGAAAACGGTAAATCAAAAAACCTAATATCACATAAACGAACGTCTAGAGGGGGTTAAATAAACTAATATTTTATTTATAATGGAATAAGTAAAATTAGAAGAACTAATTAAAATAAATTAAAAGTTTCATTCCAGACCACAAAGACATAGAACATGAACTATGTATTAAATCTCAGACTTCTACTTCGAATTTCGAGAGTAAAAATATATTAATTTTATAATAAAAAATAAGGGATATATTTTAACATCCACAAACAAATTAGTTTATATTTTTAAATACTTAATATTTCGCTGTAATTCAGAATTATCGTTTTAGAAGTAATAAACCAAATTTCAGCACTAAGACCATTTTTTGCGAAATAGCTGCAGTACGTACGCAACTTCAGATAACAATCAGGTGTTTTATTATTTTGCAATTCAAGATTTTATAAATTGATTTTTTTTTCTAGGAAAAAAGGAAATTTTGATTGATTATTCCGTTGATCCGTTCCTCACTGACAACGTCTTCAACGGAAGAATTCAAATCAACGGAACAATTGGCGAAAAAAAAATAGGAGGAAGCGATCAAGTGTCATTTTCTACGCCACAGAAGAATATTATAATAATTCAAACTGATAAACCTATATATAAACCCGGAGAAATTGGTAAATTTGTAGTAATGTTTTTTTATATATCTAATTGAAAAGACGTGGGTGCGAGAACCAGACAGCTCCACTTTTCTGATTTACAATGGGCTGTACTTTTGTATTATATGACGCAAATAACGTACAGTGGTTTTCGCCATTCCAAAACAATTTTGAAAAATCGGGCTGTCTGATTCGTACATTGACGTCTTCAATTAAAGAAATCCATTACAAATATTTACTTAGTCATGATTTTTACTCTCAAATATTATTCGGAATTTTCATTGACTAAATTTATTATATATATTTAATATATGTAGAGGGAGGGGGAAGGGGGAGTCATAGAAAAAAAATTAAATAATATTAAATATTTTTATAAAACTTAATTTGCTTCCGTGGTTTATTTAAAGTTAGAATCGAAGGAATAACAGAACTAGTTTGTATTATAGTTTGAGGAAAAGATTTTGGCGAAAAAGTGCTAAAAAATGTTTTTTAAATAATTTCTGTACATTTTAGGGTTGTTTTTCGAATTTGTTCATACATTTTAGAAAATTTAGAAAATACGATTAATAATAGATTCTAGTTAGACTATATATTACAGCTAGATGCAAAATTATAATAAATAACTATAAGATTTATGCACCAATTTCTGATTTCACACCAGTGACCGACCAAGTAGAAGAAATATTTAAAAGTAAGTTACTCAAGCGTTTTTAAAATTTACGTAAATTTCATTTTATAGTTTAAAGCGAGTTTAGTAGTCGCATGGCGTTTTTGTTCAGCACTGGTCGGAAATTGGACTAAAGTGGTCGGAAATTGGACTAAAGTGGTCGGAAATTGGACTAAACTGGTCGGAAATTGGACTAAACTGGTCGAAATTTGGACTAAAGTGGTCGGAAATTGGTCTAAACTGGTCGGAAATTGGACTAAAATAGTTGAAAAATGATACATTCACCATAAGTTAGTTTCAAATTTTTAATTTAACGTTTTGTATTATGACTTTGATGAAAAAGTTTAACTTTTACAAAATTCGGAGAAGGGGGGTGGGGGCTGATGTCTATTTGTCTATGGGCTGTTGTCTATTTGTTAAAAAAATAATTAATGTAATTTTATGGTTGTTTTTCAGAAACTTTGAAATATTTCATATATATTTCGACTACCTTAAAACGCATTTGATAATATAAATGAAACAATACTCCAAGGCCACTTTTTTATTAAACATATTATGTAATTTTAGTGAAATTTCGTATACTCAAGGTGAATTCAAAGCTACAGCCATCACTTCAAAAGAACGATGTGAGTACCAATTACCAATTTATTACATTCTAAAGCTTCATTTTCATTCTGTATTTGAATTAATAAATAAAATTATAGTAATTCCATTTTATACAAAAAAGAAGCAGGGTGTCACTTTACTAACTTCAGCTAAAGCAATTCCATGAACAACAAAGATGTTTAAAATTTCAATAATTTACTGTATGATACTTGATATTAAACTTTAAAATATTTTCTACAAATATTAAAGATACAGTAAATTAGTCGCTTGAATTTATATTAAATTGAAACTGCTGTTTAGCCCCAAGTTTCTAGTGAACAGGCATAAACATTCCAAAAATTGAGTAACCCCCGTTGGGAGTCCGTACATTGTTAAAAATCGGTACTTAAAAATTAGTAAAATATACTCATTTTTGATTAAAATCAGTTTTTATCATAGCTCCGAATACATAAGTTTCATTTTTGAACAAGACGTACTCAAAAATGAGTAAAAATTAATTAAAAGAGCAGTTGCTTGCCTATTATAGGCTGCCTTCCTGAATCACTTTCAATTAATGTCAACAATTACAACCAGGACTTACCAGGAATCGAACCAATCCGTCTGCCTCATGTCGTCCACATCGAAGTCCACGGCCATATCCTTTGTACTATGAGAGCTACGTGAATAAGTTATAAACAGAAGTTATGTTAAAAAGGCGTGGCAAAAGATAGGGAAGTAAGATAATTAAGTCGTAATTGAGTTTGATAAGTGAGTTTCCATTTAAGCAATCGACATCAAATAATGTAGAAGACCATCTTCTGAACAACTATTTTAAGTTTGCCAGGTACGTCCAGGTTTTCCAGATAACGAGTACGTCCATGTACTCATTTTTAAGCACATTTTTTCACACTGTACCCGCGACCTATTTATCCGAGGTTCCGCGCGTTACCGTCCAAAATACAAAGGGGGTTTTTAGCAATATCCTAGAATTGTTTAGTATAATTATTTTAAATACATTTTTTAAATAAACCCTTGATTTCAGTAAATTAACGTACGATTCGTCAGTGATCCGGGAAATTATCTTTCTTTTTATACCCCACTTGTTAAGATGCGTGACGTGTAAGTGGCGTAAAAGTGATCTATACTAAGATATAATAGGGAAATCGGGGAATAATTGTTTCCTTCTATGATTCTATGGTAACACCTTTTGACATTTGTTCGTGTATTTATATTGTATTAGCTCACAAAAATCCACATACAGCAATGAATAATAAATTTAATTTTTTGGCATACGACCTTTTTCACTGTCCGCGACTATATATGATCTTTAAACTTATTCATATTTCATTCAAAAGTATGTTTTTGTACTGGACTTTGTACTCTCTGTGAATAACCATATACCCAACTATTTCGAAGATTTGAAACAGTATTAGGATCACTGCAAGATGTTAATATACAATATATGGTGAATATACAATATATATTTTTTATTTATCCCGAAATAAAACTATTTAAGTTGCTTTTAAAATATGCATCAAGTATCAAGGAATTATCTTCAGACACATTTTCTAGTTAAAACTACTTAACTAACATCGATTGTGATGACTGAAAAGATGAAGTTTAAATACATTTCCTTAAAAATAGTTCCATATTATATGGACATATTTCTAAAAAGCATTTATAATGGGGGAATTCATAATAATTTAACATGAACAAGTGTTATACTCAAAAATGAAAATTTTATGCTATTTTATTGATATTTCAGATAGGCGAAGTGTATGTTGAAGATCCTAATGGAATAAGGCTATTTCAGTTTGAAGATGTGCCTCTGAAAAAAGGTTATTTGATAAAATTTATTAATTTAAATTTATATGTGATCATAATATATGGAAAATATATAGAGTTATTTTTACGATAATTTAAATAAAGATATGTATTCAAGTATTTATTTTACTTAAGCACACGTACACAATTGTACATTCCATTCCATTAACACCATGCGCTTGGAAGCAACTATTTGTTTGTATTATTATATATATTATATATGTGTTGAATCCACACAAAGATTCCTCGATTCAATTGGTAATACTTTTCCAATTCTAATTCAGTTTGAATACGAACCACAAAACACGTCCGATTCTAGTTCTCATTTTATTGCAACTCTCTTCAATTATCCATAAAGGTAAGCACTCCTGCTCTGCGACGGACCATTAGTTGAATCCACACAAAGATTCCTCGTTGAATCAATTGGTAATACTTGTCCAATTATAATCCATTTGAATACGAACCACAAAACACGTCCGAATCCTTCTCATTATTTATTGCAACTCTCCTGTTTGCATAGTCTTACAGTTACAGTTTGACAACAATAAACAATACTGGTGGTGCCATCTAGTGGTCTTTTAACTATGAAATCTTAACAATATGGATGCACATATACTAATTTTAAATAACCAAACTTTTGGAATTCAGATATATAGATCTAAAGCAAAATTATACAATACAAAATTTATTTTAAAATGTGTATATTTTAACTTAAATTTTAAGGTGTAAATCGAGGTACAATTAAATATTACATTAGCTGTTTTTGAGATATAAAATCTGGTCTTCAAATATAAGATGTCGGTGAAATAGAATAAATTAATAGTTTTATCAATGGATAAGTAATTTATTTTTCTTGACAGGTCTGTACCAATCACAGTTCCCTCTAGCCGATGAACCAGTTCTTGGATATTGGAAAATCTCCTTAAAGAATAAAAATGAGACTACATCATCTACTTTTAATGTAAAACAATACGGTAAGTCGAAAGTTGACAAATAAATACTCATTTCTTCATTTAAAATTTTTAAAAAATTGCCATTTCAACAAAATGTCACAAGTTGTATTTTTGATTGTTATTTTGGCATCGCTAGCTTCTTCATGATGTTAGTAATTCATTTTACGTTTTAAAAAGTAATTTTTGGTAATATTAAATTTATTCAATGAAAAATAACAAACTTCTTAACATATATAACATATCAGCATGAAAACAAATGGAATTTATTTCCCTTAGCTATCTGTAATGTGAAGATTTTCCTGTTAAAAAGACAAAGAAAGCAATTCGAGCTCTCTTTTTAATCAACCAATCAATTTACACATAATCAGTATTTGCTACCATAAATAACTTGAAATGTCTGACTTGTTCCATGTAAATTACACGAAGTGTCAAATTACTGAACATATAAATGTTCAATCTACTGTTTTAGTAACTATGATTATTACATTAAAACTAATTCAATTTCTTTTCAGTACTCCCTAAATACGAGGTCAAAATAAAGTTCCCTTCTTTCGTTTTGGCGACTGCTGAGATAGTCCCAATTGAAGTTTGCGCCAAGTAAGAACTTTTTCCTTTCTATTGATTGCTATTAAACTCTCAGAATATACATAAGAGCCACGCCGGTCGCTTTACATAGTGAATTATGTGGAAGGTGTGACAGGCAGCGTCGAACGATAGCTCAAAGATAAGTCTGCTTTTCCAATCACCAATTCCCTACAAAAAGCATTTAATGTAACTGTATGCCAAGCACCGGTGACATCCAAGGATAGTGAAGACTATATATATATACATAAGGTGTGCTCGTTCTCGCGCTGTCTGACGGAAGGCGGGAAAAGCACATTTTTGACGTCATAGCGACGCCTACCTCGCGCTTTCTGTAGGCGTGTCTAATGCTCTCGTTTGTAAGGTGCTGCCATCTATTCGTTTTTTTGTGAATTAGTAAAAAGTGATATTCACTAATTTTATTTAGAATTCGCTAAATTTTAAGAGTTTAAATTGTATTTTAAGGATTGTATTTAGTATGTAAAAATTTCAAGAAAGTTGCTTAATAAATTAAGCGTATTAAAATAATATTAGCTGCCACCAGAGCATGTCCATGAATTTTGAAAGAGTAAAATGGGAGTCGGAACCATCATGTCAATGCATTTGTATTGGACATATTAAATGAGTTACAATTTCAATCAAGTAAAATACAGGGACATAACAAAACAAGGACGGATTAGTAGTGAAGCTAGTTGAACACAATTATTTACAGGTATTTACAATATTTACATTATTTTGCTAATTAAAAATTAAATCACCAGTTCTTACACAACCGGATATCGAACCTAAGTAGCAATGTTTGAAACACACAGCCAATGAGAATGATCAAAAACCCATAGCGGGTGCTAAAATGACGTCAAAAATGTGCTTTCCTTGCCCACTTTCAAAAAGCGAAAAACGAGCGCACCTTCTATATATAGTCTTCACTATCCTTGGGTGACATCAATGTATTTGTTAGAGATTGATCAAGTTTTTACGAATCTCTTTCAAACCTGACCAAGCGTTAAAGCTAATAAATTGTTTTCGATCATGACTTCCCACGATGTCAATTTTTGCTGATCTCATACAATTTTAAAAGTAAAGTGAAGTAATGTGATTTCTGTTACGTCATATCACTTACGGCGTATCACTGGTTCCATACCACTGATCTCTAACTGTAACTTCTGGATCGGGTAAGACATTTTGTTGACTTGAAGTCGATATGGAGGCCGCCATGATGTGCCCCACTTTTCTTGATATCGCAATATTTCGTATATTTTTCATGTTGAAATACGCCGATATATATTGCTTTTGACTAAGTTTTTTTATTTTATTTTTAAGCCCATTTTACATGCAATCTGCATTTAAAATAGGAAGTCATTTGCAAGTCAAAGTAGAAGTAGTTAAAAAGCCAGAGCAAAAACTATTTGTTTGGCAATATAAAAATTAATTCTATAAGAAGAAAATATAATATTTAATTACATTTAATATTTTTACAATGCTATGGTAATAAAAAACACCACTAAATCACTTTAAAAAAATGTTGGGGCACAGCATGGCAGCTTTCAATTGGTTCCAACGCGCCCATAGAGGAAACAAGGTTTAAGCCTTCCAGTAGTTACAGTTAGAGTTCAGTGTTCCATACTCGTGTTTTTGACTTTAACCCTCTAGTGCATATTTTTTTCTTTTTAAATGAAACAATATTTTTTTTCCTTTTTGCCCCTGGGCCGTTGAAAAAATATACAAAAAAAATCCCAAGTGCCTATTTAATTAAATAATTAATTACATACATTACGTAGCGTATATGCAACATCATGTGTAATTACTGAAATAATTTTCAAAAAGTATGAAAATATAGTTAAATACAATCCACATACCTCTAGTATTAGCTAGGATTTTTTGCATAGCCAGATTATACTTATAAGTAATAAAACAATCTTCGAAAAATGCACCTTCCCGACCCAGTTTTAGAACAACAGACCTCGAAGCAACCGATTGCCCTTATCACAATCCTTTTTTTTTATAAAGAAAAGAGACCTTGCGGAGGTTAAAAGAACTAGGCAGATGGTCCCCTACGTGACAATACCATAATAGTTAACATAAAAATCAATAGATCCAACTAGAAATCATTTTAAAGTTGTGTAGCATATATGCTACACTATGCATTAGAGGGTTAATACCGAACTCTTCTAGTTTGTGATATCGCTTGCTGGCTGCAGTTTATTTTCATTAATAAAAAATGTAATTGAGTATATTTAAAGGAGCTTTGTGCTTGTACTTCGTTAGTCATGTGTTTCGTGTGTATTATAGACTTTTATATATATTAAAGCACATCTATTTTAAAGCATATACCTTTATTAAAATAAAAAGCAGTTACATAGAACTATACGAGATGAAAATTATTAACGGTACCCGACTACGAACATCAGTTTCAATCATCAATCAACCATCTTTATTCCCACCTTGGGAAGGGCAATTTTGCAATTCTTTCCTTAAGTCATTTTGAAATTTTGTTTAAAAATTGAACTTTATATGTAAACGGAGAAAAGGACTTATGTCCATAATCTTCTTTTTTTACTCTTTAGGGAGTTCATCATCATCATCAATCAACCATCTTTATTAAGCCATTCTGTAACTTAATAAAGGTGGTTTTGTATATGTTGTTCTTCCACTTTCAATCCTCAAGTGTTTTCTATTTTTTTACAGTTATACTTACGGAAAACCAGTACAAGGGCAATTGAATTTTACTGTATCTCTACGACAGTTTTACCGCTTTGGATCCAAGAGTCCTGTTTTGGAAGAATCCATTGAGGTATTTTGTGGTTCGAATACAAACCGAACGTATTTTCGTTTATTTCAATATTTAAGTAAAATTTTGAAAAACAAAACCATATTGTCATAACTTATACAGTTTATTTTTAAGTATGTGGAGTAAAATTGAGTGACAGTCAGTCAAGAAAGGGGCAATCCAAGAATAATATGTCTAAATACGCTTTTATTATGCACTTGCGTAGTACGCGATTCCCCTTCCTTCACCGACCACACTTTTCTTTTTCTCTACAGTTTTACATTCATGTACAGAGCCAGTGACACGTAGGTGACGCTGGTCTTTTCCTTTGATTAGTGAGTCCATATGGTGGTGACATATTATACAACAAAAATCCTTATTATTGCACTGCTAAAAATAGGTGTTCAAAAATAAGTAAAATCTACTCATTTTTGATTACATTCGATGCTTATCATGGCTCCGAATCTTCGAGCATGGATCCTTCATAGTAGAGAAAACATAATATTATAATCTCGCTAACATCAAAGTGAGGCCAACATGTATGGCCTCAGACACGTGGTTAATTATGTCATTCAATTCATAAATTTTCACTGTTACACATTTCCCAATTCATCAGCCAATCGCGAGTATTTTTTAATTCATAATTTTGAAAAGAAGTCACGTGTCTGAGGCCGTTCGGTGTGAGATGTTGGTTTCACGATTATGACGTCATATTCGCTCAACTGCAGTCCATTCATGCTCGAAGCTCCGAATACATAAGAATCCATTTTGAAAAAGACATGTGCTCAAAAATAAGCACAATGAATAAAGAAAGCAGATGCTAGCCTACATAAGTTGGCTTCATAAACCACTTTCAATAAATACAACAATTACAACCAAGACTTACTGGGAATCGAACCCAGATCCTAAGGCACAGCAGTCTAGTTCCTGATCCGTTGTACCACAGGGGCGACGTGAAGAAGTTGAAAACAGTAGACTTGTTTAAAAGATGTGCCGAAAGATTGGGAAGTAAGATAATTGAGTTATAATAACACGGTTTTTATTAAAGCAATCGACATCAAATAATGTGGAAAGCCATCTTCTGAATACCTATTTTAAGTTTGTGAGGTCGCTTGGTTAAGAGGGCTTGAACAAAAGTGCTGAGATTAACAATATTAAATCACACTGCTCACTTTTACGAAAGTACGGTTGCTTAAATTTGAGTAAATCGTCGCTTATTTACGATGCAATTGTACTCAAAGAAAAACGAGTAGGTTCAGGTATTTATTTTTAATTACCATTTTTTACAGTGTATCTTCGTACGTATAAAAATAAAAACTGACATTTAAGCGGATTGTTAGGACAGAAGTGGCTTAGCAACCAAAGAATAAAGCCATTTTTCCTCAAAGAGTAACCCAATATGGCGGGTACCCGTGTAATTAATCTAAACATCAGAATGATCACTATTCGGATTTCTCTATGGGTGAAGCAATATGGCGAAAGCCTTTCACTCCCCCTGCCGAATAGCTCCCATTTTCACCTCAACTTTGGAATGGATATCTCCTGTTCATTCAAGTCTCATTACATAAAGCATTTTTAAAAATTAGTATACATACACATTTGGCACATACATTTTTAAAAAATTGGTATATAAACGTCATATACTTATATTCTTTTTTCCGTAAAGTAATAAAAAACTTTTAATAAGAATTTATCCTTTTTTTTAGTTGGATGGATGTTACATTTACAACTTGAATGTATCGATAATACAAACAAGCAGTTCCGATTACTACAATAGTATTACGGTATTTGCGAGTGTTGTTGAAGATGGTACAGGTGAGAAACATTGCATGTCCATTAAAACTTAAATACCTTTAAATAAATCAGTTAAAAATATGTATTTAAAATAAAAAAATTTATAAAAACGTATTTAAAAAAAAAAAGATTTTCTTAACATAAAAATGTGAATATTTGGCACTAAATGATGCATTTCAAAATTAAAATGGAACACAATTTCGAAATTTTGTGAATATTTTTATAATACAATGTTTACTTTTTTAGGAGTAGAGATGAACGTTACCCAAAATCTTGATCGAACAACCAATCCCTTGAATCTAAATTTCAATGCTGACCAACAACTGAGGCAGTACTTTAAACCAGGTTTACCGTACAATGGAAAGGTTCGTAAAAACAAATTTTTTAAATAATATTACATGTAAAAACATTTATTTTTTTACTCATATTTGTATTTTATATTACGAATTTATTTCAACAAATTACATATTAGTATTATTTTAAAATATTACTTCCCAACCATAGCCATCTTAATTTAATATTGCATGGTGATTAAATTATTTCCATTCAGTTCAAAACAGCTTATTTCGGTATATAATGCATCAGATTAAAAAGTAATTTTTTTCATAAATCCTAAATATTCCGGGGCTCTAGTTTCCCACTGGATAAAGTCGTTCAGCTGGTAACCAAAGGAATGCTAGTTCGAGCTCGTGCGATGAAAAAAGTAAAAAGTAATGTAAAAAAAGTAAAAAGTAATGACCTTCCGATCGGAGGGTGGCCAGCTTTGCTACAAAAATACTATGAAGTCGTCCAGAACATCCAACAAATTATACTGGAATGTATACGGGACTGGTGCACGATACAACTGATCAGGGTCCGATGTTCCGACTCCTATTGAGATTGCGTAGGGTGTCAGTTCAGGTATTGTCCTCGTCATCTTACATTGGTTCAAACATACGAGGGATAGTTACCGGGTCTTTCCTTCGAGATAGGCCTTGAAGCTTCGTCAATAGCCCACTGTGCACCTCTAGTCCCACGTTAATTAAAATACACCGAAACTAATTATTTCGATTCAGAGCTTAACTCACCCCCAAACCACTTCCTTATCTAGCTTAAACCAATTTTAAAAGTCCGTTTTTCGTCGCACTTTGCGTAGAAGCTCTATATACCTAGTTATCAACAGTAAATTATAATTTGCAATATATCATTTGCTTCTGCAATATATAAAACAAAGCTAAATTTTCCTTAGAAGCCATACCGTTTGTGAATAATGTCAGTCCCCAAAACAAATTTTATGCACTCGTCTACATTTAAACTTCCAAAAATATAACACCACCTTCTTTATCCTTGTAAAACAAAATTTACGTTTTCAGCTTATCTTTGATTATGTACAGCAATGAAGGTGGAACCATTTTCAATAACAGAAAACAAGAAGTCTTCGAGAGAATTGCTTTTGTCCTGCTTTTTTCCACTTTCAATCAAATGTTAATGTATGGACAGCAGGGAAAAATTTGAAAAAAAAATTTCACACTTTGAATATCAGACAATATCAGAATACTTCAAATATCAGACAATATCAGAATACTTCAAATATCAGACAATATCAGAATACTTCAAATATCAGACAATATCAGAATACTTCAAATATCAGAATACTTCAAATATCAGAATACTTCAAATATCAGAATACTTCAAATATCAGAATACTTCAAATATCAGAATACTTCAAATATCAGAATACTTCAAATATCAGACAATATCAGAATACTTCAAATATCAGACAATATCAGAATACTTCAAATATCAGACAATATCAGAATACTTCAAACATCAGACAATATCAGAATACTTCAAATATCAGACAATATCAGAATACTTCAAATATCAGACAATATCAGAATACTTCAAATACCAGACAATATCAGAATACTTCAAATATCAGACAATATCAGAATACTTCAAATATCAGACAATATCAGAATACTTCAAATATCAGACAATATCAGAATTCTTCAAATATCAGACAATACCAGACAATATCAGACAATTGAAGGGACAAATAGAAGGGACTAACTAACATTCTTGGAGAAAAAAAAATATAATTTTGATATAAATGAAAGATATATTCATATGTATCGTCCCTCAAAAATTGTAGGGCTCTGCTTGATTTATTTAAGCAGATACACAGCTGTAAAAAGTATATGTTTCACTTATAATGGTTTGATTTCATTAAGTGAACAGTAATGCCAAATGAGCCAAAACATTCCAATTTTGTTAACTCATCTGCACTAATCACGTTCACGGTCGATGAATAGGAGAAAGTCTCGTGCCAATTTGTTCACTGGCGACAAATAGTGGATGCTCAACGAAAAGCGACCCTTTTCTTCAAGATTGTTGTCAGGGAAAAAACTCTTTGACTTGAAAAGGGATTTTTGTCATTTAAACTCTTCTTCCACTTGCCCCTTCCATTGTCTCCTAAAACAGAGATTAATTTCTTAAATGAATATTCGTGATATTATTTATTTTACTATCATATATATTTAATTATAAAAATTTAGATTAAATATGGGGGGTTCGTATGAGTTACATATATACCTTATATGTACAATGTGTATCTTGTAAGTGTTTACTTTAAAAGGTGTTATAACTCAATTACATTTCAACCTTCTATTCTTTTTTTATGATTAGCTCAAGGTAACCAATCCTGATAACACTCCTGCTGCTAATGAATGCATTGAACTGGCTTACACCGTTTATAAACAGAGGGTAATAGCGGATTATTTGGGAACCAAGCAGGTAAAATACTCCAAGAACTTTACGACAAATGCGAAAGGGATTATAAAGTACATCATTCCACCCCAGAATGAAGATACTCTGTCAATCACTTTAGAGGTAAAGGAAACTTTTGACTGTTATAAGACTGAACCTAAAATACTTTCATAATAATATAACCCTTAATATGATAAATGTTGGGTTGAGTTGAGCCATCGACAATGCTATTTGGATTTTTTTTTATATTTTTCAATTTAAATTAAGGAATTGAAGTCATAATAAGAAAACCAATGCTCCATAGATGTAAAAAAAAAGTTGTAGCACAGATATAATAAATACCAGAAGATAGCTATTTTTGAGAAGTTCCTTTTCAATAAAGTACATTTAATAAAACGGCTTACAGTAAAATAATATTTACTCATCCTAAAATTACATTTGTATTTAAGAACATACCCTTTAGAAGAAAGATTTCAGTAGAAATAGAAACGATATAAAAAAAAGTACCATAAATTGTTGTGCTAAATATAATGACATAACACCATGGCACCATTACGTACATGGGCAGCATTACGTAATATTAATAGCTATTTTTAATGGAGCAAAGCCGAATGATTTTGAACAATCTAAATGTTAACACAATTTTAGGATATGAATATAATAACAAATTGAACAGTTTTCAGAAATAAAGCTAAAGTTGGGATATTATAGTTTAGTATTTCCTCTTGTCGCCCAACTGCTTAGTGTATAAGGTTGCTACAAAATGA
Source organism: Troglohyphantes excavatus (assembly GCA_963932185.1). Classification (NCBI taxonomy): domain Eukaryota; kingdom Metazoa; phylum Arthropoda; class Arachnida; order Araneae; family Linyphiidae; genus Troglohyphantes; species Troglohyphantes excavatus. Next base: position 44,324,238 of record OZ010675.1, read on the forward strand.
GTCGACCAATAACAAAACGGCAATAGCCCAATTGCGGCCGAAGGAATCCAGGTTTACCATATCCTTAAAGAAGAAAACAATTGTTTATCGCCCAGACAAAAGATTGCCATGGGCCGCAATTGGAACTTTCCGAACAAAACTTACTTGGTAAGCGCCAATCAGATTCTCTTGCAGGAAGTCAAAGAAACTTTTGTAGAGTTTAACTTTTCGAGCTTAATTGCTTGAAAATTGGCATTTTAACGCAAGTCTATTCTGAATCCTATTTCAAAAGTAGTTTTCTAAATTTAATATAGTTTTTGCATTAATTAACAATTGTTTTGTCGCCAGCAAGGCGTGGATTTACAGAGTTTTGTTATGAGTGACTTATAAAATTTTTCAGCAATATGCAGCACTATTTCCCTTTCGTGTAACAGTGTTGCCATTCTCTTACAAGAAAAAGTGAAAACAATTTAATTAGAGGATGGTAATACTGAAAAAAACAAGGCCGAAAAGTGCGAGGATTTGACGAGTTTTGAAGGAGGTTCAATCTTCGAGCACGAATGGACTGTAGTAAAGCAAATATGACGTCATCATCGTGATGCAAACATATCAGACCTGATGACACCAGACACGTGACTTCCTTTCAAAATGTATGATTGAAAAACCGTTCGCGATTAACTTGTGATTTGGAAATAATAGTAAATGTGTTACTTCATGAAGTACAGGATATTTTTATGAATGAACTAGAAAAAATTTATGAATGGATGATGTAGTAAACCACGTGCCTGAGGCCCATACATGTTGCCCTGCCTTTGATGTTAGCGAGATTATAACCTTATGATTTCTCTACTATGAGGGATCCATTCTCGAAGGGTTCAATTGAATGAATTTAAGGGGTGTGCGTGACAGTCGGATTTAAAGAGTTTTGCAGCAGTATCGGATTTTCGGATGTTTAAAAGTGTTTTGAAACTGTTTGAGGTACGGACCTCTCAGAGATTGATCCAACGAACAAAATGGTCGAGAAATCCCGATTTCTTGAATGTAACGATGAGGTGACTTAAATATAATATTATAACAATGTATTACTTTTTATAATTATAGCTAAATATAAATGGAATATGCTGTTTTCCAGGCCAAGTCCAATAAATACGTGTACAATCCGAACGTTCCGAACCAGATCTTAAACCAGCCGCAGACCAGTGCTTCTCTGTCTCCATTCTTTTCACCGTCAGGAAGCTTCATCCAGCTGACCAATGTCGGTAACCCCATCCAGTGTGGATCTACAACCAATTTCAAGCTTCTTTACACGTCCAAAGGGAACGCCGACTTCAAATTCTATTATGAAGTAAGAAAGTGTATCTAGAATATCAAGTTTTACATATTGCTTAGTTACTAAAGATACAACTACTAAGTTGTAAACCCGGGTTCGATCCCCTTTAAAATATTACGGCTGATTTTTTTTAAAGTAAGGTTTTTTTTTAACAATTTTCACATTTTTTTTGAGAAAACATTGATTTTTTTTAATTAACAATTTTAATTGGAAAGTGGATGTTTAGTGTGTTTCTTTTTGAACAAAAACATGAAGCATACATTTACAAAATCATTTAAAACCTTCATCCAGCTGCGAGAGAAATTATGTGGAAATTAAAATTCATATTAAAATTAATCAGTAATATGTGAGCTTACACATTTTAGTAAAAAAATTGTATTTTTTTCCTCATGTTTACAAAAAAATATATTACAGTATTAACAACAGTTCTGTACCTCAGAGTCAGACGATCCTTAGTCACATTTGGGCCATTTTACACGTGATTGGAAAAACTCTCGTTGCAAAGCGTTGGACTTGAGTTTTTATAGCTCTTGGTAAAGGTTTAAAAATAATTTTTTAAGTGAAAACGAATTTTTAAGACATAATCAGCAATAAAACAAAAATCCCCAAATTGGACTTGAGATCGTCTCACTCTGAGGTACAAGGTCAAGTATTGAAAAGTTTTAGCGATTCACTAGAAGACGTTAAAATGCCCAATTTTGCATCTGGGATACTGAAATACTAGTTTACAATAGTATGGTTTTGTTTGAGCAGGTCGTCAGACAAGGGATAGTTGTCCAGTCGGGTGCAGAAGAAGTCTCCTTCACTTTAGAAGACGATGTGTCGGACAGATACAGGAACAACAAGCAAGTCATCAACGCGAGAGAAGAAAGACTCGTCCCGCCACCGAAGCCAGAATCGAATTCATCTTCAGATCCTGATGAGGAATGCCCAGCCGCCATTGAATCTAGGTACGTCAAAATCAAGGATAGTAAAGACTATATATAGAAGGTGCGCTCGTTTTTCGCTTTTTGAAAGTGGGCAAGGAAAGGCAACTAAATGACGTCATTTTAGCTCTGCCTTACTATCGGTTTTTGATCATTCTCATTGGCTGTGTGTTTCAAGCATTGCTACTTAGGTTCGATCCCGGTTGGGTAACGACTGGTGTTTTAATTTTTAATTAGCAAAATAATGTAAATATCTGTAAATAATTGTGTTCAGGTAACTTCACTACTAATCCGTCCTTGTTTTGTTATGTCCCCGTATTTTACTTGATTGAAATTGTAACTCATTTAATATGTCCAATACAAATGGATTGACCGGATAGTTCCTACCCCTATTTTACTCTTTCAAAATTCATGGACATGCTCTCGTGGCAGCTAATATTATTTTAATACACTTAATTTATTAAGCAACTCTTTTGCAATTTTTCCATACTAAATTCAATCATTAAAATATAATTTAAACTCATAAAATGCGGTAAAAGTAACTAATTAAAGTTAGCTTATCACTTTTTAATAGTTCACAAAAAAACGAATAGATGGCAGCACCATCAAACAACGCGCTCGCATCTAGTTCAGCCTTGCCATTGGTTCAAACGAGAGCATTAGACACGCCCACAGAAGGCGAAGTAGGCGTCACTATGACGTCAATTAGTTGCTCTTTCCGCCTTCCGTCAGGCAGCGCGAGTACGAGCACACCTTATATATTATGGTCTTCACTATCCTTGCGTCAAAATACAGTAGACTCTCGATAACTCAAATTTTTCGATATGTCGAAAAAAATCGATTTCCCTGCACCTTCCTTACTTATTTAATGTAATTTTATCTCGTTAATTCGAAGTTTTTCTTCCTTATTTTCGATAACTCGAAGTTTCCACACAACTCAAAATTTGGTTTTCCTCTCAAAACTACGGATTTTGAAGAAACTTCAGCAAATATGCAATTGTTGTGGTGTTGATTTGTCGCTGCGAATAATGGCGAAAAAACAAAAATTTAATACACTCTCTGTAGCAGCTTTTGATGAGAGATTGCTCTCGTAAAAAGCAAAATAATACGAACCTCCTCTAAAGATAACTTTGAAAGAGGCTCTATCTTCTATAAAAACTATGCGTGCATTCAGTGAATCGTGGCCGGAAATAAAAACAGCGACATTTCAAGCAATCATGCATTTGGAAAATATAATTGATTCCGAAATAAATAGAAATACTCACCAAAAAATTTTGGATATATATTTTAAATAAAGTAGGGTAAGTATACTTGTATTTATTTTTTACCAAAACAGATTTTTTATAGGATTTTTGATAACTCGAATTTTTGTTATCTCAAAGTTTTATACACTTCCTTTCGAGTTCGAGACAGCGAGAGTTGCCTATATTTGCGAAAATACATACACTATTAAAAAGTCTAGGTACTCAAAAATAAGTCAAATGTACTCATTTTTTATTACAATCGATTCTTATCATAGCTCCGAATACATAAGTTTCATTTTTTGAAAAATACATGTACCCAAAAATGAATAAAAAGAGCAGTTGCTTGCCTAGATAGCTGACTTCATAAATCACTTTCAACAATTACAACCAGGACTTACCGGGAATCGAAACCAATCCGTCTACCTGATGTCGTCCGGAACGAAGTCCAAGGCCATCTCCGTTGTACTATGACAGCTGCATGAATAAGTTATAAACAGAAGTAATGTTAAAAAGGCGTGGTAGAAGAATGGGAAGTAAAATAATTGAGTAGTAATAACTCAGTTTCCATTTAAGCAATCGACATAAAATAATGTGGTAAACCATCTGCTGAACATCTATTTCAAGTTTGTCAGGTCACTTTGTTGACTTAAATAGAGCTAATATTAGCAATGTTAAACAATACTGCTAAATTTTGCGAAAGTACGATGACTTAAATTTGAGTACGTCATCGCTCATTTTCGATGCAGTTGTACTCAAAGAAATACGAGTACGCCCATGTACTCAATTTTAAGCACATTTTTTTTTACAGTGTACGTTTAAATTAAGACAAATTAGCTCATGAATTTTTCTTAAAAACGGTTATTTTAGAAAGAATATATCTTAAATCCTCTCTAGATTGGAACATTCTCAGAAAATAGCAATATACATAAGCCTATTGAGTGCAAACTTAGCTTTTTCGGTCCATTTGGTTTTCAGAGTTTCTTATTTTAAAATATAGAACTCTGACTGTTTTTACGTTTGAAAATATGCAAAATTAATTAAGAAATGCCATAACTTTAATTAAGCTAGTGATTAGAAACTGAAAAGGGTAAAATAAAAGAATCTTTTTTTTTTTTTTAAAAAGAAAACCAGTTTTAAGAAATATGCGTTAAGAGTAAAAAATAATTTTTAATTTTGCGAACAAGTTGAAAAAATTGAATTATTTAATATCAATTTTATACTTATTACAACTTTTTGGAGTTGGTGCCAATTTACAAAAAACGTACCTAAATTTAATTTTTAAACGTTGAATAGTATAAAATTGATGTTAAATAATTCAATTTTTCAACTTGTTCTTAAAAATAAAAATTATTTTTAGTGCATTTTTCTTAAAATCGGTTTTCCTTTTTTTTTAATATTATTTTATTTATATATATCATACAGTTATTTTGCCGTAATAAACGTTTGTATATACTGATGTGTGAAGAACAGAATTGGACATTAGGTTCAATGCCTAAGGGATTAATAGATACAAGGCAAAATAAACAAAGGCAAAATAAACACCTTCTTATTTCTGAAGTAAGAAGTTTTTTAAAATGCTCAGCTTTATGAAAAATCTATAAAAATTGTTATAATCATGTGTTTCTTCAAATTTACAGAGGAGGGAAGAAATAATTTTCAACTTTATTGCTCTTAAATGATGAAGACCCCTAGTTGCTCAGTTGGTAAGGCGTTCAGCTACTAATCAGAGGATTGGTGGTTCGAATCCGGGGTATGGACTTGACATTGAAAAGTAAAAAAGTAGTGATTTTGCGATCGGAGGGTTGCCAGCTTCGCTACAAAAATTCAGAAAGTCGTCTAGAATATCCAACAAATTATACTGGCGTGTATACGGGACTGGGGCACGATACATCTGATCGGGGTCAAAAGTCCCGACGTCTATTGAAGGCGTTGGGTGCCAGTTCAGGTGTTTCCTCGTCATCAGACCATGGTTCTAAAATAACGAGGTGCATGTATGAATGTGTGTATGTGTTCCCAGGTCTTTCCTTCGAGATTGACTCCGAACCGTCGCCAATAGCCCACTGTGCAGCTCTAGTGCAACGTTAATTAACAAAACCAAACAAAACCTTAAATGATGAATGTCTCAAGTGATTTTATCCTGTTCTAGGTATGTGCCTCCGATAGGGGAAGTGAACATCTCAGTCGACATTGATCCCAGTTACTCTCCTTCTTTCCATTTGCTGGTGTTTTACGTACGAGAAGACAAAGAGACGGTGGCCGAGTCCATGCTGTTTGAAGTCGAGAAATGCTTCAAAAATCAAGTAAGGGGCAGTTAAAGTTAAATTATAATATTGATAATATAAAATATTTCGGATATTTCACATTTATTCTCTACTGTCTCGCATGAAATATGTAGTAATTTAATTCTATATATTTCAGAAATTATATTATTTTCAGTTAAGTTAAAAAGTCGATGTCCAGTTTCTGTCCTTTCTTTCGAGGTATTCAAAAATTAAACATAAGTTTATGTCAAGTTTTTATTTGTGTGTTTGCAAACACGATATATAAAAGTCGGATAATGAAACGACATTATTAATTGGCATACAAGCTACAAGTATGGTACGTAAAAACACTTACAAAAGAGAGAAGCCCTGAGTATTTTTTGTTTAGCTTTGATAACTGTTATAGCTATTATGTTTTTCTAATTACTGTCATAACATATATTTTAAGTGTCTTTGGAATTTTTATACTAAAACAAGTTTTAAAATCGTTTAAGGTATTCAATAAGTATAGATAAGTTTATTGATAGATATATAAGTTTATTGTAGTGGGCCGTAGCCCATTTACAAAGGTTGGCAACATAATTTAACAAAAGCGGATACAAAATTAGATAACACAAAATACAAGGTAATACATTAAAAAAAATTTAAACAAAATTTGAACAAATATGCAAAAAAAAGACAAATAAATTACATGATCAATTAGAATTAGGGTTTTAATCTGTTATTCCTGCACAAGTTCACTGATCACGTCCGCCCGGAATATTAAAACAGAGATTGCGTAAATCAAATCTAGTTAAATATTTCCAAACGAATAGATGCTAATGAAACTCTATGTACCGTGGCGCATTGTTATCTTTGTTATAAATGAAATATTTTTAAAAAAATCCAAGGACAAGTGATATTAGAGTATTTTTTCTCCTATGCATAAGCTGCACAAATTGGTATTGCAGTAATTGATGTTCTATTACTTGCTCTGTTTTCTTCCATAATGTATGTTTTGCAAGGTACAATTCAATGCACCAAAAATTTATTACAAAACTTAGCGAAATACCTAATGTAAATTTCACAAAACCTTTAATTGCAGCTCAGTTCACCTATCAACGTTTAATTTCTAAAATGAAAACATTTTTATTTATTGCAGGTTGACTTTGAATTTTCCGATACAGTCAAGCAGCCAGGCCAAACCACTCAAGTGACGATAACAGCGTCCCCTAATTCGCTGTGTGGCATCAAAACAATTGACAAGAGCGTCACTCTGATAGACAACAGCGATCAACTGACAGCAGACGCAGTAAGATCAAAAGAAATATTTAATCGCCATGGATATATTCTATATGTTTTAATAATTAATATAACGGAATTAATAGACTCTCAGTGGCTTGGTAGGAAAAAGACCAAGTTTATAATGGAAATGTGTGGTTCAAATCTTGCCTTGAGATTATTTCGAACAGGGTTGTAATCAGGAAGCCTCGTCGTATTCCAAAATATTCGCCGTGTAAAGATGACTGGTCAAATCTGTTGCGGTCCAAATATTTCCCATAGAGTAATGATACAAATAGAGGAATAAAAATGCTGATTTCCGTGTGTCCATCATTGAAACCACGTGATATGTGGAAATGCCAATTCATTCATGCCTTGGCGACTTTAAGAACTAAACGAGATCGGAGTATTGTAATATGGTTTTGTGTTTAATATTGTATTTAAATAACGTTTTTTTTAACGAGTGGCACAATTTAAGGGAGTTTAACAGATATATTAAGGAGATTTTTCTTACTTTGTAGTTTTGAAATAATTGCATTACGTTTTTATGTAAAAAAATTACCATAAGCGAAGTTTTTTCAACTGTTATTTTGTATACTTCAATAAGAAAATATGAACAATAAAACCTGAGAAATATAAAGAGTTTCGCTTCTTCGAGTATTGAACACAAATAAAATATTTTCGTTTCGTTAATGAAGAGGAAATATTTAGCGCATATTGTTTGAAAATAAGTAAATACTTTCATATATGTTAAGAAGTTGAATACGGACAGAACTTTTTATCACCAAAAAAGAAGAAAGTGCGGCAAATTTGAAACTCCTGCAGATGTCTGAACGCCAAATGTGGCAGAGCTATAACCACGTGATGTTGGTTTTTCTTTTCAATGTTGACACCGCGGCCTTGCGAGAGTCTGGTATTGAAGGCGCTCTCTATTTAATATTACAACTCTCTGATATTTCCATGTCATATTTGTGGGATGACAGCTCAGATATTGTCCTCGTCATCTGATCGTGTTTCAAAATTACTAGTCTGAGCTCACGGATCTTTCTTTCAGAATGGATCCCGAATCGTCGCCAATAGAACATTGTTGTACGATGTTAATTCAATCACATTTTATGAATATATAATAATATATTTTTTATCTATATAGATTTATCTTAAGCCATTACCATTAATCCATTATAAAGATCTAGTGCAACGTTAATACTACTAAACAACCAGATGGAATTATTAGTTTTAAAATTCAACTCTTAGTTTTAAAATTAAATTTAATAAGTTTACATTGAATC